>OX411806.1:8985164-10341471 GCA_948253155.1 Leucoma salicis
CTCATATTGATTACAGCAATTTGTTGGGCCGGGACAAGTTGCTGTCCATTTTAGACCGTATTGTAGAAAGTGCTTGCCGCATATGGATTTGAACTGTATAGGGAAATATTCAGTCAATGGAGGATAACAACTGAATGTAGTACACTCATGGAGGTACCTACCTCTTCTAAAGTTTAAAGGAGTTATGATGGTCCAAAAATCCAGTTATAGTGGTAGATTTTTCAAAGGCTGCGTTTTAGCGTTCGTAGCTAGTATTATATGATTAAGTGCAAAAGACGGATGCCGGAATGAAGGATGACAATCTGCGACTCCCCACGATTTGCGCGACAACGAGCAACAAGGTCGTGTCTGATTGCCGGTAATAACACTTATGATATACTGTCAGCACATTAGCCTAATATAGCTGCATTTGATTTTCACACCTGAAAATTTATTTGTGGCTGTTCATAAATGTTATTTAAAATTCTGAATAAGTAATGATTAAGATTTCCTACGCTAATAAGAACTATTTTCGCGGCATCTATCGCGTTTACTTGATTTTCTACTATTCCGACGTTTCGAATACTTAATACAATTTATTGGTTAAGTGTAGACAAAAGTAGTTTTACTTCATAATATTTGCGTAAATTCTAAAAAGTTATGTTATAAATATGTAGTCCCTACTATTATATAATCTTTTATATTAGGTAGAAGTATCTAAACTATTTTATAAAGTTGATAAACCGTCTGATTCACACTATTTAAGGTGCTAAGACTATTCTAAGTAGCTACTTTGCGTAACTCGTGATGCAGGTCCGGCAGTTGTACATTGAGAGGCCAATAAATTGGCTATCCTAGCTCCTGACAGGATGATAGTGGGCAACTCGCAAACGTAACTATTTTTAGAGCCCGAATGGCATCACTCGAACATTCCATTAAATGACGACAATTTGTTGTTTCGCCGCGACTGCGTCTCGCTTCACACGACGTGCATTGTTATGTACGGTTGGTAAAGCTAATAAAATGCTTCCGTGACTGATTTACGTAATTTTGAGTGTCAAGTTCAAATTGTGTGTATAATATTGACACAATGTATCTGAGAATATGATAGCGTACCATCAGCATCATTGTTGGAGGTACATTAAATTTCAGTTTTAAGAAAAAGTATTTTCGAAGTAACTGCGTCTTGTGCTTACCACATAAATCACAATAATTAAAGATTTACCTCCGTAAACTTACATTTTCTATAATATTTTATTTTTAAATTACCTTTCGAGAAAAACTATAAATTATCCAGTTTGGAAACAAATCTTGACGGTAGCTCTTTGACTGAAGCTCCAAATCTGCAACAAAAATAATGTTGTTTACATTCAGTGATCAATTAAGTTACTAGCTGGTTTAGTTCTAATTTTTTATCATTATATATATACTATACTATGTGTGTCCAATTCTCTATGAGACCTTGTCCTTAATTTGTAGATTAAAAGTATCTTCGACTGTAACGTCCATCGTGGCTATTATTAAGAAATATGAGAACCAATGGAATGAAAACATAATATTATAGATGATATTGTTCTAAATTTATGCCGTTAAATTTGGTTTAAACACCGCACCTTTCTGTGTCAACCCTGGAGCAGATCTGCATTTTGGTATGAAAAGCACTATATGTACTAATCACTACATTTATATCGCTCGCCGGGACTAAGTCAATTCTAGGAATTTTCGTTTGTCAAAAGATTGACCTGGCGTTACCAGCAACAGCCACAATGATCACAGTCTGTTGCTGAGGACAATTAAAAATGTCTGCAACTATTTACGCATACGTGTTTGTGTACTGTACATAAATACCGTCATTAAACGCTGCTTATTTTAGCATTAAAAATACTAGTTGTTATAAAGTGGCTGCAGCTGTCTATGTTGCATTTAAATTTGTTGTTTTGTTGCAGCAACGGATGTATGACTTAAGACAGATGACTTAGATTAGTCATGATTTCTGAATAACTTACAAACTCATTCATAAGTTGTTTTCGCTTGTTTGATTTGTTACAATAATAAAATTATGAATAGCGAACGGTTAGACCGTTAATATGTTAATTGTTACTAACCGCAAGTAATGAATCGAATAGCAATCGTGCGGTTAACTAGTAACGTTTTTTAGTAGTTCAGGCAGTTATATTAACTTGTTTATGGACAAATATGAGAATAGGTATGTTTTATTTAACTTTAACATTGTTTGGCCTCACTAATGGAGATCTCTATTTGCTTTATGTAAGTACTTATTATGATTCATATAATATTATGATTTTTAATTTAAATAATAAGTTGATCTCCGAGTAATAAATATAATTACGTCTTTACTGTAGATAAAGATAACTGTATATATATGTATATATATATATATGTGTATATTGTACTATTAAAGCGCCTAAGTTATTTAGGAAATCCCTGCTTACCTATGAAATATAACATACGTGTTAATGATGTAGTTTGCACTATAAAACGTATTGTTTATTTACAGTATAGCGGCTGATGTGACGAATGATATTGCACATTGTTTTCTAACTATCGTTTGTCTTAGTACCTACATCGTGTGACTTGTTTTATTTTAACATTGTATTTTGTTTTTGTTAACGAAGAGTTTTCTATCTATATATCTTAATCACTGTTAGGGAATCCCTGTTGCTTGCGCTGTTAGTAATCCTATTCATAAATAGGTAGAATAGATTTCAATAGAATATTATACCGGGTGTAAGATGTCACCAAATAACTGTAATAATATTTCCCATAGCACTTTCGTCGACAGCGACGTTTTACAAAGTTAGCAATTTATTAGCCATCGTCGAATCATTTTCAAGGCGACTAAAAACATGATGAAAGTTTCAATCCATTGTACTTAGTTTTTGGAGTAAATCGGTGATTTGGATTTAGATCGAACAAGATTACGATTTTATCTTGCATTCAATTTAAAAAAAAATATTTTAGAATATATTTAATTTAATGAAAAGACCACTGCAAATTTCCATCACCTGGGTGTTAAGAATCGAGTACTGGTACCAACCCATGGTACCAATTATCGGTACGATGTCATTTACACCCTGTATTATGAGTAAAATAAAATTACATATTATGTGGTGTATCACTATCGATAAAGCTAATAGTATATCTGTATTGTACATACTACTAACACATCAAATTAAGTTTGGCAAATCCCTAATTATGTAATATAACAAACGTGTTATAGTGCAAGTGCGGAATAATGCAGTCGTTATGCGCCGGTGGGTCAGCCTTCGCTGCGGCAACGGTCCTATTGTCTTAGTCTGTTACAATGAACACTTCAAAACCAGATATTAACGTCTTGTCTCATGTCTCCAGGTTGATAATTACATTGTTACATACACGGGATGTTTTGAAACAGGAGTGTGAATACACTAATTCCGTCGTACAATTGGACATAGTTATTTATCTATAGATTCGAAACTCTGGAACAAGATCTATTAAGATATATTACTAGTGTTGTACCACAGTAAATGTTATATATTTACTGTGGTTGTACTGACTGTGATGCACAGAATTTTTAGAATTTGCTGACATTATTATATTTTGAATTAGCCTGTGCGTACTCGATATAGCGATTATTGATTACTATTACTTTTCCAGATACTGATAATGAAATATCGGTAATTAATCTGTTTTCATTATGTACTTAGTAGCAGGAATAGTCAAGTAAACGTTTTGATATCGAAGTTTATTAGGAAATTTCTGCAAATATAAAAACGATTCAATGATGAACTCGCTGAAATCCCAACATTGCATTAATTACATGATCTCGATACATAAATTACACTTTTGGTACACATATTCGTATATATGTGATTTTATAGTATCATTTTACAGAATTACTTAGTAAACCGCAAAAGCGCACAAGGAGCCGGGATTTCCAATAACATAAGGGGAAGCCGATAGACGGCAATTGTCTTGACAGGGGTCAAATAACCAAAGAGGCAAAGGGACTCGGAAAATGCGATTGGGTTGTGTTTTATTATATTATGTTCAATATTTAGATATTTTTATATATATTTTTAGCATTTGACATGCTTAGCACTGTCACTTTGTGTTTAATTATGTTCAATATTCCAAAGTTCTCATTTTGCAAATAAACTATTTGTTGTTTTTCAGACTCAAGCTAATAACTTTACAAAAATGTAGAATTTTATTAGTACCTATACAAGCCAGATACGCAATTTTTAAATCTACACTGAGATTAAACAGCGCTCAATAAAACCAACCCCGGTATTAATAATTAATACCTAACTGTTTATAGAGTGTATTCTCAAAAGGGCAGAGGTTTCGAAGATTGATTTCTAGAGTAAATATAAGTTGTTATAAAGCACCATAATATCATTTAAAGGTATTGATAATGTAGAGTTTGAACCGAATAGCGTTAAAGAAAAAAGGTTTTCAAAAATGAGAAGCCTTTTGAACACACATTCCTCAATTGTAATATACTATATATCTAAAATATGTTTTGGGATATGATATGGTTTGCAAACAGCCCTTAACCCAATGTTAAATTGCTTGACACAACCTCGCATCCCTTTGCGTAATGGAGTTATTATTTCGGTCTGTTGATTTGATGCCAAAGCCTCAAAGGTATGCTATTTGTTTTATTATTTTCATGTTAGGTAGGTACATATTAAAAAAAAAACTATGCATTATTATAAGTAATATGAATGTAACCATAATTCACTACTTTAAAAAAATCTGCGTGAAAGTCGGTAAAGTATCTATTCTGAACCATTCTGCTCTGTGTAGAAAATAGCGGGTCTATAAGTAGTTCACGATGGGTAGAAGATGGGGTGCGTGCTGCGCAGTTTCCTCCGTTGCTATGACGACGCCTCCCATATACGAGTAGGTACCTTTATAATTTGTTGCGTATAAAAGACACGAATCATCAACTCGCTGGCTATCCCAACATGGTAGGCTGAATTACTAGCGTGGGTGATAAATGTATATTATATGTAATACGACGTTTATGATCTAAAGCAAAGAGCTGCAGTGTTTGATTAAAATGGAAAATTCTAAGTTAGTTTTGTAGGTATCTATTTATTGAAAATTGCAAATTGATGGTTGTACTTGCTCCTTTAATATGGGGTCTATTGAGATATTTAATAACTTTTCACTAAATTATAAATTATATCTTTGCTTTTACCGCTAGGCTATCCCTGCTATTATATGTATCCCTCAGGGGTATTTTACTATAGCAACGCCCTAGTCTAATTGCATTTTATTTATGCAGGTCCTCGTGCGATCTCAAAAGCGTCACAGAGGGTTTTTAGGGCCTTAGATGCTCATTACTTTATTTTGCCATAGAGAGTTTGATAGTTATGGTAAATTAAATTATTATATACTTAAATGTAGGTTTTTAATAAAAAAAGCCTTAGCATTATATTTGGTAGGTAATGATTAAGGAGAAGGACCTCTATAATTTAAAGGCGACCTTAGTCTCATGATCGTATTTTAGATTAGGCTTTTGTTACCAATTTTTAAAAAGATTTCACATCGTGGTTTTGTTAATCTTTACGTTATAACATTTATAACTACTACAACTTGCTAATAATATTACAAATATATTGAGTTAAAAATAAATATAGTTTAAAAAAACTAAAAAAACACGCTTTTTATAGAAAACTAAACTAAAAAATAGAAAATAAATTTTAATAAATTTGAATTAATAATAGTGTAAAAATTTTTAATAAATATAAATTAATAATAGTGAAAATAAGGAAAAAATGTATTTTATTTTAAAAAAAGCGTGGGGTGCTTTTTAAGATATTGTCGAAATAATAATCCTTCTATACTTATAGATATAAGTATTCTATGGACAGATGTCAACTAAATATTTATAACGATTGACACCATGCACCCCACGCTTTTTTTAAAATAAAATACATTTTTTCCTTATTTTCACTATTATTAATTTATATTTATTAAAAATTTTTACACTATTATTAATTCAAATTTATTAAAATTTATTTTCTATTTTTTAGTTTAGTTTTCTATAAAAAGCGTGTTTTTTTAGTTTTTTTAAACTATATTTATTTTTAACTTTTTAGTTTGATTTATTGTCTATAGATTTTTTTTTCCAGTTCTACTTAATAGTATTATTAATTTCCAACAGAGGGTGCATGAATGTAAAATTCTTCTTCAACAACGCAATAAAATTTGAGGTGTGAAATTTTAAAATTTAATGTTGATGCAGATAGTATATGGAATTTCTAACAGAGGGCGGAGAGTTGTAAAATCAGCTCTGACTGGAAGAGAAAATTTCAAGTATAGCTTTTTGATTGTCGAAAATATTCATACTGTCGTTCGTAGTGAATGTCGTCATCAAATTCGATATTTACAATTGATATCTGTGATAATTATGAATGACGACGTTTTTGATTAGAATATTGTAATAAGTAATATGGCTTATATCACTACCGTAAGTCCTTATTTGTCATTTGCTAAACCGCTATAACCGTTCATATCTGCGAAATGAAATGGTGAGCAGCGGCTTGACAATACTCTCGTTATAGTTGAGTCCAAGAGCGGTTACTATTTACCATCAGGTGGGCTGTGACTCGACTGCTACCATACACAATAAAAAAAAATTGTCTCAACAATATAAAAACTGCAAACATGTAAAAACACTTTGCCTGAGAAACGGCTACGAGTGCCAAGGACGGCCGCAGGCGCGCTAATAACCCACGGAGAGTTACATACTGACATACTGACATACTGACATACTGACATACTGACATACTGACATACTGACATACTGACATACAAGTGAAGCTAATAAAAAGCGTGTAATAAGGGCTGGCTTCATTTAAAATATTCCCCTCCTATAATACAATCAATACACAGTACCTATCTCCGGTAGGTTTATTTACTGCAAACAGAATCTCGCAAAATGCCAAGGAAAATGTCCTTTGTGCTATAAAAAACTTCGTGAGATTTTATCGTAAGCGCCGACAGGAAAAACGAAAAATTTAATGCGTTTTTTAATACTATCTAACCTTTTTCTGTTCTCTTTTTCTTTTCTTTTGTTCGATGTTACTTACCTATGTAATTGCTGAATTTGTATGTTCAGCATTATTTCAAATATTAGGTATAGTTTGGCACATCATGTCGACATTATCTACTGAATTTTAATGATTTAATAATTTAAAACATTTTAATACATATAAAATAAAATAAACATGCTTCGGTAATAGTTATATGCTTGTAAAGAAATAGGTATTCGCGACAGTTCCGCTTGTCCTAAATGTAACGACCTTGACGTTCTATGAATTTTAAACACTTTTTTCACTTTATATAGTAGGTATCACTCTTATGAATAGTGTAATAAAACACATACAAATATCCAAATTCACGCAAAACTGACATTATAGGTACATAGGTGCCTACTTAGATAAACTGGCAAGTAACTTGGCATTCTTATGGTATGGGACGAGAGATAACAACTGCAAATATCGCATAGCTACTTGAGCAAGCCAAATTTTTCTAGTAAAAGACATTGTCTGTCACATACTTACTTAAACTTTTTAGAACTACTACAATTATGACCGCTCAGTATTTAACAAATAGGTAATATAGGTACCTACTTAATAAACCTACTTGCTGCACAGCGCTCATGTATTATCTAATGTGCATAAAATATAAATCTCTTGGCGTATATTCCGTGGATGCCTAATGTAGAAATTCAGCAAAGAATTATTGCAAATAGACCAAGTTTCCACACCCCGTGCAAGAAAGTTTTTGTACTTTTGTTAAACAAACAATGCGGGTAGGCGTTTTTTGTTTGCATATAAAATGCTGTTACTGGTCAGGTGCTCGGTGAGGGGACTACCACGCACAAATACCAACTTTTATATGTACCTACCTACCTTGGTTTAGAGATATGAGTCAGAACGCAATCCTGATACAGTACAGTTTCAAAGTATACTACTGATTTACTACGAATTACACACTACTCAATGCGTCATTTTACGATGCATCGTTGACTCATTTAATCTGGCTTGAAGTTGAATAATTCTCATAGTACATAGTACCAATTTGCCTTTTACATAAACGAGAACAGAGCGTTTTAAGAACTTAAATTTATCAACTGTTTTTTTAGTGCTTGTCGAAGGCTGCTGTAAGCTTCATGAAGTCAATGAACTAAGCGCAATGTTGAGTCATCGTTCACCGTGGCAAGTCAAATTCGCCATTTATTTGCAAAAATGTGTTCCGTTTGAGTTGAATATTGTAGACGTTAATGTACTCTTTAAGTTCTCAGTCACGTATCGTACCGAACATAAAACTGTTACTGATATCAACTAACAACTTCACACAGCGCACATGTAAAATAATAGGTTTTTTGTAGCGAGCGGCGGCACATTATATTCTACAGGCAACCTCTTAAATATAAAAAAGAAACAGAGGTTAATTGAAACAGACCGAAATATATATATGTATGTACTTGACGGTGAAGGACCAAAGTATTATAGAATAATTACTAGCAAAAAGCTGAGCTTTGTGAGGGTTCGCGAAGTTTTCAGCTTAACTTATAATTTTTGACAGATGTCGTTAGGAATACAATAAATTGCTAATTAATAAAAATTGGCCTTGTGGCGTAGTCGGTAGTGTAAACGACTTACGTGCACGAGGTCGTGGGTTAGATTCCCACTCAGGACAATTATTTGTGTGATGAACACAGATATTTGTAATGCGTCTAGGTGTTTTCTACCTATTATATGTATGTATTTACAAAAAAAAGTATGTATTATATCCGTAATCTGGTACCCATAGCATAAGCGTTAAGCTTAGTTTGGGACCAGAGGACGTTGTGTGAAAAATGTCCGTGAATATATTTATTAGGTATTTATTTATATTTATGTGTATAAAATACTATGTTTTATGATGGATAACACATCTAGATAGTAATGGTTCATCTGTACTATAAAGCATAAAGCTTTAACATAGCTATATTTTTACATTTAAGGTATTTGAGAAAAAATACTGTACTAGGGCCCTCTGATCACCGCCGCCGGCGGGTCGTTGACGTAATGTAACATAGTTCCAGTGGTTTGCCAATACAGGCAGAAAGACGGCACACGGTGGGCTTATTTAGTGGGTGAGGGCACCACACGACCCTGTTCGTTGCCCCGAACGACAGGGTGTGCTGTTAGGTACATTTTTCCGCCTTAACAGAAAAAACGGGGTCTCTGAACGTAAAACATTTTTTTCAGATCTTTCGTCTGTTTGTTTGTTCGCACATAACGAAAAAACTACTGAATGGATTTTCATTATTTTTGTTTGATCTTTTTTGATTATACTTAAAACTGTTATATATGTTTTATCTTGCTAATATATCGAGAACCTGATATATAGCCTAATGTAAACTAACTTTTGCTTGCGACGGAGCCGCGGGCAAAGGTTAGTAATTAATAAATTATATTCTAAATCGCAGACAGAACAAATAGGTCGTCAGAATTCTATAATTTACTGGAGAGCTACTCTCAATTGTGTGCTAGTAATAACGGACTTATAACGCGCGAAAGTATGGAGCTACAAAATCACACTCTAATTACACCTAAGTAGCCATGTATTTTACTTATCACCCGCATCAACTATGGTACATGTTTCATTCAATATTAAGTTTCATATGCACCTTTTAGAATCTTCTTTTGAATTTCCTTCTAGTATAAACTTGACCTAGTTAATCCCTAACGTAAATAGAAAAGCGTGGCCTTCAAGTAGTTTCCAATTCAAACACGTAGAAAATTCTCGCGGCCGATACTATATAATTATGTCGTATTGTAACATGTACACTACAGCTAATACTGTATCTGCGTACACTTTACAATGAGGTTCACTTCTCTTCCTAATATCTGATTAAATGAAATAAATAAACCTATATTCGGCTCCAAGTTATACTCTATCTGCCCGTGAAAATCGCATTAAAATCCACTCGAATTTCGGTGACGTGTTCTACCAAATAGACGGATACCAAAAAAATAAAAAGCGCGTTTTATATTCTACTAGAATCTGCCCGTGACTTCTTACGCGTGGATTTCAGAATTCGCTCAAATAATAAATTCGCTCTATTTTTTTGTATTGCTTATGATGGCAGATGAGCCACGGCCCATCTGATGTAAATGGTAACCGTCGCTGATGAACTATACCCAGAGTATTGTCAAGCCATTGCGCACCATTACACTTCTCAGATGTGAAAAATGAAATAATAAACGGCTATCTTGTGCTAACGCCAAAACACATTCGTTCTTCATGACCGGTCACACAGGAGACCGTGGTACCGACCCGTTTGGACCCGATAGCAAGTGAGTACTCTCACTTGGTACATAGCCCTACCACCAGTCTATGTCACATTAATAATTAATGTGCAAAGAGCCAGCGTTATTATTATTATCATTATGCAAAAAAAATGCTAACCCACAGAAACCGTTACGTGTTTCGTAATCAAATAGTCGGGTTCGGGACCCCATACGTATGTGTGAAAAATGTCAGCATAATCGTTTCGCACTTGAGCATTTTTATAATATTAGTAAGAACAAGAATTACCTTTCTCTTATCGTCCTCTCTCAATTCCGTCATAGTACAAACACACTGGGTAAGTTCTACTGTTTTAATGTATACGAGTAGATAGTAGAATATACCAATCTATTTCCTCAAAAAATGCATGCAATTTGTGTAAACTTACCAAAATATCTGTACATACATATTAATTAGCAATGAATTTTATGAACCGGCTAAGTAAAGATAAGAAACAGTTTAAATTTGTTTTGTGTGTAAATATTTATTTTTAAAAGACAACACCCTGGTCAAATGGATTATCCTTGTATCGCGGGAGACTTTTGCAAACATACAATTAAACGGACACAAAGTACACCGAGACTCAGAACAACCACGTGGATCACATGACATAGAGTTGTACTGTTTGGGAATCAAACCCACAATATTCGGACGATATGTAAAAAATCTCTCCATATTATGTATATATAATTTTATACTAGACTCAGTCCGCGGTTGCGTCCGCGTAGACTTCAGAGTACAGCTATATGAAAAATAATATGTCACTCTGCGGCACATTTGTTATATCTGAGCAAAAATAGCTATCTCATAGGACCAATCCATTTTTTTGGGATAGAAATTATTCTATATTTTCTGGGCTCCAAACTATATTATACAAGCAAAATTGCACTATGATTGGTTCATTACTTACAGCGTTATAGCGTAACAAACAAACAAACAAACTCACTGCATCATTTATAATAGTGAAGAAGTAAGCATGCATAAGTTAAGTTACAGCGAAACAAAACAATGTTTTTTGTTTACAATATTAATTCAGAGCATGACGAATTAATATAAACGTGGAGCAAGGTCACCGAACAATTTCCGCAGTTAGTAGAAATAACTCGTTCTATGCTTGTGAGTTATGACATTCGTGTCATTTACATTAAGTGTTTGTTATGAGCTATGGCAGACGATTATGTATTCATGTAAACACTTCTGAGTATCACGTGTAGGTGTGGTCTTTTAGTAAATCAATTTACTTGTCATCACGCCATTTCCCTTGCGGGGAGGCAGAGAGAACAGATAGCCAAGAGGCTCTATTTTTGCATCCATCTCTCCCTTCCCCAATAACATAGTGCCAGTGGCCCGCCAATAAAGGCGGAGAGACGGCACACGGCGGGTTTCTTTAGTAGGTGAAGGCCCTACACTACCCTGTTCGTTGCCCCAAACGACGGGGTGTGTGGTTAGGAACATTTTTCCCGCCTTAACAAAAAAAAGGGGTACGTGAGTCTCGGTCTCACCCTGCACCTACATCTTTCCACTTTATATCTTCTTAACAAGTCAATTCTTTCCACATATCCGAACCATCGGAGCATGCTCTTTCGCATCTTTACACGAATACTCTCTTTCATAGAGAGTATTGGTGTAAAGAGTAGGTTCTTACTTACTACTATATTCGTATTACTACTGTAAATCAACTTAATTATATCTTATCCCAATCCGCCTAGGTATATAACTATATTACTATATTAGCGAATGTAGTAACGCAAGATGGATGATTAGTGGACCAAGAAGTAACGGAAGTCACACTTCAGGTGCAGCGGACATATGATATAATTGAAACAAAATATCATTCACGTATTATATATCTGTAAAGCATTTCTATAAATACAGTGAAAATGAGCTCATAAATACGAAAATAAATTCATACAAGGAATTTACAGGTTAGGTGTGATGCAATAATAAAATACTTTAATGTTTCCAGTCGTAATAATAAAACTGTATAGTTTATTAGTATTACATATTTATAAGCGGCCTGCGATCAACCTCTCGAGTAGTTACTCTCGCTTCAAGTGGACCCATTTTATAATCGGGGCTTGAATAAATAAATCATTTCACCTACATTGACAAGTATTTCATAATAGTGATTGATACCATCGATAGGAGCTTCAGTAAACATTGTTACTGAGTCGTGAATTGCTAAAATGATGTACTTATATTCAATAAATTCTATAAACATAAACTGTATTAATTTCCGTTATTCATTAAAGAGGTTGGTATACGGTGTTTGAAAACAAACAACAATGTTTAGTGGAAGCTGAAGGACCCTCTAGAGAAGTTAGGTGCGGCGGCTTCAAGCACAAGTCGAGTGGAGTGCTTTTTCAACATGTCTCCTGTGAAGTTGTCGCTACGTACTGCCACTTGTGTAAAGGCGCCTGCATGCTCGTGTCAGATACAAGATGCGGTGCAAATGTAAAATTTATTATTCAACGATTTTTCCAAGAAACCAAACGAATTTCTTAAAAGAGAGCCTTTTACATAGGTATTATGTAAGGTCTTAATTACATCTAAAACAAATGTGAAGTGCAGATTGGGTGTCACCATTGGGTGACTACGATAGCTTAGCTGTCCAAAGCACTTCACCGGATTGGGTGGATCGTAGGTTCGAATCCGGCTCGCAGTAAAGCTCTCTTTTTCCACTTTCACAAATCATTTGTTCTTTTTACAAATTATTTTGTTTATTATACAATATTTTGCCCGTGAGTTCGGCAGCGTGGACTTCAACATTAAAACTATCAGATAGGATACGCATAGATAGTATCCTGTAAACATTTTAATCGGGATAACAAATATTCTATGTGTTTATTCAGGCCATATTTTATATTCATAAGACAGTTCCTTCAAATCTCTTTAGTCGTTAGGTATCTGGTATACCTATTAATATTTACCAAAAGTAAGTATCCTATCAAAAAGGGATAAAAAGTACCTATCCAATATTTTATATTAATCCCTAAGTAGTGAGCACCACTGTATACGTACCAAATTTCTTCCAAATGCGTTCAGTCGTTTAGGCGTGGTTAACGGACAAACATCCAAACATCTTCACAAACTATCGCATTCATAGTATGTATTATAGAAAGATTTAAATTACTACGAATTAATGCACAGTAATATTGTGAAATACTAGTGCACGTTTTAGTTCGTGACCAGATTACGAGAAACAAATTTTTTTACAGTCCCAGCACGTTCTTCGTGAATATACATCTTATTAAATGCATTATTGTTAGAATTAAAATGATGTATTCGTGTTCTTTTACGTTTATTATCGGACGGGTGCAACGGCAAACAATGGTTTATAATGTATAAAAAACGGTACTACTTTTTGAGATAATATATTGCACTAGCATAGACATTCTAGATTCATTATAATTCAGAATCCGTCGTCGTAAGGCTTTTTAAGCCACATTCAAAACACGCATTCATTCGGGCTGTTTAGAGTTTTACCCCTTTGGGGAAATAACGTCTAGTATTATTCAGCTTTTAAAAATATTTTCACTCTGTAGTATGTGGTTTGCCTCTGTGCTGTTAAAATCAAATTACTATATTAACTTCTACAGACTCAGTTGTTCGTTCCCGAGAGACAGTTTGTATAGTATCGTCGCAGCAGCTAACGGAAAGCTTCGGTTCTCGGTTCACAATTAGTGCATTGTACCGTTACCGACGCATTGTCCGTGCTAATACTCTGCCTGTTAGGTTCCTTTGTACTTTCTTAATTGATGTTCCCAGATTGTTGGTTTTGCATTTGGGATTTTACTAGCGAATTGCTTATTATAAAGTTAGTTAATATACCTACGTACTCTTATAAGCTGGAATATTATTGAATGAAATATCTCCAATTAAAGGGAACCCTTGTGTCCTTCACAGAAATAGCGTAGCAGCCCGGGCAAAGCTTTCCTTTCAACCTTGAATAAGAAATCCCAGTCACGTCCTTGAACGCTCTAAAAACCTCATTGCGACTCAACCGTGGAGGTTGATATATCTACTCTTGTTTCGATCGTTTAGGTATTTTATGTCGATTGTATTATTGGGTTTCATAGTATTGTAATATATTAGGCTATCTTTTATTTTATCAAACAGCGACACTGATAACTATATAAAATAAAGTGATCGAGACACACTTAAATCACAGAAAATAACTATTCAAAACAAAATAGGGCCCACCACGTTTTAGGCTGTAACTAAAAAGTACTAATGTTGATCTGGTTTTATGAACTGACTAGCCTTTGCCCGCGGCACCGCCAAAAGTTCGTTTTTAGGTAATATCTCAGGTTCCCGATACAGTAGCGGGATAACATGTATACCAGTTGTTAAGCCTAATCAAGAGCTATCAAACGAAAATAGTTGCATCAAAATCCGTTCAGTAGTTTTTGCGTCATGCGCGAACATACAAACAGATAAACAGACACCAAATTCTAATGGGTAATTCTTTTGGGTTTAGACACGCCTATATAGCCTATTACAGCTATTTTATCTCAAATATCTTGAATGTACAGACACAGCTCTGTTAAAGCTTTATAATAGTATATGTAGGTAGATGTGTTTAGGGTAGGGATCAAGAAATTGTCTAAACATAATCAATATTCAAATTTGTTTATTTGCATAAAATCACACACAATAAACAATTTTTAGGGAAATTGCAGCAAATTTATGAGAAAAGTAAATTTTACCTAACGCCATTTTTTCACTATTGCTTGTAGCAAAGTTATGCTTAATATTGGGTGGGACCTCCTCTGCTCTGTATGCACTCTCTGAGCCTGACTGGTACACTTTCAATCAGGTGTGTAACATTTTGTTCCGGTATTCGCTCCCAGAGCGTTTACGAGCTCCTGTCGGCTATTCACCTGACTATAGTTCTCTTTGAGGCTTCTTTTCAATTGATCCCATAAATCTCCATTCGATGGGATTGAGGTCGGGACTCATTGCAGGCCATGGCAAAACCGTGATATTGGCGCCAGATAGAGCTCTTTGTGTAGTACGGGCCGTATGTGGACAAAACAAAATGTGCATTAAAACAAAACGAGCACCCACTCTTTGTGAAAATGGAATGTGATGAGGTCAGATCACTTGCTCAACATAACTGGTAGCAGTTACAGAACCCTCATCCAGAACTACCAGCTCTGTTTTGCCTACCAAGCTTATTCCACCCCACACCATAATACTTGGACCCTCGAAACGGTCTGTTCCACGAATGCGTGGTTGTGTAAAACGTTCGCCTTACTTTCTCCACACGCGTATTCGTTTGTCATCACTGTCAAACTTGACCTTACATTCGTCTGTGAAGAGTACCGTGCTCCAGTTATCCATGGTCCAGTCCAAATGCTCCCGAGCGTACCTTAAACGAGCTGCACGATGAGCACTTGTCAGTTTTAATCGAGCCGCACGTACTCTGGAACGTTGGCCACTTTCGTGAAGTCGATTACGAATGGTTTGATCACTGACTCGTGTACCTGTAGATTGCCGGAGTCGGGTTTGTACGGCCGGACGGTTACGGTACGCTCTCGGTGTGCAGTTAACCTGACAAAACGGTCTTCATGAGCAGTTTTAGCTCTAGCTCTTCCTATTCCAGGTCTCCTAGCCACACTCCCTATTCCCTGGTAGCGCTCCCACACGTTTCGTATAGCTCTACGCGACACACTGACACGTATTGCTACAGATCTCTGAGACTCTCCCTCCTGAAGTAGAGCAATAGCTCTTGCTGCGGTTTCCGTGTCCATATGACGTCGAGAAGCAGTCATAGTAATCACCATTATTACAAAAATGAAACAAAACTATCCAAGAAAGCAACGTCTAACAACAACACTGGGAACACAAGTGACAAAATTTGTGCATTTCGTGTTTTTTCAAGCACTTGACTTTTTCTGTCTGCGCACTTGAATAAAACGCTCAATTTGTCCCTTGAAATATTGATAAGGGCTAATACACAAGTCAACTACAAACAAATGCTTTACTTTGGTTACCATTAGGTACCTCTTAAGTCATTGTAAGACGAACATTAATTAAATTAATTATGGTGGGCCCTATTTTGTTTTGAGTAGTTTAATTATAATATTATATCGATAGCATATTTTAAAGAATCAACGATTTTTATAACCACTACGTGTTTAGTAATGTGTGTTTTCTTGCCGAGGTAGGGGAGAGGGGAAGTCTCTTTTACGTCTGCCTCATGACTCTAATATAATAAGAAATAAATAAGTTAAAAGGTTTTGAAAAATTTCATATAATTCTTTATGCTTGTTGACAAATAACAATAATATGCTTCTTCTAAGCTTCTTACTTAGTAATAAACCATATTACAGTACAGTTTTAATGAACTACCTAAGGGAAGTCCTATAACGTGTTTAGTCAAGGAGAATTTACAGCATTAATGCTATAGTCAGGAAATGGGATTATTTTCGGGCGGATATTAAATTATAGGCGGTGTGAGCCGGATTTTATGGTGCGGGCTCCATTGTGGTCAAAACTTTATAACCCAATTACCATTGACAAAGAAAACAAAAATCGTGGAACCTATCACTAAATCGAAAACGCTGAATATAAACATTTATAAAGTGTTATAATAGTACCTACTTATATTTTTTTGTAAGTTACCATCTCACGTCATTGCTTTTAGTATGGTAACATGACAGTTAAAAGTCAATAATTCCTAGCTATGCGCGGTTAGCTGTGCACAGGTGGTTGCGCACGCGCCGGAAACACATGATAGTCAATGCTCGCGCGACATTGTTTTAACTACACCTGCCGCGTTAACCATGCCGTGAATTCAAAGTAGTTACTTCCGAAATACCCAATTTCATGTTAGAGCTGGTCAAGGTCGTCGTTTTCTGTTTTGACTGGAAGAAAACAAAAACAACTAGGGCAGTGTGTAGTTTACCGGTAATGGAATACAATTTTCCAATTACTATGAAACTTTGTGCACGCATTGAGAGCATTAAATTATTTGTAACGAAATTATTAAATAAACATTTTTGTTTGTAATTATGGGGTTTGCATTATGTGTTATCCACACTTTTTAAGTTGTAGTGAGCTGGTTGCTATAGCAACGGCACTACTAAACAAGATAGACCGATCGTGCTTAGCCTCACTATGTTTGTCACATACTACTTTCTATGCTACTAAGACTACTCAGCCCCCTGAGGCAGAATGTCATATTTCACGTGTCGACCGTATCGAGATCACTGTGATTGGTTGAGAAACCGACGCGTGATGTCACAATAATCCGTTGGCCAATCACGGTGATCGTACAAGCGAGACGATACGATCGACACGTGAAATATGACATTCTGCCTAACCCCCCAGGGGGGTTAGGCAGAATCTCACATGTCGATCGTATCGTGATCACTGTGATTGGTTGAGAGATCACCGTGATTGGCCAACGGATTATTGCGACATCACGCGTCGGTTTCTCAACCAATCACAGTGATCACGATACGATCGACATGTGAGATATGAAATTCTGCCTAACCCCCCAGACTAGATAACAATCAAGGTCCCGAATATTATTAGAGCAACGCCGCATTTAAACAAAAAGCTCCTTATATATTATAGCTTGTTCGATTTAATTATCCAGTACTACATTTCTGGATAGTGACCGAGTTCGATAATTGTTCCGAATTATGACAATATTAATACCGTAATTATTGACTGATAGCACCCCGTTTTTCAGCGGTAGCTGTCGTGTTAACATAATGTAATCATAAAGAATATGATTTGTTGTCTCATTTTGAGGGAAGAGCCATAACAAAGTCGCGGGTATCAGCTAGTGTTATAAGCAACAAAAAGCAAATGTAAAAAATATGAGACTGAAGTCAAGGTTGTTGAATAGAAGTGTTCAGCTACCAGAGACAGAGGTACATACGCACGCAACTCGCACACAATCTCGTCAATCGATTGTTACAATGGCCATGAACTCGAACCTCCTCTCGCGTCCCAACGCGATGCCAACGGCGTTTCGCGGGAACGACTCGAAGAAGTAAAATAACATCACGTTCATACATTCAATTCAATAACAATTTGCACTTACAACTTCTAATAATATTGTGTAAAATATCACGAAGCGACAGCTATTTATAAAGCTTCCACAAATTACCACTATTCATAAAGTAGAAACTTACGATCTGAGACTGGTCGACTAACTGACAACAAGATGTCGTCGTTGTCTGGCGCCCGAGGAAAAAGTTACAAATTTTCCATCTTAGAAACCACATTGCGTTTCGCGCTGTGTGATACATACGTATCAGGCAGTAGACGCATCTCGACTGTTTATTAAGCCTTGGATTTATCAATGGTTATCAATGTATTGTAAAAACAGTTGCTGTTTTAAGTATTTTGCTAGCATAAAAATCAGTTTTTATTAATATGTAATCAAAATTAATTGGCTGTATTTCGCTAACCAATCCTACAGCGATTAAGTAAGAATATGTTCAAGGAGCAGCTGCATTTTGCTCCCCTCGCTCTAATCATTGTTCATCCAAAGGGTCGTCTCAAATGGGGAGCATTGGCCGCGGTATTACAAAAACTATACTATGAGGAACTAACTATACTATAATCCAGGTAAAACTCTAAAAACGTAATTCTATTTAGCGCTGTACTTCTTTCTAAAATAGATTTATTATCTAAAAAATGTTTGCGTTTATTATTGCAACGTTTACGAGTCAAGCTGTGTCCTTACATCTGCCATCTCTTGCAGCGTGTGTATATTTACTAAAGATAATCAGTGTGATCTCTCAGCAGGAATTTGACCGTAGACAAATTGGTGTTTTAATTATGTTTCATTGGTCTGGTGAAAGCATATCGTGTATACATACTCGTATATCTCGTACACAGTTAGTGCAATGAAGAATTGTTATGTGCAGTTATGATGATGACAGCATTGGAGTACAGCTCTTTGTAATTGAAATTCATTTGTTGTATATAATGTTGCTGCAGTACTAACGCAAGTTGCGTTTTAGTATTAAAAACTACTAGGGGTCTACTGTGCATATCACTTTTAATTTGCTCTACATTTTAACATCATACATCTGTATGCATTCCGAAAATAGCTCTTAGTTTTTATACTTTATTACTAAAACCGTGGTCTTATTATAGTCGCCGTGAACATCTACTATTTAGGCATACGAATACAAATAAATTCTGCGATCTGCAATGTTTCTGTGGTCTGTGCTGATAGTAGAAGTAGGTACGTTAGGATATTAGTAAGTAGTAGTAAGTGCATTCTGAAACTTTTTGAGTTCTTCACTGATATATACATACTGATATATAATAATATACTGATATATAATAGTACATATAATAATATACTGATATATAATAGTCTCATTCATATTATTGGTTATTAGTAAACGAAAATAAAACTTAGAAATAACGCCAATGGAGCCAATGTCGAGCCTATTTCAAGGCAATGAACGCCCACGTATAATGAAGCAGATCATTTAATAAACTAACTTTACCATATACGTTCACAAATAAATTATGATTAAGATACAATTTGGCCTGTTAATGAACCGTAATATGTTTTTTATTAGGATAATGTACTTATGAGTTTACACATGGTGTTATTAATATTTTTCACACGTCGATATTTGTTATTTTCATATTTTGTAGTAAGCAGTGAGTTCCGTCAAGATCAGGGCCAGGCGGTCGCAGGCCAAGCGTGATCCACACTTCACTGATAGTTTTATTTATGTCAACAGTTTTTATTATCTCCCTTGGTCGCTCCCATTGATGATGATGTCACCTTCTTATCTTTAAATAGTTAGGTACTTATTTGCTTCGATGATTCGACTTGCTGACATCTTAGTCGATTATAATTGGTTCTTTTTTTGATTGAAATGTGTTTCCTTACTACTTGTATGTATAGGGTTTTTCAATAAGAACTTTGTTTTTTAAATCAAAATAAAACAATAAATTTAGATGATAATGCCAAACTTTACTTTATACTTACAATACATTTTTTATTGTATAAAGTTTGGCAATTATGTGACAAATAATATCTGATAAATGTTATACCTACATGTAATGAAATGTGCTTTTAAGGAAGACACATTTCATACGACAAAATAATATTCAGTAGGTGTCTTCATAAATGACCGTTTTCATTAGGATATTACACTCTTTTCAATCAAAATTTATTATTTATTATAATATTACTTACTAGCTTATGCGCTTGGGCGCAAAATGGGCAACAACTGTCCACCTCTAAACTAAAGATGTCACTCTATGGCACAAAGATAAACTACACACAAAAATAACCACCCTCCATATGTCCGGGTAAAACAGTCTTTCTTCACTCTGGATTTCGTGATGATCGGCTAAGTAGTTACAGCGTCAAGAGGGAACAAACTAAGAAACAAACTCACTTTCACATTTATAATATCAGTAAGGCAGCAAGGATATGATATTATTTATGTAACAACTCTAGAGCTCTGTCGGCAGTTACGCTGGCTGCTGTAGAAATTTAATAATATCAAGTATTTATTTTGTTGTAGCAGACTTGTAAGTCGTACTCGCGAGGGAGGCGTCGCGCGGGCGCGTATCGATCGTACCTCCCATCGCCAACGTGCGGCCTGCATACGAATACAAGAATCACCCTCCGTTCAATCCTATATCAGCCACTTCCGACTCTACAGTTTCAGGCTCCATAAGTAAACCTAGACTTTCAAACCTTTCGTTAAATCCATGATTTATTTACTATCTATCTCTTCTAGTATCTCCACTTAACTTAAGAAATATGCAGCTTTAAACTCTCCTAATTATATGTACATATGCAACTTAGAACTAAACGGCAAGCGGCCAAAGCGGCTCGTAAGAAATGTGTAAATAGATAACAAAAATTTAATAATCCCCAAGGCATGGTAACACAATGACACCCGGGTCGGGCGGAGCGTACTTAAATTAAAAAAGGTTTTTCATGTTTAGCCACGGTACAATGTGGCCTCGTTTCGCATTTAAGTTTGACAGTAAAGTTTACCTGTACATCAAGATGAGATCATCGTTTATATTTTTACTGCCCTTCCCATGTGTATGGGATCGTTGCGACCTGTTTTTTTTATTCCATAAGATGGCATACGAACCCCGGCCCACCTGACGAGGAGTGGTGACCGACATAGAGTTAGCAATACCTACTACTGCTGCTACTACTACCAAACCTTTTCATTTTACGTACTGGAAATGAATGAATGGTTATCTCCCGCTACAACCAAAACACATTGATATGTTTCGCGGTCGGTCACAAGGTATAAGGTCGTACCGACCCGCTTGGGCCACATGTGAGTACTCCTACTTGGTACTCACCTCTACCTCCACTAATCCAATGGCTAGTAGGTAATTGCCTATTCCCCTTAGTCGCCTCGTACGACACCCACGGTAAAGAATAGAGTGGTGACAATAGTATTGTTAGTCCGTCATCCTAATGACCGTAACCTGACACAAACTCTCCTTGTTGTTTTAATGTAAAACCTGAAAGACGTCATTGGAAGAATTGCATTGTTTATAAAGCTCTGCTCTGATGTATTTAAAATGTCATAAACTGTGCTAGTGTTAACTTATGGTAACACATTGTAAGTATCTAATCATCGTTTACTTCCATTAGATCATCAATCGATTTCACCATTTTAAACTTTGTGCATTTTATTTATTTTTAATTTAGTATTTTTGGCCTTAAAATATTACAGTCTACTTCTCCAAAAATGCAGTGCAGAAAAGAAATTATAGATGTGAAACATTATGTCAACAGAAATTAAATGTATGTAAGGATGTATATGTAATAAATATACTTTTGCTGCGTCCCCACTTTTTTTGGTGACGCTATTAGCTGATTATATTAGAGGTTCCACCCCAGAAACTGAAGTAATTTTCCAGTTGAAAACCTGCCTACTTATTGCGACACAAATGTCTCAGTGACGCCTGCACCCCGTCTATGTAGGCCAGCTAACTCTAGGGGTGCCATAAATTTATACTCGTGTAAATTTCATAACTGGGGTTCAAATGCAGCGTATTAAATTTGAAATAATATTATATTCAGTTTACATAATCTAAAGAAATAAGCATAAGTATCGCAACCGTTGTTTGTTGACTAAACACCGCGGTGTGCGCTGCTACGAAAGTCTTATTAATTGATGTCAGTATTTAGTTCGTTGAACTTCTTCCAGTTAATTTATAATGTGTGCAATATGAATGCATAACCAGCATCAAGTTTATCCAGTAAACGGAAATGGGCAACTAGGAGTAGAGATGACTCGATGAAGGCAATTTAGCCAGTGAGTTTTTGTCGGTCTGCCATTTTATTAACGATCGCCGTCCGGTAATCGATTCTTGTTTGATCAGGTTAATAAATTATGCTTTTATGACATATTTGAAAGAAATATCAATAAGCTAAAGTACAAGTTTCTGCTGACATTTAAATAGGGATCGGCCTTACAAAAGTTAGATAATTATGTACTTGCAGCGGTTAAAATAGTCCCAGAGAAGATATTATGATTATGTTAGTGGACAGTGGTCCCGATGACGTGGTCGTTAGAATGAGTCCAAATCGATACAGTGACGCCAATCGGACCGTATAGTACCTAACAACGGGTTTATCAATGAATACCTACAGATATTAACTGCTGTTTGCAGCACATTCAGTTCGTTTGCCATATTCTTTTCGCTATCTTTTTCTACGCTCATAGTCGTTAACGTCAAACATTCTTAATACAGATAAAAACATAATAATATGTAAAATTTTCTATCCACTCGTCCCAAATACCGTTATATTTTTTTCTGTGAAATGTGTTCGCCGGATTTCGACACAATGTGAATTCTAACAATGGTATTGGCACATTATTTTGTTCTGATACGAATATGTAGATATTTACAGAACCACAGCTGCAGCTTGCGAGTCCCAATCTAACAACATTTATATTATAATTTTGCAATACACACACCTATGCGCTTAAGTCCAGCAGATGTTTGTGATTTTGTTGTGATAACAAGTAGCGTCTTGAAATTAATTGATATTATTATATACAGATTCTGCCCGCGACTTCGTCCGCATGGACTTCAGAATATAAACACGTCATTCTACAACACATTAAATATATTTATGCAAAAATAGCTGTCCCACGGGAACCAGGTTCAGTATTTACGGCGTGCAAGCGGTAAATTTGTTACAAATAAATAATCTCACTTTCGCAATTATATTATAATATTATTTATAATATTAGTAAGGATGTCGAAAAACTATAAGTCGATCTTACAGTTTTGGTGTTGCATAATACCTTAACCTAATGGAATCCAAGATAATCTATACATACAATAAAATTGAAGTGTCTGTTAGTAATGTCTAACTCTAAATAACAGCTTTATACTAAATGCATAAGAAAGTATATTATGTACCTATAACAAAATACTGCCGTGTGGGGCCGGCATCAAGAATAGCTCCACCCCTTCTCTTCCTATGGGAGTCGTAAAAGCCGACTAAGGGATTACCGGGGGACCGGGCAGCAGCGTTTCCCTGTGTACTAAAAACATCCACTGCGATCGCCAACCCGCCTGCCAAGCGTGGCGATTATGGCAATACCCCCCTTAGGGGAGGCCTGCGTCCAGCAGTGGACGATGAAAGGCTGATGGATGGATGGATGGATGATAACAAAATAGTAACACCTATTTTTAAAGTTACAACACAGACAAACTGTCTTGTTTGTTTTGGCTAATCTCCGAAGCGGCTGGATCGATTTGGGTGGACCTATACTGGCTACTTTTATTTTGGAAAAATAATTAGGGTTCCTTACAAAAAATAAATAACTGAATTCCACGCTAAGCTGCGGCAAGGAGCTAGTGTACAAATAAATCTAATCTGCACTCCTGTATTTGCCCGTTATTTTAATTGACTTCAGAAAAGGAGGTTCCTTATTCGATTCAATATTTTGTTTCTATAATAATACAAACGTCATGCTGATGTAGGTATCTTTGCTGTCTGTAAACCGATTTAGACGATTCTTTTTGATTTTTTTATTAATATAAAAGTAATTATTCTGGGTTATTATCTCTAGATAGATGACATAGAGATCAGTCTTTTTTTTTGCCAATTCTTGTTAGTTTTGTTGTGAAGAGGCTATATTTACGCCTTAATTGATAGATTCTTTATGGTAAATGGTTTATTTAATTAAACATGTGACGCCTAGAAGGGATAAATATTAAATCACCTAAATACAAATTAATTATGTTGTGTTAGGTACGGCATACAAAATGTCACCACCCCAGTCTTTACCAGGGGAGTCGTATGAGTTCACTACGGAAAGCAAGTGTATATAAAACCACAAGAAAAAGAAAACTCGAAAACTAAGTAGGTACCTACCTACCTAAATAACATTTCTTGTTGCTGGACAGGAATGGTTGTTACCATTTATCACCTGATGAACATGGGCTCATCTTCCACCAGGCTTGATATATCATAAGAGCAAATTAACACATCTCCTGTGCCTTATTTTGTAAAAAGCTGCGCGTATTTTACTATCGAGTTACATCGATTAATTATGTAGTTGGAGCAAGAAAACAAAACGGAAGAACCGTGGATATATTCTTTCATTGTAAGATTATTTGAACGTATCACAATTATGGTTCCATCGATTAGGTTTTTGATTGCGTAAGTCTTAGAACCGATGAACCGGTTTAAAAGAAACGTGTACTGAGAATTTCTTCTGAGTGTACACGTCCGAAAACCGCTTCCAGAGTTAGAGCCCTCCTATGATGCCCCTTCTATTGATAATATTATTACTGCGATTATATCCACCTACCTATACGAAGAATTTTCTTGAAAATTTAAAACAATTACTTTAAATATTTAAAATTGAGGATAACAACAAAGCACAGGTAAAATTAGAACAATCATAAAAACTCCTATGAGACTGATCATTTGAATATTTCGATGGTATCAATCACATTCATGAGATTAAATTATTTATTTAAGATTGAAATGAAAAAGAAATAAAATATAAACAGTGTCAAAGAAAGGTGTTATGCATAGATATAGTAAATTGGATAATCCAAGTGCAATTATGTTTTGGTCTTACCTGTTAGAAATATACAAATTGGCGTCAATTTACTCAAGAGAAGCTGTGAAGCCTAGAAACCTCACTAATACAGTAGTTATTATACACAACACATTAACTTAATTTCCGGCACTCTATTATCTTTTAATATGGATATAGATCCACGGTTATTTAAGATGACAGTTAGAGATGTAACGCTTCGGATATATTATGTAGCACGGTATTAGTAGGGAGTTTAGTTTTAAGACACCGTCGCAGTGCGGAGCCTTCGACAGACTGGCGGGACAGCGACGGACTGCAGGCGGAGGCCGGCCGGAGACGGTGCTCGTGTGTACGTACGCTAGTGACGCCCCACGGCCTGTGTTTTACAGTACAAGTTACCTATAACAAAACTAAGAAATTATAACTTAAGTAGTAGGTATACGAGTACTTAAAATAGATAGACTATTGACTATAAAAATTACTTAAGTCATTTGTTAACGATTTAACCTAATTTTATTCTACGACCTACTAATATTACGATCCTGACACACATCTTTCGCTTCATCTACTTTCATCAGCGCTTTCATACATGCTTTTTGGTTACGATACGAGTACTCTTAAGCTGGCCTTCCATAAGAACATCTCCGATCTTGTCAAAATACGTTCGCCTACCAACTTGCCGATTCACAGTCGCCTTGTATATCTGTTTCGTTAATCTTCTTTCATCCATCCTATCTACGTGTCCGAATCACCTAAGCATTCCTTTCTCTACTTTTTGTCACTGCATCTTCTTTCACACCACAGTATTCTCATATCACGCTATTTCTCACTTTGTCCATCAGAGTCACTCCGGCTATATCATAAGTATCGATGGAAAGCAATGTCAGGCATCTGACCTAATTGAGATTTTTTTAAACCTTGATGGATGGATGGATGGATGATACACTACTGTACTAAGTAATAATTCTTGTATCGCGGTGGACTTTATAAACACAAAATTGAACGGACACAAAGTACACCCGGATTCAGAACAATCATTTGTGGATCACATAAAGAATTGTCCGGTATGGAAATTGAACCCAGAATACTCAGTCATACGTGATGTCAATACACACGCGTTTGTGTTTGGTGTAAGTATTGAATTGCTAGCATGTTTATTAAAAACATTGTAAGAACTAGCTGCTATCCGCGACTTCGGTCCGTGTGGATTCACTTTCTTTTTTCCACATTATCGTTTTTTGTACGGAGCCGTAATTATTTTTCGAAAATAAAAGTAGCCTAAGTTAGTCTTTATAACATCAGTCATCAGTTGGTAAGCAGTGGATTTACAATACTCTCGGTATAGGTGAGTCCATGAGCGACGGTTACCATTTACTTACCATCAGGTGGGCCGTGGCACGTCTGCCACAATAAGCAATAAAAAACTCGTAAGTAGGTATAAGAAAAGATTGTGTGAAAATATGAAAAGATAATTTTGTCCGTGTGATGACGGACTAAGAATACAAGTGTCACCACCCCATTCTTTCCCACGGGTGTCGTATGAGGCGATTAAGGGAAGTAAGCAATTATCATCCATTGCATGACTGGTGGTAGGGCTGGGTACCAAGTGGGAGTACTCACTTGGTATCGGGCCCGAGCGGGTTGGTACCACCATCTCCCGTGTGACCGGCCATGAAGCACATCGTTGCGTTTCGGCTGTAGCAGGAGATAGCCGTTTATATTTCATTTCATATCTGTGAAATGAATTGGTGAGCAGCGGCTTGACAATACTCTCGGTATAGTCGAGTCCATGGGCGATGGTTACCATTTACCATCAGATGGACCGTGGCTCGTATGCCACTAAACGCAATAAAAAAAAAAAATCAGTCGTCGCGGGGCGTCTAGCAGGTGTGAAACATCAAAATTATTTTGTAGCAATGATGAGAATAAAAGAATAGCTTTTAAAAGGTAATAAATATAGCACAATTAAAAATTGTGTAGTGGTGATGGTATATGCATGCAATCTTTGGGGCTCCCTCAGGGGAAGGGTGAGTGTAAAAGTGAAAATGAACAAAAGGATAGCTTTATGAAAGAAAATTAATATATTTATTATATTATAAATGTAATATTCCGATTTTTATATTAATTATATTATAAATATAAAAGAAAATGCTGATTGTTTATTTAATATTAATTTAATATAATAATATACATTTATATGGTACCTAGTTCGTTACTTAGCTATGAGAAGTAACCTTGGCATTTTTTCGATTTTCTAGGGCTACTAAGACAGCCCTTCAGTACCTATATAATAAGGCATATCCACAACTTTAATTAGGTACCTACCTATACGCACTACACATAGGTAGGTATTGCATAAGCTCAGCGACAGTCAACAACTTACTTCGCGGTGTCGTAGGTACTCTAGTACATCATAACATCATCCATCAGCCTTTCGATATCCACTGCTGGACATGACGGCGGACCACCGAAGGAATGTAACATAGTTCCAGTGGCCCGCCAACAAAGGCGGAGAGACGGCACACGGCGGGTTTCTTTAGTGGGTGAGGGCCCCACACTACCCTGTTCGTTGCCCCGAACGACGGGGTGTGCGGTTAGGAACATTTTTTCCCGCCTTAACAAAAAAAAAAGGTAGGTAGGTACGTCGTCATAATGCCACAATATTGGTACCTACACCTACGCCTTTTAGTATGAACGTAACTCATCTTTACATACCTATTTAAAATATCATTGTGTAGTACTAGTAGGTATAGTACCTATTTACTAGTTACCTACCTATGTTATGATATCGCCAACCCGCCTGCCAAGCGTGGCGATTACGACACTATCCCCCATATGAGCGAAACACATGTTGTGGCGTTGTCTTGGGGAGGCAGGAGTACCAGCCCCTCCTTCCAGCAGTCAGGGAACCGTCCGGACACCAGGCACGCGTCGAACAGTCCCCTGAGGCGAGGCTCCAGGTGGTCCAGAGCCCGGGCAGGTATCCCGTCCGGGCCGGGGGCGGTGTTCTTGGAACGAATTCGCGCAACATCCGCCCCCATTTCCGACGCAGTGACGGGTGGTACACTGAAGTCAGCCTCCCGGTCGCTATCTGGCGGTGCCATGACCGGGGGCGCGTGCTCCACCCGTCGTGGGAATAAGCCCTCGACCACACGTACCTACCTACCTACCTACTAATTTATAGATGTATAATGCATAGATTTCGTGATAGATAATTATTACCTACTGAACGCATGGTACAGAAAGAGATAGTTGTACCTACCTATATTGTAATATGTACAAGAAATACCTACCAACTTTAGGGAATCATTGCATAATATATGCATACCTCTCGCTGCTATTCACCGATATAAAACATCGCCAATTGCCCAAATTCGTGCGCAACAATTACGTAGGTAGGTACCTAACGCGCGCTAGTGCGTTTGCGATGTCTACTCTTTTTTTGTATTTAACCATCATTGCTAGTACATAGTACATACCTACCTACCTATTTGCCTCGATGATAGCAGCAGCCCGGAGTTTGGAAATGTGCCCGATAGACGTCATTAGACTCGCCCCTTATTACGTGGGATTTAAACATAGCTGGCGAGTCGTGGGTGTGTAATACACCTCTGCCTACCCCTCTGGGGAATACAGGCGTGATGCTATGTTTTGCCTCGATGATTCAGAACGTGCATTTGCTAAGAAAAGACTTACCTACACTTTAGTTTTTAGACTTACTAGTTTACATTTACAGACTATTGAAACAGACTATATACCTACCTAGGTACTACCTATATACTCTTGCTTGATACACGTAATTTGTATACACATAAATGCACACTTTAAATTATAAAAACATAGGTAAGTATCTTACTTTTGACTTGAATTACTTGATAGTGTATCATAGTGTGACTTCTTAGCTTTCTTTGCAAGCTGCTCCCATTCACTTTCCAAATTATCACTTTTAGACATATTTTATTGTTATAACAATATACATAGGTATACCTAAGTAGGTTAGTCACTCAAACACGTTATTATTTATATTAAGTATATGCATTTATCATTATTCGTTTAAGTGTATATGTTTGGATATGTATCGAACAAGCATACTTTGGTGGACTGTTACCAATACCAAGGTGCATTATTCTAGTACTGTAGTCTTGTGTAGTTCGCGAACGATGACCGATTAGGAAACGTATCTTTGCACTGTACCATAGATAATATACTAATATAAAATACACTGTACTAAAAGAAACGTTTCCGAACGCTAACTGTTAATCGGTCTATTAGCTCTATCGTTTCATCATTCCTAACGAAACGAACGCGAGCGACAGAGCCGGTGACAGAGTAATATGAGTAAATTAAATAAATACTTAATTATCGGAGAAGACGAAGAGGTACCTACTTTCCTGCTTTTGATAGTTCGTTTCGAGAAAGTTGAGGTTATTAAGTTATAATAATAATTTATTTATTCATTATTTAGTGTTTGTACTTCTTATTCTTTTTTATAAACATTGTGGTTTTGGACGGTTTTTATTTTTGCATGCTATGGTTTTAGATGATACATGGCGGGATTATTTAGTGGGTGAGAGCCTCACACTACCCTGTTCGTTGCCCCAAACGACGGGGTCTGCCGCTAGGTACATTTTTTCCCACCCTAGCAAAATGTAAAGTAAGATAGTCCATAGACTTTAGATAATAAAGTTTGTTTTATCACAGTGTAAGGCTTAGATTCATTAGACCATCTTGACATTTTAATATACTCTGATACATATTAGCACGATTATGAATGATGACCGATTGCCTGACCGACCGAATCCGAAGACCGAATAGAGCTAATAGAACTAATAGAATGAATTAGTTCACTGTCCGAAATGAAACAGTACAGAGCGCTCTTTTAAATGACCGAGCAGGCACAAGACTATAGTACGGGGACTACGGGTCGAGCAGGCTCGAGCACCTATACCAACCTATACTTATTTGTTTTGTAGAGGATTTATATCGTGATTCGATTATATCGAAAATAAATCTAACCCAATCTTCGATTTTTGGGATCGATTTTCTGCCAACCTGATCGATTTTAAGATTGTAGCAAAGTAAATAGATCTAAAATCAATGTCAATTATTATCTATAAAATAATTGTTTAACTTTGTAAAAAAAATCTGCATAGTCTTAAATACTCTGATCCCTTTACCAAAAATAAAAAAATAAACACTGTGCGTTTAATGCTTCGATCAACAATGCAATAGATATCGCGGCGACACAAAAAATCGTTTCGGTAAATAACAGCGCACTTGAGAAGTGAGCTCTTGTTTTGTTTAGTTCAATATGTACTTTATTTGTTCCTATTTAAGCTTCATTTCATAGTAAATGTTATTTGTCTTTTCACTTTTATGTGACAGTAGTAAATTATTGCTTTGCTCGTTTTTTGTGACGAATGATCGTAAATGTAAGATAATATTTTAAAAATTTGTGACTTTATTACTAAGTGCCATGATTGTAATGAGGTTGAACTTAAAACTGTTTTAAAACCTTTGTCTCAGTTCGTTAGTTAACAGATGTAGCTGTATAAGTAAGTATATATTCATATACATGGACAGTTTTTAGCTTAATTATGTTCGTGACCCTGTATCTTGGTAGTATTAATTGTTTGGAGGGACTGCAGTGTGTTTCAGCAACTTTGTGGCTATATCTAGTTAGCTTGATTTTAGCCTTATTTAATAAATAAATAAACATTCACTGACGTTTTCACACAACGTCCTCTAGTCCCAAACTAAATTTAACGCTTGTGCTATGGGTACCAGATTATAATATATATATAATACATATACAACTTTTTTTTTACTTAAATAGAAAACCCCCAGACGCAGTACAAGTATCTGTGTTCATCACACAAATAATTGTCCTGAGTGGGAATCAAACCCACAACCTCGTGCACGGAAGTCCCTTACACTACCGACTACACCACGAGGCCCGTCATTATGCCGACAAAAACCAAATTTTATTGAGCTTTTTTTACTCCATATTTCAATAAACTATCAATTTTTTTACTGCCGTTTAATAATCTTCAAAAATAGTACGATAATATTCGAATATTTCGATATGAGAAAGTTTATAAATTATGCGATAGTTTCATTCTCTAACATAATACTAGACTAAGTGAATCGATCGATTTTCAACAGATCGATCTCATGTTTTCGATATTTTACAGGGATCAAACTTAGAGGCTACGATTCGAATCGTATCAAAAGATCGATTTTTTGTTATAGGTAGATCGGAAACTAATATTTTGGTATAAAATGTAACATCCTTCGAAAACGTATTAACGTACTTTATTTTGTCATAGATCGGAAACCTAATATTTTGGTATGTAACGTCCTTCGAAAACATATTTTAACCATAGAATATTAAATACTTTGGAAAATCCAAAAGTGCACGCCTCATAATCTTCATTTTTCACAATAAAATTGATTATTTGATAAGTAACTAATAATGTATTGGTCTTACTAATTAGTTTTCAATAAATCACATAGATAGCGCTAATTTCAAAAAGTACTAATGTGGGTTTCATGTCTTATACGCCATCTAGCGCTAATTTTCTGAAGTACTCAGTTCCGGGCAGCGCGCACGTCAAGGCCACGTAAAAAGATTGTGGAATGTAAAATATGTTTTTTTCGTGTTTTATATCGTTGGTGTGTTATTATTTACGTGTGTTTAGTGTTTTTAATTATTGTTATGGATAAAATGGTTATTATACTTGACAAATATCATCAGTTCGTCAAGCAAAGGTAAGAACTTTTTTTCAAAAAACAATGTACCGGCCGGGCGAACGGCGTTCTGTTGACGATAGTAAAAGCACCGGTGGCTATGCGTACGTAAAAGGTGGTTATCATGAAAGGCGCTTTCTTTAATGTCGCGTCGAGCGTAAATGCCGTTAATATTCAATTTTTTTTTTTGTTTATTATAACAATTAAACCACACCGAATAGCGCCCTCTCGCTATCCATAGACGAATTAAAACCGTTATTAGTTTATTGATTATCCGTTATGCTTCCACTAGCAGAAAACCATGTAAGTACACGCTGTTGTCAACAGATGGCGTTTAAAACAAAAATAAAAGCGTCGCCACGCTACAGCCCATTTCACTCTTCTCTCTTATTCTCCCAATTATTCGGGGTCGACGCAGTATGTCTTCTTCTTCCATTCGCTTCTGTCAAATGTCATCTCTGCGTTCACACCCTTTCTAGTCGCATCATCTTTCACACAATCCATCCATCTTTTCTTAGGTCTTCCTCTACCCCTCCAGTCAACATTCATATTAAACATCTTAACAACGTTACTTTCATCCCATCTCGTCACATGCCCGAACCACGACAGACGCTCACTCCTCAATTTTTCTATCAGTTCCACACAAACTCAGCTACATGCAGTCGTCTCTCATCCGTCGCCTTCAAAACCCAACACGATGATCCATACAATACGACGGGTTTTACCATGGTCTTGTAGATTTTACCTTTTAATTTCAACGGGACCCAGGGGCCGCACGTTATACCTGTGACCTACCGCCATTTCATCCATCCTGCATCTATTCTGTACTTTACTGCGCAATTCAATTCGCCGTTGCTTTGGATAAGTGACCTGAGGTACCGGAAATTGGAGCAGACTGGTATAGGAAACTCATCTAGGGTTACGAAAAATAAAAAAAATATTCAGATTTTGGACTGCTGATTTTCAAGCCAACACTCTCCAATTCACAACGCCATCTCCAGCATGTTCTGGACCTCAAGGGCATATTTTCCGACGAGAACAATATAATCGGTGAACAGCATACATCAGGGATTCACATACGAGTACCTCTTTATGTATCTGTGACGTAAGAGCATCCATCACTAACAGAAAGAGGTAAGGACTCGTGGTCGACACTAAACTTGATGCAAACCTTCTGAATTCGTCGGAATTTCCAGCGCCTGACCTTACGTACATAGTGCGTAGTGCACCATTGGTACATTCGCTATGTATGTATGTAACATAGCACAAATCAATCTAACCCGTTGTCCTATCCTAGGTCCTAGCTAGGTGAGCGACGCAACGCGACGCGACGCGATGCGACGTATTGCGGCTAATACTTTAACCGCTTTCATTGATTTATATAATCATTTATATATCAATGACCGCTTTACGTCGCATTCATATTATGCGACAACGTAGGCCATAAGTACATACAACCTCTATTTGATATTTTTGTGTCGCGTCGTGTCGCGTAGTATTAACGCGTTTGTCGTTCACCTCGGACAACGGGTCATATAGGTACCTACTTACTTTGCAGGCACACCTTTTTCTTTCAATGCCCACCACAAATCCGTTCTATGCTAGGCACTCGATCTCGATCGTATGCCTTTTCACGGTCAAAAAAGATAACTAAATATAATACTTTCTAACATTTAGGCGAATTTCACACATTTTGAAATAAAACTACGTTTACGCGATAGATTCCGTAAACGTAGTTTTATTTGAAAATAACTAAATATGTCGACTTTAATAAAAATCCAAAACTATCGCAGCATTTCCTCGCAACTACCAATTTCTATTAAATTTTGTTATTGCGTTAATACTGGGTAATACAATTACTTTAACTTAAATAGAGTAGCAAACTTCATTATATTATATATACCTAACATGCGCGAAAAAATGAAGCGACTATTTAATTATGAGGATGTAGCTTTGAAACAAATAACATAACATAGTATTAGTAAACAAATATCTATCACTTACACTAATTGCTAAAAGAACGCCTTGAGTTAAATTAGATAAAGATAGCAAAATTACTTGTAGTGACGGGCACAATGTTGCCTACCGCATGAAATTATGCTCTACAAAGTCAATATAGTTTGTCTTATTTTAGTCATTAGTTTGAGAAGCAGGGATCGAATAATTTCGAAATACAAGATATTGTCCCATTTTGTTCAATAAATATAATAGAATAAAAATACAATATTATTAGTAGGTGTTATGCTAAAAAAAACCGGGCCAAGTGAGAGTTGCATTCGTGCACAAAAAGTATCGACAGAGTGATTTTAACCCCAAAGGAACCCTTGCAGGATCACTTTCTTGTCCGTCTGTTTGTCTGAGCTGTCTGTCTGGCCCTTTTTACGGAAACGCGTGAAGTTATCAATTTGAAATTAATAAAGAATATTAAGACTGCAGTCCCTTCGGGACAACGCAAAAATATCTTAAGTAAGTTTCTAAGAGAAAGGCTTGTAACAGTCGCATGGATGAAAGGATCAAAATACTGATACACATCATCTTATAAGCGTTCTGTTTTTATTAGGTCATGAAACTTGAAAATTAAACTCCAGTATATAACAACAATTTTATGCACAACTGTCTCTTATTCCCCTTTTTATTTGTAAGCGTGAACTACTTTCGTGATACATCCGAATTTTGAAATACTTATGTATGATGGCATTAATCAACAAAAGACAATGATCAACTTGTATGGACTGACGATATGTGGTGCCCTGAATGAAAAGTGAATTCTTTAACTATATTTTTGCCTTGAAACTTTTTTAGTTTTTACAGCTAATATCATTAGGGTATATTTCGGGGATAAGGAGTTAGTTTCTGATAAGATTATAGCATGTCTTATTACATTCTCACATCGCATGCATATTTCAAATACGTGTTGCGATGGGTAACTTCCATCCATCCATCAGCCTTTCAACGTTCACTGCTGGACATAGGCCTCCCCAAGAAAACGCCACAACGAGCGGTCCTGTGCCGACCGCATCCAACGGCTCCCCGCGGCTTTGACCAAATCGTCGGTCCATCAGGCGGGGGGCCGTCCTACACTGTGCCGTCCGATACGTGGTCGCTACTCGAGAACCTTTCTTCCCCAACGGTTGTCGGTTCATCGAGCGATGTGGCCTGCCCATTGCCACTTTAGCATGGCAACCCGGCGGGCTATGTCGGTCACTCTCGTTCTCCTACGGATCTCCGTATTACGGATTCGATTACGTAGGGAAATACCAAGCATAGCCCGCTCCATGGCCCGCTGAGCGACTTTGAGCCTTGATACGAGGCCAACATTCAGAGACCACGTCTCTGCTCCATATGTCATCACTGGTACACACACTGGTCGTAGACCTTCGTTTTCAGACACTGCGAAATATTGGGCGAGAAGATCTTCCTTAGCTTCCCGAACGCTGCCCAGCCAAGTTGGATTCGTCGATTGACCTCTTTCTCGAAGTTGTGTCTACCTAATTGGACTGTTTGTCCCGGGTAGACATAGTGATCAACAATTTCGAGAAGCGCACTCCCGACTAGGACCGGTGCTGAAATGACATGGACATTAGACATGACTTTCGTCCATGTCCATGTTTATTTTGAGACCCACTAGACGGGAAACCCTGCTGAAATCATTGAGCATGGTGCCAAGGTCCTCCAGCGATTCTGCCATGACTATGATCTCGTCGGCATATCGAAGGTGAGTGATGTATTCGCCATTGATGTTGATGCCGAATCCGGTCAAGTCCAAGAGCTTGAAGACATCTTCCAATGCAGCGGTGAAGAGTTTCGGGGACATAACGTCTCCCTGTCTAACACCTCTCTGCAATTGGATCGGTTTCGTACTCCTGTCCTGAACACGGACTGACATGGTGGAGTTTCTATACAAGCACTTCAGCACTTCGATGTACCGATAGTAAATTTGGTACCGCTGAAGGGACTGCAGCACCGCCCAAGTTTCGATCGAATCGAAGGCTTTCTCATAGTCCACAAACGCCAGATACAGAGGCCGATTATATTCCTCGGTTTTCTGTATAATCTGGCGTACCGTATGGATGTGGTATATGGTACTATTATAGCCTTTTCGGAAACCGGCTTGTTCGGAGGCTGGAAGTCGTCAAGCCTGCGCGTGAGTCGATTTGTAATGACCCTCGAAAACAACTTATAGACGTGGCTCAAGAGCGAGATGGGTCTATAGTTCTTCAAGAGGGTTCTGTCACCTTCCTTGAAGAACAGCACCACCACGCTCCGGTCCATGACTCTGGAACTTCACCCCCGAGAACGACGGAATTGAACAGCCTCTGAAGAGCTTTTAAGACCGGCTTTCCGCCTGCTCTCGGAAGCTCTGTGGTGATTCCGTCGTCTCCCGGTGCCTTTCCGTTCTATAGTCGTGTGAGAGCCATTCTGATCTCGTACAGGCTGACGTCCGGGATATCTTCGGTAAAGTACCGAGTTAGCTTGGATCTGGGATCTTTGGACCAAGCCGACAACAGGACTCTGGGATCTGTACAACTGTCCATAAAACTGGTGGACCTCTCTCAAGATCTCATCTCGGGATGAAATGACAGTGCCGTCGTTGGTCCTCAGCTTAGTCAACTGGCTTTGGCCGACAGACAGATCTCTTGCGAACACTTTCGAGCCTTGGTTCCGCTCTATCGCCTCTTTAATGCGGATAGCATTAAATTGGCGAATATCGTGTCTGTTTTAACCGCCTCAGGCAGGACCAATCGGCTGAAGACTAGACTGCCGTTTCTTTTCTCCTTTCCATGAGCTTGAGAGCATGATCCGAGAGTTCACGAGTCCTACTAAGGCGACGGGCCTTGAAGTAGGTCGACCCGACCGCGTGGACAGTTTGCACGAACCTGTTGTTCAAATCGCTGTGGCTAATGGGTAACTTAATCCTAATTTATCCTTAATGGTAATTTTTGGAACCTCTTTAGTTCTATTCTTTAGATAATAAAGCGTTATAACTTCACATTTTAGTTCATGCTCAACACTGTTAACGACGTTCCGGAAATATATCCAACGACTTGTTTAGTAATATTTGTAAAAATCATTTGATTGTTTTTCAACTAATTCTTGATCTAAATTGATTTCCGTTTGGCTCGTAGATTCTGACTTTTCTAAATCAGTGTCATCTTGGCAATCAAAGGAAGACTTGCTTATTTCTTCTACATGATCTTTGGTAATTGTGGTGCAGCTTAAGACAGTATTTTTTTCTAGGGGTATTCAATTGCTTTGGCTCAGCGTAGCACGGCCTCTCACTAGGTGGAACAATGACCTGGTCAAAGTCGCAAGCATTCGTTGGATGCAAGCGGCACAGGACCGTTCGCTGTGGCGTTCTCTTGGGGAGGCTAATGTCCAGCAGTGATGAAAGGCTGATGGATGGATGGATGGACAATTGCTACGAAAAGTAAACAACCAAAAAATTGCTCAGTGATTTTGATAAAGTCTATATGTTCCTGTATATTTCATTGCATTAGATTCAATAAGCTTCGTAAACAAAACTTAAACTTTCCAATTATACAATAAAACCCAAAAACCTTAATTTAAACCTACAGTCTAATACCCTTTTAACGTTTTTCTTTATTATTATGTTGCTTATCTGACCTCTTCCTTTGATTGTCTTTTTTATCATTACGTCTACTTTTAAGTTGGTAATATATTCTTTGTATTTTTCAATTATTTCGAATATTACATCTTTTGTTTCTAGTTTAGTGCCTTCTTGAAATCATAAAACTTTGGGATTTCTTTTTGAATTTAGTACATCAAATACATCATTACGTATTTTAATGATTTCCACGGTTGGTCCACTCTTAGGAAATTTGGAAGACAAATCCTTCGCCAGGTGAAGTGACTGAGCAACATTGTTACTCAGCATCTGTGTTGCCAATATTACCTTCATAACCTGGTTGCTAAAATAAATATGACAATTGCTTAATTTATTTCTTGTTCTAAGCCCTTCAAGTTCCTGAATTTCTTGTAAACATTCCACATATTTCCATTCTATGCTGGCGTTATTTTTGTTTTACGCAAAACTATTTCTAACTAATTTGAGCATGTGACATGCGTCTAAGAACAAAACCACATCGATACCACCTGTAGGGTGCTTAAAAATAGTTATAAGATTATTTGGGTCATCGAGTTTGCATCCTAAAACTCTCATTGCAGCGATGTTAGTCTGACTACCATCATGTTACAGACGCTACCTCAACATTAAGCTTCCGACGTGAAACCAAGGTCTCTATTTATTTTGCTATACCAATTGATTAGTATCATTGGATGTAGTAAAGCGTTGTAATAGCAGACCGAATATTTATAAGCAGAAAGGGAGTAAAAGTTAAGAGCAAGCAAATTTTTTTAAAGCATAATGAATATGTTTAAAATTCTGTTTCTTCTTAAAGTATTTTATTTAATTGTTCCATTACTTGTAAGGTTTCATCATTTAAATTAAGCTGCATTTCTTCTTCTTCACTTAGCATACGTCTTTTTTAGGTTTTCTATAATACTCTTAAGTTTTTTAGTCTTAGCTTCTAGTCTTCTATTCTTTTGCCTTAGGTTTTTTATTTTTCTTAGTCTGTCTTCAGACAACATTTTCAAACGATGAATAATTTTTTGCATTTGATGCTTTTGAGGTGATTCCGTTATTTGATCGATTTCTTCATCGGACTCTAGATTATCAACTTCCATAGTTTCGGGTATAATAAGCTCAGCAGGCTCTCCTGCATAGGATTCTTTCTGAAAAAAACCTCATAAATACCAAAATAATGACACGTGGAAGCACTGGTACGGCCAGGTATTTTTGGGTTCACGATGTAAATGTAATGTACGCTTGTTTGCAGTAAATAATTAACATGTACCTAAGTGAAATGCTGGGTAATAGCTTTCTTTTTCAAAATGGATTACATCCAGTTCACATTAACTAAATATTATATACTTACAACGAGCATAGGAATTGCATCATTGGACGAATAAACACGGCCACTGTCACCAATTTTGTCTTGGTCTCGAAAGTGCTTTGAGCATATAATTGTTGATTTCGTAGGCAACCAGTCAGTTTCCTTTCTTAGTAACCTAATAGCTTTTACCCACTTTTTGCGGCGTTCAACTTGTTTAGGTACACTGAAAAATAATTACAAAAACTATTTTTAAAGCTGAAACTACGTGTCGTACAATTTATTTTTTCCCGTAAATATGGGAAAGTTACATTATGTTTTTACTGACACAAAATATGTTGACCTACAATTTAATAAAGTTTTTGTGGTCTTCACATTAAAACAACATAGTGCCTATATTGGACGAGGGAAGTGCTTGTAACCAAAGACCCGATTCCCATCATCCCACAGCCAGAAGGCGAGCACGCTCAGCAGCATTTTCAGCGTTATTAAACAGTTGTTTACTGATTTCACTGCAGAGCGGCTCATCCCACTGTCTCTGCGAGGACAGGTTATCGGGTAATTCGGTGTTCGGAACAGCCATTGTCCAAGCGTTTATGGCCTCAGACTTACACGGCACTTCAAAATCAACCAGTGTGGTTCTTAAAATTTCCCTGGTTAATTTCTCCGTGCCGTGCACCGAAGCCATAAACGCCGGTAAACTAACATCCGTAATTTTGCGAATACCGAGCCCACCCAAGCGACTTGGAAGAGAAGCTTGTGACCAGGCTCAGTCATTCAGGGCCACATTTAATACGTCACTCATGGTGTTTTGAGTAATTTTGACAATTTTTTTCTATGCATCTATCTAAAAACTAGCTTATAGACTTGTTCTTGCTCTGTCACTAAAAGGAGCGCTTCGAACTAGTTCTTTTTTCCAAATGAACTAGTTCGGACATCTAGTTCAATTAGTTCTCTGGTTACTGTTCCTTCATTAGGTCATCTAGTTCTCTAGTTCTATTAGGTCATCTAGTTCTATTAGGTCTTTAGCTACCTACACTGATCTTTATTATAACTCTTTGACGTAAATGAACTTTGTAACTATTTTGTGACTAATAGGTTGCATTCATTTATTGTATAATAGGAACTATAATTACATACCTACTTTATTTGAAACAAATATTTGTTTTCTCTTAATACTTTGCAGACTTAGGACTTAATATAAACCTTAGAATAGCGTATTTAAAAATCTAATTAAAGGTTTATAATTACTTATATTTTCACATATTTACACAACAAAAAAAACATGACCTAATTATAATACCTCTCTTTTTTAAAGACATTATATTTATAAAAGAGATGAGTAGGTCAGTTAGAAAAGAAAGAGAGCAAGATAGTTTTATGCTATTAGTTCGTTCCATGGTACGTCCATGGTTCGTTCCTTTTACAAATTTAATGTTTCTTGAGTCGAGATACGAACTATATTCCTTACCGCTCTCGATGAACTAAGACCGAATACGAACTAGCTTACGGAATAGTTCGTTCTAGTTCAGTATCAGGAACTAGTTCCTACTAGTTCTTAGTTCGTGAACTACACAAGTCTACTAGCTTATGCATACGGTGGGGCCACGGGCAAAGGCTAGTAAACAATAAGTGTAAATACGAAGTGGGAGAACTGTTTTTTTTTAAGAGATGATATAATTACTAGTATTTTACAAATTGTATGGCAAATTTGTGATTTTTCTGACAAAATACGGCAATCCAGACTATGAGATACAGCAGCTCAGGTTTCTGCGATTGCAACACTGCAGTAATGTCAACTTGTCAAGTCAACATTTCAACAATAACATTGAAGGGGGAAGGGGCATGGCTGGCAGGGCATGGGGTGTGATCAGCAATACAAAACAAATATTGTTTGTTATTGTTATACAAAATATTATGGCAAAATTGTAAAGGTACGTTAAAAACTACATGTTGAGCACTTATTTATAGTATTAGTAAGTTAAATAACTTACTAATAACATATATTGGAGTTATTTTTATAGCTCTGAAGTGTAAGTGATCTCATAAATAACTAAGTTTTTTTTTGTAAACTGCATTTTTAGAGTAACTCCAGATGGCACCTCCACGCCGCATATTAAGGCAGCAGTTGGAGATTTTAATGGATTTCTTAGAAACGAACAGGGATATGTGTAAAGGTTTATTGCCCGGTACTCCAGTATCCCATCAAAAAACGAGACAAAAGTGGGCCACACTGGCTAAACAATTAAATGCTGTACAATCAGGCGCTCTTAAAACCCCAGATGGCTGGAAAAAGGTACATTAAGTTTCATGTTTTAAATTATATTTGTTACAGTGTGTTCAGTTTCCAATTACCTATTTAAAAGCTAGTCTATAAAATTAAATATTAATGAAAATAAAAAATAAAAATTTTGATTATGCTATGCTTTTTAAACTTCAGTATTGGTTTGAATGGCGTCACAAATGCAGAAAAAAAGCAGCTAATGTGAGAAGGATCCGATGTGTCTCTAATGGTGATGCTGCTCCAAATAGATTTGTACCATTGAACGATCTTGAAGTAAGAGTTCTTGAATTAAGTGGAAAGGGCTGTGAAGTCACAGAGCCATCTTCTAATCAACATGATAATTTTTTGGGTGAAGACTCAGACTGTGAGCCATTGGAGAGTATAAAAGTACGAGGTACACCAGCTGTGAAATTAAAAGGGTCTGTGGTCAGTGCTCCTAAAGTACCTACAGGTAAACTAAACCTGTAATGCTTAGGCATAATTTTATATAACTTGTAAGAATTTTAACTAAATTGTAGATTTAAATCCTGCTTGCATTAACCTTATACTTTGCTATATCACATAGTTTCATGATATAGCAGCCTATGCTAACAATATTTGAGGTAATAAATTCTTAAATTATATTAAACAATTATTTTAATAAAATATTTGCAGATGATAATCTACGCACTGTATCACCACCACCTAAATGGGCTTTAGAATTTGAGGAGCGAAGGATAGCAGCTGAAGAACGAATGGCAGAAGCCTTAGAATCAATAGCATCAGTTATGAGGACGCAGGAAGAACGTCGAGGTTTACTAGAGGAAAGGATAGCAGATGCTTTGTCAGCTGTAGCAGGCACAGTGCAGGATCTAAACAGTGGTGTACAGGAAGCATTAACACATTTACAGCAAATACATCCTTTACAAAGCAATGGGCCAGGCCTAAAGAATGAAGTTTTTTTATGAGAATAATTTATTAAAAAAAAAGCAGCTCACACCTGTATTCCCCGAAGGGGTAGGCAGAGGTGTATTACATACCAAGTAAAGCTATTCAAATTGTGGCATGTATGGTTATATGTTGTAGTGATTTGTATTTTTGAACATTGACTATTAACTATAAACTATATGGCTATTATGTTGCTGAATAGGTGAATATACCAACACAGTATGTATGTGATAAAGACCCACATGTATTTTGTCCTTAGGATTGTCAATTGTCATTAGGATTAGCCTAATAATAGTGTACTAAGGATCTAGTCTCTTTTCTTTGAAAATATCCTATAAGAAAGCTTTGTAAAAATCAATTACAAAAATGTACTTTTAGTGACTGTATTCAGATTATATGATTAAGGATTCCTTGAATAAAATTAAGAACATAATATTTTTACTTTAGGGTCTTCATACATACATAAGTGACTGCAAAACAAAACACCAAGTAATCAAAGACTAGTATTTAGGTAACTTCGGTATTCTAGAAGTATGCTACACAAGCATTTACTAAATAAATCTAATTATTTTCACTATTTATACACAGTATAATAACTTTCTATGAGCCTTGTTCCCAATATCTTTAAGTTCCTGAATTGACAAATTACAATATAAAATGACCTTTATCAAATGAATAAGTTGGTATTATGATTTATAAGATTCAGTTAGTTATTATGATACAAATTTTGAGATATTAATAATTAAAACATTGTCAATTTTGAACAGCATTTTATACTTTATATTTTGATCTGTATTTTTAGCACTTGACATGTTTGGCTACTTTAAAAAACAAATTATTTTTGAAAGTGGAAAAAGAGAGCTTTCCTGTAAGCATGATTTGAACCCCGGTCCCGGGGAAGTGCTCTGGACCGCCAAGCTATCGCAGACACCTAATGGTAACCCTCGTTCTCCACTTCACATTTGTTTTAGATATATTTACGGCCCACGCCGCCTATCGCATGCATTTTCATAATTATATTATTCCAATATAGCAAGCTTAATTTTGCAATTAAAATTCATACTATTTGATGGCGCGATTTTTTAAATATTTTTATTTGTCCCTGTGGTGACGGACCAAGAATATAAGTGTGACCACCCCATTCTTTTCCACGGGTGTCGTATGAGGCGACTAAGGGAAGTAAGCAATTATCATCCATTGCATGACTGGTGGTAGGGCTGGGTACCAAGTGGGAGTACTCACTTGGTATCGGGCCCGAGCGGGTTGGTACCACTATCTCCCGTGTGATCGGCCATGAAGCACAACGTTGCGTTTTGGCTGTAGCAGGAGCCGTTTATTATTTCATTTCATATCTGTGAAATGAAATTGTGAGCAGCGGCTTGACAATACTCTCGTATAGTTGAGTCCATGAGCGACGGACGGTCATCAGATGGGCCGTGGCTCGTCTGCCACTACAAGCCATAAAAAAAACCTGTATTATAGTACTTGACATGCTCGCTACTTTAAAAGAAAAGCTCTCTTTTTCCACTTTCAAAAATAATTTGTTCTTTTTATACTTTTCTACAAATAAAACATTTAAACAAAGTACATATTGAATTAAATATTCTGTTATTTAGTTTACAGAAGACTGACTAGTAAATGTAATATCACTAATATAAATTGCTAATAATAATAAATCACCAATTTTTATACATATTATATTAGGCTTCTAATAAAATTACAGTTCATTTTGTGAACTGTTGTATGTGTTATTATAAAATATAAAATTTTTGTATATTGGATTAAATCGCGGGCAGAATCTAGTTACCTATATAAAATAAAATATAGGTAACTGTAAACGTGATTCAATCTCACGCCTCATGGAGCTATAAACGAATCGTGAGACGTGGATTCGAATCCTGTTAGCAGTTATTTTTTTTATTTTACAATATTCATTAAATTAGGGTATGTTAACTGCTTAAAAATAAATAAAAATGTAAACTGAAAAAAAGTAAAACTAAATGTATTATAAAACTCGAAAATATATTTATTATTAAAGAGAAGAAAATGTTTCTTAATGCTCAATGTGATAATTTAATTTTCTCCTTGGAACACGCATATCTCTCACAGATGGATTCGAAGCTCCTCCGCAATGGATAGGAAATGTCTTTGGTGTTGCTAGGACATACAGGACTAGGATAACGCTCTTTTCTGTGACGTACGTGTAGGCTCTGGAATGAATTTCCTGTTGCCTCCCCAGCGCTACTACGTGTCCTTTAACGAGGTTTGAGAAGAGCAGTTTACTCACGGTGGCCGCTGGCTTTGCTGTCTCTCTGGTGTTGCCAAAGTCCATGAGGCACTTGTTTTCGCTGTTTGCTTGTCTGGCAACGTTTGCATTAAAAGTAAAAGCTTTTCTAGCTGAGCTGCCGTACTAGCCCTCCATGCACGGCATAGCTTAAATTTTTTGACTCACTTCTTATTTATTACTTTCTGATATTTACGCGAATGTTACACATTTTGAAATAAAACTACGTTTACGGAATCTATCGCCTTTACTTGATTTTACTACTATCCCGACGTTTCGAATACTTTACAGCATTCATGATCACGGGTGGACTTAGATGATAGACGTCCAAGGCTGATATGTTATTGCAACGGTTTTATCTACCCACAGTATATGATTTTACAAAATTTTTGGTTTATTTATTTTAACCCACCCAGCTTCGTTTAGAAACACAATTAAAATATCTACTTCAAATTTTTTATGCTTACAATGTATGACACTAGGTTAGTATATTAAAATGAGTATAATACTCCTCTTTAAATAAGAACTTTTTGTTTTTATTTAGTGCTCAAAAATTCTACCACAAACTACCAATTACTACCAGTAAGAAGACAATCTTGGTTATTAGTTTATAATATTAAATATATTGATTTTGCCAAAAGCTAAGACTAAAAAGCTACCACCGGATCGAAACGCGGCCTGACTGAGAAAGATCCGGCCAGAAAACTCAGTAGGCAACAACTGTTATGGATTATTAAATTTTGTACAGAATTACTGAAAGCTAATTAAGTTTAAAAATTTTTAAAAAGCAAATAATAAAACTAATCACTACTCTGGGTTTTGTCTACACAATAAGCGCTTAAGGTGTCTTGCAATCTTGTGGTGTGCCTTCTTGTATTCTGTTTGGTGAGGCCTATCACAGGATTCCAGCTTGATGGTAAGACCCAGCCGTCTTCTCTATTGAAATTGGGATGTTTCTTAATTTCAATAGCCTCACGTATCATTCTAGGACGATATCAATGTTCTTTTGCGAGGATTTGAAGTTTGTCAAACCTATTACATTAGGTTGTGGCCCTGCGTGTGCTCACAAATTGCAGACTTCGTATAGCGGTGCTTCACATCAGCTATGTGTTTTTTGATCCGAGTTGTTATGGATCTCTTTGTTTGCCCAATGTAGGAGAGACCACAATCACAATCCAGCTTGTATACTCCTGCATCCTGTAAGGGTATATGGCACTTGACTGGTGGTAAAAATTGACTAATTCTTTTGAGTGGCTTATGGTAGGTTTTGATTGAAGCTTTTTTGAGAATATAGCCAATCTTGTCAGTGACTACTTTAACATAGGGCAGGACTGCAGGGAGGCGCTCGACTGTGGGTGGCTTCGCTCGGTTTCTGTGACGGCGGCGTGGAACCTGCAGCTTTTTGCATGTAAAACTTTATTTAGGTACATGCTGCAACTCCCCAGCCAAGTGTTCTTCATCACAGATTCCTTGTGCTCTCTGAAACAAAGATTTAGACACGGTAGCCAACCAAAGAAACAAAAAAGAAAGTAAAAAATGTGGTGAGACTCCATTCAGGTACTTATCAGTATGGGTTTTCTTTTGATACACTGTATGACTCAAGGTGTTGTTAGGGTTACGGATTACCATAACATCTAAGAAAGCTAGAGTTATTTGACTCCAGTTCCATAGTGAATTGAATTTTAGGATTGATTGAGTTCAGATGGTTTAGAAATACGGTTACTTTAACAGATGGTAATATAGTGAAAGTGTCATCTACGTACCGCTTGTAGAAACGGGGGACTACAGGTGAGGTTTTTAGGGCAGTCTCCTCGAAGTCTTCCATGAATATGTCAGCAACAACGGGAGAGACTGGCGAACCCATGGCCACCTGGATCGGCGTTCTAGAGCCCGCAGTCGAGCTCCGTACCCATTTTCTATTTTACATTTTCACACCTGTGGGTCTAGCCAAGATGCATACTATGATCGCTAACGCTAATAGAAAACTATTAAAATGTATGGAAAATTGACATCTCTAACGCTAATTTACGTGACTGACTACGAGTGGATTCGACCAAACTCGATTATATACAAGAATAACTATACCGAGAATAATCTATTCCACGATTTTATTCTCTTAGATAATCAACAGTCGTTTTTCCACGCCATCTGACGTATCTCTTAGACTTGGAATAGCTATTCGCGAATAGCGAAGTGAATGTAATACCCATCAAAAAGAAATTGTTATACAAACGGGACAGTGTACAGCTTAACTCATCTCAACTCTTATTTGTCGTATTATAGCGTGAGAAAGTAGCTGTCACGCGCTCGAAACCGATATTGGTTTCGAAAAATGACAGCACAAAAAAAATGACGTCATTTTTTTATTCTTGGATTAACTCCTTATTCGATGCTTAACGGTGGTATAGTGACTATTCCCAAATAGGCTCGCTATTCTTCTAATTGTTGTTGGTAAAATGTAAAATTGATTGATTCTCGAGTAAGTAGCGATTTATTCTAGGAATAAAATGTATTCTTGTTTGGTCGAATGCGCCCTTAGTGTTATAGATATTGTTAAAGACTTAAGCCGGCTGTACACACTCGTCGAGACACAACGAGACAGGCCGAGGGCGAGTGTGTACATGGTAGCCTCGTCTCGTCTCGCGGCTCTCGCTATGTCTCGGAAGCGTGTCGGTTTTTTGTGCACGAGTCAAAGGGTCTCGGTGAGTCTCTTTGATTTGTACTTTAAAAAGTAGCGGAACATGTCAATTTCTAAAAAAATTGATCTAAAATGTTTGAAAAAATCACGCCATCAAATAGTATGAATTTTAATTGCAAAATTAAACTTACTATATTGAATGCATGTAATGCTTGCCGCTAGATGGCGTTAGTCGTAAGACAAATGTTATTAAGAATTTGGGATGATCGAAAGGTCAGTAGGGTAGCTCAGTGGCTTAGAGCACTTCCCCGGATTGTAAAAGATGCGTGGTTCGATTCCCGCACCTACTAAAAATCTCTTTTTCTTTATTCACAAATAATTTGTACTTTAAAAAGTAGCGGAGCATGTCAATTGCTAAAAGAAATAGATCTAAAATAGATCTAAAATGTTTAAAAAATCGCGCCATCAAATAGTATGAATTTTAATTGCAAAATTAAACTTACTATATCGGTTTAATGCATGTAAATGCTTCCGATAGATGGCGTTGGTCGTAAAGACAAATGTGATAAGGAGATTGGGATGGTCGAAAGACCTGTACTATAGCTCAGTGGCTTAGAGCACTTCCCCGGATTGGAAAAGACGCGGGTTCGATTCCCGCTAGCACAAAAAATCTCTTTTTCCTTATTCACAAATAATTTGTACTTTAAAAAGTTGGCGGAGCATGTCAAATGCTAAATAATATAGATCAAGAATGAGAGGAGGTACTGTTCAGGATGCCTAGGAGCGGCACCAAGCGTAGGTAAATCCAGGCCTGTAGGTAGTAGGTACCTATGTTAAGGTAGGTACTTGTTAAAGCTAAAATAACTGCATCTGCTGCTCGCGGAGATCAGTTGGTGTTTGCTTTTGCTCGGGATGCGTTGTGGTCTTTATTTAGTCATCTCTTTTAAATCTACATACTTATATTACCTATGCAAAAAATATATTTGACGTTAGCGGTTCTTATAAAAATTTGAAAACTTATGTACCTAATAGCAATCAACCTTTTTTTGTTTAGGCGGGAAAAAATGTACCTAACCGCATACCCCGTCGTTCGGGGCAACGAACAAAGTAGTGTGGGGCCCTCACCCACTAAAGAAACCCGCCATGTGCCGCCTCTCCGCCTGTGTTGACGGACCACTGGTACTATGTTGGATTACTTCAGTGGTCTATAGCAATCAACCTAACTACACCAGTAATTGATAGTGCTAAGTTTAATATCTATTGGTTTTAGGTATGGAGGCGTTAGAAACAAGCATAAATTATTGGGAGGACGCACTGGCAGCATTTTCACTAGGAGCGCGGGGAGGCGTGTCGGGGACCCTGGCGCTTACCTCACCCGAAGAGGCAGAGTTCTGTAGGGAGATACAAGATTTATTGCAAAATGCCTATCTATTACAGGTTAGGTTTTAAAAATATGAATATTTGAACATCGTAATTTATAACATTAATAAAATGCAGAGCCCTGGAGCATTTTCGGATTTGGGGAATCCCCAACAATCAAATAATAATTGACTTCAAAAAATATGATCCATGACTATTACTGTTCTCACAGAGTGTGAGATGCCGGTCATATTTGGGCATTGGCAACAAAAAATATTTTTGGAGAATAGATTTTCTAACGATGTTTTAAGTAGTAAGTACCTAGATATATCATCATTTAGTAATGATTTGTGACCAAACACGAAGTTGATTTCGAAAAATCCGAAATGTGTTTCTTGCTGTGCTACCCTCATCGGAAATAGAATTAAGTAGATGTCTTTTCTTGACTTGTGTTAGCAGTCTCCAATCCACGCTATACAATCATTGACTTTTGAACATTAAACAACATGAACATTATAGATAAAGGTTGCTTGTTTTTATACCACGTGGATAGCAAACAAGCATACGACCCACCTTGATGGTAAACAGTTACAGTTGCCTATAGACTCAACGTCAGTGGCATCATTAGCGCGTCGCCATCTCTAAGGAAAGGAGGATAGGAAGGCCTCTGACACTCTCACTCACCATACAAAACACAACGGCATAAGTACCTACCTGCCGTTGTTTCACGTTGATCTTCTGTGAGACGGTGATACTTCCCCAATCGAGACGGCCCGTTCATGCTGAGATCAGCAAGGCTCTTCCACTAAAATTCAAGCTTGTCTTCAATATCGCATACGAATCTAGGAGCTGCTGATAATGTTCATAAATATGTATTTGTAATAGGAGCGTTGCGAGCTGCTGTTCCTTGACCAGCGGTCGGTGCTATTCCGGTCAGATAGTGGCGCGGGAGGGGCGGGGGTCCCGGGGGGAGCTGCACGCACACGCCACCTCTCGTCGCGCACTGTCTCCTCCCACACGCGCCGCGAACACCACTCCAGCGCCGAGTCCTTCGCTTCCGCTGAAGACCAAGTAATTAGCCGGCTACGAGTATCTTGTATTTTAATACTTGCTGACCCGTATTTGCATTTCATAGCCAATGATGGCAAAGGAGATATAGCTAGCACAGCGAAGCCTTTATTGTTAACAAAAAATTAATACATTTTTAATAACTTAAAACAGTTAAAGCATAACTTTCCTTGAAATTATCCCTCACCCACTAAAGAAACCCGCCGTGTGCCGTCTCTCCGCCTTTATTGGCGGGCCACTGGAACTATGTTACATTCCTTCGGTGGTACGCCTATATAGCCTAATAGTCATTTTTTTTCAAACATATTAAATGTACAGAAACAGCTCTGTTACAGCTTTATAATAGTATAGATGTAATAATTATTTACTTAGGTAATACTGATAATTTCAGCTTACGCAAATATCTTTAGAAGTACCGTGAATGGAACGCCATAATGTCTTGTTCTCCTAAGTAGTCAAACAAAAAACAAGAAAACACTTTTAATAAAATTATTTGTTTAGTTCATAAAAGTTCTAGGAGAATAATAAAAACAACATAGCATCATGCCTGTATTCCCCGAAGGGGTAGGCAGAGTTTAAGTCCCACGTAATAGGGGGCGAGCCTATTGACGTCTACCGGGCACATTTCCAAACTCCGGGCTGTTACTGAGAATTTTTCTTTTTAGGAAAAAGCTCAATAATATTGCTCGACCCAGGGATCGAACCCGAGACCTCATGATTAGCAGTCGCATACACTATCGCTACACCACCGAGGCAGTTAGGAGAATAATAAAACCGTTATAATTACTTAATAAATATTTAAATTTAACGAGCTATGTAGAGATTTATTTACATGCTTAGGGCACTCGTTTAGCGAAATCCTTTCATTTATGCCTAAGGTTTAGCACCCAACGTATAGAAGTAGTTGCTGGCATTGGCACCGTCTTCTGTACTATAAGCATCTGCATATTTTTCTTATTTCTATGTTGCCACAGCACACCTGGTGGTAAGTGGTAATCGCCGCTCGTGGCAATACTGCCAAGCCGCTTCTCACCATTTCATTTCACGTCCCATACGTGAATTAATGACTATCGCCCGGTACAATCAAAACACACCGGTTGTTTCACACGGCAGATGGTTGTACCTACCGACCCGCTCGGACAAGATAACAAGTGAGTACGTGGTATCCCACCCTACCTACCAGTAATGCAAAGGGTGATTCTTCTTAGTTGCCACATGAAAGAATGGTGTGGTGACATTTGTACTCTTAGTCTGTCATCACGTGAAGAAAATAATCATAATGATAATGATTATAGGTTGCTGATCTAAGAGATTTTGACGACCTCGCAGAAGCATTGCCAGAATTAGAAAATTTGGAGCTTTACCAGGCGGCTGTCAAACAATTTGAAAATGGAATACCTTACAGGTAATAAGGATAAGTATTTTTTTGTGCAATTAAATTGTATTGCTGACTTGATGCCCCTATTTTTTTGTTATTAGTGCAATAATTGTGTTTCATCACCCGATAAATATCTACTGATATGGCTTTATTGAGATTTTTGTATGGAAAATTTCAGAACATTACGCACGGAGGTAGTCCAATGTAGTTCGGACTCAGAATTCCTGTGTAAGCTCCATTGCCTGCGACAGGCGTTTATCCACGTGTTCAAGGACGCGAGTGTGTGGGCGTGGTTTGTGGACGCCGGGCGACAAGTACTCACCGATCTACTCTTGTTTGCTGATAAGGTAGTTATTTTACTTTCTGCTTCGGCCTGCGTTAGCCAGCTCCTAAGGGTCGAGGTAAAACCTAAACTTGCAAATTGTCACGGCTCATTTATAAATACTTTATTTAATGAATCACAATTCACACAAGATGTAAAATTATAAATCAAAATGATTCATAATTTTGCAATTTTACTAAGATTTATACCAAATAATGACGCAGCCCTATAAATGAGAAAGGATTTGAACCTGCATCTCCTGGAATACTGTCTCAGTGCAATACTTCCGACAGATGGCGCAGGCGTCACCCAAGATGTTAAAAATTAATGTTATCGAAATTCGCAGTCCCAAGCAATTGTCAGGGTAATTGAATTGGCAAAGCATCTGGTCGGTATTCCAGGAGATGCAGGTTCGAATCCTGCTCTTGAATGTTATTTTGAATCTCACATTTTCACACTTTGTGTTAATTTATAAGCCTAAGCATGTCAAATGCTAAAAATATATAAAAACTAGTGGACCCAACAGACTGTTATTTAGCAGCTAGTTGTCCTGTTAGACAGGACATTGCCGTTTTGTTTGCATGGAGTCGTTTATTTTAGGGGATTATTTTCATAATATGTTTTTAGATTAGAATAAATTGAAGAAAAATCCTGAAATCCTATCGTGGCACCACTTACCGGGTCCAAATGTGAATCTAAATCATCCCGATACTTACTCAAACATACACAAAAAAAAATCATAAAAATCGGTCCAGTAGTTTAATTACTAGAAATAAGTATATAAACTTCTCATCAGAAAAATCGAAACACTGCAAGTTTGTTTTGTAAGAATTATCAGAAAAATGTATATATTTAGGAATATATGTCAAATGTCGTTTAATAGTGAATAATATGATGATTTTCAAATCCTTATGTTAATGTTCTAAATTCAAATTAAATTTTCATAGCGAAGTATCCATGTTTAAAAAATAACTTTTTCAGACGTCCCAAAGGCACAGTACACACACAGTATACAGAACAAAAAGTTTTAAGATAAGTGCTAATTTTTAGTTTTCAAAGGTGAAATGTTTTTGCTTATCACTGTAATGGCCAAACTGCCAGCTATACAATCATGTGATTTTTCATGGAATGAAAACTCTTGTGTTAATTAGGACACAAACCATAAAAAGGGAAGTGTTTCGATTTTTCTGATGAGAAGTGTATAATAGATATCAAACTAAATGGTAGTTAATACTGGTTATTGGTTATCTTGACATTTTGGATCAGGATATGCTTAAAAGAAACTAATCGCGAAATAAAACTACCTATTTAGGTAGTTTTATTTCATAAAAATGTGTGATCTTAAAACAGGAGCCGAAGGAATTTCTAGTGGCATATGAAGAGATGGTATCGTGGGCGACAGACGTCGCCAACTGGCCGACCATACAAAGTGAACTCACTACCAAAGGTGTTAAGGTATTGCCATTTAATACAATTTACACTCACCTCTCTAACATGGATGTTTTCTTCGGAAGACATCATGAAATAAATCTACGCTTGCGGAATCGTATCACGTGTGCTTAATTTTCTACTATTTCATAATCTGTTATAGAACTGAGAGATTTTATAAGCCATGCTAAATCATCTACTTTGCGAAAATTGCATATTGTAAATGCCATTCATGGGCAGAAATATCTAGTAGTTTTTTAAAGATAAAATTCTTCGATTACCTTATATATATACTTATAATTTTAATTAGGGTGATGTTTGTAATATTAGATTTGCATTTGAAAATAGCCGTGTGGGGCCGGCTTTAGAATTGTTCCACCCCTCTCCACCCATGGGAGTCGTGAGAGCCGACTAAGGGTATACCGGGGGGGGGAGTGGGCAGCAGCACTCCTTCAAGTATTAACAATATCCACTGCGATCGCCAACCCGCCTGCCAAGCGTGGCGATTACGGCACTATCCCCCATTCTTGGGGAGGCCTATGTCCAGCAGTGGACGTTAAAAGGCTGATGGATGGGATGGATGGATTTGAAAATAACAGCCAGATTACATGCAGGTATTTACCGTAAAACGGGGTGAATAGATACAGTTCTGAACTTTGGAATCAAAATTATTATTATTTTCGATTATTTTCTTTATACATATTGGCTATATATTTTGAGTTAAAGTTGGTTTTAAATTGTATAATGTTCAAAAGCTAGTTTTATTACTTATTTTGCACGAAAGACGCATAAATATTAGTCATCTCTATTTACCCGGGAGTCGGGGTCACTAGACATGACGTATGGGGTTAATAGAAAAATTCGGTAGGGTTGTTACCTACTTATTTTAAATAATCTCTATTTACCCGGGAGCCGGTACTTTCAAAGTTTTTAATTAATAGGTAAGATGTAGATGAATAGGTATTTATTTAAATATTAAATTTAAATATACAACTTAAGAAAGTATGTACTTATCTGCATTAATAGGAACTAAGCCAGGTGACAACCCTAGTAACAGTTTTTCTAATAACCCCTTTCTCATTTCTATTAAACCCTTTCCCGTGTCTATTGACCCCATATTGCGTGTCTATTGACCCCGTACTACGCATCTATTCACCCCTTTCCCGTCTCTATTTACCTCAAGTCTAAGTAAAATCTACATGTTATGCAATTTTAATTCGTATCAATGAAATCAAATTAAAATTGTACTAACTTGTATATAAAACTTGATCCTGATGAATTAAGGAACACTTTATAGTAACTTTTGTCACACTATATTTTGGTTTTCTTGTATAAAATCACTAACTTTCAAGCAGCTCAAATTGACACCGTGTGGCGGTTGACAATCAAACATATATTTTTTTTACATTAGACTAACTTCACAGCAAAACAGGTGTTACCAGCTCACAAAAAAAATGTTGCAGTTTTTATAACAACGAAAAAATAGTATTATTTTTATTATAGAAGCCTGGAAGTTGTGAAACAAAAACTTTGCTGGTTTGGTCTCCATTCACCCCGCAATTTCTATTCACCCCGTTTTACGGTACTAATAAGTCACTTTGCTACCACTAGGTACCTAGAGCCTTGCTTATTCCAGCATGAATGGGTCGGCTCGAATCGGGTAGGTACCACCCTCTCACAGATCAGCTTGAAACAATGTTAGGTACTCATGACGTTATTCCGTAGTGTTAAGAGTGCTGGAGGCTCAAGCCAACTATCCTCTCTTTAGTATCTTCCTCTTCCTTTCCACCTCCTATCCCGTTCCTTAGGGATAGTGACGCGCTAGTTGTACGCGCGCCTCGTGTTGCTAGCGTCTACAAGCTACGGTAACCGCTTATCATCAGGAGGGATGTCTTACTTTCTTGCAGTCTGCGCAGTACCTATATAAAAAACCTTTCTTTCAAATCATACCTAGACACCTAAAGGCAGTTAGCTAAGCAGTTATTACTCACTGCATTAATGGTAGTAAGTGGCAGAAGAGACTCACTAGCTATCGAGCCCGAGCGAATCGGTATCACCGTCAGCGTGTAATCATATTTTTTTCTATTCATAATCTGTAATTTATATCCTTCTAAATCACGGGACTAAGTTCGACCTCTGCTTTACTCCGATAAATAAAAATATGTATTAAAAACTGTGTGTTGCAGGCTCTGACATTCTACGACGTGGTACTGGACTACATTTTGTTAGACGCCTTCGAAGACCTAGCGTCTCCTCCCTCCTCGGTGCTCGCCGTTGTACGAAATCGATGGCTCTCTGACGGATTTAAGGAAAGCGTATGTCAAACTATAATTTATACTTTAATGAACTTACTTAGCAAGAACTTTCCTTTAATATACAGTAAATAATAGCAACATCACATATCTAACATTTTATTATGCACCTGTAGTGCAGCGGTAGTGTGAGCGACTGCTGATCATGAGGTCTCGGGTTCGACCCCGGCACGAGCGGTGCTATTGAGCTTTTTCGTAAAAAGAAAAATTCTCAGTGGTAGCCCGGAGTTTGGAAATGTGGACGGCAATAGGCTCGCCCCCTATTACATGGGACTTAAACATAGCTAGCGAATCGTGGGTGCGTAATACACCTCTGCCTACTCCTTCGGAGAATACAGGCGTGATGCTATTTTGTTATTATGTACCTAACCAATATATCTGAAAAGTTGACTATGACACAGCCTATAATGGTATTTACTGCATTACAAAGAATGTTATACTATAGTATATTGTATAGGGGTATATAGATTATAATTGTTACTCGAACTGAATCAGTGTTAAATATAACAATCAGGTTGACAACGATCCATAAAAGGAATAAATTTGTTTCCAGGCACTAACAACAGCAGTGTGGTCGGTTATAAAGGCTAAACGGCGATACCTACAGTATCCAGACGGTTTCATGTCGCACTTTTACTCCATATCAGAACATTTACTGCCTGTACTAGTGTGGGGCTTCCTAGGACCGCATGAGCGGCTTCGCGACGTTTGCGAGAGCTTCCAGTCCGAGATAGTTGGTTTTATTTCGGATCTATTCAGCTTCCAGAAATGTCGATACACCAATGTAGACGATCTCTCCGCAGATATACTTCAGCACGCTAGATTAAGATGCGCAAACATTACAGACAAATTAGCGGAGAGAAATTGAATTGTAATACTGTTGTACCTCGAGTATATTGAGTGTAGCTATGTTGTAACTGTGTGGGACAATACGTAGATTTTTGTTTTGGGATTCAAGTTAATTACATTCTAAGCGAAATAAACGTGGAATTTACATTCCCAAGTTTAAAAAACTTAGTAAGGTTTATTTATGCGCTTCAATTAGATATTAAGATAAAGGTGTTAATTAACTGTTTTTGCTATTGTAAATAACATTCGGGGGCAGAGGTGCAGTATCATTCGTCCTAAATTATTACTAATCCATCGCATTTCAATATAACTTGTCGCATTATTTCTTGCATTCCATTTTGGAGCTAAATATAAACTGATATGATAATTCCATTTAATTAAGTACATCACCAATAGCTTCTATATCTACTATTACTATTATGCATTTCTGATTTTGGTAGCAGATAGTTATATAATTAAATTTATAACTATTAATTTTGTAAGTTGAATATTATATAATCAAGTACGTACCTTACCTATGTATATTATTGAATTGTAAATATGTAATAAAATTCATAACTAATTTCGACTTCTGTTTTTATGACCACGCATGCGCGTTTATAAGGGCGGGGTCAATGGGCTCGCCAATTTGGTTTTGTACTCCCTAATGACTTCTGGACTGGACTTGAAGTGATTTCGACGCCGGGGGTTACACGCAGACAAAGAGGTTTATGCCCGGAGGCGCAAAGATCCATTCATTATGGATCCTTGTTTGTGGTGAACACGCATAGAGTAAGATCCGAGGGCCACCAGACGTCACGTATTTTCTGACGAACGAAATGTGGCCGATTGCGTTGTGTTAGTATGTACTAAGAACGCATGCCTACCTGCTAGCTTGCTTATACGGCCAATTTTCAGGTATCAGGTAATCAAGGCGCATAAAAACATTACGTACTTCACGTAAATTCTCAAAGCTGATTTTTACGTATATTTTAGGCAATATCCTTAAATATAAGTCGCCAATACTCCCAGACTCTTTCCGTCGGCCGAATTGCTTTGCAGACGCTTTAAAGCTCCCAAAATAATGACGTAACTTCACTTCAATTCTGATGCTCCATTTTTATATATGTCCACCAGACAACTATTTTAAAACCTCTTACAAAAAGACAGACCGATCCAAGGGGCCAATCATCCCCTAAATTCAATTTTAATACTTACCTCTGTGGGTAAGAGCGCGAGGGCATTATCCACGCGCACGAGACTGAGTGAGACATGTATTAGGATATATTGACTTCTCTGTCTCTCTATCTCTCTTTTACAGTTGACTCAGTATCTGGTAGCACTGCTCACAAGAAAAGTGTTCAGTGTTCTACTGTGTCTAGGGACACGGTATCGAATAGAAAGTATCGATACTGTACTCATGAGTAGTTACGAAAAAAAAGTATCGTACTCGTATTGGTATCGAAACAAAAGTATCGATAGTTCAAGTTTCGAGTACTTTTCTTTGTTAAGGCATGAAAAATGTACCTAACCGCACACTCTATCGTTCGGGGTAACGAACAGGGTAGGGATGAAACAATATCATTCTTTCTTCGATACTAGTATTCTAAAGTAGTATTGAATCTAGGTGTCCGTAAGGATTGAGGAGCCACTTCAGATTTTAAAAGGAAAATCATCGGCATATTTAGTAGGAAAGCAAATAATTTTGTAGGCCAAATCCTGAAATTTGTAGTAAAATATATCCAAAGATATACCAATGTAAAAATCCAAACATCTGAATTGAGGAGCCACCTAGAAAACGGAAAGTATTAAAATTTTCTATCATTTAGTAGTAATTGTGTCTAGTGCATACTAAAAATCTGAGTCCAGTACTGTTGATATTCAAGAATATACAATACTTTTAATGTGGCTCTTCAATCTATGCATAGGCATGTGAATTTTTATAGAAATAATGGTCAATTTATATTCCACATCACAAAAACATTTAGTAGTGAATGTGTTCGAATTTGTAGCATATGGAGAAAGTAGTAAAACTGAGTGAATTTAGTAAATAAATGCATTTTATTTGGCCCCTCAATCCTGACGTTCAGCTTAATAAATAGTTGACTGTAGCTACCTCAGATCACAACGTAACCAAAAACCAGAGACACTAACATTTAGTATGTCTACTAAATAAATATGTATAGATCAACATTGTATATATTCGGTATATAAAAAAACAAATAACTTTTCGATATTCCTTAAGAATTCGCTATTAAGGGTCTCCATGGTATATGAATGAAACAAGAAACTAGTTTTACAAAATTTATTTTTTAACAAATCGACATTGGTGAAATTCTAAGCAACTATTATTATCCCCCATGACGGGACCGCTCGTTGTGGCGTTCTCTTGGGGAGGCTTATGTCTAGCAGTGGACGTTGAAAGACAGATGGATGGATACCTACTATTATAAAGCTGTAACAAAGCTGTATCTGTACATTTAAGATATTTGAAAAAAATTACTGTACTTACTGTATAGGCGTGTCTAAACACAAAATATTATTTTTAGAATTTTTGTCTGTTTATCTGTTTGTTAGTTAGCGCATCACGCAAAAACTATTGCACGGATTTTGATGCAATTATTTTTTATTTGATAGCTCTCGATTAGACTGAAAAACTAGTATACATTTTATCCCGCTACTATATCCGGAACTGGAGATATAACAAAAAAAACTAGCTTTTGGCTGCGGCGAAGGTACAACGGAGGGCTGTAGATATGTTTGCCGATATGTTCCCGAACAGTCCACGTCCATCACGGGAAGTAATGCTGGCTGCAACGCAACGGTTGAGAGATTACGGCCAGTTTAGTGTCCCTCGCCATGCTCAAGGCCGCGGTAATGTGGGACTCTCGGTGGAACTACAAGAACAAATACTAGAATATTTTGAGACAGAACCACGTGCTAGTACCCGGGACGCTGGTCGCCGTTTTAGTGTTCATCACACTACTGTCTGGCATCTACTGAGACGGAATCAACAGCATCCATTCCATTTTAGAGCTGTTCAAGATCTGCACCCCACCGACAATGCAGCCAGGCTAAGATTTTGTCATTGGGTGCTCCAAAATCTTGATGCCAACGTATTGTGGACAGACGAAAGCTTATTTACGCGTGTTGGAATTTACAATGTTCATAAGGAACACTGGTGGCCACATCGCGAACATAATCGAAAAAATAAAGTTTGTTGCGTAAGCTTACATAAACTGTATCAATAAGAAACAAATCCCAAATGTAAACGTCAACCAATTGCGTCTATGGACTCGAACCGCATAGTAATAGTCGAGATTTCAACGCGAAGAGTGAAGTAAAATTAGTTTGTGGAAATTTCTTGTTTTTACCGTCAGTGTTATTATAATAATCAGTGGATAGTGTTTTTAAGTGTTTTAGTGCATAAAATAGTTATTATACTTCACAATAAACATGGATTTTTCAACAAGGGGTAAGTAGTTTTTATTTTTAGAATTGTTTTAGCAGAAATTGTCCACCCGTTTCGGGGCGCGGCCTCGCGTCGCTTTGGCGCCTGGACAAACGCTGTCGACCGGCACGTGTAAGACTCCCGGGAGGACTCCATACACGTTTAGAAGTTATTTAAATAATCTAATAAAATAATAGGAGTATCAATGAGTTAACTACATAGCTAGGTAGGTAAGTAGGTAATAAGCTTCGATGCTTTTTCTGTGGTCAAGTCAGTTACGAAATTTCGCGCCAAAACTTACAGCTGTTTAGTGCGAGTCTTAGGTGAATGAACTGTGTTGTTGCGTCATTTCGGTAAAACTTCGCTAGCGGTAGGCATTTATCGGTGACTTGGGTTTCTATTCTGTGTTCCCACGCGTCTTATTCTGGTTTCAACAGTAGAAACTTATCACCATATTCTCTTACTGAAGAAGCATATAATTTTTTAACCATTTACTTATAACTTGTTATGACATTTACTATTATGTATGCAAGTATGGCAAGGCTTTAAATAAACAGCTTGTATAGATCAGCCTTGCATAAATGGCTTAGTTCCAGTTGAAGAACACACACGCTCACGCGCGCGCGCACAACATATTTGTAACACAAACAACAATTTTTATTGTTATATATTTCATTAATGGACACCCTTCAAAACAATTTGTTAGGATATTATAGGATAGCTAATAACTTCGTAGATATTGAATTTTTTTATGGTATGATTAAACGTGCAATTAGTATAAATTTATACAAAACATAAATGTTTTTTATTCCAAATTTCGTCACAAGTATAAGTAGATAGAGGCAAATCTATTTACGGAAGCATCTCAATTGAGGAGCCAGATCTCAAAATGTGCCATATCTCCCAATTCATAATATTTTAACTACCGACTCTTGTCCTACAAATCTAATATACTTACTACTAAATGTTTAAAAAATTTCGCATTAATTGAATAACTGCTTCTTGGAAAAATGACGTATGTATGGTCTGAGGAGCCACATATAATGTGTGGTAACTTTTTTAGTTTTGATACTACTGAGCTCAGATTTTATCTTCTAATGAGTAGTTAGAAATGCTACAAAATCATACCAATTTTTGATAAATATTCATCTATCATATTCCTTTCCGTTCTGACATGGCTCCTCAATCCAAACATTTAGATTGAGGTACCTTTATGTTCATATAACTTTTGAAGTATTATACTACAAAATCGCGGATCGATCCTACAATTTTTTTAAACTTACTACTAAATAAGTATAATAATTTCATTAAGATACGAAAAGTGGCTCCTCAATCCTTACGGACATGAATCTAGGTATCGATACCATTGTGGTATATACTAAAGTATACTATACTAAAGTATCGATATTTCTGAGTGCTCATTTAATTTTAAAATCAGCCGGAATAAAGAAATAAGAAAGTAGTTCAATTAATCAATGCTTTATTCGCTCGGAACTCGCAACGCTAGAGTATATTTTTATTTTTAGTGCGCGTGCTCGTACAACTATACTAACTACGAGCCACTGTAAAGAAAACGTACCCCTTCAACATATAGCTCGAAAGAAAATACACCTAAATTATCGGGAATTCCTCTAAAAACCTACTAGAAAGTTGTCAGTACAGTGATGTAATTATTACAATATAAGTAAAAAACTAAACTTTTCTATACAAGTAACTAAACTTTTCTAGCGCAACTATCTAAGTGACACTGATTACCCTTCCTGTCAATTTTCTGCTGAGGTTTTTTAAGTTTCTGATAAAAACTTCTTCGCACCTTATTATCGTCCACGACGTAATTTGCTAAGCCCTAAATTGGGGGTTTATTTCGGCTAAAATCGCAGAATTCTGTTAAATCTGGTCTCACTGCCATGCCAGCACGTCAACCTAGCACTTCCATCACGTACCCATGCAAACATTGCAGACAAATGCTAACATACCATTACGATAATTACCAATACGATACCAGTACTCAGTATCGAGTGTTATATACTACTAGTAGTATTGAATGAAGAGTATCGATAACATATGAGTACTCGGTAGTATCGATTTATCCCTAGAACAGGGTAGTGTGGGGCCCTCACTCACTAAATAAACCCACCGTGTGCAGTCTCTCCGTCTGTATTGGTGGACCACTGGAACTGTGTACTATGGAAATGAGGATAATGCTGATGATGATAATGACGATCTAGATATTCAATATCAAGATTTGTTGGATGATGTATTATCTAATTTCAATGACGATGATAATGAACATTAGAGGCATTACACAGAAATGTTGAGAGATAAATATATTTATACTTTGTATTTTTTTATAATTCATTCCAAATAATTAATTAAAAAAAATGTGTGTATTCAATAAATTTGTTAACACTATTGAGTTTTTGACATTTCTTAAGAAAAAAATTTAAGTTTTTTATATATGTAATGATTTTTGCGATTTCGTATAATTATACATAATTATATATAATTATATGTAATGATTCTTTCGATTTCGTAGAATGATCCATAATTATATGTAATGATTTTTTGCGATTTCGTATAATTATACATAATTATATATAAAAACATATAAAAAAACATTACATACAATTATATAGGGCCAATTTCCATATATATATTTTTTTACCCGGGAGGATAAAATTCAAGAATTATGGTAGTCAAATGAGCATTTTTTTACAAGTAAATTTTTAATTATTTACCTGATTATTAAATTTTTAACTGATTTTCTTTTAATATTAATAATTGATATGAGTCAACTGTAAGAGAGAGATAGAGAGACAGAGAAGTCAATATATCCTAATACATGTCTCACTCAGTCTCGTGCGCGTGGATAATGCCCTCGCGCTCTTACCCACAGAGGTTTTAACATTGAATTTAGGGGATGATTGGCCCCTTGGATCGGTCTGTCTTTTTGTAAGAGGTTTTAAAATAGTTGTCTGGTGGACATATATAAAAATGGAGCATCAGAATTTAAGTGAAGTTACGTAATTATTTTGGGAGCTTTAAAGCGTCTGCAAAGCAATTCGGCCCACGGAAAGTGTCTGGGAGTATTGGCGACTTATATTTAAGGATATTGCTTAAAATATACGTAAAAATCAGCTTTGAGAATTTACGTGAGGTACGTAATGTTTTTATGTACCTTCATTACCTGATACCTGAAAATTGGTTGTCTAAGCAAGCTAGCAGGTAGGCATGCGTTCTTAGTACATACTAACACTACGCAATCGGCCACATTTCGTTCGTCAGAAATACGTGACGTCTGGTGGCCCTGGGATCTAGGACTAGCACACCAGTATATTCGTATGATTAAACTGACACGTGTTTTAAGCTTATTCCAAGCCATCCATCTCTTATCTATTATACTCTAACTATACAGTCCAGTAGCAGTGTACACTGCGCTTCATACAGTCATCGTACATCAATATAATATAATATATTATCTCTATGAAGAGGGGTTCTTAATAGAAACATCTATACTATTATTATAAAGCTGTAGGTGACAGAGCTGTGTGTCCATTTAAGATATTTTTGTGAAATAATTACTGAACACAACATTTTGTTTTCAGATTGTCTGTTTATCTGTTGTTAGTTCGCGCATCACGCAAAAACCATTAAACGGATTTTGATGAAACTTTTTTATTTGATAGCTCCTAATTAGACTTAAAAACTAGTATACATTTTATCCCGCTACTACATCGAAAACCAGAGATATAACCTAAAAACCAGTTTTTGAATGCGGCGGAGCCGCGGGCAAAGGCTAGTAATCTTTCACTCGCGACAGAGCTCGTCGCTATTCCAGAACAACGAGATTTTTTGAGATTTTAGACTTCCAATAGAAATGACGCAGCGCATACCATAAAGTTCTCGAAAAGTACATCTTTTTTCATTATTAGATATTACAATTTTGAGACACAGGTCACACCAGACATTAATTTCACTTACAACCTAAAACTGACTCACACTTGACACTCATGGATAACCTTTGTTTGAATGAAAGTATCGTTAGACAGGTGCATTGTTGAATGTAGTGTAGGTGGAGTGATAGAAGATCGAAATAGTACCCAATATATTATAATTTTGAGACACAGGTCACACCAGACAACAATTTCACTTACAACCCAAAACTGACTCACACTTGACACTCATAGATAACCTTTGTTTGAATTAAAGTATCGTTAGACAGGTGCATTGTTGAATGTAGTCTAGGTGGAGTGATAGAAGATCGAAATAGTACCCACCTCAACGCTTCGCGTATGAGGCGTGCAAAAATAGAAGATTACAGGAAATTGATGCTATAATTGGCGCAGAATTATCGCGCTAGCATAAAGTCGTTACTAACGCGAAAGAGCATTGCAATTCTTTACAGTTACCTGAAGAAATGAGCAAGCTTCCTGCTTGCAGCATATCTCCTGACCTGACCGAGTAGGCAAAGAATTTTCGCTGAATAGGCAAAAAAAAGCTTTTCGCATGTAATCCAGTAAAACATCGAAAGAGATCTTTAGTCAGTGCTAAAAGTAAAAAAAAAGGCAACATAGTATAAAATAAAACGCTTGTCTATTAGAAAATTTAGTATATGAATTTCCACAATTATAGCCATCGTCTATGATATAAAAACAAATGTGTAAACATAAACCTCTAATCATAAATTCAACGATAATACTTTCCCCAAATAAGCACCAATTAATTTGTAGTGTTCAACAACAAGTTAATAGATGTCACCCGCTAGCCTCATCTAATAAATAAATTTGTTATTAACAATTAACGGTAATACAATCTGCATTAATAATAATATCAGTAGTTAAATTACTAATAAAGTCATTCAAAGGCGAGCGAGGGACGCATTATAGTTTAACGTCGAGTTGGTCGACAAAGGCGATTTATTCATTATTTGGAAAACATTTTCTTCTTCGACTAAGTGTTATATTTATGCATACTTTATATATTTCTTTTAAAATAAGATAGCCTGACAATCATAGCATCACGTAAAATTTAATATATTTTAACTACAGTAATCATTTGGTTTAGTGCACAGCAAGTATAAACTAATAATGGTAATTAACAAAAATATATAACAATATTTAATAATATAATAAGATCTTTAATATATATTTTATAGTCCGATTGGCAGGCTTTCTCAGATATATAAAAAGCTTACGATATAAATTGCAGTGAGAATCGAGACATCTACTCGTCAGGACTAGACACAAAGAGTCTGAAAAATGAATACACAAACACACTAAAGAAATGCATGCATTCTTCTTATAATAATAAATGGAATCACTATGATATCCGAAAATCAATAATATATACAACAAAATCATGAAAGCATCTTTGCTGCTTGTATTAGACGAAATAATATCTTAATAAAAATATCAGATATTAAATGAATATATAAGACATTGACGGGAGATCAACGTAAGGCTGTGGATTTGTGCAAATGATTATCAAACATATATATATATTATATTTGCGTGCTTTAGTTTTATAATAGTCAGATCCACAGCGAATTTATGAAATAAATATTCACAAAAATGATGTACATTACCACCACTAAAAATAAATATTTTGGTGTGCTAATACTTGTTAAATAGTCCGCTAAACGTGTGTAAAGTAAGCTCTGTAAAGGTACGCCGGTGTATACGGGACGGGAGTGTGCGCGGCTGGCGGACGACTACTCGGGCTCGGGCGAGTCGGGCGCGTCTACGGAGGCCACCGTGGTGCCGCCCGCGGCCCGGACCTTCCGCAGGTAGCTCGCGCTGTCGAACTCCAGGCAACTCTGTTACAACGATACCACATTATCGACCGCGGTCGCCGCTGAGTTAGTACCTTCAGTGCCCATGTAGCGTGTTAGTTATTCACAGTGCATCATACCACCACAGAGAAAAGGGTAAGCGAAAGAAGAAGCAAAGACAGGCGGAGTTTCGAAAATTTTATATTTAAAATATCATATGACAATAATATTCATATAACACTGGTAATTTTAATTTTTACTCAATAAAAATCAACAATGACAAATCAACATTTAACATAAAATCAACAGCAAAATTTAACTTCATTCAGCGTAAGTTAGTCGAACAGTTTCTACCTGCAACAAACCCCTCTCGAGTATCCGTTCTGTCCGAGCGGCGTGAACAAACAGACATGACAAATTTATATTAGTATTAGTAACAAACACTCAGTAAAGCTTTCAAAACTAGTCATTGTTGCAAATAACATTGCGTAAAAGATTTAACAATATTCATCAGTCAATAAACACCTTCATATATTAAGTATTAAAAAATTCTTTCATTATTTCAATAATGAAAAATATTTTTTTCTAAAAGGTTAAGCAATTTCCATTTCGGAGCTTTAGTCTTACCGTTAGTCAGTCTCGTGGGTTAGGTACCGTCAGTGACAATTAGTCACGTAATATGTGCAAAAGACAAATAGTGTCCTTCAGCCCTATTTAATAATACTAGTGTCAGTCTTAACAATTAACTTCAACTTACGTACTGAGATCAAACTAATTCTTACAAGAATCGCTTACAATTTATATAGCGTTATGCTTAATCGGCTACGGGGGTCGGCTCGAGAGCCCAGAGCGGTGAGATTCGTGAGCACTAGAAATTTAAGTCATTCGATGAGGTTAGGGACGAAACCAGTTTCGTTCCTAAAGTAGCACTCGCTACTTTACTCCTCGACCGTGCGAACAAGCGTTATTGTGACAAAGCTCAGTAGAAGGAGGCGAGCATGCGCGTGTGCGTGGCGAGCGAGGGGCGGCATGCGAGGGGCGGCATGCAGGCGGCAGGCGGCTAGTAGAAGTTGCGACAGAGCAGCGCGGCGAGGTAGTTGGGCCGGTGCAGCGGCGGCCAGGCGCGGGGAGGGGGCGCGGGGGGGCGGCGCGGCGCCAGCGTTACCTTGCGCGCCAGCTCGGGCGGGAAGGCGGCGAGCCCGCTGGGCGGCAGCTTGCTGAGCGGCGAGTCGGCGTACTGCACCAGCGTCTCGTACGTGTACGTCTGCCGCGCCGAGCCCGCGCCTGCGGACCGACACACGCTTACTGGCGCGCTCTGTTGCAGGCCGTCGGCCTTATCCATATTTTTTCCTATATTTAGCAGTAACCCAGAGCTATATTCAGAGCTATAATTTTGCAATAATCAAACTGACCCCTCTAGCCCTTAAACGAAACGTTAGACGAACGTTAGTTTCGCTTTATTGTGATTGGTAATCTTGATTCCAATCGGTCGAGTGATCGCCGCACGAGTCCCGATTGGAAACCGATGCGTCCGTCACGCGTCGGTCTTTCGATTTTACACTTTAAGAGGGCAGGCTATTTAAACGAAAAAAATATGGATAAGGCCACTTTAGCACAACCTGATTTGTTATGATAAAAACTACTTAGTAACTATTTGTCAAACTATAACAAGCGCAAATACCTGTGTTGTGCGTCATATCGCAAAGACGTGCGGATATTTTCACTGTGCAATATTAGAAGTGCGTTAAAACTCAATGCTGAAGTAATTATAGTTAGTTATTAAATATTACTCAGTTTGACTGACTGCTGCATTATGATTCTTTATAAGCAACATTTATATGAAAATGCAAGAAAGCAAGCAAGCAACTGTACACCGTGTGATATGATTAGGTTTCACTTTAAGTTAGGGAATTTATTAACAAGCTACGCTAGATCAGAACTTTATTAATTTCGGAACTACACTATAGGGTCGCAATTGTATTCGGGAATAAGTAGGATTTTGTTATTTTTGATAATTCATATTGAGCAAATAAAAACAAATAATTAACGTATAACTATGTTTTTCAAATCTATAGCAAGTGACAAAAAAGCGGTATCGTTGCGCTGACAACAATGCCAAAAAAGTATATGGTAGAAATCCCGTCAACAAATCTTGTAATATAAAAATTGGTTACCACCATAGATATAGTATAACACATAGATCACCAAAGCATGTGAGCGAGAAGAAAATCTTATACGGCAATATAGCAAGATGGAAGAGGAAAGCAAATCTAATGTCATTGCAAACCATTTGAATGACAGGTAGTTTACAGTCGTCAGCTTGAAATTATCTTCGCGTTTTTTTTTATTTATTTGCGTTATAAATCTTGTTTATTATATGATTATAACTATTAAATACAATGGTTGTTTATTCCGTGAGTGCCTGTGATGTAAATCACGCAAAAAATCCTGATAATTGCACGTTTCACAGGTAAGTTCTCAGGATATTATCACAACTTAAATGCTTTTACTTTAGGTCATAATTACTGATATTTTCTGTTTCAGTTACGGATTAATTTCAATTCCATTCTTACTGTTTATATTTTACATAGAAATATGTCGCATTGTTACATATATGCAAGATTTTAGTAGAAAAGTTTTTAGGTAGATATACACTAGGGCTTGACTTCATCGACAAGGTATATTGTCGATATTTATCCTAAATGTTTGGAACATTTTCCCCTAACACATTAATGGAAAAAATGCAATAAAAGTTCTACAGCAGATATTATCAGTCAAGTCGATTTAGATTAAGGAAGATTTAGGTCAAGTCGATTTAGATTATAAGTAGGTTTATGTTGCTAAAAGCTGAGTGTATAATTCCCTTATAATACATATGCATAATATCGTTGACTGAAGTTGCTGGTGAAATAAATAAAAACGAATCAATTATGTTTGTTTAAATTTATTAAACTGATTTGTTTTATCATTTTATCGATAGTCAGTCCAACTCTTAAAACTTACATCACTATCCAACGCACACATTGACAAATCAAAAATGGTTACTCGTTATCGAACTGTCAGGTGATCTATACGTTACTATATCCATGGCCCCATAATACAGGCCTGCTCAAATCGCGAAGTGACATACAAAATTTTGCCCGTGCATACTTCATCAACAAGGCAGCATTGGCTCTCAAAATTTTTTTTGCCCACAATTTACCCACAAACCCCTTAAAGGCTAGAAGTCTGAAATAAAAAAGTATTACTGTCTATAAAAGCTAAAATATATTAAACTAGACTCTACCCACAACTCCGTCTTGGTGGTTTCAGAATATAAATATGTCGCACTACTGCACTTTAATTAGCTTTATGCAAAAATAGCTAACCCGAAGAAATCGTTCATTTTTCCGGGATGAAATGTAGCCTGTGTTCTTTTCTGAGCTTTAATACTCTGGGGTTCAGTAGTTACGCCGTGAAAGCGTTACAAAAAAACTAACAAATAAAGTCACTTTCACATTTATATTACAGTAAGGATTAAAAATTTGAAGATGAGTCGCGAGTTATAAACGTGACTTGGATTAGAAAAAACGTGGAATTTTTAATTGGCGTACAAAATTATAAAAAAATATTTAAATATACTCCAATTTATCGCCATGAGCTGGTTGGAAATTACCTCTCTGAAAGGGCACAAATTTTCTATTTAAACGTTCTATTCTCCAATCTAACCAGCATTATTTTTTTTTATAATACCCACCACCTTATGGTAAGCGGTTACCGTAGCCTATAGACGCTAGCAACACCAGATGACCAGAGGCATCACTCGCCTGACTCCTGCTCCAAGGAAAGTAATAGGCAGTGAAAAGGAAGGATAACAAGGAGAGGATAAGGAGGGTCTCAGCGCTCTCACTCACCATACGAAACAGTAGTAGGAGTATCTACAATTGTTTCACTTATTAGTTTGTATATTTTTCATGTAACATATCACCATGGTTGGAATAACTTTGAGATTCAATGTTAAGAGAAAGAGTATTTGCATATACAACAAGCACGCTATGCTGCCAGTCTAATAGCTACGATTCTGCTCATATTAATAAGTAAGATTCCTTTTTATAAAAATAAACCAATTTAGATTAGAAATTCTGAAATTATAATTACTGTAAACAATTAAATATTCATTTTTGATGAGTAAATGATTGGTATTATTATTTTTAAAATGCTGTCATCTGTTATTATTGACCCTAAATAATTTTATTTGAAAAACGACAAGGAAAATGTGACGTCATTATGACGTAGTTGCGGCAATCTGTCAACGATTTGAGCAGGCCTGTATTATTGGGCCATGACTATATTTATGGTTACCACATCTTATGACAATTGTGTTATGACGAATATATGACAATAATGCATCTTCGTTCGAAATATATACCATATTATACATGTATAAATATATATCATATATGTTCATGTAAGGATCATGCAAATAACTCTGTCAATGTGTGTGCAGCTTACACTGAATAATTTAAGTACTGCAGTTATTTTTTCTTACGCCTTGGAATATCAATCGAATAAAAATAACTACGACATAGTTACATATTAACAAAATATTGCATAAGGCAGATAGTGACGTTCTCTTGGGGAGGCCTATGTCCATCAGGGGACGTTAAAAGGCTGTGATGGATGGAAGGGAGAGAGCAGGGCCCGTAGAATGTAACTCCACTAAATGTCTATGTCTCTGCCAATCATAAATAAGACGATACGATGTCGATTCGGTTTTATGAATCACATTTTTAGAGGGCAGGGGAGTGTTAACGAGGAAAAAGTATAACAATATCTACCATCCAAGTGGAAATACAAATTTCTGTACTACTAGCCGTCTTGCTAATAATATTGAGGTCTTGTTAACATACAATCGGCATTTTATTTAGATTAAATTTATTGAAGTAACAGTTCCAACAACTGCGTTGTATTGTGTACCATAATAGAAGTCGGCATAATTAGCTCGTTTAACTTTTTAATGAATCACATTGTAAACGTTATTATACATGTTCATTACAAGACAGCGCGCTCGAAGCGACAAGCAATAGGAGTGAACGCGGAAAATACATTTATTTTTGTTAGTTGACTGAGCATGCTAATGAAATTAAATACTCAGTCGTATCGTACTGTACTGTACTAAACGTCATTTAAAGAGAAAGGTACTCGTATTACAGATACAATTTAGAGCAGTTTTTATTATTTTTGTAGTCACAGAACGTACTTATTATTTTTTTGTAGTCTGGCATAACTTTCCCTGCAAACATTCGAACGAGCAGTAACTTACCACGGAGTGCGGCCGCAGTAGCCACAGTGCGGTGCGAGTGCCTTACCTTGGCTCTTGTCGAGGCTGGCGGCGCGCGAGAAGCGCGGCCGGCGCGGCGCGCTGTCGGCCTCCGCGCTCGCTGCACAGACGCCACCGTCACACACGCACACGCACGCACGCACACGCACACAACACGCACGACCACGCAGAAAGGCCTCGGGCGGTCCGAATCCGCCCATGTTACATTATATGCACGCTAATTTGGTTACAGATATTTGAACGCAAAGTGTAGCATTTGGAGCACGAATTCACGTTACTTGATGGCCTTTCTACCTGCTTATCTATGTTCTGTGCCACACGACCACCCACCACGGTCAACTCATTCTCCACAGGGCAACTGCAAACCACATCTGTATTGCTACTGTTGGGCCATTCAAATATTACATAAGCAATAAGATGGAACTTAAAAAAAACTATTCCTATGACAACTCCTTTTAAAAATAATAGTAAGTAATTTTAACTAGTCTAGTTTTATTTCTTTATATATCAAGACATAAAAAATTCAAACTCTTTTGATGCAAAATTTGCGACTGCTATTTTCTCTTTGTTGATGTGCCTAACCGGTGCTTCTTAAAAAATAAGCCCTTTAACTTAGGTAATACTTAAATAATCACTGTTCATGTTTAAATTTTCGAAATGAGCATTAAAGAAGATGTTAATTATCACAAAATCATGTAATGCAGCTAACTGTGGATAGTATGAGGTTAAAATTTATCAATGGTTATGGCAGATTGAAATGATTGCTTCATATTAGTAACTGTATTGTGTTATGAGCACTCTGGAAGATACATTGCCGCGACCGTGGGTTGAGGTGGTTTATAAAATAATATATAATGACATATATAAATAAATATAGAAATTTTATTGTAAATAAAATAACCGAGAAATGCCACTAAATATGGAGACTGCAATAAATCAATATTATGAGGTGACGCATATAATGATAATAAACCAGTATACATGCTCCAGTCAGTCTACCTCTAATATATATTCCTGATCCATTGATAGATATGATTACTTTTATTTTTCATACACTGTAACAAATATTACTATAACATTTTGTCCTTTATATGCACAAAATATTGTAACACAAATTGTTGGAGCTAAATGTTATTAACTAACCACAGAATTATTTCACGACGGCATCAGCAGCATAAATTCTGTTTGGAATATCACTATAGAGTCTAAAGCCAGCCAGGCTTCCATGCGAAGGCGTTTGTTAGATTATTGTACCAAATTTTATTAAAATCAAATTGCAGGCAACTCAAAAAAAAAAAACAAATTTCTACAGGCGTCGATTTAATCAATTGCATTACTTTGTCGCTTTTAGTAACATGTCCAATCTCATCACTACTAGCACACTAAGTGTGAAATGTCAAACAGAAAATGTAAACCATGAGCGGGAATCGAACCCGCGTGTTCTGCTACTTGAGCTATCGTAGCCGTTGCTTGGGGCTACTAATCTATATCACATTCTTTTCTTAATGCGTCGAGTGACGCCCATGCCATCTGTAGAATGTATTTGCATAAATTGTTCCAATAACATAAGTATATCTTTGTAACTTGTCTTTTAGCACTTGATATGCTCAGCCGTTATAGAGAACAAATTATTTGTTAAGTGTTTTAAGACATCTAACAAACGAATGTGGAGTGGATATTGAGTGACACTCAATCTAATGGTGACATTAGGTTTAGCAGTCCCAACCACTTCTCCGCATTGCAGGGACGCAGTTCCGAATACTGCTTGCAGTAACTACTGCTTGCTGCTCTCTTTTTCCAAATAATTTGTCCTTTAATTATTACAATTAACGATCATATCAAAATATTATATGGGCCAATAAATATGCTATTATTTTAATTACACGCAGTTGACTCGCTCGACCAGCACATAGCTAATCAGTGTCAAGAATCTATTTTAGACGTTCAAAATTAAAATTGTCATTCGTTAGAATCGTATTCCAAAGACAGGAGTGTGTCGAGTACGCACCGTCGAACACGTCGTCGTCGGCGCCGTTGAGCGCGGCGTCGTCGCGCAGCAGCAGCGCGGCGGCGGGGCGCTGCGACAGCGTGAAGAAGTCGCCCGCCCCCGCGCCCAGCGCCTCCAGCGCGCCCGCGCTCTCGAAGTACTCGTCCAGCACCAGCTTCGCCGTCTGCGCCACACCACCGCATTACCGATATACTTTCGAGCGCCGAGTATCCGTTGTTTGAAGCGAGTGATCATTTGTATTATAATATATATAAAATAATTGCTTTTATAACTACATCAAAATTTCAGAGCCAGGGATGACCCCGGATGTGACGTGGACTTTTAATTTGATGGCTTTGCGGTATCAGGCTACCGTAGACCACATCCATACGCTTCGCGTACACTAGCTCTGTGTCTAATGTTTGTGGATTTGGCAGCAACGTGAATGGCGACTACATCACTGACCTTCGATTTAATGTTAATATGGGAGTCATTAGAATCGCTTAAGCCGGGTACCCACTAGGCCAGACTGGCAGATCTGCCGAGTCGGTAAACTGCCGGAAGGGTTAGTGGCTGTACAATTTATATAAAGCTATTCACATAATCCTGAGTCCGGCATTTTTGCCGAGCCCGGCATTGTTACCGAGCGTTTTGTCACTACGAAAGTGCCGGTAGAACCACCGGAAAATCTTTCCCGTAAAATAGGATGTACCCAATATTTTCTTTTATTTTGCTTTCTATTAAAATACCACCACAACACAACAATTTCGTCGTCCATTGTGCGCACAGATCCAAATTTAACTGTGGTGAGTACTTAGCTGTCCGATTTTCTTGTGGGATCCGGTGTAATGTAAACACTCTGTCCGGTGTCGTTTCCGGCAGATCTGCCGGTCCGGCGTAGTGGAAACCCGGCCTTAGGTTGCGACTATTGGGTCTAGAAATGACCATGGCCAAGACGAAAATTATGTATAATGCCTATGTCATTTCAGCACCGGTCCTAGTCAAAATGCGCTTCTTAAAGTCGTCGACCACTACATCTACCTAGGACTACCAGTTAGGTAGACACAATTTCGAGAAAGAGGTCAATCGACGACTTCAGCTTGGCTGGACAGCGTTCGGGAAAAACAGTCTGCAGTGTCTAAAAATGACATACGAAACAGAGGCGGTTTAAGGTAAGAGGCTTAAATGTCGGCCTCCTAAAAAACCTCGAAGTCACTCAGCGTGCTATGTCTATGAAATGTATTTTTCTAGGCGATAACATCGTTCGACGAACTGACAACCGTTGGGAAGAAAGTATCTCGAGTGCCGACCGCGTATCGAACGACTAAGTGTAGGACGGTGGACCACCAGGTGGACTTATGACTTGATGAAAGTTATAGGCAGCCGTTGGAAGTAGGCAGTACAGGACAGTTTCTTCATAGAGCTCTTTTGGGGAGGGCCTATGTCCAGCAGTGGACCATAAAAAGTTGATAGATAAATAGTTAGAAATAATAAAATAGGTATGAATAGTAAAAACTAAAATTAAAATTGTTCATAAGCACATTACTTTTAATTAACAGAAAGGGAAACCGCAAGAGTTACGTAACAAATTCATAATGATAATTGAAGTCTGAACATACTTACTCTTAAGATTTTCACGATTTATACAAAACAAAATAAAGTGTGTTGGTATTAACTATGTAAGGTAGCGAGAGATAAGCTATAGTTAAAAAAAACTCACCTTTACAAGATCCAAATTATTACCCGTGATCTTAATGGAATGTTGACCAAAAGTCACAGTGTATTTGTACTCTCCTAGTGCAGCATCATTCGTGGAGAAACTATGAAGTAGAGCACGAGAGTTGTGGGGCGATTTCTGAAAAAATATAAACTGAGTTATTAATCACCATGTATCACTTAAGATTTATTTACTGTTAGTCACACACTGCAATATTAGAAATTAAATGACATAGTTATGACTAACTAGACTAAGTATTAGAAGTAGAGGTACTATCGCTAGTCTTATTTTACATACCGAAATGCACAAGATGCCTGATAGCTGGTGAAACAGGGAAGACTTCAATATCTACCTGCTCTGGTCAGACAATAAGGAGCAAAAAAGCGAATGCGGTTTTGTTTGGAATATTTCTCGTATTGCAGTGATACTATCTCAATACTTTCTGAATTTACCTCATACCACACCCAAGTAATAGAATGGGCGTCTTTTTGTCGTTTATAGACTCTAATATTAAACAAATATTAGCCTATTTTCGAGCAACGTTTTGGTACCTAGCCATTCAAATCCAAAAGAGTAAGAATAAGATTATAAAAGAGAGCTTGCCTCACGGGGGCGCGGTGCATCGTCGGATCCATTAGAGTCGAGAGAAGCTCGGGACCCCGCCAGCGCCCCTCCTTCCAAGGTGGACTCCAGCCGCACCGGCGAGGCGTTGCGACGGATCGTGTCGCCGATCAGGTGCTTTGCGTGACTGTCAACAAATACTCTTCGAATTAGTAAAATCGCTTTCACATCTTGATTTGAACTTATAATAATGATGCCTTATAATTATCAAATATGTTGACTAGAATAATTTTGAAAACAAAAATACCAGAAGATAAAGTTCGAAAATGCAAAATACCTATTATAAGTCTGGTAAATCGAAGCGCATGTGCAGTGCTTAAAATATACAAACAGAGTCTAAGAATCCATATAGCATTTAGCTCTATCAATGAGTTAACAAACCGGGTTAAACAATTTTTAGTTTAAAATAGTTTTTTCACATTAACTTACTTCACATTCTCCTCATTTGGTCCAGTGATTTGGACTAGACGCTCCTTTGCACCAGGACTCACTGAAACCACCAATGTACAGAGTTAGCAGGCAGAATAACAGCAGTGTTAATGTAGGTTTTTGAGGTTAAAGCTCATAGCTAGATGCGATTAATAGGCAGTGAAGTGATACTTTACTTTGGAAAATTATTCTGAACCATTCCCAAACATAAGATTAGGTATTCTCTATATTAGTGGCAAATGGTGAAATATGTGTAGATTAATGTTATTATTAATTTATTATTATTAAAACTGATGCATAGCGAAGATTATTTGGTAGATAATAGAGATGTAAGAACCCGCAACACCATGCGCAAGCGCCCAGACCACGCCAGGCTTTCATACCTCTCTGAAACGATATAATCGTGTCACTTAGCTCCTCGATCATGTGCACCCTCCTGCCCTTGATACCCATCACTGTAACACCACAACACAACTTCAGAAACGCCGCTTCTATGCTCTCCTTTTCTCACTGCCAATTTCCGAGATATCAATGCAACTTTATATGCCCACACTAACAAATTGCTGACATTGGGATGCTCAATAATTGTGACAAGAATGAAAAGATTTGTCTATAATAAACACGGCCGCTTGTCTTTTATCGACATGCACTACAACTTAAATGTCCCAACAATACTGAGAACAGGAAAGCATTTTTGGAACCCCAGGTCATGCATTGTTTCCCCTGAATCTGTAATCACTATAACAACAATCATATCTTATCTCATAAAATAGTTAACATGCAGGTATTCCCTTAAGATAGTTTAAAAAGCAAAAGTGTGATCACCTTTTCCAGAGTCTGCATTTCTGATAACAACTTCATCCTTGGAATAGTTCTTGCCAGGGATCTTTGTGGGCTTAGGGAACTTGCCCGAGGGCTTGATGATCTCTCCAGGGCCCAGTAGCGAGGGCGGCTCGACAGGCGCAGCCAGCGTGGGAGATACCGAACCGCCCGACCCTGAGCCCTCCATCGTCGGCACCAGCAATGGCTACCGGATACCATTCATGTTATGAGTATATCGACGCTAAGTCTTGTCCGGATACGCATTGTTACCTAACTAGGTTAACTGACTTTTTAGCGGAAGTTAATATTGCGCATCTAATTTACATTTTGCTGGGTGAGAGACTGTAGTGTATTAAGATTACTTGGAACAAATGTTACCTCAGCATGTGTGCCGCGATGTTTATAATATTGACTCATATAATCAGAGCCCTGCCAAAGCTTAGCGCGCAGCTCGATAAGCTCAAGAAGGTGAAGTCTAGTTTTCTTATCGAGGCGTTCGTCCTGTGAACCATTGCGGAACACAACAAAATATCTGAAATGAGCATCAAATATTGTTACAATTAATTTTACTATGTACAATTTATAAAAACGTATAATAATGTTAAATAAAAATGTATTTTAATAAAAACGTTAGTAGCCTCGTAAATGGCTGAACATGTCAAATACTTACTAATTATATAAAAATAACATTTATTACATAGTAAAGACTATGAAAATTTATATATAGAGAAAACCATCACCCTACAGAGACTTAGTCAGTTTAATGGAATTCAATACTTTAAAGTACAAATTAATTGTAAATGTAGAAAACGTGAACATTAGTGCGAGCGGGATTCGTAACCTGCATCTCTTCCAATCCGGGGAAGTGCTCTAAGCCGCTAAGCTATCGCATTGATCAACGGCCATACCCAATCTCCACATCACATTTGTCTCAATGTTATGAAATTTGTATACAACAGTGTAAAAAATTCTACATATCTGTATACATACACCTCATGCCAAAGTACTACAAAAGCTAACACCAAATAACAAATACTACCGATGGTGTTTTTAAATTAAATTATTTCACATACCGATCAAGAAAGTCCTTGTAAAGTGCTTCGAGCTGAGCGCCATAAAGCTTTAGATTAGAGTACATTGTGGCGACATTGCTTTGAAGCGCACGGTCATAATTACCCTGCATCATTTGGTAGGCAACAGCTTCCGTCAACACTATGAGGTCATCAACTGCAAAATTTTAAGCAATGCGTTTGCATACATTCATTACGGATGAATAATAATAAAATATCATGACTATCAATCAAAATCTAACTCTAAGGTAATAATAAAATGCCGAGTAAGAAAAAACCCAGTACCTACAAAAATTTTAATACACAATAAATAGTTTTGAATGTCCTAGTTTAAATTAAATTGATAACCAAAGTACTTCGTTATCAGAATGTGTGAAATAAGCAATCTAGTTTCCATATATTATTTGTATACTGATAAGACGAGATGATTACTAAGATTTTTTAAGGACAATAAAAGAAAGAGATAATTTTTATTTAAACAAAAAGTAATGATAATGACGTTGTTGTAATATTCATCCATCCATCAGCATTTTACGTCCACTGCTGGACATAGGCCTCCCCAAGAATGGGGGATAGTGCCGTAATCGCCACGCTTGGCAGGCGCGTTGGCGATCGCAGTGGATGTTGTTAATACTCGAAGGAGTGCTGCTGCCCACTCCCGCGGTATTCCCTCAGTCGGCTCTTACGACTCCCACGGATGGAAAGGCGTGGGACAATTCTAAAGCCGCAAATTTGCTATATTGTGGAGATTGATTCTCAAATAGGATTAGGAGGGGCAGGGAATAGGAATGAGAAAATTACTGTGCCACTAAAAACGACACTGCCCAGATGTGGTGGCCTAATATTAACTTATATAAATTATAGGTGTTTAGAATCATATAAATTTTGTCTTTAAAATTAGACACTGTCCCAGGCAATATGTCATGATGTTCTGAAATGTGAAAGGTCATTATACAGTGTCCATTCTGTTTAATAGTAACTTGAGGTCCATTTTTGTGGGTTAGCTATTATTGCATAGAGATTATATGCCCGATGATGACACATTTAAATTCCAGGGTACTAGCTTTTTCGGAAACTGATAACAAACAATATTTAAACTTTATAATTTTACTACTACATATATTTTTCATAGCTTAACATACTTATTGGACACAACTAATGTGAAAAGTAGTACTTTATATTAAAAACATTAGAAGTGATTATTTTAGGTACACCTTCATATGTAAATAAAAATATTTCAATTAGTCAAAGAAACCAAGCAAAGCCTTAAGATAAAACTATAGTTGACTATGCAGTAATATTATATACTAATTACTTTTACACCATGCTTTCTTTGTACATAATGTAATTAGCTTTTGTCATTATTAAATATTTCTTCACATCAAGACAAGTACAGTCACACAAGTAATACATCTATGAATTCATTTACAAATTACACACAAAAAAGTTGTTATTGGAATCCAAATAAGATACTTACCAGAGTTTATTTTGACATCTAACACAGAGTTGCGATTGTGTGCAGAACTAGTCGTCGATTTCAGGGGTCTGGGCACCTCCAGTTTCTTAACCGTGCGGGTCATTTTCGTTAGGGTCGACATGGTGCTAAAAACACAAGTTATACTTAATTTCTGAAGCAGTATTCTTTAGCAATCGTGAGCAATGATTGTCACATTTTGTGAGGAGGCTATGAGTAACCTTGCTATATTATTTACGCACAGTAAGCTCGAATATTATGAGGATTATCCGAAAACTCACTCATCCATGGCAACGGCGCCTCGATACACACTAGAACCACTCCAAAGTAAATCGCGTGAAAAGTGAAAGTGATGACAATGAATGATTCTAGCGAATAAATTCTGAGCAAATCCAATACGTGTTCATTACTCGTAATATTGGTTTTTCGTGTAATAAAACGGAGTAGGTGAAAAAATTTTGACTTTATAGAAGATTAAATATTTTGCTCGTTGAAAAACATTTAGACAAAACAATTGAATGCCGTGGAACACTATGAAATCAGAAATAAACAAGAAAACTCACCTGGCTACGCCATTAATTCGCAATAAAAATAAATTTAGAATAGTGAAGTGAAGTACAATATAATCGATTATCGATTGCTATTTATAAAAACTATTCTGTATATTTAAATATTTCTTGGAATTTTAATATGCAATTTATAAGTATTATTGAACTTAATAATATAAAGAATTTTAATGTCTCTTTACTTATGGGATTATTATTAATGAAAAAACCGATAACCGGTAAATTTACATCACTATGAAGCTTCTTTAGTATTGCCAATATAAACTTTTAGAACCAATTTATCTACATGATTTAAATAAAAATACTATATGCATGTAAGTTATAAAGTTTTATTTATAAATTGTCAAAAAAGGCTAGTAAGAGTACTGAGCTGTAGGTACTATCTGCAGTAGCTTGGTTATTCAATCATTTGGAAAAGATTTACAAATGCTCTGGGTTCAAATTTCACCAGTACCTCCCATCAGATCGCTGGCATCTTTTTAGTTATAGTCTTTTCTAAACGAATTTTCGAGGATTCTGTAAACATAGATTTATTTAGATAACTTTATATATATTTTTAGCATTTTACATGCTTAGCACTATACATTAAACACAAAGTGAAAAATGTGAAATTCACATGAAGATTTCACATTTTTCACTTTGTGTTTAACGTAGTTTTATTTCATAATATAAATGTAGGTAGTGTTAAATGCAGGTACTAGATTACGCATATAATACATTTATATTACCTTTTTAACTTCCCGCTAAGAAAATTGAAAATTTTCAAAAGTTTGGAAGTTATTGGTTTAACCCCGTTTTATGAAAATCGAGTTTTCAACGAATGTTGTCGTTTTGAGGTCCTAGGAAGCTTCCCCAAATGTTTCCGCGATGATGTCTATATGGCTGTATGCATGTGTGTGTGTGTGTGTGTGTGTGTGTGTGTATGTGTGTGTGCGTGGCTGTATGTAAACCTCATAACTTTGATCGGCTTGATCGATTTCATCGGGGTTGGCGTCATTCGAAAGGACTTGACCAAACTTAGATTTTGAATATAATTAGGACCGATTTTTAGTGTTTTTTTTTAGAATTACTTTTAAACGGTTTTATTGATCGATTTCAAAAACTAATCTGCTCTTAACATCAAAAAACCGCTTTTATTGCCGCAAGTTCGGTCAAAATCGATTCATTTGTTCGTGAGATATCGTTGTCGAAAAAAATTGAAAAAAGGTTTTTTTCGGAATTTCTATGAAATTTTCAGTTTTACCAGTTCGAGCTTTAAGATTCTTCAAAGAGCTAAAAAAGTTTCGTTGGATGCCGTAAACTACGAGAAAATCGGTATATTCATTCAAAAGTTATTGTGATTTGAAAATTCAACGAATAGTGTTTTATTAAATCTCTATCAGATTTTTGAGCTCGAAGAGCTCAAATAGCATAGAACACATCTCTTTGAGCTTGGAAAGCTCAAAATGATACGAAAATACAACTTTTGAGCTCTTCGAGCTCGACTTTTGAGCTCATAGAGCTCAAAAACGAAGTAAGTGCAATTTCGAACGCTTAAGTATTAAATTAGCGGGAAGTTGCAGGGATGATCTTTAGGGTCAACCGTTTTCCAGATTTTTTTTTGTAAATACATATATATAATAGATAGAAAACACCCAGACGCAGTACAAATATCTGTGTTCATCACACAAATAATTATCCTGAGTGGGAATCGAATCCACGACCACGTGCACGGAAGTCGGTTACGCTACCGACTACGCCACGAGGCCCGTGCATTACATTGAATATGTTTATATTATTTTAAGTAATTGCCATGCTTGGCATTCTAACTGAAACAAATTGTGAAAATGTGAAATAAAATATTAACATGTGCGGAGTTTAAATAGGTACATTCTGAATACCGTGACGTGATAAATTTCCATAACACGTTCCTTCTTAAATGTCTTGCGTGACGCCCGTGACATCTGTCAAATGGATTAACTTGCATTGTTCTAAGTCTGACTTCTGAGCAGGGGGTTCATCATGTTATTGTGATTGGTTGAGATATCACCGTGATTGGCTGAAAGGTCAATGCAACATCAGTTGGTTCTCAACAAATTACAATGAGTCGATACGATTTAGATCACATACTAAGAGGGCAGGATTATGTACTTGGCCATTATTTTCTGTTACAATGTTTCACACTTGTTCTGGTTACTGATTAGCTAAACTAAAAAATACAAATTTTTAATTTATATTTTCTTTTTTAGTTAATTTTTTCTCAATATTTTACACCCGACAACCGACCGTTAGGACAAATGAGGTGAGGAAATTCGGTATTTCTAGAAATGGTACGATAGCTCAATGGATTAGAACACTTCCCCGGAAAGGAAGGGACGCAGGTTCGATTCCCGCTCGTACTAAAATACTCTTTTTATTCACAAATTATAGTTTGTACTTTAAGAGTAGCTGAGCATGTCAAGTGCTAAAATATAGATCAAAATATTTTACACCCGGTTTTAGAAAATTATGTCTTTACAGGTTAGTGTATATAGGTACGTGCGTTCATAATTACCAATATTACAAATGCGAAAGTGCGTTGGTTTGTTTGTTCTTTAAGTTACATGCCATGTTTATTCAGCTTAGTAATCATCATGAAATTGTGCATAGTCTGGAGTCCAGAAAACGATAAAGGCCAATTTTTATCCAAGAAAAATGGATGCTTCTTGTGGGATCATTTTCACAGAGAGATCATTAGGTTGTCGTAGAATGGAGTATTTATAATTTATAAATTGAAGTTTACATTGACAAAATTTGGAGCAGAATTAAATAAGACATATTAATACTATTCAAGGCCATACATTTTGTTACGTAGCAGCAGAACTAATGTCTGACCAACATGTGATCTTGAACTCTACAATTTTTAAATAGCCTATCATTTGTACTCGCTTACCTACACTACATTCGCTACACAATATTTTTTTTATTAATATCCATTAAGCCTTTATTGAGTTATAAAAGGCCATACCTACAGACCAAAAAATAGAATGACAGAATCAGACTCAGTAAGTCTTTAAAAGTATGTTTATCAATCGCGGATATTATAGATAGAGCTCTCAAATTTATTTGGTTACTAAACAAGCATTCCATAATTATAAAAATAAGTTGAGAAGATATACAATCTGAAAGTGGAAGGACGTAGGTACAGGCGGAGACCGAGACTCACCTACCTAGACCAAATCGTTCATGTATTGAAGGAAGATGGAGTCAGGAGTCTCCGAAACCGGTGATCGTGTATGAAGAGAATTACGAATGTTGAGGAATTTTTGCAAGAATAGAGGCTTTTAGCACTCTGTTCTATTTGCCTACCCTGCAAGGGAGCTGGCGTGATTTAAGTAAGGAAGTAAGCATAATTATATTGTATGGCAACACCTAATCAGAACATCAAACCAGAAGTAGAAGTGTCATAATGTCATGTCATACATAACTGTCATCGACGAGTGCGGAGTGCGGTGTGCTTGTGTTTTTGTTTTACGATATATTATGTCGTAAAATGCTTAATTTTAATATTAAATTCCCACGAATAACGTTAAGTTATATATAGGTTTCAAGTGAATGTGTGTAATTGAAATGTCGTGATATCACTACAGATTAAAGACAGGTATAATTAAATAATTATGATAAAAATATTTAAAATGCATCTAATCTACCAATTTTATTGAAATATATCTGTTATTATAACAGACTGGAGTCTAGCTTTGTTTTGAATCGCTACTGTACTGTAAAAAGTTGGTAGTTTATTTAATTGTGCTATATTATAAAAATTTGCATTGCACACAGTGGGTAATATCAAAAGTTTTGATCACCACACTCACTCACTCTCATATATTAGTATATTATTTATGACTCACCTCTACTATAGTAAAGCTGGATTTGTAGTGCCATTTACTAATGGGATGTGTTGCAGTGGTGAAAACATGTATTAGTAGATAAATTTAAAAGTACATAAGTAATAGACAGTATAATTAACTTGTTTTGCTCTTGAAAGTGTTGTAAGGAATGACTATATAAGATTTAATTTTGTGTTTTAGAACTATATTAAATATTATTACTTATAGCTATAAATTAAATTAGTATTTTATAAAGCCGGATGAAAAATGGTGTTAGTTTGTACCAGCATTAAAGTTTTTCTGTTATTAAGCCTATTGATTTATAATACACTGTCAATCTTTAATTGCAGCCAGCAACATGAGCAAGTACTACTTAGCATTAATACTTGTGAGGGTGGTCCTGCCAGCTAGCCTTCTATTAAGTAAGTACAATATTTTAGTACCTGTAAAATAATAAGCATTAATGCAAACTACACATTTGGTGTCATGTACACACACACCAAGGGAGCAAGGACATAGCCACGATGGGGCGGAGTAGGGAACCTATCCCATTCTGGACACTGCAGTTTTTGAAACAACACAACTTTAAATCACTTGCTACACAAGCAACCTAGTCATAAAAACCTACAGAATCATAAAAAAACTTCTTTTTCATATTTTTCCAATATTTTCCATCCTGGCCTCACTGCAATTACTCTGCCCCATGCTACCTGTGTGATATCATCCTCTCACTTCCTTTTTGGTTTCCCTTCCTATCTCTTACCTTCTCTTGGGTGGGTGCTATTGTGTCACTATCTTGCTACACTAATCTCTTGCTGCCTCTTATTAAATGGGCTGCTCATTTCCATTTCTGTCTTTTAATAGACACGCATCTGATCTTAGTGGTGCGTAGTACGTCTCGAGGCCGTGTGGGGCCGGCTTTAGAATTGTCCCACCCACTACCCACGGGAGTCGTAAGAGCCGACTGAGGGAATACCGGGGGAGTGGGCAGCAGCACTCCCTCGAGTATTAACAACATCTACTGCGATCGCCAACCCGCCTGCCAAGCGTGGCAATTACGGCATTATCCCCCATGACGGGACCGCTCGTTGTGGCGTTCTCTTGGGGAGGCCTATGTCCAGCAGTGGACATTGAAAGGCTGATGGATGGATGGATGGATTTAATTCTCATTATACTCCTTTTCATGAAATACTGACAGATAGAGCCTTACTCTTTATGTCCCTCGTCGTAGAGCCCGTTTCATTTCCACAGAGTAAAATAAATGGGTACAATACATATTGTATTGTGTTAAATACTTTGCTCTTTATATTGACATGTCTATATTTTTGTTCTTCATCAGCTGTTTGAGCCTCCAGTACCTCTTCCAGACATTTGATAAATTATGTCCTCATATAAAACTAAAAACAAACTAAAACATATTGTATTTATCCCTGTAGTAGGTACTCATTGATCTTCAGGTTAAATTTTTTTTTTAAAGTTAACACCCAGCGCTTAGGAATAATCCTTGTATTGACGGGACTTTACAAACATACAATTTCACGGATACTAAGTACATCCAGTACAACCCAGACCCAGAGCAACCATTTGTGGATCACACAGAGTTGTCCCATGTGGGAATAGAACCTACCACACCCGAACGGAATGCCGGTATCTAAACCACTCTGCCACCTGATATATTTTATTCAACTACTTCTAATCAGCGTGTGTTTTATTAAATTCATAATGTAAATTTATTCGAATTAAACTAAGGTAAAGACAAGTAAAAACTTAAGCATCAGATGGATATCAAAACCGGGGAAATTCAATACAACTGCTCTTCCAACTGAACCGAGGTCCGTGTCCTATGCAGAAATGCTTATACCACTGTCGAAGAACCATATTCTTCGACTGTGCTTATATCTTATTATATTCTTACAAGCAAGAATTTATTCAACACGTGGCTACGTTTTTATTATGGCGCTTGTGACGTAATCCACCGGAACCGGCTGGAGCATGATCCGGCATTTAGTCATAGCGTATATCGCCGCGTCTTTAAAAATAATAATAGGTAGGTATTTTATTGTTTGGAGTCTGTATCATTGCCAGAACTTGATTAACCCTTAGGTTAATTAGGCTGCAGCCTAGGGCGCCAGGGTCGGAGGGGCGCACTGAAATCGTATCTTCGCATGCACTATTAATTTAGCATCATTGCATCTACCCTACATATTTCAACTAGACCGAGACAAAACACTAAAACTAAATGCGCTGTGAACTGAAAAAGCTTGGAGTCCTTGATTTTAAGGCCCCATGATAGGTGAAATCGCCTTTTTTCAATCTGAATATTATGTAAAATACTGAACCAATAAATATGTAATAAATATATAGTAAAGTTGAAGACATACTAAGGTTTAACACAGCGTGGTGAAAACAGGATTACATAAAATTTTCTCGATAAAAAAAATTACAAACTTACCTCTAAATAATTAGAAAAAGCTAAAATACTCAATAAATTCTACTAATTTTTAAGCCGGCCGTAACACACCTGGCGGGGGCGCGTCCTCATAATTAGCCTAGGGCGGTCAGAACTCTTGATCTGTCGCTGATCATTGCCGAAATAGAAGCTGTTCTATTTGATAAACTGCAGTTCTACCACAGTCCACAGCTATTTCACACATTAGAATGAACTCAAAGTCTGACGATTTCTGGACATAATCTACTCGTATTAGAACACGCATTGTCGCATTGCGGGATAGAATAACTTACTCATATCCTCCCTCCCGATGGGCGCGCCGATTTGATCTGGGTGCGTCCTCGCAATTCGTATGCTGACCCGTTGACCGACTTGTTATGGCCTTGCCAATGAGCCCTTTAAAGGTTTCTTTCAAAATGTACCTGAGATTTTATTTGTAATGTGTCACGCAAACGATCAGCCTAAACATATGTAGTTTGCAAAGAACAGGTTGCTAACGTTTGACTTTATCAACGTAAATTCTAAAGAAATTATTTTCTTACCTATATTTCCAGCCCTTTGACGTAAATGAATATAAAGCATGTTGATGATTGCATGACTGCATTAATTCTCCAATGCACCCGAAGCCATTGATAAACACTAGATTCTGTCCGCGCAATTGATTTTATTATATCTATGTATTAGGTTGCGACGGGGTTTTACCAGGTGGACCGACGATCTGGTCAAAGCTTCGTAGAATCTTATCTAGACAGCAAGAGAGTTCTTGTAGTGGCGTTCTCTTGGGGAGGCTGCAGAGTAGCGGATGATGAAAGGCTGATGAATGAATGAATGTTCTATAAAGTATCCCAGCTAGATGAGTTAAAATTCCGTAAAAAAGTGAAAATCGTGTGACAGTCTTTCTTTCGCCGATCGACATGTAGGTTTTATTAGTTAGGGACACTGGAGCCGCTATACCAGCGTACCCGGTGTCCCTTACAAGGCGTCGTGAGGTAGATCATCGTGGTGGTTTTAGTTGGTAGGCCCTTTGGGGAGAGTCCTACATAAACTCTTTTGCATGCCCTTTGTGGAGACGTATGCGGAACGCATTTTCCCACGTAAAAAAGGTGTTGTTATTTATCGTAAAAATACTTCAAACTTCTACGGTGAAGTGAAGTGAAAAAAATGCAAGGTAGATGATAGATTTCATTACTTGCTATAGCTCTAACTATTACAAAGCTAACAGAGCTGTGTAAGTATGTACATTTAATATATTTGAAAAAATATGAATGTAGTTTTTATGTTATTTAGGCGTCTCGGAACACAATTTTTTCTTTTTATTATTGTACGTTTGTTTGTTCTCATATCACACAAAAACCGCTGAACGGATTTTGAAGATAATGTTTTTGTAAAACTGATATAAGTACCTACCTACGTTTATATCGCTACTATATCGGGAAACTGATTTATATCTCATGTTCCTAAAAAAACTAGTTTTAAATAAACTGATAAACATGCATTTATAATAAACTTTTTGTGACATAATCTATTTAGGTACCTATATTATCATAAATACTTGCAAAATGAGTATTACCTAATAAAACTTTTGAAATAATAATGAATGAGTTCTCGACGGGCTTCGTGGCGTGGTCGGTAGTGTAACCGACTTCCGTACACGAGGTCGTGGGTTCGATTCCCACTCAGGACAATTATTTGTATGATGAACATAGATAATTGTACTGCGTCTGGGTGTTTTCTATCTATGATATGTATGTATTTACAAAAAAAAAAAGTAGTATATGTATTATATCCGTAATCTGGTACCCATGCATGGCACAAGCGTTAAGCTTAGTTTGGGACCAGAGGACGTTGTGTGAAAATGTCCGTGAATATTTATATTCATGCGTATAGAATCAGATAAATGACGACGAAGCTACGAATGCATAGTCTAATATTGTAATAAGTAAGTTTGTATCTTAGTGAATAAAATTCGTTTTCGACCTAATTTATTTTTATTTCTAGACTGTATGAATATATTTAAACAACCGTAATATACGCCATCAAAACGTGTAAATTCAAATGTTTGACGTGTTGTAGTCGACCTCTTCCTTAAGCTCCTCCCATGATAACAAATAAGCTGGAGCTGTTCTGTTAATAATTGCATTTCCATAGCTTTTCTGGGCTCTAGCTAGACTATACCTATGTATGCAAAATTTAATGATGATTGGTTCAGTAGATAGGCGTGAAGGCGTAACCAAAAAACTTTCTCATTTATAATGCTACTAGATTCTGACCGCGACTCCGTCCGCATGGACTTCGGAGTATAAATACATAACACAACAGCTCCTTAACTATTTCTATCTAAAATAGCCACGCCCACGGGAACCATGTATTTTTCCGAGATGAAAAGTCCTTTTCTGGCCAGACTATATGTGTGTAAAATGTTATGATGATTGGTTCCGTAGTTACAGCGTCAAAACGTAACAAACAAAACAAACTCAGTCGTAAAGACATCTAAAAAGCAATTGTGAACTGGAGATTGGGTGTTGCCATCGGCTACTGCGATGGCTTAGGATTGGAAGGGACGCAGGTTCGAATCTCACTCGCAGTAAAGCTCCCTTTTTACACTTTCACAATAATTTGTTCTATAAATCATCGCTTTTATAATATTAGTAAGGATTAGGATAGTAGTAAGGATGACCTAATTTTGAAGTCCTGGCAGGCGAAGTCGCGGGAAGAATGTTGTGTTAAATAAATCTTATTATATCTACTTGATCTCTTTTGTTATAAATCTTACACTGTTATAAAAATTGTTTGATAAAGTGTAACAGCTTGTCTAATGTGATGCAAAGTTTATTATAAACGCGGAAATCTAATACTTACCTGTCCCCTACATGGATTAGGATATTTCTATTATGTGAGTATTCAAAAAAACACTCTCTTATAAAGAGAGTTCATCAAGTTCCCGGCCCCAAAGCGTTCGTATCCTATCTTATTGTTTGTTGCAACTACTAAAGCCTCTCGGTGTGTTATGGTCGTAAGTTAAGAGCCAGTTTGTCTTACCCCTTCCTTCAGAGTGAACGGTGGATCTTACCTACAGCCATTATTTCTGTGGGGCTGTACCTGTTAATAAACCTGTATGATTGAGTGTTTGATTTATTTTAATCAATTCATTTTATTTTTAAATTGTTTTTATATCCATACAACAAAATAAAATTTAAAATATTTTTCTGAATAACAGCTTTTTACTAAATGTATATTATTATTTATACAAATACAATATTATATTATTTATTATATACGTTACCTAAAATAAAGTACATAATACGAAGAGGGATCAAAAAGTAGTGAGAATGAGATAGAATATAATGACTGTTGAATACTTAATAATTTATTTTTCTACATAGTCTCCGAGTCTCTCTGCACACCGAGTCCAGCGCTTCTCTAAGGTTTTAACCCCTTTCAAAAAAAAAGATTTGTCTTGGTCCTGCAAAAAGCTCTCCACGGCATCCATCACCTCGTTATCGTCTTCGTACCTGTTTCCCCTTAAGTATTCTTTTAATTTGGGGAACAGATAAAAATCGCTAGGCGCCAGATCTGGTAAATAAGGGGGGTGGTCAACCAATTCGAAGCCAGCTTGCTGAATGGCAGCCATCGCAACTGCTGACCTGTGCGCGAGTGCGTTGTCGTGATGAAACAGCACGCCACTTCGAAGTTTCCCTCTGCTTTTCTCTTTGATGGCATTCCTCAACTTGGGAACTAAAGCTGCATAATATTGGCCTGTAATAGTGGTTCCACGCTCCAGGTAATCAATCAACAATATCCCTTCTGAGTCCCAAAATATTGAGGCCATAACCTTGCCAGCCGATATCACCGCACGAAACTTCTTCGGGGTCGGTCATGATGGTCGTTTCCATTGGTAACAATGGTTTGTAACAATGGACCCATGTTTCGTCCATTGTTACGAAACGAGACAAAAAGTTTTCAGAATCTTCTTGAAACTTGTCCAACAGTATCTTCAAAATGTCAAGTCGATTTTGTTTCTGACTGTCGGTTAACATTCTCGGCACCCATCTTGCGGAGATTTTTCTCATATTCGAAGATTAAACACAAAGTGAAAAATGTGAAATCGAAAATAACAGTCACGAGCAGGATTCGAACCTGCATCTCCTGGGTACCGTCCAGATGCTTTGCCAATTCAGCCATCGTGACCCTTGCTCCCGACTGCTAATCTCGATAACACATTCATACTTAACGTCTTTGGGTGACGCCTGCACCATCTGTCGGAAGTATTTTCATACATTATACCGACCAGGTAAACTTAATTTTACAATTAAGATTTTACCTAATAATGACGCAAACCCTATAAATATTTAGATATTTTTATATATATTTTTAGCATTTGACATGCTTAGCAACATACATTAAACACAAAGTGAAAAATGTGAAATCGAAAATAACAGTCACGAGCAGGATTCGAACCTGCATCTCCTGGATACCGTCCAGATGCTTTGCCAATTCAGACATCGTGACCCTTGCCCCCGACTGCTAATCTCGATAACACATTCATACTTAACGTCTTTGGGTGACGCCTGCACCATCTGTCGGAAGTATTTTCATACATTATACCGACCTTTTTCTTACCAAGGAGTATGTCGTTCTCACTACTTTTTGATTCCTCCTCGTATCTTACTCTTCAAAGTTTTTCTCTATCTGTTTGTTCCAGTTAATCTTTGAAACAGCTGAACTAATTTGGACTGTCACTTTTATAAGGAGTACCTTATATTATAACATCAGCTATATACCAGTGAAAGTACATTATAAAATTAGCCTAAGTTACTACTTAGGCTAATTTTATTTTAGGAAAATAACTAGGTATGCGCCGTGTGGGGCCGGCTTTAGGTTTGTCCCACCCCTTTCTACCCACGGGAGTCGTAAGAGCCGACTGAGGGAATAACGGGGGACCGGGCAGCAGCACTCTCTCGAGTATTAACAACATCCACTGCGATCGCCACCCGCCTGCCAAGCGTGGCGATTACGGCATTATCCCCCATGGTGGGACCGCTCGTTGTGGCGTTCTTTTGGGGAGGCCTATGTCCAGCAGTGGACCTTGAAAGGCTGGTGGATGGATGGATGGAACTAGGTATGTAAGTTTTAAAAACTAAATCTCATATGGACGAAGTTTTTTTTTTGTGTGACGTTGGTTGTTAGCCTCATATGGCTATGACAACCTTACCCGGATAATTGGTGAGCGCAGAGGGCTCTTAACCCGACATTTAAGCAACGCTACCCGGGGGCACCCCCTGTGGGGTAAGGACCTCGGCTCGTCATGACAGGACGTATGCAGGCAGTGTAGAGTCTGACCTTATTCCTAAGCGAGAGTTTTGACCTAGAGTTTAACAGATAGTGCAAATGTCCCATGACAAAGGCTGCGCGCGAGTGTACCACCTGAATGTGACGGACGAATGTGAGTCTGTTATCTAGAATTACACCTAAGTACTTGGCTCGCCTACTCCCAAGGAATAGGTTTACCAAAGATGCTAATCTGTTTGATCTTCTCCGGGGGATACAGTCCGCGGATTGGAGTTTCCTATGCACTGTGATAGGGTTAAACCCTGCATAATAAATAGCTGTATCGTCTGCAAAAAGTGCTGTCTGCACTTCCCGATGCTGAGGCATGTCGCTGGTGTACAGCGAGAAGAGGATCGATGAGAGGACGGAGCCCCGTGGGACCACGGCGAGTATGGGGTGGGGGGAGGATAGTATCCCTTCCACTCTATGGCGGAAACTGCGGTTAGATAGAAAGTCTCGTATGATGAGTACGAGATACCGCGGTACTCCTAAGTGGAGCAGCTTGTATACTAGACCGTTGTGCCAGACTTTGTCGAATGCTTTCGCTACATCGAAGAAAAGTGCACCTGTAAAAAGGTTGTTTTGTTGCATTTTCGAGTAGGTATACTCTACGATGCGGTGGACTTGTTGCACACTGGAGTGCTTGGCTCTAAAGCCGAATTGGTGGTGGGGGATGAGATTATTAGCATCGGCGTATGCTTTCAGCCTACACAAAACTAATCGCTCGTAAATCTTACCTAAACCTTTAAGCAGACTTATCGGTCTATAACTAGATGGTTCGGATCGCTTTTTGCCGGGTTTGTGGATTCCAATTACCACGGCCTTTTTCCACAGAGGGGGAAAGATGTTATTGTTGAGCGCTGCGTTATATATACATGTCAGAAGGACTAATAATGACTGGGGGAAGAGTTTAATGTCCCTATTCGATATTCCGTCCGAGCCGGGGTCTTTCTTCCTATGAAGATTTTTGATAACGGACTCCAGTTTGGTGTTGGTAACTGGAGGTGGCTGTTCCACTAGATCCTTACCTAAGGTGTCTACTGGTGGGGCCGAGGGAGAGGCCCTCGACTCCACTTCCCTATCAATAAAGGCGTGGTGTGTTGCATCTTCGTGTAATGTACTCGGCGTACATTGTTGCTCCAGACTCGGCAAGGCACTCGGACTTCTCCTCGTCCTCGAAGGCGGGTGGAAGTTTGGGTCTGTTAAGCGGAGGTATGGTAGACACACTGTCGTTTTTGAAAGTGCGGGACAGTTGCCAGAAGGCTTGATGGATCGAGTCGCAGGCTAATCACTAATATAATGAAGAGCAAGTCCAAGTAAAATATCGTGAACGAGATATGTACTTATCTTCATTACACTTAGTACAATATACCTGAGTATCCCAGAATGTCGTGAGCTCGATATAATTACACAGCTAATGGGCCACACCCGCCTTCACGAAATGTTATTAATTAAATCCCTTACCCTTTTATGAAGGAAGATTAAACGTGATTAATTTTCAGTAATCCTTTACCTAGATAAAAGGCCTTTGAATTGATTTTTACGTATTGGGTTGTATGTAATCATTCGTATATTAATCCTCAATTAAATTTATAGCAAACCAAGTTTCCAAAAAAGTATTAATACGAAATACACAATGGACTTTTGGCGAATTTATGGTCGACGTCCCTATTTTATATTACGAGTTAACATCATTTCATGAGATTGTAGTAGACGATTAGAATTGAGATTGTAGTTGCGATGATCAATAAAAACGGCTAATGACCCCGTGATGTTGTAAACAAATAAAGTCTTCAAATAAAGATTTTTGCAAATATTCTCTACTACTCTTGTGTTAAAAAAGATTTGTTTTTCTTTTTCGAACGAAAAGATATTACTTACTTATTAACTTTAACCAAGAGCTATCAGCTAAGATAATATAGGTAGCTCAGATTTGGTTGAATATTTTTTCGCTACATATCATCAAGACGAGTACGCGGCTTCGCTCACCCAAAATTAGATTAGATTCAAGATTTGTTTTATCTTTTTTTTCGTTAAGATTTGGAGAAACTTTTAAGACTGACTTTAGATTTTCCCTTGAGGGATGAATTAAAATATACGCTATGTCCTTTCTCGGAGTTCAATCCAACTCTTTAACTCTGCTTCATTTCATCAAAATAGATTTTGTGGTTTATTTTATTAGTAGGTATTAAATAATTATAAAATAACTACATAATTATCATTTCTTTTATTTTATTTTGTAACGTATTGATATTAAGCACTAAGTTCTCATATGAACATACGTAGACTTTCCAGTAACACTGTATAATATCATAATCCTATGACAACACTGCTATACTGTTAGCTTAATGATCATAAGTGGTGAGTTACAACTACTTATCTACACACGGCAAAAACCCCACACAGACCACTTAAACATATTAAAACAAAACAAAATCCAATTCCATGAAACAACAGAATCTACTCACACTCACAGGTATATTAATAGTGGGCGGTGGCTACTTTTTAATTAAAACCACGAATTAACAGGTTTCTATAAATCTGGATTAGCGATCTTTGTATTAGTGTAAGTGGTTTTCGTCTATACTATTTTAAAGCTGTAACAGAGCTGTGTCTGTACCTACATTCAAGATATTCGAGAAACAATTTTTGTTAGAATTTTTGTGTGTTTACACTGTTTATCTGTTTGTTTGTTCGCGCATCACGCAAAGACTACTGGACGGATTTTGATGCAACTCCGTCCAGTAGTCTTTGCGTGATGACCGCACACCCCGTAGTTCGGAACAACGAACAGAGTAATATGGGACCCTCACCCACTAAATAAACCCACTGAGCGTCGCACCTTCGCGGGGGGCTTTGCGGGTGGCGGACGTTCCCCGGTCCATCCGCTCGCAGCCTCAGCTTGGGCGGCACCAGGCGCAGGTACTCACGCGGGATGGCTTCCGGTAAAAAGTTGATTAAATAGAGTTACGACATGATTTTATTTCGGCGTAAGCTTCAGTGGTGCATGATAAGGGACGACCCCTAAATTCGTCTATCGAGCACTGTGTCTGAAGGAAAAGCTAAACCACTCGAACCATTGAATCTTTGACCTCCCAGTTAACACTTGCAAACCTAGATCACTAGACCAACGAGGTGGTCTAAGTTACCTACTCTTCACAACCCGTTCAACACTGTTTATTTTTAAAAAATGGTGAGTCCTTACTTTAACTTTTGCTTTGTGTTGTGGACATGAGTTCTTGACGAGATAACCTTAAACTATTAGTTACCACCAGGAAATCCTTACATAAGGTCTATTTAAATATGGCTATCAACTACAATTATTCTGCCAATTAATCATATATTATTATTTGTATAACACAGTTACATTTTCTGACTAAAAGATTCAGTGTGTATGTGTATCTATATCAACCATTTTATGATAAGTCGTGTCGTCATTACTTGCCATAAACTACCTACGCCGCCATAATCATCATTTATCCTTAGGGAACATACTATCTTTAAAGAATTTTCTGCCCTCCCTCCTCTCGGTGACCACTCGTAGTATATGCCGAGACACCCCCCTCCCCTTAAAGTTTTTACGTAGTATTGACCAGTATAATATTTAATCATTTCTCAGGCAGAATGTGAAACAAATGAAAATAATGTGACTCATATTCGTCTTTATTATTACGGCGTTTATTGCATATTAGCTTCGATCATGAATACCAACAAGATACAGAGTCCCGAACAAAACCAAGCTAAACACTGTCCGTGTGAATATATACTTATACAGCTACATCTGTTTACTAACGAACTGATACAAAGGTTTCAAAACAGTTTGAAAGATTGGTGATCACGTCAGTCACTCTTTGCCCGTCACTTGCGGTGTGCCCCAGGGCAGTGTACTTGGTCCGAGTCTCTTCCTGATTTACATCAATGATCTATGTAATTATAAGCCATTAAACGGTAAAGTCATCTCTTACACAGATGACACCGTTCTCATATTAAAGGGAGAGACTTGGACGCAAGCTCAACTTCATGCTGAAAATGGTCTTCGTCAAATATTTCTGTAGTTAAACAAAAATCGCTTAACACTGAATATAAAAAAAACTAAGTATATTTCCTTCTCAATTAATAAATCCACCCAGCCGTTAATTAACCTTTTCAGTCTCAGAATTCATACATGCAACAACACAAACTCACCAACATGCTCTTGTTTACCACTGGAAAGAACTAACAGCGTAAAGTATCTCGGCATCCTTCTCGATAAAACATTATCCAGGAATGCTCAATTAAATCTTCTATCCGCAAGAACACGTAAGATGATTTGGATGTTCAAAAAACTCAGAAACGTACTTAAACCGGTTTTGTTAAAAACAGTCTATTTTGCTCTCGCGCAATCGATATTAACCTATTGTATTCCCGTCTGGGGCGGAGCATGCAAGACGAAAATTATACATGTAGAACGGGCACAAAGATCATTACTTAAGGTTATGTTACGAAAACCTTATCGTTACCCAACACACAGTCTTTTGAAATACTGTAACGTTCTGACAGTTCGACAATTATTTGTCTTGCATGCTACACTTCTCAAACATAAATCACTGACATTCAACCCAACGACCACTTGCACTGCTCGCAGACGAGGCAGAGTGTGCGAATCCACCAGTCATCGAACTGCCTTCTTCAGACGACAACTCGGTTTTCTTGCTCCCTTCTTATATAATAAAATCAATTCTCTATTAAACATATTTCCTAAAACCTCACGTGAAACCAAAATTATTATCAAAAAATATTTACAGAATCTAAGCTATAACGACACTGAGTGCCTCTTAACTGTAGTAAAGTAGCATACATTGTACAGTCACGCACGCACACACCCACGCACGCACGCATGTACACGCAATACGTACACACACACACACACGCACATACCACACACAAAAACACACACGCACATACCACACACAAAAACACACACACACACACACACTTATCACCATCACACACATCTAGATACACACACATAGACACATCTTTTCCATTTCCACATATTAATCTTAAAACTTGTATTCTTATAAGTTGCAATCAATGTACCTATTCCCGCGGGTGAGTGTCCTGGAGTCCTGAAATACAGGGTTTCCCTAGTTTAGGCTCCAGTCCACCCCTACAATAACAATATTTTGTAACCATTAATATGTCAATTACTTATGGTGTGAAATAAATAAAAATAAATATTCTATAGTTTTAAGTTCAACCTAATTACAATCATGGCACTTAGTAATAAAGTCACAAATCTTTAAAATATTCTTACATTTACGGTCATTCGTCACAAAAAAAAATGAGCAAAGCAATAATTTATTACTGCCACTTAAAAGTGAAAAGACATATTAACATTAACTGTGAAATCAAGCTTAAATAGCAACAAAAAAGTGCTTTTTCAACTAAACAAAATAAGAGCTCACGTGCTTATTTACCGTGACGTATTTTTGGGGCGACTTGAAATCTATTGCATTTTTGATCGAAGATATTAAGACTGCCTGCATGCTTATAATTACTAGTACATAAATTAAATATTATGAAGGAAAACTTATGTAAAAACATATTGCTACCGTAACTTAATTTACGAAAACAACAATAGTTTTCTGTTTAATTACATTAATATCCGTCTCACACGTCTTCATTGAATACGTCCCCAGCATCAATCTACTCGAATACATCATTGGTCACGGGGTCAGTGTAGTATCAGGAGTTTCTTCAGACTTGGTAATTTCAAAGATAGTTCGAAAAAGCGCCATACTTCTCTCGGCGAAATCGACTACGTAACAAAAATCTAAGCCACCCCCCCGCTCCTGTGACTAAGCGTAGTATTTTGAAGACCTCCCTCCGCTTAAACGAGTCACGTAGTATGGGTACGTTCCCTTATTGTCTGTATTAATAATATAACGTTGATTTCATCTCCAGAAATTACAATTAAGTATTAAACTAAAACTAGAAGCCTAAAATGTTTTGTCCAGGCCCCCCAATTAGAGTATGATGATGAGGTACATGTGTATATAAGTACGAGTGCGCATTTGTGTGTGTGTGTGTGTGTGTGTGTGTGTGTGTGTGTGTGTGTGTGTGTGACCATTTTTACATTTTGTTTTTTATGTATAGTGAGTTTTATATACGAGTATGTAGAGTTATCTGTATTGTTTTTAATGTACAGATGGTGGAGTGAAATACCGACCTCACGCCCGTTGTGGGTTCGATTCCCACACAGAACAACTCTTTGTATGATCCCATCATCTCCTCTTACCCCTTACCCTAAGGTGGGCTAGCCGCTACAATCAGGCGGGCCGTACGCGTCGCTAATTTACTCTCCTGTATTATAAAAAAAGATATTTCGATTTCAATAGGTTTAGTTAGTGTTTATAAAAGCCTAGTGTTATAAAGTGAAAATTACATAGCAAAAGTCAAACACCTGTTAAAATACATTGAGCTGCTTAAACCAAATTGTTAAAATACTTTGAGCTGCTTAAACCAAATTATGAATGTATATAATTTATATGAGGTGCGTGATCTCTGTATTTATGTGTAGATATATATTTGTAGAATGACGTCATTTCTATGCGAAGTTGTTGCCTGGAATTTGCATAAGTTTATAGAGATCGCTACAAAATCAAGACTGTTAACGTTACTGTTATACGCATACAAACAGGACAGGTAAGATAATTGGGTCGGGATGAGAAATTGTTTTGAGCCTCTGGCCCTTTACTCACCATATAAAACACAACTGCTGGAGTGTTGTACCGTTACTTCACGTTGATCTTCTGTGAGCGGGTTGTACCTACTTCCTGGGTCAAGTCGATTCATGCTGGGTGAAACAAGGCTCTACTAGTATAGAAATTCCTTGTCAACCTTGTAGAATCAAGTGGGTAACTGGCCTGGTATTATAATAATTTAAAGTTAAAGTACAAATTATAATTAAAAAAGAGTATTTTAGTACAGGCGGGAATCGATCCTGCGTCCCTTCCTATCCGGGGAAGTGCTCTAATCCACTGCGCAACAGTACTATCTTTTAGACATACCCAATCTCCTTATCACATTTTATTTATAAATAGAGCAACAACGTTCAGACTTAAACAGTATTCTCTATATGAAGCTGTATTATTTTAATGAGTTCGCCACGTTTTAGTGAATAAGCCTACCTTTGTAATAAACGGTGTTAACGTACGGCTATTAGGCAACATTTGGCGGACAGCGCGGCGTGGATCGTATCCATATCGGAACGTCTGATTCACAAGGTCACGCCACAGTTCAACAGGTTAACTGACAACCTACATTTTAACAGTGATCTCATCAACGCAATCACATGTGTTTAACTTCGATACATAATTAGATGAAACTTTTTTTTACGAACACTAGCAAACCTGGCCACGCGTTGCTGTGGCTTACCTGTTGTCCTAGGTGAACGACAAACGCGTCAATACTATGTGACGTGACGCGACACGAAAATATCAAATAGAGGTTGTATGTACTTAGTAAGTACAGGCCGGCAACGTAAGTAATACTTACGTTGTCGCCTAATTGGAATGCGACACAAAGCGGTTAAAGTATTAGCCGCATCACGTCGCATCGCGTCGCGTCGCGTTGCGTCGCTCACCTAGGACAACGGGTGAGTCATATTTAGTTTATCTCACAGGATCCACCCATTTGACCGGGATAAAAAGAAGCCTATGTTTTTTCAGTAGATTAGATTATCTAATATATAAAATTCTCGTGTCACAGTGTTTGTCGCCATTCTCCTCCGAAACGGCTTGACCGATTCTTATGAATTTTTTTGTGTATGTACATTCAGTAGGTCTGAGAATAGGATGTAAACTATTTTTCATACCCCTAAGTGATAAGAGTCGTACCAAAATTTTATTTTTATTTTTTGGACCAATTTTTTTTATGTATCGCCATATAAGTTAGGTTTTTTTCTACGCTAGAAATTCCCCAAAAATTCTCTAAAACTAATTTATATGGCAAAACAACGTTTGCCGGGTCAGCTAGTATTTATGTAAAATTTTAAGATATAGAATGAACAGTATGTCAGTGTATAAGATGCGAAAAAACAAACTTACTAGAGCTAGAGCCTTGCTTGTCCCAGCATGAATGATCGGGGAAGTACCACCCTCTCACATAAAATCAGCGTGAAATAACAGTAGGCACTCCTAGTGCTGCGTTTCGTATGGTGGGTGGGAACGTTGGAGGCTCAAATCACCTCTTTATTCTCTGCTTATTTTCCTTCCTCTCCACCTCCTACTCCTTTTTATGGAGTTGAGTTAGTCCCAGGTGTTACTAGCGTCTGTAGGCTACGGTAACTGCTTACCATTAGGTGGACCGTATGCTTTGTTTGCCACTGTACACGTAGTATAAACAAATATATTGACATGTAGACGCTTCCCCTATTATGTATAAGTATGTATGTAACGGAATCTTTGAACGCAATTTTCCCCCACTTCAAAACGTCGGGTTAAATTGATTTGTCTGTTTATTTATTACAAACGAAAAAGCTATCGTCACACAAATATAACAAACTAGCCTTTGTCCGCCGCTCCACCGCAGCCAAAAGCTAGTTTTTAGGTTATATCTCAGGTTCCCGATATACAGTAGCGGAATAAAATGTATATGAGTTTTTAAGTCTAATAGAGAGCTATCAAATAAAAATAAGTTGCATCAAAATCCGTTCTGTAGTTTTTGCGTGATGCGCGAACGAACAAACACACAAAAACTCTAAAAAAATGTTATGTGTTCGGACACGTCTATTAGATATGTACCTATAACCTAATATAGAATTTTTTTCTCAAATATTTTAAATGTACAGACACTCGTAGCTCTGTTATAGCTTTATAATAGTTAGGATAGAATACATTTTCTGTATTGTCTACATACGTGTATGCTTTGGTACAAAGCTCTTGCTGCGATTTTTCCTTGCGATATGACCTTTAAACAAATTCGAACAAGAGCGCTTTTTTACGGTAGGTAGTGGTTCTATTGTTGCCATGGTGATGCTAAAGTTAGCGGTGGTTAGCACTTACCATCAGGTAGGCACTTGTCTGCTAGATTTACAAACTGTATAACAAGAAACATTTGCAGAAAACAAAACGAATGGTAGACTTGGAATTAATTTTTATTGAGTTAGGCATATAAATAGGGATAATCGGATAAATAATTATGATTTATTTATCCGATATCCGACAGTCAAATGTTTTGAATTCCATAGCTTTTTCTATTTGAAAATATTTATTAGCAAAGATTTTAATGTTCCGGACAAACCGCTTTAACTTTTAATAGATGATATACATGTAATATATTTACTGGTGGAATGTATATGTGTACAGCTAATTATTGCCGCATCTAAATGTTTAAATTTCGAGTCTTATTTTTAACTTTGCACGTTCGTATTCGTGTCAGCAAATGTATGTACTGTTGTAAAACACTTCTCTGCGTCGTTGCAATGTAGTTTGATGATTCAGTGTGAACGCTGTTTTGACGGTTTTCAGTGGTTCCAGAGGACGGTGATCTCATAGTTGAAATCTTATAGACGCACCTAATTGCCTATTACTGACATTTTTATTGCGGTTTTCTTATTTATTGTTAGTGTGATTAATGAAGTAAAGAATACATAGTTAAAATAGTATCAAAGAGCTATTATATAATAAAATTTTATTATAAAGGTCATTGCATATATAGATAATTGTGTAATTAATAATAAAAGTTCCTACTCTACCTATTGATCTTACAAATTTCGAAGGTAACTCGTTACTTTTTCACGGCTAAACCGCCAAACCGATTTTAAGGCAATTTGGTAAACTTTAAGCGTGTCCAACAAGGACATAACATACTTTTCATTGATTATTACTAGTAAAAATACCAGTTTTAACTCTGATCAGGCGCTATCAAATAACAAAGTTTCACCAAAATCCCGTCAGTAGTTTGCGCCATGAGACAAATCAAACTGATAAATAGATAATAATTGTAATAAAATGTTTTAGCTTCATAGACGTCTTTGGGTGTAAACACATAATAATATAATTAAACAAGGTAATAGCGGGCAGGGGGCGACCGCCTACCGACTGGACTGGACTGGGAACTTATATGCTAAAAAGTACCGAGATATAATGTATATAAGTTTTTAACTCTATTCAAGAGCTATCAAACAGAAAGTTTTGTCCGAATCGGTTACCTATAGTAGTTTTTGCTTGATGCGCGAACAAACAAACGACAATGATTCTAAAAAATATTTCGAGTTGAGGAACCTAATTTAGTATTTTTTTTCTCAAATATCTTTAATATACACATAAATCGTATCTTTACCAATTTCTATGAATGTGCATGTACTTCGTGTAGTAGATATTTGAGTACTAAATTTCCCACGGCGCGTTGTCCTTAGAGATCGTTACGTCGGTATCCATTGTTCAGTAAGTCTTGAACTCAATTCGTAGCTTGTTTGGAAGTTCACACCACTAAATTACTGCATATTTATTTTTAAAACAATACCTATGTAACTTTGTTAAACTTTCTACAGTATTAGCACAATAAAATTTTTATATGCATAGGTATTTTTTTCACTTGTACTATGTAGATCTAACTTTTACAGCTTTGATTACTTTAATTAGCTCCACCCAATTAATAAAACAAAATGTAAATGTGAAAAAACATTGCAAACGAATAACTGTAATAATATTGTTATACTAACTAATATCATAGATAAGCTGTATCAAATTGAAAATAGGTCACAAAATGTGTATTTTTAATTTTATACGATGACACCGTGCGTTTGTTGGAAAAAACATGCATTTTGTTGTAATCTTGCGTGCCGCAAAATATTGAAGATAGATCAGATAATCGTCTGTGCAACATTTACCAGCAATTCATTAAAAAAAAAGTTGTGAATAATATCTCTACTATGTTGACGGTTCCTCACAGTTACTCCTTAAAATATCATTGTATTAGTAAGTACCAAATAGAGAAGAAGTGTTTTGTACCATGTAATTTGTACCTACTCTGATGGTTAGTACCTACAAATAATAACTGATAAATATATTGTTGGTGAGCGTACATGATATATATGATGTATATGTACTAGGACAATTTAATATTAACCCTACGAGGCACCCGTATGGGCGGAGTCCCTGGACGCACCGAATAGGGCTCTTCTGTGGAGGCCACAGAGAGTCGTCGCGTCCAGGGTCATACGTGGATACCGCACGGTGTCGACGGAGGTGGCCTGCGCGTTGGCCGGAACCCCTCCGTGGGACTTTGAGGTGGAGGCGCTCGCCGAGGTGTATTGGCGGGCGTAAGAGCGGGAGGAGGGTGGACGTCCCCCACCCAGCGTGGTGGCCAGATGGCAGGGAGACGCCCGCCCAGCTGCCATGGCCAGCTGCAGGGCACGGCTGGAGGTGCTCCAGCCGGTGCTGGAAGAGTGGGCAGGGTGACAGCACGGAGTTCTTACCTTCCAACTGGTGCAGGTGTTGTCGGGGCACGGTTGCTTCGGCAGATATCTGTACATTGTCGCAAGGAGGGAAGCGACTCCGGGCTGTCACCATTGCGGCTGCGGCGAGGACACGGCGCAGCACACGCTTGAGTCGTGCCCGGCTTGGGCTGAGCAGCGCCGTGAACTCGTCGCGGCAATAGGGGGGACCTCTCGCTGCCGAGCGTCGTCAAAGCGATGCTTGGCAGCGACAGGAATTGGGCCGCGGTCGCGCTGCCTTCTGCGAGGAGGTCATCTCGCGGAAGGAAGCGGCGGAGAGGGCCAGGGAGGCTGATCCTTCCGCAGACCCGAACCGCCGCCAGCGACTGGGGCGGCGCAGGCGTGAGTATTTGTGCCTAATGCCGCCCTAGCTGAGGCTGCGGGTGGATGGACCGGGGAACGTCCGCCACCCGCAAGGCCTCCTGCGAAGGTGCGACGCTCCGTGTGCGGATGCGTCGCTCAGTTGAGGGTACCCGAAAGGGTAAGCCGCCGGCGGACCACTGAAGGAATGTAATATGGTTCCGGTGGCCCGCCAATAAAGGCGGAGAGACGGCGCACGGCGGGTTTCTTTAGTGGGTGAGGGCCCTACACTACCCTGTTCGTTGTTCCGATCGACGGGGTGTGCGGTTAGGAACATTTTTTCCCGCCTTAGTAAAAAAACAAACTGGTATTCACGTGGAGTGTACTGTTTACGTAGGACATCATATTTTTTTTATTTTTTATAATACACGGGTGGCAATCAAGCCTGATGGTAAGCGGTCACCGCAGCCTATAGACGCTAGCAACACCAGAGGCGTTACTCGTGCGTCGCCAACTCTAAGGCTTTCCTTGGAGTTGCGACGATACGAGGTGACGAGGAAGGATAATAAGAAGAGGAAGGTGGATAAGGAGGGGTTTGGGATTTCGGCCCTTTCAGTCAGCATACGGAACACATTAAACGTAGGAGTACCTACTGTTGTTTCACGCTGATCTTCTATAAGAGGGTGGTACTTCCCCGATCAAACCGGCACATTCATGCCGGCATGCATGCCGGAACGAGGCGCTACCACTGGCGTGCAGTTGCACTGGTGCATTTAATTATTAAAACATTATTAAAATATGTGATGGCTATCAGTGCATGATACATGCAAAGCATTAAATATATTGTTCATTATTATGTTGTCATAATTATCTGCGTGTTACTTTGCAGTAATTATTAATTTTATTAAAGGAAAAAATTTTATAACTTTCAGACATGCAGTAAAATGAACGTGTCTAAAAGTCTTCCTCGTTATTATTGTAGGTCATACGTAGAATGACAGTTTGTTATTTTTATCAATGCCAGGAATAAATAATTCGCATCACGTAGTAAAGTTATGATGTTGTAAGGTCTAACTAACTTTCTTGTTTATTAAAATCTTTCCATTTTTGCGATGTGAAAAAGGCATTAACCATGAATAACAATTTTATCTTACATACATTTTATGAGATAAGATTTGACGTCCTCACGTCAAACATTTAACGACAACAGTCTCAACTTTGACCTACTCTTCCAGACTGTAACGCAATCATAAAAAAATGAAAATATTAGGTACGTATTTGAGACCTTTCCGAACTAAGTATCTACTCATATAACTTTCCTAATTTTGTCACGAAGACTACTTAGTGGATAACTAGATGTGAGACCTCATTATTTCGAGGTCCTTAAAGAATTGATGATGTTATGGTTTCCCCTACGAGTACCCCAAATTATAGGTTTTGTAACAATGCATTATGCGCTTTATACATCTATATAAATAAAAATGAATCGCCAAAATCTATGTACGATCATAACTTCCGAACGGCTGCACCAAATTGGATAAGTTTTGTATATGTGAAAAAAAAAAATCAAGCTTATTATTTTTTAAATCTTATAAACAGAAAAGCGAGTGAGTGAATTAGGGCTTTAAGAGATCTTCAATATCTTGACTAAAAATTGACATATTCACGTTCAGTTGTTCAGCCAGCAGCTTATAACTTCAAAAATATTGATAGTATATCCATACTATGTAGTCTATCCGATTGACATTCATTCATATACAATTACCGTTTCTTTCGCAATAATAAAACGGTGTTTGGTGTGTTTTCATCGTGTTATCTATTGTTATTGATAAGAAAATGCCACCAGTGAGGCGTTAAAATACCGATTTGATTTACCGAAAGTGTTACATTTCCTGAGTCCGCGACTCTACACCATCCGTGTGAAGCCGAGGCGGGCGTAAATAAAAAAACACGTTCTTCAGGAATTTAGAAAATATTCACAAAAAACATATATGGTGGTACGAAGTTCGCCGGCTCAGCTAGTACTGTATATATAAAATGAAAAACAAAATGTATTGAGAACAATAATAATTTCCCTAAATTAATAGAGCTATAATAGCGATAATGTTATTGCAACAGCCAATTTTACTAACGTGATATTTTGATATTTATAGAGGCACAAATATAAAAAACCCGGCCAAGTGCGAGTCAGACTCGCGCACGAAGGGTTCCGTACCATTGACTAGGTAAACAACATTACACTATTGTAATTCTCTGTAACCATGGTGTTTGGCTGTTACCAAATTTTGCAAGTAAAATTTGACTCATTTCGTGGTTTTCAACTTAGACTTAGATGCGCAACGAGTTAAGAAACACGTTTGTGTATGGGAGCCTCCCTTAAATATTTGTTTTATTTTAATTTAATTATTTATTTTTAAAGTGAATATATATTTAACTAAATATTCTGTGAATATTTCAAGCGTTTAACTGTTGCCGTTATCAATATCGAGCAAAAACTAGTAAAAAAAAAATCACGTTTGTTGTATGGGAGCCCCTCCTTAAATATTAATTTTATTTTCATTGATTTATTTATTTTTAAAGTTAATATATAACTAAATATTCTGTAAAGATTTCAAGCGTCTACTGTTGCCGTTATCAATAGCGAGAAAAAAGGCCAATAAAATTACGTTTGTTGTATGTGAGCCCCCTTAAATTTTTTTTTATTTTATTTTTAGTATTTGTTGTTATTGCGGCAACAGAAATACATCATTTGTGAACATTTCAACTGTCTAGCTATCGCAGTTCTTGAGATACAGCCTGGTGACAGACGGACGGACAGACAGAGCAAAAACGAGCAAAGAAACACATTTGTGTATGGGAGGCCCCCTTAAATATTTGTTTTATTTTAATTTAATTATTTATTTTTAAAGAGAATATATAACTAAATATTCTGTGAATATTTCAAGCGTCTACCTGTTGCCGTTATCAATAGCGAGTAAAAAAGGGCAAAAAAAAAATCACGTTTGTTGTATGGGAGTCCCGCTTAAATATTGTTTTTTTTTTTTAATTTTTAATATTTGTTGCTATAGTGGCAACAGAAATACATCATTTGTGAAAATTTCAACTGTCTAGCTATAACCATTCTTGAGATACAGCCTGGAGACAGACGGACGGACAGACAGACGTTGTATGGGGGCCCCCCTTAAATATTATATTTTTTTTGTTTTCAGTATTTGTTGTTATAGCGGCAACATAAATACATCATTTGTGAAAATTTCAACTATCTAGCTATCGCCGTTCTTGAGATACAGCCTGGCGACAGGCGGACGGACAGACAGACAGCGAAGTCTTAGTAATAGGGTCCCGTTTTGACCCTTCGGGTACGGAACCCTAACAATTAGATATCCATAGGTATATCTATACTACAAGCGGCCCGTCCCGGCTTCGCACGTCTAGACATTTATTTTTAAAACATTTTCGGATAAACGTAGAGTAAATGAATCTTTATGCAGGAGGCGTTTATTTTCTGTTGTTATTTTGTTTAGATTGACATTTTTAAATTCGCAATATCTTTTGAATGGAGTGACTGATTTGAATAATTCACAAAGTAATCTACGGATACCTATTGAAAGTTTTGAATATGAAATAAGTTATTTGGGTAAGGTTTAATACAAAGGTATGGATAACATAGTCTGATTTTGGTCGGCAGTTCTATCAACATTCAAAATGTAAAGAAGTAGTTATAGTGACATAATAACTACAATAGCTGGATATATGGTATCGCGAAAATTTTTATAGATATGTTCCATAATATTGTAGAAGATTTTTTTGCTCTATAATCAATAGTTTGCGCAGCGCATGCGATGAAAGACATGCCTAATTTTTTTACATCTTGGGTTTCATTATTGAAGTTTTACTACCTAGTAAGTAATAAATATAGCCTACGTTACTCAGAGATAATGTAGCATTCTAATGGTGTAAGAATTTTTGAAAACGATGCATTTGTTTTGAGTTTATTTTTTACAAATATACAAACATACAAATCTTCTCTATAATATTAGTCTTACATTCTTTTTTCCGTGAACTTCTAAACTGGTGAACCAATTTTTAATGAATTTTGCATACTGTAGGTATGTGCAGTTTGGTCAACTTAAGCGATCGGGTTATCTTATCTCAATTATTTGCTTTTTTATTGCCAAATTAACAAACGAATTATGTGTGCCAAAGTAACGCATGGCCGAGTAAAAGAATAACTGACAGACTGATATGCCAACCCGCGACCCAGACTCCCGGCCCCTGGGAAGGACCATAAAAACATATTATGTTTTTTTTACATTGTATGTGAGCACACTGAGCACTAAGAAAATATTTTGCGCAAATCCTGTCCCAAATTGATTTTTCATCTACCATCACATGCATAATAGGACATCACTATGATGCGAGCGAAACCACGGGTAATGCGCTAGTCTATTATATAACTGTAACTGTATTAGCTAGCACCGAATACATAATAAGAGGTAATTATTATAGCTAATTAGGCGTCTCTAATAAACTCAAAACATTTTTATAGAAATTTCGTGTTTGTCCACGACTCGAGTAAAAACTACTACTAATCAGTTTAACATGATGAATCTTTTTTAATATTTTTTATTAAACCTTAAACCAGTACACTACGATAATGTAATATAACATTTTATCTCGTTAGACTACTCGTATTTATTTATTCAACAGCAGTAGGGAAAGGTTGTGAGAAGTTTGTCATTCCATCCATCCATCCATCCATCAGCCTTTCACCGTCCACTGTTGGACTTAGGCCTCCCCAAGAGGACGCCACAACGAGCGGTCCCCTCATGGGGGATAATGCCGTAATCGCCACGCTTGGCAGACGGGTTGGTGATCGCAGTGGATGTTGTTAATACTCGAGGGAGTGCTGCTGCCCACTCCCCCGGTATCCCTCAGTCGGCTCTTACGACTCCCGTGGGTAGAGAGGGGTGGGACAATTCTAAAGCCGGCCCCACACGGCATGTTTGTCATTCGGGCCGGCATAATTATTATGTTGCATCCATAAGTATGTAAAACAACGCGTATAACCCACTGGAACCCACCTATCGTAGTAGCATTAGTATCAATGAATATTACAAGTTGTTTGTATTATCTTTCAACACATAATTGCTATTCTGTCGTGCCTTTGCCTATTTAAATATTAACAGAGGCGTGCTGCGTTATTTAAAAAACTTGTTTATAACTAGCATGCTCCCTTTATTTAAAAGCCAAATAATATGTAGTCCTTCATAATCTAATTACAGAATCCAAATCGAATTTTAAACGGCATTTTATTAAAGATACCAAAAGAGACTGACTTGTATTTTTTATGTTGACAGCTTTAGTTAGCCAATCTTGAGTATTGATTGATGTTTAATATGTAAACAATTTTAGCAATCGCAGACACGTTTTAGATTTTGAACGCTGAAAATTATTATTGTAACATGAAATTAAAAAACAAAATGGCAACAACCTCGCTAAGACAAACCATAGCGGTTCGAATTGGTATTGGTGGGATGAGAGAAATAGGGCGGTGTATAAAACGAAGTGGAACAAATTGTAAATGTTAGTGTGGCATTTGGGGTGGCTATAACCACGTCACGCCGTACAATTGTTTGCTGTTCTGCTGCGCCATAACTTGTATTCATATAGTGAATAGGTGATACTGTCATACACATGGGTATTTGATATGCAAATAGTTTATAGAGTTTATGAGAAATATTCACTTTAACCGCCAAATTAAATATTTGGGATTAAAAGGAAGACAATTGATTGAAACAGTAGTTTTAATCAGTAAATCGGAATTATATACGGACTGTAAACACTGTAAGAAAGCGCCACTGGGATGCTCATTCTGCCATGAACAAAGTCTACCAATCCGTAGGAGGACAGGGAGAAGCATAGGTACACTTATTCTGTGAGGCGTGTATTACTTACGAAACAGTCTTGCTTATAATCTTTAGTTTTTTTATTGTATATTGTGGCGGTTGAGCCAGGGCTCACCTGATGGCAAGTGTTAGTAGTTAGCAATACCAAGAAACTATTTTGAATTTTCCATTATTTTGAAAGGTATTTTCTAGGTTTTTCCTATTTTTTTTTACACACACCATGCACCACCTACATACACCCCTGCATACACCCCTGTATTAGACCAAACAATTATTCAAATCGGTCAAGCATTTTTGAGTTTTAGCGTGACTATCAAACAGCAATTGATATAAAATAAAATGTTTTGATTAACTGATCTATCTCTTGATCCGCTGATCTATTGTAATTTTGCAAGTCTCTAACGACTAAGATTTTAATTCACATAGGTTCCATTCATGACTTCAGAACGTGATAAACGTGTTTTTTTTTTTTGTATAAATGCTTTATGTAAATGCATAGTTTTAATTGAATCCATGAATATTACACCTAAGGCGCATAGTCAAAATTAAAAAAAACACTAGCATCGGGATTTTAAATATTCGTGATTTAATATGTTTACAAAAAAAAAATTAAATAGAAATGATGAAAAATATTCTATTGTCGGCACCATAAAATTGTTTTTCGCACGGAAAATATTACGGCGAGTGAAAATTATTTGTTTTAATTCGCTCCCAATCTTGTCCTGCGTTTGAAATAGAATATTGTTTTAACTTTCTATGAATATGGTATCCAAATCAAAGTGAAAGTTTCTGTTTGTGACGAAATATCAAAATGCTCTATCAAAAACTCCATACTATATAGGTATTTTTTACTCCTTAAAAACCTTGATTCTCTGTACGATAATTTAAAAACACAATCGTAAAGCTATCACAAATTTCAACCAGCCAAAACTAAACTTTTGTATATCTACTTGTATTATACGTATAGATATATTCTTATATAGGACTAACTAACCATACACCAGTTAAATAAATATAACCTTTTCCTTGATAATAATAATTCGCAAATTTCTAATCCTAAACTAGCTCTAAGGTCATTCAAAGGCTAGAACTAATTCGGAAAACTTTACACGGAGGGGGTGGCGCCGTGTGGTCGGTGATTTATAGTCTCTGCGACTTTTCCTTTATTGGCCTCTTTCATGTTTCCATTTTTTGGCCACTTTCATCGCCTTTTAAAATATATTATGTGGGTTTTTATGCTGGTGATTGATTAATAGCAAAATTGTATTCGTGTTTGATTCAAGGTGGTAATGAATATGAGGGCGTAAACATGCCTCTACAAACGAGGCCTTTACAATTTTATTGCTTTTTAATATACCTTTACCTAATGCTAGTGATAACCTAGTTGTAAAACCAAGGACTGCATACACAGTGGTATGGAAGCAGCGGACTACGGCCTAAGGGTGCGTTTCCACTGACGCGGAGCTGGGCAGAGTGGAGCGGAGAAGATCAGTGAAAAGTGGCAAGTTTCCATAGAAGCGGAGCGGGGTAAAGGGAGTGCTGTGCAGATCAGAGTTGCACTAAACTAAAACGTAGCGCGAGTCAAATTCTTAAAATGCACCGTCCCGCTATCCTTCGCTTCGTGCCCTCCGCTGGCACAGCTCGACTCCGTCACAGTAAATATATAAGATTTACTGTAACTCCGTTTTGTCCGGCTCGGGCCGCTTGTTCATATATTTTATTTGAAAGTCCGCTTAGCTCCACTCTGCTCCAATTACACTGTTTTTACTGAAGCGGAATGGAGATTTCGAGCACTGTAATTGCCCAATTCACGGTCCGCTCTGCTCCAGTCCACCTAGCTCCGCGTCAGTGGAAACGCACCCTTAATCTCTCTCAATACGAGATGTGTTATAAGCAACCAATAGAATTTCGATATTTACACGTCTTGCTCCGCCTAGCTTCAGCGGAAACGGTTGAGCAAAGCGGAGAAGATATGTGCGGTGTTTCCTTACAAAATAAGTCCCACTAGCGGGACAAAGCGGAGCGGGGACGAGAAGACTCGTCTCCTCTCACCTCCACTTTGTACGTTACGATACTTGTCTCCGCACATCTCCGCTCTGATCCACTTTTTGATGTGAAACATCTAATGCGGATGGAGGGCAAAATCGGCTGTTAGCGTGGCGACGCTTTTAACATAAACTGTTCAAATCTAGCAAGTTAAATTTGACACTTTTCCCGGTTTCCGATTGAGCTGAAATTTTACACGCATATGTATATCGCGTGACAATTCAATATTATGATGACATGGAGCTGTAAGGTGGACATAAAACGAATATACATGAACTCTATAATGAAGCGACGCAACCCTGTCGAGTATGGGCTCGTTTGATTCGTCTTGACGAATACTTTGTATTTAGATGGTATCCAGAAAACGCCGCAATCTTATCTACTTTGGAATCGTTTGATTTGTTTTGACAAGTACTTCGGTCCTAGATGATATCCAGGGCCTGATGATGACGATTTATGTCCATTTCCGTTATTTTACACATGACATAATTTTATACAAGCACACATTGAAAAAGTTATGATCATTTTATTTCTACTGCCTCGGTGGTGTAGCTGCAGTGTATGCGACTGCTAATCACGAGGTCTCGGGTTCGATCCCCGGGTCGGGCAATGTTATTGAGCTTTTTCCTAAAAAGGAAATTTCCCAGTAGCAGCCCGGAGTTTGGAAATGTGCCCGGTAGACGTCAATAGGCTCGCCCCCTATTACGTGGGACTTAAACATAGCTGGCGAGTCGTGGGTGTGTAATACACCTCTGCCTACCCCTTCGGGGAATACAGGCGTGATGCTATGTGTTATTTCTACTCATTATTTCTACTAAATAATTTCAATGTTTTCACATCTGGTAGACGTTCCGTGAGGTCATTTTTTGTTATTTTTTTTTCATTTCCTTATCTGACTAAAGTGCCTATAGTGAAATGAAAAACCAAATTTATTTGTACCTAATCATTTCCTGTTGTGTACACCGTGTTAGTTCTGGATCATGTCATCTCCTAAAGTACGGTGATAGGTATACCTATCTACTATCCACTTGTAAATATATTTGGTCCAGTTTTCAAGATCTGTACCTAATTAAATGCATAAATTAACATATTTTTCCATTAATAACCTTTTTTTTTGTTAAAGGCGAGAAAAATGTACCTAACCTCCGAACTACCCGCCGTGTGCCGTCCCTCCGCCTGTATTGGCGGACCACTGAAACTGTGTGACATTCCTATACTTTGTGGATCATACAAAGAATTGTCCTATGTGCGAATCGAAACTACAAAACTCGGACGGGAGGCCGGTATCTAAACCACACCGCCGTCGGAGCAGTCAGTAGTGGTCTGCCTGAGGCTCCATTATCAACCTAAATATTATATTCTACTCAAAATTGAAAAAACAGCTTCCGACTACCTACATTAAAATAATCAACATAGCTATAAGCTTTATATATACGTAATATATGCACATTTTCTATGGTGAAAGTAATAATGATTGTTTTTTTACAGGTATAGCACTCCGACCGTTTGGACTCTCATTATTCTACCTACTACTGTTTCTACTATCGCCGACAGCACAAGTACCTAACAGGCAAACAGTCAATGGTAACAATTTAATCATTAAGCATTATCATAGCTCTATAAATGCTATTACAATCATTTTAAATTATTTAATAAAGTTAACCTAATCACTTTTACTAGACTATCTAATAATTGTTAAATTTATTATTGATAATGGTATTAAACACCAATCACGCTATTAGCCTTAAAATAATATATTAAATAGACATACTTTCTAATATTTTAAATGCGAAAGTGAGTTTGTTTTTTACGCTTTACCGCGGTACCTATTGGATCAGTTATCATGAAATTATGGCTTAGTCTGAAAAAATGTATATATACCACCGGAGAGGTAGTTTACATAGAGTGTAATTAATGTACCGTAAAGTGATGTATTTATATTCTGAAGTCCATGCACGCCTATGAAGTCGCGAGCAGAGTCTAGTCATTATTAAGACTCAATTTCTTATCGAACTCATAATGTCAATGTCACCATTATCCTTATACACACCTATTAATAAACGTTGCTCCAACGTCGTATACAGGATAGAATTAATAACTTAGAATAATATAATTAGGTACTCCAAATTCCTATTTTTGTTTACGATTAATAACGTTAAATCTCAGAATACATAATTTGAGCAATTTATTTATTCGTATGATAAATAAATTTGAATGGTTTTTTAAGTACATAGTATGGCATAGAAAGCTTCGTGTCCTTCCAAAGACGCGTTGGTACTTCACACCCGGGGCTGTGGAGTTCGCTTCCATTAATTTTCGACGACATCAGTCTTGTACTAAATACTTTGCCACGTATTTTATAACTAGCTGTCCTAGCTCAGAATGAATAAATTTTGTTTATAATAACTTATTAGTTAAAATGTATAAGAAAATTAATTTTATACATAATTTTTTCGGTAATTTTTCATTGTTTCGTTAGTTATTCTGCTTTACCGGGTGGAGACAAATCCAACAAATCAAAGATCATAAAAATCGATCCAGCTGATCTTGAGTTATAAATGGTGTCACTAATCCGCCTTTGTTTTATCTTCTATATAGGTATTATATGAACCCTTATTGCCCTTGGTCACGGCATAACATGAGAACGACTTTACCGATTTAATTTATCTTTTGTTAAAGTTTTCTAATACTTTGTGGAAGGTTTTAATTGCGAATAAAATTGAAAAATTTCAGAAAACTGAATGATAGTTTAACTTCACGCGTTTGACAAGCAAGTAATTGAATGATAATAGCTAAGGGACAACGTCTATTGGTTCAGCTCCACTTTTTCTAAAATGACTAGTATTATAAATATAGCATAGCAAAAATGAGTTGTGATAAGTTGTCAGCACCTGTATTCAGAGGGCGCATCTTTAATGCAACCAGTAAATAGGTTTTTACCAAGAGAGGGTGCACGATCATCTCAAATGATATCGCCACTCACCCTTAGGTAGCGTTACCAGGCGACTACGCGGCGACAAGAATATAATATATATATAAAAGACCGAGCAAAAAAAAAGGGTACTTATAAAAAAGGAAAACAAAATGTTGATTGAATATTTTTTAAACACTATCTCATAAAATTTTGAGGTACTTACCATTAAGCTACCTCAAAGATTTACGAGATACGTTATAAAAAATGTTTTATTTTTCGCGCCTGTATAAATAAATTTAAAAAACAAAGCCTTATCTAAATACAAACTGAGGTCCAAATCGTTAGAGCTGTTTCCAAGATACAAAATAAAGTACAAAAGCAAAATCTGTATCTTATATTTTCTTAACAATTTCAGGATGGCGAGGAAAGTTCTTATGCTTGACCACGAGTTTATCGTTCTTGTTGCTGATATGTCATCTAGTATGGCACATCGTGTTGGCTTCTTTCACGCCGTATGCGTCTCTACTTACAGATTATCCTATCATACAATTGATTGGGCACAACTTAGGCTTAGTATCTTACGCGGGTATCTACCCACTCATGGGTATCCATTATGTGGCACCTGAGGTAATTATGTGATTTAGTACTTTTATCTCGATATATATCAAAATTGTATAAACGCAAACATTTGGAATGATTTATGTATATGCGAAACAAGCCTACAGTATCGAGTTGGAAAAAAAATGAAACATATACATACAGATACTGTAATGTTTAAGATTCTAACCTCCTATGCAAGATGTTATGGGTTCGATTCCCTCGAAAGTACAATTCATTGTGCGATCCACAAGTAGTTGTTCTGAGTCTGGATGTACCCACGTCACTGTAATTTCAATTGTATATTTGTAAAGTAAGATACAGGTATTATGTCATAGTAGTAAGTAGAGGAATGGTTTTTTTATAAGAAAAGACTGCTCATGTGTTTACAGGCGCCCAAGGTACACAAGTAAATTATCACTGTAATGTAAATATCCCTCTACCTAATGTGTTAGCCAATTTCATATTGTACCCTTATATGGTGTTATGTTATATAAGTTGGTTTTAGGTACTAAAGACATCGCCTAATGACCTGGGAAGATGAAAGACCTTTTTTAAATTTAGAAACTAATTTCAGCTAATAATGACTGCATCATCACTGCTCGTATACATGTTAGTGAAAAGATTGGTGATGTCGACGGACATAGAAGATGACAAAAAAGATACTAAACATCAAAGATATCCTCTTTTAACGGCAGCAGGTAATCAAAATTACAGAGAGCTTTTCTATAAAACTAATGCATGCGCGTTTCAATGAATCATATCGTGATTAAAAGTAAAGGTAGCCCTGTTATAAACCAAAAATATTCACGTTTATGACAGCAGCAGACGAATTCCCTCCCGATTTAGACTGTGTTGTCACCTTCTGATCCTGATTGTGACTGTTCTTAGTAGTACATATGTATGAAAGGCATATACTACCATATACGTAGTACTCGTAGTACATATGTATGAAATGTATATACTACCATATACGTAGCCTTAACCTGTCGCAGTTCACAGCATATCTTTTTTTACATAGGGTGCCTCACCCACCAATTGCATATCAGGTACATGTTTAAAATTAGTTCTTTGAGATCATTGATTTATAAAATAGAGAAGATCTACAATTAGGCACTAAAAGTGTCCACTACAAATGAGTGCAGATTACGCTTTCCTGCACTCATTTCGTTTAGTGTTGTTTCGACGTGCGAGCAGCCTCAACGCCCGCAATGTATCAACATGCCTAATAATACTAAAATCAAATTTTATCAACTCAAGTTGTTACTATTTTATAAAATTAATGCGATACTAATGCTATACATTTAAGTAAGGTTATATATTATTTACAATTTTGCCTCGATTTCTAAACACAATTGTGTATCCTTAATTTATAGACCAATGTTTAAGATGTTTACATTACTTACCTACCTACTGCTTTTGATTATAATGACTAATTATTTATTTACCTATTATTGATTATTTACGTATGTTTATGTGCTTTTTGTTTCTTACAGGGAAATACATATGTTTATTTCTATTAATGTTCTCTGGCGTGTTGCGGCCGAGCGTAACATCGGGTATCTATTTCCTGGCATTCATGGGTGCAGCGACTGCGTGGGCACTAGGTCGCCCCCTCGAAAAAGGATTTGCGGTTATCGGCCGCTGTCTCATGGCTATCATGGCGGTCCACGTCATTGTTCTACTCGTTTATCAGTGCTCTTGGTTGATAGAGATATATCCACCAGATGAAGATTTTGCTAGGTAGGCCCCTTTAATGATTTATATAAACCACACTTTTATTTATTATTTTGTGTTTTTCTTCCGCAGCTCAGAAGTACTGGGGTTCTGAATACTGAAAGGGTTTTGATAAACGCTTACTACTCTAGTGTTTTACACACTTCACCGGCTGCGCATTCGGTATTTTCTACAATACCGAATGCGCCTAGGCGAAATATAAAATAAATTATACTTAATTTATGTTTTAGGTATTGTATAGAATACCGGAATACACAGATTGCCGGTAATATAGACAATCGTCTTTTGTTCAAAGTTATTGTTCATCTAATTCTTACTATCTATATCTATATAAAAAATCCCTGTCACATGTTAGTCCGCCATGAACTCTGGATGAAACTTAAAAGATAGGATACTATTTATACTGATTATTTCCATTTTTTGTATTGCAAAATTAACGAATGAGTTATTGGCACACCACAGCATCGCGTGGCCGGGTCTGCTAGTAATAGTAAAGTACCTAAGTTTTTTCGCGCCGATAAACAAACAGACAAAAAAATCTAAAAAAAAATCGTTTTGTGTTTAGACACGCCTATATAGCCTAATACAGTATTTTTTTCTCAAATATCTTAAATGTACAGACACAGCTCTGTTACAACTTTATAATAGTACAGATTAAGAGGGGACTACTAGCGTTTAAGCTAGTAAGTTAATGACTAATGTATACAACATATGATTTCAGGTACTTTGGATTGACGAAATTGGTGATAATTAACGAAACAAACCCAACAGGTTTTACTTACGAGGTTTCAGATGACCACATGTGGGGTACCTTGGCCAGCCCTCTCGTCATACTTTTCACGTATATGGTCCTCGCCGTAGAGACCAGAGAACTATTTAAACCGAAGGTATGTATGTGTGCACGATATTTTTGCATATCAATTAGATAAAATGGTATTATCTTGACTAACACTAATAAATCCGCTGTATGCTTTTTAAATAATTAAAGTTGAGTGGTGTTAGCTGCGGTATACCTATAGTGCATCTTGCATTATATTGAAGTATGTAATGGAACCCAGTATTTAAGTAACATCAAAAGTAAATGAGAAATGCCGCAGAAGGATTATCCAAGTACAATATTTAATCTGTCACTTTAACACAGACTAAAACATAGGTGGAAATCAAGTAAAATAAAAACTTCGAACGCGTCAAAGTAATTGATGCAGGCATCGTTCACGTAAAGTTACTAACAATTTTATGGCACTGTGTATAACGAATTAATTGGGAATTACTGGGAATTGTATGAGTTTTCACAACGATAGCTACTCTTTCTGCTTTAGTTACTCTATAGGAACAAAATCAGAGCCACTCGGTGAATTCTGACTTAGGTCTAATGTTTTAATAGGAAGATAATATTGATCATTTTAACTATTGCAATGAATGTTTAAGTCATTATTAGATAAATTACCTATATCTGTTGTGCTACCGTGCTGGGATGTTAGGCGAAAAATAAGATCGCCTTAACCGGCATAGAGGTAGAGACTGGCAAGCCGAATGGTTCGTTGGTGCGAGGCGTGTCCTTCCACCGCAAGAGCCGACACGCTGCAATGGCTAAGTGGAAGAGTGCCACAAAAAAAGTTCGAGTAAGCTCCCGCGAATAATTTTTTAGTACTTGAATGCACTTGTTGATATTCAATTCTTATATTTAGTTTGTACTTAGTGGAGACCTCTGTGCTTAATACAAGTGTAATAATCAAATTAATACACTGTATGTTTTATGATCACCATTTACTTACTCGGATATTGACTTATTAACCGCGGTCTCTTTAAACGCAGTGTTTATCTTTTATACCTACTACTATTAGGTAGGTACTTGTATTGAGGAATTGAGGATCGGAAGTCCGTTGCACAGAACTGTAAATTTTGAACGCTGTAGGCACTCTGTAGATATGCAATTAAATTAAGGAATTCTAATTAAAGCACATCATCACAAAATTTATTGGCTTTCTTAGATAAGTACTTGTTGTTGATACTCATATGCATGTACCTACTTGTGATTAAACAGAAAATCTTTAACGAGTAGTCAGTGGGATAAAACATGGGCGCCTGGGCTGGTTGGGTTATTATATATTTTGGACATTGTGATTTACGACAAAATTATTCGATTTTATTTTTGCAACCTGCTTTCGTTTTTTTATAGGTTGCATATACATACATAAATTCCAAAGCACTTCGTGACGACTCCAGTGAAACAGCTCCTGTGGGTACCCTATTTATTTTATTAATATTTTGTGTTTGTGGGCATGTTTTATTTGTAACAAAAATATTTGGCTGATATTAAAACTGTTTCTGAAACACAACATAAACTGTAGTATAGTAGTAATGTCAGCCATATATTGTTTGTTGTATATTTTAGTTTAACTACCACACCATGGCTGGAATATATATAAATCCATTAAATGTAACTACATCTCACTGAACTAAAATGCATAGTATATTTTGTTTGCGCACTTAAACATATACGTATGCTAATATTTGTGTTGTGTTTGCACCATGTTGTCTATATACACATGCGGATATTTGTGTTACTATTAGTATAGCATACTACGTTTTTACATTATTATATTTCAGCAGCTGTATCTAATCTGTTCTAGTTTAAGTTTCTATTCTAAAATAATTCTACCATACCATTGACTATAGAGGAGTTGTCTTTTTGTCTCCTAAGGGCTTATTACTAATTTTATAAAAAAGATCATGTCGTTGTTGCAATTGGTTCCAACTCTACATTCTTAATGATTTTCAATGATATTGTGTTGTTTTATGACAGCTTATTTCCTATAGAAATTAATCAAGGATGACAGAAATGAACGACAGTTTGGATATTAACTTCTTACTATATTTTTAAACACGATTCCTTAATCCCGCACATGCACACCGTCTTACGTTCTCCGCCATTCCTCTCCTCGTCCCTCTCACACACACTGTACCTCCCTGTCATCCCTCGTTCGGTTTCCTACATTTATATACAAAAAATCAATCTGTTCAGCGTCAAAGAAATTTACCTTGTTTTTGTCCGTTCAATCTACTTAAAATTCACATGAAGTAATAAGCCATTTTGTAAAGACACTATATTTCCTTAAAGCGTAAACCGTCATTAAATTTAATTATTTTCCGATATTAATTGAAGCTTCATAAATTGCTAATCATCAGGATTAAGACAAATGATAGAGATAGAATAACTAATTATTTCAGACCCACACGCATCCCTTGGCTGTACCGCTTCTTTCTTTCTGCCCCTGTCATTATTATCGTACTACTAGTAAAGAAGAAATAGAATATTTCAAGTACTTGAGTCTTTAACTCGCTTAAAAATGCAATAAGTACTGGCCATTGAACATGATTATTTAAATATATATCGCAACCTTTACATTTGTGCGTGTAGCGATACTGCAAAGAATTTTTAATCAGTCCTCCCAACTTCGCTCGGACTAAACATTTCTAAAGCGTTCACCAAATTGGGAAAGGCTTAGGTTCGAATCCTACACGTGTACATCATTTTCCACTAACTAAATTTGTACTAGTAAGTATATGTGAAGAGTATGATTATGGCAATACCCTTAAAATAAAATTCAGTATGTTATATCTAGAATAGTGATTCTTTAGAATTAATATCAATATTAAGCTATATTATACTGAAATACATCCAGTACATAGCGTGAAAAGATAATAAAAAATATGGAGTGGAGATTAAGAACTACGAGTAGTTTAGCGGTCTAAATCTTCTCCTGTCTCTCTCGTCTTCTCCCGGATTGGAAAAGACGCATTTTCGTATCCTGCTCAGTTACCTCTTTTTTTCACAAGCTTCTTGTTATTTATAACAGATATGTATGTACCTATGGGTTTTGCTTTTTACAATTTTTATTAAGTGTATTTTACTAATGCAGTTAATGCGCAGCGTGAGTCCATCAAAGCGATGGTCGAGCATCCGCTCGTCGTCCGCAGCTAGAGGTCTGCACCAAGACTCCACAGGCTCCGTAGTTGTACCTCGTGATGGTAATTTATTAATTTATCACTGCTACTTTGTAATAATATCACGGCAAGCAGAGGCGCCACTTATCCTGTTTGTTGAAATAGACACAACAATGTGCGACTTGTGTCAGTACTACATGTTAATTTTGCTGCACTCTAATATCGTCCTACACATTTCCTTACTACACTATTATCTGCCGAAGTATCACGGTGATGTTGTTGCAGTGCAGCAGACCCGGTCAAAAAGTCATAGATATATGCACATTAAATTGCACCATATGTGTATTACTATGCATTATTAAGGAACTTACTACGTGCAATACATAAACTTAATATTATATTCTACTACTACTTCATGGAGAGACAAATTTCTAATATGTAAAAATATTTTCTTTTTAGAGTCACTCATTGAAGAGGATCAATCAACTATAATGGATGACATCATTGCGACAGTCGTAGACTTCTTCCAGGTCCTTGTGAGGTAAGTGAAGAAGTTTTTCGCTAGCCATACTCACTATTAGTAATATAAAACTGCATAAAATCAAAGTATATAACACTAGTACATTCCCCGTGGCTGCGCTCGCGTCATAGTATTGTCGATGAAAAATCAATTTCGGATAGGATTCCTATTATTAAGTATAAGCGTCGCCACGCTAACAGTCGGTATTACCCTCCCTCCGCATTAGATGTTTGACATCAAAAATATAGGTTCCGGATAAGTAATCACTAACATATCATATAGGTACTAAAACCTTCACACGCTGCATCTTATGGTATAAGTATTATTCCGATCGATTCAGTAGTTTTCGCAGTATAACCGAACAAAAAAACCGGCTCTCCATTTATTAGTATAGATAATCACATTACCACATGCCGTATGGGGCCGGCGATAGAATTCCTCCACCATGGATGGAGAGGGGCTAAGAATTCTTGGTCGCGATTCAGTTACCACAAAAAGCGACATCTGGCCACGGTAATGCACAACGTTCGGCCACTTAGGACCAATACGAGGATCAGAGCTGGAAAAATTTTGCAAGTTCCGATGGGACATAGTAGGGTTATCAGAAGACCAAAGACAAGGTGAGGACACGATAATCCTCCGGTCGGGAAGCTTACTCTTACACCAGGAAGGCGACCATCAGTCCCAAGGAGGTGTCCGGTTTATTTTCTCATAGGCTACGTAGAGATGATTTAGAGAGTGTCGACAAGTTATATTCAGAATAACCAGACGGTATTCTTTGAAGGTCATACAGGTCTATGCACTGACCTCTACACATTCCGACGACGAGTTAGAGGCCCTATATGAGGAGGATATCTCGACCGCCTTTCGTTGTGGCGCGCTCTTTTGTTGAGGCCTATGGCCTATGTCCAGCAGTAAACGATAGGGGACTGATATATTAACAGCGAGATCCCGATAAAAGTCACAACACTTGCACGTTTTGTTCGCCAGTGCTTGATACTTTATAGTGGTCACAATTCTGAATTCAATGCGTTATATTATTCACAGGTCATCTTACATAGCAACTACGATAACAATGATGGCGTGGAGCATAATGTTTCACTCGTGGCTCACGTTCGTGTTCCTAATGTGGGCGAACTTGGTGTGGTTGTGTCAAGACCAACGCTCTTTCATGCTGAAGACCAGTCCCGTGTTAGTGCTCTACGCGATGCTACTTCTGCTTGCCCAGTACATATACGGCATGAACCTTTATGAGTATGAACTGCCGTCTAATATTACGGTCAGTACAATTAAATACACTATTTTTTATTTATTTTTAAATTGACGGTGGCTATAATCTACTTGATAGTAAGTCCGCGCGTAAGGGGTTCCCCAGGAATGTGTGGTGATAAGACCTTGTGTACCTACTCACTCTTATCTCGCTTTTTAAAAAGTTGGAATTTATTTTGGTATACCAACTACAACTTTGTGTTATAACATAGCAACTATATTTTCCCCAGGAAGTAAACCTGCAACAGATCGGCTTGGGCCGAGTGGATGGCGAGCCGTGCGTGCCGCTGGTGATCAAGTCGATGTTCACGTGCATGTTCTGGGTGACGCTGCGGCAGCGCGTGCAGGACATCCGCCAGAGGAGACAGTCCGCTGTCATCAGCGACATGGCGGCGCCCCTGCAGCTTACCGTATCTGCCGCCGCTAGCGGTGAGTACACTCTTTACCCATTGTTATCCATCCACCAGTAAATTAATGTATCCACTATTGAACTTTGATTCCTCTAACAGAGCGTCACTATGAGAGACCCGTTGACGTCTTTGTACTTTTGCCTGGATCATCAGTTATTTTTTTCTGTTATCCTGTTTTAAATAATAGATGTTGAAATATACCAATGTATTAAATGAGTTGTAAGACTATATAAATCTATATAAATAGAATTTTGAAATTAATGGATATAAAAGAGCCTAATTTATATAGTGTAGCCACAAATTATTGCTATTTATTAAAATTTGTTAAAACTTTCTTTTAAATAAAATGTGTTCTTACCTTTACGATTTACCATTACCGGAACAGGATTAGTGAACGGTATTAGTGCTAAATATAATTTTGTTTTGATAATTCTACTAGATCAGCTTAAAACATATTGAGGGAGGCCAACTTAACGAAATAAAGATTATAAACAACTGTTCCAATAGTTTATAACTTTTATGTATCTTTAAGTTTTCAATTATGTCTAGGATATAAGTAGTAATCAATGAGTTAGGTTGAAGTGTTTAAAAACTTTATCTCGTTTGTTGGTTTTACTACATATACTGCTTTTACACCTCCAAACTTGTTTTTATATTACTTACACAATTATTAAACTGTGTTCACATGTTCTAATGATAAACATAGCGAAAATAAGGAGTATTAACATTGTTATCAATGTGTATAGAAAACATACATACTTGATAGCGTTTTTCTTTATTGTATAAACTTTAAATTGTAGGTACTTTGATAAAGAGAGTCGACATTAGGTAGAAAGTTAACATAATCTAAATGTAATTAGTATAAAATAAAGCCAACCGCCGCCGCGTTTTTTGTGAATTAGTTGAAGTATGACGATGATTATTGAACAGGTTGAAAAAAAAATCATACCGGCTTCGCAGTCGGTTACGCGTTACACGTCAGTTAAGCTCCCTTTACTGACGTGAGTTGCGTAAACTAATAGCGTTATAAGTATGGAAACGATTAGCTTAAAAAACTAAATGCCAATACCAAAACTGAATTATACCAAAACAGTCCTAAAATTAGTGCAATTACACCTTTATATTTTTACACACTTTTAATTAGTTTAATATTCTCACTGTTCAAAAGATTCATCAATTTAATTCCGTTTTGACTATTCCAAAAAATTTCAACGCAATCATGGGTTTGCTAAATTACCTATTTTTAATGCTGCTTGCTTGGCAGTAGTATAATCTAAAATAAATCGGTTCTAATATAATGTTCCCCACTGTTCAAAGTCAAGTGCATGTTTTAAATCTTAATAACCACTTGTGTACTCGAAATAGTCTGTCACCTTATGACATCAACATGCAACTGGTAGATATTAATATCCGATATGACGCCCTCAAAGCCCCATCTTCTATTGCTGGGCTCATGCTTTGGTCTAATGGCTTTTATTCCTTAACAACCTGATTGATAGTTTGGCAAATACTTAAAATTTTAAATGGTTCATCTGTAGTATCAGTAGTCAGTCAGTCAATATCAGGCTGGCTGGTTAGCTGGGCATGCTGGCACAATATCAATAAACCATATCATTGAATGAAAGAACCAGCTCGTAAATATCTATATAACACGTATGTTTATTTTATGTAGTACTCGAAACTCAACGCCAAGAAGAAAGTCGATCTCGGCTACTAATCGCTCTAGGAGAACTACTGCGGGCGGCAGCTGCACGATACTGGATCTATGTAGTGGTGATCATGCTATTTGTGATCGGCATCACTGGGGAACGCATGACCATCTTCCGCATTATATACATGTTCCTCTTTCTCGGATTTGTGTTGATGTTTCAGGTAATATATTTCAATACTTTTACAGCAATACCAACTCCTAGACAAAAGTCAGTAAGGATCCAGAACGCTGATCTTCTGAGACATAACACTAATGTTTTATGCCTTGGTAGCGAGTATTTATTATTTAATTTTGAATACGAACCGTATGTATTTTGTTTATAGGTAAGGTAGCCAAATTTGTCACTAACAATAACAACCCCCACCAGTTATAGGTCTCCTCTGTAGGTGCTTGTAGTAGTAGTAGCTAGGCCAATATAACTTAGGATAAAATGGGCTGAGGTTCGAGGTCTGTTATGCTGTAAAAGTAACACTCAAATTCTGCCTCCCTTACACCTCTCTTAATTTCTCCATCTTTCTACTTCTCTCTCTCTCTCTCTCTCTCTCTCCTCATATGTCATACCCACGCAAGATATATTTTTTTATACTGCGTGGATTGCAAACAAGTATACGACCCACCGATGTTAAGCGGTTACCGTAACCTATAGACGCTAGCAACACCAGAGGCATCATTAGCACTCATCATCATCTCCAAGGAAAGGGATAGGAGGTCAAGAGGAAGGATAATAAGAAGAAAATAGGTAGGAGGTCTACCCGCTGTTGTTACACGCTGATCTTCTGTGAGAGGGTGGTACTTCCCCGATCGGGCTGGCCCATTTAAGCAAGGTTTTAAAATATTCGAAAAACGGACACCAATTTATGTAATATTTAGAAATGTTTATTTATACCCATATTTATTTATTATATTATTTATAATACAACCTTCAGTGAAAGGTAAAAAAACATTAACTCGTAAGAGTACAATATGCGGCCTCGATAATAATAGTAATTTCTACCAGGCAACCTTAGGGTTGCCTGGTAGAAATTACTATTATTGGTTGACCACTGAAATAATGTAACATAGTTCCAGTGACCCGCCAATACAGGCGGAGAGATGACACGGCGAGATACATTTTATCCCGCCTTAACAAAAAAAAAGGACGGTAATAGATAATCTGCTTTTTATGTTACAGATAAGCTGGTATTGGTGGCGACGTTTAATGTATACGTTTTGGATAGTAGTGATCATTTACGCCATGTTGAATTTAATTCTTATTTATGTATATCAATTCGACAACTTCTCTAAATTGATAGAAAATTATTTATTGATCAATGAAAAATTGTAAGTATATAATAAAAATTATTTTACCCATACATGTATAATAAAATAGTATCGTGTATCTGAACATCGAAGTCATTTTTCAAAAATACAGAGAGGACGGAAAAAAAAGGTATATAACACATAAGACAAAGATTATTTATAACACAAAGATTTGATATTTTTGTCTGTCAGTCTGTTTGAAATTGCTGAACGGATTTTAATGCGGTCACAGATTGACAGAGCTGAGCTTGAAGCATACTATAGGCTTATTTTTTCCTCATTAAATAATTATTCCTGATGATAGACGCAGACGAATGCGCGGGCAACATCTAGTTATATATTTATCTATAAATGAAAAACGCTTTATATTTCGTTACTCCACTTGTGTGAGTGCTCAATAAATGTTTTGTACACAATTTGATAAGACGAATAGTCTCACTTGCCCCCTTTAAGCCTTGGGACAGTCTCGAAAAGTCATAGTACATGCTTGCCCATAATTAAAATTCCTTCAAATCTCATCACTATTAGATTTTCTCGGGCATGTGTTGTAAGACCGTCGAATGTTTTGGTGCCTATATGAAGACATTGTTATAATTTCAGACAACATGATCTGGGATTAGAGTTTTATCACCCAGCAGATCTGTTTGTAAAGCTTCTAACGCCTACTCTGTTCCTCATCATTACAATAATGCAAGTTCACTACTTCCATAAGGACTTTATGGCATTATCGGAACCAAAGACGAGGTCAGTATTTTTATTTATCGTACGTTCGGAGAAACTTTACGATGGGTTGGATTATGCATATCTCTTCAGCGTAGTTATTTTAGGGAATATTTTTTCAAGTGAAATCTAAAGGTCCGTGGGTTAATTTGGGATAGGTAAAACCTCATGTTTTCGAGTCACCGACTGCTAATGTTAACAGTATATCTGTAACTGAGTATGTCGTCTCGAGCTTGACGAGTGTAAAATACAAATTTACAGAGTGGTGTGACTGCCATCTGGCAGCTTTTACATAGACAATTTACGTACACTGAAAGTACATGGCAAGTTAGTGAGAAATAGTTTTGAAAAAGACCAGAACCAACAAATCCAGATCACTTAAACTTGAGATAATAAGTACAATACGAGTATTATGATGCATTAAATAGTTTGCATCTGCGACTTGCGCATGATAATATCCATTCATGGCAAGTAGGTATATCGCGTTATTTATAATTTCAGAACGGGTAGTATATCTAATCCTATAAACAATCACGACGAAGACACCAGCAAACCAGCCAGCCAAGCCGGCGCATCCACTATGAAAGATGATGTAAGTTTGGAGTCCATCCCATGCGATAAAATATTTAACTTGTAAAATACTCTTTTTCGACACTACGACCCTCTGTGGGTCAAGGTCTCTTCTACAATGGAATGCCACTCTGGCCTCCTCTTTCCCAGTTGGTGAACTTTTTAGTGGCAATGTCCTCAAAAATACAAATATTAGTACAAGAACTATTTTATTATAAAATGTGGTAATAGAGTTGAACACCCTCGTTAGTTTAGTGGAATAAGTGTACAACTTCTCACTGCGTTGTCTGGAGCCGTGCTAAAGTGTCATTAAATTTTTCCGTCAGGAAATTTACTGTATTGACACGGAGTCTGTAAATGTGCCCGTTAGACAGCAATGTACTGTTAGTATCATGTTTTTGTAGTTGCCGCCATTATCTTCTGAAGATGGTCAACCACGTTCACTTGAAGAAGGTAGTATAACGGATGCGGGTAACTCTATCGACAACGATATGTTGTCTTCTTTGAACACTGCTGCTAATCGACAATCAGTGAGAAGGTCAGTTTTTTCAGATACTTAGTCTCATTAAGTAAGTTTTTTATGTAATATTTAATGTTATAAACTGTTTATAATGTAATACTTATTTATCAAGAACTTTACGCAGGCAGTGAAGGTATTATTTATGTATTTTTTTTATTATTTGGAAAGAACCTAGTATTTTTTGATTACACCTATTAGCCCAATATCTGCGCAAAAGCCTTTTCGCTCTTGAACCAGGAGCATAATCTGATGCTCTTCAGCTATATATAATATTTACAGCTGAAGACCATCAAATTGGCCGTGGCTTAGCCATAAAAAGCACAGGCACTGGCAAATCACCATTAGCCAATCCATTATTTATTTCAGAAAAATGTCACGATCGCGGTCATACCAGCGTTCAACGACGGAACGTCCGTCGACTGCCTTACGAACTGTCATAGTTCGGACTTTTAAGGCTTTCAAAGAAAAAGCTCTACAGTGGATCGATAAAGCGTTCATCTACTTGGAGATACATCTCATGAAACTTGTGTTTGTTTCGTGTATGTTGCTGTGTGTACTTAACGTTAGTATGCTATTACTTTACTGTACATCAATACAGATATAGGCTCACACATGAATCCCACAGGGTTATGCGTGTTCCTGGCTTAATAGTTAGTTTATTAAAGAGATACCCGACGAGAAAGTTAATCTGTATATATTTTTATTTAGGAAAGACTGTCGTTTGCATTATCTACTTGTTTAAGTGAGTTAAGTCTGAGACTGGTTATATTCACAGATATTTTTTTTTTTACTTTTCAGGTGTCAGCAATGCACGTACCTATAATGATAATTATAGCACCGGCGATGTGGCTGCATGCGAAGAAGCAACGTATTCTAATACTTTTAATATCGAGCCTTATAAGCATTTACTTCATGGCTAAAATGGTGTATCAGATAGATTACATTAAACATTCCACTTTTGACGTAAACTGTACTAGTGTAAGCATTAATCATATTAATTAGTTTATATTATGATGGTAAACTCCAGACAGATTTTGGTCAAGGCTGCCAATGTCTACGGACACAAGAGCCAGACTACCCTAGCAGACTACTCACTCTTATACTCCGATGAGGCGGCATTGCGGCATAACTGGAGAGAGAGAGAGAGAGAGAGAGATATAGGTGCAGAAACAATGGCTTAAAGTGCTTTCACACGGCCACGGGAATAAAATACCGCCAACCTGCTCTGGACTTTTTTTTGACGGAACCCAATAACTTTTTGCTGGCCCAACCCTTATGTAAAGTATTGTCATATGAAGTTCAGAGTTATTATTAATGTAATACATTAACATGTTACAGGTAATTCCTGAAAACGACACATCAGTAGAAGTTACGAAAACTTATAATAACGCAGAGTGGGTGGGATTCATTAAAACTTCGAGCAAAAAACCGCTCGTTGTTGTGCTCAAAGGATACATCGGTCTCCTTGCACTTTTCACGTTTTATTCTCTAGTTACCTACAGACAGGAACAAAAGAGGTTTGGACCAAATGCATTATAATTATTATCTATATTTTTCCCACAACTCCATTGCTATTCCACTTTTTTGCACGAATCTCTTCTTATTGTGAGAGATAGGAGTTGGATCGTAGTCCACTACGCTGTCCCGTAAACCCTTTAGGCGTATAGGTATTGGCGCTGTGTTTTCTTTCGAAAAGTCACAGGTGTGTGTCGTGTGAGGTCTAAACCATGGACTGTCTTTGCAATTCTTAGTTTTGCCACTACGCTGTCACTGATATTTTATATTTATAAATCTAATCATATTATAGTTTTACAGCTATGTAACATTTGTGATTTCTATCCATCCATGCATCAGCCTTTTAAAGTCCACTGCTGGACATAGGCCTCCCCAAGAATGGGGGATAGTGCCGTAATTGCCACGCTTGGCAGGCGTGTTGGCGATCGCAGTGGATGTTGTTAATACTCGAAGGAGTGCTGCTGCCCACTCTCCCGGTATTCCCTCAGTCGGCTCTTACGACTCCCATGGGTGGAGAGGGATGGTACATTTCTACAGCCGTCCCCACGTGGCATAATTATTTGTGATTTATGTATCTTATAATGTTGTAATGTTTTTCAGAAGTAGTAGTGAAGCGAGTACAAGGCACGAATATGTAATGTTTCCAGAAATAACTCGCAAAGAAGCGGATGTAGATATGGTCCACTGTATTAAATATTTGGTGAATTATAGCTTTTATAAGTTTGGTGTGGAGGCAAGTTTCATATTATTTGTATCAAGTCTCTATTCATATATTACGTAAAAATGGCAATATCGTAATAGTATTAACTATGTGAACAAAAAAGTAACTAAATTCACATATATACCTTTGTACACATCGTCTTTATACAATGACCACCTTGATATTGCGATGTTTGATTGTACATAAGATTCATCAAATTTCCCTACGCTTTACCATTTTATATAAGCTCCTTTGGCACTACTTTTTACAACTACCCCACGGAGTTGATATTTTATTAAAGAAAATTTAAAATAAGGTATGATGGCAGAAAAACAAGTAATGATTTGTTCGCCTTTATGTATTTTTTGATTTTTATACCTATATGCCTATTGGTTAAGTAAAGAATAAACGTGTACTGTTTGAATTTGATTACTACATGAATTTTCAGTCGTGAAGAGAAGACAAATGTGATATGGAGATTGGGAATGGCCATCGGTCAGTGCGATGGCTTAGCGGTCTAGAGTACTTCCCCGGATTGGTAGGGACGCGGTTTCGAATCCCGCTCACATTAAACTTTTCTTTTTCCACATTCATAAATAATTTGTACTTTAAAATAAATTTTCATTTCTCAAATTGTTAATTTTACATAATTATGTTAGGTCACAGTCAAGTTCATTGATGATGACACAGACTACGAATATTAGTTGCAACTTTGACAATAAGACTATTATGCGTTTTGTCAGATGTGTATTTAGATTTGCGTGTACAGTGTAAATTGTTTTCCAGATAACATTAATATGCCTAATGGGCGTGATCGGTTCCCGGATGGACGTATACGCGGTGCTATATGCAGGCTGGCTGATGATACTAGTGTCTATGAACAGGCAGCGTCAGGCTAAAGCATGGCCGGTGTTTACTGCGTGTGTTACTTTTCTGTTGCCTGTACAGTATATGATCGCTGTTGGATTTCTACCTCAGTTCTGTATTAGATACCCGTGGGTAGGAAATGATGAGGTAATAATTATATTTACTTATTTTTTAATGTATCTTACGTTAGTTAAAATTGGCTGTTTCGTATTTATTATCGATGTCTTAAATCAAGATAAAACTATCATATTAGCGTGCAATGTGTTGTGTTATTATCACTATCTTGTTTTTGTACCAATCTCCTGTCTCAATGCTACTGTCTTACAAAATCTCAGCTAGGAGAAGAAGAATAGAATGTGGTTTATATAGATTTAACTAAGTTTTACAACCGGTTGCTTGGCTCGCTTCGACTTAATTTGGTCCACTTATTTATCGGTCTGGAGCAGTTTTCTCTTACCCAAGTATAGTTATTTTTGCCTAAACTAATGTAACTAATCTGAAATTCTTTATTTTTTTAAAGCGCTGATCTCTGGAACGTTTAACGAATTTTTATAATTCTTTATGCTTTTGATAGTCCAATTACAGAGAAATGCAATTTTATTAACACATGCTACGGCTTTAGTGAAATTAAAGAAAGGTCAGAAATAAAGTTAAGCGATGTGGTGCTCGGGTTGTAGAGTTCGGCCACCGGTGCGGGGACCGAGAATTACCAAAAGCCGAACTGTGCGTGCCTATATTATTAATATCGTAAACCATTAGCGGCTTAGGCAAGAAGTTATAAACCAAATTCCACGTGGGTGAAGCCTTAGGTTCAGTACATGTGTAGTAAATTATGATTTAATTTCAGCAAATGAAACACATACGCACCTGGTTGTTTTTGCCGTACGCGGATCAGCCACCTCACGCGTCCAAGCTAATATTTGACTGCTTCCTCCTGCTGTTCGCTACACGACAAATGCAAGTGTTCAACACAGAGGCGGCGTACGGTGCGACGTACGCTGGCGGCAGTAACAGTGAGGACATCGGCAAGGACTGGGAGACACCTAACTTTGTCAATCCTGTACCGGATTTTCTTGGTTATGTCGGGTGAGTTGCAATGTAATTGTTTTGTTATTCCTTGTACATGGATGCGATTTATTACTGTTTCTAGTGAAATAAATCATATATAGTGAAAATAACCTAATGTACCATTTAAAGAACATATTTAAGCTTTCTAGAATTTCTTAGTTTAGGCATTAAGTGTCGCAGCCGGGGACACAGAAGTTAGGCGTGAAATAATGAGAGGTATGTTGTTTCGGGTGGTGAGTGAGAGCGCCGGTGTCTTAAACCTTTTCCTCATCTAGACACGCGGTAGCGTGTCAAGCCAAGTTCAAGCTAAAGAACTGGGGAGCAGTACCGTGTGTAATATTACACGAACCACTTGCAGCCACTTTTGGCCCCCTTCATAACTCAAAAACTATTTCTCATAAGCATTTCAAATTTAGCTCATATATTGAGACTTGTGAGATACATATGTGCTCCAAATTTCATAACCAATATATTATCCTAAGTTATAAGAAGAAATTATATTTTAAGTGGTTATAAAATATTTTATGTTGTAATAAATAAATTTCAGGACGACTGACCATTGAACTTGGCACCTATTTAGATCTCACTTCTTTTGTCGTTAAAGTCAACAACCGAGGCATATATCATAATATTGAAGTTGGCTCTCATTTCACATTCATGTTTTTGATGGGATTCTCTTCTTCCTCTTCACTACCTATCTTTCCTTGTAGTTGCCGACTTGCGAGCTTTGCCTCTCGTGTTGCTAGCGTCTGTAGGCTACGGTAAATCGCTTATCATCTGGTGGCCATGTGCTTGTTTGCCATCTTCGCAGTATAAAATAAAAACTAATTTTGCAGTAGGGCTTACCCTCTATATGAGTACAATATTTACATTTCTTTACAGCTCCTGGCTAGATGTTGTGAAGCGGATGGTATTCTTAGGCATGTTGTGGGTGACGCTCGCTATCATGTTCATGACGGGCACCAACCGAGTTAACTTATTTTCTATGGGATATCTGATCGGTTCCTTTATATTTTTGTGGCAAGGAACTGACTTCTATTTACGTCCTAAAGAAGCTATATTGATGTGGTGAGTTACCGAACCTGTTCAACTATTTTTATAACAAATCTGTCCGGACCAATAGCTCAATTAAAGGCTACCGCACAACCACAGATTAATCTCCCATGCTTAGTCACAATGAATTAAAATTATGTCTATCTGTTTAGGAAAGGGTTACAGTTTATGGGAATCAAAATATAGATTTTAAAAATATTACTGCCTTAAGATCACAATAATTTTAATGTGATTCTGTGGAAATATAGACTGGAAAGTTCCAATAAAGTATTGACTTTTAATTGTAACATAGAGCACACCAACTCATCAAATATATTAAAACATTAGAAATAGGTTCTATTGTTTGCACACTCATGTAAAATTATTATAATAAAAACTAAAACTCACCACGTTAGCCTAGTGCGGCTTGGCAAACTTTATAAGCCGTCGAGAAAGTCTCTCAGGCATTCAGGTTTCCTTACGATGTTTTCTTTCACCGAGCTAAATTGTAAACAAATACACACTTAATTTCGAAAAATCGATAATACGAGTACGAGGTCTGAACCTTGGACTGGGGATCGAACTCAATACCACTAACCTTGGTTTTACCGCTAGACTATCTCTGGTTTACTCGAAATTATAGTGTTCCGATAGATGTGTGACCAATAGACACCATGAAACATTTTCCAAAAGATCTCTGTAAAAAAATTGTTGTTGTTAATAACAGGTAGTGAAGTAAAAATGTATCACTTACAGACTATATGTGAATATTACCCATGAAAGCAAATCTTATGTACAATATGAGGGAATCAGGTCTACTATAGTATGGTACATTATAAGTATACTAGCCAGATGGATTGATATAGATTTGTTTTGCGGTCTTTCATTGTTTATTCTTAATTCTTTACCGCATTTACATTAGGATTTTATTATGTACTCTGATAATATAGTTTTCTGGATTTGTTTGTGATCAGGTGGTCTTGGCTACTGCGGTACAACGTAACAGTGGTAGTTGTGAAGACGTTGCTACAGATCCCCGGGTGCATATTCTCCAAGTTGATGCAGCACCACGCGTGTTGGCTCGTGCAGCTGCTGGGCATCGGCTGTGTGGACAAGTTCGCCGGCGGTAATATCCGTATGTTCATCAAGATGGACTACGTTAAGGTATAATATATGAAATTATTATATTAGGTATGTAGATCTAGGTTGTTGTTACACATAGCATTTTATATATTTTGTTTTCATTGTTACCTCTCAGATTATCACAATAAAAGGTATATGCCAGTGATATTTTTTTTGTTTTGGCAATTGTTTGACGAATATATTTATTAAAGCAATTTTAATAGTTCGTAGATATGAGTATGTATATCGTCGTGTTGTGTCGCCTCCAAGCAGTTGGTTAATTAAACGTTAAGCTGTTAACGTAGGCCCGCCTGTCGATTGTTTTGTTTTTGTCTGTTTTTTTTATTGTTTATTGTGAAAAGCGAGCGACGGCCCACCTGATGGTAAGTGGCCAAGCCGCTGCTCATCATTTCTTTTTCGTGTATGTGAAATGAATAAACAGATGACTATTTCCCATTACAACCAAAACACACTTAAGTATTTCCAGGTTGGTCACAGGGAAGACGGTGGTACCGCCCCACTCGGGCCTGACTACCCAACCCTACAATTACCAGTAATGCTGTGGGTGATACTAGCCTTAGTCGCCTCGTATCGTAAGACACCCACGGGAATTATGGGGTGTTGACACTTGTATTCTTAGTCCGTTACCACACGCATGTTGCAGTTGCGCATTGTACAGTATGTTATCGCAACTATTTTCAGATGACCGGTCTACATGGCTGGGGAGCTGATTATGTAAAGTTCTCGAACTGTATTTTATAAATTATGCTCTTTTAGTGTAGTTAAGCATTATTTTAGGGAATGTACCGTGCCTTGGCCTATTTGTTTTTATATTGCGTACATAATAGAAAATCTATACCATAATATCATCGAGTTGTTAACAGTAGCCAGAATAAGATGCGCTTTTTAAATAGACTAGCAATTTTATCACCATTACGTTACGAGAATATCAATATATTACATTCTTATTTTTAAATTTCTGAATCCACGCCTAGTAGCTAATTATAATTTCTGACTGACCTAATATATTTACCGAAGACTCACACATGTTTAATCTTCATTAATATTCTGATCGAATATTACTACAAAAAATATACTGGACTAGCTTAAAGGGCTGAGTCTGCGTCAATGAGGCTTATATGGAGCTACAAACATATATACGCATTGAATAGTTGTAGTCTTACAATGGTTCACTTTGTCTCTCACTTAATAATACTGTAGTTACTGTAGTAATCAGCTTGAGTTTTAAGTTGAAATATTGAAAAGGATATTGGTTAAAAATGACCGTAATAACCGTGTTGTATCATTATGATATAACCTTAATAATAATAATGCTTATCGTATTGTTGTCCAAATAAAAGGAATTTTCCTACCAATTAGTCAATGTCCTTTGTTAAGTACAATAATCGATCATAGTTATGCCAAAATGTACCAACTGCATAAAATTGATTTCGAAAAAATTACGTTAAATGTTTAAGTTTTTATACATAATTCATATACGTTGGTTGATTCATCATATATATGTTATTTATTAAACGGGCCAACAAATAATTATTGGGATTTTCATCAATAATTCTCAATAGCAGCTCAGAGTTAGCGGTTTTTCACCGCTTTGCTTCAGACAGCACGTATAGCTGTTAGTCCTACGCCTTATCTATTTCCGGTCGTGTCGGAACACCATCCCATCGGATTATAAGAGTACAGAGAGTGAGTATAGTTGTGTGTGCACACTCGTGCATTACAATACCTCCTGCATATGTGGCTAGTGTCTGTTGATACAGCCTGCCGTGACCAAAATTCGTCAGTCTGTGTGGTGACGGACTAAGAAGACAAGTGTCACTACCCCATTCTTTTTCACGGGTGTCGTACGAGGCGGCTAAGGGAAGTAAGCTATTATCACCATTTGCAATACTGGTGGTAGGGCTGGGTACCAAATGGGAGTACTCACTTACTGTCGGGCCCGAGTTGGCTGGTACCACCATCTCCCGTGTGACCGGCTATGAAGGACATCAGTGTATAAAAAAATACCTATGTAGTTTTATTTCAAATGTATATAAATTATAAGCTGTTTTTGTATAATGATAATGTACTACATCCTGATAAATTTGGTGATAATAACTCATTTTTTGACAATTAGTGGGTTGGTACATTTTGTTTCATAATTGGGTTCTATTATGGTAAAAACTGGTTGAACTAACCAACGCTATATTTTGTATAGGAAACGGCCTGTTCTGTACCTCAAGAAGACATAGGACTGGCATGGGATGGAGTCTGTTTCGCGTTCCTTATACTGCAGCGACGTCTATTCCACAGCTATTACTTCTATAGGGTGATCGATGAAAGTAAAGCTACGACTGTACTTGCCTCCAGGTATTAATTGTCAATTATACACTAATATCATAAAAACACTGATGCCTGTGTGGTGCAGCGGCAGTGTGAGCGACTGCTGATCATGAGGTCTCGGGTTCGATCTCCGGGTCAGGCAGTGTTGTTGAGCTTTTTCGTAAAAAGAATAATTCTCAGTAGCAGCCCAAAGTTTGGAAATGTGCCCGAAAAACGGCAATAGGCTCGCCCCCTATTACGTGGGACTTAAACATAGCTGGCGAACCGTGGGTGTGTAATACACCTCTGCCTACCCCTTCGGGGAATACAGACGTGATGCTATGCTATGTTTTAATATAAAGAAATTAAAGGAATAATTCATATTAACCTACATGAAAATGGCTATGAGTTTTTCAATATTCAAATTAGAAAATGAACGGATATTAAAAATTATAACGGCTTCTAGTAACTTACTTTTTTCTTTCCTTCGTAAAATGTTATTTCCCAAAGGGTTAAATGATGCGTGAAATCGAATGATATTGCGAATAACAAATTAATAGAGCTTAGTAATTAAGAATGTTGTCATATCCGATGACTGCAGATATTTTGCTGCTTTCGGGACAGTCGCACGGTAATGAGATTATCAGTGTCATTACCATAATGTTATCCCATTTACAGATTATTCTCTTGCTTGGTACCACTAGATTTGTGTTCTTAATGTATGACAATATAAATATTTTAGAGGCGCGGAACTCATCGAGGAGCTCCGACAGAAACAGATGCATGTGCAAGAAGACCAAGAAGTGAAGATTCTCGAAAAGATCAAAATAAAAATGGAAAGAATAAAAGCGAACCAGAAGAAAATACAGGGTGCTATAAAAGCTGATCACGAGCCAAGACATCACGATGCTGGTAAATTGTATTCGTTTGATAAGTAATACCAATATAAGTAGAGGTATGAGTAACGTTGTGGGCTCCATCCCTTCTGAAGAATAATCTTATTATGTATTTCTATAACTTCTGCATACAGCGATGACTCTGAGGACGGAATCATATATATTTCTGCCATATGCAGGTTGTTAATAATTTACGGTATATTAAAACCAACCGAGTGCCTATTGGACTAAAAACACGACTGCATTTATGTACTAAATATTTTTCTATATTCTCATACAATCATATCTTGTACGGCCGAGAATTCGAACTTACATGCATCTAGACCTAGCTAGCAATGCTTCAAAAATGTTCTTTAGGATGGATGAGGTAAGTTACTTGAAAATTAGAAGAAGCTATTAAAGGCAGATAATTTGTGTTTTGTAAGAAAATGTTGAGTAAGGTTCTTTGTAACAGATACATTATTATTATAATATATGGTGATATTTTACTCTTATGCATCCCGGAGTAGAGGAGGAAGAGGAAACAATGGCAGGAGAATCGGAGCAGGTTCCCTTGGTGCGAGGCGACTCGGATGCATCACGGGGTTACCACACCCCAGACAGCCCTGCTTCGCCCCGCGGCTTTCACACACCTATAAGTGTACCTTCCGCCCCACCATCCCCAGCTAGAACTCCCGTCCAAACTCTGCCCGCACTTCCTGCTCCTCCAATGTCCGTTGGAGGACCGCCGTCACCATCATCGGCACTCATGACGGTGTCTCTCGATGCGTATCTAGAACCTCGACGCATATCCTTCGAATCCCCTCCTTCATCAGAGTTAAACCCACGTGCTCCAAGTCCCGAAGAATCTTATCCAGTATTCTCACCGCCGCCGATCCGTCGGCGCCACACGGTGGCGAGCCCCAGCCTGATACAGCGGACGTCTGTCGTGTCGCACTCGAGCCGCGCCGAGCCGCACTCGCACCATACGTGTAACTCATTTATTCGGACTACCTTGCTCGTTTATTCACGGCGCCACTCATAAATTCATACATCAATAGATAACGCAGGTGTCTCTAATACTGGCATTGAAAGTAATAATAAACTTCTTGCGAATTAAAGATTTGTAGACGTCTTCACAGAATATAGACTTTTTCATCTTAATTCATGATTATTTTGCTGCTTTTTAGCAAGAATAATACTTCATAAACAGAAAATGTTTATTTCTTTTGATATCTATCATTAGAGTATATATTATGCTCTAGAAACCAATGTTGTCTTTAGCCTATTTTTTGGTCCCGCCATTTGCAGTCAATATTTTTTTTTCATTCAAATAATCATATCTCAAATCAAGGAAAATAAACTTCTAAGCTAACCAATTGAAGCTTGAAAATGTTGAAATGTGGCGTTACATTAGAACAGGCAGACTGCGTTATCTATTCGGCGTATTAATGGTGCAAATGAAAATACACTATGTGTTACACAGTGTATATAATGTATAGCATACAGATTTACATAGATGTCTATTTTATTGTTTTTTTATGTACCTATGTTATCCACTTTTATTTAGGGTCGGGATTAAGTGCTGCGCATAGACGCCGAGTATACACAAAAAGACACGAAGGTAAAATTCGCGGGTTTTGGTCCGGTGTGGGAGATGTTTGGTTACTTGTTCTATTGCTATGCGCTGGTCCTATAAACAAACAATACATTCTTTATACTGTAAATTAATGACTAGTACTGAAACTAAGGTCGTTTATTTACATTCACAACTATTGCTCTTGTTATCATTTAGGCTTTGTGAAGATATCTTTTGTCTTATACAGGCTCCTTATGCATCAACATTTAGCGATTTTTTATGTAATTACTTTCTTGAAGAGTGAATTTTATACTATGCGAACCGTGACCAGCTATAGCGTTCACTGTAACTACCAAATATACTTCGGCTTTATTAATAATTTTCTCGTGAATTGGGTGATACCTAACTACTGTTAAGTTGAAAATATCTCAATTAATATCTGTTATGGTGTGAGTGCTGCTGTTCAGTAATGCTTTTCTCTTGTAGTGTGGGGCAGACCAACATATTATAGGCAGCCGAAGACTCATCAAAAGGGTAAAGTTAACAGAACAAGGCACCTTATATATTCGCATTGCCTTACTAACCCTCTTGCGCTGGTCGGTTGTGGTATTTAGGCAAAATGCGTTAGCAATAGCGGGGCCTGTCTTACTAATTACTTACATGTCACATTATTGTTAAATCTCTTGATATTTAACATTTTGTGATAAAAATGAATGAGTTTGTGTAAATGTTGTAAATATGCGAGACAGAATGCGTTGCTCTGTTCGTGATTGTGCGCCTGCCTTTGTCAAATGTCCGCATGTTATGCTATGCTTTTATTAACACTGTATATTACTCTATGTATATTATAGCTGTAAGCAAGGAATGCAGGTAAGGATCGCAATAAGAACTCCAGCTGAAGTAGATATTGTAAATAGATTTCTGTTATTCCTTGTTTACTATTTAAATATTCGAAGCACCTTACATTTGCATGTCCAACACAGATTTATGTTTGTGTGTGGTGCACAATATTCATATGCTCTGGTAATGTGAATGCTAATGTATAAATATTAAGTTGCCATTTTAAATTTCTCAAGCTTTAAGAATATAATTTTTAATATTTATATATTTGGAATGTTTTCATGCATTTGAAATATATTTTTATTACAACACTAGACTTTACTTACTAAGCTATTTTATTTTTGTATAAAGTCTATTAGTTTACGCAGCACACGTCAATAAGTTAGTAAACTCCATACATTGATGAAAACCGCTTAAAATCAGATTTAAGGTTATCGCGGTTATTTGACAGTCAGTCGCGGTGATTTTATTGTATGATTCGTATAAATTACAATTGATTTACTTCTGACTCCAAACACTCCATTGACGTCAACCGGAAATTATTGATTCTAACCCTTGCATATTAATTACATTATCCAATTTTAAAAAAGGTTCATATTCTCAAATTTTCATTCAGCTAGTACCAGTTCTCAGTTAAATCTGTAGCAAATATTTGTAAGCACTTTTTAATACATTTTTTTTTAAATCACAGCTGTTCGGTCAGGAGATTACTACATGTTTGAAGAATTCGATGATACTGAGTTACATATTAAAGATGAAGATGAATCAAGCTCGGATGAAGATGCACCCGCTAAAGAGATGGGCTTCGGCAAGGTAAGATATTTGGCATAAGAAAGAACTTGTGACTAATTGACTTGATTGTGAGCTGATATTAAAGTAGGTATTTATTTAGCCACACCGCCCAATAAACTGTTTCCAAAATTTCGAAAATCCTTAACGATTTTAGTGTTGTATTAAGTTACCTACACGTTATAATTCCATATAAAGTAACTTTTTAAATGTGCAATAGTACAATAAAACTGTACTTAGTAGTCTGTAGTATCCAGTTATTGGACGGTTAAGAAATAATATTAAATAGTATCTACATGAAATTGTGAATTGTTTAAACTATCGGTGGCTTTCTTTGCATCATTTTGCCGATTGATTAAATGTATTTGGGAAATATACGGGTGCTGGAAATGTATGTAATTTATGTTGATGTGTTTTATGAAAACATTGTCATCAGTATTCGTTAATATGTCTATCATAACGCACGATCATGTGCTTCTTGATAACATTTTGGATCTTTGATAGCGTTGAAGCCACGCTCAATATGCCAAATTATGGGAACACCAGACTTGAATATATGAACTGGATACTGTGACATGTTTCACTGTGGTGTAGAGTATTTTGAAAGCATGATAAACGATTAGACATTTTTGGTGAATTGGTATTGAATATAGCCTAAGTACGTCTTGGGTGTTCCCGCATGTACGCTTCAATTGAATCCTACTTAGTGTTAAGTATCCAGCGGATAATATGTAGTACACTCGGCTTTAAGGTGACTAACGCTCGTAATACTTATCAATTGCACTATCACCGCTCTACTCGTACCGGGACACGTTGTTATTTATTATGCTAAAGTTAATATTATTATATACTACGAAAGAAATATAATTTTGAGAGTTCCTTAAGCTTGACGACTTGTTGAAATAGAAGTATAAGAATGCTCTCAATTTGAATTTATGTCATTAATATGAATATATTATTATTAGAGAGAATATATCACGGAGTTTTTAACTGTGACTTTCATATTTATTTAATATTATGACGTTGTATGTTTTTCAGTTAAAGTGACGCTCTTAAAATTTAGATAATCTAGTTTTTGAACTTGGAGCTTATAATAAAAATTAAGATATATTCTTCGTAAAGCCACAGATGAAGTGTTATTAGCTACATCGATTAAAGCTTTATGTCGGTGGCCACATAATCTTATGGATAAACACTGGAAATTCCGGTTTATTAAAACGTACTAGATAGTCGTTACGTTAAAGTGTAAAATATGAAATCAACGTGTACCGAATACGAGTTGCGTACAAGCTTACACAAATGTGTCGCGCGGGAGCAGCTGCTGTCTGAGGCGTTCAAGACGGACTTGCGCCGCGCCATGTCCACGCGCCGCGCGTCCGCGCCCAGCGTGCGCTCGGCGCGGCAACTCTCCGTCGGCGACTACCCGCTCTCCTACTCGCACGAGGTAAACTCAAGCGGAACATTACTTTTATTTGATCACACTATGTGCAGGGGTCTGAACACTTTCAGATATATTTTAATAACTTTGCGACTCAACAATACTGACTTATTAATGAATATTATCATCATCTCTAAATTTCATTCTTAAATTTTCTAAATAATAGAAACAATAAAATTATAACCTGTAATTAGAAAAAGTTGTAAATGTACGCGTCAGGTGCTATAGATGTACAGCTGAAGTACCACGCGATGTGTTATTATTATTTATAATTGTGTTTTGGAATTACTTACCTTTGAGTTCTGTGATTGTTTGATTATATTCGTGATGAATTTTGAAGAATTTTCACTTGTCATAAACGGTTCTGCACGCGCATTTTTTTTAGTTGTTTCTTCTTATTAAAACGCACATAAATGTCGACGTTATGATATTTTATGTATTGTCATTAAGTTAGTTTATTTTAGGTTGGGTAGGTGCAATTTTATGTTGCTCCAAGAAAAAGGTTGTTTACAAAATAATATAACTTTTATTGATCCATTGACTTCCATCTATCCATCCATCCATCCGTCAGCCTTTCAACGTCCACTGCTGGACGTAGGCTTCCCCAAGAGAACGCCACAACGAGCGGTCCTGTGCCGACCGCATCCAACGGCTCCCCGCAGCATTGACCAGATCGTCGGTCCACCTGGTGGGGGGCCGTCCTACGCTGCGCCGTTCGATACGTGGTCGCCACTCGACAACCTTTCGTCCCCAACGGTTATCGGTTCGTCGAGCGATGTAGCCTGCCCATTGCCACTTCAGCATGGCAACCCGGCGGGCTACGTCGGTCACTCTCGTTCTCCTACGGATCTCCGTATTACGGATTCGATCACGTAGGGAAATACCAAGCATAGCCCGCTCCATGGCCCACTGAGCGACTTTGAGCCTTGATATGAGGCCAACATTCAGAGACCACGTCTCTGTTCCGTATGTCATCACTGGTAACACACACTGGTCGTAGACCTTCGTTTTCAGACACTGCGGAATATTGGACGAGAAGATCTTCCTTAGCTTCCCGAACGCTGCCCAGCCGAGTGGGATTCGTCGATTGACCTCTTTCTCGAAGTTGTGCCTACCTAACTGGACTGTTTGTCCCAGGTAGACATAATGGTCGACAACTTTGAGAAGCGCACTCCCGACTAGGACCGGTGCTGAAATGACATGGACATTAGACATGACTTTCGTCTTGTCCATGTTCATTTTGAGACCCACTAGTCGGGAAACCCTGCTGAGATCATCGAGCATGGTGCCAAGGTCCTTCAGCGATTCTGCCATGACTACGATGTCGTCGGCATATCGAAGGTGAGTGATGTATTCGCCATTGATGTTGATGCCGAATCCGGTCCAGTCCAAGAGCTTGAAGACATCTTCCAAAGCAGCGGTGAAGAGTTTCGGGGACATAACGTCTCCCTGTCTAACCCCTTTCTGCAGTTGGATCGGTTTCGTACTCCTATCCTGAACACGGACTGACATGGTGGTGTTTCTATACAAGCACTTCAGCACTTCGATGTACTTTGAAATTTGACTTCAGAAACTTAAAAATGTTTGAAATACTTAGGTACATATTTTTAGTGAAAGGAATGTTCTTCGTCTTAGTTAACATTCTCGGCTGATTGGTGGTGATCATCATAACATGTTTAGGCCCCTGTACGTGTTGAGAGTTAGAAATCTGGTACTAAGCTATTGAGTTACGTAACGTAGGAGAGCGAACAGTGTTAGTAACTACCATAACATTTTTATTATATTTGTCAAGACAAAGGTATGTATAATGAGTACACCCATCGCTATTCTCAATCCTCCAACTAAGCAGTTTTCTCTGTTCCTATATTCTTCCAAAATGAAAATATCTTATTTCGTTGCATTTTTTGAATAACTACGATAGCGTCTGGCTGCTGCTGGATTTTGTAAGATGCACTCTAAAACCTATGTCCAGATAGTGATCCGGTGTAATAAGTATCAAATATTATAGCTATATACTAGGCTTAATTATACTATATGTCTTGAAATCATAATAACTTAGTGCTTACTAACTTCGTGAGTTCTTCGAACAGCAAAGTTTATTATGCAAATTGTATAAATATAAATAAATAAATATACACGGACATTTATATATGATCGTACGGTAATATGGTGACCTAGCATCGGTTTTTTTTTATTTAATGCTCCTGGAAAATATACTTCTATATAGCCCCTTTTTACACATAGCATGCTAAGTTTATTTTATCGCTTCTCCTTTGGTTTGGGCTCTCCTAATCTTTGTACTTGGTTCTTAACAAATATGTAATCAGTTAACAAAAATATTGCTGTTCTTGTTTGGCTTGTGGGCAACTGGCACATATCACTTTTTAAGTGAAATTTAAGCACAGCGGAAATCTTTTTCTTAATTATGTCGTTGTCCATCCATAGTTTAGGGTTTCTTTTGGGGCTAATGTTTTCTGAATTATTAGAAAAAGTTAAGAGTAGGGGTTAAAAGGTAAAGTATTAGTTTATATTTTCATGTTGGTTTGGTCTTGCTTGCATTTAATTTGTTGCATGTATGTTTGTTAAATAATATATAATAATATTTACCTATTAGTATATCGGATATCTATTTTTTTATAATCTTGATTTGGGTATATATATATTACAATTTTAAATCTCTTTTTCTTCCAAATTAACATTTACTTATAAAAAAAAATATTTCATCAACTTTGGCGTTTAAATAATTATATAAAGTTTTAGCTAATTATTAGCTAATATATTTATTGATATGAGTAATGAATGAAAACTTAACAATTCATTGCATTATACAGGCTAAGTCTAAAGCAGAAGACAAAAGAGACGGAGTTGACGAAACCGACGTGCACATGTCAGAACGCGGTCACGAAGGACCAGCTTCAGAGTTGGATGAATTTGCACAACTACCTGGTTCGTATTTTCCATAAACCATTAGTGTCCCACTGTTGATCGACGGATCTCCTCTCAGAGCAAAAGTGGTTTAGGCTATAGTTGATCACGCTGGCTCAGTGCAGCTTGGCAGATAAGAGGAAGATTTACTTCACTGAGCAGTAATATTTTCTTTTTCCAAATATCTTTATTGAGAAAAATAAACAAAACATTGGTTTAACATACTCTTTGCCTCCTGAATTAGGCGAACCTGTGTCTCAGGTGACATTCCTTCCCTGATAATATTATTTTAAACACAATAAATAGTGTGTGTGTGTGTGTGTGTGTGTGCGTGCGTGAGCTTGTGCGCGCGCGTGTGTGTGTGTGTGTGTGTTCAAGTATAAATCTTGTATGCGCGCTTTTGTATGAATGATTACTGTGTGTTCAAGCCATTAGGTTAGTAATGATTGACTCAACCTTGTCGTAATCCATGCTCATTAACAAGTTACGTGTATGTTTTTTAAAGCTATAATTAGAAAAGTGCTGCAAACCATTAGAGTAAAGTTGATTGTAAAACTGCGGTGCTTTAAAGTTGTATTGCCGCTGTGCAATACTAGATTCAGTGGGTGGGAAAGGGAATCTATACCGCCTCTTAATAAGCTTGGGTAAATTTGGAATAGTGAGTCTATGGTATCTACGAACAGTCTCATATATTAAGTACGGGGTTGCCTCTGTCGGTTAAGTTGTCATTCCACTATTTGACATGACTTGCGAGTTGTTGACTCCACTCGATACATGTTTTTTTATCCAAACTGATAGTAAATGTAGCCTCGAATTTCATGAATTGACGCTATGACTAGCAAGTGGAACGCAGCTTCCAAATAATAAATAAATTAATTAATGTTATTTGGTGTAAAGATTTAGCCTGATATGTATATGGTGCACCTCGTTTTTGTTTATTTTAGAAGAAGAAACTGTAGTGGACAAGATAAAACGTTACGCAGATACAGCTTGGGCGTTCATATCAAGCATCCTGGTGTCACTCACTCGCCATATCATGAAGTACTCGCGGGATTATCGATATGTGTCCCGGACGCTGTCTATTGAAAAGAAAATATTGAAGGTATGCTTGAGGCGTTACTTCGATAACCATAGTCATAAAATAATGTATATCTAAGTATGCGATTTTTATAGCTTTTTCGACGAGTGTGTAAACGGGAGTGTTGTTATCTATACGTAATTTACTCTCAAAATAATAGAATAAGAGTGTATTCCCCTATATATGCTGCTACTGACAATTTCCTGGCGGAATATTATATTTTCTAATTTTCTTTAGAACCTCTATTCCACAAAGAGGTGATCCAAGATAAGATTTATCCCTCGAGAGCAGCACATTTGTTTTTTGTTCACGTATTATAATTTGGATTGCAGGAAAAAGAGGGCTTTGGTATCGGTATACGAGAACTATCACATAACTCAATATGGGAACCTCTGCCGGAAGCACTTGCGCATCAGTGAGTTTCTGATACTGTTAATCAGTTGTCGTGTTTATTGTTGTGGTTAAGCATGAAATTGTTTTGTACCACAATCTTCTTCAACCTTAAAAATACAGTAGTAGTTTGTTATAAAGCGAGGGTAGCTCCATGATGCTCCATCCACCTTCTTTTGGTTATTAAGAAAAAAAATGAAAACAGATGACAATCAAAATACAGGGTAATTTTTTAACCTGTGCGCTAATTTTGAGAAAATAAACTTAAGCAAATTTTAATAAACGTATTTTTTATTTTGACATGTCTTAGTACTAAAAAATAAAGTTATCACTAACGAAAGGTGCTTACTTTTGACACAGATTTTATGGTCACACGACCCGCTAGCTTCTAAAGCTCTTAGCTTGTAAATACCTACGTCAGTGCTCGTTCAATGCACCGACGCGTAGGTATCTATGCGGGTTACTGACCGCTAATTTTATTAGGTTCGAACTAAACTTTTTAAGGTTAGGTCGTGACCTGAAGTTATTTGTAAGAGTAGCTCCAATTTTTCCTTCATACTTTCATGGGCTTAGGGCCATCAAAATGCAGAAAATAAAGCTTTGAACTGGTCGTAAGATTGGTGTCCATATTTTACTGATTTCTAGACGGATAAAAAAATAAAAAATAAACATTTAAAAATTATGGAAATGAGTTCAATTACTGATATAGAACCACCAAAAAAAAAAATGCGCGCTGGTTAAAAAATTACCCTGTATAAGTACTAGAAAAAACTACCTTTGCGTATACTCCACAGCGGCATTATTCTATTTGCATGCCTAGTTTTAGATTTGTAAAGAAATAGAATAGCATACTTATTTAGATGTATAGAAAACATTAAAAATGTTGTTTAAAATAAACAAATTTGATATACTACTTTTTAATACTAGTACATTATGATTATTAATTTTATTTACTTTCGGATCATCTCCACGATCCGGATAAAGAAGATAAAACTTTAATTTTATATAGGTAAGTTTACTTATTTAATAATTGACTATTATTGGAATGTAATGCATTTATTAAAAATTAACCTGGTAACGAAGATGCATGGTGATACTGCAACTATAGATAATTTGTTTATTTAAGAACATTTATCAAAATAAACCTAAAGATTTGCGCCCACTAACCGCATATATGCTGTTATCAAACTACTCTTAGAAATAGTGATTCAAAATAAATTTTTCAGTAAATTTGTGACATTTGTAAGTACTTATCGTTCATGTACGGTTTTTGAGCGCCTATATTTTAGTTAGCGCTATAGGTGAAATAGTGTTGATTAGTAAGTAGCATTTTCTTTGCATGCTGCGTAGTACACGCGAGTTGGAAAACTTTGACAAAAATCTACTCGCGCCAACGGTAGAAATGGGGTTTGTATTATTGCTATACCGTATAAATATATCTATTATATCAATGGTAACGCTTGCATATATTAGAAATTCCTAGAAAATAGTATAAGAATAAATGCAACATGTGCAACTAAAATAGTAATCGCATTTCTAGCTGTTTACTAATTAATTCTTTTACAAATAAGAAAACAAGCAATTTATTTTAATTGATATATTATAGTGTTATGGACTTATTTTAATTAGTTTGTTTAGGTTTGCACAATGAGTAAAAGCATTTAAGACTATTGTGTGACATTTGTGCCCCCGTCGATTTATTTGGAATTCTGCTTTTATGAATTCTTATTACAAAATAAGCGGAGAGAAGTGGCGAGATCACGTTCTGGCATGTCTGGTAGTCTCAATACGTAATATGTTTTATTTAAACAAGACTTGGGTTCTGCACTTTCAGAGTTATGTACTCGTATTGATGATAAAATATATAAAAAGGACATCCAAGGAGCTGTGACAATGTGGCGGGTGTTTACAGCCGTAAGTTAAGCGAAATAAGTGTTCCGGAGATACGCATCCTAGCGCCGAGTATGGAGCGCGGGCTCGATGCGTCGCCACCGCCGCGCCACATCTCTTCCCCACTGTCGGCGGACACGCCACGACATGCCGACGACGACGACACGTCTGAGCACGAAAGCGCGTTTAGTTTGCAGACTAGCGGAAGGTGGATAACATGGATCTAAACGTATACTTGTACTGTTCGCGAAATCAAAATCTTCCACCATGGGAGTAAGGGGCTTCAGTCTTCTGTACTGACGCTGTAGATATTCTATTTTGTAGACGAACTAGCAAATAAGATTCTGCAGAGACAACATGGATAACGTGCTATAATCTAACCAACCACAGATAGATAAAGCAATGCAACACGAATTTTGTTTCCTCTTTATAAGAGGAGCTGGTTGACTACATCAGTGCATCTTAATGCTGATTTGTTTCTCTAACACTTACAAACATTATGATTAGAGATAGAGAGAGAGAGAGAGAGGAAAATCTAAAATTTAATAAAGTAAAAACAATTTGACAGTACAAGTTACGTTGATCGTACATCCTCGTTTGCCATGGGCTTTCTATATACCTACACCTATTTGTAATATATTTATAATTCTGTAAATAACAACTCAGAGTTATTAAACTCGTAACTTTTAATTACATTGCAGCTTTTGTTGTTATTACATATACTTGTTATATTCTGCAGCATCTATAAATTAATACAATTATACGTCTCAAATGGCTGTCATAATTATTCCGAAATATACCAAATCAAATTTGCTGAATGCAATTTGCTTGATAAAATTTGATTCCTTGTCATATGAGTGATTTTGTTTTGATATATTACTCATCTAATTTAAGGGAATTAAATTCACCTACTTTTAATAGTTCATGTTAGGAATTTATATAAGAAAAAGTAATAGTACTCAAACATTAAGTACGTGGTTAAGCTTTTTGCTTTAATTAATATAAGCCTTCACGATATAAAACTAAATTCGTATTTATGTTAAAAATTAATAATTTTAGAACAAATTATTATATCAACTACCAATAGCGAATATCTTATTTACTAGGCAGACGCCAGTCAAACTACATTTGTCCGACATCAGGAATATAGTCTTATCGTCATTGCTTAGTAGGTTTCTTCCTTTATTAAGTTCTGCTTCAAGGTATGTGATATGAACAGCCACGCTTTTTTGTTGATATGATACTGAGCGCGATCCACATGACGCTTACAACGCGAGGAAAATATTTTGGAGCCGTTCCATTTCAATATTGCGGTCGTTGCGGTCGCATCGAAAACATCGATTCCATTGTTACTGTTTATATTTTACATAGAAATATGTCGCTTTGTTACATATTTGCAAGATTTTAGTTGAAAAGCTTTTAGACATAAATCCTAGGGCTTGACTTTATCGACAAGTATATTGTCGATATTTATCCTAAATGTTTGGAACATTTTCTCCTTAACATATTAATGGAAAAAACAGCAATAAAAGTTCTACATTAGATATTGTCAGTCAAGTCGATTTAGTTAAATAGATAATTTAAAAATTATAAGTAGGTGTATGTTTTTACTTGTAAAGATACATTTTCTTACAATATCGCTTTCAATTTGAATTTAAATTCATTTCTTCGCAACAAAAGTGAAGAGCTGAGTGTATAATTCCTTTATAAAATGAATAATATCGTTGAGTGACATTGCTGGTGAAATAAATAAAAATGAATTAATTATGTTTGTTTTAATTTATTATGTCTGTTTTGTTTTATTAGTTAAAGATGATTATTTGAATGAGCGAGTTCTTTAAAGAAACTGATTTGTTTTATCATTTAATCGATAGTCAGTCTATCTTAAAACTCAAATCACAATACAATGCACACATTGACAAATCAAAATTGGTAACGCTTTATCGAGCTGTCAGGTGATCTATACGTTACTAATCTATAGACCCACTTAAAGATTTAGGCCGAAGCGAACGTTTAGAAAATATAAAATCCTTTCCACTTGGGCTTATGAATAAAACGCTGATAAGCAACTAGAATAGGAAAAACACGATCGTGCGCGTTAGCGTTGTGCGCATCAAGTGGAACGCACTGACTGTGTCAAATTTCTGTCGTCCAAAAGAGCTTATTTTTGTAAATAATACGTTTCATGTATAAATTGTTATTATTATATATTTCAACAGCGGACTTATTTCATAACTATTTATAAACATAATTTATATGTTCATGTTCTAGCTCTACATAACGCTTTTATAATAAATATACTGTACATAAATATTTATATTACATTACTATTAAAATTAACAACTAGACTTTATGCGTTTATTTGAATTGTAAGATAAAACTATAATTTTCAGTAAGGACGTAACCACACTTGAGGAGCAAGATGATTCCATGTTCAAGCAAGATCGTAACCCGTTTGTACACCTGGGCTACGCAATATGGTACGCGGTGTTGGCTCACACCGACATCGTGTGTTATATTATGGTCTTTATCAATCAGGTACCACCAATGTTAAATTTTAGCTTTATAAATGAACACAAAGTACGAAAATGTGAAATCAAAAATAACAATCACGAGCTGTCCAATCGAGCCATCGTGACAATTGCTCGGGAATGCGGATTTGGATAACACATTACTTTTTTTAAATAAAACTACGTTTACGGAATCTATCGCGTTTACTTGATTTTCTACTACCCTGACGTATCGAATACAATGCTGTACAGCATTCATGATCACGGGTGGACTTAGATGGTAGACGTTAAAGGCTACTATCTAAGTCCACTCGTCGGGATAGTAGAAAATCAAGTAAACGCGATAGATTCCGTAAACGTAGTTTTATTTCAAAATGTGTAACATTCGTGTAAATATCAGAAAGTATTAAACACATTACTTCTTAATGTCTTGGGTGACGAGTCGATCACTCGATTTCACCTTTTTGCACTTTGTGGTTATTTATATGGGAAGCATATCAAATGCTTAAAAATATATACAAATATTGAATATTATGAATTTATTGTTAATGCCAACAATGTTATAAAGATTTTAAATTCCTTCACATATGCAAGAATGATTATCTACATTGTAAATACCTTGAATGATTCCTTTGCAAATTTTACAAAGATATTGCTGTTATCTTGAGGTATTATTGTTCCCTTCATTACATACCCACTTACCTTCTTTTTGTATTTATGTCAATTACTGCATGTATTTTTGCAGATACAATCGGCGACCATTTTATCTATACCCCTGCCTCTTATGGTGTTCATGTGGGGTACCCTAACAATACCACGACCCACGAAAACGTTTTGGGTCACTTTGATCGCGTACACTGAAGTAAGTTTTTTTATCATTCGTTATATAATTATGTTATTGAAGTTTGAGCTAGCAATCTATATAATAAAGCTAATATGTTTGTTTATTTGAACGGGCTATTCATCGTCGATTTTAAAACTTTTTTAATTTGATAGATCTTTTCTAATGTACTGTATTTTAAATAGAACTTAACGGTATCTATTTACTGGTAGAATACCTTTTTATTCCCGTTGTTTGATTGGGTTTCACCAGTCGTGGTCAACCCACGGGTGTATTTACTGGTAGAATACCTTTTTATTCGTAAAAATGTATTCTAAATAATTAATAAATAATTCCGCAAATAGATAAGCCTAATGTGTTTACAACAGTTAGTATTTTCTACATTTTTATTAAAAGAGCTCTCACATGAAAAGATATCATCATTATTTTTATTTCGTTAAGACATCGTTACTTAGCGTCGGACAGTTCTCTCGAGTGAACCTATTCTGTACTAGTTGGTGTAGCTTTGCACGCGTGTATCATTAAAAAGCCAATAAAAAGTTTCATCGCTCATTTTATATATAATAGATAGTGCTTGTTGGCTTATATAACATTATATCGTGTTTTAGGTAATCGTTCTTATAAAAAGTATGTTCCAATTCGAAATATTGCCATGGAATCAGAAGGTGACACCGGATAATTCGCCATTTACAGCACCGCGCATTATCGGTATCGAGAGAAAGTACAATTATGCGCTCTATGATTTGTTATTGCTGCTGATCATATTTCTGCATAGGTAAGTAACAAGTATGCACATAATAAAGTAATCATCAACAACTCGTGGACACTGCTCTCCTCTTAGGAGGAGGAGGACATTTAAAACTCACTGCTCAATGAGTGCCAGTAGGGTCGATTAGGCTGATATGTTTATGACACCTGATAACAATAAACTCTTCTTTTACTATTATTCATATACGTTATACTTCAAAATATCATAAGTTCGAACTAGCTGGCGGTGGAACTGGCTAGCTGATTCTGAAGTTCTGTGTGAGAATTTATTGATAAAAAATTCAAAGCAATCATGAGGACTGCCAAGAGAAATGAAAACTTAAAACTATAATTTTTTATCTTTAATTAAAACTTGTAAATCAAAAACAAAGTACTCGTCAAGACGAATCAAACGATTCCAAACTCGATGGGGTTCCGTCATTTCATTACAGAGTTACTTTGGCCACCTTCCTGCTCCATCATCAGACCCTGGATATCATCTAGGACTGGAGTACTAGTCAAGATATTTCAAATGAGCCCTAACTCGATGGAGTTGCGCCATTTAATTACAGTTTCGCATGGCCACCTTCCAGCTCCACCATCAGACCCTGGATACCATCTAAAGACAAAGTACTCATCAAGACGAATCAAACGAGTCCAAACTCGATGGGGTTGCGTCGTTTCATTATAAGAGTTACTGTGGCCACCTTCCAGCTTCATCCTCAGACCCTGGATACCATCTAGAGACAAAGTACTCGTCAAGACGAATCATACAAGCTCAAACTCGATGGAGTTGTGCCGTTTCATTATAGAGTTCCTAGGTCCACCTTCCAGCTCCATCATCAGATCAGCTCCATGTCATCATAATATTGCATTGTCACGCGATATATATATATGGGTGTAAAATTTAAGCTCAATCGGAAACCGGGAAGTGTGTCAAATTTAATTTCCAATGCACACACTATAGCTGCGTCTCGAAACGGTGTCGAGAGTAGCTGCGTCTCGTAACGGTGTCGCAAGTCCAGAGATTTTATCTCATCGAAAAATATGCCCGCTGTACTGTACCGCGCTAAAAGAAGGTTTCACTTCAAAAAATTCAACATTATCTGGCAATGTTTTATTCGCAGTATAGGTACTGCGGTTGTTTATCTACTTTTACTTGCTTTATCCCCTAACCTCAGCAAGAAAATCAAACCCGCTTGTGGTCCTGTTAATAAATGTAGTATATTTTCTAAATTTTTAAGTGCTGCAACAGAACCGACTACATATATTTATTTTAATATTGCACTGATTTTGACACAACCGTTTTTCATTAGTACGTCTAAACTTCTCGTATTAAGATTGTTAGTCATATAACATAAAAAGATATTTGGCATTGGGTAACAATACAATATCTATTGATATTGTAACATTGTAAACATTTTAGGTTTATGCTGAAATCTCTTGGTTTATGGAAAGAATCTTGTCCAGAAATAGATTTACGTGAAGACATGGAATATCCACTGAGTCCTGAAGACACCGAATTGATCGCTCAAGGTCGCATAACTGAACTGGGCCAGAAGTACGTGCAGCTGCACGACCAAACAGGCCCGTGAGTATCTTTTTCAAACATTTTGTTCAACTAACCTATCGGAACACTGCTAGCTTTGGCTACCAGTATGTTCTTTTGTGATGCAACATCTGTACTTTATATCTAATCCATACATAAAACAAGGTAGATGACAAATCAAAGAAATAAGCTAGCTTATATAATTACTTGTAAATGTTAATTTTAATAAAGAGAATTACAATATTTTATTTCATTTAATTAGGTATTATTACTAGAGTTAGCAACTACATTAAGTGACAGCCTTACAATCCTACGGGGTCTATTCAATTGTCACCTTACAAAATATTTAACTTTGTTTTTCACCCTAAAAACCAGTTCTTGATAATATTGCACTAGTTTCACAATTTTTATCTGTCTATGACTTGTTTTATTTTACATCATAACTTTACGAGGAGGGATCAAAAAGTAGTGAGAATGAGATAGAATATAATGGCTATTGATAACATAATAATTTATTTTTCTACATAGTCTCCGAGTCTCTCTACACACCGAGTCCAGCGCTTTACCAAGGCTTCAATATCCCTTTCAAAAAAAAAGTTTTGCCTTGGTCCTGCAAAAAGCTCTCCACGGCATCCATCACCTCGTTATCGTCTTCGTACCCCTTAAGTATTCTTTCAATTTGGGGAACAGATAAAAATCGCTAGGCGCCAGATCTGGTAAATAAGGGGGGTGGTCAACCAATTCGAAGCCAGCTTGCTGAATGGCAGCCATCGCAACTGCCGACCAGTGCGCGGATGCGTTGTCGTGATGAAACAGCACGCCCCTTCGAAGTTTCCCTCTCCTTTTCTCTTTGATGGCATTCCTCAACTTGGGAACTAAAGCTGCATAATATTCGCCTGTAATAGTGGTTCCACGCTCCAGGTAATCAATCAACAATATCCCTTCTGAGTCCCAAAATATTGAGGCCATAACCTTGCCAGCCGATGCCACGGCACGAAACTTTTTCGGGGTTGGTGATGATGGCCGTTTCCACTGCAAAGATTGCTGTTTTGTCTCGGGATCAAAATGATGGACCCATGTTTCGTCCATTGTTACGAAACGAGACAAAAAGTTTTCAGAATCTTCTTGAAACTTGTCCAACAATATCTTCGAAATGTCAAGTCGATTTTGTTTCTGACTGTCGGTTAACATTCTCGGTACCCATCTTACGGAGACTTTTCTCATTTTGGTTTCAATATGGATTGAATACTTCCATATGAAATGCCCGTTTCATGAATTAAATATCGGATGGTAACTCTTCGATCGCTCAATACAATTTTCTCGACTTTCGTAACATTTTCTTGGGTGACTGACGTCGATGGACGACCGCAACGATGTTCGTCTTCCGTGCTCGTTCTCCCTACTCGAAATTGAGAAGCCCACCTTGCAACAGTGGAATACGGCGGAGCAGACTCTCCTAATGTTGCCTCTAAATCGCAATGAATCTCTTGCATCGTTAACTTTTTTAAACATAGGTATTTAATAACAGCTCGCACTTTGTTTTTCTCCATTTTCGAGAACACGTTCCGACACGAAGCACACAAATGACTACATTCAGAAAAAACAAAAGAGAATGGAAGATTTTTTTCATTATTAATATTACAAATATGTATCTGAGCTATGCCTGCCAGTATTTATTTTTTTTCTTACCAAGGGGTATGTCGTTCTCACTACTTTTTGATCCCTCCTCGTACACCAGATGATTTATAAATGTACAGTGTACATGAACGAATTCCTTCCCCAAGCCCCATTCCCAAATTTTCATCCTCTTATTTGGCGTGTATTTGCACCCGCTAGAGAGAATAGGTGGTCAAACATGATACCACGGAACAACTAGGTGTGCCGAGTGCAATAGAGTTTATCCAAAGTGAGATAGTACATCGACGCATGTGCGGATCAGACAGTCTCCACCGGCTGGTGGACCGGCTGTACCACGTGCAGGCGACCATCCAGGCGGCTATGCGCGAGCTGGGCGCGTCGCGCTCCGACCCGCGCGTGGCGCAGCTCGTGCGCGCGCGCCTCACGCGCCGCAGCTCCTCCCTGCGCCACCCGCCATGGTACCCATCCGCACATCAGTCGTCACTTGACGGGTGAACAGAGCTACTCCCTAACTCGGGGGCCGTCTTGTGTCTATGTACATCAAGTATTAGGCACAGACTACCTTTTAAAATAATTGGGATTTATCCCATAATATACTATGTTTAGCTTCCTCAGGGGATTTTCCTTCGCTGTGAAAAACATATTCGAAAATTATGTTTTTTTAAGATTTTCAGACTAGAGATTGGTTTGAAAATATTGTCAGTTTCACCACTTGATTATGACTACTACAAACATAAACGGAATTTTGATCGTAATTTGTTTTCCTGCTCTATCTTGTCTAGAGTATAGCTCTTTTCACCACTAAGGCGACGCTTTCCTTCCTTTGACTCTTATCACTACATACTCCTTTCTGTTCCTACCTATTTGGATGTACTGTGCCATTAGAAAAGTATAGCACAAATTACTAGTTTATATTACTATGTCTGACTTCCTAATTTCATGCTATGGGACAACTTAAAATTGTATGGGCTCCTTAAGAAAATGTAAATTAAAAATGTATGTAGATATATATTTAGCTATTCAGCATTTTAATAGACGTAAATAATAATATTTGTTTTTATTACCAACGGTGGCAGACGTGCAAACGACCCACCTGATGGTAAGTGGTTACTGCCGCTCATGGACTTTGTCAACACCAGCGGCACAACCAAGCCGCCCCCTACCGTGAGTAAAGTGCTTTTATCAAACCTCGTTTAAAGAGGGAAACACCGCAGCAGGAAGTTCATTCCAGAGCTTACACGTACGTGATAGAAAAGAACGATGAATACGAACCGTCTTGGAGACGACATCGTCTCCAGCTGGTATGGATGAACCCTAGTACGACGTCTCGTGGTCCGGTGGTAAAACGGCGATGTTGGTACCACCTCAAACAGTTCCTCAGAGCACTCCCCGTTGAAGAGTCGATAGAGCACACAGAGAGCCCCAAAGTCTCTCCCCCGCCCCAACGACTCCAGCTCATCCGTGAGATTGGGATCATTGACAATCCGAACAACACGCCTTTGCAGGGAGTCAAGTGGGTCGAGCTGGTATTTTGGTGCGCCTGCCCAGAGATGTGAGCAGTACTCCACGTGAGGGAGGACTTGTGCTTTAAACAGCACAAGTCGCCGCCTCGGGGTGAAGTACCGCTTGGCTCTGTTCAGGACGCTCAGTTTCTTGCTCGACAATTTGGCTTTGTCCTCCAAATGACTCCCGAACTGGGCTTTGCTGAATATGTCGATGCCGAGGATACCAAAACCCTCAGAGACCGGGAGAGTTACCCCTTGGAACTGAGACGTCACGACAAATGCGTCCTTCTTTGCAGTGAACGTGCAAACCTGTGTCTTCGTAGGGTTGAATTGAACCATGTTCTTTTCTTCCCATTCCGAGGCCCGCCCTAGAGAGTGCTTGACTTCAGACACAAGTTGGGTCCGTCTCTCCTTCAGCGTGGTCCGAAGGACTTTCTGATGGTCAGTATATCGCGCATCACACGTACTGTCATCTGCACAGCAATGTAGACTCTATCGAGAGCAAGTCATTGATATGCAGGATAAACAGCGTTGGGGAGAGCATCGAGCCATAAGGAATGCCAGGATTAATCTCCATGGTATCAGAGCAGCATCCGTCAACAACGACTTGATTGATGCTGCGACCATAGAGGATACCTGCGATCCATTTGCAGAGCCTCGCGGGGATGCCGTATGATGGTAACTTCGATAGAAGGGCCCTATGCCAGACCCTGTCGAATGCCTTCGCGATGTCCAGGCTGAATGCCAAGACCTCACCCCCACCCTCCAAGGCCTCTGCCCAGCGATGATTGAGGTACACGAGAAGATCACCAGCAGATCGACCTTGACGAAAGCCGTATTGGCGATCACTGATCAGCTGGTGATCGTCAAGATACTGCCGAAGTTGGTGGTTGATAACTCTCTCCAGTACCTTGGAGAGCAGGGATATTATCGCGATTGGCCTGTAATTCGACGGGTCCGACCCCTGTTAGGAATCGGGTGAATATGGGCTACTTTCCACGAAGTAGGAATCCTGCCGGTACCTACTAGTACTCATATAATTGTTACTTAATAAAAAAAAATGTGTTTATATATATTTAAATATGTGTATATTATATATGTACGGTCTCTTTATTTTTGTAGATATTAGTACTCTTAAGTAGCTGTTAAGTTATTATAAATTGTGTTTGAAAAGTTATTATCAAATTTAAGTAGTATTGTAAATTAAACAAATCATCGGAGTCAACACTCAAAAAATTCAAATTGTAGTACTTTCAGTTTTTAACGGCTATCTAATAAAATAATGTGTTTTCGCAGTTTGCAGTACCTTAGTCTTTATAAATTACGAAAATTTTAAGCGAATTCGTAAACAACTATTCTAACTCATTTAATACGTATTCAACAGGGGTGATGTTCCAGAGGATGGTAATATGCCCAGAAACACTAATGAGTATGGCAACGCTATAGATACGCAGGAAAACGATAATAATTTTCGATATGATGAAGAAGCGGGTCCTTCTAAGCCCATGGAAGACGATCACTACAAGTAAGTTTTTTTTTATATTGATGGCAGACGAGCCACGGCTCACCTGATGGTAAGTGGAAACCGTCGCTCATGGACTCAATTATACCGAAAGTATTGTCAAGCCGCTGCGCACCATTAATAAACGGCAATCTTCTGCTACAGCCAAAACACACTGACCTGCTTCATGACCGGTCTCACAGGAGATGCCGACCCGTTTGGGCCCGATAGCAAGTGAGTACTCTCACTTGGTACCCAGCCCTACCACCAGTAATGCTATGGATGATAATTGCTTACTTCCCTTAGTCGAATTGTACGGCACCCGCGGGATAGGGTGGTGACATTTGTATTCTTAGTCCGTTACCACAGTATATAACATATTTTACATACTATATTTGTTATAAATAGTTTTAAATTTGATACTTAAGGCTTTCTTCTGCATCTTATTTGCTATCTATATACGTTTACATCATGTGGACTAACCCTCTCGGCAGGGGAAGGGAGACGGGTTAGCAGCATTTCTTTTACCAATTTTTCCCCTGTCCTCAAATTATTTGCATAAGTTGACTTCCCCAAAAAACTCTTAATATTTTATATGGACTGGAGTGGTACTACCATGTATTGCTACTGTTTCGCCATGGTGCGGTGATGCTTCATACCGCACGTTTGCTGAATTTGCATTTTGACGGACCGTGTGAACAGTTTTTTTACGTGTTTTATTTCAATGACGCGTGAAATGACAAATGTTGCCAAATTCAAATTAACGCATCACTCAATAGCTAAGCGGAAGATTTTGATGACTTACTTTATTTTTATACTTACTTTACCAAATTAATATATTTATTTATGATTAACATTAATCTAGCAGAATAATAATTCTAATTTTATTACCTATACTTAATTTTTTTTACTGCTTATGGTGGCAGACGAGCCACGGCCCACCTGATGGTAGTAACTATCGCTGATAGACTCAGCTATACTGAGAGTATTGCTAAGCCACTGCTCACTGGGTGATGGCAGACGATGGTACCAACCCGTTAGACTTGATAGGGGGTGAGTACTCTCACTTGGTACCTAGCCCTACCACCGGTAAAACAATGAATGATAATTGCTTACCCCTAGTCGCCTTGTACGACACCCGCTGGAAAGAATGGGGTGGTGATACTTCTATTCTTAGTGCGTCACCACATGAACGACAGTCTTAACTAAAAATTATTGTTATTGCTTATTATTTTTTCCAGGGTGAATGACGACCAGGAACCTATAGTAGCGGTTACATCAACATTCGAGGACCCATACAAACATTATCCTGAACTGATGCTGTTATCGTAAGTAATTCTATTTTGTCCCCTCAGTGTCGAGCGAGTCCCTCCAACATTCCATTGACTCTTTGAATGCAATTTGTATGAATAAATAGGCTAAATAGGCAGTGTAATGTACTAAGCAAACAATAGCTAGTACATAATATGTTAATAAAAGTCCCTAAAACTAGCTTTGTTTTATCTGTATACATAGCTTAATTGTATATTTTGACTAGCCTTTGCGGCGGAGCCGCGGACCAAAAGTTACTTTTTAGGTTATATCTCAGGTTCCCGATACATTAGCGGGATAAATAATGTGTACCAGTTTTTAAGTCTAATCAAGAGCTATGCATTTAGATATTTTTATATATATTTTTTTTAGCATTTGACATGCTTAGCACTATACATTAAACACAAAGTGAAAAATGTGAAAATCGAAAATAACAGTCAGGAGCAGGATTTGAACCTGCATCTTCTGGATACCGTCCAGATTCTTTACCAATTCAGCCATCCTGACAAAATCCTGGCAATTTTCGATTTTCACATTTTTCACTTTGTGTTTAATGTATAGTGCTAAGCATGTCAAATGCTAAAAAAATATATATATAAAAATATCTAAATATTTAAAGGGTTTGCGTCATTATTAGGTAAAATCTTAATTGTAAAATTAAGTTTACCTGGTCGGTATAATGTATGAAAATACTTCCGACAGATGGCGCAGGCGTCACCCAAAGATGTTAAGTATGATGTGTTATCGAAATTAGCAGTCAGGAGCAATTGTCAGGATGGCTGAATTGGTAAAGCATCTAGACGGTATCCAGAAGATGCAGGTTCAAATCCTGCTCCTGACTGTTATTTTCGATTTTCACATTTTTCACTTTGTGTTTAATGTAAAGAGCTATGCAATAACAAAGTGGCATCAAAATCCGCTTAGTAGTTTTTGCGTGATGCGCGAATGAAGAAACAGATAAAAACAAAATTATTTTATGTTCCGACACGCCTATATAGCCTAATACAATCATTTTTCTCAAATACATATCTTAATATACAAACAGATCTGTTACAGCTTCTCCTCATCACATTTTGTCTTTACGACCAACGCTATCTATCAGAATGCATTTACATGCATTGGGATGACCGAAAAGTTCGGTACGGTAGCTCAGTGGCTTAGAGCACTTCCCCGGATTGGAAGGGATGCGGGTTCGATTCCCGCTCGTACTAAAAATCTCTTTTTCCTCATTCACGAAATAATTTGTACTTTAAAAGTAACTGAGCAAGTCAAATGCTAAAAAATATAGATCAAAAAAGCTTTGTTATAGTTAGGAAATAGTATGTCTCATTAACGGATTGTCATGCGTCTGCGTATAATTGTAGCTCGTCAACACGTGGACATGTTTATGTAGCTAAATAAAATAAGTATACAATAACAATTCCCTTTCAGAATTAAAAGTTACTTTCGTCCAACGCAGCGTTTTTTCCAAAGAATGTTAGCGCCGGGAGCTCGGGTCACAGCTGACATATACGCGTATATGTTCCTGTGCGATTTCTTCAATTTCCTCGTTGTCATATTTGGATTTGCTGCCTTTGGGGTAAGTTACAGTACGAATGTAGCCGCAGCTCACAATTTCATTTCGCAGATGGGAATCAAACAAATGAACGGCTATCTCCTGCTACAACCAAAACACACCGAAGACAATGATACCGAAGACAATAATACCGCACTCGAGGCCGATAAAAAGTGAGCACCCGACTTGGTACCAAACCCTATCACCAGTAATGTAATAGGTGGTGACTGCTTACTTCCTTTGGTCACGTCGTACAATACCCAGAGAAAGAATGGCATGGTGACACCTGTATTCTTAGTTAGTCTGAGGACTATAAAATAAATTAAATATATTTATTTTTCCACAACAGACGCACCAAGGCGACGGCGGTGTTCAAGCATATTTAGAAGAAAACAAGGTTCCGATACCATTCTTAATTATGTTGATCTTACAATTTGGTCTCATCGTCATCGACCGTGCGCTGTACCTGCGCAAGTTCATGCTTGGCAAGATATTGTTCCAGTACGCGCTGATTATTGGAGTACATGTGTGGATGTTCTTTGTTCTGCCCTTCATCACTGAGAGGTAGCGTGTAATTTCACTAGTAAACTTATTTTCATTCATTATAGTAGACAAATTAGCTCGCCAAAGACAAAGTGGAGTTATAAATCTTCCCACAAATGTATCACAGGTTACTGGGACCAACATTTATCCCCTTTCATGTGTTTGAAACTCATTTTTATATAAAAAATAGGTGGCCATAACGTCTGAGTTTGTTGACTACTAAAAAGAAACTTGTATTGGAGTCTCACTGATTTGCGTTTCGATTTTAAGATCAGAAATATAGGCATTTTGACGGAGTAAACCGAAATGGTTGTTTAAAAAAAGTTTTTACCACAAGATAGATTCATGTAGTTTGTATAACAAATATTTATACTAACATAAAAACTTTGTTCTTCTAGAGGTACTTTAGTAGCCATTTGTAATATTTTATTAAGATATACGTCGAACGCTAATTACGTAGAGCTTCAAATAGACACAGATCTTGTCATTTGTATGAGGGTAGTTAAACCAGATGCTATAAGAAAATAAAGTACTTTTTAATTAAATTAAGTACCTACGTTAATTTTGATAATGTAAGACTCCGGTAGTAGAAAGTATCGTAATATTATGATATCTTCTCTCTAAGATTTAAGTTTCTTTTCTTAGCATTTTGCTCCCATTTTCCTCAGAGCATTCAACTTTCTCCTACCGCCGCCTATGTGGTACATGGTTAAGTGCATCTACTTGCTGCTGTCGGCCTATCAGATCCGTTGCGGATATCCACGACGTATTATCGGGAACTTCCTCTGCAAGTCTTATCACTTCCTCAATATGTTGTGCTTTAGAGGGTAAGACACTATTTCTATAAATATATTAAATTAGCCTTTGCCCGCGGCGCCGCAGCAGCCAAAAGATAGTTTTTAGGTTATATCTCGGATTGCCGATATAGTGGCGAGATAAAATGTTTACCAGTTCTTAAGTCAAGGTTGCATCAGTCGGTACCACCGAAGGAATGTAACATAGTTCCAGTGGCCCGCCAATAAAGGCGGAGAGACGGCGGGTTTCTTTAGTGGGTGAGGGCCCCACACTACCCTTTTCGTTGCCCCGAACGACGGGGTGTGCAGTTGGGAAATTTTTTTCCCGCCTCGACAAAAAAAAGGTTGCATCAGTCGTTTTTGCTGATGCCCAAAAAACAAACAGACAAAAATTCTAAAAAATATTGTGTTATGTTCAGAGATAATAAATAGATATAGCCATAATACATTCATTTTCTTTCAAATATCTTAAATATACAGACAGCTATGTTAAAGTTTTATAATAGTATAGAAGACAATAATCCAATCAAGTTTTCAAGTGAAAATGTTAAAAGCTTGCTCAGTCGTATTTGATTTTCTCACTCTTCCGTAACAGGTCATGTAAATATATTGATATATTTTTTTAAACATTTTGATCTATATTTTAGCACTTGACATGCTCAGCTACTCTTAAAGTACAAATTATAATGTATGAATAAGGAAAAAGAGTATTTTAGTACAGGCGGGAATTGAACCTGCGTCCCTTCCTATCCGGGGGAAGTGCTCTAATCCACTGAGCTACAGTACTATCTTTTAGACATACCCAATCTCCTTATCACATTTGTCTTAACGACCAACTTCCTCTATCGGAACGCATTTACATGCATTAATCCAATATAGTAAGTTTAATTTTGCAATTAAAATTCATACTATTTGATGGCGTGATTTTTTTAAAACATTTTGATCTATATTTTGGCACTTGACATGCTCAGCTACTCTTAAAGTACAAATTATAATTTGTGAATAAGGAAAAAGAGTATTTTAGTACAGGCGGGAATTGAACCTGCGTCCCTTCCTATCCGGGGAAGTGCTCTAATCCACTGAGCTACAGTACTATCTTTTAGACATACCCAATCTCCTTATCACATTTGTCTTAATGACCAACGCCCTCTATCTGAACGCCTCTATTTTTTTAGTATTTGACATGCTTAGCTATATAAATTAACACAAAGTGTGAAAATGTGAAGTCGAAAATAAGTCACGAGCAGGATTTAAACCTGCATCTCCTGGATCTCAGTCTCGATGGCTGAATTGGCAAAGCATCTGGGACGGTATTCCAGGAGATGCAGGTTCAAATCCTGCTCGTGACTGTTATTTTCGATTTCACATTTTTACACTTTGTGTCAAGGTCATATAAATTTACGAGTATATGCATCTATTTTAAACATTTTTTTTAGTATTACCGCGTTTTATATTTAAAAGGATTTTATATAATCTTTATACAGATTTATGGCGATACCTTTCTTGTTCGAATTACGGACACTCATGGACTGGATATGGACGGACACTTCAATGACACTAATGGACTGGCTCAAGATGGAAGATATATTTGCTAGTGTATTTTTATTGAAGGTATTTTCAATTATATGTTTATTGCCAATGGTTGCAGACGAGTGCTCATCCACCTGATGGTAAGTAGTAACCGATGCTCATGAACTTTGGTAATACCAGAGGCATAGCCAAACTTCCGCCTACCGAGAGTCAAGTGCTTTATTCAAACCAACACTGGGGTAACACCTCAGCAGTGAAGTTATTCCAGTAAAATCATTTTTTTATACTACGTGGGTGGCAAACAAGTATACAGCCCACCTGATGAAAAGCGGTTACCATCAGAGGCATCAGTCGCGCGTCTCCATCTCTAAGGAAAGGGATAGGAGGTGTAGAGGGAGGATTATAAGGAGGGGATAGGAAGGTGGCTTGGGCCTCCGGCGCTGTAACTTACCATACCAAACACAACGATAGTCATCCATCCATCCATCCATCAGCCTTTCGACGTCCACTGCTGGACATAGGCCTCCCCAAGACAACGCCACAACATGTGTTTCGCTCATATAGGGGGGATAGTGCCGTAATCGCCACGCTTGGTAGGCGGGTTGGCGATCGCAGTGGATGTTGTTAATACTCGGGGGAGTGCTGCTGCCCACTTCCCCGGTATTCCCTCAGTCGGCTCTTGCGACTCCCATGGGTGGAGAGGGGTGGGACAATTCTAATTCTAAAGCCGGCCCCACACGGCCCGGTAGTCATACCCACAGTTGTTTCACGCTGATCTGTGAGATGGGAGTACTTCCCCAATCGAGCGGGCCCATTGCTCCTGGGATAAGCAAGGTAGAGCCTGGCTTATCTAGAAAGTTCTTGTACTTCGTAAATACAATTTCTTAAATACACCAACATTGTTAGCGAACGCTGGAAAATTATTCCATTCCGTTGCATACCCTTGTCTTCCAGGCCCAATGTTCAGGGTTCGATTGTCACACAGAACAGTGGGTCTAGCCAAGTTGCATTATATGATCGCTAACGCTAATAGAAAACTATTTAAATGTATGGAAATTTGACATCTGTAACGTTAAGTCACGTGATTTAGCGTTTTAGATATTGTTAAAGACTTAGATAAATATACCTAGTTTTTTTATCTAAGGTAAGATGTCAAATTCCCATACATTTAAATAGTTTTCTATTAACGTTAGCGATCATAGAATGCAACTTGGCTAGGCCCACAGATATTCATGTGAACCATAAATTGTTCACAATATGAGCGTACTCAATTTCAAGTTTTGTAGTTCCCGCGACACGGGGATTTCCTTATATATATATTTTTATGTAGGTATTTTCTTAATATACCTAAATTATTTATACTAGTATATTTTCAGTGTTCTCGCTACGTAGAGGACGAGTTCCCGCAGCCACGCGGCGCCAAAAAGTCGAGTACTTCCAAGTACATGTTGGGCGGCGGGGTGCTCGCTTTCGTTATCGCTATCATTTGGTTCCCGCTCGTGTTTTTCGCTTTCGGCAATACGGTATATATCAACAACTAAATATTAATAAAATAAATAAAATTTGCTTTCATTGTTCACCAGTAATTGTTTTATGTAATATTAAATTTAAATTGTGTGAATTTTGGTTTAATTATACCTCACATTTTTTTAAATATATACAGAGTAGGTATTCAGTTCGATACATCTGCAGGCATCTCCTAGCAATAACAATTTTTATCATTGTGTTTAATTTAAACTCCTCAGGTTTACAAATTTTCTTACGTCTATTGTTTCCTGTTTAGCTCAAGTGGCAATATGTTTCTCAGGTTTGCCTTTGTTTAATTTCAGTGTTCAGTAGCCGAAGCAGTAAAAATAATAGTATCAGGAATATAATTATTATTATAGCAATTAATTGCAGGTCGGTCAACCCAACCCACCTACGGACGTCACAGTGAAGATTCGTATTGGACCGTTCCTGCCCGTGTATCAAATGTCAGCGCAGTCCCACAACATAGACGTGTAAGTTTTCAGTTGTCAAAAGATGACAGCGACGCGTGGTGTTCATCTAATATTTTTTTTTGATTGCGTAAAGTGACAGACGAGCCACGGCCCACCTGATGGTAAATGGTAACCGTCGCTCATATACTCAACTATACCGACAGTACTGTCAAGCCGCTGCTCATACAGATATGAAATGAAAGAATAAACAGCTATCTCCTGCTACAGCCAAAACACACCGATGTGCTACATGGCCGGTCACACGGGAGATGGTGGTACCAACCCGCTCGGGCCCGACATCAAGTGAGTACTCCCACTTGGTACCCAGCCCTACCAATAGTAATGCAATGGGTGATCCCTTAGTCGCATCGTACGACACCCTTGGGAAAGAGTGGGGTAGTGACACTTGTATTCTTAGTCCGTCATCACACGGAATTAGGAATAGGTTCCGTAATAACACGCGAGCTAAGAAGTTGTGCTTAAAGCATACAAAATTATAGTTATGAATATATATAGCGTCGTGGGATACAATTTGTATTTAATACTAACTAACTTATCATCACGCCATTTCCCTTGCGGGGTAGGCGGAGAGAACAGAGTGCCAAGAGGCTCTATTCTTGCATACATCTCTTGCTTCCTCAACATTCATAACTCTCTTCATACACGCTCGCCGGCTTCGGAGACTCCTGACTCCACCTTCCTTCAATACATGACCAATTTGGTCTAGGTAGGTAAGTCTCGGTCTCCCCCTGTACCTACATCCTTCCACTTTCGCATTGTATATCTTCTTAGCCAGTCGCTCGTTCGACATTCTTTCCACATGTCCGAACCATCGGAGCATTCCCTTTCGCATCTTTACACCAATACTCTCTTTCATACCTACTCGCTCTCTTACGTCATTGTTACGAATGCGGTCAGTCTGCAGCCTCACTCCACAGATTCTTCGCAGAGATCGCATTTTGACCGCATTGATTTTACTCTCATACTCCTTTTTGCAAACCCAACTCTCGCTTCCATATAGTAACGTTGAGACAACACTGCCTTGTGTATTGCGACCAGTGCTTTCTGGCTGAGGTGGTGGCTGCCGAGAAGTTGTCTCTGCAGTCCATGTAGTTGGACTGCACCCCATGCAGCAGTCTACTGTTAATACCATACTCTGACAAAATGCCCCAAAGTTCCTTTCGTACAACTGTGTCAAATGCTTTCTCCAAATCCACAAAACTGCAGAAAACCCTCTGGCTTAGAGCCAGATGCTTCTCCACAATGTTGCGCAGAGAAAACACTTGATCCATGCATCCCCTTCCACACCTGAAACCTCCTTGTGCCTCACACAAAATTCATCAGCCACCGTCCTCATTCTCCTTTCAATAATCTTACCATACACTTTGGCTGCCAAACTGGTCAAGCTTATGGCTCTGTAGTTTGCACAGTCATAACGTGAACCATTGTTTTTAAACAAGGGCACGACGACTGCGCCTCCAGTTCTTGGGGGTTCCCAAGGACTAGAGGAATGGTTATTCCTGAGCTCCAACATAAATTGAGAAGCACCAGGAAGGATTCCCAGACACATGGGCCTCCAAGCTTGATCATCTCAGCAGACACCATATCAATACCCGCTGCCTTACCATTTTTCAAACTTCTAATCGCCCATTCAACTTCATCCATACTAATGTCAACAGAGGATGCCGGTACCGAATGCTGATCTGTTAGACTTGCGTAAGATTGTCGAATCTCCACCTTTAGACCTTATTTTATTAATTCTGAAAACTGACCAACCACTCCTAGATTTCTTCACCTCCCTTCAGAACAGTTTGGTGTGCTCTCGAAGTTTTTGGTCAGCCTTTCTTCTGCAATCATATTTTCTCTATCACGCTTCTCTGTCACTTAGGCTTTGGTGTCATTCTTACGTTGCCGGTATATTTCTGTCTTCTGTTCGTTCATACTTGCACTTAGATTCAAAGAAGATACATAGTCCAGCCACGCTTTCTTCTTTTGGTCTACGGAAGCCGCTACATCCGTATCTCACCATGCATCACCTTTCACTTTCCTATGCTTCTTTGAGCATCCACATACTGCTTTCGCTGTATCTACCATACTATCTTTCAATACTCTCCAGCATTTTTCTATGTCAGATTCCGGCTGACTTGCCATTGTCAGCCGTTAACGGACACCCTCTGCATATATTTTTTTACACTCTATTCTTGCAACTTTTCAATCTTTATTCTTTGAAGCCCCCCGAAGTGGACACGCTCTCTCTAGTGTCTCCACTTTTTGAACAGACCACTAAATCTCGCAATAACGAGATAGTGGTCCGTGTCGACAGTGGGACCCCTGTAGGCTCTTGTATCCAGAATTTTACTTCGGAGGCGACTGTCTACCATAATTAAATCTATCACACTTCTCTGTTCATTCCTTTTCAATGTATACATATGGATGTCCTTATGTTGAAAAAATGTGTTTGACACAATAAGGTTTCTCTCCATACGTACTTACGCAATGAGCCTACCTGCATCATTCACTCTCTTATCACCAAATGAACCAAGCACGTCCACGAAGTTTGGATGCTTGGTCCCAACCCATCCATTCAAGTCTCCACATACGATCACGCGTTCACTGGCTTCTGCCAAATCCAGAACTTCCCTAACATTATCCCAGAACTTCCGATGCCACCGAAGAGCCTACGAGAGCATAAGCTGCGACCATGAAGACCCTGGTGACACCTAGTTTTATTCGGACCCATAGAAGTCTGGGATCGAACATTCCGTAGTCTTTCACACCTGAGGCCAAGCGAGCGGACAGCAACACCCCCACTCCCATGCTGGCCCGTTCGCTCTGCGGTACACCAGACCACAGCCATCCCGCCATCAGGAAGATCACAGGCGTCACTGCCCTTTCGCTTGGTCTCTCTTACACAGAGCACATCAAGTTGTCTGTCCGACATGACGGCTCGTGTAACTTACCTTCTACACCACCTCTTACATTCCACGTGCCTACTCGACACTCTGCTCCTTTCGACTCGCCAAACTGGGCAAGGCGTGATGGGTGGCGGCCCCCATCGCTGCGTCTGCCATTGTTTGTACCGACGGGGGTGGGTCGGTACGCGTCGCCTCTGGGGCACGCCCTAACTCGCACTGCGGTGCGCATTGGAGCCGGATTGCAACCTTTGCTAGGCTGGCAGGGATCGCGACGAGCACGCTCCGCACTAAGACCCCCTAAATTTGTAATTAATGTGAGTTTATAATGATAGTTTCACAGAGCAAGAATATACTCAGCTAAGCAACTTGTACGCTCGCGACCGCACAGCGCAGACTTTCCTGTCAAACTACATGTACAACGACGTCGCGGTCATCACCATCAACCCCAACTCCACCATGAAGTGGGAGATCTCTCCGCCCGAGCTCGAACGATTCGAGAGGGAAGCAATTTCTAGTGAGTACTTTTACATACCTATTTATTGCAGTAGATATACAATATTAGCGCATTCTGAAATTCATTCCAAAAAACTAAAAATCTCTAATGATCGTCTTACGTTATCACCACGGTAAAATTTGGATGAGTATCAGTTTCTGCGCTCCCAAACCAATCAGAGTCTAGGCTATATTGATTGTTCTTAACCAGGTTAGGTCACCGGGGATAAATTGACTATAAGCAGAAAATCTTTAACTCCCGTAATAGCTATTACCAGGCTCAGATTCATGAGGATTATCTACCCATTGTATGCCCCTGCATGTTAATTGCATACACTGTACATATACATTCAGTCAAGAAAGTATTGGGAATGGATGATTTGTATATGGTTCCAAATTCAATATTTGTTTTTTTTTTGTTGTTGTTAGATTGGCACAACTGTTATCCATTTTGGCGCGGAGTTTGAGTTACATCTGTTATTTATATTAAATACAGTGCTGTTTTTAGTTATATCATATCTAGTGTGTATTGCGAATTTCATAATGGACAAAAACATCAAACAAAGAGTTTGTCTTAAATTTTGCATCGCCAATGGAATTTCGTGTTCGGAGTCACTAAAAATGTTACAGAAGGCTTACGGTGAATCGACTTTATCAAAAACACGTACCTACTTATGAGTGGTACAAAGCGTTTAAAAGCGGTCGGGATATGATGGAAGATTTGCCTCGCTCTGATAGGCCATCAACGTCTGCAACTGAAGTTAACATTGCAAAAGTGAAGGAAATAGTGACTGATAAATCCTCATTCAACTTTAAAGGAAGATAGCCGTCGAACTATCTGTGTCTCACGAGTCGATCCGTACCATTTTAAATAATCACTTGGGTATGAAACATGTTTCCGCTCGGCTAGTCCCAAAAGACCTGAATTTTCTCCAAAAACTCAATCGCATGGGAGTCGCTGAGGACATGCTAGAACAAGTCAATTCCGACCCAACATTCATGAAACGCATTGTTACTGGTGACGAGACGTGGGTGTACGAGTTTGACATGCAAACTAGTCAACAAGCTTCGGAGTGGCGACTTCCAACTGAACCGAAATCGAAAAAACCACGCCAAAGTCGATCAAAAGTCAAAGTCATGTTGACTGTTTTCTTTGACTATCGCGGTGTTGTGCACTCGGAATTCTTGCCAGAAGGTCAAACGATAAATAAAGAATATTATTTGAGCGTTATGCGGCGTTTAAGAGAGCAAATTCGACTGAAAAGGCCAGATTTGTGGAAAGAAAATTATTGGATTTTGCACCACGATAATGCGCCTTCGCACAAGGCCATCATTGTGAATGAATTTTTGTCCAAACACTCAACAAATACCATCGAGCAACCAGCATATTCACCAGATACGGCTCCAGCCGACTTCTTGCTTTTTCCTAAACTCAAATTACCACTTTTTGGCACCCGTTTTCAATCGGTAGAAGACATAAAGGAGAATTGGCGGCGAGAACTGAACTCAAATCCGGAAACAGCGTTTAAAAAATGTTTTGATGATTGGATTATTCGTTGGCGTAAGTCTATCGTTTCTGAAGGAGCATACTTTGAAGGTGACAAAATAAATTTGGATGAATAACAAAAAAATATAGTGTATTATTGATCTTTTCCCGGTACTTTCTTGACAGAGTAGTATATCAAAGATTTATCTCCCTTCATAACCCGTAGGTGAAGTTTAGCTAGCGCCATATTATTTCTGAAGCAACAACCTATATTTGCATAAAATTTTAACGTGAAAATCGTAACATTACATTCACATTACTAGAGTTATCTAAAATAATGCTGTTTACGTACCCAGACGCAACGATACAAGTGAAGTTCACATACGTAATCACACACCCGTCCAACGCGGTACCGAACCCACCCACTATCGAGGCTTTCCGCGAGGTGCCGCTAGAGGCGTATAAGAACGGACAGCGCAACCCTGAGCGGGAGACCTTGCTCAGTCTGTTGTCCAACACCTCCTCGCCCGACACCTGGTCAGTATTAATTTTCTTCACTCTATAGCTCTTTAATGTCTCGCGCATGTCTATAACGAGGCTGCAGATGCCTGCAATTGCAACTGGCAACTCGGTGGTCTAGCGGTAGTGCATGCCACTGCAGATTATGAGATCTCGGGTTTGAATCCCGAGTCGGGCCACAAAAAGTTACTGAGTTTTTCCGTCAAGCAATTGGGCTCAGTTAGAAATTTAGCGGGTTTTCGCCCCTGTGCATCGGAAAGCATGTAAAGTCTTTGGTCCTACGCCTAATCTTTCTCCAGGTTGTGTCGGAGCGCCGTCCCATCGGACTATAAGAGTGAGACAGAAACACATTACAGTACATTAATTATTATATATTATTTTATTATTTCTTTATTTCAGGCCCATAAAAAATATACCTAAATATTAACAAATTATAAACTAATAAATAAGCTAACTTAAAATCTACTGTACACGAAGTGCCGGCGTCATGTTGCGCTGCGTGGTGTAGCGAAATCTTCGATACACGACACCCTTCGGCCAAAACTCTTCCTTGGAGAAGGTTGCAGTTAATGTGTGTTGCTGACTGTAGACATAACTTGATACAGTAGTAGAGTAAAATTGACCATGTACTGGCAAAGTTGATCGAATTTTTTACAACCGTTACTAGGGTTGCCACCCGTACTTTATTATAAGGTATTGTACGCTATTTATGGTATGAGAACAATAAAGTACGCGAAAATAATTTGTTTCGCATGAATGCCCAAAACAGAATGATCGTCGTCGATGACGGTATCGATTGTTGCCGAATAGGTTCCCCCTGGAGTGGCGGTCGCCTCGTTAACGCTCATTTTTAAATACAACCTATCCTTTATTAAACATTGTCATTTTGTCAAAACTTCTTGTTTGTTTTGTGATTTGTTACAATTATATTCCACATTTGTCTTCACCTGAACTGACTAGGAAAATTCATTTTAATGACACAAGCTAGTTATTTACAATTAGAAAATAAATTTAAGTAATGTCGAATTTGATAATTTTGTTGACTATATAAGTGGAAATTTTAAATCTGCTAAAACTTAATAATATGGAATTTCTTCAGAACAAGTTATTATAATCTAAGTAAGTATATAGTTCTGAAGCTTTGCAGAATTGACTTGATTGATATTGCACAAAAATGGCAGCATATATTTAATAAGACTGAAGATATTCTGATGCTTTTAAGCATTTGACATGCTTAGCCATATAAATTAACACAAAGTGCGAAAATGTAAAATCGAAAATAACAGTCACGAGCAAACGTGATTAGATTTTTGACGATTCCATTTTGATTACACATTTTCGCACTTTGTGTAAATTTATATGGCTATGCATGTCATGCATGCTTTAAATTATATAAATATCAAAAACTGTTTAAAAAAGTTTTGATCTATATTTTTTTGGCATTTGACATGCTTCGCTACTTTGAAAAGTACAAACTATATGTGAATAAGGAAAAAGAGTTTTTTTTTGTACGAGCGGGAATCGAACCCGCGTCTTTTCCAATCCGGGGAAGTGCTCTAAGCCATTGGTCTATGATAGCTCAGTTTTTTATTTGCACTGTAAAAAATTGATAAAAGTAATGCAATTAAGCAAAAAGATAGAGTGAAAAAATCGTACTTTATTTTGGTGCTATGTACTTTTTTTTTCCTATTTTTAATAACCTGTGTACTTTACTTTCACAAAAAAAAGGTGGCAACCCTAACCATTACTCTGCAACGGTTAGGCTTGGGCCTCCTCTCAAAGTGCGAAGATTTAGGCCATAGTCCACCAGGCTGGTCCAGTGTCTGTTGACAGACTTCACAAGTCGGCGAGAAAAATCTCTTAGTATCATAATATTAAAACATACCATCACGCCTGTATCCCGAAGGGGTAGACAGAGGTGTATTACAAACCCACAGTTCGCCAACTATATTTCAGCTCAATATCACTACCCGACCCGGGGATCGAACCCGAGACCTCATGATCAGCAGTCGCTCACACTACCGCTGCACCACCGAGGCAGTTATCATATATTATAATTATAATGTAAAATACAATGAAGCTCTAAAATGTAATCATTTTAATTTAACAGGTTAAACGTAAGGCTACTTTTTCCGAAATTCGTGAAAGTATTTAACAAAGGCACATCAAAGCCAGCTTTTCAACTAATGCCCGAGGGTAATGAGAAAGACGGTAAGTATGTTACAACTTCATATGTAGTATATAAAATATATACTGTTCCTTATTATATCCTCTGTGTTGACGAGCTTAAGGGTGCTTTACTATGAACCGACCTTTTAATGGGTTGAAACATATTAAGTACGTGGCCGCGTAGAACCGGCTTCAGAATAGCACCACTCTATCTCAACCCAATGGAGTCGTGAGACATGACAGCGAACACCGGGGGAATGGGCAGCAGCGCTTCTTCGAGTATTAATAACATCCACTGCGATCGCCAAACTGCCTGCCAAGCGTGGCGATTATGGCACTATCCCCCAAATTATGGGCACACAACTCAATATGACCCCAGTCAAGACAGCTCCGCTATTCCATAGCCTCACGATAGAGGGAAAAAATAGTTTTTTTTAAGTGTTGTTCAACTTTTTATAATAATAATCTTTAGAACAGTAATGTTTTATAGTTCACTTCAGTTATGTTTTATAATATAAATAAAAAAACATTTTTTTTTTATTGCTTGTAGTGGCAGACGAGCCACGGTCCATCTGATGGTAAATGGTAACCGTCGCCCATGGACTCGAATATACCGAGAGTATTGTCAAGCCGCTGCTCACCAATTCATTTCACAGATATGAAATAAAATATAAACGGCTATCTCCTGCTACAGCCAAAACGCAACGATGTGCTTCATGGCCGTTCACACGGAAGATGGTGGTACCAACCCGCTCGGGCCCGATACCAAGTGAGTACTCCCACTTGGTACCCAGCCCTACCACTAGTCATGCAATGGATGATAAATGCTCACTCCCTTAGTCGCCTCATACGACACCCGTGGGAAAGAACGGGGTGGTGACACTTGTATTCTTAGTCCGTCACCACACGGACTCATGTATAAAATTGAATAGGGCTGGATCACTAGTTATAACTAACTTAATAACAATTTTAATTACATCTTTTACTAGGTGAGGATGGTAGATTGTACCGTGACGTACAGCTACGCCTAGAAAGATTTGGTGACAGTATGTACTGGCGTGTTCGAGAGTCTTGTGCTGTTCGGGTATGTTCTTATTTATTGTAGGTTTTCTTTTGGTAAATAGTTACTACAATTATTTATTGTGTTGCCTAATGCTGCACACGATCAAAAAATAGATGGAAACACTTCCATACATTCTTGGGCCCAGGTGTTAACAAGATGAAAGTTACCACCATTTGAACGCTTACATCTAAACATTTCATGATCTAAAATTTGTCGAGATTTGGCTATTTAGGAACCGAGATATGGAAGATTATATAAAAGTGAGGTTAAGTATCAATCAAACTACACCCACTAAATGTTATTTAAAAGCCCAGAAACAATAAAACGTTCTTAGTGGTTAGAGCCTTGCTTGCTTGCCTAGCATGAATGGGCCAGCACGAAAGGGAAAGTACCAGCCTCTCACAGAAGATTAGCGTGAAACAACGGTATGTAATCCTACCGTTGTTTCATATGGTGACAGGCCGCGTTAGAAAGGTTGGAAACGTAGTGAGTAAATCAATCAATAGAAGTTGAAATGTCAAGTAAGTCAAAACGGAAGATTTCACTGGTCTATCGATTTAATATGTCAATCGATATATTGACATAAAAATGTGGTATATTATTTTTAAAAATATTTTTTGATTAATTTATTCTTTCCAAGCAATTATTATTAATAATAAAACTAAAAATTAAAATTTCACATTAGAAAATATTGCCAATTTTTTAAAGGATTTTTCAACTTGTTGGTTGTTCAGGCCCTAAAAACCCATTCTCCTAGTCGCTTTTTGCTTCACCTAATATGACACCTACTATCGTAAAATCGTGTTTAATTTCGTCAATTTATTATCTAAGTAATAAATATGCGTTTATTATTACAGGACCCACTGTTGTCGGTGCCCCTCAACAACTGTAACATGCTGGTCATGTACACCTTCAATGATAAGTTGTTCCCAGAAACATTGAACTTTATATCTGGCAGCGGGTAAGTTTCTCACATATACTATAGACATCGTAAATTTACTATCTAGTGCAATGGCAAATATTGCTGAAATCATAATGATTGCATATCTCGCTATGTAAGACGAGCGAGACTGCTTCAATTGATTAAAAAAGAATTTTCTTTTTTCATCTCATACAAAATGTATAAGGAAGGCTATAAGCTAATTACTAATACGTTAAGACCCGAGGACCAATCAGAAATAATCAATACTAAAATAAGCGTTGTCTGATGTCACAATGTTATATCTGGACTGCGATATCCTACTGATATTATAAATATGAAAGTTTGTATGTTTGTTACTCAATCACAGTTTATTAGGTACCTGGATTAACACATGGGATACTTTTTATCCTATATATCCGATTGCTATTTTTCATAAAAATACTACACACGAAGTCGCGGGTAGCAGCTATTGTGAAATATAAATAGCAATTTTTTTACAAAAATGCCTGCAAGCTGCTTTAATAACTTTACTTATATCCAAAAATTTGATTGAACCTTGAGCGCCGCCATCAATTCGGTTCTCTTGTATTTGTACTATACTTGTATAGTTTATATATATTATAACTTATATACTTGTATAGTTCATATATACTATAACATATATTATAACACTTCCACAGAATAATCGGATTATATACAACATTTGTGTTCTTGGCGTCGCGAGTTTTGCGTGGGTTCTTCTCTGGCATCTACACTAAAATTATGTTCGACGATCTTCCCAACGTGGACCGAGTGCTGCAGCTCTGTCTTGATATTTATTTGGTGAGTAATTATAAATGACCCAGAGGAAATTAACATATTCGCGAATAAGTGTCTCAGAAAGTGAAATAAAATTAACATAATGATAATAATCATTGTTATAAACGTTGAAGTATCATGAGTATAAAACAAAAGGTATAAATAGTGCTTTGTCTGTTACATTTAAGATATTTGAGAATAAAATATCTATTAGGCTATTTAGGCACAAAACATTTTTTTTTTAGTATTTATGTCTGTTTGTTTGTTCAAGCTTCACGCAAAAACTTAGAATTAAAAACTTTACCTCGCTACTGTATCGGGATCCTGAGATATAACATAAAAACTAGCGGCGGAGTAGTGTCAGTCAACGAACTCGACCAACATCTTAAGAGGCTCTCTTTGGATGGTTGTGTCAAGGGTCTGTGATGCAGAAGGCGGTGCTTTTAGACATGGTGCGCATCGTGAGGAAGTTCCTGTCCCTGTGACCCTAACCACTGGCGGTTTGGTCCATGTACCCGCTACGGGCCTACTCGTTTTTATATTTTGTTATTTTATAATATATATTTAAAAAAATATATTGCGGGATATATTATGTACACTCCATTGAGTAATACAAATTAAATCAACTTAACTGATTAATTAATTTCCCTTAGATTTTGTTGAGTCGTTTCTGTCTTTTTTTTTGTAAGGCGGGAAAAAATGTTCCTAACAGCACACCCCGTCGTTCGGGGCAACGAACAGGGTACTGTGGGGCCCTCACCCACTAAAGAAACCCGCCGTGTGCCGTCTCTTCGCCTTTATTGGCGGGCCATCGGAACCGTATTACATTCCTTCAGTGGTAGTCGTACATTTTGTTTAGTGACGCAATCAAATATTATGCTAACGGTGTTGTAGATTGTAGATAAATTTATTTCGGATCGGATTTGCGTAAAATCCTTACTTAGTGCTCACCTATATCAGATTTTTTGCTTTGCAGTCGATTAAAAAATTGCATTCACAGACCAAACAAAGATTTCAAGTTTCAGAACCCGCGCCAATATAATTTGTTTATTAAGACTAATTACGTGTCTTGTATACCTTTCAGGTCCGAGAAGCACTTGAACTTACCCTAGAAGAAGACTTATTCGCTAAATTAGTATTCCTCTACCGTTCACCGGAGACTATGATCAAATGGAGTCGTCCTAAAGACGACGACAATGCAGATCGCCAACAGGCGTTGCCGCCTTCACGCTGAATCAGTACTCTTGTAAAAATAAAATACGTAACAATACTCAGTAAGTGCTAACGAGTAAGAGAACCAATTATTTTTATTAAATTTGTAACTCCCTACATACATGCTACATACTGAATATACGTATAAGCAATGTAATAAGAACTAGTTTTTAAGAACTATAAGGTCGCTTGTAAACGAGCACGGATCACGGTGTTGGCTGTGCATAACGCGCGTACATCTAGGTACTGCCTGAAAAATCAACACAGACCTCCCGTGGCGAGTTTCCTGGTATTGACTTTTTTGCAATTCTTATGTCTCTTAATTGTCAATATTAGTGTGTAGTGATACTTTAAAAAAAAAACTGTAACCCTGGTCAAGCAGCTTAGTCCTAGAATACAGCGACATGGATGTACGTATTCTGATGGCTTTGTAACGCACTGCCTATTCCAATTAATCAAACATAAAAAATTTGCAAATAATTATTACACCATAAAATACTATTTCAATAGGTAAGCATAACGTAACAATATTAACTTCGTACGAAGTTGTGGTGCTCTAGATTCTAGATCATCGTGGATTATTTACTTACTAAATGGTCTTGCGTAGAGTAGGTACCTACATGGGTAGGTACTTGATTTGTGTAAGCTTCGATATTAAAAAAAGCCTAAGTACACCCAATTCCAAAGTGTTTCACGTAAATAACTAGTAACCATTGCTTTAAACAAACGTATATTCGTCCATACTTAATATTTTATTAGTGACTGTACCTACAAGTAAGGCAAGCTACACATCGATTGTAGATATTTAAGTTGTACAGTAAAAAGCGTGTAAAATAGTTGTAAGTAATTTAAGAATAATCATGAAAAATATTATGCATTAACATGTGCACACGGCCAATACCACATGCCGTCAAGTATGATATTAATCATGGAGGAATGTTGAGACCCGTCTATTGATACTTTTAAGCCATATTCCCAGTTTTTCTTCTCTTGGCTTGATTTGCTCCCTTTGCCGTCATTAAGGCAATTTAAAGAAAGTAAAGTGTCAATTCAATTCAATTCTTGATTTAATGGCGTTGTTAGACTTATAGACACAACTTTGCCAATGTCGCGTAGAGATGTAGAATAGACCGTCATACAAAGGAGATTGTTCAGTGACAGGTAAAAGAGACGGTGATTGTGAGACTAACTACCAAGATGAGTAGGTACACTGAATCAAATAACATACAACAATAGTACTAAATACAAAAAATATAGGTACAGTCAATCTGGGTAATTTTGATTCATTCGGGTAGCATTGACAGTGTGGCTATGAGAATGTTTTAATGTTTTTTCCCTATGAAATCAATATTTTTTGTTAATGATTGCTTTAGATTTTATTTTGTAAATAAGCTACGTAGACACACCTTAAAATAAAAGCGAAGTTGTCAAACAGAGTTAATGTCAAAACCTCTTCCGAAATTAGCGCGCGAATTTGAGTGTATGGAACAGTGAATAAATTTTTTGATATTTTGTGATAGTATGGAACTCCATACACTTACTATACACCGTGTCTCCCTTATCATATTTTAAGCGAAAACATACTTATAGAGTTAACGATTCTAAAACTGAGACATATAAAATCTTAAAAATATCACTTTTTTTTTAATTAGAAATTTCCCTACTTATCCAGCGTTTACATTGATTCTTTATGTTTCATTGATAATTTAAGTGTTATAAGGGCGAGGTCTGACCGGGACCTATTAGCTGTCAAATAATATTCTTAAAGTCGTGACCGGAGTCAGTCCTAATTAAAAAAATTACTCAGGTCTTAAGTCTTATTCTAAGGTCGCCAGTTGTCCCCTTAGTTAAGTCGTGAGAGGTCAGATAGGATGGCGCTCCGGGTAAATACTGGTGGATCAGCTAAACTGAAAAAGATCCAAAGCCGACCCCAACAAAAACATGGAATAAGGTTAGGGAGATTATGATATTAAGGTGCCAGCTAAGATGAAATACTAGCTCGTTGTTTAAGCCTAATTATTGTTATACGCATTTCACAGCATTGTATCAAACTACAAGTCAAAATCTGTCCAATGGTGACGTCTTTTCACAGTTACAACTGTGTAAGTATGTAGTATAGCACTAGTTTTAAGTATCAAGATGTCTATTATATCAGCACGCTTCATCCACAAGTTTATAGCTCGCGGTAAGACCACGCCTTTAGGTACCTATCTAAAATCATTGATAAGTTTTTAAACAAATAAATAATTTTACAACTTATTGCATTCCTGTAAGGCCAAACACTGTAGGTAGATTTTACATGCCTACGCTGTAAATGCTACGCTCGCTCGAGATCATAACAAGAAATACGTATGCTGATAAATAAAGAAGCTTTATGTCGACCGCTCATGAAAAGAAACTACATTCTAAAATAAGCAAAAGCTCACCATTTTACTAGATGCTTCAACTAAAGAACTAAGATTTTCCTCACATCATCCATAACACACATTATCATAATGTAATATTGCGTAAGTATTTTAGTATGCACTCATCCAGCATTATGACAAGATTATTACATTTAGCAATTCAATTGGAACAATAGCAACTCCTCACAGGGTGAAGAAACATGCACCATGCAAGTTGCAAGCAACTGACTGAACTGACAACTGACTAGTGTAAAGACTAGGTACATTAAAAATCAAAAATAATTTTCGGCAAATATCAAAAGCTTATTTCTACGTAATAATGTTAACCCATAGAGTAACAAATTTGTCTACGCAGAATAACAAACTACAGTATTGATATGTTTCTAAGTAACGTTTGCAGACAATGTCATTATTTTAATTCTCATGAGCTGTTTTATTAAATGCATATTTTATAAAATAAAACTTATTAGATAGGTGTTAGGGAGCACAGTAATATTTGCTGTTTTGGTTGTAACTAGCCTTACTTTAGAATTACGTACTTATCTTAGTTTTAGCATGTGTTACAATGTATTGTTTTTTTAGAGAAAACATAATTTTGTTTTTATCATCAAACAAAACAAAATATGTTTACTCGTATGAGTTAAATGTCATGTAGGCAGAAAAGGTAATAGTAGTGAAATGTTGCATCATATTTACGGAAATAAAAGTAGGCATTTAATAATATGTTTCGGTAAATATCAAAGGGCTTATTTCTAGTTATGAAATGTCTTTGTGAATTATCGCTCTCCAAGGCCACTCTCTCAGTGCCTATGCGGTCTGGGTGTAGTGGTTTATACTTAACATGTAGCTTGTTTATCTTGAGTTCAATTCAATTTATGTTCTGTTGTTTTTAATGTAGGTATGCACTTGCGCGCGCGTATGTGCACATGAGTTTTTTTTTATTGCATTTAGTGGCACACGAGCCACGGCTCATCTGATGGTAAATGGTAATCGTCGCTCATGGCCTCAACTATACCGAGAGTATTGTCAAGCCGAGGCTCACCATTTCATTTCACCGATATGAAATGAAAGAATAATCGGGTATCTCCTGCTACGACCAAAACGCAACGATGTGCTTCATGGCCGGTCACACTGGAGATGGTGGTACCAACCAGCTCGGTCACGATACCAAGTGAGTACTCCCACTTGGTACCCAGCCCTACCACCAGTAAAATGAGTAAGTGCGTGTGCGCGTAGTGAAATTGAATTCCAACCATGGCTGCTGGAATGCAGTTGAATGGAACGTCGGGTTAAAGGTACTTCCAATTGACCTATTTTATACTCGAAAAAAGACCCGTTTTGTTACTTCAAATAAGTGATTCAAACCTGCAATTGATCTTTTTAACCACGCGACTTTATTACTTGTATCAATGTCGGCATCTTTTGATTGTTCCGAAAGGCCGGCCGGATTAGTAGTTTTTCTTTCATGAGCCGACTTTAAAATCAGTTGGCACGTGTAAGCTCCTTTGACTTAATGCCGTCAAGATGACATTTTTGTTGCATTGATTTGCTTTTGATTTTCCGACGTTATTAGTAGGTAGAAATGTGGTTGTAGTTCTATGAAGTCAGTCAGTCACTTAGTTGTATTCAAATAGTTGTGTGACGAACGTATTTTGCTAAAACCGAGTTCAACGTTTTTAATTTGTTGTTTTCGTTTAATACAAATCGGTCGATGGAGATATTGACTACGACATAGTAGGTACCTACTAAGATGATAATAATGTGAAAATTGTTTTTAGTTTAGTTATATCTATATGATTGCGTTTGACATGTTGGATGTAGGTATTCTACAATAGGTAATGTTAATGTGTAGGTAATACTCTGACATTCTCACAGTGCGGGTAAATCGGTGATTGATGTAAGTGTTATGTTTAGCCTGACACGATAAGTAAGAAAAAATGTTGGTATGTACTGTTAATTTTACGTAGGTATAAATTAAACTTAGATATGTATTTGTATTGTAGATCAAAATACCTACCTAGTTCAGAGAATAGTACTTAACCTACTTGGTAGGTAGCAGACGAGATACGGAATGAATGGACAGCGTTGCCTGCTACAAAGTAAACACACTGAGGTACCTACTTATTTCATAGTCGGTCACACCGATATGGCAGTACTGATTAGCTCGGGCCACATAATAAGTAAGTACTTGAGTAAGTATTTCCACTTGGTAGGTTCCCAACCCTACCACCAATAATGTAATGAATAACAGTAGCTTACTTTTCTCCTCCCTTACCTTAGTGGCCGCATAGGTATGACACCCGCATGAAGGAAGGGCATTGGGACACTTGTATCCTCAGTCTGTCACACACGGACTACCTAATAGGTACCTACATAAGTTATAAACAACATTGTCTATTACAACTATCTAATAATTACACGATCCGACGAGCGATTGAAGGTCTTATAACAGAGCAGTAGAGTAAAAATTTTCTATATTTCTCTTACATTGTTTTATTCAATAAAAATATTTAATGAAACTGGGCGGAGCTTAGACTTGGCGGGTGTGTGCGTGTACTACGATTTGTAGTATCGTAATCGTATTAAGGTGCCCATGCTATAGGTTATCGTTTGTGGACTCGGTATGAATGTTAGAAATTTTGAAATTAAAGAAAAAAGTGTTTTTTAAATTTTATATTTTTTTTGGGTAGGGTATCATCAACCCTACAAGCACCAGCAGGGCTCCTATAGTCTTTAAAGGACAGGTTGTATAGATGACAATTTACTCTATATGTAGTAGGGCGAATAGATACTTCAAACCAAAGTTTTTACATATTTTTTAGTGGTTTTAATTATTTTACTTTGTCTTCATTTTAAAATGCTTAACGGTTTGTTAATTTTTAGGATTTAAACGAGGTTTTGATGCGAATTAAAAAAAAATATACTTGTAACTGCTAAACTTTGATTGATACCTTTTTTACAAATATATATGATAATACTACAAATTCATGTTTGTATCACCACAGCCACATCCCTAATTTGGGAATAATATAAACCAATGTTACCCAAAGTAATCTAGTAATCAAATATTACCTCACTTATGTGACGGATTTAATATGTTGAAAGTTACACTTTTGTGGGTGTTAACTTTAACATACTACAAAAATAGATTTTTCTCTATAATTAATGGATATTATAGTCTTTCACTGTTGTATATGGATAAAACACATTCTGAGAACACTAACAAAGTATAATATTGTCATTTAAATGTTAAAACATTTAAAATACTGTGAAAAATATCGCTGTAATCTGTCAAAGTTACCCAGAATGACTGTACTAACTAAGATTATTTTAACTCTAAACATAACAACATTATCCAATTTCTGAGCTATATATTTACAGCTTGAACTTATTAATCTTAATAAATTTGTACAGAATATATCCATATTCTGTATGTGATTCTGAAATGGGGTGAATAGTCACTACAGGGGGACGTGGCAAAAAATACATGATGTAATAAAAAAGTCAACACAATTAAATTACATAGATAACTCTATCAATTGACTGTATAGGGAGAGGACAGTGGGATTGTGCCGTGCGCCGTGCCCTGTACACTTTATTTCACATAATACTTATTATTAATAACTTATATATATATATATATATATATATATATATATATATATATACATATATTTATTTAGTCTACTGAGTAGTTATTTACGTGTAAAAACTTGCACGAATCGTGCAATAAATTAGGTTTTGTCAATCTAAATTACACCTTTTAAATTACCTATATATTTTTGCATCTTGAGCACTTAAAAAAGCGCACACCTAAAGGTTGTACCTACTTAAATTTTATTAGTGCATTCCTAGTCCTTAATGTTAAACGCTCTCTTCTGTGAAAATGCCTTGCCTTTAGCGATGATTTTTGTCACATTAGATTTTCCTATTGTAGACTATGTGATTTAACTAACATTATAAATTTTCTTTGTTACCATTCACTCCATACATATGTACATATGAATATGTTATACCAGATGTTTATATCGTTATAATTTTACAGAATCTTTATTAGTTATTAATAAGTATATTAAGGAACCTACCTAGTATAGTTTAATTTATTTATTGTAGATACAACAAAGTTGTATATACGATTTTTACAATCAAATTTAATTTGACAGTGTGGACGTTGGATGGCAAATGCAATTTATTTAAACACGCTTTATCATTAGTACGGTTTCTAATAAATTATGTAACTAAAATATGTAATTTCATTTGATATCATTAAATGAAATTATGAAGTAAATTAATTATATTGTACTTTTGTAATTGTCTTTAAAAGCTGCATTTAATGTTGTTAATTTGTGATACTTAATAAAAATCATATAAAAAGTTCATGTTACTTTTATTGATATTTAAACATTACAAATCATAAAAACTATTACTAATGTTCCAATTGGATCAAAGTATGTTACTGCAATAAAACTAAATATAATTCTTAATTTACTACCATTAATCTTGGCGCTATGTTCATTGACATAAGTTCTTGGAATAACAATTTAGCAGCATATGGCAGTCGCACTTGTGAAATTTGAGTCTTATTTTTGCATCCTTTGCATTCAAATGTATTATTTCGTAAGTTTGCAATTGCAATCAAACCACAGAAGTTGCAAACATGAATACGATAAGGATCAGAGACTTCAAACAGTCTCTCACGCAAAAACTGAGCTGCGCCATGGGCTATTTGGCAATCACGTTCCATTTCACCGAAACGTAGGCCTCCATCTCTAGCCCTACCTTCCATAGGCTGTCTGACTAAGATTTGTACCGGCCCACGGGCCCTCGAGTGGATTTTGTCATCCACCATATGTTTCAAACGCTGATAGTATGTAGGACCTAAGAAAACTTGAGCATTTATTTTCCGCCCTGTGTGACCATTATACATAACCTCATTACCACGAAGATGATAGCCGTATTCTTGCAACAGTGATGAAATTTTTTGTACATTCACAGTATCATTAAATGGTGTTGCATCACCTATTTCTCCTTTGTTAGATGATACTTTACCTTGAATACATTCAATCAAGTGACCAATTGTCATACGAGAAGGGATGGCATGAGGGTTAATAATAATGTCAGGAGTGAGGCCTTCACAAGTAAATGGCATATCCTCTTGTCTATATTGGATACCACATGTTCCTTTTTGCCCATGACGTGAAGCAAATTTGTCTCCAATTTGAGGGATGCGTACAGATCGTACACGAATTTTACAGAACTTATAGCCCTCACTATTTAAAGTTAACATTACTTGATCTACAATACCAGTCTCACTATTTCGCAAGAATGTGGAAGCATCACGTTTTGTGTATCGTTTTGTAGTGCCTTCCAATTCATCATCGTTTTCCGGTAAAGTTATGGTTTTACCAATAACTACATCATCGCCAGAAACCCTAATACCTGGGGCAATGATGCCGTCGTCGTCCAATTTGTCATATAATGCATTTCTCATGCCTTGACATGTTTGTCTGGTAGGTTTCTCAAATTGTTCTTCTTGATCTCCAATTCTTTTAGATTCTGAATCCTTGTATGATCTGTAGAATACAGATCTAAAGAATCCTCTCTCTACAGCTGAAGCATTTAAGATGACACTGTCTTCTTGGTTGTACCCCGTATAACATAGGATAGCAACAATAGAATTGATGCCCGCTGGCAATTCTCTGAACCGTAGATATTCCATAGATCGTGTAGTAACTAATGGTTTGTGAGGATAGTACAGTACATGAGCAAGAGTGTCCATTCTTACATGGAAGTTTGTAATATACACACCCATAGCTTGTTTACCCATAGCACTTTGATAAGTGTTCCTTGGGCTCTGATTATGATCAGGGAACGGTATAATAGAAGCGCAAACACCCAATATCATGGCAGGGTGAATTTCACAATGAGTATAGGTAGTACAATAAGCATATTCTTTCACTTGAGTTAAATCATCAGAGGTCATTGCAATCATCACCGTTTCCTCCTCTAAGGTATCAATGTATTCTACAACACCACTTGCTACCAAATTCTGCCAACCATAGTTATTAAAATCTCTTTCTTTCAAGTCATCAATATGTTTCTTCTTAAGCAACAAAGTTCCATTCTCAACAATCAACAATGGGCGACAGATCCGTCCAGCATCTGTATAAATCCTAATTTCACGATCTCTTATGTCACGGATCATGCTTACTTCAGACACTATAATGTCCATTTGGCGTCGAAGTTTTCTTAAAGTAGCCATCAGTTGTTCTGGATCTCTGTGGATACCAACCCAACATCCATTTACAAATATTTTTGTAGCATCAGCTATGGCAGATGGAGCAATTTCCTCTAAGTTTTCCATGGACCACTCCTCCAAGAACTCAAGAATTGGAGAAGGTTGGCTACCTACAGAAATGTAAGCCATCAGAGCTAAGTTCTTCACCAAACCTACAGCAGCACCTTCAGGAGTTTCAGCAGGGCAAATCATTCCCCACAAAGTATTATGCAATTGACGAGGTTTGGCTAATTTACCATCACGCCCAATCGGTGAGTTGACACGCCTTAAATGGGATAATGTGGAAGCAAAGGTCAATCTATTTAATACTTGTGAAACACCAGCTCTAGCTTGGTGAGCTTTCTTTTGGTCACCCCAATTGCCAGTGGCAAGGGAATATCTCAAACCATCCGTTATTATCTTGGTTTTAATAGCCAACTCCAAGTTGAAGTCCTTCCCTCTGTCAATAAATTTTTGAGCATACATTCTTACTTCCTTTAGAAGGTTTTTAAATAAACCTCTGAATAAAAATGCTAGTAGTGGGCCAGCTAGATCTAATCTTTTATTTCCATAATGATCCCTGTCATCCAATTCACGACGTCCTAATGCAGCTAATAACAATCTGTGAACCATATAACCTAAAAAGTAAGCTTTTTTTGTTTCGCAAAAGTCAGACACACCAACATGAGGAAGCATTTCTTTTTGCAGAATTTCTCTGGCATACTTAATACGTTTTTCTTTTGTTACACCAGGTCGTGCACCACGGGCACCGATAAAGTTGAGTGCCACATTTTGTTCTTGAATTACAAAAGCCTCATCAAGAGAGGGTTTTACCATCTCCATCATTTCAGGATCATCAAAATCATAAATAATATGTTCCAAAATGTCTCTGTCTGCCACAAATCCCAGAGCTCTGAATACAATCATAATTGGTATTTCTTGTTTGATGTAAGGAACAATGGCAATGATTCTTTGCCCTATTGCTGATTTTTTTATATTTTGCCCTCCACGAGCCATCATATTGACCCACAAAGTTGATGTTGGTCTAGAGCTATGTTCGAGACAAGAACGTATCTCAGTTTTATAAGCAAATTTACCGTCTTTCATGCTAAACACATATACAGTATTAGTGGCCATCTTCTCTTGAGCTATCAATACTTTTTCAGAACCGTTGATAATGAAATAACCGCCAGGGTCAAGGGGACATTCATTTAATTCAGACAGATCTCTGTCAGTTAAATTGTTTAAAAGACAATAAGTAGATCTCAACATGATGGGAATCTTTCCAATAAAAGTTTTCTGATGTTGTGTTTCAATTGGGTCCTCATGTTCTTTAACTATAGTTTTAGTGATGTCTACATAAAGTGGTGCTGAATATGTCAAATTACGGAGTCGAGCTTCGTTAGGCATCATAGGTGAAGGAGCGCCATCTTTTTCCCAATGAGTTGGTTTTGATAAGTAAATTTGATCAAACTTCAGAAGATACCTTGGCGGAGTTTCAATTTCACCAGATGAATGCTGAGCTTCTGCTTGCAACTCAATTGGAGGTGAATCTTCTACAATACGTTGAACTGACATTTGAATAAACTCATCAAAGCTGTCTAACTGTTGACGTACTAGACCTTTTTCATCAAAATATGCGTTTATAACGATCCAGCAAGCTTCCTGCCAAAGCTCTGATGAGATTTCCTCCACATCAATTTCTTCATATTGATCGTCTTCATTGTCGTACATGATAAAAAAGGAGGAGAACAAATGTGTTCTCCTCTAAATTTAATTATGCGATTAAAAATGCACAAATAATGTGATTACATTTATATGCAATAAGTTATTAATGTGCAATGATTGCAAACGAAATTCAAGAGGTTTTAGTAATGTAATGCAAAGAGTAGAATAATCTGATGTAATGATTACTCTATGTTTTCTGGTTATACCATTGAGCTGTAAACAGGAGGAGGCGCCCTAATCTTTTTATACATAATAAGAGTTACTTCGGCTGTCGTCCGCCATCTTTAGTGTTACGATCACAGCGTAATTTGGGTGTGTTCCGATATACACTGCGAACACTGTAAGGTGTGATGTCAATTTAATATACTGCGAAGTCGTTCATACAAAGTATGGGTTTTACACTGCAATAAACACAATTTCTTTACATTTTCCATGTTTGGGTATCTTTGATTTACAATATTCAATAATAATAATAATATTCCATAGTGCAAGTTGTTATATTCATGGAAGCTGTTGATCACGTGATATCACAGTGCTTGTAGTATATATCTTATTATTATTTATTTATTTAATGGCAATCTGCTGTTTATCTCAGTAATTACTGCCAGTGTCATGTAATGGCTACTCATGTGTCATGTAATGGCTACTCAATTAAGCACACAGATGTTAGTAGGTTATATAAAAGCACCGACAACACGGGGGTCTGGGAATAATGTGAGTAGGTGTGACAGTAACGGATCGAGGTATTTTCAATTTATCTATAAAATGATCCACTGTTCAATGGACAGTTTAGGAAATTATGGTTAATAGTACTGTCATCCAGGCCACATTCGCACAATGAATGATCTCTTATTCTAATTTTGTGGAGAAAGACCGGAGAGCAGCAATGACCTAGACGCACCCCACAGAGCACCGAAATAATTTTATTTTATTAGTTTTTTTTAATTTCGAAAACCATGGTTTGATTTGTACGGATTGCTAAATAGACGCGTATAGGGCGCCCTTTCTCTTGGAAGTTTCGATCCATTTAGACTGCCAGGAATCATACAAATTGGATTTTGCTGTGTGCATCAAGTCATACACTTGTATGGAGTAGTGTTTCCAGTCTGCGGCTTGATTGGCAGTCGCGTTTTTAGCCATTAGGTCAGCGCATTCGTTCCCTTTTATGCCTGAGTGGCTAGGTATCCACACCAGTACTATCTCTGTGTGCTTAATTGAGCAAAAATGCAATGCTTTTCTTATGTCTGCAACAATTGGACTTCAGAGTTTATCCTTGTGAGGGCTTTTGATAATGGATTCCAGCGCACTTCTGGAGTCCGAAAAAATGACTGCTTTGTGGACAACATTTTGGGCGAGAATAAATATACATGCCTCCAGGATTCCAATGCATTCACCAGTGAATACTGATGTTTCAGGGGGACATTTAAATTGCAGAAGTATATGAGATTTTGGATAGTAGACAGAAATGCCAGTCTTATCGGTAGGAGAAAATTTAGAAGCATCTGTAAGAAAATAATGATAGTCCCTCCACTTATTGTAAATTATGTCTTGAAATTAAATATTGACGTAATCAGTATTCTTATTTAAGTCAATGGTGAGGAAAGAATTTGGAATTAATTGGCATAATTGGTACGGCGATTCATATAGTGGAAATTTGTTACACTGGTGAATAGGAACTTTCTCCTCCATCATGCGAACTTTTCGAAAAGTATTTAAAATCAGAGGGGGGTCCTTATGTTTCCAATAATCCTGTTGTCTGCATAACCTGTCCAACTGGGAAAGTTTTGACATTAATAAATGTTTTTTAAGAAAATATGCTTTATAAAAGAACCTATCTGCTAGATATTGTCTACGGAGAGGTAGAGGCGGATCGGCACTCTACTTGTAAGGCGTTAGTAGGCGTAGACTTCATACAGCCAACACTATGCGAAGATACTTAGATTGGATCGTATCTAATTTCGCTATAATGGTCTTATTACATGGTTCGAACATAAATGAGCCATAATCTAACAGACTTCTTATTGTATTGTTTTAAAGAAAATTGATGAGCTCCCAACCAAACCCCTGCAAGTGCTCGTAATATATTGAGATTTTCCTCACATTTACTATTGATGTATTTAAAGTGTGGAACACCAGATTATTTGGAGTCCATAATGACGCGTAGAAATTTTATGCTGTCTTTTACCTTAACGGGAGATCCTTCAATCTCAAGGTGAATATCTGGGGTAACTCTTTTGCGGGTAAATATGACAGTTGGAGACCATGGGAAGAGAGCCAGTGATTTAATGAATTTAATTATATTTGCATGGATTTTTTAGCTTGTACGATAGATGGGCTGGTCACATATATGCATAAGTCGTCTGCATATTGTAAGACTTGATAGTCTATGTTCAGTGACTGGTGCAGATCGGATGTGTATATGTTATAAAGTAATGGACTTAATACGGAACCCTGAGGCAGACCACGCCAGACTTTTCGCGACATAATATGGTGCTGATTGTCGTACTGATGAAGATTAATGGTACGTCCTGACAAAAGGTTACCAATGCAATTGCGTATCTTAACTGGTATACTCAGCTGCCGTAGTTTACTTCTGTGTACAGAAAGAAGCACGTTGTCGTATGCAGAGGAGATATCTAAAAAACAGGAAACCATTGACTCAGTTTTGCTGTAGGCAATACGTGCATCAGACACTAAAGTCCCTATACTGTCCATCGTACTGAAGCCTTTACGGAATCCAAACTGAGATTTATGTATTACCTTATGATGTTCCACCCACCATTCTAATCTATTTTTTATTAGATGTTCAAAGATTTTGCTTATCACTGGGGAGAGTGCAACAGTGCGGTAGTGCTCCGGTCTGTCGGGTGATTTATTGGGTTTCAATATGGGGATGATTAGCTGAGTCTTCCACTTGTCAGGGATAAAACCAAGATGTATTAATTAAATTTAACAGGAACTGACGAGTATGTTTGCCAGACATTTTAAAGAAGGAATAGGGAAAACCGTCTAAGTCAGGAGCCGAATCTTGAACATAGCAAAGTACTAGGTCTAATTCATAGGAAGAAAAAGGTTGGTCTAAAATATCAGAAAAAATATCAGTACTTGGGGGTGAAGAACATTCTTCGTAAAAGGGGACATAGGGGGGTGCTAATTTATTTATAAAATTAAAGGCAACTTCCTGAGACATCTTTGTACAATTTTGAGGAGAGCAACCGCCTCTAAATCTTTTAAGATTTTGCCAGACTAAAGATGATGGAGATGAGGGGGAGAGAGAGGTGCAGAATTTTTTCCATGCCTCATGTTTCTTCTTTTTAAATACTCGCCTGAATTTTGCTAGAATTGGTTTGTATTCTTGGAACTTGCTAGTGGACATGTTTGAGACATATTTACGTTCTGCATTATTTCGGGCTTTAATCATGTGCATTCTTTGTCCCACCATGGGGGAGAAGGTTTCTTATCTATAGCCGTGTTATTTAATGGTATACTCGTGTCGGCAGCTGCCGAGAGAGCTTCATTGAATCGAGCTAAACAGGTACTCAGATTGTCTGGAGTGACTTGTGGAATAGAAAGAATTTTGTTTTCTAATATATCCTGATATGTTCCCCAATTGGCGTCACAGATGCGGTACTTCAGGAGAGGGATTTTGTGAATGCTGGTGACTGGTCTGTTAATCAATGTGGAGCAAATTGGGTAGTGATCCCTTCCATAAGTCAGATTAAGGTGTTTCCAATCAGTTACTGATGCTAGATCTGCTGAACAAATTGTTAGGTCTACACAACTCTTCATTTGGCCAGCTCGTGGGAGTCTAGTAGGTGAGCCATCATTAAGGACACATAGGCCCAGTTCATCAATTAGCTCAACCAGATCAGAACCAAATCTGAGTGCTCAGATCCCCATAAGAAGTGATAGCAGTTAAAATCACCTAAAATGACTATAGGGTTATATGAATTACATACTTCTTTAAGGAATTGAATACATGAAGGAACAGGGGATGGGAAATAAATTGAGATAAAATTAATACCATGAACCTTAATGCTAGTGGCATTAATCTCAGAATGGTACAAGAAAAATATTATTCACCAAAATAGCAGATCCACCATAACTGTCTAGCCGGTCACTACGGAATGTGCTATATTCGGTGACTTGAAACTGGAAACTGGGCAATAGCCATGTTTCCGATAGCGCAAAGACTACAGGTGTATGGGTATTTATTAAATGGATAAGGTCATGCTTTTTAGGAAGGACACTCCTGGCGTTCCTCTGCAGAAAAGTGAATTTTACTAAAATAGGAAATGATAAGTTCAATAATATTATGGGCAACGTGGTCAGGTAATTAGTTGGAGTGAGTAATGTATTTAAAAGTGTAATTAGTGTTTCTATTTTATCAGTAGAAATATATCGGGTTGTGGGGAGTTATTGGTTAAAGCAGAGCCATTAGTGGAGGGAGAAAAGGAATATTTTTTGTCATGTTTCTGTGAGCTTGTTGATCATATCCGGGTACCAAACGGGCATGTGATTTTGGCTTACTGACTACGGTCTTCCTATAGGAAGTTGAGTAAGGAGTTTTAGGGTAGGATACCTGTGGTAAAGATGTACTGGAGCTCAGCGGAGTAGGAGAGGAAGCGGAAACTTCAGCAAAAGTTTTATAAACGGGAGGAAACCTTTTTGCTGCTTCTGCATATGATATACTTTGTTCTGCCATAACAACTTTGGTGTTTTTTTGTCTCTTGTACTCAGGGCATTGCTTGTCAGTTGCACGGTGCGAGCCTGAGCAATAGTTGTCACCTACATGTTCCTCACCACAGCGGCAACATTGGGGTTTTGAACGGCACCGGGTTTTGGTGTAGTCATATTTGCAGCACTTATAACACTGTACTGTGGGGAAATAGTAAATATCAACTGGCAGAGAATTAAAGCAGCAAAAACTCTTTTCGGAAGTGTTTGACCATCAAAAGTAAGTACCACCGGTTAATATTCTGCGACTCCATCATTAAATACTTTATGGTTTAGTCTTCTAACTTTAAGGATGGGACCGCAACCAGTTGGTGTTTTCACATTTTCCATAACCTCATCGTCTGTCCATTCATTTGGGATCCCCTTAACTACACCCATTCTAGATATGTTAAAGGATGGAATTGAAGTATCATAGCCCTTACTATCTAATTCAGTGTTGGATAAGAAACTGTTGGCGGCCTCAGGGGTTTTAAATTCGACTGCTATTTTGTTACGACCAATTTTCTTAATACCATCTTCGAGAACGTATTTAATCTTGAGATTCCATAGTAATTGGCCAAATTTTACAGGATGTAGGGTTGAGCCTGCTGTAGGGTCTGATTCAGTACGCGAGACGTGGACCAAGAACGGCGCTACATCTCTAGCTGAATAGCGTGTTCGACTATAACGTTCCGGAGCTTCTTGACGTTGGTGTTTTGCAGAGACAACTTCTGGGATAATGTCAGTTGCCCTTTCATGCTTGCGATTATGTATTGTTTACAGAGTCTCGAAATTGCTTAAAGGTGCAGTTAAAATCGGTAAATACACCGAATTTCGACGTGGAAGAGTACTCACATGATTCCCAGAATTATTGGGGTCTGGAAGGCGGCCAGGGGGTCGATCGTCAACCTCCATGGTCGTCTCGCATCACCCAGCAAATAAAAGTAAATAAAAACTTACCACCAGTATATATTCACACAAAAGGACAAATACAACAAAAAGACAAACACAAGGCAGATATTGGCCACCAGTCATAACACCCAAGTCTATGAAAACACCGAAAAATTACCTGACAAAAAATTTCCACATGCGTTCACCATAGACACTTCGTGGGCAGACGTCCAGTGTATATCGGAACAAAGCCTTTAATATTCTTTGGCCTTTATCTGTTGTATGTCAGCTGTCAATTAGGGATGCAGGAAGAACCAACAACTATCGATATAACGATGTGTTAAAAAATATTGGTATAAGTATCAAATATCCTTTATTCCAACCTAGCATCCACCACTAATAATGTGTGATTTTTATTCGTCACAAATTTTCCAAATGGCCCTCTGTGCTGTATACCTGCATATATTGAGCATTGCAACAGAGTACTGGACTCAACAGACTGCCCGATCTGCATAGTAGGAGACTTTAACTTAGGTAAAATCGATTGGAATCTAAATGCAATAAATGCTACCTTGCCTAAAACTACTGAAACTCTATTAGATTTTTTAAATGTAAGTCAGTTGATACAGTATAATTATGTAAAGAATTGCTCCGGGCGTATGCTGGATCTAGTGTTGTCTACCATTCCAATACACTCAGTAAATGAGTCTAACTGTCCACTTACTGTTAGTCTACAAGTATCATCCTCCACTTGAATGGACCATGTCACTGGTTAAGCATCGTAATCTGTCCTATAGTTTGAGCTCAAGACCAAACTTTTATAGGGCAAATTATACAGAAATTAATAATCATCTTGATACAGTAAATTGGACTGAACTATTCAAAAACGTAAATGACGTGAATAAGATGTTATTGATATTCTATAAATATTTAAATGATGTAATTAAAACATGCGTGCCTAACCGAAAGCCAAAGGGCAGGCGCTATCCGCCATGGTTTGACAAAACAATAATTATGTTACTGAAAGAAAAAAATAAGCTTAGATTACGTTTCAAAAAATACAAAAGTCCTCTAGATGAAATTGAATTGAAATTGCTTTCAAAACGATCTAAAAAATTAGCCAAGAATTTATATAATGAATATATTATGAATATTGAAAAAAATATTAATGACAACCCTAAACTCTTCTGGACTTACATAAAAGCTAAACGCGGTGGATCCAGTGCCTACCCTCTGTCTATGATTGACGAACAAATCGTAACTTCCAATCCCTCTGAAGTCTGTGATCTTTTCGCTACACACTTTTCAACCGCATACACACTTGACAAAGACACTCATGCTGATTGTAACTCGAGGCTCTTCCAGGAACTACAAAATAATAGCCAGTGCTTGACTGGTCCAGGAATCGATCGTGACTGTCTGCTCAAGAAATTAAAGGCAGTTAATACCAGTAAGGGAGCAGGTCCAGACGGCATCCCACCGATTTTTATCTCGTCTTGCGCATCAGCCTTAACATCTCCCTTGCTGTTAATCTTTAAAGCTTCGCTGGCCTCAGGAACCTTTCCTTTAGAATGGAAAAAGGCCAAGATAGTCCCAGTATATAAATCAGATAGGAAAGATGTTATTTCCAACTACAGGCTAATTTCAATCTTATCCGCCTTTGCGAAGATTTTTGAATCCATTGTCTGTGTACACATTCAGCAGCATTTTAAAATGTACCTTAGTTTCCATCAACATGGCTTTGTACCGTTAAGATCCACGGCCACCAATTTGGTTGCGTTCACAGAGTCTCTTGCCCAGGCTGTGGATGAGGGTGAACAATTAGACGTACTATATACGGATTTCAGTAAAACGTTTGACAAAATGTCCCACTTTGCATTACTGTACAAACTAGCAGCCTACGGAGTAACAGGGTACTTACTTAAATGGTTCAAATCCTATCTAACAAAACGCGAGTTTTATGTATATGGGTGTGGGCGCAGCACCACCACCAAGGGGCGCATCGAAATGATTACACACACTGTCTGAGTAGTATATAATATCTTAGCATTCTTCAGGTAATTTATTTATTGCTTATTTATAACAGCTATATATACTCAAGCGTAATAATAGCCTAAAGACTCAACGGACTCAACCCGCTTAATTCAGTTGCGCGGGAGCAGTCGTCACAGACCACCATAGTACTTGTAGTCTGGTGGATTCTAGTCTAGTGATGTGTCCTCCTACTAGTGCTGTCACAAGCTGACCGCCAGTGGCTTAACGCCACATGTAGTGGTCAACGGTTCTCGTTCCGCATCACACCGCATAAGCTCAGGCGCCCCACAAGGTTCCCATTTGGCCCCAATCCTGTTTAACATATTTATTAATGACCTTCCCCAATGTTTTCGTTTTTCTGAAACTTATCTATAAGCTGATGACTTAAAGTTTGCACGCAAAATTGACTCTTTTAGAGATAATGACCTTCTTCAGGACGATCTTAACCAAGTTATAGAATGGTGTAAAAATAACAAGATGCAACTGAACCACAGTAAATGTTATCATGTAAAATACACACGAAAAATTAACTATATCGATACTAAGTACTTCATAGGTCAAGACAAGGTCCAGGAGGTGGAAATAATCAAAGACTTGGAAGTACTATTCGACAGAAAAGTCAGCTTTGTGCCTCACATAGATAATATTATTAAAAAGGCCTCAAAAATGTAAGGATTTATACTTCGTAACAGTAAAGGTTTTAAAAATAGCAGCACTAAAATAATGCTGTACAATAGTCTGGTGCGGAGTATGTTGGAATACTGTAGCGTTATATGGAGACCCCATTATGCCACTCACATGTTACGGTTAGAGCGTGTCCAGAAGCGGTTCATGTGGCACCTGGCATTCTGTGAAGGTAAAACTAAGCGTTTGCCATCCTATATATCACGACTGCGTTATTTCAGGGTACAACGGCTATCCATCCGCAGAGAAGTCGCAGACGCTTCATTCCTATATAAATTAGTTAGAAATGAAATAGACTGTCCCAATCTGCTGAATCTCCTCATATTTCGTGTCCCTTCTAAATATCCTAGGAATGCTATTACACCATTATGTCCGCCGCTACGTAGGTCTGTACTTGGCACAAACTCACCAATTCCAAGGTTGTGTAAATTACTCAATAGCCATAGTCACTTAATTGATGTGCACTTTGACAGCATGGGTAGCTTTATTAGGGTCTTTACACGTGACAAACAATGATTCTGACTTGCTTGTGCTGTCCTGGTGAACATATCACTCAACCGCGAATTCTGGGTGTTGTCACATATCCGAAATATATACGATTAATTTTAAATGTTGATATCTCTGAAATTCTACCCATTTGTTGGTTTTTATTTTATTTTAAGTTGTATTTTATATTATGTTATATATGCCCCTTCATTAATCTCAATGTTCATTTTTTAAATATTAATATATAGATAAAAATAATAATAATTTTATAAACAATAATTTAATTGGTTTTTATGTTTGTATTCTGTCCCTATAATGTGCATGCGGTGTTAGCCAGTAAGTGGTTGTTACACATGTAAATGTATCTACTTTATTTAGAAAATAAGTTAAAATGTACAGTGGAAACAATCGTTGGTTAACCTAATAAATAAATAAATGATTCCAAACTCGATGGGTTTGCGTCGTTTCAATACAGAGTTACTGTGGTCACCTTTCAGCTCCATCATCAGACCCTGGATATCATCCATGACTGAAGTTCTAGTCAGGACATTTCAAACGAGCCCTAACTCAATGGAGTTGCGCCATTTAATTACAGAGTTTCGCATGACCACCTTCCAGCTCCATCATCAGACCCTACATACCATCTAAAGACAAAGTACTCATCAAGACGAATCAAACATGTTCAAACTCGACGGGGTTGCGTCATTTCACTATAGACCTGGATACCATCTAGACACAAAGTACTCGGCAAGACAAATCATACGAGCCCAAACTCGATGGGGTTGCGCCGATTCATTATAGAGTGCCTATGTCCACCTTCCAGCTCCATCATCAGATCAGCTCCATGTCATTATAATATTGCATTGTCACGTGATATACACGTGCGTGTGAAATTTCAGCTCAATCGGAAACCGCGAAGCGTGTCAAATTTAACTTGCAAGATTTGAACGGGACAAGTACAATAAAAGCGCCGCCACGCTAACAGCCGATTTTACCCTCCCTCCGCATTAGATGTTTCACATCAATAAATAAAAGTACAACTAAGAAAATACCCAACAGTATTGATGTATTTTCACAAAAATGATATTTATTTAATAACCTAGGTATCTTTTTCTGAAACACTATCTATGGCCGAAATTCATCGATGCCAAAACCGCTGACACGGGTTTTTTTTTTTATTTATTCTACTCAAATTCTACCTTTAGGATACGCAATGGACATAGATAAATAACTATACTTGAAAGCCATGGACCTATCATACAACACGCGTTTCAATTTCTAAGGGTTATAATGGCATAGAAAAACGCATCTAGATACATTTATAATTTATCACAACTTTTCAACGGAGAAAGTTTTAGTCCTTATTGTGACGGACTAAGGATACAAGTGTCACCACCACATTCTTTCAGGAACATGGGGCCAGTTTTAACGGGTGTCGTACGAGGTGACTAAGGGAAGTAAGCAATTATCATCCATTGCATGACTGGTGGTAGGGCTGGCTACCAAGTGGGAGCACTCACTTGCTATCGCATATGAGTGGACTGGAACCAGCATCTCCTTTGTGACCAGCCATAAAGCACATCGGTGTGGCGTTCTCTTGGGGAGGCCTATGTCCAGCAATGGACGTCGAAAGGCTGATGGATGGATGGATGGATGTGTTTTGGTTGTAGCAGGAGATAGCAGTTCAGCAGCTCCCGGAGCAGGACGGGAGACTTTAGAGGCGGTTGCACCGCACCTCCACCGCTGGTTAAATCGAAGGTACGGCAACCTCAGTTTTCGGTTGACGCAGGTACTTACCGGACACGGGTGTTTCGGTAAGTACCTGCATCGTATTGGTAGGGAAGGAGCCCCCGGATGCCACGAGCGTGGCGCCCATGTTGATGACGTGCGCCACAATCTGGAGGAATGCCCCGCCTGGGGGCCCCAGCGCCACGCCTGTCGATGGCAATTGGAAGAGACCTGTCGCTGTCGGCCGTAGTAAGCCGAATGCTTGAAGGTGACGGGTTCTGGTCGGCCGTTGCCTCCTTCTGTGAGGCTGTAATTGCACGGAAGGAGGGCGCGGAGCGGGAACGTGAGGCGTTGGCCCACGCCGACTTGCTCCGCCGGCGGCGACCAGGGGGCAGGAGGCGTCGCTACGCTCACCTTCTCCCACCGCCTTGATTACGACAGGACGTGGCCGGTTGGCCATCTGCCTGGGGCGTCGGAGTAGAATGTCGAAAGACGACCCTCTGGCGCCCCGCTAACAGGCGTGGAAGGGGCCGCTGTGGTTTTAGTCGGTATTCCGGGCGTAATTAAGATCTGCGCGCCAGGCGAGTCCTACATACCCCTCCGTTTGTCACTGACGGAGGGGATGCGTAAATGCATATCCACAGCGACAACAAAAAAAAAAAAAGGAGATAGCAGTTAATTCTTTTATTACAATATCCGTGAAATAAAATGGTGAGCTTGACAATACCCTGGGTATTGTTGAGTCCATGAGCGACGGTTACTATTTAGCATCAGGTGGGTCGTGGCTCGTCTACCATCATACGCAATAAAAAATAAAAAATTTTTTGTTCTTGTGTTATAGACAACTCTGATGAAAAGAAGTGTTATAATTTGAAATACTTTCAATATATAAAACTTAGTGCTCCTCAGCTCTTCGAACTGACTTGGTCGTAAAAACTACCCCAATTTATGATTTTTACATCATCATCATTTGATTAGATCCTAGTTTGATATAATTTTATATGAACAGAAAAACAAACAATATAAATTCATAAAGAACTTTTTTTTTGTAAAACCACAAATATATCAATACTTTTTGGCACTTCCTGCATCCCCACCCCGCGAAACGCATCAGCGAAGAAATTCGGCTCAAGAGCAATATACCAACGCGATTTGATTCGGCGCGCTTCAGCGCGTCGCTAATGGACACAGTTTCACAGTAAATATATAGGAGGCGACTTTCTGCGACTCGATTCGGCTCGACTCGGCGCGTCTGACGGACGCGGGGTTTATATGAAAAATGCATTTCGATTCGATTCAGCGCGTTTCTGCTGTAATCGACGCTAAGCTTATGAGGTTATTGGTATCAGCAATTACTGTGGGAAGATATGTATGTAACAAACATGTCGATGTCATGAATCGACTAATATTTATTTTCATTGTTGCTCAGTAATTTTAGAAGGAACCATCTGGTCTTCCTTAGTGACCCTTAAGGTCTTTAATACCTTAGTGATGCTATGTACCTTTTTTTTGGAAGTGAAAACTTCTTTTAGCGCGGTACGCATATTTTTAGATTAGATAAAATCTCTGGACTCGCGATACCGTTACGAGACGAAGCTAGTGTGTGCATTGGAAATTAAATTTGACACACTTCCTGGTTTCCAATTGAGCTGAAATTTTACACCCATATGTATATTGCGTGACAATGCAATATTATGATTACATAGAGCTGATCTCATGACGGAGATGGAAGGTGGACCTAGGAACTCTATAATGAAACGGCGCAACCTCATCGAGTTTGGGCTTGTATGATTCGTCTTGACGAGTACTTTGTTTCTAGATGGTATCCAGGGTCTGAGGGTGAAGCTGGAAGTTGGCCATGCGAAACTGTAATTAAATGGCGCAACTCCATCGATTTAGGGCTCGTTTGAAATGTCTTGACTAGTACTCCAGTCCTAGATGATATCCAGGTTCTGATGATGGAGCAGGAAGGTGGCCACAGTAACTCTGTAATGAAATGACACAACCCCCATCGAGTTTGGAATCGTTTGATTCATCTTGACGAGTACTTTGTCTTAAGATGGTATCCAGGGTCTGATGATAGAGCTAGAAGGTGGCCATAGGAACTCCGATATAAAACGATATAACACCATCGAGTTTTGGCTCGTATGATTCGTCTTGACGAGTACTTTGTCTCTAGATGGTATCCTGGGTCTTATATGGAGCTGGAAGGAGGCCACAGTAATTATGTAATGAAACGACCCGAACCCATCAAGATTATATTCGTTTAATTTGTCTTAAGGAGAACTTTGTCAAGTTATGATCATTTTTTTTTTAATGCCTGAATGAATAATTTTGATTTACAAGTTTTAATCTAAGATCATACAATTAATTTGGATATCTAAAAATAACAACTGTTTGTTTATAGTTTTAAGTTTTCACTTCTATCGGCAGTCCTTAGACTGCTTTGTTTTTTTTTATTGCTTGTAGTGGCAGATGAGCCACGGTCCATCTGATGGTAAATGGTAACCGTCACCCATGGACTCGACTATACCAAGAGTATTGTCAAGCCGTTGCTTACCAATTCATTTTACAGATATGAAATTAAATATAAACGGCTATCTCCTGCTACAGCCAAAACGCAACGATGTGCTTCATGGCCGGTCCCACGGGAGAAGGTGGTACCAACCCACTCGGGCCCGATACCAAGTGAGTACTCCCACTTGGTACTCAGCCCTACCACCAGTCATGCAATGGATGATAATTACTTACTTCCCTTAGTTACCTCATACGACACCCGTGGGAAAGAATGGGGTGGCGACACTTCTATTCTTAGTCCGCCACCACACGGATAACCCTATTTACATACTCTTTCAGCTACTTATAACTTGTGTGATATAAAAATAACTAGACGTCGCGGGACGTCTAGCAGATGTGAAAACATCGGAATTATTTTGTAGAAATAAAATGATTGTAACTCGACAAAGTACTCCTCAAGACGAATCAAACGAGTATAAACTCGATAGGGTTGCGTCGTTTCATTACAGAGTTACTGTGGCCACCTTCCAGCTCCATCATCAGACTCTGGATACCATCTAGAGACAATGTACTCGTCAAGACAAATCATACGAGCCCAAACTTAATGGAGCTATGTAATTTTATATCTTAGTTCCAATGGCCACCTTCTAGCTCCATCATCAGACCCTGAATACCATCTAAAGACAAAGTACTCGTCAAGACGAATCAAATAATTCCAAACTCGATGGGGTTGCGTAGTTTTATTACATAGTTACTGTGGTCACCTTCCAGCTCTATCATCAGACCCTGGATATCATCTAGGACTGAAGTTCTAGTCAAGACATTTCAAACGGGCCCTAACTCGACGGAGTTGTGCCATGTAATTACAGTGTTTCGCATGGCCACCTTCCAGTTCCATCATCAGACCCTGGATACCATCTAAAGACAAAATACTCATCAAGACCAAACTCGACGGGATTGCGTCGTTTCATTATAGAGTTACTGTGGCCACCTTCCAGCTTCATCGTCGGCTCCTGGATACCATCTAGACACAAAGTACTCGGCAAGACCAATCATACAAGCCCAAACTTGATTGGGTTGGGCCGTTTCATTAAAGAGTTCCTATGTCCACCTTCCAGCTCCATCATGAGATCAGCTCTTTGTCATCATAATATTGCATTGTCACGCGATATACACATGCGTGTAAAATTTCAGCTCAATCGGAAACCGGGAAGTGTGTCAAATTTAACTTGCAAAATTTGAACGGGAGAAGTAAAATAAAAGCGTCGCCACGCTAACAGCCGATTTTACTCTCCCTCCGCATTAGATGTTTCACATCAATAATAATGCCAGTTATTTTTATATTGTGTTTGTGTTATTACATATGATTAAAATTGAATTAAAACAAGATTTACTAAGCAGAGTGGTGGTATTATTTATCAGCATAATACGCAGTCGAGATATTGGAGCTCGATAAATTGAGATACGGAGAAGGTTTTATAAAGACCATTAGCACCCCCAAAGTTTATAAAGAAGTGTTAATGACCAATATTGGTTCGATACAATTCACAAGTTACTTAGTTTTCACTTTTATCAGTAGTCCCCAAAGACTGGCCTGCATATTTTTTTAATACTTTTTGGAAGTTAGGTAATTAAATTGTTACAAATAAAACAAATAATTCTTCACTCAATTTCATCCATTTAACGAGAGTCAAGTAACTCGAGTTCAATTTGAGTTAGGAAAATTTAAACTCGAGTTAAATCGAGTAGGGTTTATTATGAGTTGTCACATCTCTAATTGGGTTGCAATTTGACACACATAGATATAATTATACAGGTAGATAAAGATTTACGCAATTAAAAAACCTTTGTTCACTCAATAATTTATTGAACGCTTGAAGTATCGATATCGATATTTTTTACGTGCTTCCCTAGCAATATCCCCCATTTTCAGTTCTAACTAGCGATGGGACGAGTTGTACATTTTCGAACTCGCTCTATTCGAACCAAAATGATGGTCAACTCGAGTTGTAACTCGAGCTGACTCGGTGTCAATGTCAACGTGTCAAGTAGTAGTAACTCCGAGTACAACTCGTAGCGTGAATATTATGGAAATGATTATATTACTTCAAATTAACGAAAGAACTGGCGACCGAGTCACCGAGTTGCCAGCGATTCATCAGCTCGACACAGAGATAGGTTGATACGAAAAGCATATAATTTAGTAGGTTATTTTATTTTAGCATTCAAACACGTTTGTAAATCTGTGGAATTATCAATATTAGCTTATAAATTTTAGGATTTATGCATTGATTAAATATTAAAATTAGCACTATCTACATAATTTAATGAGAAGAGTGATTGGCTTGACTCACGACTTGATTGCGTCGCCGGTTACATGCAACCATAGAACAATAATACTCGGAAGCATTCAACTGTCGACGCGACTTGTAGATTACCGAGTCGACTCGGGTTCGTGTAAAAGGAAGTCGAGTTGACTCGTTTGTAGAGTAGCTCGAGTTGACCGAGTTAATTAATTCGATTGAGTTGCCCATCGCTAGTTCTAACTTTTAGAAACATTACAAATGACACGGTAGTGACGGTAGTTATTGCACGCCTCATAAGCGAAGCGTTGAGGTGTGTTCTACTCCCGGTTGACACGGCACAGCTGATTTTTCAAACTTAAAATGTCTCTATTTATCATATATTGCACTTTTAAAATAATATGTACACACACATATTAAGAACAAACACTATTTTTAACACTCATGATATTTTTGATGCCGTTTTTGTTATTTAAACTAGTTAAAAAACTTTTTGAAAAAAATCTGGCTTGGACGTCCGGGAATTGTAGGTAATGTATGTTAACACGATAACGACCAAAATACTTTACAAATCGAGTCTTTTTTTTTTCGTTTACGAATTATTATGACTAGGAATAGAGCCCGATTACTTTTCACGTTCACTGATTCGATGTGGTTTAATTGTTATTAAATAAACAAAAAAATACTGAATATTTACGGCATTTACGCTCGACGCGACACTAAAACCAGCGCCTTTCATGAGAACTACCTACCTTTTTACGTACGCATAGCCACCTGTGGTTTTACTATCGTCAACAGAACAGAACGCCGTTCGCCTTGCCGGTACATTGGTTTTTGTTAAAAGAAAGTTTTTACCTTTGCTTGACGAACTGATGATATTTGTCAAGTATAATAACTATTTTATTCATAACAATAATTAAAAACACTAAACACACGTAAATAATAACACACCAACGTTATACAACACGAAAAAAACATATTTTACATTCCACAATTTTTTTGCGTGGCCTTGGCGTCACCGTATTTTCACTTAGAACAAAGTATTAAATTATAAGGCAACCAAGTTAGTTAAAATGGTTTTGAGATTTCTGGTTGAACTCATTGATTTTTAAATAAGTCGTATAATATTGTCCAAAGTTGCAATTTCCTATTGATAGATGTCGCTGTTTTAAAGTAAAAGAGATATTGATAAATGCAGCCCTAGATGTCGCTAGTGGCAAGGAAACTAACGATGTCTTTTTGTTTTCTTAAATTGTTTTTGTTTACAGTTTAATAAATTATTCAATTTTACATGTTTATATATATATGCACTTATGCAGGTATATGTGTAAACTCATGGATTGTTGTTCTTACTAATTGCCAGATGGCGCCTTGCAAAATGACTGAGAGGTAGACCAATATCTACCTCTCAGTCATTACTTAGTACTTCTTAAAATTAGCGCTAGATGGCGTATAAGACATGAAACCCACATTAGTACTTTTTGAAATTAGGCTATCTATGTGATTTATTGAAAACTACTTAGTAAGAGCAATACATTATTAGTTACTTATCAAATAATCAATTTTATTGTGAAAAATGAAGATTATGAGGCGTGCAGTTTTGGATTTTCCAAAGTATTTTCTTCTCCTTCTGTTTGCTACCTCATGGTGAACTATAATAAAATAATAAAATTGATCCAGAGATGCAGTTTCATAGTACTTATATATTGTATAGGAGACGAATTTCTGCAATTTGAGTCGACTTTTTTCGAGTTGTCTAATGGACGTGGGGATTTACAATGAGTAGTATATTTTTGTTATGAACTTCTAACTTCTCTTGCTGTAACATGCTCCAACCAAACCAACACAGATGTTGACGTAGTGATTATATACTCCATATACTCTTTGGACACGGCCAGACACGGCTTTGCTAGGTCCCATATTTAAACGGTTCATTATTTTATTCTGTACCTGTACTTGTATATTTGCACTATAAAAGTAATATTGTAAACCGACGTTAGTTAGTTCATTTTCATTTCTACTCTATAATAATCCTAGCTCTATAAATTTAATAAATTATAGATCAATAATTATAGATGTTTTGTTTGATTTGATCGAATCGTGCATTCGGTAGTGGTGTAGGTACTTTACTTAGGTACTACTAGCAATTTGACGATTTTCAAGTTTTGTTTGAGATGATTCATTTGGATTGCAGTGCGTTGAACTTCCGTTTAAAATAATTGAAACCTTATATTTAATAAAATGGATTCACCGAGACGAAATAACTCGGATGAGCAACGATGTTTCATTGGACTGCAAGATTTGAAAATATCCAACAAAATCGAAGAAGATATTACTGAGCAGGCGCACGGCGCTGTGACATCAAACACAAGCTCACTCGCCAAAACTCGATCTGTAGGCGCAATAGAAAGCTTTGTGTTGGATAACAACCAGAACAATCGTCAAGATTATAGCTTTTATGCGCGATCAAATGTCATAGCTGCCTCAAAGTTTGCGACACCTAAACGAGTAGAAACCATTGCGTCGATCAATAAGCGTGATATAAATACTACAGCTTTGCCTTCAAGTCCTACGCGCTCTATCGATTCTGTTTCACAAAGGTCACTCAGCTATCAAACAGAAGACTTATATGAGATACCTGCTGGTCCAAATACCCAATATCCGCCACCGGTATATGAAAATGTAGATTATTACGGCGAGCAGCGGTCTCCACAACCACCCTATTATCATCAGCTATATCACCAATCGCCTCCACTGCCAGTGTCGGACGGATACTACGATACACGTTACAGTAAAGCCCAACCCCAAGTGCCAGTTAATTCCAAAATTAAGTCTAACCCATTAGTGTACGAAAATATGTTGTGTTCAGATAGTGATAAGAAAGAATTTAAACCTCAACAAAATCACGACCAGCGTTTTATACAACAGGGTTCCGTCCCTGGCCCTCAAGTTCCTAACACTCATGTCACGAAAAACGTGTCACAAATTGTGGCTAGTGAAACATATAACAAAGCCCCACCTCCACCTCCATACACAGGATTGACACAGGATAATCCTAGCAGTGATTATACAGTAATGAAGTCAGCACCTCCGAAGTACACGGATGTTAGTTCTTTATTGAAAAATGAAAACACAATTAGTTTTGATGATAAGATTGTTACAATACCATCTACTGCAATCTATGCCTCAATAGCCCCAAGTGCCCAGAGACCAAAAGCAAACCTTGCTACAGAAGTCCAGACAACTACAGCAAGCCCAAAGTTCTTTCATCCTAAACCAAATATTGCAAACAGTATTGGTAAGGATAAGTCGCCTGTAACTAATGGAGGATATAATGCAAAACCATTAACTGCAAATAGGATGCAGATAATAGAGGATACCAATAGTTCAGACTATGTGTGCATGACAGGAGGTTCCCCAGCAGCCGCTGTAGCTGCAGCTAATAGGGACAATGTGTCAATAGCTTCTGAATCGACTGGTTCTCGTAATTTAGTTTCTGGTCTCACTTCTTTATGTTCTCCGGCACCATCGCCAGCTCCTAGTCCTACACCTAGTTCTGTGTCCCAAGTATCGGGAGGATCTCGTGGCTCTGGTGGTAGAGGAAAAAGCCTGCTACCTTATAGCATAACTCCTCCACGTCCCCCCGGCCCCAGTGAAGCTCAACGCAAAATAGAAGAGCTCACACGGCAACTTGAGGAAGAAATGGAGAGACAGGATGAAGAGGGTGAATATTTTGGTGAGTTGTTGAAAAAACTATACTAACAAATTTATTTATATAATGCACTTCATTCTATGAATACATTAGAATATAAGAGGAGTGAGGGGGAATTTTTTTGGCCGTGTGGGGCTGGCTTTAGAATTGTCCAACCCCTCTCCACCCATGGGAGTCGTAAGAGCCGACTGAGGGAATATCGGGAGAAGTGGGCAGCAGCACTCCCTCGAGTATTAACAACATCTACTGTGATCGCCAACCCGCCTGCCAAGCGTGGCGATTACGGCAGTATACCCCCAATTTGGGGTATCCTATGTCCAGCAGTGGACGTCGAAAGGCTGATGGATGGATGGATGGATGGAGGGGGAATTTCTTGTAGGGGTGACAGAGGGAGGGGGCTGACTAAGGAAACTGAGTTTACATCATTTTTATTTAGGTATTTAATTATAATATAGATCATGAACAAAGCAAGGAAGGGTGAGGAGTCGTAACTTTCATGACATAATATTTGTAGGGGGTCATAATATTAATAGGGGGGTGGTGGTAAGTGATGTAGGCTGCAAAAATGAGTAATTATTGTGACATAAATAGCTCAGTAACTATTACTAAAAAAAATACTGATGAAACTCATATTTATTGTCAGGTATCTGCCACACATGCAGAGCGGGTGTAACAGGAGCAGGCCAAGCTTGTCAAGCTATGGGCAATCTTTATCACACAAACTGTTTTATCTGTTGCTCATGTGGGCGTGCACTCAGAGGCAAAGCTTTCTACAATGTGCATGGTAAAGTTTACTGTGAGGAAGACTATCTGGTTAGTATAGCCCTATAATTTAGTTTGACCTAAGGGGTGTAAAGTGATTGAAAAATGTAATTTTGTTTGCAGTACTCTGGATTCCAACAAACTGCTGAAAAATGTGCAATATGTGGTCACCTCATTATGGAAATGGTGAGTCAGTGTATAATTTTTATACTTAAACATATTTTTATTTGCTTATGGTATGGAATTTTTGATTGGGATTTTCACCCACTTCAAGTGGTTGAATTAAATTGAAACCTTCTACACTTATTAATTATTGATGACACTATAATAATTTGAGAAGTTTATCCATTTTTAAGGTTCCATAGCCAATAAGGAGCCCTTATAGTTTCGCCATGTCTGTCTATCTGCTGTTTGCAGCTTAGCTCACAGACTTAAGGAAGCTGTAATTTAGCATGAATATAATATTAGTCACGCCAACATAATGTTAAATAAAATCTTGTGAAAACTCCAGTCTATTATTATTACTAACAATTATAGATAGTTTAATTTATTATGCTACAGATTTTGCAAGCCATGGGCAAGTCATATCATCCAGGTTGCTTCCGCTGTTGTGTGTGCAATGAATGTTTGGATGGAGTACCCTTCACAGTGGATGTTGACAACAAGATATACTGTGTCAATGACTACCATCGCATGTTTGCACCAAAGTGTGCTAGTTGTGGAAAGGGTAAGTTAACACCCTACTAATATTATAAATGTGAAAGTTTATATGTTTGTTACTCAATGACATAATAGCTGCATAAATTTGGATGAAATTTGCCACAGATAGACTCACACTTTGTGTTCTGGCAGTTGGATAGGATACTTTTTATCCTGGCAAAATATGCACACACAAATAAACCAATCCTCTTGTAGAGAGATATTACATATTGAGCCGTTAAGTCCCCGAAACTTCACCACTGCATAGGAACTGTCTTCTAATTTTTGGATTAGACCAGGTCCAAAATTATATTCCACTAAAGTAATGTCACACAGTTCCAGTGGTCTGCCAATACAGGTGGAGAGACTGCACACGGCGAGTTTATTTAGTGAGGGGCCCACACTATCCTGTTTGTTGCCCCGAACGACGGGGTGTGCGGTTCCCGCCTTTACAAAAAAAAGTCTGGCATCAACATCAATGGCAAAAATATATCGCTCACCTTCTATTTGTAGATCCAATTCTGATGATATCAGAATTGCTAGAGGATATTAGCAGCATGCTCAAAAATGTCAGCAGGATTAATGAGGAACAAATTATTTGTTCTTTAAAGTAGCTGAGCATTTCAAGTGCTAAAATATAAATCAAAAGGATTATTGACTTGAAAAATGAATATGGACATGACGAAAGTCATGAATAATATACCTATAATGCCTGTCATTTCAGCACCGATCCTTGTCGTTAATGCACTTTACAAAGTGGTTGTCCACTACTTAGGACAAACAGTCTGACTGGATAGACACATCTTAGCGAAAGAGGTCAACAAACAAATTCGACTTGGCTGGGCAGCATTTGGGATGATTCAGTTTATGAAAATCTAGGTCAATATATCACAGTGCCTAAAAACAAAAGTATATAAACAATGTATATTACCAGTAGTCATCACAGTGGAAATAATAGAACAGAGACGTGGTACTCGAATGTTGCATTTGTATCAAAACTGCCATTAGGCGAGGATCCGTAATACGGAGATCCGTAGGTGATCGCGAGTGCCCGACATAGCCCACCGGTAGACATGTTATTATTGGTAATGGACAGGCCACCCTGCTAGACGGACTCGGTAACTGTGTTACATTGCTTCAGTGGTCCGCCGGCGGCTTACCCTCTCCGGTACCCTCTACTGAGCGACGCATCCACACAAGGAGCGAACCTTCGCGGTAAGCCTTGCGGGTGGCGAACGTTCATCAGTCCATCCACCCGCAGCCTCAGCTAGGGCGGCATCAGGCTCAAGTACTCATGCCTGCGCTACCCCAGTCGCTGGCGGCGGTTCGGGTTAGCGGAAGGGTCAGCGTCCCTAGCCCTCTCCGCCGCTTCCTTCTGCGAGATTCCCTCCTGCGACCGCGGCCCAATTCCTGTCGCTGCTAAGTATCGCTTTGACAACGCTCGGCAGCGAGAGGTCTCCTCCTATTGCCGTGATGAGTTCACGGCGCTGCTCGGCCCAAGCTGGACACGACTGATAACGTGTGCCGTGCCGTGTTCTCGTCACAGCCGCATTGGTGACAGCCCGGAGTCGTCTCCCTCCTCGCGACTATGTGCAGGTATCTGTCGAAGCAACCGTGCCACGACAGCACCTTTACCGGTCGAAAGGTGAGGACTCCATGCCGTCGCCCTACCCACTCCTCCAATACCGGCTGGAGCCCTACGGTCCAAAGACCGGCCCGGGGCGCCTCCAGCCGCGCTCTCCAACGGGCCATGGCAGTTCGGCGAGCCTCGCCCTGCCACCTGGCCACCTCACTGGGTAGGGGGTTAATAGTTGGACATATTGTACCGCAGGTGAGTGTCCTGAAGTCCTGAAATACAGGGCTTCCCTAGTTTAGGCTCCAGTTCACCACAGTTATATATGGCACAACTTACCTTTGTAATCCTTATTTTGTATTTACTATCATGTGGTGGAAAAAAAAATATTTTATTTATTTATCGACCGGACCACCCCCGCGTAAAACTGTCGGCCGGCACGTATTACTGGGTCCGCCCATATTATTTTAGACGGCGGCGCGAGCCTTGGGGACAATTGGCGGAAGTGCTCGCGAAAGCGCCACCGCCCGCCCAGCACCAGGCCCAGATACTTAATTTGGACCTGCGCGCGATCAACCCTAAGAAATAAGACAGTAATTTTACTTTTAAAGTACATTAATTGATCACACAGGCCTTTTACATCAGAAAATTTCTTATATAATGTTATGATTAAAATATCTGCGAATTCTACATCTTTGCAGACACATTTACGAATAGATAGCATAAGTAGTTTGTAATATGGTATCAATAATGTTATCTGATTACAGGTATTACGCCCGTCGAGGGAACAGATGAGACGGTCAGGGTTGTGTCTATGGATCGTGACTTTCATGTTGACTGCTATATGTGTTGTGTATGTGGTATGCAACTCACTGATGAGCCTGACAAGCGTTGCTACCCATTAGCTGGTAAATATATTACAGTTGTTGTTGTTTTGTTCTCTCTGCCTACCCCGCAAGGGAAATGGCGTGATGATAAGTAAGTAAGTATCTTACAGTAATTTTCACAATATTTTTTAAAGTACAAATTATAATTTGTGAATAAGGAAAAAGAGTATTTTAGTACGAGCGAGAAACGAACCTGCGTCCCTTCCTTTCCGGGGAAGTGCTCTAATCTATTTTTCATTACTCATACTCTGAAAGTAGGCCTGAAGTTGCCTGAGGAGCGAGTTGAAAGTAATACTTTTCAGCCCCAGGGAGAATTACTTTCAACTGACAGCTGAGTAATTATTAAAAAAAAACAGTTCTATTTTCTGTACAGCCAGTCACAGCGCGATGTAAAATTGAAATAACATAAAGTTAAGTATTTATTAAAGAATTGGTTTTTTATATGACTTTATTTTAATATAGTTGCAACTATATCTTTAAAATAACGAAGATTTATATTTATTCAATGATTAAAATGAAAAATAATGGCTGAATAGCTGACAGGCCACAGAAAAAAAAAAAAAATCGGCGGGGAAACGGCGAATCCAAATTCAATTTTTTAGTCTCCTATTTTTTTTTTAGCTAATTCATGATTTTTATTTTTAGTTTCCTCGTATTCGTAATGAAAAACACAGTGTTTACCTCGGGATAAAGACTTATTTAGTCCCAAGACGAGGTTTGGCGCCCGAGCGTAGCGAGGGCTCCAATAATTCGAGGTGCTTTCATCCCTAGGGTAACAATGTACTATTACGCATGGTATTGTGTTAACTCTTAGCAGTGTAAGCAAAAACAATTATCTAGCCCTGCGTTAGCAGTACGCTCGGAGTTATATACATTAACTCTGGAATGCGCAAGTGGGCCTAAGAGTAACACTGGTTAGGTATTTCTCAAACTCCTTTCTGAGCTGTTAAATTCAACTTCAAAAAGTCTTCATTTCATAGACCTATTATTATAGCACATAGATAAATTTGCTTCACGGTTCAATCCGTATAACCCATTTGATACGAGCGCCGTATTTAGTCCCTAGTTTAGCCATGCTCTTTATATACGAATTATCAGCGTATTTAGCCGGCATGCACACAATGACCTGTGTATTATTTTTTGTTTTTTTTTGTAATTTTATGACATGGTTTTACTAAGACCTTTAGGTCATTTCTTCGGTTTACCTGTGTATTAAAACGTCATATTTAGCCACTGTTTTTCGATATCGATATTTTAAGTGTGAAATTACTAATTTTTAGAATCATCCTAAACCGCATTATTTGTATAAATACATTTTTTTAATCTTACGAATAATCTGATATTGAAATCTATCCAATATAATCAAATACTCTTTATCTTTTTAGGTATGCAGAATATTATAATCTATTATTTCTGCAATGAAACTAAATTTGTTTTAATATTTCAGGCAAGTTAATGTGTCGGGCTTGTCATTTAGCTACTATTGGAGCTGCTACAGGCCCAGGATTACCGCCAGCGCCCCATCTCTCGCCAGCCTCTTACCAGTACATGGGTTAAAATCCAATTCTGCTGTTTTTCTTAGTTAAATAAAAATGAAATTATCTGCAACATAGGCGATTCACACATTGGCGACGCGCCCAGGCGCGGAGGCGCGGGGCAGCAGACCCCGCGCGCGGCGACGGAGTAGCAGATCTGCCTCTTGGAGCAGATTTTACCGCGCCTCCACGCCTGACGGCTTTGCACGCGGCCCGCACCAAACTAAAGGTTACTTTCCATTTGGTCGTCGTGGTGTTAGTTACGTTACAATGGGCAATACTGAACTCATTCAAGACGCTGCAATTGTTTTAGCAATATGGTTTTTGTATAAGCAAATAAGTAGACCTAAATAGAAGATATTGGATACATCCTTTTTTACGAAACAGATCGAGAAATGATTAATTTGTACTGAATTACATAGACATAAGAAAACATGAAGACAAGTTTTATAACTTTACACAAATTTCAACTGCATCTTTTGACTATTTATTGAGCAATCCGTGTCCAGATCCATAGTGAACAAGTCCTTAGTACGAAAACAAGCGCGATACTGCGGAGCGCAGTGTGTTTCCTGCTGCGGTCCGCCGCGCCTCCCGCGCTGTGGCGCGTATTCGGTGTGTTGGACCTGGCGTGTTTTCTATACTAATCGATGTACTTGCATACAATATTAAAATCTCGACCAGGTGACGGAGCGCGGAGCAGTGTGTGAATCGCCTTAGATTAACTTTAAAAATTGTGCTCAAAAAATAAAAATGCCTGATAATTGCAAAGTGAACATTGCAATTGTATCTAGCATTAATGTTAACAATTTAGCTTTAATATAATATTATCGTAGATTTAATGCAAGTTTGGCTTTGTATTGATATACAGATTCATTACAATCACAAAACAAAGGTTTTTAAACATGTCTTTCATTGTAACATACATTATTTATTAAATATTATTACATAACGGAAAAGTTTAATGGTTGCTATTTGGTTTAAACTACAGTATATATTAAGATTTTTTTATATATACAATCTTTTTTCATTCAGTATATGTCTTAAAGACATTGAACACTATGAATTATAATATGTTTGTTCCATGAGCTAGATTGCCACAATGTGATATTGCAATAAGTTTAAAGCTTCTGGTGGAATTGACGTAAAATATTGTTATTTAAAGGAATTGATTATGTCTGCCACTGTTGCAGAACATGTAGAAGCTAATATAGCTGTGATTCTGTTATTATAACAATGTAATATGTATTAAATCTTGTGCCCTTGTGGCTCGCCTATGTACTGCAGCTATTAGTTTGCCATTTATGAGAGGTGCATTTACTAATTTTACACACCAGACGCGACAGCACTCCTGGTTGATGAAAATAGTAATAAAAATAATAATTTCATATCTGATATTCTTTGTATTGATTTCTTCTGACCATGTCATTGTTACAATGAAAACTGCAACAAAACATTCCAGTTATGTGCTGTCCTGTTTTGTACTTAAGATGTTAAATCATAAGTTGTTTTTATGTACATTCTGATGAAAGTAACGTGATTATTATGTAATAATTATTATAAGAATAAACAATTTAAGTAGTACATTTTATATTTAAATAATAAATATTACAAAATTTATAGTTTTTAATTTATAAATAACACATTCCAGAACTTATTTCATAAAGTTATAGAATTTTTAAGTGTTGAGAGAGTTCATACCTATATTTTGATTTTGAGTATATATATTTGAATGAGACAAAACTGTTAGCTATGCGTTAATCACATTTTCTTCATTTTCCTCCTTTCTGTCTTGTATCTTTTCACTTCTTCCATTACTTTGATACGTTTTTCTTTAAGTGACTCATGATAATGTTGCTTACTTTCATTGAAACGATCTTGAATATTAACTTTTTTCTCTTCATATATTTCCTTAAGTCGTTCACGAGATGGCACAGGTTTGACCCAACCTAATGCTGTTAGTTTTTTAATAGCATAGGTGGTACCTCCTAAAATATTCCCAATTGGATTATGAATTCAGACAGATAGATTTAATATAAAATGAACCAGGAAAGGGTAGCTTTATACAGGTGATTGATTATAGCTTGTCAAAATCTTAATGACAATTTGACTTCTTTTTTCATTTTTCAATTATGGAATGCTCATTGAATGCAAGTCACGTGTCAACTGCATCTAACTGGCCTGTGGCTTAATAATGTTGATTCTACCATTAAAATATACCTATATTATCTTGGTATTTCTTTAAACATTTGACATGCTTGGCAATAAAGGATCCCTCATGCCTATTATTTTCAATTTCACATTTACACACTTTGTGTTAGTTTCTATATATATAACAGTTATTACATTTATTTATTACCTTTTTCCATCCTTAAAAAAATTGAGTATTTGGGATAGAATAATACTAATTTATTGTAAATGAAAATATTATTACCTACTGTAACTGCATACCGAAATGGTGTCACTAACTTGTACAATGCTAATGCAAGGGCAAAGTAACCTGCACTGGAATCTTTTAGTGGATTTATTATTGATTCACTGACCCCTATACTTTGTAGTATACCTATGACATCAACACCGCTGCAACAGAGTGAAAACCTTGTGTAAATAGTAAAATAGAATGATAAAAAATTTAACATTTAAGAAAAGGTTATACCCACCTTCTTACAGAGTAGTAAAAGCAGCCAAACCAAATACAAGATGTGGCCATGTGCACAGGTAACACAACATACCAGTAATCCTTATACATTTGTTTCATTCTTTGTATAAGCCCTTCTTTCTTTACTACATTTTCTTCAGTAGATTTGTCAGTAGGCCCCTGTTTAGTGGAATATTTCCGCAAAGGCTTACAATATAAATTTGTGTGTTTTATTTCAAACTGAGGCCTTTGAAAATAGCTCTGATAGCATACTCCACTTCCAAGAATTCTTACAGCATCATTTTTTCCAACACTCCATTTTACCGGTTTTAAACTGTGTATGTAATAATTCCTTAATATCGTCCTATACGCCAGAGCCATTTTTATATTGTTGATTATATATGCTATAAAAGACTTAAAAACTATGCATGTTCTATTGCCCGTCCACCAATTTTTTTACGGGCTAATTGTATATTACTGTGCCCAGTATGCACCTACTGAAAACTGAAATAATAGATAGTTTATTAGATTACTGTCAAAAAGTAATGCGTACCTACTGAAAGGTACTGAACTGACACTACAGACTGACACTTGACAGTATCTGACTGGCATGACAGTGACCATAGAGTAAAGTAATAATTACATGGAAGTAACATGTATACAACTTTAACTGGCTCCCACCAATAAGGTGGCTAACCGTCCTAATTGGTAAATATGCTTGTTTTTGTATTAGCGTAAAGAATTTTTGCTTTACGCACTGAAATATTTATTTTCATTCTTAGCTTTAAACACAAAGTGAAAAATGTGAAATCGAAAATAACAGTCAGGAGCAGGATTTGAACCTGCATCTTCTGGATACCGTCCAGATGCTTTACCAATTCAGCCATCCTGACAATTGCTCCTGACTGCTAATTTCGATAACACATCATACTTAACGTCTTTGGATGACGCCTGCGCCATCTGTCGGAAGTATTTTCATACATTGTACCGACCAGGTAAACTTAATTTTACAATTAAGATTTTACCTAATAATGACGCAAACCCTTTAAATATTTAGATATTTTTATATATATTTTTAGCATTTGACATGCTTAGCACTATACATTAAACACAAAGTGAAAAATGTGAAATCGAAAATAACAGGAGCAGGATTTGACACACATTTTTCACTTTGTGTTTAATGTATAGTGCTAAGCATGTCAAATGCTAAAAATATATATAAAAATATCTAAATATTTAAAGGGTTTGCGTCATTATTAGGTAAAATCTTAATTGTAAAATTAAGTTTACCTGGTCGGTATAATGTATGAAAATACTTCCGACAGATGGCGCAGGCGTCACCCAAAGACGTTAAGTATGATGTGTTATCGAAATTAGCAGTCAGGAGCAATTGTCAGGATGGCTGAATTGGTAAAGCATCTGGACGGTATCCAGAAGATGCAGGTTCAAATCCTGCCCCTGACTGTTATTTTCGATTTCACATTTTTCACTTTGTGTTTAATGTATAGTGCTAAGCATGTCAAATGCTAAAAATATATATAAAAATATCTAAACATTCTTAGCTTGTTTGAGAAAGGTAACAAATCAGGTTTCATAGCAGATATAAATGAAAATGATTGTGTTGATTATATGTATAAGTATAGATCAGATCGTGAAAGCTAATAAGGCTCATTTAGATACTCGCCGAGTACAGACAAACAAACACGGGAACGAGTACACATTATTTAGGAGTATTTGGTATTCACCACCAATACTCTCCTGTTCTCCACACGATCTCGGTTTTTTGACGCGAATCAAAGGATTATTCGCGGGTATTCATGCGCGGTGTTCACATATTCGTCATAGTTTATTGGGTCTAGTGGTAGATCCTCGATTACACCAGCATGAATGGGGAAGTACTGTCCTCTCACAGAAGATCAGCGTGAAATAACGGTAGGTACTACTACCATAGTATTTCGGGAGGTGAGTGAGAGCGTCGGAGGCCCAAGCTCCATATTTATATTATCCTTCCTATCCTCTCTTTAATATCCTTTCTATCTTCTCCTTATTATCCTTCCTATCCTCTCCTAAATATCCTTCCTATCCTGTCCTCAGTATCTTTCCCATGCCGTCCTTGTTATCCTTCCTCTCCACCTCCAATACCTTTCCACCTCCAATACCTTTCCATGGAGGTCTATAGGCTACAGCAACCACTTACCACCAGGTAGGCCGTATGCTTGTTTGCCACCCAAGTAAATAGTATAAAAAAATCTGTTGACTTGAATACAAATTAAATAGAATTATGTGAAAACCTTATAAAGGAATTTCAGAAACATTAAATCCGTCCCTTCTCTGCCAAACTCTTTTACTTTTTGAAGACATCGGTGACACCACAGCACGATATCAGGCTTAAAAATAGAGATACTTTCCTTGACTTCAGGCCTTATTTGAAATTCAAATGCTTCCAGTATTCAAGGGCTCATTGTATTCAAGGGAAAGTAAGCCAAATTTGGGCTGTTAGCGTGGCGACACTTTTATTTTACTTAATCCGCTAAGATTTTTGACGGCAAGTTAAATTTGAAACATTTCGCGGTTTTCGATTGAGCTGAAATTTAACAGGCATATTATGTACTTACCTATATCGCGTGACAATGCAATATTATGATGACATGGAGCTGATCTGATGATAGAGCTGAAAGGTGGATATAGGCAATCTACAATGAAACGGCGCAACCCTATCGAGTTTGGACTCGTTTGATTCGTCTTCATAAGTACTTTTTGTTTAGATGGTATCCAGGGTCTAATGATGGAGCTAGAAGGTGGCTATAGGAACTCCAGTATAAAATAACATAACCCCATCGAGTTTGGGCTGTTATGATTCGTTTTGAACAGTACTTTCTCTCAGGGTCTGATGAAGCTTGAAGGTGGCCACATTAACTCTATAATTAAACAACGCAACCCCATCGAGTTTGGACTCGTTTGATTCCTCTTGATGAGTACTTTGTCTTTAGATGGTATCCAGGGTCTGATGATGGAGCTGGAAGGTGGCCATGAGAACTCTGTAATTAAATGGCGCAACTACATTGAGTTAGGGCTCGTTTGAATTATCTTGACTAGTACTCCAGGTCTAGATAATATCTGATGATGAAGCTGGAAGGTGGCCGTAGGACTCCGTTAAAAAACGACATACCCCATCGAGTTTGGGCTCGTATGATTCGTCTTGACGAGTACTTTGTCTCTAGATGGTATCCAGGGTCTGATGGTGGAGCTGGCAGGTGGCCACAATAACTATGTAATGAAACGACGCAACCCCATTAGGTTTATACTCGTTTAATTCGTCTTGACGAGTAAGTACTCGTCTCTAGATAGTATCCAGGGTCTGATGATGGAGCTGGAAAGTGGTCATGGCTACTCGGTAATTAAACGTCGCAACCCATTCATTCAGGGCTATAGTTTGAGTTATCTTGAATAGTACCATAGTCCTAGATGATATTCAGTGTCGGATGATAATGATTTATTTCCATTTCCGTTATTTTACATAATCTCATCATGTCATAATTTTATACAAGCACACATTGAAAAAGTTGATCGTTTATTTAGATATTTTTATATATATATTTAGCATTTGACATGCTTAGCACTATACATTGAACACAAAGTGAAAAATCTGAAATTAAAAATAACCTCGTCAATCCTGCTCGTGACTGTTATTTTCGATTTCACATTTTTCACTTTGTGTTTAAAGTAGATCATTTTATTTCTACGAAATAATTTCGATGTTTTCACATCTGGCAGACGTCTCGCAACGTCTATTTTTTTTTGTATTGATATTGTGTTGTTCCCCGATTTAGATGTGCATACAACATTTCAGCGCAATCTGACTGCACTGATGGTGGAGTGGTTTAGATACCGCCTCCCGTCCAAGTATCGTGGATTTGATTCCCGCACAGGACAACTCTTTGTGTGATAAGCAAGTGATTGTTTTGAGTCTGGGTGTAATTTATTTCCTTGAAATTGTATGTTTGTAAAGTCCTCCGCAATACAAGGATTATCCTTTAGTGCAGGGTGCAAAATAAAAAAAAATATTATATTCATTACAGATACACCGGGACGGGTGAAACTAAATAACGGCTTATAAAAATGGCGGCACGCAGGTAATCTAACTAATATATAAAATTCTTGTATAACACTGTTTGTCGCTATTCTCCTCAGAAACGGCGAGACCGATTCTTATGAAATTTTGGTTTAGTAGGTCTGAGAATAGCATGTAAACTATTTTTCATACCCCTAACTGATAGGGGTGGGTCCACCCCAAAATTATTTTTTTATTTTATGGACCAAATTTTTTTTTTTTATGTTTTGATGATTCGGCATATATAAAGTTGGACGCGATATAAAGCTGGTCGGTATAATGTATGAAAATACTGCCGACAGATGGCGCAGGCGTCACCCAAAGACGTTAAGTATGATGTGTTATCGAAATTAGCAGTCAGGAGCAATTGTCAGGATGGCTGAATTGGTAAAGCATCTGGACGGTATCCAGAAGATGCAGGTTCAAATCCTGCTCCTGACTGTTGTTTTCGATTTCACATTTTTCACTTTGTGTTTAATATATAAAGTTAGTTATTTTTTTCTACGTTACGTAATTCTCTAGAATTAATTTATACGACAAAACAACGTTCGCCGGGTCAGCTAGTATCTTATAATATAAGACAAACGCCACGATTTATTATTCTCGGTCATTGTTACATGCAATTCTTATCTAAGGATAACTTGGACGTAGTTTAGCAGAAAGGACTCAATCCACACTGGTCAAAAATGAGTTGTATATATATACCAATAAGGTCCTAATGGCTGTTTCTTTCGCTCAGCAAAAAAGATCCGGGATATTACAAGAATAAGGTTGATTTTTTAATGATGGGAACCAAATCACATTTATATGACGGCTATTTTTCTACATATCGCTGTAATAACCCAGACTGCTTGGGTCGTTTTTAATAAAAACAACTCGAAAGAAGCAGATCTATGTTTAATAAAACAGAATTGTCTCAAGTCACTTATAACGTTTCAGTTAAATTGCCCTAATAGAAATTAGTGTATTTTTTTATTCAACTAAAACGACTCAAACTGTTGGTCATTACTGATAAATCTATTTATGAATGAACAAGCCGATTTTACATTCAGCTGAAAAGACCCAAAAAAGAATTTCCGAACAAGTGAATTGACTAAAGACGAAAGAAATTCATTCAAAAGAGTCTGGTATAAGTCCCTTTTATTCTATTGAAGCAGCATAATGGTATCTCTGCAAATGAGTCGCTGGCTTCCTCCATGGTCCGAGCATCAAAGACGGAAACGGATTTTGCTCCGTTACCAGGTGGGTTAATGCTGGCAGCTGGCGTACCACAAGGCTCTCCTCAACGCTAATCATCCTGCATACCAGTGACTCTCTAAATAGAGTATTGCTATATAGATGACAACACGGGTTATGCGCAATATACCGGCAATCAGAAAGTTCCTGGGTACACTCTAGAAGAGAGGCGGACCCAACTTGTGTCTGAAGTGGAGCGCTCTAGGGCTCCACTTCAGACACAAGTTGGGTCCCTAAAACCCTTCGAAGACATAGGATTGCGCGTTCACTGCAAAGGTGGCATTTGTCGTGGCGCTCCAGTTCTAAGGGGTAACTCTGCCAGTTTCCAAGAGCATTGGAATCCTCGGTATCGAAATATCTAGGAAAGTCCAGTTCAGGAGTCATTTGGAGGGCAACGCCAAATAGGCGAGCAAAACTGGGCGTCCTGACCAGAGCCAAGCGGCACACCGAGGCAGCGACTTGTGCTATATATCTAAAGCACAAGTCCGCCCTCACGTGAGTACTGCTCACATCTCTGGGCAGGTGCACCAAAATACCAGCTGGACCCACTTGACTCCCTACAAATGCGTACTGTTAGAATTGTCAATGGTCCCAATCTCACGGAGGGAATGGAGCCGTTGGGGCAGCGGAGACTTTAGATTTCTCTATGTGTTCTATTAGCTTTTCAATGGGGAGTACTCTGAAAAACTGTTTGAGTACCAACATCGCCGTTTTACAATAGAACCACGACACGCTGTAGCAGGGTTCATCCATACCATCTGGAGGCGATCTCTTCCAAGACGGTTCGTTTTCAGCGTTCCTTTCTAACACGTTAAACTTCCTGCTGTGATATTTCTCCTGTGTTAAGACTTGTCCCTCTATAAATAAGGTTTGAGACGAGCACTTTACTCACGGTTGGCGGCGTGTTGGCTGTTCCTTGGTGGTACCAAAGTCCATGAGCGGTGATCATCGCTTACCATCAGGTGGGTCTTTTGCTTGTATGCCACCGTAGGCCATAAAAAATGTAATAAAAATGATTGTAAACATTACATTTTTATAAAATAGATGAAATAGAGAGCTCATTAAAAAAAAGTCTAATGAAGCGATCGTTCTCCTTTGGTCTGATGGCAAACAAATTGCACAGGCCAAATTAAACGATATAACACCAATGTTTCATATTCCAAAAGACTGCAGTATAACAGTCTAGCTGTTTTAAGTCTTTAAAAGAAAAGAAATCTGTGGAAGATGTCGGTGGGTTTAGAGCAGAGACAGATTTCGAAGTGGAGAAGGACTAGGATGATGACAATCACGGTGAAGAATAGCTGGTTTTAAACACAAAGTGAAAATATAGGTCTGATTTCTAAATATAGGTATTTTTCAAAATAAATAATCAATATTTTTTTATTTAAATATTAGTTTAAATACAATTTTTGATACTTAGATTCTTTTTGAGAAATTAAAATAAAAACCCATTTTGCCAAATAACTCGAAAAATACGTTCGCTTTCGTACTACAACTAAAGCTATATAAATATTAGTATATTTATCTATATGTGATAATATTTCATAATGTTCTAATTACAACGTCTTCGTAGCAATTATCATCTAAACTTAAAACCTCTATAACTCAAAAATGACTTTTTGTGGGTTAGGTCGTTTCTGCTAAACTACGTCCACTTATGACAATGTTTATAATGTTTTACCATTCATGTATGAAATTAAAATTTGAGAGACCTTAGGTTTCATTTTTGGATGTGGTATTAACTTTACACGCACACCAGTGGTCTGCAATTCCAATTGATTCACACGTTCTTCTCTCTCATATTAAATAAAGTATATTCGATTTTTTATTCACCGAAAGACTGGAATTAGTATTTTGTGTAATAGATTGATCTAAAAAAAACTAGACGTCGCGGGACGTCTAGCAGATGTGAAAACATCGAAATTATTTTTTAGAAATAAAATGATTATAACTTGACAAAGTACTCCTCAAGACGAATCAAACGAGTATAAACTCGATAGGGTTGCGTAGTTTCATTACAGAGTTACTGTGGCCCTTCCAGCTCCATCGTCAGACCCTGGATACCATCTAAAGACAAAGTACTCGTCAAGACAAATCATACGAGCCCAAGCTCGATGGAGTTATGTCGTTTTATAACGGAGTTCCTATAGCCACCTTCTAGCTCCATCATCAGACCCTGGATACCATCTAAAGACAAAGTACTCTTCAAGACGAATCAAATGATTCCAAACTCGATAGGATTGCGTCGTTTCATTACAGAGTTACTGTGGTCACCTTCCAGCTCCATCATCACACCCTGGATATCATCTATGACTGAAGTTCTAGTCAGGATATTTCAAACGAGCCCTAACTCGACGGGGTTGCATCATTTCATTATAGAGTTACTGTGGCCACCTTCCAGCTTCATCATCAGCCCCTGGATAACATCTAGACACAGAGTATTTGACAAGACGAATCATACGAGCCCAAACTCGATGGGGTTGCGCCGTTTCATTATAGAGTTCCTATGTCCACCTTCCAGCTCCATCATCAGATCAGCTCCGTGTCATCATAATATGGTAGTGTCACATGATATACACATGCGTGTAAAATTTCAGCTCAATCGAAAACCGGGAAGTGTTTCAAATTTAACTTGCAAGATTTGAAAGGGACAAGTAGGTATAATAAAAGCGTCGCCACGCTAACAGCCGATTTTACTCTCCCTCCGCATTAGATGTTTCACATCAAAAAGTAATGTAGATCTAATAGGTGCAGTAGGTAGTGTCTCGTGCACATCATATGGCGTAATAAGGCGATTGGAATTTGTTCGAACATTTTTAAGAGCTAATTTATGACAACGACGTCGGAAGATCTTTGTAAAAGGTATTCAGAGTACCTAACGGTAAACGTTCCTTAAACTGACCTTGCTCTATGCGCGTAATATCTCCCTATCTCATGCCATGATCGCTTACAACTATTAATATCGTGTTATATAGTAAACCATTAACACGCAAAGATTTCAGCAAATTATAGTATGTTTCGTCCAAAATATGTGGCCTGTTAAGATCTTCGGGGCTAACAGATTCTTCGCAAAACAATTCAAAGAAATGATTGGATTATTATTTTGTAATAGTATTTAGATCCCATACATTGATGATCATTAGGTATAAAATTCGTTTTTGAATGTCTGGATTCTAAAAGAAACAGTTAAAGACCCTGACCAGACTGTAAAGTTTACGGACGATAATTTTACGTGATAACAATATGTTTTTTGAGAGTTTCACAAACAAAGCATCGGTCGCCATACATTTTTCGCAATGTGACACTTCTTCTTGCGTGCCGCCGGCGTTCATAAATTTATAAGACGTTATCACGTCAGAAATTCGTAGGTATCCGGGGAAACAGTATTCTTAATAACCGAGAACGCCAGCAGTGCTATCCGACCCAAGAGCTGTGAGATAGCCATGCTCGTTGAATTTCTCCCATCAATTTACAATATCAATGTCAAAAACTTTTGTGTTATAATTAATACATCCCTTTTTAACATAGGCAAAAAATTTACCAGCTAACAATGGGAATAAATTAGGGAAGGAGTTTGAATGTAGATAGATAAAAAAATTTGTGGTGCGTGTGGGGCTGGCTTTAGAATTGTCCCACCCCTCTCTACCCACGGGAGTCGTAAGAACCGACTCCCTCAGTCGTTCTCCTACGGTTGTTCTCCTACGGATCTCCGTATTACGGATTCGATCACGTAGGGATATAACGAGCATAGTGGCACGCTGAGCGACTTTGAGCCTTGATACAAGTCCAACATTCAGAGACCACGTCTTTTCTTTAACCCCCTACGCAAAAAGAGGGTTGTTATAAGTTTGACGTAGGTGTCTGTCTGTGGCATCGTAGCTCTCAAACTCTTTCATTTGAAAGCCAGTTTCTTTGCGGTGGTTCTTAGCTATATTTGGTTAATATAGGTCCAGCAGTGTAAGAGTATCAGCTCTTTTCCAAAATGATGTAATTGCGTAGGGGGGTTTGTAACTATTGCCGTGTGGGGCCGGCTTTAGAATTGCAATGGGAGTCGTAAGAGCCGACTGAGGGAATACCGGGGGAGTAGGCAGCAGCACTCCCTCGAGTTAACAACACCCACCGCGATCGCCAACCCGCCTGCCAAGCGTGGCGATTACGGCATTATCCCTCATGACGGGACCGCTCGTTGTGGCGTTCTCTTGGGGAGGCCTATGTCCAGCAGTGGACTTTGAAAGGCTGATGGATGGATGGATGGATCCACAAAAAAATTATACTCTCACTAACGAGTGGAAAACCATGTATGGCAAAACCTTCTGTAAGTACAGCAAATATTTTGTATTATTGTTAATTTCAATGGGGATCTACGAGCAAAGCTGAGCGCAGATGGTGCTATTGGCAAGATGGCCATTGCCAAATTGTAGTGGCTTTGTTTGCCTGAGAATTGCTATATTTTGTGTTTAATCCAATCAATCAGCGACATTGTATTGTAAAGTAATGACAGTTTTCAATGGCCATGTCGATAATACGCCATCTGCCGTGAAATGATGGCAGTCAACATCCCCATTGTTCGTGTTGCTTAGTAGGTATTGTAATTGCAACTAAGGATACATATAGATATACATACATAGCAAGTAGGTATTTCGATTTTTGCGACACCGAAATGAAGTATTTTATAAAATAGAAGTGCTGTTTTTAAAAAGTTTTATACCTACGGTATATTCAGTTCAGTTTTCATAATGCACTTGTATATTTTTCAAACATCTGAATTCTGATATTATGTTTCCTCATATTGTGTACATTACGCACATGTACCTTCTTGAAATAGTTTACCTTAAGTATGTAGGTTGTATAGCAGTTACCTATATCTATAGCTACATGCTTAGATTAATAATATGTCTAGATACTCTAGATGGACACTCGGCGTTCTAAACGCGTCAAAAAAAATTGGGTTGAACTTTTCATCCCTATGCTGTTAGTGTCAATCGTGACGTCACTTGACAAGGTCGTATCCAGGAGCAATAGTGTGTCATTTAAAATGTCAACTTGTGTAATAAAAGTGTGCCGAAATTACAAAAAAATCAGAAAACGAGCACTAAAGATATCTCTTATCATCGGTTAGTAACATTATTTCATACCTTAACTAGCTAAATAAGTCATTTACATATTCTGAAAATAAATTAATCTTAGTTTATAATGTAATTTTTTGTGTGATACCAGTTTATGAACTTAAATTTCCCGCGTAATCTTCCAATGTTAATGATATTTTAACATTAGAAAGTACCTAATAGAAACATTACCTAACATAATTATTAGCGTTTTTAATGGATCCATGAAGCTGCACAGTCGTCCTTTTCGGAATTAATTACAATATTACTATTTGTAATATTATTATTTGTTTTAATGATGAAGATCATTTACATTTTTAAATTTATAATAAAATTATCGTGGGTAGTAGTATTCTTATTAAAGAAGAGGTTATATATAGTATATATTACTTATAAATATATATTAAGATTATGAGAGTAAATAGAAAGTGATAATTGACTATATACTTACAAAACATTTTGTAGTATAAGAATGTATTGAATCTATGATAATATAATGGCCATAATTTAATGGAAGTACAACTGAAACTGGTATCGTTACGCACGCATACAAATACAAATTACACAAGCGTAATGACAGCTGTCACGCACTTTAGCATAATAATTCAAATAATTCCCACCCGATTTTAATGACGTTTATAAGAGTGATACTCCATCTAGACATATAACTAATCTAAGGCTTCATGTGTAACGCCGTTATTAGCATGAATCTTTAGTGGTCGATTTCCCTACACCACAGAATTCATAGGAGCCGAAGAGTTTTACTCGCCCTACTGCTTTTCTGTAGAATAAAAGATTGCCATCCATCTCTTTTGCTCTCGGCCGCATCCTTTCGTTAATTCCTCGCAGGAGATTACGGCGACCAACCCACGATGGCGTCGAACAAAATACATTGGATAACCTCACGCATCCAATGCAACTGCTATAGATTTCATAGCGTTGTTCTACCCATGCTGAAAATTTCATAAGCAAGAGCAGTGCTGTGTATAGGTACCTTCCTTCTTCTTTTCTAGAGTACCTATCTCATTGAGTGCCCAGGCACACACACCCTGAGAGCGCTTGCGTCAGTTAGTTAGTTTTGTCAAACGGGCCAATTTGATCTCAAATAAAATTTGGTTAGGAATTCCAAATTCAAATTTATTTCAAATTTAGGCTTGTGTATTTGAAAGGAAGAAAGTAAAATATTTTTTTAGATATTTTTATATATATTTTTAGTATTTGACATGCTTAGCACTATACATTAAACACAAAGTGAAAAATGTGAAATCGAAAATAACAGTCAGGAGCAGGATTTGAACCTGCATCTTCTGGATACCGTCCAGATGCTTTACCAATTCAGCCATCCTGACAATTGCTCCTAACTGCTAATTTCGATAACACATCATACTTAACGTCTTTGGGTGACGCCTGCGCCATCTGTCGGACGTATTTTCATACATTATACCGACCAGGTAAACTTTATTTTACAATTAAGATTTTACCTAATAATGACGCAAACCCTTTAAATATTTAGATATTTTTATATATATTTTTAGCATTTGACATGCTTAGCACTATACATTAAACACATAGTGAAAAATGTAAAATCGAAAATAACAGTCAGGAGCAGGATTTGAACCTGCATCTTCTGGATACCGTCCAGATGCTTTACCAATTCAGCCATCCTGACAATTGCTCCTGACTGCTAATTTCGATTTCACATTTTTCACTTTGTGTTTAATGAAAAATATTTTATTGTATTATATTTGTTTCCAATTCAGCAATTCTTGTTTTTGCGCCATTTGATTTTTTCTTTGACATCGTCTTGTTATCTATCAATGTTTTGTTTACAATATGGAAAACTTAAAATATCGGGTTATTTACGATTACGAGTTCCACCGTGGCACGGCGGCGCCGCAGAAACAGTTCGAAGTATTAATAATGTGTATGGGGAAGCTACCATAAAAGAAAACACGCTAAGTTTTTGTTTCCAAAGTTTTCGTTCTGGAAATTTTTACCTACAGAACAAAATCCTAGACCCTAGTTGGCAATGAAGAAAGCGGATTCATCGCAAAACACGTCAGGGTTAGCGGCAAGCTTCGGTGTGAGTGATAAAACTGATGGATAAAACAATTTTAATTCACTTGAAACAAATTGAAAAAGTGAAATAGCTCGAAAAATGGGTACTGCATGAATTGAGTGAAGCAAACCAACAAACACGAGTCGAGTGCTGCGTTACATTACTCAACCATCACAATAACGAGGTGCTTTTGAATTGTATCGTTACTTGTGATGAAAAATGGCTCTTGTACGATAATCGGAGATGCTCATCACAATGGTTGAACCCAGGAGAAGATGCCAAATCCTGCCCAAACGAAAGTTGACTCAGAAAAGGGCACACATTTAGTGCTGGTGTCATCCACTACTTACCTACAGCTTTCTAAGATCTGGCCAGATGATTACGGCAGACCTGTATCGTCAACAATTGCAAACCATGATGGAAAAGCTAGCCGTTAAACAACTGAAGCTGAACAATTGCTCTAGCCCACTGCTGCTTCACGACAACGCTAGACGTTGCTGCGATTGGAATGTCTCTGACACCGACCGTACTCCCCAGACCTTGCTCGAACAGATTACAAATTTTCGGGGATTGGGACAGCAAGAAGCAAGGAAAAATAATAGACGTCGCGGGACGTCTACCAGATGTGAAAAATCGAAATTATTTTGTAGGAATAATGAGCAGAAATAAAATTATCATAACTTTTCAATGTGTGCTTGCATAAAAATGGACATAAATCATCATCATCAGGCCCTGAAAATCATCTAGGAACAAAGTACTCGTCAAGACGAAACAAACAATTCCAAACTCGATAAGGTTGAGTCGCTACATTACAGAGTTACTGTGGCCACCTTCCAGCTCCATGATCAGACCCTAGATACTATCTAAAGACAAATTACTCGTCAAGCCTAATCAAACGAGTATAAACACGATGGGGTTGCGTCGTTTCATTACAGAGTTACTGTAGCCATCTTCTAGCTCCATCGTCAGACCCTGGATACTATCTTGAGACAAAGTACTCGTCAAGACGAATCATACGAGCCCAAACTCGATGGAGTTATGTCATTTTATGACGGAGTTCCTATGGCCACCTTCTAGCTCCATCATCAGACCCTGGACATCATCAAAAGACAAAGTACTCATCAAGACGAATCAAACGAGTCTAAACTTAATAGGGTTGCGTAGTTTCATTATGGAGTTACTGTGGTCACCTTCCAGCTTCATCATCAGACCCTGGATACCATCTAGAGACAAAGTACTCGTCAAGACGAATCATACGAGCCCAGACTCGATGGGGTTATGTCGTTTTATATTTGAGTTCCTATGGCCACCTTCTAGCTCCATCATCAGATCCTGGATACTATCTAAAGACAAAGTACTCGTCAAGACGAATCAAACGAGTCCAAACTCGATAGTGTTGCGCCGTTTCATTATGAAGTTCCTATATCCACCTTCCAGCTCCATGTCATCATAATATTGCATTATTACGCACTATACATATGCTTGTAAAATTTCAGCTGAATAGGAAATCGGAGTGTGTCTAATTTAACTTGCAAGATTTGAACGGAACAAGTAAAAAAGCGTCGCCACGCTAACAGCCGATTTTACGCTTTAGATGTTTCACATCAAAAACAATTCCGAAGAGGCTGTTAGAACCGCCTTCAAAAATTTAATTGATTCTTGCTCCCACAAATTTTTCAGCAAAGGAATCAATGAACCGATAAAATGGCGAAAGTGCATAGGTAACAATAGCACATAGGTACTTTGATTGATTAATTAAATTAATTTCATTTTAAAAAAGTCATTTTGCTTTTTCCATACTTACATACACCAATTTCATATGTAAGGGCCTATTCGAGCAACGCGATTGTTCTTCCATGTGCTGTCTAGATTTACGAAGTTATTCTGTTCGGTCGACTCTATTCTATAAATAACCTTAGGCACAACTTGCGCGTTTTAGAGTTATTATACTACTCTGTCAAAAAAGTTCCGAGAATGGATGATTTGTTTATGGTTCCAAATTCAAATTTTTGTTTTATTTGTTGTTATTAGATTGGCACAACTGTTATCCATTTTGGCGCGGAGTTTGAGTTGCATCTGTTATTTATATTAAATACAGTCATAGATAAATAACTATACAATACAGTGCTGGTTTTAGTTATATCATTATCTAGTTTGTATTGCGAATTTCATAATGGACAAAAACATCGAACAAAGAGTTTGTCTTAAATTTTGCATCACCAATGGAATTTCGTGTTCGGAGTCACTGAAAATGTTACAAAAGGCTTACGGTGAATCGACTTTATCAAAAACACGTGCTTATGAGTGGTACAAAGCGTTTAAAAGCGGTCGAGATGTGATGGAAAATTTGCCTCGCTCTGATAGGCCATCAACGTCTGCAACTGAAGTCGCTGAGGACATGCTAGAACGAGTCAGTTTCGACCCAACATTCATGAAACGCATTGTTACTGGTGACGAGACGTGGGTTTACGAGTTTGACATGCAAACTAGTCAACAAGCTTCGGAGTGGCGACTTCCAACTGAACCGAAACCGAAAAAACCACGCCAAAGTCGATCAAAAGTCAAAGTCATGTTGACTGTTTTCTTTGACTATCGCGGTGTTGTGCACTTGGAATTCTTGCCAGAAAGTCAAACGGTAAATAAAGAATATTATTTGAGCGTTGTGCGGCGTTTAATACAGCAAATTCGACGAAAAAGGTCAGATTTGTGGAAAGAAAATTCTTGGATTTTGCACCACGATAATCGGCGAGAACTGAACTCTATTCCGGAAACAGCGTTTAAAAAATGTTTTGATGATTGGATTATTCGTTGGCATAAGTCTATCGTTTCTGAAGGAGCATACTTTGAAGGTGATAAAATAAATTTGGATGAATAACAAAAATTTTGTGTATTATTGTTCTTTTCCCGGTACTTTCTTGACAGATTAGTAGGTATATAACTCCGAGCATACTTTAAACACAAAGTGAAAACGTGAGTGAGTGCTAACGCAGGGCTAAATAATTATTTTTAACGCTGCTAAGAGTTAACACTATACCTACCATGCGTAAAATAATTAACTATTAAACCCGCTAAAGTTGGGGGTTAAATGTCTATCTCTGGGTTTATTACGTCAAAATTGTGAGACTATGCTAGTTTGTGTTTTGTATTAAAAAAATAACAACAGAATAACATTGCATCGTTTATTTTTATTGTCCTGATGAGTGACTTTTTGGTTTCTGATGATGTGTTCATGTGTGTTCAGCCCCACTAGACAACAGGATATGCATATTATGTCGTCGTAATCTTATGTCCCTTATGTCAATCCCATACATTGATTATTAGAATAATTCTTCTATTTTTCTATTTTATTCTGTACTACGAGTACTAGCATTTATGCCACTTCGTTATATATAGTACACCATCTATGATGCCACTTATCTACAGGGTCCGGTCAGTTCAGGATAGCACCAGCAGTTTCTTATTTATTTTCAATAACATGTTTACCTAATATTTGGTTATATTATATCACAAAGAAGTAAACTGCTATAACTTGTAAAAATAGGGCCACGTACTTATATATAAGATTTCCTTCATATTTCACAAAATTATTTTGTCAGATATATTGTCATAAATACACTCGAGATAGTAAACAAACAACAATTTGACATAATGACATATCGCCCTTCAATTCAACTTATACTATCAAAAATACATGGCGTTCAGACTTAAAATCACTTCTTTCCTGTGTATATATCCCATTTACTTACTTACTTTGTAATTTTATTATTAATAACAATATTAAATTATGATAATAATTACTTATCTAATCAACATAAACTTATATGTTTTTTTTTCTTCTTGCTTTAGGTAACTCAACAGCCTTATCTCTTAAGTTTATTATTTTATTTCCCTTCACAAAGCTTTCTAAACGTTATATTAGAAAATACCTACTGAGTTCTGACCATCACATATCTTATCTTATCTTCTTGTTTAATGGCTCTTGTTGTGGCAGTGTGAGCACAATTTCGCCAATATCGAGTATTAATTTAAGGTAGACCGTCAAACGAAGGAAATTTGTTCGGTGAAAGAGAAATAAACGGTGAAAAATGAGTCCAACACGACGGATTACCATGAGATATACACTGAAACAAAAAATACAACTCTAACTACATGACATAAAACTACTTATAGGAATACAATATAAACAAAACCAAAACTATTTTTTTTTTTTTAAACTAAATACCCTTTACCTCTATAATATGTACATACATTTACAATTTAATCTTATTAACTTTTATGAATTTACAAAGTGTTTTAATAAATGGAGTAAATACAAGAGACAAAAGAAGTTTAAAAGATGTAGGACGAGAGATTTCAGTTGGTAAAATATTATATAAAGAACAGTTTAATTTAGGGCAACAAAAGAATATATGGTTTATATTTCCTTGAGCCAGACCACATTCGCAAATGGAATTATCTCTAATCCTAAGTTTAGCAAGGAATACCGGAGTGCAAGAATGGTTTAAACGTAACCGACAGATGGTAGAGGTGGTAGCCTTATCAGCCTTTTTGAATTTAGAAAACCAAGGTTTGTGGGGAATCTCAGGTTGAATATCACCATAAAATTTCCCTTTAACGTTTTTAGAAATATACCATTGTTCAGTCCAATCCTGAAATAGGACTGATTTCAGGGAGGCACAGATGTCATATGAATATACATGAAAATGATCAAGGGAACCTACAACTGCTGCAGACTTGGCACACCAATCAGCTGACTCATTACCTAGGATACCCATATGACCAGGAATCCAAGCCAAAATAATATTAATACCAAGTTTATGACATTGGAACAATTCATCTTTTATTTGAAAAATAATTGGAAATTTTGATTTAGACCTGAAAGGATTAGATAATATTGCTTGTAGACAACTTTTAGAATCTGAAAATATTAATGAATTATTTAAATTATGTGATTTCACAAATTTAATTGCTTCTAAAATTGCTATTGACTCTCCAGTAAATACTGATGAAGCAGATGGACATTTGTACTTTAGCATGATTCTTGTGAAAGGTATCCAAACTGCTACACCTACTGCATTATCTGAAGATTTAGATGCATCAGTGTACAAAGTGTACCAGTTCTCAAATTCACTTTGAATTTTTTGTTGGAAAACCTTATTGGCCTCAATTGTATCTTTATCAATACCAAAATTCAAAATAATGTGACCATCACATAAATTTAGCAAAATAATCAAGAGAACGTTGTCATTGGCGGAATTATCAGATAAGACTTCTAAACACATGGCGTATCAATTCAAATCTGACATTAAACAAAGACTTATGCAAGCTTAGATATAGGTTATTTATCTAAGTATGCAAGTAACTGTTGTGTGAATGAGAGAAGAATACTTGTGTCGTTCATCATTCATTCCTTTTGGATTTGGCTGGGATGTAAGCGGAATAAGGTTAGTAAAACCTGGATAAATTTTCTTACGTGCAAGATAAATTTTGAATTAGATAGTTATTCATGTAACCTAGGTTAGTAAACGCAAAGGTATTTAGTTATCTCAAAATTTCCGCGCAAATGGGCCTTTTTTTTATTTTAGGTGGGCAAAAATGTCCTACCGCACACCCCCCTGCCCGGGGAGACAACGGGGTAGTGTGGGGCTCTCACCCACTAAAAACCCACCGTGCGCCCTCACCCGCCCTTACTACGGCGGATCACGGGTACCGCGTCGTTTCACCGCGATCCACAGGCGGCAGCCCCTTCGGGCACCCTCTCTTGGGCGACGCCTCGCGCACTTGGGCGTCGCACCTTCGCGGTAGGCTTCCGCGGACGGCAGGGTACTCCTCGACCCCACCGTCCGCAGCCTCGGCTAGGGCGGTATCAGGCGCAGGTAAGCGCGCGCACGCTGCCCCGCGCGCCGGCGGTGAATCGGGTCCACGAAGGAGGATTCCTCCCGGGCCCTCTCCGCCACCTCCTTCCGCGAGATGACAGCCTCGCAGAAGGCGGCGACCGTGGTCCAGGCCCTGTCATTGCATATACCATCGCTCGCGCAACGGCCGGCAGCGACAGGTCCACGCCTATGACTGCAACGAGTTCCCGGCGCTGCACATCCCAGCCCAAAGGCAAATACCTGCACATGATCGTTAGGAGGGAGACGACCCCAGCCGGGCATGACTCGAGTGTGTGCTGCGCCGAGTTCTCGCCGCAGCCGCAGTGGTGACAGCCTGGGGTCGTCTCCCTCCTAACGATCATGTGCAGGTATTTGCCGAAGCAACCATGCCCCGACAAAACCTGCACCAACCGGAAGGTAAGGACCCCGTGCTGCCGCCCTGCCCATTCTTCCAAGATCGGCTGGAGCGTCCCCACGGTCCAGAGACCAGCCCGGGGCGTCTCCAGCCGAGACTTCCACTTTAGGACGGTGGCGCGGCGGGCATCTTCCCGCCACGATGAGATTGCGCTCGGCGAGGGGCGGCTGCCCCCCGCCCGCGCCGTCGACGCTCGCCGATAGACGTCGGCGAGCACCTTCGCCTCCAGATCCGACGGGGGGGTTCCGGCCAACGCGCAGGCTGCAGCGGTCGAGACCGTGCGGTACCCGCGTATTGCCTTGACCGCTACGACCCTCTTTATTTTATTAGTTATTATGGTTTTTGTATTCCGTTAATGTACTAACTTAGTTTTAAATATCTTTGTTTTATTTAGCATAATATTGTTACTTTTAAAATAATCGGCATCTGTGACGCCAGCACATACGCACCAATGGAAGATCAGCGCAGGCTTATGCCTGCATTATGCTGAATTGGTGACGTTTTGTGACGAAACTTTTTGTTGTAATTTGTTTTATAAAACTATATTGTTCTTTTTCTGTTTTGTTTCATCACAATAAACATTTTTTCTTTCTTTCTTTTCTTTCTTTTCTGTGGACGCCACAGGTGGGCCCTATTGCGAGCGGCCAGGGACTCCGCCCACACGGGCGCGCCGTACAGTGCCATCGACCGTTCTACCCCCGCGTAGAGTCGTCGACACGCAAGACTCGGTCCGCCCAAATTCGGCATCAGTCGCTCGAGGGCGGACGCCGTGCCGACGAGCTTTGGCGCAAGTGCTCGTCAAAGTGCCACCGTCCATCCAATACCAGGCCCAGATATCTGATGTGGGCCTGGATTGGGAAGCCCACACCGTTGACCGTTATCGAGGCGCTGGCGGGCGGGCCCCGTCGGCGCCCATGGAAGAGTAGGGCCTCCGACTTTTCAAGGGTCACCCTAAGCCCCAGCACCTCGATCCGCCTGACCACCTCCGCGTTACCTGAGGTGGCCAGTGTTGCCGCCTCCTCGAGGGTCCAGCCCTAGGCTGTGACGAGCGTATCGTCTGCGTAGCAAATTACGCCCAGCCCGGGGCGGAGCCGGCCACGGAGGACCCAGTCGTAGCCGAAGTCCCACAGGAGCGGCCCAAGAACCGAACCCTGTGGGACGCCGCACGACATAGCCCTCCTTACAACGTCCGCTTCCCGGTCCACGAAGAGGACGCTGCGGCCGTCGAGGTAGTCCGCCACCAGCCGCCTTAGGTAGAGGGGCACTCCATGGTACCGGAGTGCCTCCTTGATGCAGCCGAATGGCAGACTATTGAAGGCGTTGTCGAGCGACACCGCCAACAGCACTTCCCTCGAGGTGACGGCCTCCGCAGCCGCGGCCTTCAAGCGCAGAATTGCGTCGGCCGTAGACCAACCCGCCTGAAATCCAAACTGGGCGTCGGACAGGTCGGGGCCGACCGCTTCTAGGTGCCGGACGATGCGGGCAGCGACTACCCGCTAGAGGAGTTTGCCCGCCTCGTCCAGCAACACGATGGGCCTGAAGGCCGCGACTGTATTCGGAGACCGCCCCGGCTTCGGCGGGAGCACGAGCCTCCCCTTCTTCCAGCAGACAGGGAACCATCCGGACACCAGGCAAGCGCCGAACAGTCCCCTGAGGCGGGGCTCAAGATGGTCGAGGACCAGGGCCAGCACTCGGGCGGGAACCCCGTCCGGCCCAGGGGCGGCGCCTCTCCACCTACGCGCTGCCGCCGCCCCCATTTCCGTCATCGTCACGGGCGGTACCTCCCCGTCCGGAAGACCTCTATCTGAATGTATTTGTGGTCAGTTAGGGTCTCGACCTCCTCCAGGACTAGACAGCTCCTTATGCGTGCGGCGACACCGGGGCTAGCGAACGAAAGGTCCACTATCGACCCGCCCCAGGGTCGCACGCACGTTTGGGCGGACCCTCGGTTGAGCAACACGAGGTCCGCCGCTGCCGCCCACTCTTGGACCGCCGCACCTCGGGAGTCCGTCCTGGGGCACCCCCATACCGTTGATTTGGCGTTGAAGTCCCCCAGCACGAGCACAGGGCTCGGTGCTATACGCCGTATCGAGGTCTCCAGGCTGTGCAGGAAGACCTCGAAAGCCGCCAGACTACGACTAGGGGAGAAGTACACGCTATACAGCGTGACCCCTCTCCATTCAGCCGCCACATATCCCGTGCCCTGGTCTTTGAGTGACAAGGGCGGGGAATGCGGCGCCGCCGAACCGACGACCGCCACGGAGCCATCACCGCTACCCGCCCAAGGCGATCCGGGACTATGTAGGGCGCCGCGGCTACGGCAACACCGATCGACCGCTCCGCCATGGATTGCAGGAAGAGGTCCTGCGCCCTGATGGAACGGCCGAGAATCCCTTGGAGGAGGATAGCGTCGTGATCCGTTATTGGACCATGATATCCTCCCCCGCGGCGGTCCAGCCACGCCGGGTTGGGCCACCCACCTCCTCCCATGCCCATACCGACCATCCGGTCATACTGGGCGAAATGCGTTGGGAGGCGCGCGCGGTACTTGCTATGACGCTCTTTCCCACGCGCACTTCTTGACTCCCGACAAGTTCTGGTCTCATTCTGAGCATCCTATTCTGTCCCTTCCCCTCTGTTAGGGGCTGACAGTACGTAAACAGTTGACTGTCGCGTCTAACCACTCGTCTATGCCACTGGTGCGCAAACCTCTTAAATCTATTGAAGTTTCAATAGCATTTTAATGCTGGGTTGGGCAGCCGGGGCCGATTGGCTGCCCACCCCCTCTTAGGGCCTGACTTGGCCCGTGAGGGTGCGACCGTTTGTCTCGGCGCAGTAGAACGCGGAGGTGCAGCGGCGCTTGGCAGAGGCGGGAACTCCTCTTGGGGCTGACCCCTCGGGGCTTGTCCTGCCTTGTCCTTTTTCCTAGCCTTTTTTTGGCCCTTTCCTTGGCCTACAGGAGCCGGTGAAGGTTTTGCCGCTGGTGGTTTGGCCGCCGGTGGTTTGGCCGCCGTCGTGACAAAAGACACATGCCCTCCCTGGCACGGCAGAGGTGTCGGTGCCGAGGACGCTGCAGCACTTCTTTTATCAGCCGCAAGCGGCGGCCGAAGTCGGGGCTCTGGCGGCAATCTTGCGGCTAGGGCCTCGAATCTCGGGCCAAAGACCGCATCCATGCGGTCGATAACCGCGCGGAGCATTTCGTCCTCCAGCCCAGTTACAGAGCCCGACTGAGCGGCAGACGGAGCCGAGGCGGTCGCCGAGGCAGGGCGGAGGCGCGGCGGCGGCGGCGAGGCGGTCGCGGGGAGACCATTGTTGTCTATGGGAAGACGGAGCTTCTCAGACAGGAGCGCTAAGCGCTCCTCTGCGTGTTGCACCGTCTCCGCTCGCTTCAGACATCGCGTATCAGCCTCTTTCGCTTAGGCGGCACGCGGTATCGGCGTCCCGGGTCCTAGCCGCTGCGGGTATTTTTGGGGAAGGCATCTCTGTCGAGCTCAGGTCGGACTCCGAGGCAGCGCCCCCCTGAGACAGGGTGTGCTTGCGCCAGAAACGCGACTCCGACACCACCTCTGCCGGCCGCGATTGCTGACTCTCGGCAGCCTCAGTCAGGCCACCCTCCTCAGCGGCTGAAGTGCCGGCCGAGCTACCTGTCATCAAGCCGTCCCTTGACGACTGGGACGCTCCCTTGGTCGTCTTTTTGCCCTTGTGGGACTTTTTGCCGCCGCGCGTTTTACGCGCAGCTGCACTAGTAGGGGCCGCATTTACAGCCGGACCCCTTATGGCTGAGGCGTCGGGATTTTCACCCAACACTGTCAATTTAGTGTTTTTTAACAATTTTTCCATGTTGTTCCCACGAGTATGGGAGAAAGGAGGTCCACCCGGGCAGAGCTCCCTGTACCCGGGAAAGCGCACATTTGTAACCCAACACAGGGGGTCCGCAGGTAACCTGGCTGGGGCCGCGCTCGAGACTGAACTACCCATCAGCCATGCATCTCCTCGCCGCGCGCCAGAGCTTGAGATTCGAGGTAATTTTTTATAGAGATTGTCTTCCTCGCGGTCCGGGCGATTAAGCCAAGACCCTCGCTCCTGTATGCCCGCGAGACGTAACCACAGACACGCGGGACACGCGGAGAGCCGTCCTGTCCGGAATTTTAGCCGCCGGCGACTGCCGACATTGCCCGGGGTGCACCACTAGGAGGTAAACCGGCACCACACCCCCGCGCAAGTGGGCCTTAGACAACAATGAAAATTAAAACACATACCTATGATTTATTAGATTAAGTCTCAAAAAATTTGTATTCGAAGTATCAATTTTTTTACGTGTCTCGTCTTATCTTTCTATCTTAGATAAGCGATTTACCACTCACTGACTCATCACGATATCTTCGAAACCCCGAAAACCGAAATTTTGCATAGATGCTCCTTTCGCGACGTAGACGCTCACTAAGAAAAGAATTTACGAAACTCCTATCCAAAATATATATTTTTATCTGCTATCGTATTCAGACTTCTACACCCATTATCACAACACAAAATATATGTCAACTGTCAACCGTTGCTATGGTAACCATTGATGTGGTTATTAAAGTACAACTTTAACACCAAGCTAAAAGGTGAATTTACAAAAAAAACAAAAAAAAAAACAGCATCATGCCTGTATTCCCTGAAGGGGTAGGCAGAGGTGTATTACACAACCTTTTTTTTTTTGTTAAGGCGGGAAAAATGTTCCTAACCGCACACCCCGTCGTTCGGCGCAACGAACAGGGTAGTGTGGGGCCTTCACCCACTAAAGAAACCCGCCGTGTGCCGTCTCTCCGCCTTTCTTGGCGGGCCACTGGAACTATGTCACATTCCTTCGGTGGTGTGTATTACACACCCACGACTCGCCAGCTATGTTTAAGTCCCACGTAATAGGGGGCGAGCCTATTGACGTCTACCGGGCACATTTCCAAGCTCCGGGCTGCTACTGAAAATTTTTCTCTTTAGGAAAAAGCTCAATAACATTTTGCCCGACCCGGGGATCAAACCCGAGACCTCATGATTAGCAGTCGCATACACTACCGCTACACCACCGAGGCAGTTGATAAGTTGATTTTCAACATAATAATTTTAGCTATGTTTATGAGTTAAAGAGTATTTGGCATTAGTTTAATATATTGGTTTAATGTATGTAAGTGCATTCCGATAGATGGCGTTGGTCGTAAAGACAAATGTGATAAGGAGATTGGCATGATCGAAAGATCTGTAGGATAGCTCAGTGGCTTAGAGCACTTACACACAAAAGAAGCGGGTTCGATTCCCGCTCGTAGAAAAAATCTCTTTTTCCTTATTGACAAATAATTTGTACTTTAAAAAGTGGCGGAGCATGTCAAATGCTAAAAAACAAAGATTAAAAAAAAATTTGATTAATAGTTTTTTTTTTTAAACTTATTTTTGGATATTCCGATTTGTATAATATTTCAATAGGCATTAGTTTAATAGTTTTTTTAAAGACTTATTACAGATTATAAATTATTTGTGAATGTGGAAAAAGAGAAATAATTTAGTGCGAACGGGATTCGACCTGTGCCCTTTCAGATCCGGGAAAGTGCTCTAGTCGCTAAGCTATCGCATTGACCAACGGTCATACCCAATAACCACATCACAATTGTCTTTACGACCCATGTCACCGGATCGGATGCAACGTATTTTGACCAGATCGGACACGTTCTTAAGGAAGGCCAGGTTAAGAGTACTCAAAACCAACGAACATGCATGAAAACGCTAATGAAAGTAGATGATGAAATGTGCCCGGTAGACTGCAATAGGCTCGCCCCCTATTACGTGGGACTTAAACATAGCTGATGAATCGTGGGTGTGTAATACACCTCTGCCTACCTCTTCGGGGAATACAGGCGTGATGCTATGTTTTTTGTTTATACATTAATAATTTATAACACATAATTATACTAGACTGTACGGCTTCATGATGAGTAAGGTAAGTTTGCCCCTCTCCACCCATGGGAGTCGTAAGAGCCGACTGAGGGAATACCGGCGGAGGGGGCAGCAGCACTACCTCGAGTATTAACAACATCCACTGCGATCGCCAACCCGCCTGCCAAGCGTAGTGATTACGGCACTATCCCCCTTTGGGGAGGCCTATGTCTAGCAGTGGACGTCGAAAGGCTGATGGATGGATGAATGGATATAAAGTTTAAGTAACAAACATTATAAACTAAGTGCAACCCGCGACTTCATTCGAGAGGAATTTAGTTTTTAATTTTTTGGCGGCACCCTAATTATTTTCTAAAATAATAGTATCCAAAGCTACTACTTGTAATATAAGCTATACGCCAGTGGAAGTCCCGTCCAAATTGTTCCAGCCGTTATGGATATTAGCCGAAACAATCAGTCAGACAAAAACTTTAAAAATTGTATTTTGTTACTCTGATATGCATTTAGTAAGGAGCTGTTATTTAAACATTACAAACAGACATTTTCATTGCAATTATTTATATAGATAAGTTTTATTGCTTAAAATTCATAGTTTGCATTATAAATAAGTTTACGATAGATGGCATATGCACGTTTTCTGATTCGGGCTATTGTTTGGTTTTGCCACTTTTATTTATTATATGATGAGATAACGTTAAACATACCGTAGGTTGTACGTAAGCCGCGTTGGCCGGAACCCCCCCGTGGGATCTGGAGGCGGAGGTGCTCGCCGACGTCTATCGGCGGGCGTCGACGGCGCGGGCGGGGGGCAGCCGCCCCTTTTTTTTTTATTTTAGGTGGGCAAAAATGTCCTACCGCACACCCCGCTGCCCGGGGAGACAACGGGGTGAATGGGGCTCTCACCCACTAAAAACCCACCGTGCGCCTCTACCCGCCCTTGCTACGGCGTATCACGGGTACCGCGTCGTTACGACCGCGATCCGCAGGCGGCTGCCCCTTCGGGCACCCTCTCTTGAGCGACGCCTCGCGCACTTGGGCGTCGCACCTTCGCGGTAGGCTTCCGCGGACGGCAGGGTACTCCCCGACCCCACCGCCCGCAGCCTCGGCTAGGGCGGCATCAGGCGACAGTAAGCGCGCGCACGCCGCCCCTCGCGCCGGCGGCGAATCGGGTCCGCGAAGGAGGATTCCTCACGGGCCCTCTCCGCCACCTCCTTCCGCGAGATGACAGCCTCGCAGAAGGCGGCGACCGCGGTCCAGGCCCTGTCACTGCCAACCATCGCTCGCGCAACGGCCGGCAGTGACAGGTCCACGCCTATGACTGCAACGAGTTCCCGGCGCTGCACATCCCAGGCCGGGTACGACTCGAGCGTGTGCTGCGCCGAGTCCTCGTCGCAGTCGCAGTGGTGACAGCCTGGGGTCGTCTCCCTCCTTGCGATCGTGTGCAGGTATTTGCCGAAGCAACCATGCCCCGACAAAACCTGCACCAACCGGAAGGTGAGGACCCCGTGCTGCCGCCCTGCCCATTCTTCCAAGATCGGCCGGAGCACCCCCACGGTCCAGAGACCGGCTCGGGGCGTCTCCAGCCGAGACTTCCACTTTAGGACGGTGGCGCGGCGGGCATCTTCCCGCCACGATGACATTGCGCTCGGCGAGGGGCGGCTGCCCCCCGCCCGCGCCGTCGGCGAGCACCTCCGCCTCCAGATCCCACGGAGGGGTTCCGGCCAACGCGCAGGCTGCATCGGTCGAGACCGTGCGGTACCCGCGTATTGCCCTGACCGCTACGACCCTCTGTGGGCGCCACAGAAGGGCCCTATTGCGAGCGGCCAGGGACTCCGGCCACACGGGCGCGCCGTACAGCGCCATCGACCGTACTACCCCCGCGTAGAGTCGTCGACACGCAAGACTCGGTCCGCCCAAATTCGGCATAAGTCGCCCGAGGGCGGACGCCGTGTTGACGAGCCTTGGCGCAAGACGGCGGAAATGCTCGTCAAAGTGCCACCGTCCATCCAATACCAGGCCCAGATATTTGATGTGGGCCTGGATTGGGAAGCCCACACCGTTGACCGTTATCGAGGCGCTGGCGGGCGGGCCCCGTCGGCGCCCATGGAAGAGTAGGGCCTCCGACTTTTCAAGGGCCACCCTGAGCCCCAGCGCCTCGATCCACCTGGCCACCTCCGCGGTACCTGAGGTGGCCAGCGTTGCCGCCTCCTCGAAGGTCCTGCCCCGGGCTGTGACGAGCGTATCGTCTGCGTAGCAAATTACGCCCAGCCCGGGGGGGAGCCGGCCACGGAGGACCCAGTCGTAGCCGATGTCCCACAGGAGCGGCCCAAGAACCGAACCCTGCGGGACGCCGCACGACATAGCCCTCCTTACAACGTCCCCTTCCCGGTCCACGAAGAGGACGCTGCGGCCGTCCAGGTAGTCTGCCACCAACCGCCTTAGATAGAGGGGCACTCCATGGTACCGGAGTGCCTCCTTGATGCAGCCGAATGGCAGACTATTGAAGGCGTTGGCGACGTCGAGCGACACCGCCAACAGCACTTCCCTCGAGGCGACGGCCTCCGCAGCCGCGGCCTTCAGGCGCAGAATGGCGTCGACCGTAGACCGACCCGCCCGATATCCAAACTGGGCGTCGGACAGGTCGGGGCCGACCGCTCCTAGGTGCCGGACGATGCGGGCAGCGACTACCCGCTCGAGGAGTTTGCCCGCCTCGTCCAGCAACACGATGGGCCTGAAGGCCGAGACCGTATTCGGAGGCCGTCCCGGCTTCGGCAGGAGCACGAGCTTCCCCTCCTTCCAGCAGTCAGGCCGCCGAACCGACGACCGCCACGGAGCCATCACCGCTACCCGCCCAAGGCGATCCGGGACTATGTAGGGCGCCGCGGCTACGGCAACACCGATCGACCGCTCCGCCATGGATTGCAGGAAGAGGTCCTGCGCCCTGATGGAACGGCCGAGAATCCCTTGGAGGAGGATAGCGTCGTGATCCGTTATTGGACCATGATATCCTTCCCCGCGGCGGTCCAGCCACGCCGGGTTGGGCCACCCACCTCCTCCCATGCCCATACCGACCATCCGGTCATACTGGGCGAAATGCGTTGGGAGGCGCGCGCGGTACTTGCTATGACGCTCTTTCCCACGCGCACTTCTTGACTCCCGACAAGTTCTGGTCTCATTCTGAGCATCCTATTCTGTCCCTTCCCCTCTGTTAGGGGCTGACAGTACGTAAACAGTTGACTGTCGCGTCTAACCACTCGTCTATGCCACTGGTGCGCAAACCTCTTAAATCTATTGAAGTTTCAATAGCATTTTAATGCTGGGTTGGGCAGCCGGGGCCGATTGGCTGCCCACCCCCCTCTTAGGGCCTGACTTGGCCCGTGAGGGTGCGACCGTTTGTCTCGGCGCAGTAGAACGCGGAGGTGCAGCGGCGCTTGGCAGAGGCGGGAACTCCTCTTGGGGCTGACCCCTCGGGGCTTGTCCTGCCTTGTCCTTTTTCCTAGCCTTTTTTTGGCCCTTTCCTTGGCCTACAGGAGCCGGTGAAGGTTTTGCCGCTGGTGGTTTGGCCGCCGGTGGTTTGGCCGCCGTCGTGACAAAAGACACATGCCCTCCCTGGCACGGCAGAGGTGTCGGTGCCGAGGACGCTGCAGCACTTCTTTTATCAGCCGCAAGCGGCGGCCGAAGTCGGGGCTCTGGCGGCAATCTTGCGGCTAGGGCCTCGAATCTCGGGCCCAAGACCGCATCCATGCGGTCGATAACCGCGCGGAGCATTTCGTCCTCCAGCCCAGTTACAGAGCCCGACTGAGCGGCAGACGGAGCCGAGGCGGTCGCCGAGGCAGGGCGGAGGCGCGGCGGCGGCGGCGAGGCGGTCGCGGGGAGACCATTGTTGTCTATGGGAAGACGGAGCTTCTCAGACAGGAGCGCTAAGCGCTCCTCTGCGTGTTGCACCGTCTCCGCTCGCTTCAGACATCGCGTATCAGCCTCTTTCGCTTAGGCGGCACGCGGTATCGGCGTCCCGGGTCCTAGCCGCTGCGGGTATTTTTGGGGAAGGCATCTCTGTCGAGCTCAGGTCGGACTCCGAGGCAGCGCCCCCCTGAGACAGGGTGTGCTTGCGCCAGAAACGCGACTCCGACACCACCTCTGCCGGCCGCGATTGCTGACTCTCGGCAGCCTCAGTCAGGCCACCCTCCTCAGCGGCTGAAGTGCCGGCCGAGCTACCTGTCATCAAGCCGTCCCTTGACGACTGGGACGCTCCCTTGGTCGTCTTTTTGCCCTTGTGGGACTTTTTGCCGCCGCGCGTTTTACGCGCAGCTGCACTAGTAGGGGCCGCATTTACAGCCGGACCCCTTATGGCTGAGGCGTCGGGATTTTCACCCAACACTGTCAATTTAGTGTTTTTTAACAATTTTTCCATGTTGTTCCCACGAGTATGGGAGAAAGGAGGTCCACCCGGGCAGAGCTCCCTGTACCCGGGAAAGCGCACATTTGTAACCCAACACAGGGGGTCCGCAGGTAACCTGGCTGGGGCCGCGCTCGAGACTGAACTACCCATCAGCCATGCATCTCCTCGCCGCGCGCCAGAGCTTGAGATTCGAGGTAATTTTTTATAGAGATTGTCTTCCTCGCGGTCCGGGCGATTAAGCCAAGACCCTCGCTCCTGTATGCCCGCGAGACGTAACCACAGACACGCGGGACACGCGGAGAGCCGTCCTGTCCGGAATTTTAGCCGCCGGCGACTGCCGACATTGCCCGGGGTGCACCACTAGGAGGTAAACCGGCACCACACCCCCGCGCAAGTGGGCCTTAGACAACAATGAAAATTAAAACACATACCTATGATTTATTAGATTAAGTCTCAAAAAATTTGTATTCGAAGTATCAATTTTTTTTACGTGTCTCGTCTTATCTTTCTATCTTAGATAAGCGATTTACCACTCACTGACTCATCACGATATCTTCGAAACCCCGAAAACCGAAATTTTGCATAGATGCTCCTTTCGCGACGTAGACGCTCACTAAGAAAAGAATTTACGAAACTCCTATCCAAAATATATATTTTTATCTGCTATCGTATTCAGACTTCTACACCCATTATCACAACACAAAATATATGTCAACTGTCAACCGTTGCTATGGTAACCATTGATGTGGTTATTAAAGTACAACTTTAACACCAAGCTAAAAGGTGAATTTACAAAAAAAACAAAAAAAAAAACAGCATCATGCCTGTATTCCCTGAAGGGGTAGGCAGAGGTGTATTACACAACCTTTTTTTTTTTGTTAAGGCGGGAAAAATGTTCCTAACCGCACACCCCGTCGTTCGGCGCAACGAACAGGGTAGTGTGGGGCCTTCACCCACTAAAGAAACCCGCCGTGTGCCGTCTCTCCGCCTTTCTTGGCGGGCCACTGGAACTATGTCACATTCCTTCGGTGGTGTGTATTACACACCCACGACTCGCCAGCTATGTTTAAGTCCCACGTAATAGGGGGCGAGCCTATTGACGTCTACCGGGCACATTTCCAAGCTCCGGGCTGCTACTGAAAATTTTTCTCTTTAGGAAAAAGCTCAATAACATTTTGCCCGACCCGGGGATCAAACCCGAGACCTCATGATTAGCAGTCGCATACACTACCGCTACACCACCGAGGCAGTTGATAAGTTGATTTTCAACATAATAATTTTAGCTATGTTTATGAGTTAAAGAGTATTTGGCATTAGTTTAATATATTGGTTTAATGTATGTAAGTGCATTCCGATAGATGGCGTTGGTCGTAAAGACAAATGTGATAAGGAGATTGGCATGATCGAAAGATCTGTAGGATAGCTCAGTGGCTTAGAGCACTTACACACAAAAGAAGCGGGTTCGATTCCCGCTCGTAGAAAAAATCTCTTTTTCCTTATTGACAAATAATTTGTACTTTAAAAAGTGGCGGAGCATGTCAAATGCTAAAAAACAAAGATTAAAAAAAAATTTGATTAATAGTTTTTTTTTTTAAACTTATTTTTGGATATTCCGATTTGTATAATATTTCAATAGGCATTAGTTTAATAGTTTTTTTAAAGACTTATTACAGATTATAAATTATTTGTGAATGTGGAAAAAGAGAAATAATTTAGTGCGAACGGGATTCGACCTGTGCCCTTTCAGATCCGGGAAAGTGCTCTAGTCGCTAAGCTATCGCATTGACCAACGGTCATACCCAATAACCACATCACAATTGTCTTTACGACCCATGTCACCGGATCGGATGCAACGTATTTTGACCAGATCGGACACGTTCTTAAGGAAGGCCAGGTTAAGAGTACTCAAAACCAACGAACATGCATGAAAACGCTAATGAAAGTAGATGATGAAATGTGCCCGGTAGACTGCAATAGGCTCGCCCCCTATTACGTGGGACTTAAACATAGCTGATGAATCGTGGGTGTGTAATACACCTCTGCCTACCTCTTCGGGGAATACAGGCGTGATGCTATGTTTTTTGTTTATACATTAATAATTTATAACACATAATTATACTAGACTGTACGGCTTCATGATGAGTAAGGTAAGTTTGCCCCTCTCCACCCATGGGAGTCGTAAGAGCCGACTGAGGGAATACCGGCGGAGGGGGCAGCAGCACTACCTCGAGTATTAACAACATCCACTGCGATCGCCAACCCGCCTGCCAAGCGTAGTGATTACGGCACTATCCCCCTTTGGGGAGGCCTATGTCTAGCAGTGGACGTCGAAAGGCTGATGGATGGATGAATGGATATAAAGTTTAAGTAACAAACATTATAAACTAAGTGCAACCCGCGACTTCATTCGAGAGGAATTTAGTTTTTAATTTTTTGGCGGCACCCTAATTATTTTCTAAAATAATAGTATCCAAAGCTACTACTTGTAATATAAGCTATACGCCAGTGGAAGTCCCGTCCAAATTGTTCCAGCCGTTATGGATATTAGCCGAAACAATCAGTCAGACAAAAACTTTAAAAATTGTATTTTGTTACTCTGATATGCATTTAGTAAGGAGCTGTTATTTAAACATTACAAACAGACATTTTCATTGCAATTATTTATATAGATAAGTTTTATTGCTTAAAATTCATAGTTTGCATTATAAATAAGTTTACGATAGATGGCATATGCACGTTTTCTGATTCGGGCTATTGTTTGGTTTTGCCACTTTTATTTATTATATGATGAGATAACGTTAAACATACCGTAGGTTGTACGTAAGCCGCGTTGGCCGGAACCCCCCCGTGGGATCTGGAGGCGGAGGTGCTCGCCGACGTCTATCGGCGGGCGTCGACGGCGCGGGCGGGGGGCAGCCGCCCCTTTTTTTTTTATTTTAGGTGGGCAAAAATGTCCTACCGCACACCCCGCTGCCCGGGGAGACAACGGGGTGAATGGGGCTCTCACCCACTAAAAACCCACCGTGCGCCTCTACCCGCCCTTGCTACGGCGTATCACGGGTACCGCGTCGTTACGACCGCGATCCGCAGGCGGCTGCCCCTTCGGGCACCCTCTCTTGAGCGACGCCTCGCGCACTTGGGCGTCGCACCTTCGCGGTAGGCTTCCGCGGACGGCAGGGTACTCCCCGACCCCACCGCCCGCAGCCTCGGCTAGGGCGGCATCAGGCGACAGTAAGCGCGCGCACGCCGCCCCTCGCGCCGGCGGCGAATCGGGTCCGCGAAGGAGGATTCCTCACGGGCCCTCTCCGCCACCTCCTTCCGCGAGATGACAGCCTCGCAGAAGGCGGCGACCGCGGTCCAGGCCCTGTCACTGCCAACCATCGCTCGCGCAACGGCCGGCAGTGACAGGTCCACGCCTATGACTGCAACGAGTTCCCGGCGCTGCACATCCCAGGCCGGGTACGACTCGAGCGTGTGCTGCGCCGAGTCCTCGTCGCAGTCGCAGTGGTGACAGCCTGGGGTCGTCTCCCTCCTTGCGATCGTGTGCAGGTATTTGCCGAAGCAACCATGCCCCGACAAAACCTGCACCAACCGGAAGGTGAGGACCCCGTGCTGCCGCCCTGCCCATTCTTCCAAGATCGGCCGGAGCACCCCCACGGTCCAGAGACCGGCTCGGGGCGTCTCCAGCCGAGACTTCCACTTTAGGACGGTGGCGCGGCGGGCATCTTCCCGCCACGATGACATTGCGCTCGGCGAGGGGCGGCTGCCCCCCGCCCGCGCCGTCGGCGAGCACCTCCGCCTCCAGATCCCACGGAGGGGTTCCGGCCAACGCGCAGGCTGCATCGGTCGAGACCGTGCGGTACCCGCGTATTGCCCTGACCGCTACGACCCTCTGTGGGCGCCACAGAAGGGCCCTATTGCGAGCGGCCAGGGACTCCGGCCACACGGGCGCGCCGTACAGCGCCATCGACCGTACTACCCCCGCGTAGAGTCGTCGACACGCAAGACTCGGTCCGCCCAAATTCGGCATAAGTCGCCCGAGGGCGGACGCCGTGTTGACGAGCCTTGGCGCAAGACGGCGGAAATGCTCGTCAAAGTGCCACCGTCCATCCAATACCAGGCCCAGATATTTGATGTGGGCCTGGATTGGGAAGCCCACACCGTTGACCGTTATCGAGGCGCTGGCGGGCGGGCCCCGTCGGCGCCCATGGAAGAGTAGGGCCTCCGACTTTTCAAGGGCCACCCTGAGCCCCAGCGCCTCGATCCACCTGGCCACCTCCGCGGTACCTGAGGTGGCCAGCGTTGCCGCCTCCTCGAAGGTCCTGCCCCGGGCTGTGACGAGCGTATCGTCTGCGTAGCAAATTACGCCCAGCCCGGGGGGGAGCCGGCCACGGAGGACCCAGTCGTAGCCGATGTCCCACAGGAGCGGCCCAAGAACCGAACCCTGCGGGACGCCGCACGACATAGCCCTCCTTACAACGTCCCCTTCCCGGTCCACGAAGAGGACGCTGCGGCCGTCCAGGTAGTCTGCCACCAACCGCCTTAGATAGAGGGGCACTCCATGGTACCGGAGTGCCTCCTTGATGCAGCCGAATGGCAGACTATTGAAGGCGTTGGCGACGTCGAGCGACACCGCCAACAGCACTTCCCTCGAGGCGACGGCCTCCGCAGCCGCGGCCTTCAGGCGCAGAATGGCGTCGACCGTAGACCGACCCGCCCGATATCCAAACTGGGCGTCGGACAGGTCGGGGCCGACCGCTCCTAGGTGCCGGACGATGCGGGCAGCGACTACCTGCTCGAGGAGTTTGCCCGCCTCGTCCAGCAACACGATGGGCCTGAAGGCCGAGACCGTATTCGGAGGCCGTCCCGGCTTCGGCAGGAGCACGAGCTTCCCCTCCTTCCAGCAGTCAGGCCGCCGAACCGACGACCGCCACGGAGCCATCACCGCTACCCGCCCAAGGCGATCCGGGACTATGTAGGGCGCCGCGGCTACGGCAACACCGATCGACCGCTCCGCCATGGATTGCAGGAAGAGGTCCTGCGCCCTGATGGAACGGCCGAGAATCCCTTGGAGGAGGATAGCGTCGTGATCCGTTATTGGACCATGATATCCTTCCCCGCGGCGGTCCAGCCACGCCGGGTTGGGCCACCCACCTCCTCCCATGCCCATACCGACCATCCGGTCATACTGGGCGAAATGCGTTGGGAGGCGCGCGCGGTACTTGCTATGACGCTCTTTCCCACGCGCACTTCTTGACTCCCGACAAGTTCTGGTCTCATTCTGAGCATCCTATTCTGTCCCTTCCCCTCTGTTAGGGGCTGACAGTACGTAAACAGTTGACTGTCGCGTCTAACCACTCGTCTATGCCACTGGTGCGCAAACCTCTTAAATCTATTGAAGTTTCAATAGCATTTTAATGCTGGGTTGGGCAGCCGGGGCCGATTGGCTGCCCACCCCCCTCTTAGGGCCTGACTTGGCCCGTGAGGGTGCGACCGTTTGTCTCGGCGCAGTAGAACGCGGAGGTGCAGCGGCGCTTGGCAGAGGCGGGAACTCCTCTTGGGGCTGACCCCTCGGGGCTTGTCCTGCCTTGTCCTTTTTCCTAGCCTTTTTTTGGCCCTTTCCTTGGCCTACAGGAGCCGGTGAAGGTTTTGCCGCTGGTGGTTTGGCCGCCGGTGGTTTGGCCGCCGTCGTGACAAAAGACACATGCCCTCCCTGGCACGGCAGAGGTGTCGGTGCCGAGGACGCTGCAGCACTTCTTTTATCAGCCGCAAGCGGCGGCCGAAGTCGGGGCTCTGGCGGCAATCTTGCGGCTAGGGCCTCGAATCTCGGGCCAAAGACCGCATCCATGCGGTCGATAACCGCGCGGAGCATTTCGTCCTCCAGCCCAGTTACAGAGCCCGACTGAGCGGCAGACGGAGCCGAGGCGGTCGCCGAGGCAGGGCGGAGGCGCGGCGGCGGCGGCGAGGCGGTCGCGGGGAGACCATTGTTGTCTATGGGAAGACGGAGCTTCTCAGACAGGAGCGCTAAGCGCTCCTCTGCGTGTTGCACCGTCTCCGCTCGCTTCAGACATCGCGTATCAGCCTCTTTCGCTTAGGCGGCACGCGGTATCGGCGTCCCGGGTCCTAGCCGCTGCGGGTATTTTTGGGGAAGGCATCTCTGTCGAGCTCAGGTCGGACTCCGAGGCAGCGCCCCCCTGAGACAGGGTGTGCTTGCGCCAGAAACGCGACTCCGACACCACCTCTGCCGGCCGCGATTGCTGACTCTCGGCAGCCTCAGTCAGGCCACCCTCCTCAGCGGCTGAAGTGCCGGCCGAGCTACCTGTCATCAAGCCGTCCCTTGACGACTGGGACGCTCCCTTGGTCGTCTTTTTGCCCTTGTGGGACTTTTTGCCGCCGCGCGTTTTACGCGCAGCTGCACTAGTAGGGGCCGCATTTACAGCCGGACCCCTTATGGCTGAGGCGTCGGGATTTTCACCCAACACTGTCAATTTAGTGTTTTTTAACAATTTTTCCATGTTGTTCCCACGAGTATGGGAGAAAGGAGGTCCACCCGGGCAGAGCTCCCTGTACCCGGGAAAGCGCACATTTGTAACCCAACACAGGGGGTCCGCAGGTAACCTGGCTGGGGCCGCGCTCGAGACTGAACTACCCATCAGCCATGCATCTCCTCGCCGCGCGCCAGAGCTTGAGATTCGAGGTAATTTTTTATAGAGATTGTCTTCCTCGCGGTCCGGGCGATTAAGCCAAGACCCTCGCTCCTGTATGCCCGCGAGACGTAACCACAGACACGCGGGACACGCGGAGAGCCGTCCTGTCCGGAATTTTAGCCGCCGGCGACTGCCGACATTGCCCGGGTGCACCACTAGGAGGTAAACCGGCACCACACCCCCGCGCAAGTGGGCCTTAGACAACAATGAAAATTAAAACACATACCTATGATTTATTAGATTAAGTCTCAAAAAATTTGTATTCGAAGTATCAATTTTTTTACGTGTCTCGTCTTATCTTTCTATCTTAGATAAGCGATTTACCACTCACTGACTCATCACGATATCTTCGAAACCCCGAAAACCGAAATTTTGCATAGATGCTCTGTTGGCGCATTAACTGTATACGCGTTTGAATCTAGCGCGCAACAGCTGAGAGGAGGGCGCGCAAGCGACACGAGCGCCACCACTCACAATTAAACGAAACACTCACTTAAAAATTTTCTTAACGATCGTTACGCGCACTGTTATATTCGCAATTGTATAAAGTACCCAAAAGCTTTGTAACTGCAAGTAAACGTATTCGCATCAAATCGAATTTCATTCCACCTCAGCCAGTATACGCACAAACATAAAGTTTTGGACCTTCGGAGCCGGATTTCCAAGAAACTGGACCAGAGAGAGTGGATGAGCATCAATTTCGAAGACGAAAGTTACAGTGTTTTTGGTGAGACGTACCAGCTGAAACTTCCTGTCACTTCTTTCCTCTTCACCTGTTTAATATTGTGCTGTGCTTAATTTTCAGTGCTTTTGCGTTGTGCTTTGCCTCCCTACGCTTCATGGTTTTGTGCAGTCGCTAAAGCTAGAAAACAGTTACGAACTTCGTTTCATTTAAACTGTGAGTACCTACCTATTATTAGCTAATTCATTCACATAATGGCTACATCTGATTCAAAACTTAGAGATTTAAAGAAAAAACGGGGATCAATAAAATGTCGGTTAACTAATTTCAAAAAATATGTCAGCTCATTTGAAGAGATTGATTTATCTGTTCATCAGCGAGCAGAGCTTAAGTTACGTATGACTGGTTCGCAAAGTTTAGTTAACGATTTTAACCAAGTTCAGAGTCAAATTGAGGATATTACTCCTGAGTCCGAAATCGAAAAACAACTTGAGGTTCGTGAGGACTTTGAACGCGAATATTATATCATTCTGGCACTTGCTGAATGCATTACAAGCACTGATGAGAGGTCTACGAGCACTTCGGAGTTGCCAGCGAGCAGTTCGGATTCCATTAAGTTACCTACGATATGCATTCCTAACTTTGACGGGTCATATGAACACTGGTTAGAGTTTCGCGATACATTTATATCCCTAGTTCATAACTGTAAAACAATAACGCAAATACAAAAGTTTCATTATTTAAAATCATCTCTGAAGGGTAATGCTAAGTCAGTAATAGATTCGTTGGAATTCTCGGCAGATAATTACGACGTTGCCTGGGAATTGCTTATTAATCGATTCGATAATACTAAATTATTGGTACATAATCACGTGAAGTCTATATTTTCTATTACTGCATTAACTAAAGAATCACCAGTATACTTACGTAAACTTATTGATACCATACTTAAGAATTTACGTGCTTTAAAGCTCTTAGGTGAACCAACTGAGTATTGGGATACCTTAATTATTTATATTATTGTTACTAAATTAGATACTGTAACTGAACGCGAGTGGGAACAATACAGGTGTTCGTTACAAACAAATACTCAAAATAAAACTATAAAACTGGATTATTTGATGCAATTTTTACGAAATAGGGCTGATATTTTAGAAACACTTTTACGCTCACACAATAAATCAGTCACAAATTATAACATTTCTACACACATGAGTAAGCATCAACCTATTAATAATTCCCACACGCCTAAAGTTCACTGTAATGCAGTTATCGATAAATCACGTAAATCACAGACAAAGATCGCGCGTAATTTTTACAAGAGCTGTCTTATGTGTAACGCACAACATCCACTATATTCATGCCCACAATTTCTAGATCTAGACGTTCCAAATAGACATAAGTTTGTCACTGACAAAAATCTATGTATTAATTGCATGCGTGCCGGTCATTGCGTTAATACATGTGTTTTCGGTCCGTGCAGAAAGTGTGAACAAAAACATAATACTCTAATCTGTGAGTCACTTAGCTATAAAAATAATAAATCAGCTGCGGGTACATTCGCAAGTAGCGAGCCGTCAGCTGGGCCTAGTATGTACTTAGACAGAACACGCGCACACAGTCACGCATTACAGGTACACAACATTCACACAAACGACCATAACGCAACAAATCGGATGACACAGGTTGTGTTGTTGTCCACAGCTATAGTGGAGGTTCGAAGCCCATCAGGGGCTTATCACCAAGCGCGCGTAGTACTTGATAGCGGCAGCGAACGTTCATTTATTACGCAATCATTTTGTCAAAAAATTAATTCGCATATCATACAGTCCACTCAACAAATTTTCGGCGTAGGTAACTCGATAACACAAAGTACACAATCTTGTAGTATTGAGTTAAAATCACGGGACGGCAGTTTCACTGCACGCGTACAGTGTTTAATTCTACCTCAAATAACGTCAAAGTTACCTACAATAACGCTTAATATAAACGATTTTAATATTCCTACGAATATTATCCTTGCCGATCCTAAGTTTTATAACAGTTTACCGATAGATATGTTGATCGGAGCGGATTTATTTTGGGAATCAATTAGCGAAGGTAAAATGCGCCTTAAAAACGGTTCTTTCCTCCAAAATACGAAGTTTGGTTGGATAGTATCGGGTTCGATTCAATCTTACCAAAAACAAGTTACACATATACACTGTAGTTTTACGCAATCTATAAACGGTGATGTGTGCCCACTTGACCAATTATTACGCAAATTCTGGGAGATTGAAGAGTTACCTGTAAATAAATCAAATATAAATAGTAGCGAGGAGTTAGCGTGTGAAGAGCACTTCGTTCAAACGACGACGCGAGCTGCTGATGGGCGGTTCCGGGTTCGAATCCCGTTCACGCACTCACCTTACGCACTGGGTGAGACTCGCAAACAAGCTGAACGTCGTTTTTATGCCTTAGAAAAGAGGTTGTTACGTAGTCCTAATTATAAAAAGATGTACAATGATTTTATTCACGAATATATTAATTTGGGTCATATGAGTTCTGTACGTAATTATGGTGAACCACATTATTTTTTACCACATCACGGCGTGTTTCGCGAGTATGCCACTACTACTAAATTACGGGTGGTATTCGATGCTAGTATGGCTTCCAGTTCTGGCGTGTCATTAAATGACCTGCAGATGGTTGGACCAGCTATTCAGGGTGATTTAATTTCTATTTTATTAAGATTTCGCGAAAATAGGTACGTGGCTTGTGCGGACATTGAAAAAATGTATCGCCAAGTGTTAATCGATATGCATTTAGTAAGGAGCTGTTATTTAAACATTACAAACAGACATTTTCATTGCAATTATTTATATAGATAAGTTTTATTGCTTAAAATTCATAGTTTGCATTATAAATAAGTTTACGATAGATGGCATATGCACGTTTTCTGATTCGGGCTATTGTTTGGTTTTGCCACTTTTATTTATTATATGATGAGATAACGTTAAACATACCGTAGGTTGTACGTAAGCCGCGTTGGCCGGAACCCCCCCGTGGGATCTGGAGGCGGAGGTGCTCGCCGACGTCTATCGGCGGGCGTCGACGGCGCGGGCGGGGGGCAGCCGCCCCTTTTTTTTTATTTTAGGTGGGCAAAAATGTCCTACCGCACACCCCGCTGCCCGGGGAGACAACGGGGTGAATGGGGCTCTCACCCACTAAAAACCCACCGTGCGCCTCTACCCGCCCTTGCTACGGCGTATCACGGGTACCGCGTCGTTACGACCGCGATCCGCAGGCGGCTGCCCCTTCGGGCACCCTCTCTTGAGCGACGCCTCGCGCACTTGGGCGTCGCACCTTCGCGGTAGGCTTCCGCGGACGGCAGGGTACTCCCCGACCACACCGCCCGCAGCCTCGGCTAGGGCGGCATCAGGCGACAGTAAGCGCGCGCACGCCGCCCCTCGCGCCGGCGGCGAATCGGGTCCGCGAAGGAGGATTCCTCACGGGCCCTCTCCGCCACCTCCTTCCGCGAGATGACAGCCTCGCAGAAGGCGGCGACCGCGGTCCAGGCCCTGTCACTGCCAACCATCGCTCGCGCAACGGCCGGCAGTGACAGGTCCACGCCTATGACTGCAACGAGTTCCCGGCGCTGCACATCCCAGGCCGGGTACGACTCGAGCGTGTGCTGCGCCGAGTCCTCGTCGCAGTCGCAGTGGTGACAGCCTGGGGTCGTCTCCCTCCTTGCGATCGTGTGCAGGTATTTGCCGAAGCAACCATGCCCCGACAAAACCTGCACCAACCGGAAGGTGAGGACCCCGTGCTGCCGCCCTGCCCATTCTTCCAAGATCGGCCGGAGCACCCCCACGGTCCAGAGACCGGCTCGGGGCGTCTCCAGCCGAGACTTCCACTTTAGGACGGTGGCGCGGCGGGCATCTTCCCGCCACGATGACATTGCGCTCGGCGAGGGGCGGCTGCCCCCCGCCCGCGCCGTCGGCGAGCACCTCCGCCTCCAGATCCCACGGAGGGGTTCCGGCCAACGCGCAGGCTGCATCGGTCGAGACCGTGCGGTACCCGCGTATTGCCCTGACCGCTACGACCCTCTGTGGGCGCCACAGAAGGGCCCTATTGCGAGCGGCCAGGGACTCCGGCCACACGGGCGCGCCGTACAGCGCCATCGACCGTACTACCCCCGCGTAGAGTCGTCGACACGCAAGACTCGGTCCGCCCAAATTCGGCATAAGTCGCCCGAGGGCGGACGCCGTGTTGACGAGCCTTGGCGCAAGACGGCGGAAATGCTCGTCAAAGTGCCACCGTCCATCCAATACCAGGCCCAGATATTTGATGTGGGCCTGGATTGGGAAGCCCACACCGTTGACCGTTATCGAGGCGCTGGCGGGCGGGCCCCGTCGGCGCCCATGGAAGAGTAGGGCCTCCGACTTTTCAAGGGCCACCCTGAGCCCCAGCGCCTCGATCCACCTGGCCACCTCCGCGGTACCTGAGGTGGCCAGCGTTGCCGCCTCCTCGAAGGTCCTGCCCCGGGCTGTGACGAGCGTATCGTCTGCGTAGCAAATTACGCCCAGCCCGGGGGGGAGCCGGCCACGGAGGACCCAGTCGTAGCCGATGTCCCACAGGAGCGGCCCAAGAACCGAACCCTGCGGGACGCCGCACGACATAGCCCTCCTTACAACGTCCCCTTCCCGGTCCACGAAGAGGACGCTGCGGCCGTCCAGGTAGTCTGCCACCAGCCGCCTTAGATAGAGGGGCACTCCATGGTACCGGAGTGCCTCCTTGATGCAGCCGAATGGCAGACTATTGAAGGCGTTGGCGACGTCGAGCGACACCGCCAACAGCACTTCCCTCGAGGCGACGGCCTCCGCAGCCGCGGCCTTCAGGCGCAGAATGGCGTCGACCGTAGACCGACCCGCCCGATATCCAAACTGGGCGTCGGACAGGTCGGGGCCGACCGCTCCTAGGTGCCGGACGATGCGGGCAGCGACTACCCGCTCGAGGAGTTTGCCCGCCATGTCCAGCAACACGATGGGCCTGAAGGCCGAGACCGTATTCGGAGGCCGTCCCGGCTTCGGCAGGAGCACGAGCTTCCCCTCCTTCCAGTAGTCAGGGAACCGTCCGGACACCAGGCAAGCGCCGAACAGCTCCCCGCCAAGGGGGCAGCCGCCCCCTCGCCGAGCGCAATGTCATCGTGGCGGGAAGATGCCCGCCGCGCCACCGTCCTAAAGTGGAAGTCTCGGCTGGAGACGCCCCGGGCCGATCTCTGGACCGTGGGGGCGCTCCGGCCGATCTTGGAAGAATGGGCAGGGCGGCAGCATGGGGTCCTCACCTTCCGGTTGGTGCAGGTTTTGTCGGGGCATGGTTGCTTCGGCAAATACCTGCACACGATCGCAAGGAGGGAGGCGACCCCAGGCTGTCACCACTGCGGCTGCGACGAGGACTCGGCGCAGCACACGCTCGAGTCGTGCCCGGCCTGGGATGTGCAGCACCGGGAACTCGTTGCAGTCATAGGCGTGGACCTGTCGCTGCCGGCCGTTGCGCGAGCGATGGTTGGCAGTGACAGAGCCTGGACCGCGGTCGCCGCCTTCTGCGAGGCTGTCATCTCGCGGAAGGAGGTGGCGGAGAGGGCCCGTGAGGAATCCTTCTTTGCGGACCCGATTCGCCGCCGGCGCGAGGGGCGGCGTGCGCGCGCTTATCTGCGCCTGATGCCGCCCTAGCCGAGGCTGCGGACGGTGGGGTCGGGGAGTACCCTGCCGTCCGCGGAAGCCTACCGCGAAGGTGCGACGCCCAAGTGCGCGAGGCGTCGCTCAAGAGAGGGTGCCCGAAGGGGCTGCCGCCTGCGGATCGCGGTCGTAACGACGCGGTACCCGTGATCCGCCGTAGCAAGGGCGGGTGGAAGCGCACGGTGGGTTTTTAGTGGGTGAGAGCCCCATTCACCCCGTTGTCTCCCCGGGCAGCGGGGTGTGCGGTAGGACATTTTTGCCCACCTAAAATAAAAAATAAATAAAAAAAAAGGTTGTACGTAAGTGACCACTGAAGGAATGTCACACAGTACCAGTTGTCTGCCAATACAAACGGAGGGACAGCACACGGCGGGTTTATTTAGTGGATGAGGGCCCCAAACTACCCTGCCAGCGGGGCCTACCTAGCGGGCTGTTCATTGCCCCGAACGATTGAACGACTCGGCCTCCAATTGAAATGCTAATTATAAATCTTTTCCTTCATTGGTGACGGAGTTTGCCAGTAAAGGGAAATACTATCTTTTATATGACGCTCAAGCTTAGCTAGAGAGGTGCGAGAAGAGATAGTTGCTCATGTAGCTACTCACTGTGATGATTTTTCTATCATGTTCCATGATGCTGATGGTATTAACCATAGTAGTTCCGATGAATACTTTGTTGATATGTCAGTATTTCATATATATGGAGGTTTATGTGAGTTAGTAGCAGCCGGACAAATACGGATGTATTTGTCCGGCTATTTGTAATCCGGCTATTTCTAATTGTCCGGATATTAAGTAGGTACATATCACAATTATGAGAAATTTTGCATAGAAGGGAACCCCGTAAAAAGGCATTGGTTTTTGATATGAAACATCTAATGCGGAGGGAGGGTAAAATCGGCTGTTAGCGTGGCGACGCTTTTATTTTACATTGTCCCATTCAAATTTTGCAAGTTAAATTTGACACACTTCCGGGTTTCCGATTGAGCTGTAATTTTACACGCATGATGGAGCTGGAAGGTGGACATAGGAACTCTATAATGAAACGGCGCAACCCCATCGAGTTTGGGCTCGTATGATTCGTCTTGCCGAGTACTTTGTGTCTAGATGATATCCAGGGTCTGATGATGGAGCTGGAAGGTGACCACAGGAACTCTGTAATGAAACGACGCAACCCCATCGAGTTTGGAATCATTTGATTCATCTTGACGAGTACTTTGTCTTTAGATGGTATTCAGGGTCAAGATGATGGAGCTAGAAGGTGGCCATAGGAACTCCGTTATAAAACGACAAACGACATAACTCCATCGAGTTTGGGCTTGTATGATTTGTCTTGACGAGTACTTTGTCTCTAGATGGTATCCAGAACCTGACGATGGAGCTGGAAGGTGGCCACAGTAACTCTGTAATTAAATGACGCAACCATATCAAGTTTATACTCGTTTGATTCGTCTTGAGGAGTACTTTGTCAAGTTATGATAATTTTATTTCTACAAAATAATCCCGATGTTTTCACATCTGCTAGACGTCCCACGACGTCTAGTTTTTTTTTCAGGTCAAAACCAATCCTAATAACATTTTGATGTAGATATATTTACCTTAGTAGGGATCAGTTACATCCTATCTTCAATCAGACATTTCTGATATAAGTAGTACACCTTTTTTAAGGAGAATCCTACAAAACTTCGTACAAGATTTATAAATGCTACTACTCAAAAAAACTAATACTAAATACAAGTACACTACAGCTCAAAAAAACTAATACTAAACACAAAAAAGGAGTTCACAGAGCTGCAGTAATGAATTATCAATAAAACCATCAAACATGTACACAGAATGCCTACAAAACACCCAGATGTTCACAAAGCAGCCGTTTGTAGGTACGTTGAGAATTATCCGGAACAGACGATCGAAAAGGCGATTGCTTGCGTGGAAAGATTTCTGGTATGAAGTATGATTCTAAGATGTCACGAAACGTATAGACATCTAAAAGCAATTAGGAGGTGGAGATTGGGAATAGCCGTCGGTGGCTGCGATGACTCAGCACTCTAGAGCACTTCCCCAGATTGGAAGGGATGCAGGTTCGTATCCCGCTCGCAGTAAAGTTATCTTTTTCCACTTTCACTAATAATTTGTTATTTAAAGTACCTAGCTGAGCATGTCAAATGAAAAAATACAGATCAAAATACTTTACGAAAATGATAAATCCGTTTTGTAGAACACAATAAGATAAGATACGTAAATTGTAACGCCCTTTAATTTAAAAGAAGAAGAGCTTGGTATATAGTTAGTGACTGTGTTTCTCACTGGAAATGCTCTCTTAAATTTGGATCACCAGTAAACATATTAAGAAATCTTATGCCCGTTTTCACCGACATCCCCTAAACTACCACCTACGTATGAGACTCTTATAACCTAAATTGTGCAATGGAACAAAGTTACAAATCAAAGCTCTTTATAAAAAGGTCGTAGGAGCCACAGTAATTACCGAACGTGGTGAAGGAAATGTTTTCATATATAAATACTAATAGTTTAATTTTATTTAGAGACAGTATTTTTAACGTTCCTATTTCAATATTTATTTAATTGCGTGAGCGAACCCGGGGGAAAACAGCTAGACTATATACTAAAACGGATCGTCTATAATAGGTATCCCATAAAGTAGTAGAGTCTATATTTCCTAAATCATTTACCTCACGGCTCACGGCGGCATGCTGACGCTTTAGAAATCTGTGGAATCTAATTATGCATATTATATAAAAGAATCTATGAAATCTATTCGCCCGGCCGTCATATGATTTTGCTTAATTTTAAACGAAACGTACATTAATGTACAGATTTGTTATCAGTAATTTGAAAGCATCACCTACAAATTTTACCCTACTCAAGTTATACTCAATCGCAATTTCCTCCTGTACGTACCTAGGCTACATTTCTTGTGTCCATAGCTTTCATAAGCTTTCTTTATCGATATCTCAAACCCTTAATTGAGGTACGTTTTGTTATAGTCTAAGAACACTCGCTGGAGCGTGCTCTTTCATTATAGCATTTGCCTACAGAAATTGATCGAGTTGGAAGTAAGCTAGGTTATGTTATGTTATAGTAAAGTCAACGCAGACCATTTAAGCTTAAATTATCGATCAATTAAAATTTATTAAAGTTATTTCTGTAATTAACTTGCGTGCAATATTAGTCATATTCTTCCGATATTTCGGATCATTGACGTCTACACACACACACACTATGATAAAATATAGCCAGCCACACAACATTTACGAATTAGATTCATTATTTTATTCTTACTAATTAAGCTAACTTTTGTGTAAGAAAAATAAATAAATTATTATTATTATTATTTATTACGCTACGCATTGACGGGCCTCGTGGTGTATTCGGTAGTGTAACCGACTTCCGTGCGCGAGGTCGTGGGTTCGATTCCCACTCAGTAAAATTTATTGTGTGATGAACACAGATATTTTGTACTGCGTCTGGGTGTTTTCTATCCATTATATATAATGTATGTACTTATTTACAAAAAAAGTAATATAAATATGTTATATATCCGTAATCTGGTACCCATATCACAAGCGTTAAGCTTAGTTTGGTACTAGAGGACGTTGTGTGAAATGGCCGTGAATATTTATTTATTTATTATTACTAGACTTGATATACCGGCAAGTATATCATGTTTAGGATTGATTACGTCACCACTGAAGTAATGTAACACGGTTCCAGTGGCCCGCCAATACAGGCGGAGAGACGGCACACGGCGGGTTTATTTAGTGGGTGAGGGCCCCACGCCACACTACCCTGTTCGTTGGCCCGAACGACGGGGTGTGCGGTTAGGTTCATATTTTCCCGCTTAAACTAAACAAAAAATAACAAAAGGATGGATTAGGTACGTCGACTCTTCTAGCTCCCGGCGCGCGTATGATGATAAGCATCTGCATCGGGCATGCTCGAAACTATGGGTCAACGTAATCAAACCTTTTTTTTTTGTTTAGGCGGGAAAAAATTTACCGCACACCTCGTCGTTCGGGGCAACGAACAGAGTAGTGTGGGGCCCTCACCCACTAAATAATCCCGCCGTGTACCATCTCTCCGCCTGTGTTGACGGACCACTGGTACCTCCTATGTTGGATTACTTCAATGTAATCAATTATAAGCATGAGTTATCTACTTGCCGGTATAAAAGATCTAATTTGTGTCAAACTCACGATAACTTAGGTTTTATCCGACCGTTGCTTCATGAGTGCCTCACCAACTGCTTCGGGTCTCTCAAGGTCTACTATGACTCGGTAACCTCAAACCTTTTTGGTTGCGGAGATCAGAAGACAGTTGCTCCGTGAAAAAATTAAAACACTGCTGAATGATCTGCTTTCCTCGTTATAAATCCCATTGGAAAAATATGTTTGAATAGGTACGGGTTGTTAGGGTGATATAATATCTACATTAAAATTGTTCTTTTATTAGGTACACCACAGTTTCTTTAGACTTACAATAAGTAAATATTAATAATTAAAATACGATAGGTATTAGATTTTACCCGTGACTCCGTCGTCGTGGACATCCTAACTGTTATGAAGCTGTAACAGAGCTGTGTCTGTACATTTAAGGTATTTGAGAAAAAAATACTGTATTAAGCTACATAGGCGTGTCTGCACAAAAACCAATTATTTTTAGATTTTTGTCTGTTTGTTCGCTCGCGCATTTTTAATGAATTTTTTTATTTAATAGCTAAACTTAAACCTGGTAAGTATATATTTTACCCTGCTACTATATCGGGAACATGAGATATAACCTAAAATCTAGCTTTTGGTTGCAGCGGAGCCGCGGGTAAAGGCTAGTCACAAAATAAATACCTACCTCACTCTAATCGGTTAAGTAGTTACAGCGAAAGCATAATAAATAAATAAACAAACGCAGTTTCACATTTATTATATTAGATTAAAGATGATTCGAACATAATAATTACAAAATGCTGATAAGCTTTCTATAATCTATCTATTAAGAAAATAAGTAGGTACATAATAAAATAAAAAAGTAGGTTTTTTAAATTGTACATAGTTTTAGGTAGATATGTAGGGATATAATACCTATATCTATGTACAATTCATTACACAAAAGGCTCTAGGTTTAGAAATATTCTACTGCCTGAGATATGAGATAAAACACACAGAACAATAAATAAACATTAATAATTCATTTTATTGGATAATGTATTGAACACAACTAATTAAAAACTCTGATATGCTTTATGTGATCGTTTCTATTAGGTACTAAGTACCTACATGACAAAATTGTGCTCAACATCTACCTACAGTAGCCCTTACTAGTAACACTTAAACATACGTAGTATCTCTAACTATTCTGTGCTAACCTATTGCACGCCTCATAAGCGAAGCGTTGAGGTGTGTTCTACTCCCGGTTTACACAGCACAACTGATTTTTCAAACTTAAAATGTCTCTATTTATCATATATTACACTTGTAAAATAATGTCAACATATAAAGAACAAACACTATTTTTAACACTCATGATATTTTTGATGCCATTTTTGTTATTTTAAACTAGTTAAAAAACTGTTTGAAAAAAATCTGGCTTGGACGTCCGTGAGTTGTAGTGTAGGTAATGTATGTTAACACGATAACGACCAAAATACTTTACTAATCCAGTCTTTTCTTTTTTTTCGTTTACGAATTATTATGACTAGGAATAGAGCCCTATTACCTTTCACGTTCTGATTCGACGTGGTTTAATTGTTATTAAATAAACAAAAAAATACTGAATATTTACGGCATTTACGCTCGACGCGACACTAAAACCAGCGCCTTTCATGAGAACTACGTTTTTACGTATGCATAGCCACCAGTTTACTTTACTCTATGCCACCGGTGGTTTTACTATCGTCAACAGAACGCCGTCCGCCCGGCCGGTACATTGTTTTTGAAGTAAAACTACTTTAGGCGCGACTAGGGAGTAACTCAGATTTTTTTCTGACGGAAGTAACGCTTATAGTCTGTGTAGTTTCCGCTATTTAAAAATAATAATTTGGATTGGTCGTGAGTATATGTCATATACTCCACGCTTCTTAACTTATACGCCAGCTAGTGGCAAATATCATAATCATTAGGATTATTTATTTCCAAATTTTCAAACGGATCAATTGTGAATAGCAAAGTGAATAAAAATTCAACAGTTTTAAAAAAAATATTTTAAATTGTAGTTTTTTTTCCCGTCAACGCCATAGAAGTTTTACTTCAATCGCGCGTAAATGTTACACGCACACACTTTTTTTTTGTTAAAACAAAGTTCTTACCTTTGCTTGACGAACTGATGATATTTGTCAAGTATAATAACTATTTTATCCATAACAATAATTAAAAACATTAAACACACGTAAATAATAACACACCAACGTTATAAAACACGAAAAAACATATTTTACATTCCACAATTTTTTTTGCGTGGCCTTAGCGTGATTGGCGTCACGGTGTTTTCACTTAGAACTAGAACTAGAACAAAGTATAAAATTATAAGGCAACCAAGTTAGGAAGATAAATGGTTTAGAGATTTCTTGTTGAACTCATTGATTATTAAATAAGTCGTATAATATTGTCCAAAGTTGAAATTTTCTATTGATAGATGTCGCTGTCTTAAAGTAAAAGAGATATTGACAAATGCAGTCCTAGATGTCGCTAGTGGCATGGAAACTAGCGATGTCTTTTTGTTTTCTTAAATTGTTTTTGTTTACAGTTTAAAAAATTATTCAATTTTACATGTTTATATATATGCACTTATGCAGGTATATATGTAAACTCATGGATTGTTGTTCTTACTAATTGCCAGATGGCGCCTTGCAAAATGACTGAGAGGTAGACCAATATAGAAGTACTTCTTAAAATTAGCGCTAGATGGCGTATAAGACATTAAACCCACATTAGTACTTTTTGAAATTAGGCTATCTATGTGATTTATTGAAAACTACTTAGTAAGACCAATACATTATTAGTTACTTATCAAATAATCAATTTTATTGTGAAAAATGAAGATTATGAGGCGTGCAGTTTTGGATTTTCCAAAGTATTTGTATCTACTTCTAATTATTGTAGCTTCATTTTAGTTTACCTATTAGGTACATACAACCATAAAAGATATGTAGAGATACAACAAAAACATGTATGTATCTGGAAGTAGATATGTATAGATAATATAGGTATTAATGATATGGCAAAAAATATTCTCTTTTCATAATTTTCGCTGACCAAAGTTACTTCTTAAATTATCAGATCACCCATAATGATATACCTATAGGTACATGTCTCGTATATATACAGCAATCATTATTACACTCGATGGTACTTCACATGATCACTACTATCTTAGCAACAAGTCCCCAGCATAAATATAATATATTAGAGGGACCGTTTGGAAAGTTTCTGAGCGTCTGCCTAATTAAGAGGAGTATCTACTAGTTCTGTAAAATTATTATCATTAGTTATTTTTAACTACACTTTTTTCTTACAGCAATATTAGTAATATCACAGCTAAGTAATACTATCTGAGTCATGATAATCACAGGCAATAACAATACAGTTTAAGCTGGTAATGATGCATGCAGCTACTCTGGTCGCCGTATAGGTTTAGGCGACTAACTGTGCCAGCAATGTTCCATTCTCCGTCTTGTAGCCGTAGAGTTCCTTCGAACACGCCGTTTCCGGGCATTGTCCGGATCACAACCATGTACTCACGCCAACCTATTTCATCTTTCCTCGGCTCCCCTGCCAACATTTCAGTCACCTCCAGCACTTCAGAGAGGGATAACGCAGCACATTGTGGATGCTTTACCAAATAATCGTTTAAAAGTTTTACTAGCTGTCTAGCCACCGTACGTGCTTCAAAACTACCTGAATTTATTTTTATGCCTTTGTGACAAGTGCACCAGTGGTCGTCGATGTCGGCCATTTTGCAAGTTCGATTTCTGGGTATAGGCAGAAACAAGCTTATACTTCTATTAGAACTAAACAAACTTTCGGATCTTTGTTTGATATTGTTGTCATTTATAGCATCCAAGTCAATTAAATCCGAAAGCGTTGCATATATATCGAAAGGCGTTGTTAGTCTTTTACTATTTTGTTTTAAATTTTTATATGCTAGTTTATAAATATCTTTGAAAGCTGGGGGCAATAATATGTGCACGAAAGGCAGACGTTCTTCTAGGCGACCTTGTTTTGTTAACCTGATTGCGCCCCACCTTATACCATGATCACTCAATAGTATTAGAATAGTATTGTCCAAATAGTTATAACTATCAAGTCTTTTCAAGAACCTTTCATAACTCTCATCCATTGCCATTGGGTAGTTTAAGTAATCGTGACTCATGGTTACTTCCCAAAAGAAGCCAAACAGCTTGGACTGTCTTAACGTAAAAGTTAAGTCTTCAATATAATCCAACAGTACTTTATAGAAATATTTGTTTCCCATACAAATGTATGAATTAAAATCTTTAGTATTACCTACGTTTGTTTCCGCTTCGTGCACAAATGTTCGGGTATAGTAATCGGTAGGTGATTTAATAAACCCATATTTACCGAAATTAAATGTACCTAGGCGCGCACTATCTTCACCAAGTGCGGTGTAGTAACCAGCTTCTTTGAACCATTGCCAAATGAAGGGACAGTTATCAAAGTTAGCGCTGTAATTAGGCCAGCAGGTTCTCTTTAATTCGTTTTCTCTAATACCAAGTAACATTGGTGTTAAGTTTGGGAAAGTATTGTCACCCACTTTGTTATAACCAAGTAATTCTATGGCGTCTTTCTTTTTTAAGTAAGCCAAAGTTTTTGGCATTGTTCTATGAAAATTCAATCTGGAGATCGCGTCAATTCCCATCACAATCACATTATAGTAAGATTCATTCTGATTTTTCGGTATTGTATAATCTGTACCTCGGTCAAATGCATGCATTGGCTTCGTGCGAGCGAATAAAAAAAACTGTTCATATACAGTCCTCTTTTTAGAACTACAAGTAATCTTAACAAATTCATCGACTACTTTAGTGTAATCGGTAAAATTTATACATGCCTCATACACAACTCTGTCATCCACAGCCTCTGAAAATACATTTTTGATAGCCGATGGTCTATAAAATGATTTATAACAACATGAAATTTTGCCAGCTTTATGTATATTATAATATTGAAACATTTTTGTATCGATCCATATATGCGTTTCGTTGTACTGCAGGAGGGAGTAGTTGGCATTAGGACAGCTTTTTAACTCAGTTGGAGGTTGATTAAATAATTTAATAGAATCATCTAAAACTGCTAGACCGGGTATAGTACAACCTTCTGTTTTTATAGTGAAACTCGTGTCCGGTTGAATGTTGTAGTGGTGTGATTGCAGCGTTGATACAGGTTGCTCGTTGTTGACGAATAATATTTCAGTACGATTCGTGATAGAGATAATAATGAAACTGCTAGCAAAGAATATCGTAGCAAGAAGGAAAAGACACCTGTACCGGACGTGAACTGAGCGTAATCGCGCGCTACTTTTCGTAAGTTGACCCATCCTGAAAATAATAAAACATGCTTTGTATGATATGTCATGTGTCTTTATTTACCATTATTCAATTGAGTAGCACATTCTGGTGATAACTTAGTCATATTTGAGGTGATCGATAGAGATCCGAGGGACACTTAAGCTCAGGTACACAGATTGATATTATGACTAAGTTTTTCCCTATGTGCTCGCGTAAGTAAAAAGTATAGTTGGTTTAATTTATTTAGGTAATAGCTGCCATAGGTAATACATAAGAAAGGCGTTTAAAGGATAGTTATTTACCAACTAATATTTTAAATAACTTTTTATAGATACAAACAAACCAACTTAATATAGGAATAGGTAATTGATATCATTATTAAAATTTTCATTTGATATGTAAAAAAATATATATTTGACAGTATTTACGCAAAGAGAAGATATAAAGCACATACGATATCTTGTTTGTGTTATTTATTTCATAATAAATAAATAATATTGGTTTTTAGGAATATTTTATGTGTGAAAGTACACATACCTTTTACGAAGTTCTAGCTGCGTGGAACCAGATTCCAACCAAATTGATATTTATCAAAAATGCAAAGACACGTGCTCCACGTTTCGAACATTTTGATTTATTTTTTATAATAACTATTACCTCAGCACAGTTTCACTTTTTTGATACTTAACTATGTCACAAAATTAATATTCGACAAACACTTGTGCATACTTCAAGCTGTTTTTGAATTTAACACTGTTGCATAAATTCATAATTGAGCTTTCTAAGACTTGTTATGTGATTGAATACTAGATTATCAGAAAATTCAGTGATATGAACTTCGTTTAGTTAATGACCTTATGGAACATGTAAGCAAGGTAGCGTTACCGACAGTGGTTTATCTCAGTAAAGAAGGATACTAGGCGGCTGTGGAGGCTGCGCGCATGCGCTCTCCGTGTATACCCACATGTCCATAATTGTATATGACAACAAATAATGGAAACATGGTTACTGCATCTAAGACGCATCATCTCTGCCTGCCAGTCGAACAGTCAAGGGTTGATGATTACGACATTTAAAATTGAATTAAATAAGTATAGTAATTACTTTTGAGGCGTTTAATTTTTGGAGAGCAGTACTTTGGGAGCGAAATTCCCCTACTGTAACGCACTCACCAAATATCTCGTTCATGCACAAATATTACGTGCTTAAATAGAATTGGTTACTCGTACTAACCTGTTTATGTTTTAATATTGTTAGTGTTTTGTTATACTAAGAGGTGGCGGCGCGCTGGTTTTCCACAAACTGTTATCAAATATGACCAGCTAATTGCCTTATTGCTTTGTTATAAAGTGAACTGGTTCATTGAGAGCGTTTTCAAACTAACACATATCACGAATGCAATTGATTGTATTGTAGAGTGCTAGGCGCTTCAAAAGTACCTATGCCTTGTATGTTTACCGCGATTTTTTGCTTTTTTAGATGTGAGTTGTTTATAACGTTCAGGTACACGAAAGCCATGCAATCAACTTTGAGTGGCATGACAGCAACGCGTGTTACATGTGGTAGAGTACTAGGTAATTGGGTCATGTTTGCTCACATTTTATTTATATTACATTAAGTTTCTGAAATTACACGACTTTTTGTATGCATATTAATTTAGTTTTACAAGATAATATCAATGATAGTATTGTGGGCTTACAATGAAATAATATAGACTTGTTTAAGATACCTATTTACACAAAAACCTTTTGCTGGGGGTTTAGTTTTAATTTCGGAATATAATGTATGTAGTTACTATAGAGTAATATCTACACTTGGTTAATTACCAACGTTATAAGTACCTTTTTTTTGTTAATGCGGGAAAAAATGTTCTTAACCGCACGCCCCGTCGTTCGGGGCAACAAACAGGGTAGTGTGGGCCCCCACCCTCTAAATAAACCCGCCGTGTGCCGTCTCTCTGCCTGTTTTGGCGGGCCACTGGAACTGTGTTACATTACTTCAGTGGAACGTTATAAGTACCTACTACGTAAGTCCATCCATCCATCAGCCTTTCGACGTCCACTGCTGGTCATGGCCTCCCCAAGAGAACGCCACAGCGAGCGGTCCCATCATGGGGGATAATGCCGTAATCGCCACGCTTGACAGGCGGGTTGGCAATCGCAGTGGATGTTGTTAATACTCGAGGGAGTGCTGCTGCCCACTCCCCCGGCATTCCCTCAGTCGGCTCTTACGACTCCCGTGGATAGAGAGGGGTGGAACAATTCTAAAGCCAGCCCCACACGGTTTTACTACGTAAGTAAATGCTCGAGATCTTAAAACTTTAATATTTTACATAAAGTTATGCCATCAAACATTCCTCCTAGTATTAATAAAGGTTATCATTTTTTCATATTTTGAATGTAATGGGAATAAAGGCACAACGAAAATCCCCCTCTCGTTCGCTCGTCCGTATGGCTAGTACGCATGTGCGGACAAAGCCGGTTGTTGGCAAGCTTATAGAAGATATTTATCTAAGTATTATGTAATAATATAGTATATTAAAAATATATATCTACAAAATTTTATTGACCATTTGTCGCATAAGAGATATGAATGAGGACTACTTCGTTTTCCCTCGAGGTAAGTCTTCTAGAACTTCTAAGTAGGAAAGTTAGAACTGTGCGACCACAAAATCGATAGTTAAATAACACAAGCATAACCTAAATTCTAAGTAGAACTTAGAAATAGTGTAACGGCAGTGCAGTAAATGTAAACAAGTGTTGTGAGAGATCACAATTAGTAGAATTTAATGTGGTTAAAGAATATTATATATAAACTAGGTAGGTCAGGCTAAGGCTAAGTCTGTGGTCACGCAACGTAAGGCGTGCTTTTAATTTTTTTTTTTTGTTACCGTTTTAATTTCGCTGCAATAACAAAATCAATAATCTCGCCTATTACCTACTTTACATTTTTATTTAGCACTTAATAACCATGTATACTTAGAGTTAAGAGGATCCTAAACTTATTGCTCATTATTATTAGACATATGTTTTGGGTATAACGCCTGTTTAGCTAATAAGGTTTCTTTGGAAATTCATCAATTTCCAATCAGTTTTTGTCAGCTGGTAGAGGTACAGGCTACCAAAAATATCTAAGTAGGTATCCTGTTTACACGTTTAAGGGCAGACATTGTCTGAAAGAATTTAGTAAACATATAGCTGCGAAGGGTATAAATTAATAAACCGATGTTACAGGTAGGACGAATGAAGATTTTCTCACAATTCAGCTACCTTTGCGACAGCAAATAATGGTTTACGAATTTGTATATTACATAGTTACTATTAATAATTTTGTTCAACAGGTCCTGGCCCTACTCTTCCTCACACTGATTCCTTGGCCGGGGCCATCTGTTTTCAAAATAACCTGTTCTCGTGACAACTCCAAAATCGTAAAGAAAGTTATACAAAACAAATGGCTTCCTGTATTGGAGAGATTTCAGGTAAGTAGGTAACTCTACAATTATGCTATATTGTTGAGTTATACTCAAATTTGTTTTCTTAAAATTTTAAATTGACCGATCATATAAATATCTATTGGTACTGCAATTTAAAATATATTACTTTTCTATTTTTTTTTATTTACGCAAAAATGACTGTACAGATTCGGTTGGCCTATCCTATCTGTGGGCTATATAGCAACCATATAACTTGGATAATCCTATGCACTTTTTGTTCTGGGCAATGACTTATCTTTCCAGTTTCCAATTTAGTACCTACCTACTGGATTTTATCACTAGATAGAGCTGCTTTATATCTACTGTAGATGTAGCTACTTTTCACTAGCGTTAGAAATATAACGGGGAAATGTTTTACCCCATATTTTTTAATCACTATTTTCAATTTCTATTTAGACCCAATAGGTATCAACATTTTGAGATAATTGCAAGAGGAAATTAGTAGTCATACCTATACGATACTAGATTACAACTATCATTCATGATCAATGTAAATTGACATCTGAATGTACCAAATTAACAAAGTTATTTCAATATAAATTTTATAGGTCAAATTACCATTGGAGTGTCCCTTTCACCCCGCGAGAGACATATTCGCCCCTCAACACGCTGCCAAGTTACAGCACCGACCATCGCAGTGGACATGCGCCTTCTGCGGCAAGTCTTTCTACGAGGAGCGACACTTAGACACGCATTTCGACCACCGACACAAGAACCAGATTAACAAAGTAAATAAATTTATACAAATAAATAAAAGGAGAAAATCTCGACATATTTGTCTACTTACATATTATTCGTCTGTTAGCCTGTCTATATATAAATGCTGGGTACAGGCCTTGTCTATAACGGCAGAGGCATTAAATAATTGTACCTTGAAACCACGTATAGCCACTGGTCCTATGCCCGATCGTGTTGGAATTCAGCATTCCCATTAGATTATGATATGAGTGTGAGAACAGAGAGCACTTTTATGAACAAATTATTTGTGAAAGTGGAAAAAGGGAACTTTATTGCAACCAGAATTCGAACCTGCGACCCATCCAATCCGGGGAAGTGCTCTAGACCGCTAAGCTATTGCAGTAGAAGTTCTAGTCAGGACATTTCAAACGAGCCCTAATTCGATGGAGTTGCGCCATTTAATTACAGAGTTTCGCATGGCCACCTTCCAGCTCCATCATCAGGTACCCTGGATACCATCTAAAGACAAAGTACTCATCAAGACGAATCAAACGTGTCCAAACTCGACGGGGTTGCGTCATTTCATTGTATAGTTACTATGGCCACCTTCCAGCTTCATCATCAGTCCCTGGATACCATCTAGACACAAAGTACTCGGCAAGACGAATCATACGAGCCCAAACTCGATGGGGTTGCGCCGTTTTATTATAGAGTTTCTATGTTCACCTTCCAGCTCCGTCATCAGATCAGCTCCATGTCATCATAATATTGTACGTGATATACACATGCGTGTAAAATTTCAGCTCAATCGGAAACCGTGAAGTGTGTCAAATTTAACTTTCAAGATTTGAACGGAACAAGTAGGTACAATAAAAGCGTCGCCACGCTAACAACCGATTTTACTCTCCCTCCGCAATAGATGTTTCACATCAAAAATATCTAAATATTTAATCATGTACCTATCGAAATTTATTATTATAAGGTACTTGTGTTTGCCTAATTTTACTTCGTTCAACGACTTCTAAGACACAAGCGTGCCGTATGGGGCCGGCACCAAGAATAGCTCCACCCCGTCTCTTCCTATGGGAGTCGTAAAAGCCGACGAAGGGATTACCGGGGGACCGGGCAGCAGCGTTCCCCTGTGTACTAAAAACATCCACTGCGATCGCCAACCCGCCTGCCAAGCGTGGCGATTATGGTAAAACCCCCATTTTGGGGAGGCCTGCGTCCAGCAGTGGACGATGAAAGGCTGATGGATGGATGGATGGATGGAAGACACAAGTGGAATGGAATGATAGCATTTACCTAATACTATAATATGTTTAATCAGCCTCCATTAATTTATTCTAACGGTATACAGGCGGAGGACGCAGTATGTATCGCGGATTACTGCGATATAATGCGGTGTCAGGTGTTGGTGGCACATGGTCTGCTTAGTAGCACTGGAGGGCCAGGCACCGACATCGAGGTGAGTAAAATATATGTACGATACATAATACCTATTACTTTGTTCAACCCTTACTGTCCCTCTATTGAGCACGGGTCTTCTTTCATATCGAGAGGAACGTCGTAGTCGACTATGCTGGCCTCGAGCGGGTTTGTTAACTCGTGAGAGACTAGAACATATAATTTTAGTAAAGGCATAGGTATATTAGGGGTTAAAGTATGAAATTGCCGATTTATAAGGAATAATTGAAATTAGTTTTTTTTTCATTTAACATATTTATTTAATCAAAATATCTACCATTATTATCTATACATTGCTGCCATCTAATAGGAAGGTCATTTATGCCTTTGCGATAGAACTCTGGTGATTTAGATTCTACAAACTGTGTGAAAGCATTTTGTACTGCCTCCTGGGAAGAAAACTTTTTATCACGTAGAAAATTGTCTAGCGTTATCATGGAGCAATAATGGTGAAGATCGATTCATGAGTCGGGGCTGTTTCACTGCAAGTTTTGCTATCATTGTTCGGAGTTCGGCACAGTAGACATCTGCCGTTATTGCTTGACCAGATCGGAGAAAGCGATAGTGAATAACACCATCCTGAGACCACCAAACAGTTACCATTACCTTTTTATTGGTAAGCTTTGCTTTAGGACACTGTTGCGGCGTTTGACCTGGGGTCAGCCGTTGTATTTTTCGCTTACAGTTATCGGTAAAGAATCCACTTTTCATCACATGTCACAATTCGATCCAATATTCCTTCATTTCTGTATTGATTCAACAAGGCAAGGGCAACACAAGTTTCAACACGCGTTTCTCTCTGCAGATCATGAGGCACCCATTTTTCATATTTTTTTATTTTATTGATTTGACGCAAATGAGTCAATATTGTTGGTAAGATAACGTTAAACCATGCCGCTAATTCCTAGGTAGTTTGGCTTGGATCGGCTTCCACCATCTCTTTCAATTCATTGTTATTCACATGTGTGAGCGGTCTTCCACGTCGTTCGTTCTTCAAATCAAAATTTCCATCACGAAAGCGTTTAAACCAAAATCGCACGGTGCGTTCATTAGCAGTCCCCTCTCCAAACGCAACATTGATATTGCGAGCTGTTTCTGCAGCGTTAGTTCCGCGTCGTAACTTGTATTCAAAAATGACTCAAATTTCATGAAAATGCTATATTTAAAAAAAGTCAATAGACAGGCTTTTAATACTGTTACTAAAAGTAGAATCATTGGGAAACGTTTAGTATGCATACGAAACATTAAATTATTCCCAATGATTCTACTTAGACAGGGAGACGTCATATCTATCTCCGAAACTCTTCATCACTGCATTGGAAGATGTTTTCAAGCTCTTGGACTGGACCGGATTCGGCATCAACATAAACGGCGAATACATCACTTACCTTCGATTTGCAGATGATATCGAGATCAGAATCGCTGGAGGACCTTGGCAACAACGAACGAACAACAGCCTCAGCAGTGTTTCCCGACCAGTGGGGACTAAAAATGAACATGGTCATGCACAATAACCATGTCATTTCAGCACCGGTCCTAGTCGGGAAAGCGATTCTCGAAGTTGTCGACTACTATGTTTACCTGGGGGAAACTGTCCAGTTAGGTAGACACAACTTCCGAGAAAGAGGTCAATTGATGAATCCAGCTCGGTTGGGCAGCGTTCGGGAAGCTGAGGAAGATCTTCTTGTCCAATATTCCACAGTGTCTAAAGACGAAGGTCTACGACCAGTGTGTGTTACCGGTGATGAGAGAGGCGTGGTCTCTGAATATTGGCCTTATATCAAGACTCAAAGTCGCTTGCCATGGAGCGGTCTATGCTTGGGATGTCTCTACGTGATAAGATCCGTAATACGGAAATCCGTACGAGAACGGGAGTGACCGACATAGCGCGCCGTTCAGTATGCTGAAGTGGCAATGGGTAGGCCACATCGCTCGAACCGACAACCGTAGAGGAAGAGTTTCTCAAGTGACGACTGCGTATCGGAGGGCGCAATGTAGGACGGACTACCACCAGGTGGATCGATGACCTGGTCAAAGTCGCAGGCAGTCGTTGGATGCAGGCGGTCCTGTGCCACCGTACGCTGTGGCGTTCTCTTGGGGAGGCCTATGTCCAGCAGTGGACGATGAAAGGCCGATGGATGGATGGATGATGCCATAAACACGAACAAAATAACTATCTATTATAATAAATAGCCCTTGCTAAGGCGACCCGGAACACATTTTTTTTTAAATTTTGTAGCTTGTCTGTCTGTTTGTTCAAATCCACGCAAAAAGTAATAAGCAATTTTTTTGTTGATTTTTTTATTTAATTGGTCTTAAGTAGACTTAAAAACCGGCATGCGTTTACTGCCGCTACTATATCAGGCACCTGAAAAACAACCTACATCATATAAAGCAGTTCAAAAAAGGGTAAATTTTTCGTTGATGTGCGTTATTTGAACTAGAACTCCAGTAATCATATGAAAATAATGAGTTATATCACGCATTATTGTTTATTGTATAGGTATGGCAAGATGTGGAGTCAGTAAGAAAGGCGTTAGCACCAGCGGCAACTCGCAGCATGGCGCGAGTCAATACACGGCGGAGACACAGATCCAGAACTTCAGCCTTACCGCCCATCATCGATTGTCCTAAACCCGATCCTGACAGCGAAGTATCTGGTACATGTGCTATACTCACAATATTATGATTAATTCTATAGATATATTTTTTCGCACGAGGCACTAATAATTAGAAAGCCAACGTCCCCTCCTTTTTTATATTACTTGGGTGGCAAACAAGCATATGATCCACCAGATGTAAACGGTTACTATAGCCTATAGACCCTAGCAACTCGTGCGTCGCCATAATTATGCAAGGAAAGGGATGGAAGGTAGAGAGGAAAGATATCAAGGAGAGGACAGGAAGGATAATAAGGAGAGTATGGGAACGATAAAAAAGAGAGTATAGGAAGGATAAGAAGGAGAAGATAAGGAGGGGATTTGGGCTTCCGGCACACTGACAATACGAAACACAACGATAGGGGTTAAGGTTAAGGTACATACCGTTGATTCACGTCGATTCTCTCTCTACCACAAGAAACCTTCCCACAGATGGCGTACGAAGGTCCTAAGTAATATAAGCAGGCAATCGTGGTATTGTCAAGATAGGGAATGTTCCAAAGAAATAATAACAATGTGTAATAATAGTAGTGTGCTCGTAAGTGAGAATTTGTAGTCGTTGTGATACTTGCCGCACCAAACTAGTAGATACAACCATCTTGTCCATTATAAATAAGCTTGTTTCACATGCCATTTCCAATCTTCTCCTTTCCACACATCGCACCTAGCTATTCGCATGTAATTACATGCAAGAATTTGATTAAATATACATACATAATGATAAGAAATTAACATACAGAATCAGAGGACAAGAGAACAGAAGACAGCGAAAGTGACGTTAATCAAACATCAGAGTTGTGCGACGCAGATACGGTAGAGTCGTCGTTACCTCCAGACAGTCGCCAGAAACGTTTGGCTGATCTACAAGCGGAACGAGCGGCTTGCGACCCTACCCGACTACAAACTCTAAAGGTTATAATTTAATTGAAATTATTACTACGAACTTTTTGTCGGGGTAAAAAATAGTGTTTATCCAGACCATAATTTATCTGTTTGGGGAGAGAGGAACAGGGTGTAAAGTTCCTTATCCCCCATTGCAAAGGGAGGATCCTCCGACCAGACGGGTGTTATGTCTGGTGGGCTAACTGCCCGACGGTTGTTTGACGGGTTCTTGTATATATGTACATCGCTCGGATAACTTTTAATATCGCGATGCAGGATACGTCAGTATTCATGTGTAAGTTCGTATGTGGCGAGATAAATGTCGCTACATCTGTATAGCTCATACGTACAAATCCGTTTAGTAGTGTGCCTATACTTATCCCTAAAAAAGTATCCTATGGTAACTATTCATCTTTTTTTGGAATAAATGCATCCAATATTAACATCCAGTATCTCATCTCCCTACCTACTAAACTTTATCCAATACCGCTCAGTTGTTTTTATTTCATCCAATAATAGACACAGATTTGATTGAGTACCTACTTACACCAATTTCTAAAAACTGTGCTTTATGTTAATTCCAGGTCCGCTGTGAAAGAATAGTGCATTCCTGCATAGCTACACTCTTACTTCATCTCACCCAACACCAATTCACTGAACTTGAAGGTAATTTGGAATACTCGATGATAACCCCTATAAAATCAATCGATATACCTGTCGGATACCGCTCTCAGGATCTAATAAAGATGGCTTCCCACACATCACAGATTACTTTATAGCTGAGACTTCCTTCCCACGGTGCGTCATGTTAAGGATACATCATCGTCCGTGTGGTGACGGACTAAGAATATAAGTGTCACCACCCCATTCTTTTCCACGGGTATTGTATGAGGCAACTAAGGGAAGTAAGCAATTATCATCCATTGCATAACTGGTGGTAGGGCTGGGTACCAAGTGGGAGTACTCACTTGGTATCGGGCCCGAGCGGGTTGGTACCACCATCTCCCGTGTGACCGGCCATGAAGCACATCGTTGCGTTTTGACTGTAATAGGAGATAGCCGTTTATATTTTATATTTCATTTCATCTGTGAAATGAATTGGTGAGCAACGCCTTGACATACTCTTGGTATTGTCGAGTCCATGGGCGACGGTTACCATTTACCATCAGATGGACCGTGGCTCGTCTGCCACTACATCCAATAGAAAAAAAAAAGAAAATCATCTGCCCCAGTTTTCTTGGTATGAGGCAATCATCACATCGCAAGAATCATATCAATACGGCGTACAATTCTCTGCGTGCACGTCCAGTCTCATCAGTTTTTACAGGTCATTAAACCAGCAGATACGGCCAGTCCATTAACACTACTTATCTTAAACATTTTTATCTGTATTTTAGCACTTGACATGCTCAGCTACTTTAGCTCAGCGGTTTAGAGCACTTCCCCGGATTGGAAGGGACGCAGGTTCGATTCCCGTTCGCACTAAAGTTCTCTTTTTCCTCATTCACAAATAATTGGTACTTTAAACTACTTATCTTCTTTTTTTTAAAGATTATAACACCCTGCACTAAGGATGTATCCTTGTATCGGGGGACTTTACAAACATACCTACAATTTTACGGACACAGAGTACACCCAGACTCAGAACAACCATTTGTGGATTACACAAAGAGTTGTCCTGTGTGGGAATCGAACCCACAACACTTGGGCGGGAGGCCAGTGTTTAAACTACTCCTCCATCTGTGACTCAACTATACTAGGGTACTGTCAAGCCACCGCACACCATTTCAATCCGCATATATACGAAATCAAAGAATGAACGGCTTTCCCGGTACAATCAGAACAAAAACATAAGGAGGTACTTCATGGCCAGTCACACAGGAGATGGTGGTACCAACCCGCTCGGGCACGAAACAAGTGACTACTTCCAATTGGTAACCAACCAGTAATACAATGGGTGATAATTGCTTACATTACTTAGTCGCCTCGTACGACACCCGCGGTAAAGAATGGGGGTGGCAACACTTCTATTCTATATTATTTATTTTGAAATTTATTGCTAACATCTATTTATTGACTATTTGATCTGTTTTTAGAGGAGATGCAGCGCGCCGTGTGTTGGTATCTGAGCTGTGACCGTTACTGGGAGGACACGGCGCCGACCGCCAGGACTTTTCCGTGGCCATTGCTGTTGGCCTTAGCTACAGGACTAGCGCTAGCGCTTTGTATGTGCTATTACATTATCTGGATTGTTTTTGAGTAAGTAAGCGTATACTTAAACCTTAGTTTTTACATCTATGGTTTTTACAAAGACAGCAGACGATCCAAAGCTTTGCCTGATTTTAAGTGGTTATCGCCACTCATAGAATTAGTAAAACTAGTGGCAAAGACAAACTGCTGTCTACCGAAAAAAAATATTATTTTTAAGCACTATGCTTAACTTTAAAGGATGTTATTATGCTCAGGCAATACCTTAGCAGATGGTTCCCTCCAGAGCTTATACAGAAGTGAAAAGTAGGCTAAATAGTACTGCCGTACATGGCAATGCTTTCAAGCGACTTCGGTACTAAGGTAAAAATACTCGTCGTTGTTTTGACAACCGACGGTCTAGTCAGTAATATTGCGTGGAGATGTGTGGACTTATCTGTGATTTACATAAACCCTGTTTGCTCGATGTTTCCCAGTTCTGAAGAAGGTAGCATAGCTGGTAGTGCCTCAGTCTCCATGACAACTCATTCGTCGCCTACGCGAGGAGAGCGCTTGGGCCCGGATGATGCTATGTTGGACGATCCCGACCACGACGACCACTATATCTATGTCACCTACCCGCCTGAACTAAAACGACGACTGCTCGAGAGGTACGCCTCTAATAAATTCACCCTCATAATACTGACGCCTTTCATTAGACAGACAAGAATTGACTGATTAGTTGTCTTAAATATGCACTTGTCCTTAGTAGACAACTAATTATATGTAATGATTTATTTTTACATAATATATTCTAAATTTAAAACAAATTCTTTGTTTTACAGCAACATCATACTAGCAAATGATAAAACAATAGTCTATTTACTGAAAATATTCTTTTTTAACTTTATTTGAGTAATTTTTACAATACAGAACGGCATATTGAACGTATAGTCAAGTCGATCAACCAAACGAGACTTGCACACGATTGTTTTACTTTTGGCTTTTCTTTCTCTTTCGGTTTGAACATTTTTGGGCGCGGACACGACGTCCATTTGTTAGTAGGTCAATAGCAGTTGTATGATTTTTTAAAGATATATTATTAAGATATTTATCTGGCTAAGTTCAGTAACACTAAGTTTAAGATGCATAGGTTTTATCATAGGGTTTCATAGATTTTCTCGGTTTATTTAAAACAATCTTTGGATGATATAATTTCGCGAATGTTTTATAAAGAATAGCTATAATTTATACCAATAAAAATAATTACACTTAAGACAACACCAAAAATTTGCTTACCTTACGTACCTACTGCTTAGTCAGTTTAAATTCAAGTACTAAATTAAAAAATAACAGAAATATAGAAAATGTAGTATGTAATGAAGCACAAATAGCAATAGTTTAAGTAGTACACTAATTAAAAAATAGGATATATTTTTCCAATTATTGTTACTCTATATTGTGTACTTTATATAATGTACTAGTAGAGTTACAAAACATACTTTATATACGAGTACACTTCTCATCAGAAAAATCGAAACACTTCCCTTTTTATAGTTTCTGTCCTAATTTAACACAAAAGAGTTTTCATTCCATGAAAAAATCACATGATCCTGGCATGATAGCTGGCAGTTTGGCCATTACAGTGATAAGCGAAAATTCTAAATTCAAAATTAGAATTTCATTTGTTTATCCTATAAATTAAATGATTCACTGTTTTGAGACAAATGTGTTTAGAATTGGAGTACATTTCACCTTTGAAAACTAAAAATTTGCATTTATCTTAAATTTGTTTGTTCTGTGTTGTGTATACTGTGTGTGTACTGTGACTTTGGGACGTCTGAAAAAGTTTTTTTTTTCTAAAACATTGATACTTCGACCGCAGAACCCGCCCAAGTGGTGGCATTGCTAGATTCTGGACTTAGTCAGCGTGTTGTGGCTGAAAGACTGCATCTAAGCCTGTCGTCTGTTCATAGTCTAGAAACGCTATCGGGAGACTGGTTTGTTCACGCGCGGTTCAGGATCTGGCAGAAATCGGGTCACTTCTGAGCGAGATGATCGATTTATTGTAACAACTTCTTTACGAAATCGACGCCTTAATGCTTTTTAACTGCAGCAGCAGCTTCATGTTGTACGTAGGGTGGCTGTAAGTGACTCTACAATTAGAAGAAGGATGAAGGAACGTGGACTGGCACCGCACAAGCCAGCAAATGGGCCGAAATTAACTGCAGACCATCGAAGAGCGCGCCTTAACTTTGCACGTGAGCACCTAAATTGGTCATACCTCCAGTGGAACAAAGTCCTCTTTTCTGATGAGTGTAAAATTATGCTGTATGGTAACGACGGAAGGAACAAGGTCTACAGAAGAGATGGAGAACGCTTTGCACAATTCTGCATTGAAGAAAAGGTCAGCTATGGTGGCGGTTCGTGGACGGTTTGGGGAGGAATCAGCGCCGACGGTAAGACAGAGCTTGTCTTTGCGTCTGGGCCACGTCTGCCTGCACTAAACAGTCATCGGTACATAGAACAGTGTCTTGAGCCTCACGTGATGCCCTATGCACATTTTATTGGCAACGGTTCCATATTCATGCACGACAATGCTAGGCCGCGAGCGTCGTACGAGATTATGTTACCGAAGTCGGTATCTCCATTATGGAATGGCCAGCAAGAAGCCCGGACATGAATCCGATTGAACATCTATGGGATGAATTAAAGAGACGAATTCGTGCGAGAGATCTTGCCCCAGAAACACTTAGCCAGCTGCAAAATGTAATCCAAGAGGAATGGAATGGAATGCCACAACATTTGATCGTGACTCTCATCCGATCGATGAAGAACCGTGTGGAAACAGTAATAAGAGCTCGAGGATACAAGTTATTAAATAAAAGTTTCTTAGCTTTTTTTTTCATTTACGTGTGTTGTTTTATCAATTTCCTTCATACAGGGTAAAATGACTTGTTAAACAAAATACGAAACCTATAAAAATTTAATTTGAGAATTTAGAACATTAACATTAGGATTTGAAAAACTAATATTATTCACTAATAAACGACATTTGACATACCTATATTCCTAAATATACACATTTTTCTGAAAAGCCTTACAAGACATAAACTTGCAAGGTGTTTCAATTTTTCTGATGAGAAGTTTCTATAGTGAATATTGTTAGTTAGCAAGTGGACATTTTACTAATTAAATTTCCTTGTTTTAGCTGCTACAATAGAACGACTCGCCTATGAGAATCGCATCCTTACGTCGCGCATGCCCACTTTTTACCACTACAAGTAGTTTTTAAACTCAAATTTCAAGGCCACTCTAAAAAATTAATATATAGAAAAAAAACAGTTGTTCTGCTCCTTATATCGTAATATACCAAAGCTTATAAAAGTATCGCATCTAACAACGCGTTTTTGGCAAAATATACTTTAAAAGTATTTTCAAATACATTAGAAAAACTGAATAACGTCAGGGATAATTTAGATTGGTTGACTATCATTATTTATAACTGTTAAATAGCGTTATTTATTTGCCATAGCACTTAATTCATTCATCAGTCCTCTCATAAGTATCCCTCCTATCCTCTCCTCTCCTTAGTATCCTTCCTATCCTCTCCTTATTATCCTACCTATCCTCTCACACTTCAACGGGAATGCGTAGAATGGGACGATATATGGACCAGAATACAAAAATGTGATTTATTGATATTTTCACTTAATAACCTAGATATTAGTCAGAAACATTGTGAATCTCTTAATTGTTCTTATTATTAATATGTTATTAGTTTGCTTTGTTCAGTTGGAAGTTTAAAACCCCATAGACATATTAGTAGTTTGCTTGATACGATCGTGGTGCCTAAATTTTATGTATGAAGCAGTACCTATTCTTAAGTCCTATTTTAGATAGCAACTAAGTATCATTTTATTGTATATAATGTTTAATTGTAGTTTCAATAAATGTATTTATATCTGTTAAGCCATTCTCAAAAAATATTTATTTTTATTTTGCTCATAAATGAAAAATACACATTATGTATTTATTTTCACTAGTGAAGTTCAACAGTTTTTTTTAAAGCTAGTGATGGCAGACAAGCCATGGCCCACCTGATGGTAAGTGGTAACCGTCGCTCATGGACTCAACTGCCTCGGTGGTGTAGCGGTAGTGTATGCGACTGCTAATCATGAGGTCTCGGGTTCGATCCCCGGGTCGGGCAAAGTTATTGAGCTTTTTCCTAAAAAGAAAAATTCTCAGTAGCAGCCCGGAGCTTGGAAATGTGCCCGGTAGACGTCAATAGGCTCACCCCCTATTACGTGGGACTCAAACATAGCTGGCGAGCCATGTGTGTGTAATACACCTCTGCCTACCCCTTCGGGGAATACAGGCGTGATGCTATGTTATGGACTCAACTATACTGAGAGTATTGTCAAGCCGCTGTACACCATTTCATTTCTTAGATATGAAATGAAAGAATAAACGGCTATCTGCTGCTACAGTCAAAACACACTGACGTGCTTCATGACCGGTCACACAGGAGACGGTGGTACCGACCCGTTCGAGCCCGATAGCAAGTGAATACTCTTACTTGGTACCCAGCCCTACCACCAGTAATACAATGGGTGATAATTGCTTACTTCCCTTAGGTCGCCTTGTGCGATACCCGAGGGAATGGATGGGGTGGTGACACTTGTATTCTTAGTCCGTCAGATTGCTGCAATTACAACGTTGATAGATACACATATATACATTTTACAATAATGGAAATAAGTTAATAACATACGAGATCTTTTCCGGATATTGAAAATATATATAGAAACAAATAATACAGGGAAAGAAAACTGATTGACTAACCCTATTATTCATAAAAAAATAACACAGCTCTATAGCACTGTTTTAACTAAAATACTGTTTTGTCCCTTTTCAACAAAGTACAATGAAAGCTTGACAGAAAGTGACGAACTATCTGTCACCTTAAACAAGTGTTATATTTTTATGAATAATTTTCTAAATATTTAGCAAGTACGTAATGTGTCATTATGTGAAAACGACAAATAGCTATACTGTGCCATTATGTGCAAACGACAAATAGCTATACTGTGTCATTATGTGAAAACGACAAATAGCTATACTGTGCCATTTTGTGAAAACGACAAATAGCTGACTAGTTGCATACATATGTTAGGTCCTCGTTGGCTAACGTTATCGATACTTCTGAGAAATAGAAATATAGAGTTTAGAAAGGCTATATCCTTATCCTTACTAATATTATAAAGTGAGTTTGCGTTATGTACGCTTTCACACCGTAACTTAACTAATCATCTTGAAATTTTGCATACGTATATTCTGGCACCCAAAAGAGTATAGTCTATATACTTTCCATCCCGGAAAAATAGATGATTCCTGCAGGACAGCTATTTTTAAATAGAGATAATTAATGTCGAATTAATTGAGTTTGGAAATGTGCCCGGTAGACGGCAATAGGCTCGCCCCCTATTACGTCCCACGTAAACATAGCTGGCGAATCGTGGGTGAGTAATACACCTATGCATCGAGGAGTATTCCTCGCGCCTGTATAGGCGTGATGCTATATTTTTATGTTATAATTAATGTGCCGTAGTGTGATGTAAGTATTTATATCCTGAAGTCTACTCGTCGGGGCCAGAATCTACAGTAGTGTAGTTCATCATATTTTCGAGGCCACGGCCTTTTTAAAGGGACAGAACCCTAGCACTACACTGGCAAGTGAGGTTGGCCTTATTTCGAGGTTTCCTTTGTTCTCTGCAATACATTTATTTACTGTGTGGGTTCTAACGACACCCGTGGATCGTCTAACTTATCGATCGTCTAATTTTATTTCTTAGTTCGTCATCGGCCCGCGTTATTTACGCGTAGTGCTGCGTTAAATTCTTTTCTAGAGCAAGAAAAGAGAAAATGCGTTCATTTTAATGAAGTAGGTAAGCAGCACCGCACCATAGACAATTTTTTTTTTTTTTTTTTTTTGAGTAAAAATTTTAAAGATGTATCGATTACGCAGTTAGAATGCAGCTTTTGTAGGTTTTCATTTATTTCAAACTGAATATATGTTGTTGTTAGTCATATACTTACATCTTAAGAACCTACTATATTGCTAAATATCTGTACTATAATTATAATAAACGGCTTATAATCGCATAAGTAAATGCTTCAAAGAGACTGAAGTAAAGCATTGTAATAACGGAAACCCAACGTAATACTTTTAATGATAATATGTAAATTCACAAATCTTATGATAATTGAAAGCACCTTTCAGTTTGTTTTTAAATTTGTATTATAAAAGTTTGTTAAATAAAATTCTTGATGATGCAAATTTTTGTATTTATTGTCGTTTCTAACATTTGTTCAAATATATTAAAATGTAAATCCATATATACACTTAAAAATTCTTAGAAAATATTGTCATATTATTTTTACTTCCATAAAATTATATCAATTCTCTTTGCTAAGGGGCAGACGAGCCAATGGTAGCGGTCGGTAATCATCTCTCATAGGTTTAGTAATACCTAGGCACCACCGCCTTTATTTTTGGTTTAAGCGGGAAAAAATGTACCTAACCGCACACCCCGTCGTTCGGGGCAACGAAGAGGGTAGTGTGGGTCCCTCACCCACTAAATAAACCCACCAGCCTGACCACTGCAACTATGTGACATTACTTCAGTGGAGGCACTGCCGCCTAGGCATGCCGCTACCAATCGTCAAGTTCCACCTCTACCTTCCAGAGAGAAAGTGGGTACCGAGTATTTAAAACATAATTTTATACATTCAATTCCAACAGTTTATCTGTTTTTATTTTGTTAAAACTACCTTTGGCATTAACCAATGTGTAATACATATATTTGGATGAACATCGCAAATGTTTTTGGTAGCAACTGTTGCGTTACTACGTTTACCAATATCGAGGTACGCAATAACGATATTACTTTCTGATCCACTCAATATTTTCTATATTTAGATAAGACACAATTTAACTATTCAATTTTGACTGCCTTAGCCCTCAAAGCGTCATCATCTAACTTGATGGTAACAAATTATTGCATATTCAATTAAAACTAAGCTAACTTTAAATTTTAACGTGCATTTTACCAGAGATGCATTACATTAGTCTTGTCAGTCTTATCACTCATGAAAATCAAGCTATTGGTATGTTTTACGCATATCTGTGGCTTAGCACATCTCTGACTTAAACGCACCTCCAGTAATTAATTCATCAAGAAGATAAAGTTCTTTGCAAAATTTTTACTAAACAAGCAAGATAGCAGATGTATTTACACAAGTTAAGTTATAATTTACAATTAGCTATTCGGAACAGCTTCGCGCGTGCACCGACATGTTTACGCCTTAAATATAAGTTATTTTTCAATGATCAGTTTAGACTAGGATGTGGTTGCATGCCTACGTCAAACCTCAAACAAATTTAGCGCCCTTCCATACAGCGTTACCCTCGATGACGCACTTGCAGCCGCACCCAGTAGGACACGTGTCATGTTCGGAGAACCTGTCAACAATACATTCTTGATGATCGCCGCAGACAAAATACTTTATTTTTTTTTTACCCATAATTTTCAGTGTTAGGTATTAAGTTTTTGAATAAATTTCATTCGATAATGTAAACGATAAAACTTAGGCAGTAATTGTCTAGTGAGGCCAATACCTACATCTATATTATTATAAAACTGTAACAGAGCTACGTCTGTACATTTAAGATATTTGATAAAAAAATACTGATTTAGGCTATATAGGCGTGTCTGAAAACCAAATGGTATACAAAACAATTGGTATACATTTTATCCCGCTACTATATCGGGAACCTGAGATATAGCCTAAAAACTAGCTTTTGGCTGCGGCGAAGCCGCGGGTAAAGGCTAGTTTAGTATATACTGGAGGTATATACTATCTATCTCTAGTATATACTATATTTGATTCTCGTATATCGAAGGCCTCTCAAAGGTGAACCTCCGATTGGAAACCGTTAAATTATAACCATTCATACTTGTTATGCATTTTATAAGTTGGCTCAAGTCTCACATTATCTTGTTTGCGTGACAAGATATCAGAGAGTAAAGGTTACGAAAATTGATTTATATCCAGCAAAGTCCAGTTCAGGAATCATTTGGAGGACAAAGCCAAATTGGCGAGCAAGAAACTAGGCGTCCTGAACAGAGCCAAGCGGTACTTCACCCCGAGGCAGCGACTTGTGCTGTTTAAAGCACAAGTCCGCCCTCACGTGGAGTACTAAGCACATCTCTGCGCAGGCGCACCAAAATACTAGCTCGACCCACTTGTCTCCCTGCAAACGCATGCTGTTCGGATTGTCGATGATCCCAATCTCACGGATGAGCTGAAGTCGCTGGGACGGGGGAGAGACTTTGGGGCTCTGTGTGCTCTATCGACTCTTCAACGGGGATTGCTCTGAGGAACTGTTAGAGGTGGTACCAACATCGTCGTTTTACCACCGGACCACGAGACGCCGTACCACCAGTGGAGCAAGTGTCGCGCGTGCCCGGCGTGTGCGCAGTAGTGGCAGGCGGCGGCGAGCCCGCGCTGTAGCTACGTGTGCGAACACTCACCAGTGGAGCAAGTGTCGCGCGTGCCCGGCGTGTGCGCAGTAGTGGCAGGCGGCGGCGAGCCCGCGCTGTAGCTACGTGTGCGGACACTCACCAGTGGAGCAAGTGTCGCGCGTGCCCGGCGTGTGCGCAGTAGTGGCAGGCGGCGGCGAGCCCGCGCTGTAGCTACGTGTGCGGACACTCACCAGTGGAGCAAGTGTCGCGCGTGCCCGGCATGTGCGCAGTAGTGGCAGGCGGCGGCGAGCCCGCGCTGTAGCTACGTGTGCGGACACTCACCAGTGGAGCAAGTGTCGCGCGTGCCCGGCGTGTGCGCAGTAGTGGCAGGCGGCGGCGAGCCCGCGCTGTAGCTACGTGTGCGGACACTCACCAGTGGAGCAAGTGTCGCGCGTGCCCGGCGTGTGCGCAGTAGTGGCAGGCGGCGGCGAGCCCGCGCTGTAGCTACGTGTGCGGACACTCACCAGTGGAGCAAGTGTCGCGCGTGCCCGGCGTGTGCGCAGTAGTGGCAGGCGGCGGCGAGCCCGCGCTGTAGCTACGTGTGCGGACACTCACCAGTGGAGCAAGTGTCGCGCGTGCCCGGCGTGTGCGCAGTAGTGGCAGGCGGCGGCGAGCCCGCGCTGTAGCTACGTGTGCGGACACTCACCAGTGGAGCAAGTGTCGCGCGTGCCCGGCGTGTGCGCAGTAGTGGCAGGCGGCGGCGAGCCCGCGCACGGGCCGCGCGCACACGCAGCAGTGCAGCGCAGCGCGCCCGCAGCCGCCGCACGCCGCTCCACGCGTCACCTGCCCGCACCGCGCACACTCTGCTGCCAACTCAGCGCCCGCCCAGCGGGGACCCGTCTCACCGGATACTAGCTTCAACACCTGTACGATAACGTACTTTTCATTACTCATACTCTGAAAGTAGGCCTGAAGTTGCCTGAGGAGCGAGTTGAAAGTAATACTTTTCAGCCCTAGGGAGAATTACTTTCAACTGACAGCTGAGTAATTATAAAAAATAAAACAGTTCTATTTTCTGTACAGCCAGTCAATTACAGCGCGATGTAAAATTGAAATAACATAAAGTTAAGTATTTATTAGAGAATTTGTTTTTTATATGACTTTATTTTAATATAGTTGCAACTAAATATCTTCAAAATAACGACGATTTATATTTTTTTAATAATTAAAATTAAAAATAATGGCTAAATAGCTGACAAGCCACAGAAAAAAAAACAAAATCGGCGGGAAAACGGCGATTCCAAATTAATTTTTTTAGTCTCCCATTTTTGCTTTAGCTAATTCATGATTTTTATTTTTAGTTTCCTCGTATTCGTAATGAAAAGCACAGTGTTTACCTTGGGATAAAGACTTATTTAGTGCCGAGACGGGGTTTGGCGCCCGAGCGCAGCGAGGGCTCCAATAGTTCGAGGGTTTGGGTGGTAGTTGCTTTCATCCCTAGGTACTATTACTGAGCGTAATACCTTTATTATTTAGAGATACAAACACGCATACGGTACACCAATCGGCTCTTGACGGTCTGCACAATGAACGATTTTTTTAAAGATTATATTAGGATTCGAGTTGATAATAATTACCTATGGAGTGTAGAAATAGAGTTTCAATTGAATTTAAAATTGCCCTCGATGCCAATGCATTTCTAGCTCACCCTGCTCTAAGTGTTGCAAAATATGAAGCAGTAATCCCATCATATAACGTCACTCGCATGGGTATTGTTAGAGAGGTCCATGTAGAATGGCCTCTTGAGAAATTTGTATCTTCCATAAAGGTTCTCTCTGGTTTTGGTAGTGTAGTGAGAGCTCGCAGACTTGATAGACGAGTTATGAACGAAGGTATTTCTAACTGGACCCCTACTCAAACAATAGTGTTAACGTTTCAGTTTTACACATCTATGCCTGTAGAGGCTTACGTACTTCCATCCATTCGTGTTCTAAATGTTGTCGATTCGGTCATGTTACCACCCAATGTAGATCCAATCCTCAATGTTTCGTTTGTGCACAGAATCACGAAGGAGCAACATGCTCCAAGAGCTCACCCACTTGCCTTTTTTGTTCTGGCGATCACCAGACAAAAGACCCTCGCTGCCCAGAACACGCTTAGACTTAGACCATCTACATTACTTGCTTCTCCTACTATCTCACACAGAAAAACTATTTTAATTCCCCAGCATTCCCCCTCCCCAGCATCAAGCCCAGGTCGATCAGATCTGCCCATCAGGCGATTGTTAGATCTCCAACTTTCTCTCTCCCTAATGGAAACGCTATTCCAGATACACCTAAAGAAAACTTGTTTGAGCTGCTCTTAGCCACTATAAGAAACATAGTTTAATGACTGAATTACTAACTAGTGCTCGCGAGAAACTTACTCAGCTAATGTCTATTGTTATGTTCCCAGTAATCCTTCAATGGAATTACCGGAGTATTCGGAATAAAAAATCAGATCACATATACTTATATGATAAATAAAAAAACCCAGTTAATCTTGCCATTCAGGATGAATCATATAATAAACAAGATTTATAATACAAGTAAATCAAAAAAACCCGCGAAGCTAGTTTCAAGCTATAGTCGGAATTTTAATTCGATTCCAGATTTGACAATTTCAGTGTTGCAACGTTATGACAAGTACTAAATAATGACATTGCGAAATTATTCGATACGGAAATGGAATATTTCCGGATCGATTCCTCTCGTTTATAGTTGTATATCTAAACAACTACTACTTTAATAGAAACTAAGTATATCAGGAAATTAAATATTTCTGAACGGATAATTTAGTTATGACGATTAATTTTATTAAGGATCTGAGAGTTTTCTTTAATAATTGTGTGTGAAATAAATAAAAAAATGTGATCATGAAGGAACATGAGAAATAAAACAAATAGATGTATTATGGTAATATTTTATTTTATAAATCGTCGCCGTCATCGCTATCGCTATCGCTGTCACTTTCTGTAACATTTATTATAAATGTGTCTGTGATATTGTCAATTAACATATCTAGCTTACTCATTTTTTCCTCTTCTTTGACAACATGGGATACGCATTTAGACCATTCGGTAGCCGTAATTTTTTGAATGCCTTCCTCAAATAAATTTCTCACGTCTGTCAATTTGAAGGTTTTATTATTTTGAGCTACATGCGCCCATATCAATTCGATAGGGTTCAGCTCGCAATGGTAAGGGGGCAGTCTTAAAACCGTGATCCCATGTTGTGCTGCCATTTCGTCTATAGCGTACTTATTAAAAGACTCGTTATGTGGAATCAGTTCTAAAAGCGTAGCTTTAACCATATCTGGTTCGTAATGAATATTTTTATTTAAAAGCCAGTCTTGAATTGCAGCTTTTTTCCAGCTCATTTTTGGTGCCGTTTCCAATTTTCGGGAGTGGTAAGGTGCATTATCCATCACCACAATTGAGTTTGGTCTTAATTTTGGTAAGACTCCAGCGAATCACTTCTCATAACAAACTGCATTCATCTCATCATGGTAATCTTCACAATTTTTCTTTGCTTCAAAAATCATGAGCCCCTCTTCCAGGAAGCCTTCTTCACTACCTATATGGCTAATTATGAGACGTTTGCCTTTTCCAGATGGATTTTTTAATCCAGTGGTCAGTCCCTCCAAAAACGCTTGCCGAGATGATGTGACTTTCTTGTCCAAGTTTTTTTTACAATTTAATGTAAAATGTATATAAATTCAAAATATTAGCCTTACTTGCGTTAACCCAAGTTTCATCTTGATAATATATATGTATCCCTTCTCGTCGAAACTGACATATAGATCGCAAGTAACGCTGGCGCCATGTTATTATATCATTTCGATCAATAAGTGTGCTCTTGCGTGACCGTGCAACAAATTTAAAATTAAGATGCTTCAAAATTTTTCTGAGGGTGTCTTTGGAAACCTTGGGCATTTCTGGATCATCGTTCATCACTTGTAAAATCTAAAATAGTCAATTTTATAATAGTTTGGAATCATTAGTAATATATAAAAGATGTAGGTATAAAATAATACTGTCTGGCTGATTGACTAACCTTTGCAATGGTTGGAGGTTCATTTCGGTAAAAGAACTGATGAACAATTCTTCGTATTGCGGAGAATGTAAATTCATCAATTTTATCTTTGAAACTTCACTTTGGTCCAGTTTTTTAGGAGGAGTTGGCGGCGCACCTTTATTTACTTCCTTCAAAACGTTACAAACAGAGCGTGAGGTTATTCCCAATATGTCAGCAACTTTGCTCATACATTCATTTTCTTCCACAACTTCAAAGGCCTCCAATTGCGCAGAAGTCGCATTTTTCACGTACTTGTAGGCGTTGCGGATCATTACTTTTTCAGTAACAGTGAAAGCTTTTCGTGGACGTTTTTTTCTTGGGGACAAGAAAACATCCACGTCTTTTTGTGATGTACTTGGCTGAGGATACATTTTGTTGGAAAACCAAAACAAATAGATTCACTCAAAGTTCACAAAAAACTATAAACGTAACAACAAACACAACGTAACAAAACTTTAACAAAAACCCAACAAAATAACAAAATATCAAAACATAGCATCACGCCTGTATTCCCCGAAGGGGTAGGCAGAGGTGTATTACACACCCACAACAGCTTTTTCCTAAAAAGAAAAATTCTCAGTAGCAGCCTGGAGTTTGGAAATGTGCCCGGTAGACGTCAATAGGCTCGCCCCCTATTACGCGGTGCTTAAACATAGCTGGCGAGTCGTGGGTGTGTAATACACCTCTGCCTACCTCTTCGGGGAATACAGGCATGATGCTATGTTTTTTTTTCTAATGTCAAATGTGGAATCGAATTATAATTCCGACTATAGACGCCTGTAGACTACCTCTCATTCAAACGGTTTGCAATGACATTAGATTTGCTTACCTCTTCTATCTTGCTGTTGGCCTATAAGATTTTCTTCTCGCTCACACGCTTTGGTGATTTATGTTTATACATTATACTATATCTATGGTTCTACCTGCTAGTGACGTCATTTAACGTTTGCGACTTTTTAAAATATTATTGTTTTTTATTAATCTATTAATTTCGGGAAAATAAAAATTATAGGTCCCTTAATTTTGCATCTAGTTTTATTTGTAGTAATAATATGGATATGCCAAACAAAAGTTGTCAATTGCAGTAAAAATAAAATATGAAATACCTAAGCCCTTTTAAAAAGGCACTCCTTAATGGGGATGTTTACTGCCATCATTTCACGGCAGATGGCCTAATATCGGCATGGCCATGGAAAAGTGTCATTGCCATACAATTTCTTCCCTGTAATTTGGTAAATTTTAATTTTCTTGTAATATGCCTGTGTGTGCTGTACGAAAATGTAATAATCCCGATGTACATTTATATCCCAAAACTCCAACATTTAAAAAAATGTGGCTACATAGCATAGCGTCTTTTAATTCTTTAATCTTCTAGGTACTACACATTTTAACAATATCGCTGATCAACCGCATTAAACACAAAAAATCGTAAACAATTCTCAGTCAAACAAAGCAACTACAATTTGACAGTGGCCATCTCGCCGATAGCGCCATCTGCACTCAGTTTTGCGCGTGGGTCCCCATTAATATAGTTTTTATTCACATTTTCAAACTTTCCGAGAATCTCGGTACTAGCACGTCATTAATGTCTAAAATAACCTACGTGTGGATTAAGAATATGTTTGTGCGTATACTGGCTGAGGTGGAATGAAATTCGATTTGATGCGAATACGTTTACTTGCAGTTACAAAGCTTTTGGGTACTTTATACAATTGCGAATATAACAGTGCGCGTAACGATCGTTAAGAAAATTTTTAAGTGAGTGTTTCGTTTAATTGTGAGTGGTGGCGCTCGTGTCGCTTGCGCGCCCTCCTCTCAGCTGTTGCGCGCTAGATTCAAACGCGTATACAGTTAATGCGCCAACATACTCCCGGCCTTGGAATCACCAGATTCCAACGGAAGATAATTTAGCCTCGTGCGTTGTAGCATAAATAAACAGATTTATAGTGATCTTGTAGTGATTCTAGTGATCTTGTAGTGGAAGTGGACATATCTTTGAAAAGGCTCGTCTAACAACACCGTCTGCCTTACGAATGTCAGCCACTCTTGATACGCCATCCTTGCCTGGATACGTCTTGAGAATTCGTCCTAAGCTCCACTTCAATGGTGGTAAATTGTCCTCCTTGATGAGAACCAGGGTGTCCGTTTTGAGGTCTCCCTTGTGTTGCTGCCATTTGCTCCTGGTTTGCATCTCTGACACATACTCCTTAGCCCAACGGCGCCAGAAGTGCTGTCGTATCTGCTCCACTCTCTGGTATCGCGTAAGCCGGTGGGTCGGAACATCGTTAAAGTCGTCAGTCACAGGTGCAGTCAGCGGACGACCAACTAAAAAATGTGCTGGGCAAAGAGGAAGAAAGTCGTGTGGATCTGTGGACATAGGAGTCAAAGGTCGGGAGTTCAGGATGGCTTCAACCTGTGTCAATACCGTGCTGAACTCCTCGAACGTTAAGTGTGCATTACCCACTACGCGCCGCAGGTGATGCTTGCAGCTCTTAACCCCAGCTTCCCATAAACCACCAAAGTGGCTAGCGTAATATGGAATCATTTTAAATTTAATATTTTGTGCAGTTGCGTATTCTCTAATATCATCCGAACAAGAATTTAAAAATTTAGCAAATTCATTCATCAAACCTACAAAGTTCTTTCCGTTGTCGGAGAATATTTCAATGGGCTTGCCACGTCTTGCAATAAAGCGCTTCAAAGCTAACAGATAAGCGTCTGATGTGAGGTCACAGACCAGTTCTAAATGGACAGCGCGCGTAACAAGACATACAAATAAACAAATGTATGATTTTTGTAACCTTGCTCCTCTACCCTTTCGGTTCAATGTGAACACTGGTCCCGCGTAATCTACGCCACAACGTAAAAAAGGAAAACCTGGTTCGAGTCTTTCTTGTGGCAGGTTACCCATGATGGGACTAACCATTGATGGTCGGAATCTAGCACATTTCACGCAAGCGTGCACAGTTCTTTTGGCGAGGTCTCGACCACCAACTGGCCACCAAACTTCTCTCAGTGTAAACAAAAGAAGCTGCGGAGCTGCGTGCAATGTCTGCTGATGTACGAAGCGAAATAGTAAAACTGTAAAATAATGTTTAGCAGATAATAAAATTGGATGTTTTTTACTAAAACTAAATTCGGGGGAATTTTGTATGCGCCCACCAACGCGAATCAAATTATACTTATCTATAAATAAATTTAGTTTTAATAAGTTTGAATTTTTCTTTATAATATGTTTTTTATTAATAAGTGAATCATACACATCGGGGAATGATTCTCTTTGACTCAACTGTGCAAGGGTTAACTCCGCCCTATTAAGTTCATCGATAGATAATAATCCTGTCCGCCTGTTTATTTTATCGTGTGTGTTATGTATGAAACGAAATACATAAGCCGCAGCTCGTTTCATTCTTAAATATTGCGAAAAGTTAGAAAAGGGAAATAATGTTTCGTTATTCTTATGGTTAACTGCGTGACAAGTAATATTAGATTTTACCTCAGGCAATCCATCAGGTAAAGTATCTAAATCTAAATTTGGTATTTTAAAATTAGGGTCGTGTAAAAATTGCGGGCCCTCCCACCATAATGTGGAGGTGATTAAAGAATCCAGATCCCGTCCTCGTGATACAATGTCAGCGGGATTCTCCTTCCCGGGCACATGCCTCCACGGAAGTTCCTTCGTTAAATCATGAATTTCTGCGGTCCTACTTTGAACATAAGGTTTTAATAAATTAGGTGGCATACCTAACCAGCCTATAACGATTGTGGAATCCGTCCAGAATACGACCCTATGTATTTTAGAACGCAGAGACTCAATAATCTTTACGTACAACCTTGCGCCTACTAATGCACCACATAATTCAAGCCTAGGTACAGTTATAGGCTTAGTAGGCGCGACCTTACCCTTCGAACATAACAAACGCATAGTAATATTTATATTATTTGAATCGTGTTTAATCGAGCGGACATATGCGCAAGCGCCGTACGCTGTTTGCGAGGCATCGGTAAATATATGTAGTTCTATATAAGTAGGATCACAACACACGACATGGCGAGGTGTTCGTAAACTACTGAGTGAAGATAAACATATTACAAAGCGCTCCCAGACCTGTGTGACGTCGTAAGGAGCTGGTTCGTCCCACTCGAGTTTTAATAGCCAACATTTTTGCAGTAAAGTTTTTGCTATTGTTATCACTGGACTTATCAACCCTAGAGGATCATAAATCTGAGCCGTGATAGATAAAATACTACGTTTCGTAATAACACGTGTGTCGGTATTAATTTGCGAATAATAAGTTAACTCATCGGATACGTTATTCCATCCGATACCTAACGTTTTATTGGGCGTCCTATCACCCAGCATAAGCGACTTGCTAACGTTATCGTCGTTAGGGTTCGCGCGGTCGTAATTGAAAACCCATTTGCGTAAAATAAAGCATGCGGAACTCAAAACCTGGGAAGTACCATCACAAATTTGATTTAATTCGCTAATACTATTCGCCCCACAAATTAAATCGTCTACAAAAAAATTATCGTTAATCGTGTCTTGAATATACTGAACACTGCACTCTTGAGCTAATTGTTTTAAACACCTACAACTCAGAAATGGTGCTGAGGCGGTACCGTATGTTACCGTGTTTAATTGATATACTTTGAGCTCGCCCGCAGGGTCATCTCGCCATAAGATAAGCTGGAGATCTCGTTGATCTTTATCGATTAACACTTGGCGATACATTTTTTCAATGTCCGCACAAGCCACGTACCTATTTTCGCGAAATCTTAATAAAATAGAAATTAAATCACCCTGAATAGCTGGTCCAACCATCTGCAGGTCATTTAATGACACGCCAGAACTGGAAGCCATACTAGCATCGAATACCACCCGTAATTTAGTAGTAGTGGCATACTCGCGAAACACGCCGTGATGTGGTAAAAAATAATGTGGTTCACCATAATTACGTACAGAACTCATATGACCCAAATTAATATATTCGTGAATAAAATCATTGTACATCTTTTTATAATTAGGACTACGTAACAACCTCTTTTCTAAGGCATAAAAACGACGTTCAGCTTGTTTGCGAGTCTCACCCAGTGCGTAAGGTGAGTGCGTGAACGGGATTCGAACCCGGAACCGCCCATCAGCAGCTCGCGTCGTCGTTTGAACGAAGTGCTCTTCACACGCTAACTCCTCGCTACTATTTATATTTGATTTATTTACAGGTAACTCTTCAATCTCCCAGAATTTGCGTAATAATTGGTCAAGTGGGCACACATCACCGTTTATAGATTGCGTAAAACTACAGTGTATATGTGTAACTTGTTTTTGGTAAGATTGAATCGAACCCGATACTATCCAACCAAACTTCGTATTTTGGAGGAAAGAACCGTTTTTAAGGCGCATTTTACCTTCGCTAATTGATTCCCAAAATAAATCCGCTCCGATCAACATATCTATCGGTAAACTGTTATAAAACTTAGGATCGGCAAGGATAATATTCGTAGGAATATTAAAATCGTTTATATTAAGCGTTATTGTAGGTAACTTTGACGTTATTTGAGGTAGAATTAAACACTGTACGCGTGCAGTGAAACTGCCGTCCCGTGATTTTAACTCAATACTACAAGATTGTGTACTTTGTGTTATCGAGTTACCTACGCCGAAAATTTGTTGAGTGGACTGTATGATATGCGAATTAATTTTTTGACAAAATGATTGCGTAATAAATGAACGTTCGCTGCCGCTATCAAGTACTACGCGCGCTTGGTGATAAGCCCCTGATGGGCTTCGAACCTCCACTATAGCTGTGGACAACAACACAACCTGTGTCATCCGATTTGTTGCGTTATGGTCGTTTGTGTGAATGTTGTGTACCTGTAATGCGTGACTGTGTGCGCGTGTTCTGTCTAAGTACATACTAGGCCCAGCTGACGGCTCGCTACTTGCGAATGTACCCGCAGCTGATTTATTATTTTTATAGCTAAGTGACTCACAGATTAGAGTATTATGTTTTTGTTCACACTTTCTGCACGGACCGAAAACACATGTATTAACGCAATGACCGGCACGCATGCAATTAATACATAGATTTTTGTCAGTGACAAACTTATGTCTATTTGGAACGTCTAGATCTAGAAATTGTGGGCATGAATATAGTGGATGTTGTGCGTTACACATAAGACAGCTCTTGTAAAAATTACGCGCGATCTTTGTCTGTGATTTACGTGATTTATCGATAACTGCATTACAGTGAACTTTAGGCGTGTGGGAATTATTAATAGGTTGATGCTTACTCATGTGTGTAGAAATGTTATAATTTGTGACTGATTTATTGTGTGAGCGTAAAAGTGTTTCTAAAATATCAGCCCTATTTCGTAAAAATTGCATCAAATAATCCAGTTTTATAGTTTTATTTTGAGTATTTGTTTGTAACGAACACCTGTATTGTTCCCACTCGCGTTCAGTTACAGTATCTAATTTAGTAACAATAATATAAATAATTAAGGTATCCCAATACTCAGTTGGTTCACCTAAGAGCTTTAAAGCACGTAAATTCTTAAGTATGGTATCAATAAGTTTACGTAAGTATACTGGTGATTCTTTAGTTAATGCAGTAATAGAAAATATAGACTTCACGTGATTATGTACCAATAATTTAGTATTATCGAATCGATTAATAAGCAATTCCCAGGCAACGTCGTAATTATCTGCCGAGAATTCCAACGAATCTATTACTGACTTAGCATTACCCTTCAGAGATGATTTTAAATAATGAAACTTTTGTATTTGCGTTATTGTTTTACAGTTATGAACTAGGGATATAAATGTATCGCGAAACTCTAACCAGTGTTCATATGACCCGTCAAAGTTAGGAATGCATATCGTAGGTAACTTAATGGAATCCGAACTGCTCGCTGGCAACTCCGAAGTGCTCGTAGACCTCTCATCAGTGCTTGTAATGCATTCAGCAAGTGCCAGAATGATATAATATTCGCGTTCAAAGTCCTCACGAACCTCAAGTTGTTTTTCGATTTCGGACTCAGGAGTAATATCCTCAATTTGACTCTGAACTTGGTTAAAATCGTTAACTAAACTTTGCGAACCAGTCATACGTAACTTAAGCTCTGCTCGCTGATGAACAGATAAATCAATCTCTTCAAATGAGCTGACATATTTTTTGAAATTAGTTAACCGACATTTTATTGATCCCCGTTTTTTCTTTAAATCTCTAAGTTTTGAATCAGATGTAGCCATTATGTGAATGAATTAGCTAATAATAGGTAGGTACTCACAGTTTAAATGAAACGAAGTTCGTAACTGTTTTCTAGCTTTAGCGACTGCACAAAACCATGAAGCGTAGGGAGGCAAAGCACAACGCAAAAGCACTGAAAATTAAGCACAGCACAATATTAAACAGGTGAAGAGGAAAGAAGTGACAGGAAGTTTCAGCTGGTACGTCTCACCAAAAACACTGTAACTTTCGTCTTCGAAATTGATGCTCATCCACTCTCTCTGGTCCAGTTTCTTGGAAATCCGGCTCGAAGGACCAAAACTTTATGTTTGTGCGTATACTGGCTGAGGTGGAATGAAATTCGATTTGATGCGAATACGTTTACTTGCAGTTACAAAGCTTTTGGGTACTTTATACAATTGCGAATATAACAGTGCGCGTAACGATCGTTAAGAAAATTTTTAAGTGAGTGTTTCGTTTAATTGTGAGTGGTGGCGCTCGTGTCGCTTGCGCGCCCTCCTCTCAGCTGTTGCGCGCTAGATTCAAACGCGTATACAGTTAATGCGCCAACAGAATACAAGTGGCACCATATAATTCTTTCGCGCAGGAGTGTCACGAGGCGATTGTGTATAAGTTGTAGCGGGTAATAACCGTCATCTCAATGATGTGTCAATTTGTCCTTTTCATAATATATCTCTCTTATCCCTCATATAACCAAATGTGCCTAAACGTGACGCGTCCTTAAAACTTAACTTACATCCTCAATTTCATAAAATCTTCTTATATTAGCATCAATTGTTTTCATGCAAAAAGAAGAAGATTTTAGGAATTAGATGTGAATTTAGATGGGATATTTAGTCGCATTTATATTAATGACTATTCAAAGAATATAGAAACAAAGTTCTAGCGTTACCTCAGTTTTTTTGTAAATCAACTGCCATCGATCTAGAATATCAGCATATTTTCTCTTGAAGCAGTGATAAAGGTGTACTGTCGTTTCGTCGAGCACGCAGGACGAAGTACGTTCAGATTTGGATGTGGTGGAGTCAGTATAAAAATTTTCTGCTTCAGAACACGAGTTACTTCTAAAAATGGTCGCGTCAACTGGTGTCCAACCATCGGCGCTAATTTCACTGTATTGATTCACTGTGCTGTATGGAGATGTGCCATTACCCTAAAACATAAAGAACATATTTAATTCTAGCATCATCTGATTTTTATTTTTTTTAGTTTAAGTGAAATGCTTTAGCAAATGAACATCTAAAATTACTCATGCAGAGAGAGAATTAACTTCAGCGATGTAATTTTGGATTAATTATTAAAAAATATTAAGTAACTTACATAGCTGGAAGTGCTGATAGTTGATTGAGAACTAGAATTGTTAGAGTTGTTGAAGATGGAGAAAGCGCAGGCCAACATGGCTGCCATTTGAACATTTGATGCTTTGGCATAATGCGATATTCTGTAATAGGAGAACCGCATAGATATAAACACTACTATTAAACACAAAGTGAAAAATGTGAAATCGAAAATAACAGTCACGAGCAGGATTCGAACCTGCATCTCCTGGATACCGTCCAGATGCTTTGCCAATTCAGCCATCGTGACCCTTGCTCCTGAGTGCTAATTTCGATAACACATTCATATTTAACGTCTGGGTGACGCAGACGCTATCTGTCGGAAGTATTTTCATACATTATACCGACCAGGTAAACTTAATTTTACAATTAAGATTTTACCTAATAATGACGCAAACCCTATAAATATTTAGAGATTTTTCAAAATATAAACACTACTAGTTAAATATAGGTTTTTGTATACGCGCGTTTCTTACAAGCATATAAATGCTATAGAGAATATTTGAAGTTTGTTTATTATACTATAGATAGTATAATAAATAAGCTTTAAATATATAATATAATGCAACATATTGTATTTCAAAATCTCTAGTATCTAAATCATTCGGAACTTATTAAAAACTAGCTATATACCCGCGACTTCGTCTACGTAGCATATTATATTAACAGAAGACACACATCACTGTACATGTAATCGTTAAAAGTTGTTTCTTAAAACTAACATTGAATATATCAGGCACTTATCTCTTAATCTGTTTCTTAAAACTATAATTGAAGATATCAGGCACTTGTCTAAGAAATACAATTAATTGCTATCTATTCAGTAGTTTTTCCATGATGCGCGTCCAATGTCAGATCTCCATCATTTTTTTATATAGATTACTAAATCCTTCTTGATTATCGTAGAAGACTGGCTAAAATTGTAAATATAAAAATGTGGATTTTTTATTTTATTCATTAGCACTCACTAGTTACCACTCGAAACAAAAGCGCACGTAAAAATCATGTGCGTGGTGTGGCAAATCATAAGCGCATCATTACGCTTATGGCCAAATAGATTATGTGTACAACGAACTTACAAAGATTGCAGTAGACTACAACAAAGAGGGTGGCCGATCCAACCCATGCTCTCTTCGCTAGACGCGAGGTGGTCCGAAATTCGCGCACGCAGCGACCGCGCAGTTAACGCCGCTAAGTTCCACGCGTGAGCTAGCTCTGTCTCGCCTTCCTCCGTCGCCGCCTTAGCGTTTTTTTCACACATTTCTATAAAATAGATAATTCCTAAAGTTATTATCACCATCAGCTTAATAGAGTGGACAGGCTTGTTTTCAGGTTAAGAGTATTTACTAATTACAGCCTATACATTTCTCATCCCCAAAATGCAATAATGTGCAGCCACTTAGCAGTATTCTTAGCATGGTTGCCAAACGAGGGTTACCACCAGGCGTCACCCAAGACATTAGGAAGGAATATGTTATCGAAATTGATAGTCCCGAGCAAATGTCACGATGACTTAGTTGGCAGTGTCTGCAACTGTTATCCAGGAGATGCAGGTTAAATCCTGCTCGTGGCTATCATTTTTAATTTCTCATTTTTGCATTTTGTGTTCATTTTGTGACTAAACATGCAGATGCATAAAATATATAGAAATAGTAAAGTAATGTTTATAGGGTGTGTGAATGTTTATGTTTATTATCCTTGGCATGATTCTTAATCATAATAATTAAGCTTACCATTTTTTTTTATTGTATGTACTGGCAGACGAGCCACGGTCCATCTGATGGTAAATGGTAACCGTCGCCCATGGACTCGACTGTACCGAGAGTATTGTCAAGCCGCTGCTCACCAATTCATTTCACAGATGAAATGAAATATAAACGGCTATCTCCTTTTTTTTTGTTGTCGCTGTGGAAATGCATTTACGCATCCCCCCCGCCTGGTACAGACAGGAGGGTATGTGGGACTCGCTGGGCGCTCAGATCTTAATCGTGCCCAGAATACCCACTAAAACCACAGCGGCCCCTTCCTCGCCTATTAGGGGGGCGCCAGAGCGTCGTCTAGTGACATTCTACTCCGTCTCAGTCCCCCGTCCTGCTCCGGGGGACTCCAGTTGTTCCCTCCACCGCTGGATCATCACCCTACGGGCCGCTTCACGAGCTCTGCCCAGACTCTCTGCAGAAATTTCCTCGCCCCCGGCCCGCGCCGCGGCATGAAACCAGTAGACCTCTGCCAACGCCTCGGCCTGGAGAGGCCAAGGCGGGTCGCCTGCCAGCAGCATTGCTGCGGCCCAAGACACCGTACAGTACCCCCTTATGACCCTCACCGCTATGGTCCTCTGCGGAAGTCGCAGGAGGGCCTTATTTGGAGCGGTAAGGGCATCCGCCCAGATTGGGGCACCATACAATGCCATAGACCGCAGAATACCGCTATAGAGTCGGCGGCAGGACGACCCTGGACCTGTGTTCGGCAGAAGCCTACCCAAGGCCGCGACAGAATTGACGAGCCTAGGGGCGAGCTGGGCAAAGTGCGGCCCGAAACTCCACTTGCTGTCGAGGTGCAGGCCCAGATATTTCATCTGGGCCTGCACAGGCACGGCAACCCCCTGCAAAACAAGGCGTGCTCCTCGGGGGGGACCTCGGCGAGGGCCATAAAAGAGGAGGGCCTCGGTTTTGCACATCGAGACCCTCAGACCCAGCATACCAATCCGGTCAACGACGAGCGTGACTCCAACCTCCGCCGATCGAGCAGCCTCCTCGAAGCCGGCCCGTCTCACCGTGACGAGGGTGTCATCTGCGTAACAGATCACCCCCATCCCGGAAAGGAGCCGGCCCCGCAGGACCCAATCGAACCCGACGTTCCACAGGATTGGGCCAAGGACAGATCCCTGTGGAACGGAGCGCCTTCTTCAACGTCTCGTGAGGAAGACTGTTGAAGGCGTTCTCGATGTCGAGCGAGACTGCCAGAACGACCTCCCTTCTGGCCACCGCCTCAGTGGCCAAGGTTTTCAGGGCAGTCAATGCATCTATTGTAGAGCGGCCCGCCCTGAACCCGAACTGTGATTCTGACAGCCCCGGCCCGACATCCTCAAGGTGCTGGACGAGATGGTCCGCGAGCACTTTCTCGAGTAGTTTGGCCGTCTCATCCAGCAGCACCAACGGCCTATATGCGGAAGGAGAGTCAGGTGGGCAACCCTCCTTCCGCAGCAGACAAAGTCGTCCGCACTTCCAATGCTGCGGGAACCGCCCAGAACCCAAACATAAGTTGAGCAGCTCCCGGAGTCCACCTTGGATGTACTCCGCAGCGACACCAAGCACCAGCCCTGGGACGCCGTCAGGACCAGGCGCCTTCCTTCGCCCACGAAAGCGGGAGAGGGCTACTTTTAGTTCTGTGTCGGTGACGGGAGGGATTGGCGCCCACTCTTCCGCCACCGATGGAGTAGCCATTGGTGGGGGGACGTGTCCCGTAGACTGTCGGAACAAGCCCCCCACCAGCCCCGACAGGAACCCTCGGTCCATCGACTGTGTGATAGGGGCGCCTTGGGCGCGGAGCTTGTTCCGCGCCCATTGGTATGGGCGTCCCCATGTATCCCTGTCGAGGCCCATTAGTAGCTCCTCACGTGCCCTCTCCTTTGCCCGGCTGATGGCCAGCTGCAATTCCTTTTTTGTTCTTCGGTATTCAACCAGCAGCTGGCCCTCAACGACGGCATCCCTCGCACCCCTTCCCCGGCACCAGACGTAAGCCCGCCGCGCACGGTTACAAGTCGCCCTAAGATTTGCAATCTCGGGCGACCACCAGTAGATCTGTTGGCGCGGCGGTCTCCGTCGGGCCCTCGGCATCGCCGCATCGCACACCGCCGTCAAAATAGCCTTGAATTGGCCTGCGAGCTTCTTCTTCAACGTTGCCGCTGCCCTGTCTACCTGCAGAGCCCCAGCGCTGTATAATGGCAGCCTCCCGGGCTAATTCGGGGTCTAACTGGCCCAAAACCCATTTGGGAAGCCTGCCGATACCACGCTGAGACCCTGGTGTCCAAACGGCTATCTCCTGCTACAGCCAAAACGCAAAGATGTGCTTCATGGCCGGTCACACGGGAGATGGTGGTACCAACCCGCTTGGGCCGGATACCAAGTGAGTACTCCCACTTGGTACCCAGCGCTACCTCCAGTCATGCAATGGATGATAATTGCTTACTTCCCTTAGTCGCCTCATACGATCCTGTGGGAAAGAATGGGGTGTTGACACTTTTATTCTTAATCCGTCACCACACGGACAAAACCTGTGTTACCAGGTCGGAACAATGACATCCGATAGATATCTCAGGCGTCACCCAAAACATTAAGCCTCGAGCAAATGACTATGCGCATTCACACATTTCTCATCCATAATGAGCAATCACTTAGCAGTATTCTTAGCATGATTGCCAAACAACGGTTACCACCAGGCGTCACCCAAGACATTAATATGTTATCGAAATTGATAGTCCCGAGCAAATGTCACGACTACTTAGTTGGCAGTGTCTGCAACGGTTATCCAGAAGACGCTGGTTCAAATCCTTCCCGTAGCTACCATTTTCGATTGCACGTTTTCGCACTTTGTGTTCAACAGTTACCATTTACCATCAGGTGCACTGTGACTAGTTTGCCGCCATAAGAAAGAAAAAATATACCTGCCAATTTTGCGACCTTACACTTGTTCAAGGATACGTACCAATAGGATCGTCGGCATTAATAAAGTATTTTTCAGCGAGGTCTCGATTGAGTGGAAATAGGTTCGGAGCCGCGTACAGTACCACCCGTGGCGCCACACAACCCGAGATACTGCCACGACTACGCATACTCCCCGCGCGACGCCCTTGTGCTTTCTGATGACAACATAATTAGGTAAATAGGTAGATAGAAATATTTTGATAATAAATTGTAGATACAAAATAATATGGTGAATGAATTGATATTTGTAATCTATTCATTTAACATGTAAACAAAAAAAAAGGGTAATTTTACATGTCACTTTTATAATTAAATTAAATAAGTGGAGAAGTAAGGCACTAATGACACTGTAAATGGTATTTTGGTCATGCAGAACTACGTATTTTTTTTATTAATTTTTAAAAATGAGTGATTCTGGACTCTGAGACATTGGTTGTTTTGATTACATCGTGTCAAGCTAAAATGAACAAGGTATAAGTAGTTGGGTTAATGTCTCTTATAATATGGAGACCGGAAAAATTTTTGCAATAAATTTGCAACCTAATTCATAAACACAAAGTGAAAAATGTGAAATCGAAAATAACAGTCACTAGCAGGATTTGAACCTGCATCTCCTGGATACCGTCCAGATGATTTGCCAATTCAGCCATCGTGACAATTGCTCCCGACTGCTAATTTCGATAACATATTCATACCTAACGTCTTTGGGTGACGCCTGCGCCTACTGTCGGCAGTATTTTCATACATTATACCGACCAGATGCTTTGCCAATTCAGCAGCTGCTGAATTGGCAAAGCATCTGGACGGTATCCAGGAGATGCAGGTTCAAATCCTGCTCGTGACTGTTATTTTCGATTTCACATTTTTCACTTTGTGTTTAATGTACCTATGGCAAAGCATCTGGACGGTATCCAGGAGATGCAGGTTCAAATCCTGTTCGTGACTGTTATTTTCGATTTCACATTTTTCACTTTGTGTTTAATGTATAGTGCTAAGCATGTCAAATGCTAAAAATATATATAAAAATATCTAAATATTTATTGGGTTTGCGTCATTATTAGGTAAAAATCTTAATTGTAAAATAAGTTTACCTGGTCGGTATAATGTATGAAAATTATGCCGACAGATGGCGCAGGCGTCACCCAAAGACGTTAGGTCCATCCATCCATCCATCAGCCTTCAACGTCCACTGTTGAACATAGGCCTCCCCAAGAGAACGCCACAATGAGCGGTGCCGTCATGGGGATAATGCCGTAATCGCCACGCTTGGCAGGCGGGTTGGCAATCGCAGTGGATGTTGTTAATACTCGAGGGAGTGCTGCTGCCCACTCCCCCGATATTCCCTCAGTCGGCTCTTACGACTCCCGTGGGTAGAGAGGGGAGGGACCCCACACGGCCGACGTTAGGTATGAATGTGTTATCGAAATTAGCAGTCGGGAGCAATTGTCACGATGACTGAATTGGCAAAGCATCTGGACGGTATCCAGGAGATGCAGGTTCAAATCCTGCTCGTGACTGTTATTTTCGATTTCACATTTTCCACTTTGTGTTTAATGTACTGCTAAGCATGTCAAATGCTAAAAATATATATAAAAATATCTAAATACCTAATTAATGAATATAGCAACCTATTGAATTTTATACAATGGAATGAAAAAAATTATAAAAATTTATACGTTTTGCTGACGACATAGCAGTATTAGCGGAATCAAACTCTGATCTACATGAGATATTAACAGAGATGGACATTGTTTTGACACAGTTTGGTCTTAAAATAAATACAAATAAAAGCAAAACCTTAATAGTTGCCAAGAGAGATACCTACAACCCAATCATTCTTAACAATATTGCAAAGCGAGGAAGACCAAGAAGGACATTTATACAGCAAGTGAAGGAAAGTCTGGATGTCGTGTCGTATCAGGAGATTAAGGAAAAGGCACTATGCAGAGAGAGCTGGAGGATGCTCCACCGACAAGAGCTAAGCTCTTAAATGAGATGATGATGGAATGAAAAATTCTCGCTCAATTTATTTTGTAAAAGGGTCGCATTCGCGTTGAATGCTTTCCTATCTTACGGACGCAAAGCACATGATTACCTATATCCAGACAGATTTCGGTCACGGCGACGAGTGCACCAGACGGAAATTACACAAGGAACAGGTACCAACTTACTAATATTTAACGCGTGTATTGTCATTGGCTATGTAGGTGTCTCTGAACCAAATATTTATTTTTTATTTTTGTCTGTTTGTGTTCGCACATCACGCAAAACTACTGATCCGATTATCATGAAACTAGCTCTTGATTAGACTTAAAAACTGGTATACATTTTATGCCGCTACTATATCGGGAACCTGAGATATAACGTAATCTGGATTTCGGGCAAAGGCATAAATGTAAATACTACTACTGTTAATATTTTACAACTAACAACTAGAACTAAATCTAGCAAATTTACCCATCTATCTTGAAAGTAGAAAGTGGTTATCGAATTTGATGGATGCCGGTGGTGCAGCTGTGGAAAACCACTAGCATTTGTTGGAGACGGCGTAGTTGTGGCGTGGGGAGACACCGAGTTATATCCAGTCCCAAACAACGCTGGCGTTAACGACAACGAAGACATGGATCGAGGAGTCCCTGTTTCATGTTTTAAAGACAATCTTCGAGCGTTTGGTGGTCGATTGAATACTACTAGTGTAGACACCCCACACCATTTAGCCCCACACGTCCGAGGAAACGGAATACACGAGTCACCAGCATTCTCGCTTTCTGATTGACTTCTTTGGCTAGATTTCATTGAATCTGTATCTTCACTGGTTTTGACTGGTATCTGAAATATATACACTGAACTGTATTATGTAGTATATAATAGTCACACACATAAAAATTACAATTAATTTGTGAGAAGAGTAGAAGAGAATTTTTACTTCATAGCATATATGTAAGTCATATTCATAACTCAGGGAATGAAAACATTCTGAGGAAACCTGCATGCTTGGAAGAAGTTCTCAATGGCTTGTGAAGTCTGTCAACCTGCACTGGGCCAAGTGTGGAGGACTATGGCCTAAATCTCTCTCACTATGAGAGAAGATCTATGCTCAAAATGAAGACAATAGAAGGGTTCGAAAAAAATGTATCTTACCTCATCAATAGATGTCGCCAATGTTTTTAAACAGTATAACAAGCATCTATGCCCCTCTTTCTTCTTTCTGTAAGCAGTTCTATTGATGGACTGTAATATTTTTATAGTAGTGGCACTATCCACATTGGTTCCTGAGAGCCATGAAAATTTTGGGATAGTTTGTTCTGTGACATTTCTCGGGAAGGTCACTTGAAGGTTGGCTATGTATCCATTACGCTCAGAGTGTATCTGACATGTACGAGTTTCAATATTCATGTCAGTCACTTCTATGTTGGCCATTTCGCGGATAGACTCAAATTCCTCATCAATAGATGTGTTGGTTTTGTGTGGTAGTTTGTTCTGTGAAATTACATAAGAATTAACATTGCCTTGAAAGATTCCAAAGCTATCCAGATAAAGAAAAAGTATCCTTACCAATCCAATATCCTGACTTTTACTGTCATTTCCAGATATATCACTTGTAGAGCCAGCAGTAGATGCATAGCTCACATCTGAAAAAACATTCTGTATTCTACATGATAAAACATTTACAATCTCGGACATTTTTAAATCTCAAAGAAAGAGGTTGTTTATCTATTTTTGTCAACAAAAAATTTGTTTTTGTTTACCTTTAGCTGGATGCTGACTCAAATCTATATTAACTGTGCTACAGTGCAAGTGAAGCAACTTCTTTAATATCAAGATGATGATTTAATAATATAATTAACTAGCTCACCCAGCGAACTTCGTATCGCCATATTTTTTTTTCGTGAATATTTTGCAATGAAAATAATTAAAGTACTAATATCACTATTAAAAAATAGGGGTTGGCAGCAGACGGAAGAAAAAGTTAGTTGTTGTATTTATTAATGCGGAATCAAAATATAAATAAGATAAAATTTTTCACTTTGTGTTTAATTAGTTGTTGTATTTATTAATGCGGAATCAAAATATAAATAAGATAAAATTTTTCACTTTGTGTTTAATGTATGTTGCTAAGCATGTCAAATGCTAAAAATATATATAAAAATATCTAAATATTTATAGGGTTTGCGTCATTGTAGGTAAAATCTTAATTGTAAAATTAAGTTTACCTGGTCAGTGTAATGTATGAAAATACTTCCGTCAGATGGTGCAGGCGTCACCCAAAGACGTTAAGTATGAATGTGTTATCGAAATTAGCAGTCAGGAGCAATTGTCACGATGGCTGAATTTGCAAAGCATCTGGACGGTATCCAGGAGATGCAGGTTCGAATCCTGCTCGTGACTGTTATTTTCGATTTCACATTTATCACTGTGTTTAATAAAAAAATTGGTTCTAAAAATAAAACAATTTTTTTTGGGGTGGACCACCCTTATGGACCGCACTTAGGGGTATGAAAAATAGTTTACATACTATTCTCAGACCTACTGAATATACAAAATTTCATAAGAATCGGTTAAGGCGTTTCGAAGGAGAATGGCGACAAACACTGTGACACGAGAATTTTATATACATAATTAGATTAAATTATTAAATCATCATCTATTTTTAAAGAACAAATTATTTGTGAATGTGGATAAAGAGAGCTTTACTACGAGCGGGATTCAAACCTGCATCCCTTCCAATCCGGGAAAGTGCTCTAGACCGTTAAGCCATTGCCGTCACCAACGGCGACTCCCAATCTCCAATTCTCAATTGCTTTTTTCACAAATAACTGTTCTTTAAAGTGGCATGTCGAGTGCTAAAATACAGATCAAAATATCATCATCTATTATTATACAGATTTTGTATTAAAAATTTGCAATGATTTTAATGTGATACTTACTTTCACTATTATCATCATCAGTATCACTATCATCTGGCAAATAGTGGTTACACATTTTTAGTAATGACGGGTGCATGGTCCAAACCCTTAAAGACTGATCCCTGGCCCATGTTACCAGCTGATAGTTTGATGGTGATGTGTTAGGTCTCCAAACCATTGTTTGTACAGCATCAGTATGACCTACAAGGCGATGTGTAAGAGTACCTCCTACCCAAATTCCAATCACACCAGCTTGTTCAACCCTGGGCATTCCACCCCAGCCGACACCAATAGTCAAAAGGCCACTACCAAAAGGTGTATATATAGCACGCCATACAGGGAAATTGGTCATTATTACATTTTCAGGTCTTCTTGCATTATTTATATCAAAATACTTTATGCTGCCATCATGACTTGATGTCACTAACTGGTATTCATGGTGGGGACTCCAGTCAACTCCATGAATTTTGCAAAGATGAGCAGAGATATAGTGAATTGGGATTGAGTGTTTTCGGTAGTCCCAAATTTTTATATCTCCATCATGGGCTGTGGCTACAATGTGTGAGGCTACTTTATTCCATTGCACTTGGGATGCTCCCGCTGAAATGTGAAAATGAATAGAATAGAACTTTACAGATTTTTACTAACAAATCAATACCCTAACCAGGAAAATAAATATTACGATGCCAAGAAAGTAGAATGTGTTTTGAATAAAAATTTACTAGTTAACTTACTTTTCTAACATGACTCTCTATAATATTAGTGTTTAGAAAGTAAAGCCAGCACCCTCGGAGCACTGTTTTATTTGCCTGGTCAGGCTTTACAGTCCAATTTAGGTTTACTAACCCACAGCACATAACGACAATACAGGTTTCCTTGCATCTCGAAGATCCCAAAGATGCGTGAATGTATCAATAGAGCATGTAGCAATAAGATTATGATCTTGACGATGAAAGTGTGTATCACTTACAACCCGGGTATGTCCCCGCAGGGAACTGATGCAAGCTAGATCATTTCCTCCTCGCCACTCATACACATCTACTCGTTGATTGCTCTACAAAATCAAATAAAGTAATGTTTAATTCAATGTATTTATAGGAAATCTTGAAGAAAAAAATTATCATAGACTAATGTATAGGTATAACTGTTAGCTATAGGCGAAGTCTGCGAACTAGGCCTATGGTGGGCCTAAATACCTCTCACTCTGGAAGGGAGTCCCATGCCCAATAATGGGATAATTTTCCGTTGAAAAAAAATAGACAACAATTGGAATGGTATTTTCAGTTATAAAAACTGGAAATGTATACTAACTGCAATAGCGCAAAGTTTCTGTCCATGGTACGACTGACACCACTCAGCGCCGGCAGCATCGTATTTACTGTGACGAGGATACTTTTTCACAATGTCACCGGAGTCTTCGTCTTGCGTGATCTGTTTGATCGCAAGCCATCTCCGCCCCGCTAACAGCACGTTGTTCCCTGAATAGTCTACGGACATTGCTGTCGCTTGGAGATCTCTGTATTCCCATTTCATTGTTTCAGAACTCCAATTTTTTAACAGCATTATCATTTTTAAATTAGAATATCCATCAAATACTCATTTTGTCTAAATTGTTTTAACAACATAGATTTATTTACATACCCTTACCAGTTTATATAGTTACTCTATGCATACCACAGAACAATATTACTCAAGAGAAGAACGCCCGCTCCATACTTTATATTTGCCAACACAGCGCGTCTAGTTCCGTCGCCAGGAACTATTTCTTAGCGCGGTAAATTTAAATGAAGCCTTAGAAATATAGAATTCTCGTTTGCTGTTTTAACATAAACTATTAATTAGTTTATGCTAAAACAACAAACGAAAATTCTATATTTCTATGGCTTACAAGGAGACTAGTAATAAACAAAATTGCAAGGAAATAAAACAAGTTTTTATACGTGACGTAATCTTTATTTTATTTTATTGTTTTACACTGCATCAAAAAATTATCTATTCTATAATATCACAATCATCATCATCTTAGCATTAATCCCGGTTGTAGTCCGCTTTCTTACTTTTACTACTTCTCTTTGCCTTCGGCATCCTTAATGAGAGACCATTGACATGCATTTTATCTACCACGACGTCAAGCCATTACCTCTTGGAGTCAGGGCCTGGCGAAAGCGACATTGCTAGACACTAGTTTCCTACGTAGTTTGCCGATTTCTATAAAATGTGGCTGTACCAACGCGACTCTCTCGCATTTTATTTGCGAAGTGTATGAAATGAAGACTGCCACGATTCTATAATGTAATGATCCAACACTATTGTAGCAATTCTCACAGCGTCTGGTGGTAGTTCTGCTGAAAGTAAACAAGTTAAATGTAAATTGTAATGGACATACCATTTATATTCCCTTAAGGTTGAGGTAAGAACATGGGTAAAATTTCATAAAATTCCTAAAATAGTGGAGTTAGTTATAGTAAATGATTTATATTACGATGATTAGCCTGCTACACCACTTATAGATGATGCCAGATGGATTGGCAAAAACATATATTCTAGTTTTCTTTTACACGCAGTACTTTCGGAGTCCTTTCTCTGAACACCCAGGTAATGGAATGTACGACCACTGAAGCAATGTAACAATAATGGCCCGCCAATAAAGGTGGAGAGACGGCACACGACTGGTTTATTTAGTTAGACTGGTAAGGGCCTCACACTATCCTGTTCGTTGCCCCGAACTATGGAGTGTGCGGTTGGATAAAATCTTTCCCGACTAAACAAAAAAAATGGTAATGGAATGTACTGCTTACATTGGACAAACTTAATACGTAAGCAGAAAATAAACATAAAATACAGACCTAGATTATAGAAAATCATACAAAACATGATTCTTAAAATTCGTCAGCATCCAAGTCACATTGTTGCTAATCATCTCCAAACCAGCCCCAAAAAAAGCACTCGCAACCTGAAAATTTAGATGTATTTAAGAAAGACAATATATTAAATGTTTTTTAATGTCTTTATTTTCCGCGCTAAAGATTTGTTGGACGCTTCTTCAACAAATCCTTGATTTTTTACCCTAAGAAACCTTTTAACTAATATGGTAATAGTAATAATATAATTAAAAAATTATTTCAGCGTGTTCTTCACAACCTTTCAACCAATCTCTATCTAAAATTTCACTACAGTGTACCAAACTGAATTGAATTTTATCTATGTGAGAATATCCTTCTAAATAATTATTAATTAATGTTGCAGCGTTTTCAACTAGTTTGCATAAACCGGGCTGAACGTATTTTAACCTGCTGTTAACATCATCATATTCCTTAAAAGACGTAAATAGATGACATAACTCAGTGTTTGGATCTGCAAGCATGAGCATTTGGCACTGTTTGCAATTTAATGGCACACTTTTTACTATACAGCTGCAAACGTATGCGCATGCTTGCATTTCTCCAGAACACTGTAGCATTTCATACTCTTTTACATCTTTGGTTGCAATCTCAACGGGATAAGATGCAGAAGAGCTTGTTACTGTCTGATATCCCGTACTGGTTGTTATTTCACAACCCTTACGAAGAAATATCTTAAAATTATTAAGTAAATTGTTATTACCATCAAGACAGTTCCTGTTTTTATTATTATTGATGAGATTCGTCATTATACTGGTTTTCAATGCTGCAACAAATTGTACACAAGTGGGGTTTGTGTTGCACCCACAATTGCTCCTAATGCATCCAAAGCAGTTTTCAATTATCTACATTATATTTTTTTAAATTATAAAATATTTTATCAATGGCATTTATAGTTCTCAGCCAGCCATCATGTGATGGGGGTTTACTCCTAGCCCCTAAAAACTTTAATTCGTTAAAAAAGTATTTCATTTGTTTAAATAAAAAGAAGTTGAAGACATATTAGTCAGAAACGGTTTTCCTCTTTTTCTATCTGGCGTGTTTCCATTCATCGCGTCAAATAACTTGTCCAAATTAGATACTACTGTAGCAGTCGCCACAGCATCTGGTGGTAGTTCATCTGAAAGTAAGCAAACGTCTGGTAAATAAGTAATTTATGTATCATTTGTATCTATCTATACAGGGTCTGTCGTAAATAATGGATAACACGTTAATCGGAGATAGCCCTGATATCAAGCTACAAGAAAATCGACTTTTTATTGTTGGATTGCTATTGGTGTGAAAACAGTAGACAATTTTGTATTTTTGAGCACCTTGAAAGCATTTTTTTTTCTTTATGTCAAGATTTTAACATTGACTGTGAAATAAGGTTCAACTCTTCTATGTCAATCCCACATTCACAAAGGCAAGAGTCCCTTACCCTGATCTTGTTAAGGTGGACAGGAAAACAGCAATGTCCAAATCTCATCCTTAATATAGACAAAGCTATTCTCCTGTTACATTTGAATTTAGAAAACCATGGTTTAAGTATAATCTCAGATTGGTACTTAGCGAAGTTGGTGCCTGAACGTTTACTAGTTATGCACCATCTTTTTGTCCATCTAGCTTGTAAGTCACGACTAGGAAGAAGAAGGAGATCTTGAGCATAATTTTTAAAAGGAACTTTGTCACCACAGATTACAGAGTCTTTAGCAATTCTATCTACCCTGTCATTGCCAAGTATTCCACTATGAACTGGAACCCAAGCTAAGTGGACAGTGTAATTTAGAAGAAAACATTTCAGTAATAACTGTTTGGAATTCAGGATCAGCCAGTTTCTGGGGCAAGATTTAAAAGGGTTACCTATTAAGGTTTGTAGTGCACTTAGCGAATCAGAAAAGATTACAGACTTATTTAATTTAAATAAAAGTATATAATTTATAGCTTCCATGATACATACATTCTCCAAGGAAAACTGAAGTTTCAGGGGGACATTTTATTTTCTGGACAATATTATAATTTTGATGTAGTAGTCCAACCCAATTAGACACTCATTATCACAACAACACAAACTTCACGTCATGTCAACCGTTGCTATGGTAACCATTGATGTAGCTAATTAAGTACAATAACATCATGCAAAAAGTTGGTTTTTAACAAAATAATTTTAATTATGTTTAGGAGTTAAAGAGCTTTTGGCATTATTTTAATAGTTTCTAGACTTATTTTGGATATTCCGATTTCTATAATATTTCAATTGGCATTAGTATAATCGTTTTTTAAAGACTTATTACAGATTACAATTATTTTTGAATGTATAAAAAGATAACTTTTGTGCGAGCGGGATTCGAAATGCGTCCCTTTCAATCCGGGGAAGTGTCCAACTCGCACTGACTGGCCACACCCAATCTCCACGTCACAATTGTCTTAACGACCACCTATCTGATGCAACGTATTTTGACCAGATCGGAGCCGTTCTTAAGGAAGGCCAGGTTAAGAGTACTCGAAATCAACAAGCATGCATGAAAGTGCTGATGAAACTAGATGAAGCGAAAGATGTGTGTCAGGATCGTAGCAAGTGGAGAGAAGAGGTCTCTGCCTACCCCTAAGGGGAAAAGGCGTGACAATATGTATGTATGATTTTATAAAATAACTACTCTTACTCTTACCTACCCGGCGAAATTCGTATCGCCATATTTTTTTTCATGAATATTTTGCAATGAAAATTATTAAAGTATTAAAATCGCTATTAAAAATAGGGGTTGGCAGTAGAAGGGTGAAAATTTTGGGTTTTATGTATTTTTTAATGGTGAATAAAAAAAAATTAAAAAAATTTGTCCAATAAATAAAAATAAAAATTTGCGGTGAACCACCCATATCACTTAGGGGTATGAAAAATAGTTTACATCCTATTCTCAGACCTATTAAATATACATACAAAATTTCATAAGAATCGGTAAAGCCGTTTCGGAGGAGTATGGCGACAAACACTGTGACGCGAGAATTTTATATATACTAGATAACAACTTTTAACTGCGTGCATGAGCTTAATGACACTATTCAGGAAGAACGAGAGAAAAAGAGATAGTCAATGAGTTTTTCAAGAGATTTTGGTATTATTAGACACATTGATACGTTGCGGAAAACAATAATAAACGAAATAGTGCAGAAAAGCGTAATCTGCACTCATTTATAGTGAACACTTTTAGTGCCTAATTGTAGATCTTCTCTGTTTTATACGTCAACTGCCTCTGTGGTGCAGCGGTAATATAAGCGACTGCTGATCATGAGGTCCCGGGTTCGATTCCCGGGTGTAGAGAGCAGTGTTATTGAGCTTTTTCGTAAAAAGAAAAATTCTCAGTAGCTGCCCGGAATTCGAAATGTGCCCGGTAGACGGCAATAGGCTCACCCCCTATTACGTGGGACCTAAACATAGCTGGCGAATCGTGTGTGTGTATTGTAATACACACCCACGATTCGCCAGAGTACCTCTGCCTACCCCTTCGGGGAATACAGGCGTGATGCTACGTTTTTGCTTATACATCAATGTTTATAACACATAATTATACTAGGCTGTACGGCTTGATGGTGAGTAAGACGGTAAGTTTGTCACCCCGTGAGTGGTTGGCGTGATAGCCTATAGACCAAAGGCAACCTTCGCGAGTACTCCATCCCAAGAAAAGTTATACACATGAAGAGGAATGATGATATTGAAGGAGATGATGAGGAAGTGGTCAGTTAAAATAATAAGGAGGGAAGGAGGTTGTCTAATCCAATATCACCTGAAAAATCTAACAAAGTTCTAACACTATGCCTGACCAATAGATCTGCCCTAATACATCATGTTTATCAGTTACATTTACGTCTAATAGGCCAATGAAACCACAAAGCTATCAATATAAAATATGGACTTATCTAAATACTCACTTTGGGCTGCTTTGGAAAATATTCCTGCTGCAACTGAATGGCTTAAGACTAGAGCAGCTAAACGGACTTTCATTTTTTGTTTTTAGGTTTAAGATGCTGCTCAATGCAGGAGTGAAAACAAAGTTTTGGTTTTTATTATCTAGGTAAATTATAGAATTCTTCATTATGGCTCCATTTAGCAACTCCTGCAACAAAACCAAACCATTAATTATAGCTTTAGAAACTAAAAAAAATCATGCTTTAGGTGCTTAACATTCTATTTTGCACGCCTCATAAACGAAGCGTTGAGGTGTGTATTACTCTCGTTTCACGCAGAACAACTGATTTTTCAAACTTAAAATGTCTCTATTTATCATATATTGCACTTGTAAAATAATATACATACACATATATCAAGAAGAAACACTATTTTTAACACTCATGATATATTTGATGGCATTTTTGTTACTTATTTAAATTAGTTAAAAAACTGTTTAAAAAGGTTCTGTCTTGGACGTCCGTTTGATATTCCTAAATCTATGATACGTATAGATCACCTGACAGCTCGATAATTGGTCTAAGCGCGTTACCAATTTTGATTTGTCAATGTGTGCGTTGGATAGTGATGTAAGTTTTAAGACATAGACTGACTATCGGTAAAATGATAAAATAAATCAGTTTCTTTCAAATAATCATCCGTTCATTCGTCATTGGTTCCGTGTGGTGACGGATTAAGAATACAAGTGTCATCACCCCATTCTTTCCCACGGGTGTCGTATGAGGCGACTAAGGGAAGTAAGCAATTATCATCCATTGCACGACTGGTGGTAGGGCTGGGTACCAAGTGGGAGTACTCACTTAGTATCCGGCCCAAGCGGGTTGGTACCACCATCTCCCGTGTGACCGGCCATGAAGCACATCGTTGCGTTTTGGCTGTAGCAGGAGATAGCCGTTTATATTTCATTTCATCTGTGAAATGAATTGGTGAGCAGCGGCTTGACAATACTCTCGGTATAGTCGTGTCCATGGGCGGCGGTTACCATTTACCATCAGAGGGACCGTGGCTCGTCTGCCACTAAATGCAAAAAAAAAAATCTTCATCTAATAAAACAAAACAGACAAGTAATAGATTAAAACAAACATAGTTAATTCGTTTTTATTTATTTCACCAGCAACCCCAGTTTACATCACAGGCACTCACGGAACAAACAACCATTGTACCTATTTAATAGTTATAATCATATAATAAACTAGCTTCTGCCCGGGACTTCGTCCACGTTGAATAGTTGCTTTGGGTTAACGCTAACATCAGTACTTGATCATTATTTTGCTTCGAGGTTATTTTAAAACTGCGATATCTCTTAAGATATTCATTGAAATCGAATGATGTAAGCTATCTGCCAGTGAAAGTCCCATCCAAATTGGTCCAGCCATTCCGGAGATTAGCCGGAACAAACAGGCGGACAGAGAGACAGACATTGCTTTTGTTATAAGTAACATAATATATAGTATCATATGCATGAAGTAACAAGCTGTTATTTAGACATTCATTAACTCAGACACTTCAGTTTTATTATATGTATAGATTTAGCATTTCATTAAAACTATATAAATAAAATAATTCCGATTCATAGGTGAAGAAATATATTTTGTACATATCCTGCAATTATTTTAAAATTAATATATTTCTTCCATCAGTATTATCCAAAATATTGAGTACCTAAGTGTGCTTAATGCCCTTATTACTTATCTCTAATTATTTAAAAAACCGCACTCAATCACAAAAATATTAAGATTCTTATAACTATAAAAATTGATTGTAAACTCTATCTCAAAATTGGATTTGTCGGAAGAGTAGCAAAATATTATTAAGTTTTGAGTTGTCATTTTCATTTCGTTCCCAAAAATACCCTCAATTCAAATCACACAACAGTAAAGATAATGAGGTTAGGTAATGAAAATGACAGTTAACTAACTCCCGTAACATTTTCATTGTCATCATCCCTAATAATTATTTGTGCACAAGCGAAAGCTAAATAAATATTCATAAATTATAAGAAAAACTTACCTCTTTGACAAGTACAGCTAATCAAGTCGCAAGTGACGAAAGGTCCAAAAAAATAAAAAGCTATTGGTTGTTTCCAATTTTTACGAACTCCAATCGCCATAAAAGTTAAAGCACCTTTTGTATATACATACAAATCTTGTAGTATTCCTTTGTTTTTGGGTAATTTCTATAAAAAACAAGTATTAAATTTAATTTTTAGATGGCTTAAAATGAAATCCCTTATTTCCTGGTAGGAATGAAAGCCGGATACACTAAATATTCTTGCTTTCTTTGTCTATAAGATAGTAGAGCAGGCATACTTTACTACCAGCTTTGACAGCCTAAGCAGGCAGATTTTTAGATAGTAAAGTAGGATTAAAAGCGGTAATGCCTAATAATGGTTTATATGAAAGAAGAAATACTATATATTAACATTTATATATTTACTTTAATAGAAAGAAAGAAAGAAAGAACAAATTTATTTAGCTTACAAGTATGAGACAAACAAAATGTACAACATATACAATGTAAGTCAAACTAAAAACAATGTATGTCTCACGCCAATGCTAAAAAGGTTTCCAGCTCAGCTTTATGCCAGGCTAAAGTGCCAGGCGCTGGTTTTCTGCCAGAATCTTACCTTTACACACGGATGCCAATCAAGTCATACATACAATAAAATTAACAAAAACAAAGTTGGTTAAAATAGTTACATATCTGTTATACAGTATGATTTCACACTTGATATTATCTAAGAATAACATGAATGACCTTTATGAGAAAAAAAATAATATGAATTTCTTATTTTTTTTATATATATGTATTTTTTTTTTTCTCAAAATAAGAAATGAATATTATATAATAGGTGAATATAGTTTTGTTGAAAGTAATATAATAAAGCTTAACAACACATATATTAGTATACTTACATCAGTATCATGTGGTTCACTGGAAGTGGATGGATTATACTGGTTATCTCTTAATTGGTTTAATAGGTTATGTTGTGTTCCAATAGGTAAAGCAAACAAATTTAACCTTTTTCTGGCACTACTTGTATATGATAAGTCATCAAAATGTTTAGCACAAAGCATCATATGCTGCTTATTTAATTTATCCAAAAATTCATTAGAAGTTCAATCATCGTTAGGAAAACAATATTTTGCCCAAACTTTTGCCCTGAAAAATGAGTGTTTTCATATATATCTTATAAGTAAAACTTCTTTAGCCTCTAATTGAGAGTAACTCCGTCTTTTTTCAGATGAAAATAATGGTTTTCTAACGGAAATGACTACTATAGTGTGAGCATCATGTTATTATTTCAAATTAAAATTAGAATCATCCAAAGGCCTAAAAAATAAGCTTTCTTCTTATGTTATTTTTTGGTTGATGGGTGGTGGACCCCGTAGATACTAAACATACTGTAGATACACCGTGCCCACTGTTGTGGTCCAACATCAATTCTTCGCCCTTTCGAATTGTCGAGACCGATAATAAGTGGATATCCTAGTAGTCCCCAACCCTTACTTACTGGTGGGTGATAATAGCTACCTACCCCTAGTCGCCTCCACTGTTAAATCAAGTTACGAACGGCAGTCTAATAATTTACTTACTTGATACAAGATGGCTGAGGAAACCTGTGGAATTGCATAGCAGAATCTTCTTTGGAGTTTACCCCGCATTTTGCGCACTTTAAAGTTATTTATCTTTCTATGATGTAGAAATGCGTCAATAACAGGTGTTTCCAACAAAAAACACAAATTTTAATTCAACTTATACTAAATTTGTTACACAATCCAAAAACGTCTATTTCGTGTAAAAAAAAACACGAAATGAACTTTAGAAAATAACTCAAAATTTGCTCTTGTTAGTCAGCAAAATAATTTAGATTATTAATTATGAGAAAATTAGATAATGGAAATCGTATTGCGAAAGAAAATGAGCAAATCCGCCATATTAAGTTTTTTTTTGTTATACGAAAAGAACCGTCCTTTTTTAGTACAATGTTGCCACAGCTAAGGCAACCTATTATGGACTGTGAATTCTGTAAAAAAACAAACTAAGTTTATTTTAGCTCATACATATCCTTTATTTTCCCAGATTAGTAATTAAAAAATAATGTGCGAGCAGTTGCAACTAATCTAAAGAATTTTGTCTAGTGTAAACGATAAAAATAATATTATTTGAAACTTAATGGGTGATAATCTAATTATATTTGATGTTAATTTTTTTCTAGATCTTATTAAAAATATTAATATCGAAATTGTTGTATAAAAGTAGATTGAAATATATCATTAGTAACGTAGTATAAAATCTGTATAAACGCCAATAAAACTATATGTATGGCATCCCTCATAAAGTGACAATTTAAGTAGGAGTTGCCATTGCGTACCAGCAAATTCTAACGTCGTTTGAATGTATATTGGTTTTAAAATTATATAAATAACTTTTATAGTCTTAGAATTTAAGGTGTAGGAGAGAAAATTAGCTGAATAAATATCTTAGACAATTTCCATATTTTTAATCGATTGAAAAAAGTCAATCATCCCTAGTCTTAAAAAAAACAAATCTTCTAAAACAGTAGACATGTTTAAAGGATGTACAGAATAAACAAGCATGCGATTATTAGCATGAATGTCTATTCTGTCCCTTTCTTTTGTAGAGCGTTGTCTCTGTTGAATTCATTTTGACCAAAGCTGGCATTGGCTAGTTTTAATGCTGACTCCCTGTGATGCATACCCTACACGAGTCTTTGTTTTGAAATTTTGAAAGGAATAAATTGACATATTTGACATATTGATTATTGGCCATTGAGTTTGACAAGTAGTATTAGTAGTCTGTGAGTTTGTTGTATAGATGTTACTTCCATGGAGTATACATCCTTTGTCCAAGTGTAGAATAAATAAAAAATAAAAAAACGAGGAACAGGGCCGACACCCGGGTGGGAACCCCGTCCGGCCCGGGGACGGCGCTACTCCGCATAAGCGCTGCTGCCACCCCCATTTGCGTCGTCGTTACGGGCGGTCCCTCCCCGTCGTCGGCCTCCCGGCCGTCGTCTGGCGGAGCCATGAGCGGGGGCGTGTGCACCGCCCGTGAAAGGAAAAGTCCCTCGACCACCTCAGTGAGGAAGCCCAGCTGGAGGGTCTCTGTAAGGGGGGGGGAGCCCTGGGCGCAGAGCTTGTGAGCTTGTTAAGCACCGCGCGGTACGGGCATCCCCAGGGATCACGCTCGAGACCCTCCAGCATCTCCTGCCTTTTCACGTCTTTGGCGTGACAGATGGCCAGCCTAAACGCGGCGCGCGCACTGCTGTACGCCGCATACAGCTGGCCCTCCCGCTCTCGTCGCGGATTCGGCGACATCGGCTGCGGGTGTAGGACCTTCGGGCACGAATACAAGCCGCACGGAGGTCCGCCAGCTCCGGGGACCACCAGTAGACCCCCTTCTACGAGGCGGGCGCCGCACGCGGGGCATGGCCGCATCGCAGATCTGCTTAAGCATACCGCGAATGCGGCCAGCCTCGGCGCACACGTGTTCCGTCAGGGGGGGAGGCAGTCAAGATTGAAAGATGGCCGCCTCCACTAGCAGGTTCCGGTCGAGCTTACCCACAGCCCTTTGCGGAAAAGCGGGAGTTCTGTCCACCGTGTGACCCCTGCTGGCGCCCTGAAGGGTCCGGGAGACCTCTATCTGAATGTATCTGTGGTCAGATAGGGTGTCGACCTCCTCCAGGACCCGCCAGCTCCTAACGCGTGCAGCGACACTGGAGCTAGCGATAGAAAGGTCCGCCCAGCGCCGCACGCACGTTTGGGCGGACCCTCGGTTGAGCAACACGAGGTCCGCCGCTGCCGCCCACTCTTCGACCGCCGCACCTCGGGCGTCCATCCTGGTGGACCCCCACGCCGTTGATTTGGCGTTAAAGTCCCCCAGTACGAGCACAGGGCTCGGTGCTATACGCCGTATCGAGATCTCCAGGCTGTGCAGGAAGACCTCGAAAGCCGCCAGACTACGAATAGGGGAGAAGTACACGCCATATAGCGTGACCCCTCCCCATTCAGCCGCCACATATCCCGTGCCCTGGTCTTTGACTGCCAAGGGCGGGGAATGCGGCGCCGCCGAACCGACGACCGCCACGGAGCCATCCCCCCTACCCACCCAATTGGGGCGATCGGGGACTATGTAGGGCTCCGCGGCTACGGCTACACCGATCGACCGCTCCGCCATGGATTGCAGGAAGAGGTCCTGTGCCCTGGCAGAACGGCGGGCAAACGCCTCGAGCGGATAGTAGCTGCCCGCATCGTCCGGCACCTAGGAGCGGTCGGCCCCGACCTGTACGACGCCCAGTTCAGATTTCGGGCGGGTCGGTCTACGATCGACGCCATTCTGCGCTTGAAGGCCGCGGCTGCGTAGGCCGTCACCTCGAGGGAAGTGCTGTTGGCGGTGTCGCTCGACATCGCCAACGCCTTCAATAGTCTGCCATTCGGCTGCATCAAGGAGGAACTCCGGTACCATGGAGTGCCCCTCTACATAAAGCGGCTGGTGGCAGACTACCTCGACGGCCGCAGCGTCCTCTTCGTGGACCGGGAAGGGGACGTTGTAAGGAGGGTTATGTCGTGTGGTGTCCCGCAGGGTTCGGTTCTTGGGCCGCTCCTGTGGGACATTGGCTACATCTGGGTCCTCCGTGGCCGGCTCCCACCCGGGCTGGGCGTAGTTTGCTACGCAGACGATACGCTCGTCACAGCCCGGGGCGGGACCCTTGAGGAGGCGGCAACGCTGGCCACCTCAGATACCGTGGAAGTGGTCAGGCGGATCGAGGCGCAGGGGCTTAGGGTGGCCCTTGAAAAGTCGGAGGCCCTACTCTTCCATGGGCCCCGACGTGGCCTGCCCGCCAGCGCCTCGATAACGGTCAATACAACTCTGATGAAAAGAAGTGTTTTAATTTGAAATACTTTCAATATATAAAACTTAATGCTCCTCAGCTCTTCGAACTATACTTGGTTGTAAAAATTACCCCAATTTATGATTTTACATCATCATCATTTGATTATCAACATAATCCTAGTTTGATATAATTTTATATGAACAAAAACAATAAACAATATAATTTTTTAAAGAAATTTTTTTTATAAAACCACCGACATATGAATACTTTTTGGCACTTGCTGCATCCTCACCCCGCGAAACGCATCGGCGAAGAAATTCGCCTCAAGAGCAATATGCCAGCACGATTCAATTCGGCGCGCTTCGGTGCGTTGCTAATGGACGCAGTTTCATAGTAAATATATAGGAAGCGACTTTCTGCGACTCGATTCGGCTCGGCTCGGCGAGCCTGATGGACGCGGAGTTTATATGAAAAATGCGTTTCGATTCGATTCGGCGCGTTTCTGCTGTAATCGACGCTAAGCTTAACAGGCCCGATTCGATTCGACGTGCTTGGGCGCGCCTCTAATGGACGCAGTTTCATCATTGATATTAACCCGTCAACTGACAGGATTATTATTTACTATTATTTCAACAAGTTCTAAACGAGCGTTAGACTCCCGGGAGTCTTACACGTGCCGGCCAATAGCGCGCCAAGGCCACGCGGCGCCGCGAGAGGCCAAGCGCCGCAACGGGTGGCCGTATTTTTCTAAAAAAAATCTAAAAAAAAAACTACTTACCCATTGTTGAAAAATCCATGTTTATTGTCAAGTATAATAACTATTTTATGCACTAAAACACTTAAAAACACTATCCACTAATTATTATAATAACACTGACTTTATAAAGCGAAAACTTTTCACAAACTTTAATTTTATTTCACTTTCGCGTTGAAATCTCGACTTTATTACCGTCCCGTTCGAGTCCATTGACGCAACTGGCTGACGTTTACGTTTGGGATTTATTTCTCGTTGATACAGTATATATAGGCTTAGGCAAAAATCATGAACAGCTTGTAGAATGAACAGTCTGTATCGGGCAAAAATTTTAGAGTAGATAGCATTGAAAGTTAAGGAGTAGGAAATAAATTTTTAGCGCCAAATTTTTTTGCGACCGCGCGCGCGGCTCGGCCCTTTTTTTTTTTGCGATGTTGACTCTTATTGCAAGCTTTGGAGATTCTTTTGGACTTTTTTATCAATTGTCGAGGTCATTGATCCGAGACTCCCGGGAGTCTAACGCGTTTCAAGCGATTAAACTCTAGATTGTAGACGTCCAAAACTGTCGCCAGTTGTACATAAGTAGTTATAGTTATGATATAAATGCATTCTTTCCAAAATTCAACCTTACACGTATGGTTTAAAGTTGTATTTACAAAGCATTATGCAAAAAGCAATAAAATTTTACGACCGAAATTTTTGGGCAGGACAAGGACGGAGTGGAGACGAATATTTTTTTATAATTTTCATGTATGAACATTTACTTAGTTTATTAAATTTGTTTAATTTATAAATGTGTTCCAAACTCACATTTATACTTTTATCTGATCGTATTAATGTGCTTTTAGGTGTAATATTTATTTATGTATAAATAAAATAAAACTCGTAAATATAAATTTTAGATCTTTTTCCCAATATAGTAATTCTAATATTAAGTAGTATTCCCAATATAGTTTTTATTCCCAATATAGTAATTCTAATATTATTAGTAGTACCCAGGTCTATTCTAGTCTAGATGAATGGCGTCATAATAAACATTGACAATACAGTAGTAAGTAAATCAATTTCCTTGAAATAAATGAAGCTTGTTGCGGAGTTGTCTTTTTGAATTAGATTTCAGCTTTTCTGTTGATTTTTTTTGCGATATAATGTAAACTAACATCTATAATTTTTTCTATAATAGCATTTATAAGACTAATTTTATGATTAAAAAGAGCAGGTTGTTGAAGGGAGTGTGTATCAATACCAGAAAATATATTTAAATTAAATGTACATTTTAAAACTAAGGAACACAAATAAGTCTTGGTTGTGTTTTTGACCACATATCCGCTGTTCTCGTCTCATTATCTCCTCGGTTTTATTATATACAGTATATTCATCTTCACTAGCGTAACATAGACCATCAAAAACTTTTAAAACTATTAGTATGTGAAAACATAATTTATACATAATACAACATTTCAACATTTGTTATTGAAGCATAAAAGCCATAAATTCAACAATTTAAATGATCATCTTATAAAATACTAGTTGTGCCCTTCAAATTCACTCGCCGTTTAATTAAAAAAAAAAAGAATACAGATTTATAAATAATTTAGAGCAAGCTTTATCATCTGATTGGGTCCCTAGGAAAACTAAAATAAATACAATGCTATTGATATTAAAACTTTGTAAATAAAACAATGTCAACTAATTACTTAATATATATAAAAAAAATACATTCAACAAGGTGACTTTATTAGTTTTTAGAACCGAGAACGTCTTATTACACAGACTAGTTCGTATTATGCGATCAAAGTGAGCAAAATGCGTTGAAGTATGAGCAAATGAGCATAGTTCGAGACTGCCTTTGTTTTAATACATACTCTATTTGACTAGTTTATACAGGGCCATCGTCGATAATTTGAAACAAAATATATTGAAAAATTAAAAAATGCGACTAAAGCAACAAAATATGTATGAAATAGAAATACTGTATATTAATACTTACCGAAAATAAGAAACGCCATCCTTTTTTTTTGCATTTTTAATGCACTATTTCGGCATTTATTCATGACACGCTTTGTTTACTCGCGCGTCGAAATAATACTAAACGAAAGGAGTGCAGGAATGCGTAATCTGCACTCATTGATAGTGGACACTTTTCGTGCCTGATTGTGTATCTTCCCTTTTTTATAAATCAATGAGTTTCATAGTAAAAGTATAGCAAGCGAATTTCTGCGATTCGATTCGGCGCGCCTGATGGGCGCGGGCCTTAATATTGCTGTCTCATGAGTGGCCATGCGATGGCTACATCTATAGGATTTTTATCTATATTTTTTTATATATCTTTTTTTTTATCTTTTTTTATTTATAAGAACCAGATAGATGTTTCCCGCGCTTTTCCAGACTTGACTTTGACATACAAGTATTATTTTTTAGCTTAGACGAAGAATAATATAGACTCGCTACTATTTTGACATTAAGGATGAAGAAAAGGGTGCACATACTAGGTTTTACCAAGAGTGAGAGAGACACAGGTATAAGTATATTTATCCTTTTCGCGTATGCGTCAGTTGTATATGGACCCAATGAACTGGGTCCAAACAATAAGGTGGCCAACCGTTCCCATCATCAGTATGTAAGCTTGTTTTTGTATTGACGTAAAAAAAACCTTTATTAATTACGTTATATACGCTAATATTACATGTTCTAATACATTTTAAGCAAAATATAAGCATAACTGCAATTTCTTTTGTCCTGTCATTCATTTATCTGGCTAAAACAGGTAGTACATTTTTAGTCAATAAAGTTATAATTATAGTTATCTTTCAAAATTATTCCGGTTATCTATTGTTATCTCGACACTGCAATTATGCTGATAGCTTGTCTATAATATCCTTCGTCTAAGTTTTTAAGTATGATTACTTTACTCTATGGTATTATTTTACTCTTTTGCTGTGCTCTTTGACTTTGATACACTCTCGGTAGAGAGTACTACTAACCAATTTTTTAGTCTATGGAGTAACCATTCTTCTCTTGAGTATAATATGTTCCTTGCTACCTAACTATATTCTTTGCACACTACATAGAGATGTGCCAACTCGTAATAAATACAACTCGATTTAACTCAAAATGAAATTCTCGTAACCCGAATTGCACTCGAGTTACGTGACTCGAGTTAAATGGATGAAACTATGTGAATAATGATTTTTTTTTATGTGTAGCTTCCAAACTGTAGTAAAATAATTTAAACAAATTCGTAGTAAACTAGATCACTCGTGCGGAATTCCGCAGTTTGATATATTTTATCGAATCAGGGGGGTTAGGCAGAATCTCATAACTCACATGTCGATCGTATCGTCTCGCTTGTACGATCACCGTGATTGGCCAACAGATTATTGTGACATCACGCGTCGGTTTCTCAACCAATCACAGTGATCTCGATACGGTCTACACGTAAAATATGACATTCTGCCTCAGGGGGCAGATTCGAAATCTATCGAAAAATCGAACTTAAAAAGAGAGGGGTAAATCATGGAATTTTATTGAGGAAAAAGGAAGATTTCACGGACCGACAGAAAAACAGGCCACAGAAATAATACATACTGGCCTTTGTCGGCGGCTTCGCCGCTGCCAAAAACTAGTTTTTAGCTTATATCTCAGGTTCCCGATATTTACTAGTTGTTAAAGTCTAATCAAGAGCTATCAAACCAAAAAAAATGCATCAAAATCCGTTCAGTAGTTTTTACATGATGCGCGAACAAACAAACAGATAAACAGACAAAAAAACTAAAAAAATATTGTTCTGTGCTCAGACACGCCTATATAGCCTATTACAGTAATTTTTTCTCAAATATCTTAAATGTACAAACATAGCTCTGTTACAGCTTTATAATGGTATAGAAGTAGATATGTATAGGGACAATTATAATTAAAGTAGGTGTAATTGAATTAAGAAAAAAGGTGTTTGTTTTATGTATCATATAACTTGTATTTTAGTTTAAATCTTTGTAAGCTAAAGTATTTCTATTTATTACCATCAAAACTAGTTTTATAACAGCCTTTACATAACAGTCTCACTTTGATATGTACCTAGCATCATAGGTACTTACTTATGCTTATAATTGTTTAATTATCACAATCAAAATGTTCTTATAAAACTTAGCTAACTAAACTAACTTATAATCACGCCATTTCCCTTGTGGGGTAGGCAGAGAGAACAGAGTGCCAAGAGGCTCTATTCTTGCATACATCTCTCGCTTCCTCAACATTCCTGCCGACCGCATTGATTTTACTCTCATGCTCCTTTTTGGATACCCAACTCTCGCTTCCATATAATAACGTTGGGACAAGCACTGCGTTGTGTATTGCGACACGTGCCTTCTGGCTGAGATGGTGGCTGCCGATAAGTTGTCCCAATGCTCCGTTCACTCTATTTCCCGCATTCACTCTTCTTTCTACATCAGTGGTGTACCTTCCATCCCGACTGTATCCACATCCAAGATATACAAATTCATCCACTTAGGTATTATTGATTATTATCATTCATTACTTTATTATTGTATTATGTTGCCTTTTTACTTTATACTTTAATTAGAATTTTTAACTAATCAACAAGTAAAAGGACGGACCATTTATATATTATAATGTATTTTTATCTAATAATAACAGAAACTTATTATGAGATAAAAATACACGTACACGTAATTTGTTTCTACTGGGAAGTTCATAATCAGCGTTCAATGCTTTGAATATTGTTGAAAGCCAAATCAATTCGAGTCAGACAGAAAACAACTCGAATTAGTTAGAGTTAAGCTTAACTCGAGTTAACTCGGGTTAATAAATCGAGTTGACACATCTGTAACGCTTGACCACAGAACAATATTACTAAGAGTAGAGCGCTTGACAGTACACACTCAATTTGATTAAATCAAGAATTGAATTGAATTGATATACGAATTGTAATAACCGCGAAGATTTTATAATTTACTGTGTATGGTATTGATACTAGAAAAATAAACTATTCTCATGTTCAGTGAAATCTTTCATTTTTGTATTTAGAGATATTACCTTCCATGGCGTTGTTGCTGCGAAAATTCCGTCAAAATACAAGTTATTTAATATTACGGTTATTTTTGGGAATTACTCTTATTTACGTCTACTGTGAATATTTTATTTATTATGTTACTCAAATACAAGTAAGTACTACATCGACACATATTGAGACAAGGATTATTGTGGAACAATTTTATTAGAAGTTTAGGTTTTTCTGAATAAAAATCTTATTGGTATTACTTCTAACTGTTTGAATTTAAAATGCTTATAACATTTGGTTTTTATAATAGTAGTTTAACAGGACTTAAGTAATTTGGGTTCTATTACAAAATCCTTAATCAAAATTCATTAGAATGTAAACTAGATTTCGAACATAACTATTTTAAAAGAGAACAACCTGCGTTAAGGAATAAGAGAAACCCAAATAGAGAAAGACGCAAGTTCCAACCCTGTTTTTTTCTACAAGTTCTCATTTTCCATTTTCAGAAAAAAATGTTTCTAGTAAAATAGCTGATCATTTCAAATGCTAAAAATCTCAATGAAATTATGGATTTGACATTGTTAATAGATTTAGGGAGTACAGGGTGGGAAATGAAATCATAATATTGGCACTGGTAGGGTATAAAATAATTTCTTATATCTTTTTAATCTTTCAGTGTGGATGGTCATCCCTTAGTTCAGAACCTACTGATGGAATTGAACCTGTGTATGCTCTAGTTATAGCAGACACTCACCTCTTAGGGTCCCGAAATGGGCACTGGTTGGATAAGTGGCGTAGAGAATGGCAGATGCAACAGGCCTTCCAAACTGCTTTAACTCTACATAAACCTGACGTTGTTTTTGTTTTAGGTAGTTCATAATTTTTTTTTTTAACAATTTATTTATGCGCAATCAACATAGCATACCTACTATGTTAGCATAAGTAGGTAAGAATAACATGTTGCCTTAATTATAGGCGGCCACAGCATGCAATGCTTAATGAACACGTAAAACCTAACCCTACTTACTAACCTTCCATCCATCCATCAGCGTTTTACCTCCACAAAATGGGGTTTTACCATAATCGCCACGCTTGGCAGACGGGTTGGCGATCGCAGTTGATGTTTTTAGTACACAGGGGAATGCTGCTGCCCGGTCCCCCGTTAATCCCTTAGTCGGCTTTTACAACTCCCATAGGAAGAGACGGGGTGGAGCTATTCTTGATGCCGGCCCCACACGGCAATACATACCTACTAACCTTATATACATATATTAAAATTAATACATAGGTACTGTGTTAGGTCTTAGGTGGTTAAATGCAGGTACATAGGTATACTGAACAGATATAAAACAATGAATCATGACTAATATACCAATAGAAAGAGTTAGACTGAATACTGTTTCCGTATTGAAGCCAAATACCTACCAAAAGAAAATAAATAAAATTAAAAGAAATGGGCTCCGTAGTTTAGATGATAATCAAAACTCAACCGGTTCAGTTGTTTCGGATCAAAGTTGCTGTTACATACAGATGGACAGACAGACAGACAGACACGAGAGATCCTATAAGAGTTCTGTTTTTCCTTTTGAGGTACGAAACACTAAAAATTACCACCCTCACAAAAGATCTGCGTGAAACAACGGTAGGCACTCCTACATCATTGTCTTTTGTATGGTGTGTGAGAGCGCCGAAGGCCTAAACCCTCACCTTATACTCTTGTTATCATCCTTTGTCTCCACCTCTCATCTCTTTCCATAGACGCGGAGCGCGAGTGTGCTGGTTTTCCTGTCGTCTATAGGCTATGGTAACCGCTTACCATCAGGTGGGCCGTGTGCTATTGGGGCCACTCGCATAGTATAAAAAAATCATAAAAAACTGCCTCTGTGGTGCAGCGGTAATCTGAGCTACTGCTGATGAGGTCTCGGGTTCGATCTCCGGGTCGGGCAGTGTTATTGAGCTTTTTCGTAAAAAGAATAATTCTCAGTAGCAGCCTGAAGTTTGGAATTTTGCCTGGTAGACGACAATAGGCTGGGCAAGCCCTATTACGTGGGACTTAAACATAGGTAGCTGACGAACAGTGGGCGTGCAATACACCTCTGCCTACACCTTCTGGAAATACAGGCGTGATGCTATGTTTAAAGAAAAACAATAATGCCCGAAAATGCTAAAAAAATGATATCTGATCCGAACATTTGACCTTTGATAAATTATTAAGCATTTATCTTAACTTAGCCGCTATAATTTTATTAGTTACTAGACGGGTTTGTTGGTTTTGTACAGTCATGTAGAGCGTGTAAGGATTTACATTACATGCTTTGTTATCTCAGCTACCATGACCATATTTTATATTGGGAGCACATTACAGTTTATTGTTCAATTGTTGGTGCTTCGGCCACACTTACTATCATTTCATTGCTTTATAACGATTTGTTTTTATTGTAGGTGATTTGTTTGATGAGGGCAAGTGGTGTTCTGAGAAAGAATTCAACAACTATGTAGAGAGGTTTAATAAAATGTTCCGTGTTCCTGATGGTACACCCATGTATTCTATAGTGGGAAACCATGACATAGGATATCACTATAGGTAATAGACATATGAAAACATTTATATTTTTTTTAGGATGCTTATACTGTGTAATAGAATAAAAATCTAATTGTCTCGTTTAGAACTTAATTTTAAAAATTTGCAAGTGATACCTACTCGCAACTTTTAAAATAAATCTTATGAGAATAATCCATCCATCAGCCTTTTAGGTAAAGTCCACTGCTGGACATAGGCCTCCCCAAGAATGGGGGATAGTGCCGTAATCGCCACGCTTGGCAAGCGGGTTGGCGATTGCAGTGGATGTTGTTAATACTCGAAAGAGTGCTGCTGCCCACTCCCCCGGTATTAATTAGAGGGGTGGGACAATTCTAAAGCCGGCCCCACACGGCCTACTAGAATAACCTAATAATGTTTATTCGGTGTCTAGAAGATAGCCGTTGGTTTTAATGGCTGTACTCTTATCAAATAGGTACCTAATGTCATTTTAGTTTGTGGGAATGAGATAGCAGTCGCTTTGTAGATTGAATACAAAGCCAGTTCGGTATTTGAGAATAAAGTATTAAAATAAATGTGTGTTTTGATCTATACTTACGAGTATTTTAGCACTTGACATCAGAGCTCAGCTACTTTAAAGAACAAATTATTTGTGAAAGTGGAAAAAGGGAACTTTACTGGAAGCAGGATTCGAACCTGCGTCCCATCCATTCCGGGGAAGTGCTCTAGATCGCTAAGCAGTCGCCCAACGACGATTCCAAATCTCCACTCCATATTTGTCTGTACGACCCACGCCACCTATCGGATGCATTTACATTTAATTGTGTGTATGAATTACAATTGTTTTATTAAATTAATCATATAATTTTGATTAAGTTCATTGTAGTATGTTCAAAGGATAACACCACAACTGGTCAAACGTTTCGAAAGTCAGCTGAAGTCACCCCCTGTGCAGCTGGTTAGCATTAGAGGAAACCATTTTGTCCTCATTAACTCAATGGCTATGGAAGGAGACGGGTGTACTCTGTGCTCTCGTGCCATGTCTGAGATAGACAGAATCTCAGGTAAGTAAGCATAACAATATATTTTCCACTTGATATTTTTACACGCTTTAATCAGACTGCTAAATATTAAGCAGGTTTCCTTACATATTCTGTGGATGTTCCAGTTTTTTGTTGTTGCTTATTGGTGGCAAACGAGCCACAGCCCACCTGATGGTAAGTGGTGTCCGTCGCTCATGGACTCAACCATACCGAGACTATATCTAAGCCGATGCTCAAATCGCATGTGTAAGTACACAAGTGTTTATTAAAAATAAAAATAATAAATATAACCTAAATAATTAGATATGAAAACATAGTGATCTCGTTCGATTGTTTTGTTAATCGAGTAAATTCACCATTTCATTGCGCAGATGAAAGACTAAAAAACTACTACGACCAAAACAGATCGACGTGCTTCGTGACCGGTCACACGAGAGATGGTAGTACCAACCCGCTCGGGTCCGATACCAAGTGATTACTCTCACTTGGTACCCAGTATTACCAACTGTAATGCAATGAGTGATAATTGCTTAATTCCCTTAGTCGCCTCGTATGACATCCGCAGAAAACTGGAATGGGGTGGTGACACTTGTATTCTTAGTCACACGGGTAAAGTCCAGTGGTTTTAACTAACCGTTTGGCGACTTACAATACACATAAAAAGGGTATAGACCATTACGTGTCAGATGGCTTTGCCGATTCCTACATGCATAGGCTGGCTTAGAGCGGGAACGCACCACCATCTCACAATCACACGCGTGAAAGTGACCTTGGCCCAAACCCTCTCCTCATACATTCTATTACCTTTCTTCACCTTTTACCTATACCGAAAAGGTAGGGGTTCGCAATATACTGAAGTAACGTAACACAGTTCCAGTGGCCGCCAATACAGGCGGAAAGACGGCACACGGCGGGTTTATTTAGTGGGTGGGGGCCCCACACTGCCCTTTTCGTTGTCTCGAACGACAGGGTGTACGGTTAGGTACATTTTTTCCGCTTTAAAAAAGGGTACTGCTAGTGTCTATAGGCAATGCTAACCAATAATTTTTGAGCTTGCCTTTTATAAAATACGTTCATAGGGGAAATGAAGGGCAATAAGTCAAAATTTTTAGTGAACTATTTTTAGACAGCCCCTTATTTCCAGAGAATGTAGTTAAACACTAGTTTCTGCCCGTAACTTTGTCCGCGTGACTTCTAAATTCAAATCCATTATGTCCTTTGTGTGTATCCCACAGACCCACAGCAGCTCCTTATCTGTATAAATTATTCGGTATGTTTATTCAAGCCATAATTTGTCTACATACTGGTATTTTATTTAAATCCATTTAGTCTTTATAATAATAAATAAATAGATAAATATTCACGGACATTTTCACAAAGCGCCCTCTGGTCCCAAACTAAGCTTAATGCTTGTGCTATGGGTACCAGATTACGGATATAATACATATATTACTTTTTTTTGTAAATACATACAATATACATATAATAGATAGAAAACACCCAGACGCAGTACAAATATCTATGTTCATCACACAAATATTTGTCCTGAGTGGGAATTGAACCCACGACCTCGTGCACGGAAGTCGTTTACACTACCGACTACGCCACGAGGCCCGTCTTTATGTCTATATGCCAGCCCTATTTGATTCTGTTGGAGGGTGACAATGTTTGATATTTACAGATATACTGAGGTGTAGTAGTGGCTCTAGTTTGTGTAAAGGCAAGACAAAGTTGAAACGATATAGTAGACCTATAATTATGCAGGTAAGATACAATTATTTATTCATTAAATAAAAATCTCACACATTTACTTTATATAGGTACCTTTTCTTTTCGAAAGGCCTGGGTTGCCTTCAATTATTCAGTGAGCAACCGTCTGACGTATCATGCATGCAATTATTTGATAGATGACATAATAATAGATATAATATATGATTGTGACAAAAAGGATAATTCTTTACTTTTTTTTTTATGACATATGGTGGCAGACGAGCCTCGGCCCACCTGATGGAAAATGGTAACCGTCGCTCATGGACTCAACTATACCGAGAGTATTGTCAAGTCGCTTTTTTCGCAATTTCACATAATATATGTATATATTATATGAAATGAACGTATTAACGGCTATCTCCTGCTACAGCCAAAACATACCAATGTGCTTCATGCCCGGTCACATGGGAGATGGTGATACCAACCCGCTCGGGCTTGATACCAAGTGAGTACTCCCACTTGGTACCCAGCCCTGCCACCAGTATTGCAATGGGTGATAATTTCTTACTTCCCTTAGTCGCTTAGTACGACACCCGTGGGAAAGAATGGGGTGGTGACTCTTGTATTCTTATTCCGTCACCACACAGACAAAACTCCCATTTCTTCCCATTGTCAGTTTCTGTATGTATAAGAGGAAAATTGCTATCACGCTGTTTAGATGAGTTGGCACAATGTTTTATCAAGATTTCCTTTTCAGTGATATTGTCTGCTCAATTTTACCTCTAACCACTTTTTACGAGATTTATGGAATACATTGGGGTGTCAAGTCCACGAAATATTCTCCAAGGCTTGTATCTGCATGCACACAGGCTGGCAGCAGGCACATGCCTGGTTAATATAGATCCCTGATTATGTTATATCGGCACTTATGTGTACTTATTTCAGAATTGAATTAGTGTAATCTGGATATGAAACACCACGACACATTAATAATCCTTACGCAAAACAACTATCCTATAGGAACCGTCCATTTTCCTGGGTAAAGTATTTATATCCTTTTCTGGGCTCCGGACTATCTGTATGCAAAATTCAATGATGATCGGTTCAGTACCTAGTTATGATGTGAAAGCGTTTAAAACAAACAATTTTGTTACATTTATAATAATAGAGTATATTAGGATTTTGAGCCCTTACATAATCGACAAATATGCAGTTTGTGATTTTCCAGTAGGTATAAGTTGTGATAAATATTGAATATACTCAAAATGTTTCAGCACTACCCTCTATACAGAGAGTCTGATAGTATATGCACGGAGCCAGATGCGGCTCCACTGCCGGAGAGGAATAACGTATTTGAAGAGCGCTGGGACTGTTTGTCTAAGGAGTCAACAGAATATCTAGTCGAAAGTCTTCATCCCCGGGCTGCGTTCGGAGGGCATACTCATCACAGTTGTGTAGTGCGTCACAGTTTCGTACCAACGCCGAATCATAAAATAGAATTTGTTGAATACACTGTACCCTCATTCTCATGGCGAAATAGACTTGACCCTAAGTATTACTTGGCAAGTATTTTCTTTACAAAAATTAAGCACTACATAGGTTTTCAGTATCGGGACCCTTTTGTTTAGTTATTCTAATTGGGGTTGGGGGGGAATTGCCTTACCACACACCCCGCTGTTCGGGGCAAGGAACTGAATAGTGTGGGGCCTTCACCCACTTAATAAATCCGCCGCGTGCCGTCTTAGATTGTAGTAATCAAAACCCTAAATGACTAATAAGATTTTTCGAAGTTATAATTGATATGCATAAATAATTTCACATTCAATGTTTTCGGAACAAACATTGCCCAAAACCCTTCAATGAAAAACTTAAAACTATCGATTTCATAGTATTATCCCCCTACATGTAAGTACATAATTGCTTACTCAAAGCTTAAGAATAAATGGTGGGATGAGTTTACAGTTTCGTAGAAGAAATTATCTGACTCCTTAATGGTGATATATATTATTTTAGTTGACGATTTCTCCGGATGAAGTGAAGGTCTCAAAATGCGGTATGCCGCGGGAGTGGACCATGCAAGTCACGGCAGTTCTGATGACGTTGATATTACTGATCTATTTAAGATATTACGGCCCTACTATGAATACATACAGTCACAACTATAAATATTTGTGAGTAATATGCTTATTTTAATGAATATAATGTGTAAGATGTTTATAACTTTTAAGCACAGCACTATCTTGATGTTTCTGTGTTAGAGTAAATAGAGGATCTATTTATGTATTAGAGTAAATAAAGGATCTTCTTTAAGCTTCCTGTTCGACCACCCCATATTTTTTAAAGATTTTTCTTTATAAGTGTAAAGTCCATTTGTGTTTTTTTAACTTCCAACTAAGAAAATTGAAAATTTTCAAAAGTTGGGAAGTTACCCCGATTTTCGAAAATCGAGTTTTCAACGGATGTTGACGTTTTGAGGTCCTAGGAAGCTTCCCCGAATGTTTCCGCGATGATGTTTGTATGTCCTGTATGTACCTACGTGTGTGTGTGTGTGTGTGTGTGTGTGTAAACCTCTCATAACTTTTGAATGGCTTGACCGATTTCATCGGGGTTGGCGTCATTCGAAAGGACTTGACCAAACTTAGATTTTGAATACAATTAGGACCGATTCGAACCGGTAGATCTTGAGAAATCTCAAAAAAACTACAAAAATTTTTTTTGGAATGACAAACGGTTTTACCAATCGATTCCAAAAACTAATCAGCTCTTAAGATCAAAAAACTACAGATACACAGAACAGTTCGAGCTTTAAGATTCTTCAAAGAGCTCAAAAAGTGCGTTGAATGCCCTAAACTACGAGAAAATCGGTTCATTCATTCAAAAGTTACTGCGATTTGAAAATTCAACGAATAGTGTTTTATTAAAACTATCAGACTTTTGAGTTCGAAGAGCTCGAAGGGCTTTTTGTCATGATTAGTAGCAATCGATCAATAACCTAATCTCAGTCCACTGCTCCCAATTTACTTGGTTGCTATTTTGTGTTGGTTTTAGCTAAGTTCATTACCAGACCGACCACCCGAGATGACTCATTTAGAATGAGTGATAATGACAGAGCTAATTTTTATTAGGTACTATAATTTACATTAAATATTTTTTCAGATCTGGCAAGAAAGTATGAGCTGCTTTGAAACAACGTGTATTTTGCAACGAGTTTTTTTTTATACTACATAGGTGGTGAACAAGCATACAGCCCACCTGATGGTAAGCGGTTACCGTAGCTTATAGATGATACACCAAGGTATCTTTCGCACATCGCCAGCTATAAGGAATTGGTATAGGAGGTGAATAGGAAGGATAATGAGAGGATAGGTAGGATACTAAGGATAAGATAGGAAGGATAATAAGGAGAGAATAGGCAGGGGATTTGTGCCTCCGGCACTCTCACTCACCGCACGAAACACAACGGTAAGCGTAACTACCGTTCTTACACGCTGATCTTTTGTGAGAAGGTGGTACTTCCACGATCGAGCCGGCCCATTCGTGATTGGCTTTACCACTAGAAAATAAGTTTGTATTATTAATTTATTATTATGTAATAAATACATACTACGTACTTTAATAAATATTACATTAAGTTATTTTTTTTTTGTCATAACCGGTTACTGTCATACTGTTGGGGTCTACACAGACAGGTATAGGTAAACGCGGGCTTATTTTTCCGCAACTTGACGTCATGGGTGCGCCTTTTTTGCGTGACTGTTTGATGGCAACCCAGTATCACCATGACATTTGAAGAAAATAAAAAAGAGGCTATTTCCCGCTGTAACTAATGGTGGTCCACGGTACCGTCACCACACGGTCACAAATAACAATATTGTGATCTTGCAATAAGTTCATCTCTTCTCAACGAAAATGAGCCGTCACGGGACGTCTCGCAGATGTGAAAACATCGTTTTTTTTTTTTCTTCAAAATTGTTCGTGTTTTATATAGTCTTGGTAAGCGCCCTTTCGTTATTCATAGACGAATTAAAACTGTTATTGGTTTATTGATTGACAGTATAGACTTCCTAGTTAGATGATTTTGCCAACAGATGGCGTTAAAAACAAATAAATTGGCGTGGTGACGTCGCTACGCCTACAGGCCGCATTAGATGTTTTCACATCAATAATCCTGTCACAGCTTAGAATGTCTGTTTCCCCGTATATCAATAGAGTATCCTACATGGGCATAAGATTTAAAAAAAATGTGATTTTCTATGCAGTGGTACCTAGCCAAACTCTGCGGGAGCTGAAGCGAGTTTTAATAAACTGTTTTAATTAATGTTTATTTTATTTATAAAGATACAACTTATTTTAAGTTACTTGCTAACTGAATACTAACTTAAGACTAACTCGTTTATACAATATCAAAAGCTTATATAATACTTGAATAGAGGTGGGGTGTATCTGGTCGCACCATGGGTGGCGTGACTCACGCGTGTGACCATATTCATGTTTCAGATTTAGCTGTAAGACTTTAACTTTATTATATGTGTCATTACTTTGGCGATGATTAGTTAGATGATACGAAGAAGCACTTTAGAATATTGTGTGTGTGTGAGGTCTGTTGTGGGAATCGATACACTTAACTACCTAGAGTCCGAGGTTCGCTGTATGTAGCTATCTGAAAAGAAATAACCGGTATGAGGCTATATTTAAAAAAAATATCTAGACACGCAGTAGCGTGTCAAGCCAAGTTCAAGCTAAAGAAATTGTGTGTTATATTACACGAACCATTTGGGCCATTTTTGACCCCCTCATAACAAAAAAACTATATAACTTAAACGTCAAATTTGGCTTATATATTGAGACTTACAAGATACATTAAGTGCTCCAAATTTCATAAACACACCTAAAACGGTTATTTAGATATTAACGTCCAAAAATCGTCATTTTTATCACTGACTGACGTATAGATCAAAACCTACCTAGAAAGATCAAATTTGGCATCCAGATAGTAGGGTGTATACAAAGGAATAAATCGGAAACTAGTAATTTGTATCAGTTTAATATATTTTTTCAATTAATTGATTCTATTAGGAACACTTATCTACTTATAATTTCTGTACAAAAAGTAATGATATCACATCAAAAATATAAATGTGAAATGAGAGCCAAGTTCAATATTATGATACATGTTGAACTTGGCTTGACACGCTACCGCGTGTCTAGTTTTATGATATATGTTCTGCTCATTTCAGTTACTCAAGCGCCTCCAGAAATTCCTGCCTGTTCAAACTAAAGTTGTTCTTGCACAGTCCCTCTTTCTGCTTGCTCTTATGCTGATATCTGTTTCCTGGATGCTAAGGAGGAACATCTTAGTAAACTCGAACGTCTGCAAAATTTAGGCATCCGCTTCATTTTCGGTCTCCGTAAATACGATCACGTCACTGAGTATCGTGTGAAATTAAAGTGGCTGCCTATTCGGTAGCGACGCGATTCTCACATCCTCTTTCCTTTTTTCTATTCTATACAATCCTAATTCCCCTTCCTACCTGCGTGACCGCTTCGAGTATCTTGTCCCTCGGGGTAAGCCCTGCCGCACTTCTCTCTTATTACGCACTCCTATTCACAATTCTAGTCGGTACGATGGCTCTTTTACGGTCCAAGCAGTTCGGCTCTGGAATAATCTTCCTCAGAATATACGCGAAAGCACGCCTTTGTGCTTTTTCAAGATGAAATTAAAAGTACATTTTCTATCGCTTGTTAACAGTCAATAAGTATGTATTTAGTATATTGATATATATTTACATGTTTATTTATTTATTTATATTTCCCTATGTATTTTAGAATAAATCAAATATTTGCTTGTCTTATGTTCTACACTTCTTTACTTGTTGACTTCAACGACAAATGAAGGGAGGTCTAAATGGGTGCCAAGTTTTCTTCTTATAACTTAGGATAATAAATATTGAAGCCTAAGGTCTGACTTGCTAATTTTCATATACGAATTATATTATAGCCTTCGTCAACTTCAAGTTCTAAAGCTGTAAGTTCTTATTTAATTCATCCAAAAATTTGGTTTGCTGGTAGAAACTAGCCATCAAACATAAGGATCTTCCATTACTGTTTTAGTAGGTAGGTACCTACTTAATAATGATTCTTATATTGAACTTGGCTCTCATTCCACATTTATGTTTTTGATGGGATTCTTAGTTACCTTGTTAACGCAGTATTTTTATAACATAGCATCACGCCTGTATTCCCTGAAGGGGTAGGCAGAGGTGTATTACACACCCACGGTTCGCCAGTTATGTTTATGTCCCACGTAATAGGGGGCGAGCCTATTGCTGTCTACCGGGCACTTTTCCAAACTCAGGGCTGCTACTGAGAATTTTTCTATTTACGAAAAAGCTTAATAATATTGCCCGACCGGGGGATCGAACCTGAGACCATGATGACCTGGTCATGATCAGCAGTCGCTTAGGTACACTACCGCTGCACCACAGAGGCAGTTTATATAAGTTATTATAACAAGCCGATGTCTGTACATTAGGGAACAACAAAAGCCAAAACAACTATTATTAGACTTTTTGTCTGTCTGTCTGTCTATGTTTGTTCGCGTATCACGTAAAAACTACTGTACGGATTTCGATGAAACTTTTTTGGTTGCTCTTTATTAGACTTAAAATCTGGTACCTATACGTTTTATACCGCTACTATTTCGGGAATCCGAGATATAACCTAAAAAACAAATCCATATATATATAAATATATAATAAATGAAAGTCGTGTTAGTTACACTATTTATAACTCAAGAACGGCTGAACCGTTTTGGCTGAGAATTGGTGGGGAGGTAGCTTAGAACCAGGAGACGAACATAGGATTCATCCCGTTCCCGTGGAACGTGACATAAAACGTGGTATAACAAAACGCAACTGACATGAAATAACAAAACGCAACGGACAGGAAACGAAAAATGTATCCGTCAAAACATGAGTAGCCGTTCATTTGTTAAAAATGGTATAACAAAACGTAACTGACATGGAATAATAAAACGCAACTGACAGCAGAACGAGTTAAAAATTTGAAATTTTGAAGTTGACCGGTAGCAATGAAAAGAGCAATTCTTCAAGTCTGCAACAACTACTTCATGAACATCATGCATTAGTCGGGCTGTTCAAGAGTGCTTTGGAGCGCATGCCAAATGATGACTACAAAGTCGTGATCAGAGCGGATAAACGACCATTTAGAACACACGAACGCACATTTAACGCTCCAACAATAGATGAAGTTGCCATTCGGATTGTTGGTGAAACCTTGGAAACACGCGATATTGTGCTTAGCGATACTGGGCAACTGCAACAAATATCTGAAACACATCGTTTATATGATACCTTGCAATACCCGTTGATGTTTTGGCAAGGAGAAGATGGATTATTTTAATATCAAAATGAAAAATCCATTGAATGGTGAGTATCAATATCATAGTTAGTTACATGACATACATTTTACAGTGTTTGGTTTTGGTTTCCAAAAAACAGACCAATTACACTGCTTATTACCAGAAAATAGGAAGTCGTAAGAACAGACTTAAAGATTAGGGACTGTTTTTTAGTTAGAGAAACTTGGACAAATGACTGGCAACCGATTTAAAATCATTTATTTTCACCTTATTATAATTATGCTAAAAATAATGATGTAAGTTTTACATACAAATTACAAATTCTACTGTTTTAATTTTAGGTGAAGAAACTACCAAGAAATTTAGCTCGATGAATTATTACGCATATCGTTTGATGATTCGTTAAAACGCTGACAACCACTGACAACTATTTGCTGCGGTTTCGTCGATTGCTTCAGCAGTATTGCGTCTCATGTATGCAATGATATTTTATATACAATATCATTGCATGCTCAATTGCATGTATGTCAAAATAGAAACGGAGCGCTTAACCTTCATTCGGTTGAACCAAGCCTAACTGCGTTCTGAGGAGTATATCCATTTACGTGATGCAATTAGTACTGAAGGAAATGCAGCTAATATTGATTGATTAACTATTCTGCCGGTGACGTACATAGGTAGTCCGCGTCATATGCGCAAGATGCAATGACATATGTTCGTCATTACGGTCAAATCCAAAATGGATAGAAATTGTTCAATTGCTGCTTACCGGACAAACATCAAGTGATCGACACGACATCACAGCACGTGTAATCAGGCAAAAAATTCGGTCTCTGATGAACTATATCGTTAAACAACGCGTCTTTGGAGATACTCTATGCTGGATGTATTCAATCGAATGGCAAAAACGAGGCCTCACGCACACATTCTTATTTGGTTAGTAGAAAGAATTCAACCAGACCAAATAGATGATATCATATGTGCCGAGATTCCCGATCACGAAACTGATCCAGACCTACATGATGTTGTAATTACAAATATGATTCATGGACCGTGTGGTGCCATCAATCCCCAATCACCTTGCATGGTCGACAGCAAGTGTTCCAAACGATATCCACGGAAATTAAGGCGGAGACCGTCACTGGCAACGATGGTTATCCACTGTATCGGCGTCGATCACCTGATGATAATGGTTGAACTATCATTACAAAAGTGAAAACAATGGATTTCATGGTCGACAACAATTGGATTGTTCCATATTCGCCACTTATTTACAAAACGGTCAAGACACATTGTACCGTTGAGTATTGCAATTCAGTAAAGCCCATAAAATACATCTGCAAATATGTCACGAAAGGCAGCGATATGGCGGTTTTTCGCATCCAAACCTCCAATACCAACGATGAAATTGCGCGCTATTAAGCTGGTCGGTATGTGAACTACAATGAATTGATTTGGCGTATATTCCCATTCCCTATTTATGAACGTTATCCTACTGTTGTGCATTTGGCGGTGCATCTGGAGAATGGTCAACGAGTATATTTCACGGCTTCGAATGTTGTTCAACGTGCTGAAACACTTCCAGCGACAACAGTTGATCAGTTTCTTTGCGATCTGCCAAAGCGATCCGTTTGCACGAACTTTGCTTTACTCGGAGATGCTACGTTATTATACTTGGAATGCTTCATCGAAGAATTTTCAACGACGGAAGCAAGGCGATGCGGTTCCTGGTTATCCGGATGTGCGTTCTACTGAAGCTCTTGGTCGTATGTATACAGTTCATCCAAAGAATGATGAATGCCTCTATTTGCGGTTATTGCTGTTAAATGTGTGTAGGCCAATGTCATTTGAGTCACTACGAACTGTTAATGGTTCAAATTGCGGTTGTAGTTGTTTCTTCTGGAATAGCAGCCACATTGTTTGAAGGATGCCGTACGGCTCATTCAGCATTAAAATTACTATTAAATCTTTAAACTATTGAAGAACCAACATGTAATATTGCAAAACACTGCAATGGCTCCGCAAGTTTTATCAGCATCGAAAATCATCATCTGGGACGAATGCACAATGGCGCATAAACGTAGGTACATTGGAAACACTTAACCGAACATTGAAAGATCAACGAAATGACTCGAGATGTTTTGAAGGCGCAATGATTTTCCTGTCTGGCAAACACTGCCAGTAATTCCAAGATCAACTGCTGCCGACGAAATAAACGCTTGCCTCAAATCATCAAATCTATGGCGCTATGTGAAAAAACTTCAGCTGACAACAAATATGAGAGTTACATTGCTGAACGATACATCAGTTGAAGATATATCTGAGCAATTGCAGACTATCGGCAATGGTCGAGTACCTGTCGACGAATCGAGTGGATTGATTTCTTTTCCTTTGAATTTCTTTAACTTGTCTCATCGAAACGTGAACTCATCAACAAAGTATTCCCAAACATCATTACTAACCACAAAAATAATCATTGGTTGGGTGAGCGTGCAATTTTGGCAGCTAAGAATAAAGATGTAGATGACTTAAACTACATAATTCAGAATGAGTATGCATTCATTCAAAACTATTGACTGTGTAACAAATGAAGTAGAAGCCACCAACTATCCAATTGATTTTTTGAACTCCTTGGATGTGCCTGGCTTGCCACCGCACAATTTACGACTAAAGGTTGGCTCCATAGTAATCATGCTTCGAAACATAAACAAACCAAAACTTTGCAACGGAACGCGTAAGTAAATTGATGAACAATGTGATTTACGCCACGATACTCAAAGGAAAATTCGAAGCTGAGGAAGTTCTCATTCCGAGGATCCCGATGATCCCAACCGATATGCCGTTTGAGTTTAAACGACTTCAATTTCCGATCCGTCTTGCATTCGCCATGACCATTAACAAATCACAAGGCCTATCCTTGAAAGTTTGTGGTCTGAATCTAGAAAAAACATTTTTTAAAGTACAAATTATTTGCAAATAAGGAAAAAGAGATTTTTTGTACTAGCGGGAATCGAACCCGCGTCTTTTCCAATCCGGGGAAGTGCTCTAAGCCACTGAGCTATAGTACAGGTCTTTTGACCATCCCAATCTCCTTATCACATTTGTCTTTACGACCAACGCCATCTATCGGAAGCATTTACATGCATTAAACCGATATAGTAAGTTTAATTTTGCAATTAAAATTCATACTATTTGATGGCGCAATTTTTTAAACATTTTTGATCTATATTTTTTAGCATTTGACATGCTCCGCCACTTTTTAAAGTACAAATTATTTGCAAATAAGGAAAAAGAGATTTTTTGTACTAGCGGGAATCGAACCCGCGTCTTTTCCAATCCGGGGAAGTGCTCTAAGCCACTGAGCTATAGTACAGGTCTTTTGACCATCCCAATCTCCTTATCACATTTGTCTTTACGACCAACGCCATCTATCGGAAGCATTTACATGCATTAAACCGATATGGTAAGTTTAATTTTGCAATTAAAATTCATACTATTTGATGGCGCAATTTTTTAAACATTTTTGATCTATATTTTTTTTAGCATTTGACATGCTCCGCCACTTTTTAAAGTACAAATTATTTGCAAATAAGGATAAAGAGATTTTTTGTACTAGCGGGAATCGAACCCGCGTCTTTTCCAATCCGGGGAAGTGCTTCCGATAGATGGCGTTGGTCGTAAAGACAAATGTGATAAGGAGATTGGGATGGTCAAAAGACCTGTACTATAGCTCAGTGGCTTAGAGCACTTCCCCGAATTGGAAAAGACGCGGGTTCGATTCCCGCTAGTACAAAAAATCTCTTTTTCCTTATTTGCAAATAATTTGTACTTTAAAAAGTGGCGGAGCATGTCAAATGCTAAAAAATATAGATCAAAAATGTAGAAAAAACATGTTTTTCCCATGGTCAATTATATGTGGCATATTGGGGGGTCTGAATACCATCTGCGTTATTTGTTCTTGCACCTGATAATAAAACGAAAAATGTCGTCTATCAAAAGGTGCTTCACTGAAGAATCCAACCCATGCACTAAAATACATGGCCAATTTATATAATAATTAATATACTTGATTTTTTTAAATTTATATTTATTATCCTAATAAAAATAAAATCTGCTCATTTATTGCCTCTAAGGTTGAACAAAGTTCGCCGGGTCAGCTAGTAATATATAAACAGATTTTGATGAAACTTTTTTTTGGTTGATTGCTCTGGATTAGATTTAAAATCTGGTACGCGTACGAAGTTGCGGGCAAAAGCTAATTAGGAATAAGATTTAAGTGTCACACTCACGATAGGTATGAATTCTATATACCAGTTTTTCAGCCTAAAGAAACAGCTATACCTACCTATATCGCCACAATTATATGAATTTCAAAATGTTACATATAGAAAATAATTTTCTGCGTGCCATCTGCATTTGTGCAATTAGATATCCGTTAACCCCAATGTCATAGTTTCAAATATTTACAATACCGTAAGTGTAATATGTTGGTACTTACCTGGAGGCCGTAACAATAAACTTCATAGGATTAAAAGTAACTAATGACAGCATTAAACATTTCCTCACTCTCATAACTCGATGGAATGGAAATGTAACGCAATTGAAATGAGATTATGGGCAGAATTTATTGACATCTTTACGCGGTAGGCTCAAGGGTCACCGGCAACTGTCGTTTCCGGGCTTCTATTGAGAAAGAACCCGATAGTATTTCAAGGTCTGAATCTGTATACTTATAGCAAATATATACTAACGTAATAACTGACTGACTGACATCAGAGCGCAGCTCAAATTTACACACGAGTTTCTTTTGATACTGCGTAAGGTGAGCACTATAAGAAAGGATTTTACTCAAATCCTATCCAAAATATTTTTCATCTACTATCACATAGATAACAATAAAATTAACAACACGTACCTAATAGGACATCAGTATTAATTAGTAATTAATCGCATAATTTTTCCTCTAATTCCTCTTAGCAGGAAGCGAATTAAAAGTCTGCTGTAACTGGCAGCTGTAATATTGTTGCGTGTTTTATAAATTGTTCTAATTTTATTTTTTATCGTATCTTTTCTAGTGTTTGTCTTTTGTTTGTATTATTAGATAGCGTTTCATTCATTCAACAATACATTTGAAGATATGATTATAAGTTTGGCTAAACGCTTATAAAATGAAATTGTGCAATGCTTAAAATGAAGATTTTATTGCTTCTGCAAATTAATATTTGTGAGTAGTGATAGCCTTGTGCGGATAGGTACTAATAGTTTGTCGCGTAGCGATCTCGGGTAAAAAAAAACATTAAAATAGGTAGGTAGTGTTTATATTAAAATTATAATAAGCAAAGAATTTATACAATTTAAAATAATAGGAACAATGTGGGTAATAATAATTTAAAGTAGCACATGCGCAACTATTTAAAACACATCGCCTTCTAGTTTAATACTGTTAAATCTAAAGCTAACTACAAACTAACAACTGATTGGTTTCTAAATACAACAGTACCATTGATCATTTCACAAGAGCTTCATCAAAATTAAGAAACGTATTATCAAAGCCTTGCTCTTGCTGAACCAATGTTCCTTATCTGTGTCGTAAAACTAATCATCACTAAAATAAATGCAAAATACGTACAATATCTAATAAATTTTGAACTAAATAACAGTTTACAATAAGAACAAAACGTGTTCCTGAAATCTAGAATGCATAATAGATGTCTAACGTAAAGATTTACAAAATTAACAGTAGTTATGTACTCGTAGATATTAGAATAAAAATCCGTGAGCAATTACCTAAGTCATGCTTTAAACGCGAGTTAAAAAAATGGACGTACATAAAAATGTAATAATGCTATGCCTTTGAGGACTTTTAACCAATTTAAAGTTGTATCCATCATAAACGGGAAGCGTTACTGAACGCGTTCAATGTCAATGTCATTTAGTTTTTCTTGAACATTTATATTCTATTCTTATCAATAGAAAGGTAAATAGTTATAAAGGCTATATTAAGTACTCTCGTAATTATGCGTGGCAGCCTTTTCCTTTTGTGTTTTTATTCAGGTATATCACTGAGTCGAATGCCGCCTGGTAGCCGGTAAATACGTTCGTGCATAGGCAGTTCTCCAACGAAGAATCGTTCTAAGGCTTTAACCGCCATGCGTGAATGTCCAGAGCTTCGGAAGGCGGTACTTGCATCTGTGCCCGCATATTCAAACATGATGTCGGCTCCACCAGGGTGCTGCAATCAAAGATAATATCATCGTTAAACACGTTTAAAACGGTTTTATAAAACAAGAACCATGAATTCCTAGCAACTTTTTTTTTCTATCCAAAGAGGTTCAAGGAGAACATCTTTATCGGTAGGCAGAGGTTCAGTTATATCACTGGCAGTTATTACTCACTGCCACGAGGAACGTCTGATTATGTCATCAAATAGTAACGAAAAATAGAGATGCCTAATGAATGTATGGGTAAAAAATTAACTCACTTCATCAAAGAATGAAGTAATGTCGTAGACTCTGTCGTATATGACTACCCAGCAGTCTTGCGGCGAGTCATGTCGACTAACTTCTGCCAAAGTTATGATATGGTCCTTAGCCTCAGCCGACCCAGGTTCAATTTGCGTCTGCCACTGATTCGGCTTGGAGTCCACCGTCCAAGGGTTAACGAAACGTAAAGCTGCCATCGTAAGAGTCATCAGGTCTAATTCAGGTTGTTCTTGTTGGACCGGTAGAGGGGCCGACAGATTGATATCAGGAGCGGTTTGTATAGTTGCCATCTCGATAAATAAATCGTCTCCTCTCTTATCAAATTGTAATTTTCTTGCTGATAGCAACGTCGTGTGTATAGTGACCGTTGATCTGGACACGATTGATTGACTGGATATGACACTGTAAAGGAATTATATATATTAATGTCGGTATTTTCTCTCTATGTTAGGGTTGTACTTGAGGCCGCCAGCGGACTACTGGGAATGTCTTCCAGCTCTAGTGGCCCTCCAGTATAGGCGGGGAGACGGCCCACGGCAGGTTTATTTATTGGGTGAGGGCTCTACACTACCCTGTCCGTTACACTGAACGACTACGGGGTGTTTTTTCCCGCCTCAACAAAAAGGGTAGTACTTGAGGTGAACAAGATTGTCTTAAAATTAATTAACAATAGTCACGGCTGATGTCTATTTAGTAATATAGTACATATAAGAATGCCTCAAGCTTTATTCCGGTTGTCAAAAAAATATTCATTTTAATTTGCGTAAATCAGTATAAACTAATTTGATTGCACAGTGCCAGCCCTGAGCGAAAGCATCAGACCGTGAACACTTAAAATCTGATACAGTTAGGTTAGCTCGAGTTACGTCTCCACCACCACCTGAGTATTACCAACAGTTTCCTATAAATGAAGGATTAATTTAATCACTTTGCCATTCGTGTTTTAATTGTTATTATCAACTGTCTCGGTCAGTACTGACCTCCAATTTTCAAGCACTTATCGAGAGAATTCAAGCATTTTTTTTTGTTATCACAGCTTGACGTAGGTAAATAAAGAGTTCATTGATAAAAAATATCTCAGCCGTTGACCGTTGCTGTGTAAAAGCTTTTTGAAATATTAATTTATCTCTAGTTAGAAACAATCGTTTGTCAAAACTTTTTGATAATACAATGAAAAATAAGAAATAACTAACGTTCATTTAATAAAATATTTGCAAATTTTATTATAATGCTATTGGTTTCATGATTTGTATTTATCACTAATGTGCATACACGTTATTTATAATAACAAATAATATTTACCTTATGATCAATGCACGCAATCTAAAGGGCTAGGGTTATCTTTGTTGCTGTTCGAATCTCGGGGAATGACTGTCACACCAATTGTCACTATGCCACAGTTGTTCGTATTTCAGCTTATTATTCACGAATATAGGATAATGCATGAGAGCGTAGAACATTGCCACAAACTAATATTGTCTTGTCATCTACCACTTGCGATATGTGAATGAGTGATATTGGTGGGGTACGGGTGCTTATATACACGGCCGAGCGCACGCGCCAACTATTGACGCGGTCTGATGTAATTCTAGCTTAACTTGCGGGGCGCGCGCGCATCGCGGGGCTCGTGCGGCGCGATACCGAATCTTTTGAACTTACAGAGGAGTATCTTGAATAACCTCTCATTATTAGCAAATCAAGATCTGCCCTATATTAATTGTATACGCAAACAATAAAATAATATAGTTAAATGTTTTATTTCGAGAATTGTCTAAAAATGCTGATACTTCTTAGGAATGTGTTCTAATAGTGAGGAGTTACGTACTCGTTCCATATCTCCATTAAGATGTGATCTGAGCTAAGGGTTGCCACTTTATTTTTATAAAAAATAGAGATACTTAATTTTAAAGTTAAAACATTGTACCTACCTAAGTTCATAATTTTCTTTTTTCACATATCTATATATTTTCTACCACCACCTAACAAATAGGTATTTATTAATAATTTTGTTTTTATTTTGTTCGGTTATTTGTTAGCTATTCCTAGTGCTAAAGTTTCGAGTAAGCTTTTTTAATTTTGTATGTTCAAAAGTGAAGGTCCAACATTTAATTTTATCAATGCTATCCATTTTTTTAGTACTTAAACAATTTAATGAAAGCTTTAAAAGACGCTATAGTTTAAATAAAGTATTTTTACTTACTATATTGTCATCATCAAGTATAAAGAACGTTACCTAAATAAAGTACAATACTTTATTATAAAGGTATGGGTGGCAACCCTATATGAGCTTGTTTATAGGTACCGGGACGTTGAAATTATCAATTTTAAGCAAAGGAATAAAATCATGAAAACTAAAATATGAACTTATTTTATACCTTAAAATATACGACCTCTTTTTAAGTCTACCTCTAACGATGCAACGGTCTATGATTATTGGTATGTTTTAATATAGTGCATGTTTTCTTAATTATTTTTATTATTAATTAGCTATTATGTATTAAATGTCCCATTAATGGGCATGAGCCTCCTTAATAATGGGCGAGAAATAAACCTGTAATACGCCTCTAGTAGCCCCAGAGGTTGCATATTGATTGGTTTCGCTTTTTTCTTCCACAGTGACATTATTCCAACTTTTATGGAACGGAATGGGATGGTGACACCATTATATTGTTAGTTTATCACCACACATTCTAAAATTTGGTTAGGTACAGAAATGATTGATACCTACAATTTAAATTTTAATAGCTTCATTACATTTTATTAATTCAATAAAGAACTTATTTATTCGTTTTAAATTGTCTTTTATTTGTAAACGAATTGTTTCAATTTGTTTTTTATTATTAGTTTCAATTGATGTGATGTGTGACGTACGGGTGAACGAACCTCCGTCACATAAAATTTATCTCATGAGTCCTACAAACAAGAACCCGAATTCGCGTCAGTCTATAATCTGATGATTGATATTTTTATTGTATTTTATTAGTCTAATATTGTTATTTTAGTCTTTCATTTAGCGAAATAACACGTGCCTTGTTTTTCTTAGAATAGGTAATTAAATAATTTTATCATAAATCTTTATGCTGACACAGCCTTACTGTTTTTCCCGCCAACACGGGTATTGAGACAATATTTTCAACTATAACCAATATCATGATATGCAATATCTACACTCGTTTCTATAGTAATATCAAACGACACTAAACTTAAAATATAGATAAATACCTATAGGTTGTGTAGCAAGAGACATAAGAAATTGTTAAAACCGGTTAGATTCTTTAATGTAGGTATTAAGTAGGATGATCGTCTGATGAAAAAAGGTTTTACTATTGCGAGTGAACTCACGAAAACATCAGATTCCGGTATTAAAAGGTTCTATTCTATCTTCAGGTCAGTTCGGGTGTTTACAAACAATGATGCAATAATCTATGAAGTTACCAGTAGCAATACCTACGTCGAATGGCCGCAAGTGATACGATTTCACGAATTCGACAGTTTTGGCATTTTGCCATTAGCTGTTTTAACGATCGTCTTTAAGCATATACCTACGTAGTTACACTGGAGTTCTATTGTGAACCTATCAGATTCTGCAATGTGTCATTATTTTGTGGAATTTACGAGATATGATTAGTATGGTACTTTAATATGTCTTTTTCTTTTTACAAGTATGTGGTTGACTATAAATCCCGCCTGATGGTAAACTGACCTATATACTAAGATACTATGCGAGTGATGATGATGGAACGAGTATAGACTTAGAAAAAGTGAACTATTATCTTAAATTATTATACAGTCTCTTAACTAGATATATTAACTCCTGGCGGGGTAACCAAATCATGTAACGTGTAATGTATGTGTATCTATCACACATACACACATACACACGCATAACATATTTGTAATTATTATCTTAGTAGTATCTAAATTTAAATCTCTCAATTAGATTTAAAATCTCATTTAGATTTAAGATTTTTCATCTCGTCAACTCACTCGTCCCCCTTTGGAGGTTGGCGTTAGCTACGACACAGTTTTTTTAAGTAATGTTAGTTATTAATGAACACAAAGTTTATAAACTTTTTATTGTTTTTTTTTTCCAATAAAATTATCTTTCTATAAACTGGTATTCAAATTCAATGTCATTTGGCTCGGGGTTTTAAAGGTTAATTTAAAAAAAACCTTTAGGTATGTTCCGCTGTACTTTTGCATAGCCAAACTTATTTACTATTTCAGTTTTGAATTTAATGAACATTTCAATGTTACTTTCAAACTATCTACTATAATGATTCTGTCTGCAACTTCATATAAGTGGGTATCTATTTATTTTATGAACTTTAGAAATTAAAAAAGTTAGTACGTAACTTTATTATTTCAATGAGAATATGACCAACATTTTCAAAATACCGAAATAATTTTGGTCCGATCGTTACCAAACACAGGATCACTCGTTGGGCTAATCGGACGATTGATTTAAATTTAATAAAAAATCGGTCCACTTGGAGTTTAGCTTGATAGGATCAGCTTCACTGTGCGTTTTCGGTGTGGGCATTTTAACCTTAGAGTATTAGGTACATACTCTAAGACTTTAGCACTATGTTATGACATGGCCTTCAAGTAGACTCATCAACGCTCAAGAGATAGCGTGGTTGCGCAAGCTTTAAGTAGTTAGGTATAATAATTTTCATGTCGTTAATATGTCTAGCGGCTTCTCCATGCTTAGTATACCTAATGACTCTCGGATTACATGAATTAATATGTATAGGTGTTTTTTTTATTGCATTTAGTGGCAGACGAGCCACGGCCCATCTGATGGTAAATGGTAACCGTTACTCATGGACTCAACTATACCGAGAGTATATCAAGCCGCTGCTCACCATTTCATTTCACCGATATGAAATGAGATAATAAACGGCTATCTCCTGCTACAGCCAAAACGCAACGATGTGCTTTATGGCCGGTCATACAGGAGATGGTGGTACCAACCCGCTCGGGCCCGATACCAAGTGAGTACTCCCACTTGATACCCAGCCCTACCACCAGTCATGCATTGGATGATAATTGCTTACTTCCCTTAGTCGCCTCATACGACACCCGTGGGAAAGAGTGGGGTGGTGACACTTATATTCTTAGTCCGTCACCACACGGTAGGATATATGCATTGATTTGAAAAAGTTTTGAAGTTCCGTAGTCAGAAGCCTTAAATATCGAGGCCTCCGGCTAGGGTAACCTCTTTGCTGCTGTGTGCTTTTTTTATGTTTTCTGAACAAATCCTTCTTCTTAATCTAAACTAGGTAGCCTATAGTGACAAAACCAAGCACTGCAAAACATTGCTATCGTGTTTGACGTCAAACCGAGCTCTTAAGATCACGTTGTCAAACTTTCGATATTTTTCGAAATGTTGTGTTGTGTATTTTTTATAAATTATCGTTGTTCGGTGAAGAGACCTGACTTGACTACCTGGAGATTTTCAAGAGAGCGTGTGGCATCCTAACACCCACGGCCTACATCCCTCTCACTCTAACGACTCTGCGACAGATGGTTGAGAAAAAATTAATGATAGGACTATATGTATAGCTTGTACACGTATGAGGTCATATAACAGAAGATTTTTAAACGACCTATAATGACATCTCCATGCCTCCCACGTTATTCTAAAGTTACCTGATAGAAACTTAGTCAAACCACCTATAAGTTAATTCTTCCATCCATGTTTCTAATCTTTTGGAGTGTGACATTTTGATACGGTAAAAAATTTTGTTTCTTAAAAGGGACGTCAGATTTTGTGCGAGTAATGGATTGAAACGAGTTAGTTGTTGATACATGATGAACAATATCTTGGCGTTTTTGCTAGCTTTCGATATTCACCAGTACAACAGTAGGACTAGAGTAAACAATAATACGAAGAGTATATAAACTTATATGCTAAGTTCATTGAATGATTAATTATGATTTTTATAATCCATTTTACCATCATTTTACAAATATTGAATTGTAATTTCAATAACAGTTCCCCTGTATACAGACAACGATTGAAACAGGAATACATGCTTTTTCATGGTATTGTTATCATGGTAGTGATTTGTATATTTGTGACTAAAAGGAAAGAAACGTGGATATTTCTTCACTAATAAAAAAATAATAGCTCTGCCTAATTTCAAGTCAATCAGGCGTAAAGTAATGGAGATTTCGTGATGAGTGACTGAGTGGTATTTCGCTCCGAGGTATATGTTAAGATTTGCTATCGGCTTAGACACATGAAATAAGAATACAAATTGATGATTATTGTAACTAACAAGATGAAAAGTCTATCTAGGTAAACCGGTCCCGTCCAGTAAAGACTACGATAAGTAGCATGACTATTAGGTGATAATATAATATATGGAGATTATTTAGAATTCTTGAATACCAGTTCTATATCTAAATAATTAAGTGAGACAAATACTTTTTTAAGTCTAATCAAGAGCTACCAAATAATAATAAATAAAATTACGTTCAGTAGTTTTTAGGTGACGCGCGAACAAACAAACAAACCAGATAAACAGATAAATAGACATATAAATAGGTATCTATACTATACCTTTTTTGACTAGGCGGGCAAAAATGTTCCTAACCGCACACCCCGTCGTTCGGGGCAACGAACAGGGTAGTGTTAAAACCCTTACTCTCCATATAAACCCGCCGTGTGCCGTCTTTCCGCCTGTGTTGACGGACCACTGGTAGTGTGTTGGATTACTTCAGTGGTCCGTTGGCGGCATACCACACGGAGCGTCGCACCTTCGCGGGAGGTATAGTATCCATACCTAGCATTAATAAAACCTCGCGGCGTCAAACTTTTTCTTGATAACTAATGGAATTACTACACTACTAAGTACCTACTACTATACTTGGCCTCACGCCATCTCCCTTGCAGATAGGCATTATATTTTAAGTAGTAGGTACCTAATATTATCCTTTGGATATATATAATAGAATATTCTTACATGAAACCAATGAGAAATAAATATCTGGCTACTTTAAAAAATTTACACGAAACCACGGAAACTATCTATATTTTTCTCAATTATTGAACGAGTGAATATCATTGAATAGGTACCTACACGTAGTTTATATTTGTGACGTGTGAAGTCATCCCATAAAAAACGGTAAGGGCTAAGACCCAGGGCTTTTAAAAAAATATGCCTATGAGTGTTGGGATATGCAAAATAATCTTCCAAGCCATGACTTACTTTCTTACTTCCATTTCGATTACTCTGCCTGCATAGAGCTTTTCTTATTACAAATGTTCAACTACTCATGAGAGAAACTTGGCCAATTTCTTTAACTACCTAAGATACAAGTTTAAATATTCATCGGGTTAGTAAAAAGATTTTGGCTTTTCCTGTTAATAACTTTTGAAAATGTGTTTCACCCTTGTGCATCGACAAACACATGTTGTTATCTTTCTCTTTTTTATGTCGGAATGCTGTCCCATTGGACTATGATAGAGAAGCAAGAGAGAGTGCACTGAGTGAGTGTGTCTGTTTCTCCAATTTCTCCTACTTTTTCTAAACCACGCAACAGATATAAAATACTTTGGAAAATCCAAAAGTGCACGCCTCATAATCTTCATTTTTCACAATAAAATTGATTATTTGATAAGTATAAGGTCTTACTAAGTAGTTTTCAATAAATCACATAGATAGCGCTAATTTCAAAAAGTACCTTCTCATGTCTTATACGCCATCTAGCGCTAATTTTAAAAAGTACTTCTACATTGGTCTATAGAAATAGTTCTCACGAAATAAGGATAGCACTGACTTTAGTGTCGCGTCGAGCGTAAATAGTCACTATTTTTTTGTTTATTTAATAACAATTAAACCACATCGAATCAGACCGTGAAAAGTGATAGGGCTCTATTCGTAATCATAATAATTCGTAAACGAAAAAAAAGACTCGATTAGTAAAATATTTTGGTTGTTATCGTGTTAACATATATTACCTACAACAAACGGACGTCCAAGACAGAATTTTTTCAAACAGTTTTTTTTAACTAGTTGAAATAACAAAAATGGCATCAAAAATATCATGAGTGTTAAAAATAGTGTTTGTTCTTTATATGTGTGTGTAGATATTATTTTACAAGAGCAATATATGATAAATAGAGACATTTTAAGCTAGAAAAATCAGTTTTTCTGCGCTAAACGAGAATAGTACACACCTCAGCGCTTCGCTTATGAGGCGTGCAAAAAGTTAGCGCTATCGTTTAGATATTTTTTTCAAGGAAGTTTCATATATAATACTAGATACCCGCGACTTAGTCCGCGTGGAATTTAGTATATTTCTCTTTATAGCGAACGGAACTCGTAATATTTTTTCCAAAATAAATGTAGCCTAAGTTACTCCTTACAACATCAGCAACCTGCCAGTGAAAGTCCCGTCCAAATCGGTCCAGCTATTTCGGACATTAGCGAGACTATTTTATTAGGAATTAGATATTAAACACAAAGTGAAAAATGTGAAATCGAAAATAACAGTCAGGAGCAGGATTTGAACCTGCATCTTCTGGATACCGTCCAGATGCTTTACCAATTCAGCCATCCTGACAATTGCTCCTGATTGCCAATTTCGATAACACGTCATACTTAACGTGTTTGGGTGACGCCTGCGCCATCTGTCGGACGTATTTTCATACATTATACCGACCAGGTAAACTTAATTTTACAATTAAGATTTTTACTTGACGCAAACCCTATAAATATTTATATATATTTTTAGCATTTGACATGCTTAGCACTATACATTAAACACAAAGTGAAAAATGTGAAATCGAAAATAACAGTCAGGAGCAGGATTTGAACCTGCATCTTCTGGATACCGTCTAGATGCTTTACCAATTCAGCCATCCTGACAATTGCTCCTGACTGCCAATGGTCGGTATAATGTATGAAAATACGTCCGACAGATGGCGCAGGCGTCACCCAAAGACGTTAAGTATGATGCGTTATCGAAATTGGCAGTCAGGAGCAATTGTCAGGATGGCTGAATTGGTAAAGCATCTGGACGGTATCCAGAAGATGCAGGTTCAAATCCTGCTCCTGACTGTTATTTTCGATTTCACATTTTTCACTTTGTGTTTAATGTATAGTGCTAAGCATGTCAAATGCTAAAAATATATATAAATAGGAATTAGATATTTATTTAAAAAAAAAATATGGTTTTTTTTTTCTGTACCTACCGTTTTCCCTTTGATATAAGGCATGCTTAGAGAAAAGCTGATATTTATATTGCAAACGTACACTTTAATTTTATGTATTTATTTGGATAACTAGAGTTTGCCGCGGCGGCGCAGCCAAAAGCTCGTTTTTAGGATTTATCTCAGGTTCCCGATGGGATAATATATAATAAATGACATAATTGTGTTGAAGTGTGCTTTAAGTCTTATTGTTGACTTGGTTAGATTATGAGACTACAAACTACAAACTTATCTTAAAAAGAAAAAGGCGATTAATTACCCACTTTGCAGAATGCATGACACAGATTGGTGAAATTTTGTACGCCGCTTCGGTGTCTGCCATTTTACTAGGTAGTCATTTTATATCTTATAAAAAAAGACATGCCAATCATACTAATCTATGGAAACTGCCTTTGAGGTGTTTATTTGGAAAACTAACCTTGAATATTACGTAGGCATAATAGATTTTTATTATTTTTCATAGAGGTCATTCGTCGGATATCGTGCGAATCGATGTTTATACTTGTAATAAATGTTTGTAATGTACTATGTTCCCTTATCATTGACGATAGTGACGAAGAAGAAAATAACAGTGACGCTATATGACAACAAGACTATCGACACAACTTGTTCAAGTTCACACAAATAACTGCATCTAGCAGCAGTCACGACATACATATACATAGCGCTAGCCATAATTGTAAATATTTTGTAGTTTTTTTTAAGTACAAATTATTTGTGAATAAGGAAAAAGAGATTTTTAATACGAGCGGGAAACGAACCCGCGTCTTTTCCAATCCGGGGAAGTGCTCTAAGCCACTGAGCTATCGTACCATTCTTTCGATCATCCCAATCTCCTTATCACATTTGTCTTTACGACCAATAAATCTTTTTCTTATTCACAATTAATTTGTACTTAAAAAGTAGCGGAGCATGTCAAATGCTAAAAAATATAGATTAAAAATATTTTGTAGTTCTTAAAACACAACTCTCATAGTGAAAGGGATTCAGGCCGTAGTCCAGCACGCTGACCCAGTGCGAGTTGGCAGAGTTCACAAAAAGAAAAATCTCTCAAGCATGCAAGTTTCATAGATTATTGTTAAAAAAAATTGTTTTTGACGCCGTGACTACTGATCTTCTAGGAATACAGGAATAGTTTAATCCTTAAAATGGGTGTTCTTATGGTATGTCTAATTTTGTGTAATTTTTGTGTTTACATAAGAGGTGGGTAGCATAGACTATTTGCAAGAATTTAAATGTATCCCCCCGTTCCATCCCAATGTAAGTATGTGTTATAGAAGTTTTTTATTTATTTATTTCCAAAAATACATAGTCACAATAATTTGCCAAAAAGATCTTACAAAGATCTTAGGAATGCTTTGGCACTCGTACTAGGACAAAACCTGTGTCACGAATGCCGTAACCTTCCCTCGAACTAAGGTAAGTACCTGAAGTAAAATTTTAACCATGTACATTATGTAATTGTAGAGTATAATTTTTTTTTGTATTACATGCAAGATTTTAAATTTATTTAGACAATAATAACATAGTTTACAGGAATTTAATATTGTATGCATGTTATTTAGGATGTGTATTAGTGTGTGTATGTGTGTAGTATGCATGTTTGGGTGTGTTTAAGCTCGCTTGTGTGTTAGTGTGTGTCCTTTCATAATCGTATGCAAGTTTTTGGTCTCATCGTAGTTTAAAGTTTTTAACCATTTTATGATGATCTTCTGTTTGCAAGAAGATCAAATGCAAAGGGGAGCTATAATTTAGTTGTCTGTTGATGTGATTGTAAAGCCTTGAGTTTAATATCCAAAAGTGACGATCAGCAAAAGCAGTTCTGTGGCTGTCAATTTTACAAACAGTCGCCTTTGAACGTTTACCAGCTTTTGACGAGATATATGGTACCATAATATGCTTACGTAGGGTTGCTTGCAATATATAGATTTGTCTTACTGAGAGGAAATCACATAAGTTATAAAGAAGTAATTTATAACATAGTATAGTATGACCGCAAGGTAGTACGGTAGCTCAGTGGATTAGAGCACTTCCCCGGACAGGAAGGGACGCAGGTTCGATTCCTGCTCGTATTAAAGTTCTCTTTTTCCTCATTCACAAATAATAATTTGTACTCTAAAAGTAGCTGAGCATGTCAAGTGCTAAAAATATAGATCAAAATAATTTACAATATTGCAATATTTAGGTAAAATAACTCATCGGCGGCGGCTTAGCGTGCAACTTCTAAGTAACTCCTGCTTTAAGCTCCACTAAAGAAAATTGCCAACTTTTGTGTTGTTACAAAAACACGTGTCGGTGACAAAAGTTTCTGATTTAGCATCAAAAATGGTGGGTGACGCCTGCGCCATCTGTCAGAAGTATTTTCATACATTATACCGACCAGGTAAACTTCATTTTACAATTAAGATTTTACCTAATAATGACGCAAACCCTTTAAATATTTAGATATTTTTATATATATTTTTAGCATTTGAAATGCTTAGCACTATACATTAAACACAAAGTGAAAAATGTGAAATCGAAAAGCGTCACCCAAAGACGTTAAGTATGATGTGTTATCGAAATTAGCAGTCAGGAGCAATTGTCAGGATGGCTGAATTGATAAAGCATCTGGACGGTATCCAGAAGATGCAGGTTCAAATCCTGCTCCTGACTGTTATTTTCGATTTCACATTTTTCACTTTGTGTTTAATGTATAGTGCTAAGCATTTCAAATGCTAAAAATATATATAAAAATATCTAAATACACATTTGTACTATTTGAAATTAGCGCTATCTATGTGATTTATTGAAAACTACTTAGTAAGATCAATACATTATTAGTTAGATATTTATTCAATTTAAATTACTTCCAATGCAACAGTAGTGACACCTTTAAAGATCTTGAGATAGCACAAGAGCTTTGGCACAGCAGGCTATATCTCAGGTTCCCGATATAGTAGCGGGATAAAATGTTTACCAGTTTTTAAGCCTACTAAATAAAAAGTTGCATCAAAATCCGTTGAGTAGTGTTTGCGTGATGCGTGAACAAACAAACAGACAAAAAATCGTTTTATGTTTAGACACGCCTATATAGCCTAATTCAGTCATTTTTTTTCTAATATCTTAAATGTACAGACACAGCCTCTGTTACAACTTTATAATAGTACCTACAGATACACTTTTACAAATAATCAATTTTATTGTGATGAATTTCAGTTTTTCCGGTTCCGGTTGTCGAAATAGTAACAGCTCGATAATAATGTTCCCGAAAATAAATTCAAAATATAATAGTAAACATTACAAAATACCGTTTGAAGCAGCTTAAATCCAAAGTGAGCAAAATTATAGTTTCATAATTATTGATGTAAACAAACCCGAAGTTAGTTGCATAACCCTGACATTTAACCGCAACAATACCAACATAACAGAAGAAATATTTACGTTCCGTTCCGCGCATACTGCAACGTTTAGTTATTGCACAATGGATTATCATGGTATGTCAGAGGATATGTTAAAACTATTCAAAATGATGAAAATGGAATTAGAGAAACAAACAATGACAATAACGCAGAATATAACTGATACTTTAATGCGTACTACAGAGGATAAAATACATCCTATAATTGAAGAAAACAAACACCTTAAAACTAAAGTGGATACACTGAACAGACAAATTAGATACTTAGAAGATGCGAAAAGAGTAAATAACATATTAGTGCATGGCGTCAAAGAAACTGAGCATAGCCACGAAGAAAAATTTGAAATAAATAAACACCACAGATTGGGCAGAAACCAAGATGGAAGTAAAACCAGACCCATATTGATATCCTTCACTTCATATAAAAAAAGGAAGTTTTAAAAAATAAATCAAAAGTATCACAAAATATCTAACTCACTGAAGACTTTTCAAAAGAAACGATGGAACTGCGTAAGAATTTGCAACAACAACTAAAACAAGAAAGGGAAAAAGGGAACGAGGCATTCATTAAGAATAATAAACTTATCATAAGAGGAAAACCAGAAGTTGAAAAAAGGAAAAGAGAAATTTCTATGTCACCTAAAAATATACAAACACCTCCACCTAAAGAAGGAAACAATATTATAGCCCCGTCAAAGCCTCATAAAACCGACGCATTTGTATATATGAGAGCAAGATCACTCTCGTTGTCTGACAAACATTCTAAACATCGCAAGGCATAGGAATTACTAGACACCGGAAACGTGAGGAAAGTCAATATTGCAGAAACTACGTCAACACAGCAAAAAAATCCCCAATACGCTTGGTCACCGCGGGGAGATAGACCAAATCCCCCAATAGCTTACAAATAATAAATCCTGGAAACTGTCAACCAAAGTACAATATGTACTCAAAAACTAACAAAGATACACGTAGAACTAGATTTCATATAGCTACACTAAATACAAGATCGTTAAAATCCCAAGAATCTTTATTGGAACTGGAAAATGCATTAGAAACTGTAAATAATAACTGGGTCATTATAGGCTTAAGCGAAGTGAGGAGAGCAGAAGAGAAGACGGAAGAATACGATAACTACATATTTTACTACAAAAATGAAACAGCTGGCCTATACGGAGTAGGATTTATCGTTAAAAATATCTCAAAAATGAAATTATAGGGTTTCAGGGTATGTCAGACAGAACCGCAGTTTTGAACATCAAACTTCCTGGCCATAAGCAAACAACTTCAATAGTCCAAATATATGCTCCAACTGAAATCGCCAAAGAAGAAATAAAAAACAATTTCTACAATAAACTTAATAAAATTATGCCGAACTTGTACAGTACAGTAATCATAATTGGAGACTTCAATGGCCAAATAGGAAAGAGGAGAGTTAATGAAGAGAAAATACTCGGAAAATATACATCTGGGAAAAGAAACGATAATGGCCAATGACTGATCAATTTTACTTTAGAACATAACTTATACATAATGAACTCGTACTACAATAAAAATCCTAATCGAAAATGGACATGGCTGTCCCCCAATGGGAAAATTAAAAACGAAATAGATTACATTGTTACAAATAGACCAAAATTATTTTCAAATGTAGATGTTGTTAACCAACTCAACTATAACACAGATCACAGACTACTTTGAGGAGAACTATACACAAAAGAACCAAAAATAACGAGACAACACATTCAAAATACAAAACAATTCTTACATCTCCAACTCTCAATAAAAAATTTAGAATCTCTACAAACTAATTTAAAAAGAATCAATTATCTGAAAGATGTTCAGGAAAAGTACGACGCTCTAGAAGAGGCACTAAAAGATACTGAAAGAAAAGTAAGAATGAACAGATCTAATAAAGATAAATTAGGACCTGATGCAAGAAAGTTGATTAACCAAAGGCAAATTATGTTTAAGGACAGGAAAAATAACGAACAAGATATTGTAAATATAAGTAAAAAGATCAGCATGCATATACGTAAACATAGATAAAAAACAAGAATTAACACAATAAATTACTATATAGAAAAATCATGCAGAGTCGGAAAAGCTTGGACAGACCTAAGAGAGAACCTAAACTGGATTGAAAATATGAAACACCCCAGAATCAAGAAAAATAAGACCAAAAGAATCGACATATAAGAAGCAGCAACGGAATACTACAGAGATTTATACAACGATGATCAAAAAACAGATGAACAATTAACTGATCACAATAAAACTACACAAGAGGAGATCCCGTCTATACTGAGAGATGAAGTTAAAAAAGCCATTAGATCCCAAAAGAGAGGAAAAGCGCTAAGAGGAGATTGTATATCTAACGAAGTATTAATAGAAACATCTGAAGTAATAATTAATGTTATCACTGATTTATTTAACGACATTTTGCTCACAGAATACATACCCCATCAATGGACTTTATCAAGTGTAATATTACTACATAAAAAAGGAAAAAAGGACGACATAGCCAATTATAGACCAATCAGCCTGATGTCCAATGTTTATAAAATATTTTCCAAAGTTCTGCTAGACCGCTTAACAAAGATTTTGGATGAAAATCAACCCAAAGAACAAGCAGGATTTCGCTGTGGCTTTTCAACACTGGATCACATTCATACCATAAAACAAGTAATTCAGAAATGTAACGAATACGGTATCACTTTCTACTTGGCATTCGTCGATTATAATAAGGCATTTGACTCGTTAAAGCACGTAAATATCCGGGAAGCTCTAGCAGCACAAGGAGTACATGAAAAATACTTACGCCTGATTATAAACATATACAAGACCATGAAAGCGAAAGTACGAACAGAAAGAGAAGGTAAATATTTTCCGATAAAACGAGGCGTGAGGCAAGGTGATCCTTTATCACCCAAGCTTTTTTCATCAGTTATTGAACACGTATTTAGACAATTGGACTGGGATAAATACCGACTAAATATTAACGGGGTAGAACTAAACCACCTACGATTTGTAGATGATCTCATACTAATTTCTGAAGATCCAATTAACCTGCAAGAGATGCTAGAGCAGCTTGTATATGAAAGTGATAAAGTGGGACTATCAATGAATACTACAAAAACTATAATAATGACAAACTTTGAAAATATACCCATACCCGTACTGTTAAAGGCCTCACAATAAAATGTGTGGAAGAATACACGTACCTTGGGTAGATCATATCTCAACAAGACCTTACAAAGAAAGAAATAATCAACCGAATAAACTTGGCATGGAAAAGATATTGGTCGCTCAAGGAAATTATGAAAAACCCTAATGTAGCATTGACATCCAAAAGAAAATTATTTGATTCCTGTATTACCACAATATACATAAACTAGAAACTTGCCAACACAGTATGGAACGAAGCTTACTCAACATAACACTTAGAGACAAAACAAAATTAGACCCAATAAGAAACAAAACTAGAATAACTGATGTTACCTACTGTATTAAGAAATTAAAATGGAGGTGGGCAGGCATGATTAGAAGCAAAAACGATAAATGGTCTAGAGAAGTAACAGAGTGGTGCCCAAGGCAACACAAAAGAAGGAAAGGGAGACAGAGAAGAAGATGGGAAGACGATATTAGGCGGATAGCTGGCATTGCTTGGAGTAGACAAGCACGTAACCGAATATTGTGGAAAGCTCTAGGGGAGGCCTATGCTGGAAAGCAAGACAGTCAGCATGTACCGGTGTCTGATAATAATTAAATATAAATATTGTAAACTAAATTTAATGTAAGATTATAAAGGCTATTATTATTATTATTGTGAAAAATTTAATTATGAGGCGTGCACTTTTGGATTTTCCAATTTAAATATTTCTCAATTACTGGCGATATGTCTCAATTTGGCACAGACAGAATATAAACAAAAAGTTGGAGTTTTGAAACAGTCCAACTATTGCCAACAATTTCGGTGGAAACGCACCTTAAAGGCATGGTCTGTTTAGGTTTTTCTGTCAAGTAGGTAATTCTCAATAGCAGCAGATAAGCAGTAAATAGAGCATAGACTCGTCCTTTAATACATTTGCAGACTATAATAAAATAAATAAACGCCTTTAAATAGATCTCGAGTCTCGAGTAAACATTCAAAGTGATTTATGACACCTAGAAGTTGCTTTTTAATTGCATTCGCTTGAACATCGAACGCCTTAGATGGTATTATATATTCAGAAGCAAAAATTCTTATGCTAAACTGCTATTACCCTGGTATCACTCCTGGCTTCAGATGTGATCGTATACTATTAGATTGGGGCCATTTCATTTGAGAGATTTTGTATTAGGTTTCTAAATACAAGTGCTAAGTTACATATCTAAGTTGATTAAGATACTATGATATAAATAGGTTAGTAACTTACGTCAATTATAAAATCTTATTCTTATTGTATTTTTGGCTTGAAAACTGTGAAGCTGACGTACTTTGACTAGTTTTGGTTTCAACTTGGCTGGAATAAAAATTTGTAATTAATCAATTTAATTATAATAGTTAAGGATGAGTAAGTAGTACATAATTAGTGGTCACATAATCATACAATAACATTAAAAACAGAGGCGGGAATATGCTATGACGATAGTGACATATATACTAAACAATCTTTATACTTGATTTTTTATCGCATTGGTAGTACTTATTTACTAAATTACGCGAGATAAATGCTACTTTTTATACATGTATTGAAACTATCTTTATATATAAAAATTTTGTGTCACGTTGTTTGTCCGCGCTGAACTCTATGAACCGATTTGAATGAAATTTTGCACGCTGTGTGCAGATTGGTCTAACTTGAGAGATAGGATAGTTTTTATCCCGATTATTTCCCGAGTTTATTGCAAAATTAACCAACGAATTATGTATGCCGCGGGAATGCGTGGCTGGGTCTGCTAGTAGAATGTATGTTACATATGTATTACATAGGTATGCAGCACATGTGTTGTTTAACGTTGCACATGGTTATATATACTAGTTTGTACAGCAGTGGTGAAAATAAACTTCAAGTCTCCTTGTGTGAATGCTAACCCATATTGACCCATTATCGTAGGAATGTTTCGGATAGGGCCCTTCTGTGGCGCCCACAGAGGGTTGTAGCGGTCAGGGAAATACGCCGGTACCGCACGGTCTCGACCGATGCAGCCTGCGCGTTGGCCGGAAACCCCCAAGTGGGGGACCTGGGGGCGTAAGCGCTCGTGGCGGGAAGATGCTCGCCGCGTCACCGCCCTAAAGTGGAGGTCTCGGCTGGAGACACCCCGGGCTGGTCTTGGGACCGTAGGAGCGCTCCGGGTGATTTTGGAAGAATGGGCAGGGTGGCAGCACGGGGTCCTCACCTTCCGGTTAGTGCAGGTTTTGTCGGGGCATGGTCGCTTCGGCAAATACCTGCACACGATCGCTAGGAGGGAGATGGCCCGAGGCTGTCACCACTGCGACTACAACGAGGACTCGGCACAGCAAACGCTCGAGTCGTGCCCGGCCTGGGATGTGCAGCGAAACTCGCTGCAGCGCTGCCGGCCGTTTCACGAGCGATGGTTGGCACTGATAGGGCCTGAACCGCGCACAAGGGAGGGTGCCCGAAGGGGCTGCCGCCTGCGGATCGGGGTTGATACCACGTGGTACCCGTGATCCGCCGTAGTAAGGGCGGGCGAGGGCACGCGGTGGGTTTTTAGTGAACCCTTGATAAACCAAATAAATAGAATTTTCTAATTGATTTTGTGCAAGTTGTTGCTGCGTAGGTTTTATAGGATAGGGATGCTGACTATTTTTCCAAACCACCACTTATTCTTACCTAAATTCCTCTCCATCTCATTATATTAATTTATTTTTCTTTTACTAATTTACACTTACCCGGAAAAAGTCTATACCCCTTTACATTCTTTGTCCACCTCTTTAGAATGTTCGAATATACTAATATCCATCATAATAGCAATCTTTCCAATGAAAATAAGTGCAGCTTATTACATTAGGGACAAGTTTTGAACTTGATTTGAAAGAAATTAATTAACTATATGATATAGGCCTGATGAATGATGAGAGAACCTTAGTGTAGCTGTATGTCTGCCCAAACGGTTCCAACGGCTAAACTATTCGCTTTCGTTTTTTTTTTGAAAGGATACTTGTTTACTCCTGGTATTCAAGGGTGTTCTTAGTCATAAGAATATCTGTTGAGCCCGTTGAGCCGTTTGAAGATTATCAGCTCTTTTCTAGTTGATGTATAGATATGAACTTCTTCTATAAGTTTGATTGAGTTAAAATTCGGTATTCTGTTATTTCAATAATAAATGGTAAATGATACTGTAACTCAGTAGAGGTATCATGTATGGGCTCATTCCAATACATGTTATAGAGACACTATGATCAGGTCTGGTGACAGAGTATCTTTCTTCTCTAATCTCCTTACCTCTCCGACTCCACTCAGTTCGAGTGGAGTCGGAGAGGTAAGGAGATTTTTAATTTGAAATTTGTATTGTTAGACATTTGAGAGATGTCTTTTTTCTCCACTCATAGTGAGAGTGATTTAGTTTACACATGTTCACGTTTTACATATCTAATAATAGTAATAATTAATGTTCTTCTCATTTAATAAACAATCATGAAGTGTGCCGCGTCTACGATAGGGCGCGGCGTCGCCGCGCCTCTATCACCGACCCGCGACGACTTCCTTGTCGTTCGCCCAACGAAACTTGTTTCGCTACGAACAAAGAACTTGCCAAAGTTTTGCAAACCAAAATCTTCTAATCTGGTGTATAAATAGGTAAAAAATCAATTAAGTAAGGTACGTTATATCGCAACGACGACGTACGAGAGCGAGTAGGTATGAAAGAGAGTATTGGTGTAAAGAAGCGAAAAGGAACGTGGCGTGATGGCGTGATGATAAGTAAGTTTGTCCGTGTGGTGACGGACTAAGAATACAAGTGTCACCACCCTATTCTTTCCCACGGGTGTCGTATGAGGCGACTTAGGGAAGTAAGCAATTATCATCCATTGCACGACTGGTGGTAGGGCTCGGTACCAAGTGAGTACTACTTGGTATCTGGCCCGAGCAGGTTGGTACCGTTTATATTTCATTTCATATTTGTGAAATGAATTGGTGAGCAGCGGCTTGACAATACTGTCGGTACAGTCAAGTCCATGGGCGACGGTTACCATTTAGCATCAGATGGACGGTGGCTCGTCTGCCACTACATGCAATAAATAAAAAGTAAGTAAGTACGTTATTTCAATAGTTTTAGGTATACATTTAGTCAAGAAAGTATTGGGAATGGATGATTTGTTCATGGTTCCAAATTCAAATTTTTGTTTTATTTGTTGTTGTTAGATTGGCACAACTGTTATCCATTTTGGCACGGAGTTTGAGTTGCATCTGTTATTTATATTAAATACAGTGCTGTTTTTAGTTACCTATATCATATGTAGTGTGTATTGCGAATTTCCTAATGGACAAAAACATCGAACAAAGAGTTTGTCTTAAATTTTGCATCGCCAATGAAATTTCGTGTTTGGAGTCACTGAAAATGTTACAGAAGGCTTACGGTGAATCAACTTTATCAAAAACACGTGCTTATGAGTGGAACAAAGCGTTTAAAAGCGGTCGAGATGTGATGGAAGATTTGCCTCGCTCTGGTAGGCCATCAACGTCTGCAACTGAAGTTAACATTGGAAAAGTGAAGGAAATAGTGACTGAAAATCCTCATTCAATTTTGAGAGAGATAGCCGCCGAACTTTCTGTGTCTCACGAGTCGATCCGTACCATTTTAAATAACCACTTGGGTATGACACATGTTTCCGCTCGGCTAGTCCCAAAAGACCTGAATTTTCTCCAAAAACTCAATCGCATGAGAGTCGCTGAGGACATGCTAGAACGAGTCAATTCCGTCCCAACATTCATAAAACGCATTGTTACTGGTGACGAGACGTGGTTTTACGACTTTGACATGCAAACTATTCAACAAGCTTCGGAGTGGCGACTTCCAACTGAACCGAAACCGAAAAAACCAAGCCAAAGTCGATCAAAAGTCAAAGTCGTGTTGACTGTTTTCTTTGACTATCGCGGTGTTGTGCACTCGGAATTCATGCCAAAAGGTCAAACGGTAAATAAAGAATATTATTTGAGCGTTATGCGGCGCTTAAGAGAGCAAATTCGACGAAAAAGGTTAGATTTGTGGAAAGAAAATTCTTGGATTTTGCACCACGATAATGCGCCTTCGCACAAGGCCATCATTTTGAATGAATTTATGTCCAAACACTCAACAAATACCATCGAGCAACCACCATATTCAACAGATATGGCTCCAGCCGACTTCTTTCTTTTTCCTAAACTCAAATTATTATCTTTTCCCGGTAGGTACTTTCTTGACAGAGTAGTATAACAAATATTCGTGTATCTAACACTATTCAAACTATCCCTAGCCCTATTTGAGCTTCACCGATGTTGGAACAAAGGGGCCCTCGAGAGTTGATGTTGTGGCTTGGTCCCAGGTCTAAAAATCATAATGCCAAAAGTCCCTTTAGGCCCGTACTGGGCATGATTCTGTTAGTTTTAATTCCAATGCATACACGTAATACATACGTAAGCTGTGCCGGACTCGAAAACTACCATTCGGCGATTTGGGACGAGCACATAATTTGTTCTTTTTTTTATCTTAATCAATACGATATCCCTATTTTGAAACTATTCCCAATCATAATATTTTCGTATTGGAAATACACACACAATCAGTAGGTAATAAGTGTTATGATATGTTTTTTTGTTATTTTAACCTTAGACATAATAACAACCTCCTATCTAGCTTGCACGTAAGAATAAAGTTTTTACTACACATTGCTGACGCTTGTGCGTTTTAAACTTTTATAAATAGGTGACGTAGATAAATATATAGTTATTTTCAGACTCAAGCTTTTGTTCCCGAAGAGCTGCACACTTAGATTCATATGTTAATATATTTATGCACAGTCAGACATTTATTTGTTTATTTATATAAACCAGCTTCTAAAGTTCTTATGACTGAAAAAGCAGTAAGGGAGAGAACCAGTTTGGTCAAAGAAGACCAGTGGGCTGGCTCAATGTATGGAAATTTGAGATCTCTAACGTTAAGTCACGTGACTTAGCGTTATAGATATCGTTAAATATTACAAATTCCCATACATATTAATGGTTTCTATAGCGTTAGCGATCATGGAATGCAACTTGGCTAGGCCCACAGGTTTGGGAAGAAAACCATGCACATAACCGTACAGAATTTCTATTTCTATGGTGAGGGTTGACGCCAGCGAGTGCTGCGAAGATCAGGTGAATGTGTTAGTGTGTTTCGAAGAAATCACTTCTTACGGCGGAGGCTCCATTATATTTTGGGCAGCAAGTATTCGACGGAGTGTACGGAGTTTTCATAGAAAACAGTGCATAGGTTAATATGCTTCTCCAAGAGCAGTTTAACGGGTTGCGTAATTACATACATACATACATATATACATACATATATGTATGTATGTATGTATATAATTGCGCAACCCGTTTAAACTGCTCTTGGAGAAGCATATTATATGCTAGAAGTTGCAATCCGTAGTTTAGATCATGCCTGGAATGCTCTAAAGAGACGGGTGGGAACGTATTTCACAAGATGTTATTAAAAATATCGTAGAAAGCATGCCCAAGGATGCAAGCTGTGATTTTCGCAAGAGGAGATCACAGTCACTATTAGAATATTATATTTTTAACTTTTTTAAATTAAAAAAACTAAAATATCGAAATTTTATAAAAACGTTGCCTGAATTCACTTCACGCACGTTAATTTTTAAGATTACTAGCTGACCCGGTGAACTTCGTACCTCCATATATTTTTTCATGAATAAATATTGCAATTATAAATTGAGATATAAAGTCCTATCTCTTAAGTTGGAACAAAACGCACATTTAAAAAAAAAAGTTAAAATCGGTTCAGTAGTTTCGGAGTTCATCCCGGACAAACATCGTGACACTGGAATTATATATAATAGATAAGTATACAGGCCAAGTCAAACAATGAAATTCAATTGAATTAACTGTAATCAGCAGCAATGTAAATCGTCCGCGCCCGTTTTTTTTTGCAAAGGAATGCGTAATGGATAATATATATATAGGATATGAAATTTATTTCTGTTTGTTTTTCCACTAACTTCTTCTAAAACACGCAAACGGATTTTAAAGACGGTTTTCACAGTCGTTATGATTTTCAACCACAAGTGTGACACACATGTTATTATATAAAAAAGAATAACATGTTAGAAGAAGAACTACAAATCGGCATTCTACATAAATATTATTATTAAAAAAATATGACGCACATGTTATTATATAAAAACGTTTATATCTTTGAAACTATAAGTCCGATTAGCTTGATTTTGCTTAGTTGCTCCTTTCGCGAAATAAACGCTGACCAAGAATGTAACTCCTATTCAAAATATATATTTTTATCTACCATGATATTTCCTTAACTGTAACCGAAACTACCGGATATCTGAAATCGGTATAATATTCCTATGTTTTATATCTATATGTTTTTTATATCGGTTTCGGTTACGGATAACTTTTATCCAGAATAAGAAATTATCCATAACTGTAACCCGATATTGAGCGACTAGCGTTAGTTTAGTGTCTAATGGACTCCAAGATCACGGATAGTCAGTACTCTATCAAGACAATGGCTACCTATGGAGTAAGCATTTGTAGAAAACAAAAGTTTTCTAGTAAATAAAAAAGACTTTACATTTGTCGAGAGTGAGTTTCAGTTTGTTGATATAGCAATAATTAGCAAACTTATTTAGATCCCTACTGCTGAAATACGTGCTTCTTATTGCGGTCGTAAATAGTTTAGAATATTTTTAAGACATCTTTTTTTTACACGATTTTTTTTATTACATGAATTGGCAGCCGAGCCATCTGATCATCTCAGAGCGGGCTCATCTGATGGTAAATGGTAACCGTCGCTCATGGACTCAACTATACCGAGTATTGACAAGCCGCTGCTCTACATTTCATTTCACCGATATGAAATGAAAGATTAAACGGCTATCTCCTGCTACAGCCAAAACGCAACGATGTGCTTCATGGCCTGTCACACGGGAGATGGTGGTAGGTACCAACCCGCTCAGGCCCGATACCAAGTGAGTACTCCCACTTGGTGCCCAACCCTACCACCAGTCATGCAATGGATGATAATTGCTTCTTCCCTTAGTCGCCTCATACGACAGCCGAGGGGAAAAAATGGGGTGGTGACACTTATATTCTTAGTCCGTCACCACACGGACAATCTGTATGCAATAAGAATTTACTACGTTGGAAGCAGTTATGAATGTCATTGATTAATAGGCTGAACAGTAGAGGGCCCGAAATTGATCCTCGTAGGACTCCAGAAGATGCAGACCATTAAGTTGGATTCATATCCATTCACAACTATTTTTTGGGTTCTTTTTTGTCACAAAAGATTTAAGCAATGTCCACAAATTACTACGAGTAGATACCTATTATACTGAAGTTACTGATAAGATAAAACGAAAGAGAAAATATTTATTCGTACAGGTAAATTGGATATAAAAATAAATACCGATGCGATTAATTGTTTCCTTTCTAATATTATAAATGCGAAAGTGAGTTTTTTATTAGTTTGTTACGCTTTCACGCTTTAACTACTATTTCAATATCATGAAATTTTGCACACATATTATAGTTTGAAGCGCAGAAAAGAACACAGGTTTATTATCCCTTAAAAATGGATATTTCCTGTGGGATGCTATTTTTGCTAAGATAATTAGTGTGCCGTAGTGTGACGTATTTATGTACTTCACCGCCGTAGTCGCGTGTAGAATCTAGTAATATAATAAATCAAAATATGGGATTTTATTAAGATTAACGTTTCTGTTGATAGTTACTGTGGTAGCAAACGGATCAAATGTTAACCACGGCTCATCGACTGTATTATAAAGGGCAAGACCGACCCGTTGCCAAAAGTATGTACAATTATGTGGGAAGAAATCCGTTTTTAAGATGCCCAAAAAGTTGTTGGTCTGGGTGCGATGGGGGTTTGATAATATTATCTAATAAAAAAATAAAGGTACTTACTACAATGTTGTACTGATAAGGTTTAGTGGAAACGTCCATTTATCTGCACGTATATATTGTTGAAGTTGTGCAAAATACTACTTAGGTAATCAATATTTTTATTGTTTTCCGCGACGTAATCATGACATTGATGAGGGTTACCAGGAAATATTTGCGTTCTGATGTAATTGTAGCATCAGTGAACTTGTAATATTTAATCATTTAGGAACGTATTTTTACAGAGTGGCATACGAGTAACATACTCGTATGCCTTTTATCATTGACGTCTAGAATATATCATCGCTTATCGAGCGGTTAGTTCGACATGGATCGCCTGAATTAAAATGTCAAATCACGTCAGCCACTTTGTGTGTGATCATCACCTGGTATAAATTTATAACACATGCCAATCACAATATTATCATTATTTTGTATATTAGTACTATATAAAAGCCGTATAGGGTTTTTATTATCTGGTTATTTTAATTATTGTCAACAAAAGAAACATCTGAAGGCATGTGTGCAAACTGCTCACGAACCTAGCAATACAAGGAGGGCGAGTCCAGTCAGAGCACTGCATACCTACATCCATCCATCCTTAGATCTTCAACTACGCATGGACTGGGAATAGTTCTATCTTCTCTATCTTTCCCTAAAACCAAGGTTATCCCTACGGATAACTCTACAGATATAAAGCAAATCTTACTTTTAGAAATTTCATTATCTTTCTGATAGTGGTAGTATTTGATAAATTCCCTTGATTAAGCCCAGTTCCTATAATAATAAAACCGATCGTTTTACTTACGAACGGTAAAATATTCTACCAGGCGTAAGTTTAATCTGTTTCCTTAAAATACTAGTCGTAAGTCAATTAACTGACTGTTCGCAACTAACGGATGGGAGGGATTTCAGTTACGATCCGTAACAGCTATCTACGGAAATGAAGATTTATGGTGTTTCTATAAAAAAAAGCAACCGATAGTTACATTGTCAAATATACCAACCCTATGTGACATGTTTACCGGTCAATTTCGGGCAGTTTTCAAATGTCCAATTCTGAGCTCGAAATGGAGGCTGCATTTATAATCAGACACTCACAGATTCAGATGAAATTCCAAATCATCAACGCGATAGAGTCTAAAACGAAGGAGACAATTTCTCTACGTTAGATGATTTGGGCTTTCAATTAAGATTTCGTCTAGACAAACCAGCTGTTCAAGAGTTGCTCGTTGAAATATATCCTTATCTAAGTGACACACAGGGACCAGGTAAGTGCCTCATATAATGAATTACATCATTTCATTCTCATTCACCCGAAGTTGCTATATTCAATGTAGCTAGAAACGTGTTGAACCATGCTCCTATCAGTAGCTGATTTTATAGGATAGGCTTCAGCCTGTCGCGTTGTTTGCGATATTAGTTGTGCTATAGCAATCGATGGTAAATCACCATGTAAGTAAATACATGTAAATACTTACTTTTTCTTAGACTATACCTATAAAACATTTCTACTGGACAGCTCATTCTTCACTTCTGTGGGCCTAGCCAAGTTGCATTCTATGATCGCTTACGCTAATAGAAAACTATTTTAATGTATGAGAATTTGACATCTTTAACCATAGATAAAGGACCTATATTTATCCAAGTCTTTAACAATATCTATAACGCTAAGTCACGTGACATCTCTAAGATGTCAAATTTCCATACATTTTAATAGTTTTCTATTAGCGTTAGCGATCATAGAATGCAACTTGGCTAGACTCACAGGTTCTCAGGTTGGAGAAGAATTTAGGAACCGCAAAGGTTACTTTTCCATAAACGTGCAAGCTATATGCTACGCAAATTTGCAGTTTATGAATGTTGTGGCTCGCTGACCAGGATCTGCTCATGATGCCACCATATTTGAGAATTCTGAATTGCTATGTATTGTCAAGGCAGATTACAGGTACTTTAGTGGTACTTGAATACTGTTTTACTAGATTTTTTTTATCTTCTACACAATGTGAAAATGGAGTTTTTACAAATAAGTGGTTGATTGGGGACAGTGCATACCCTCAGAAAAGATTCACGCCTTTGATACATCCTGAAACACGAGGGCAACAACTATACAATGAAGCCCACATTCGGACAAGAAATGTTATCGAAAGGTATATTTAAACTTATATTTAACACACCTAATAGATAAATATGGCTTTCTTATTTTTTTCTCTGTCATTTGTTCTTTAAACAAATCGTAGAAAATTTATATGTGTATTACTATATTGTAGGTGTTTTGGAATTTGGAAACGAAGATTTCCAGTTGTGGCATTACCTTTACGTCTGAGTCTTTTAAAAGCTAATGCTGTATTTATTGCTACGGCAGTACTCCATAACATTTGCCGGTTAAAAAGCTTGGCGGAGATAACACCAGAAGTTGATATTCCAGACGTGGATGAAGTGTCTATGAATATAAATAATGAGGCAATTAATGATGCGGATAGAGGAACATTGATTGCAGAATATTTTGCTAAGTAAGCAGATATTATCACATTATATTGTTAATCTCTACTCTTTCATCTCCTTTTTCTCGGCCAACCCTGACGATAATATGTATATATGCATGTATTTCTACGTTTGATAACAGTATCTATAATTCCATACTATATGTGTTGTTTTTTTTGTTTGCCTGATGCCTAGAGCAGGTCTTCTATTACATTCTTTGTTTATCTCTACTTTTAACAATGGTCAGTCAGTGAATGACCTGCAAACCCTAGTAGAAGTAATGACACAAGATTGTAAGAAAATGGGCCTACATGTGACAAAACCAAAATAATGGTCTTTGAAAGAGGAGAAGCCAGAACAGATGTTGGAGTAACAATAGGCAATAATGTGCTAAAACAAGTGGATAAATACGTATATCTTGGATGTGGATTTAATATTATTATATGGGGCCGAGAGTTGGGTATGCAAAAAGAAGCATCAGAGTAAAATCAATGCGATCGAAATGCGATCTCTGCGGAGAATCTGTGAACTGAGGCTGACTGACTGCATTCGTAACGACGTCACCTACGTCGTTACGAATGCAGTCAGTCAGCCCACTCACAGGCGAAGAGGTGGCACACGGCGGGTTTTTTTTAGTGTGTGAAGGCCCCACACTACCCTGTTCGTTGCCCCGAACGACGGGTGTGCGGTTAGGTACATTGTTTCCCGCCTAAAAAAAACAAGTTAATGAGGTAGGTAGGATGGAAGGTATAATTTAGATTAAATCTTATATTTCTATATACTAATAATTATATAAAAAAATATTAAAAAAAAAACTATAGTTTTAATGTACAGTTATAATTTTCTTTATTTTCAAATTGTTTTTTTTTTAATAATATAATTTCTAATTCCGTTTTTCGGTCATTTTATTGTAGTAATTGGCTATTGCCAGATTCTTTTCCCGGCGTCCATCATCCCCATAGATATAGTATAACGTATAGATCACCTGACAGCTCGATAACGCGTAACCAATTTTGATTTGTCAATGTGTGCATTGGATAGTGATGTAAGTTTTAAGAGTTAGACTGACTATCGATAAAATGATAAAACAAATCAGTTTCTTTAACGAACTTGCTCATTCAAATAATCATATTCAACTAATGAAACAAAACAGGCATAATAAATTAAAATAAACATAATTAATTCGTTTTTATTTATTTCACCAGCAACATCAGTCAACGATATTAAGTATGCATTTTATAAGGGAATTATACACTCAGCTTTTAGCAATATAAACCTACTTATACCTAATTTTTAAATTAACTAAATCGACTTGACTGACAATATCTGCTGTAGAACTTTTATTGCATTTTTTCCATTAATGTGTTAAGAGAAAATGTTCCAAACAGTTAGGATAAATATCGACAATATACCTTGTCGATAAAGTCAAGCCTAGTGTATATGTACCTAAAAACTTTTCTACTAAAATCTTGCAAATATGTAACAATGCGACATATTTCTATGTAAAATATAAACAGTAACAATGAAATTGAAATTAATCTGTAACTGAAACAGAAACTATCAGTAATTATGACCTAAAATAAAAGCATTTAATTTGTGTTAACATCCTGAGAACTTACCTGTGAAACATGTAATTATAAGGATTGTTTGCATGACTTACATCACAGGCACTCACGGAACAAACAACCATTGTATTTAATAGTTATGATCATATAATAAACAAGATTTATAACACAAATAAATCAAAAACCGCGAAGCTAATTTCAAGCTTTCTTCTTCTTCTTCTTTGTCTTTTGGCTTTGCGTCCGCAGGACCCAATTCCGCCAAAGTCCGTTATGGTAGTGTCGTAAACGGAAGAGAATGCAGCGGTTGAAGCAGAATTTGGTCGGTTTAATGGACAGGTTTAGATATGACCGAGGTGGTTTACTGAAATAAATGACAGGACAACATATAAGACAGCACATTGTTAATGGTTAGTAGAACAAACAAATTGATGTTAGAAACATGTAAAGTTAGTGATGACATTTATATATTTACAGTTTTATATTGTTTCTATTTACAAATTTACACAGAGCATTATTAATTGGTGGGGAAAAGATGTCAGAAAGCAGACATTTCAAAGAGATAGGACGAGGAACAGATCGGGGGAGGAGATCAAAGAGAGAAAAACGAAATTTGGGGCAAGCAAAAAAGATGTGGTTTGCGTCTCCTTCGTCCAGACCACACTCACACAGTGCGGTGCTCCTAATCCTGAGCTTGGCAAGGAACACAGGAGTACAGGAATGGCCTAGTCTTAGTCGACATATTGTGGAGATAGCCAACTTATTGGACTTCCGGAATTTATAAAACCATGAAGTGTTGGGAATATCTGGTTGTATGTTTGCATAATGTTTGCCCCTCTCTACCTTTGTAGAGTTCCACATATTAGTCCATGATTTCGACATAATTGATTTAGCAACAAAACATAGGTCATGGGAATATGTTTGAAAATGCTCTAGAGTGCCATGGTGAACAGCCAATTTGGCGCAGGCGTCTGCTGTTGTGTTGCCTGGGATACCTGTGTGACCAGGTATCCAAGCGAGGACAACATTGATGTTGAGATTATAACACTCTAAGAGGACCAGCCTAATTTTCAACATAATGGGATACAAGGGAGCGGATCTAAAAGGGTTGGATAGGATTGATTAGAGGCAGCTCTTAGAGTATGAGAAAATGATGGTGTTATTAAGATTATGGGCTTTGACAAAGAGTATGGCTTCTAGGAGGGCTATGGCTTCACCAGTGAAGACCGAGGTGTAGGGAGGACACTTGAAGTTAAGGCAAATTTTGCTGGAGGGGTACCACACAGCAGTGCCAACTGCACTTTCTGAGGATAATTTAGAAGCTTCAGTATAGATGTGATGCCACCCATGATAATGCTGGTTAAGGCGACTATTGAACGTGCTTCTAGCATCGGGACTCTCTTTGTCAATGCCGAAGTACAGAAGGACGTTTGGACGAAAAACTAGAGCGTCATATGGGATAAGATACAGTGGGTTTGTTGGGTACTGAATAACCGGGTTGGGGAGTTGAGAGAAGGTTTTATAGCTGCGAAGTAGGAGAGGGAGATTATCATGATTCTGATAAAGACTGAGAAGTTTTTGGAGTTTAGGGAGTAAGGGATGGTTTGAATTTTGAACAATCTTGAAAAGAAACCTATCGGCCAGGAATTGCCTGCGCACTGACAGAGGGGGATCACCACACTCCACCTGCATTGCGTTGATGGGGGACGATTTCATTGCTCCTAAGATAATGCGCAGGCACTTGGATTGGATTTTGTCAAACTTATCCAAATTTAGTTTGTTACAGGGGGATAGTAGGAATGAGCCATAGTCGAGGTGGCTTCGAATTATAGCATAATACAGAAGTTTCTGGGAATAAGGGTGGGAGCCCCACCAGACTCCGGAAAGGGAACGCAGGATATTAATGTTTTTTTCGCATTTCTCAGATATCATTGAGAAGTGATGGAAGCCGGTCATTCTAGTATCCAATATAAGGCCTAAAAATTTAACAAAGTTGCATTGGGGGATCTGAGAACCTTGGACTGAAATGTTTAGTGGTGGGATTGCTCTTTTTTTGTGAAAACAATGGACGAGCTTTTAGACGGAGAGAGGGATAGGCCATGATCATCCAACCAGTCGTTAAGGTATCCCAGGGCCATATTAATACGGGAGGAGGCTTCTTCTATACAAGATGAAGTGACATATAGCACAAGATCATCCGCATACTGCAGGACTTCGCAAAAGGAGTCAACAGTTCGCTCAAGATCGTGCGTATATAGGCTGTAGAGAAGTGGACTAAGGACAGAGCCTTGGGGTAGGCCCCTCCAAATCTTCTTAGGAGGAAGAAAACCAGAACTAGACTTGACAAGGACCGATCTCTCCACTAACAGGCTAAAGACAAAACGAACTAACTTCTCAGGGAATCTCAGCTGTGAGAGCTTACTCCTGAGAACCGGAAGTAAGACGCTGTCATAAGCTGCCGTAATGTCAAGAAATACCGCCACTAGATATTTTTTTTCTCTGAAAGCAATCCGGATATCCGAGGTTAAGATACTTAGACTGTCAATGGTACACATACCCTTCCTGAACCCGAACTGAGACCCAGCGAGTAAGGAACCATTACCAGTCAACCACTCAAGGCGTTGTTTCACCAGATGCTCAGTGACTTTGCAGAGAGTTGGGGATAGAGCAATGGGTCTATAACTACTAGGATTAAGAGGGTCCTTACCAGGTTTAAGAATGGGGATAATGATTTGGGATTTCCACTGATCTGGGACTATTCCAAAGTTAACCAGGGAGAGAAATATGTTTTTGGAGAACTCGGAGGATTTCGTCAGAAAGGAGTATGGGATGCCATCAATGCCTGGAGCAGAATCAGAGAGGCCCTCAAGAGCAAGGGTTAATTTCATGGTAGTAAACGGGGAATCAAAGTGGTTTGTTGAGGGAAGGAAAAATAGAGCGGAAGGGACGGAGGAAGAACAGGGAACAGAAGGGGGGGCAAGATTGTCCGAAAAGGCCTCTAGCCATAATGAAGGATCATTGGCTGAAGGATTATCACGGTTGCAGGAGCCTTTAAAGCGCCTAATTTGTTTCCAAATGAGGGATGGAGAAGTTCTGGGGGATAAATTCTCACAGAAACCTAACCATCCTTGAAGTTTCTTTCTTTTCACTAGTCTTTTGAATTTTGCCGCTGAATGCTTATATGATTGGAAATTTTCAGACATACACTGACCATACGCTCTCTCAGCTTCGCGACGTTCGATAACTGCTGCTGTACATTCAGAATCCCACCAAGGAGGGGAGACTCTGAAGGCTTTTGCAGGTTTCTTGCGAGGGATGTGAAGGTAAGCACAAGAAATAATACAGTCAATATATGTGTTGTAGGAAGAAAGAGGGGAGTTAGACACGATCTGGAGACTAGCCTCCGGCTTACAGTCTAGGGTATCTGAGTAAAGTGACCAGTCGGCTCCAGCAAGCCTATATTTAATGATAAGGGAGGGGTTACAATATGGATAGACTCTATTCAGAGTAGAAATCGACATGGTGATAGGAAAATGGTCACTACCATAGGTATATTGGAGTATATTCCAAGATATGCTTGGAAGAAGAGAAGGAGAGCAGAGAGAGAGGTCAACAGCACTTTTCGGATTTTGGGAAGGTAGGACTCTTCGGGTGGGGGAACCATCATTGAGGAGGCATAAATTAGCCTCATCAAAGAGGTCCAGAAGTGAATGGCCAAATAGGTCTGTATAGCCATGTCCCCAAGGGTATTGTGTGCATTAAAATCCCCCATGAGTACCATGGGGGAAGGGATACCGGATAAGACATAAAGGATATCTGGGATTATAGAAGATTTAGGGTGAGGAATATAGACGGAAACAAAAGATATGTCTAAGGATCTGACCGCAACAATGTTGAAGTCAGGGGGATGGGAGGGGATGGTGATTTGGGAAAAAGGTACAGAGTGCTTTATTATTAAAGCACTCCCAGCATAACCATTGGCATTGTCATCCCTAAGACACGAGAATCCTGGTATACTAAAACGTGCACCAGGACTCAGCCATGTCTCAGAGACAGCAATGACCGATGGCTGATAAGAGTTGATTAGGTGGTACAGCTTATGCTTTTTTGTTTGTATGCTGTGACTGTTCCACTGAATCACGACGACTGGATCCGTTTTTGGAAAAGATGGATGAGATTTGGGAAAATTTAGAGGCAACGTGGGACGGTATTTGGTAAGGATTTTGTAAGATGAAATCAATAAGAACATTTAAAAGGAAGTCTATCATATCAGGTCGGAAGCCTGGGTGGCCACTGCCAAGAGCAGAGCCATTAGGCATTGATGGCCTAGGTTCGGACACTATTAAGTTATGGGTAGCCTTATCATATGATTTACCCGGGGAAAATCTAGGTTTAGGAGTGGAATATGTGGTTTTAACATAGGAATTAGTTATGGGGACGTATCAGATGAGGATTTGTGGGTCATAGGAGAAGAGTTCTTTGGCTACTTCAGAGTAGGAACGTACCACAGGTGGGAACTGGGAACAGGCCTCCTCGTATGACACACATTCTTGAGCCATAACCGTTTTATTGATTTTTGTCTGTGTTGTTCGGGGCAATCCTTGCTTGTTGCAAAGTGCCGCCCAGAGCAATACAGGCATATTGCCTCGGTAATATAATGCTCTTTGGAGCAGCGGAAGCACCTTGGTTTTGACCGGCATTGTGCCTTTGTATGTCCATATTTACAACAGGAGTGGCACTGGATGGTGGGGTAGAGGTAGATTTCAACCGGTAGGGAAGTGTAATACAGGAAAATTCTAGAGGGGAGGGACTGACCCTGGAAAGTGATGACAACAGATTGAGTGGGTACCCAAGTAACTTTACCATCCTCAAAGCATTTTCTGTTAAGACGGCGGGCTTTTAACACCTTACCACATCCTAGGGGAATTACTACGTCCTTCGCGAAATCATCCATAGACAGATCAGTGGGTACCTGTCTCACCAAGCCCATTCTGGTGACATTAAAAATAGGAATAGATGCGTTAAACTGACAGAGAGGAAGAATATGAGACGTGGAAAAAGCATTAGCATCATTTGCTGTAGAAAATTCAACCGAAACTTTATTGCGGCCGACTTTTTTGACGCCACCGGGGACTACGTTCTTTATTTTATGAGAAGTTAAAAACTGTCCAAACTTGATGGGGCGGATAGAAGTGCCAGCTGCAGGATCAGGGGAGCTGCGAGCAACATGTACAATAAACGGTCCCTTGTCATCATTAGAATAAGCGTTTGCAGCACCAATAGCATAGGAAGGGTGAATGTAAACTGTTTGAATGGACGGTACAGTTAGGTCCGGAGATGTTATTTGTTTTTTAGTAGGAGTATCTTCGTCGCTTTGAATACGCCTCTGCGTTCCAGAAACTGGCGCATTTACATTGGTTATCATAGGCTCTGGGGGATCCGGGGGATCCGGCGCAGGGGGAGGCGTCAACGGGTCGCCACAAATCATGTTTGAGGTTAACCTCAAACACGCTAGTAGGACTTACACAAACAAAAAACACTTACCAACACATTACCGACTAATTTTACACTACACAGAAACCACTTAGGACGAAAAACTCACGAAAAACAAAACTCTAAACAGATAAATCGCACTACAATTCTGCAACAGTTTAGTCGCTAACACTTCCGGCGATCTCATCGAAAAACCTAATTTCAAGCTAGAAGACTGTAGAATACCTGTCATTTAAATGGGTTACAATGACACTAGATTTGCTTTCCTCTTCCATCTTGCTATGTTGCCGTATAAGATTTTCTTCTCGCTCACACGCTTTGGTGATCTATACGTTACTATATTTATGATCGTCCCACTTTGGATATTTGATTTTCTTTTTTCCTGAAACAGCATCACAATACAAAAGGTCACATATTACACGCAACTGTCAGTGGTCGGAAATATGTCCTTAATATAAATATACTTACATAAAAGTGCTTATAAGAAACAACATTAAATAAAGTAGTTATAATTTAACTTTCATTTGATTACCTGTGCTTTGTAACGATTTTGCCATTGTTGGCATACCATATAAAAATTTTGCCCTTGAAGAGGTCTTGTTGCTTTCTTCAAAAGGAAAAATAATCTCCTTAGCTGATTATCTCTTTTTTTCTGAAATAAAAGGATAAATAAATAGATACACTGTGCTTGTAACAATATTTAACATATTTACTTTTCACAATACCATGCATCTAAAGTTACTCTTTATAGCATCAGCTACCTTCTAATGAAAGTATCATCAATATTGGTCCAGTCGTTTAGAAAATTAGCTGAACAAATTGTTTAAAACTGTTTTCCTTATATTTCCGTACATACTTTCGTACTTAGAATAATAACGCTCAGAATGATAGTTTCATTTATAATTCCACTCAAATTTGAAGCAAGTTAACGATTAATGTGTGCGTAAACGTCACGTAATTACATTCAACGGCACCCACACATACGATCAAACAATGATACAAGTAAAAACATTTTCCCCAAAAAGTGAGAAAAATGGCATTCTATTCCAGTTTTGCCAAACCACTATACTCGTATATAGTTTTCTGATAGAAAACTGTAATAAATAGTAGATTTGTATGGAAAAAGGACGGGATATTTAAGTTGAAACACGGAATTTAGACAAAATTTGTAATTTATTAATAATGCAACTGTAGATAATGGAACTTAAATTACCATTTAGATATTTTTATATATATTTTTAGCATTTGACATGCTTAGCACTATACATTAAACACAAAATGAAAAATGTGAAATCGAAAATAACAGTCACGAGCAAGATTTGAACCTGCATCTCCTACTTAATTGTAAAGTAATACCATAGTAAGAATACACCATAGTTATACCATACCAAGTAATACCAAGTAGTACCATCATAAGGTAGTCAACTTTTCTTTGTCACCGAAATGCTCGGAACCATGGACTTAATAAAAAGAGCGGACTGAGCCTTGCTAACAAAAGATTGTGTCACTCAGAGTCGGCCAGTTCGCTGTACGTACATGCCGACACCCACACATTCGCACCTTAGCCGGCTATTGCGCGAGTAAACGTTATCACAGTCAGTACGTCTACGCTGCAAAAAAATATCAAAATAAAGCATATCTTGTGTGGTGAAATGGTGAAAAACCGTAGTGACCGAAAGAAAAAAATCCAGGAGTCACGTTTCATAGGTAAATAAATAATTTAATCACTTAGTTCCCAATTTTATACATTAAAATTTATATTAATTCACAGGAACAAAATAATTCTTCACAATGCCAGTATTGCTCATATTCGCTAGTGGAAATTACCCGAAATATGGGAATTTTATAGTTTATATTTATGAGGTACTATTTGTTTAGGTTAAATTACTATACTTTGATTTTTTATTGTGTAGACTAAAATTATATTTGATTGCCACATATCATTAATAGTGTTGTTGTAGTCTGAGTTATCGAAAACACATAATTAATATTGTTTTTTTTATTATAATAAATTGGTGATGATAGTTTATTAATTTGAATTTGCGTTGATCAGTAGTATAAGTAGCATGAATTTATTATTGTAGCATTTACAAAATCTAAATTAAAGTAATCCTACCTATTTTAATATGTTTTCTATACTATTATGAAGCTGTAACATAGCTGTCTGTACATTTAAGATATTTTAGAAAAAATGACTGTAATAGACTATATAAGCGTATCTAAACGCAAAACAATTTTTTTTAATTTTTTGTCTGTTTATCTGTTTGTTTGTTTGCGCATCACGCAAAAACTGCTGAACGAAAACTTTTGATGCAACTTTTTATTTGATAGCTCTTGATTACACTTAACAACTGGTATACATTTTATACGCTACTTTATCGGCAAGCTGAGATATAACCTAAAAACTAACTTTTGGCTGCGGCAGAGCTGCGAGGAAAGGCTAGTAACGTAATAAAATTGCATTTGCGAGTGTTATTTATGTTCATAAGAAAATCGCATTTAACGAAAGCGACTTAAAATAAGGTGATAGATGCCCACCGTAAATGCCTATTTGTCTGCTTATTATCATTTTAGTCAAAATGGAAAAAATGAAAGCCGAACTTTCTTAATCACAATTTCTTTCTGAAATATTACTTTCAGAATCTACATTTACTAAGAATCTTTCTGATACATTACCAATAAGGTGAACGAGTAGCATCATTTTATTTCGTTACTTTAAGTATAATAACATACTCGACATATCTCAACTACGATCGCAGTGTCAACAACTTTAGCCCTCAGTAAATAATTCTTTAATTTAAGCTATTTTAAAACATTTGTTATTTCTTGCGTCACGCCCCTTTACGTGTGCCCATACTAGTTATATGGGATTTGATTTACAGTGCTAAGGAAGTCTTTTGAGATGTCGACACCATACTCAAGAGTGAACTCCTCAACTACATTTTTTGATAATAAGTCTTTTCTTTTGTAATGATTTACAGTAATTCTGCTTTAATCAGTGTATTCATTTATTAATTATTTACATTCTTTGAGTTTAGCCACTTTTGAACTGGGCCTTACGCCACCCTGTAGTGGCAGTTTTATTCTCTATCTATCTTATGGGAGTGGTAAGAAGCGTTATCTAATACCAAAACGAAATCATCAAAATTACCTTTAGCCACTCTTCAAAATATTCAATTTTAATAATAATATATCTGCTTACAATTAGAAACTGTAGCGGTCCATATAGATAACATAAAACTGTTTAAAACAATAAGCTTTGTGTATTCCGCTCACCTCAAAAAAGAGCAATAGTTTCCTAGAATTCTGTGAACCCCATCTGCGCTAGAACAATAACTCTACCGATTACAACTGCATCGGATTCCTCGGAAACACATTAATTGTCAAAGCAGTAAAGACACCTTGGCCACTGTAGTCCCGACAAACATGCAAGTTAATCCCGTTTTATCGACATAATTATGTTATCCTTTATTACCCATTATCTGCCGATGATTTATTTTAAGTTTTAAATAAATACAGTAAAATAGTGTTTTTTGCACTATTAACCTTTTGAAATAGTACGGTATATTTCATATACATTTCCAATAAATTTATCTGCCAACCTGTTTTTTTTTAATATGTATAATAAAAAGGGTAAATTTGGCTAACATGGCAACACTAAATTCATTCACACATAGATAGCCGCCGCCATTACGTATCCTCAATTTTGTCTTAGCGAGGCGCTGTCCGTTCCTTAATACGTCCATGCTCGGAACATATTTTTTTGTATCTAGTTGGTTTCCAACATTCTTCGCTTCAATTAAGTCGGCAATAATCGGATTTGATGGAAATCTAAAAACGAATACTATTAAAGGTATTTTTTGATTCAGGGTAAATATTTTTTCTAAAGCTGGCAATATTTTGATTACAATATTTCTGTATAAATGAATGTTTTACTGAAAATTATTAATTATCAAGGAATACTTACGAGTGAAATGTATTCTTCCTATCATTATTGTGGTTATGAGACGCGTAGTGACATCCTTTCACGGTGCAGTAAGTCATTTTTAAATAAAATTATGCGAGATGTTTACAATGACACTTTATCATGGACAACGGAACAGAAGGAGCAACGCAGTTAGCCTTTTAAGGCTAACTTGAAAGTGCTTCATTCCGTTTGGACCTACTCGGGTTCTAAGCTCTCGTATGAAATTTTTGACATTACAAACAGCCACTTTAATTTTATTTATTTGTATAAACAAGACTAGCCTTTGCCCGCGATAAAACAAAAAAAAACAAACAAAACAAACAGAAAAACCAAAACAAACAAACGAAACAGATAAACAGACAAAAAATCTCAAAAAAATTGTTTAGTTTCATCGAACGACAACCGCGAGAATGAATAAAGTGGTGACAGAGTACATTCATTCATAGTAAAATAAGTTATTATCACGGAGTACAGAAATTTCTGTACTCCGTGGTTATTATTAGCATATCGCTGTTTTCATGAACACACGAAATGGAAATGCCTTTAAAAATAGACCATAATTTTCGACGCTGTCAAATAAAGACAGAAAGCAATTTTCTCAGCAACCTTGTGACAATATTGTCAAGCGTTATTATTCTAAGTGTCACGGATATTGTTGAAATAAATTAACCTGTAATTTGTAAATATAAATACAAATAATTGATTGAATGAGGCGACACTTGGCGGAAGTCCATTGTTATCTTCTTGTTTAATGGCTCTTGTGAAGTCCATTGTTACTATTATAGAATGGATATTTTAGGAGGAGAGCCCAACACTCACCCACGGATTGTCAATCCCGATTATCTTTGGACCTAAGTTTTTTTTTCTTTATTGGTTTAAAGAGGGCTTTATCAAATATGATTATGTTGCCCCCTTTGGAGATTACAGAGAACGTTTTACCTACTCTTAAAAACTACGAGAAACATATTGTAAATATCCTTAGCCTTGTCTGATAAAGGAGCTGCTAGTACGCTGATGTATTCACAAAAATTGTAGTTATTAAAATTAAGCTTACGTCTATGTACTTCACTACGGGCACATTCCATGAGGATGTGGTGGATATCCTCGGTTGTGTTGCATACGTTACAATTTGGTGATTCATTTTTATTCATCATGTATGCAAACTTGCTTAAAGGAAAGTGACCTGAACGGAGCCTCAAAGCTATAACAATGGTGTGTCGCCCCATGTTAGCGTCTGAAAACCAAAGCTTACGTGGTAGACTGGGTTGTATTATCTTAAACCAGATGCCTTTCCTCAATGATCGCTCGTCAAAGTATTCGGACCACAAACTCCGACATTTTAATCTCATGTCAGACAATAAATCTGTATAATAAGGTGCATAATCAGCTGAAATGCTAGCTATCCTCGCGAGCTGGTCTACTTGCTCGTTTACAGAAATACCGACATGGGACGGCAACCATTGTAACATAATATTAACTTTTAGGTTGTTTTTAAGATTTAAAATACATTTTAAAATAACATACACTAACGGAATGCCTCTGAAGTTAGGAAAAAGACATCGTAATAAGTGTTGGAGAGCACTTCGGGAATCGGTGAATATGACTACATCATTTATATTCAAGCTTTGAGCATACGATAGCGCTTCTAGAATCGCCACTAGTTCTGCATGCATTATAGATATCCTTGGATCTAAACATAACTGAACGCTGTCACCTGATTGATAGTCCAGACAAGCTGCGCCAACCCTGTGCTCCGTTTTAGACCCATCGGTATATATTTTATAAAATGTTATATTTATTGTTTATGAACAACTCACATGATGTTCTTACTAAATTGTTATCATAGCTGTGTTTGGATTTATTTAAAGAGTGTATATATGCACACACATTGTTTGATACGTCCACATAGCCCATCCATATATCTAGACAACATATTAACATCTAATGTTGATCGCATTGATTTTAATTCATTATGAACTGACACCAATAAAGGTAGTCGTTTGCGTCTCCAAAACCGGCATTCAACTGTCAACAGCGAAAGTTTCTCTAAATCATTAGTTATCGCAGTATGAATAACCTAAGATTGCCAATCCGTACTCTCACAGATAGAGGAGAATGTGATAATAGCAAAGTAGCATGCACGATAATGACAAAAAACTCACAAACGCGAGACAACCATGTAGAACTCTCAGCACAACAATATTGCAATATTCCGCAAAAATCCGAACACAAATTCGACACGTGTTTCGCCTCTAAACGAGGCATTCTCAAGAACCTATCGCTCGAACGATATGAAAACAAGTTTAGTAGTGGGGAACTACAGTTGGTTTGTTCATTCAATGACATGTTACTATAACTTTAAGTATAGGTACAAATACTAAGTGCTATCAGTATACTGTGTCGTCATGGTAATTTCTCTCTTCAACAATTAACAACAGGATGTATATTTAAATTAACATCCTTTGAAATATTTAAATTGTTATATAGTTGTGCCTTGAGGACAGGTTAAAAAACTGGTGTGATGACATCGTATTACTTCCATATTAAGACTGAACCACAATGAATTACATATTGATAGTGAAAGGCTTCTTCGTGTGATAGATAATAAATCCCATCAAAAACGTAAAGAGTCAAGTTCAATATTATAACATAACATAGCAAAGCATCACGCCTGTATTCCCCGAAGGGGTAGGCAGTAGTGGCATACACTACCGCTGCACCACCAAGACAGTTCAATATTATGATATATGAATAAATAAATAATAAATAAATACCTATTTACCGACATTTTCACACAACGTCCTCTGGTCCCAAACTAAGCTTAACACTTGTGCTATGGGTACCACATTACGGATATAATACATATATTACTTTTTTTTTGTAAATACATACATGTAATAGATAGAAAACACCCAAACGCAGTACAAATATCTGTGTTCATCACACATAACTATCCTGAGTGGGAATCGAACCCACGACCTCGTGCACGGAAGTCGGTTATACTACCGACTACGCCACGAGGCCCGTATGCCTTGGTTGTTGACTTCAACGACAAAGAAGTGAGATCCAAATGGATGCCAACTGCCTAGTTCAATGGTCAGTCCTGAAATTTATTTATATCAACGCAAAATATTTTATAACAACTTAAAATATCATTTCTTCTTAAAACGTAGCATAATATATTGAAACCTAAGGTCTGATTTGACTAGTTTTTATATACGAATTATATAATATATTGTAAGCGACTGCTGATCATGAGGTTTCGCTTTTACTATGGTTTCGGGTTCGATTCCCGGGTCTGGCAGTGTTATTGAGCTTTTTCGTAAAAAGAAAAATTCTCAGTAGCTGCCCGGAGTTTGAAAATGTGCCCGGTAGACGGCAATAGGCTCGCCCCCTATTAAGTGGGACTTAAATATAGCTGGCGAATCGTGGGTGTCTAATACACCTCTGCCTACTCCTTCAGGGAATACAGGCGTGATGCTATGTTTATTATAACCTTCGCAAGTTCTAAAGCTGTAAGTTCTTATTTTATTCTACCGAAAATTTGGCTTGCTGGCAGAGAAACTAGCATCGAACATAGGGCTCTTCCATGACTGTTTTAGTAAGTACTTAATAATAATTCGTATATATTTGACACGTCTATGTAAAATAGTTTTTGAGTAATGAGGAGGTCAAAAGTGGCTCCACATGGTTCGTGTAATATTACACACGGTACTGCTCACCAATTTTTTAGCTTGAACTTAGGTTGACACGCTACCGCGTGTCTAGATTTATTTTTAAAGTGAATACTTCTTTAAAATCGTTGTGATTAAACTCGATGAAACGAAAATGCGTCACGATAAAGAAACAAACACATAAATGTATAGGATTAACCAATTAACAGTCAGTTGCAGAAAAGTCCAAAAATTAAAGTTATTTTTGAAATATTTTTTTGTCACAAAAAGTATTCCTTGGTAGTTGGTTTGAAACCTCGATCTCCAGCTTGCGTGATCAATACTTAAACCATATGACCACGGTGTACATAATATTAAGTTTCATAAAGTGATATGTATTCAATAATAAACTAATATCTCTGTTTTGCTATGTTCACTTGGTATTCCCGTGCAAGTTATAAAGTACTTTTCTCACTTTTTTTTTTTTTGTTATGGCGGGAAGAAATGTTCCTAACCGCACACCCTTACCATACCATAGTTGTCCCGCTTAGACAAAGAATTATTATAGACAAGCTATCAGCGTAGGCAGTGTCGAGATAGCAATAGTTTGACATATGATAACCGGAATAATTTTAAAACATCTTTAATAATTTCAAACCACAGTCATCACTGTGGTTATAACTTTCTTGGCTAAAAAATGTACTACCTGTTTTAGCCGGATACAATAATGACAAGACAAAGAAACAAGTATTTTTTTTTACGTAAATACAAAAACAAGCTTATATACCGATGATGGGGACGGTTGGACACCTTATTGTTGGGACCCAGTCGATTGGATCCAAATAAAAATAACGCATACGTGAAAAGGATAAAGTACTTGTATAATACACAACAAGTATACTCACAAGAGTGAGACCGACACATGTATATGTGTCGGTCTCACTCTTGTTAAAACCTAATACATGCATCCTTTTCTTCATCCTTAGTGTCAGAATAGTAGCGAGTAGAGTATAGTATACATAGTCTAAGTTTTCCCATGAATTCCTACAGGATCCATTATATCGTTGCAGAAAACAACATTTTAATGAATTTGAATGCCATTCCATTAAATTTAACCAATGAGAGGTCATTTTAAGCTTGGTAAAAAATCATAAACCTTACATTTATCCTAATACTCCTGATACTCTATATCCATCTCAATCTCTCGTAGGCTACTTTTCAGAAGTTTCACTTCTGCCGTGTGTGAATTGCACACATATGGTATTTTTTTTACCAGAAAGTCTTTTACAATTTACGAAATTATTCCAATGTAGTTACCTACTATTTAAATAATACAATTTACTTACTTATGAAAAATTACATAATATATTTATTAAATATGCTTCGTACTTAAATCTAAATGAGAATGCTCTATATTATCAACCGACTTCCAAAAAGGAGGAGGTTCTCAATTCAGTTGTGTTTTTTTTTTGTGTGTTTGTTACGCGATTATTCCGCCAATTATGAATCGATTTCAATGATTCTTTTTTTGTTTGGTAAGTTCTACATCAAAGATGGTCCCTTTAAAATTTTATAAATGTCGGGCTAGTGATTTTTAAAAAAAACAATAAAAATCTAAAGAATTGCATCTGGACATCCCATCCGTCAGCCTTTCATCGTCCACTGCTGGACATAGGCCTCCCCAAAATGGGGGTTTTACCATAATCGCCACGCTTGGCAGGCGGGTTGGCGATCGCAGTGGATGTTTTTAGTACACAGGGGAACGCTGCTGCCCGATTCCCCTGTAATTCCTTAGTCGGCTTTTACGACTCCCATAGGAAGAGATGGGGTGGAGCTATTCTTGGTCCCACACGGCCAATCTCAATCTGGACATACATCAATTATATTTTCGGCCGACTCTCTGGCTCATTGGAGCAGTGCGTTTAGTTGGCATAGCATCACGCCTGTATGCTCGAATGGGCAGGCAGAGGTGTATTACATACCCACGGTTCACCAGCTATGTTTAAGTTCCACGTAATAGGGGGCGAGCCTATTGCCGTACATTGCTTAGAATTTTTCTTGTTACGAAAAAGCTCAATAACACTGCCCGACCCGGGGATCGAAGCCGAGACCTCATCATCATCAGTCGCACACACTACCGCTGCATTTTTTTATTATTGCTTTTAGTGGCAGACGAGCCACGGCCCATCTGATGGTAAATGATAACCGTCGCTCATGGACTCAACTATACTGAGAGTATTGTCAAGCCGCTGCTCACCATTTCATTTCACCAATATGAAAAACGGCTATCTCCTGCTACAGCCAAAACGCAACGATGTGCTTCATGGCCGGTCACACTGGAGATGGTGGTACCAACCCGCTCGGGCCCGATACCAAGTGAGTACTCCCACTCGGTACCCAGCCCTACCACCAGTCATGCAATGGATGATAATTGCTTACTTCCCTTAGTCGCCTCATACGACACCCGTGTGAAAGAATGGGGTGGTGAAACTTGTATTCTTAGTCCGTCACCACACGGAAAGAGAGAGTTTAGTTGGCGTACCCATATTATATGTATATGGGTACGCCAATCTTTCTTCACGGTCTTCGGACTCTTGCTGTTTTCCATTTCTTTCTCTACTATGCTTTAGGAGCTCATATTTATCATTTTCAGACTCCTGTGCCCCAAGGAAGGCCCCCCCATCATGTACCATCTAACCTCCGCACCTATTTCATAAATAACCACTAAAAAGCAAAAAATAAATTATTTTTAAATAAAAAAGAAACCGCCTTCAAAAAACACCTTAAACTAAAAACCAAAAAAAAAATTATTATTTACATACAATTTCCGTGCTAGACACCTACTGATGTGTTTGAAGTCGGTGCCTAGTTTAAAAATAACAAAACCATACTTATATAATACTTATACTCATATAATAACAAAAACAATAGGTAGGTATATATACCTACTTATAATGACATTAACGTCATCTATAAAGGCCTATAAAGGTTTATCAAACAGTACTCTAACTAGCTGATTAGATTGTCGTGTGTATCGCATCCTTTATTTACTGGGTATGTCCACCTAACTATTATGAAGTTGTAACAGAGCAAGAAAAATAAATTGTAAAATTGTATTAGGCTATAGATATAGGCGTATCTGAACACGATAGATTTTTCTTTAAATTTTTTGTATGTTTGTTTGTTCACGCATCACGGAAAAACTACTGAACGGCTTTTAATGCAACTTTTTTATATGATAGCTTTTGATTAGTACTTTCTGATATTTACGCGAATGTTACACATTTTGAAATAAAACTACGTTTACGGAATCTATACATATATATAGACGTCCAAGGCTGATATATCAGCCTTGGACGTCTGTTATGTAAGTCCACCCGTGATCATGAATGCTGTAAAGTATTCGAAACGTCGGGATATTAGTAAAATCAAGTAAACGTGATAGATTCCGTAAACGTAGTTTTATTTCAAAAAGCTCTTGATTAGACTTAAAAACTGGTATACTGTTTATCCGCACACCACATCGTTCGGGGTAACGAACAAGGGTAGTGTGCCTTTTAAGTAGTTAATCAAATTAGGAAAACTAACACACAGTTCCAGTCGTCCATCAGTACAGGTGGAGAGACGGCACAGGGCGGGTTCATATAGTGGGTGTGCCTCACACTACCATGTTCGTTGCCCCGAACGATGGGACGTTCGGTTAGGTATATTTTTTCAAAGAAAAAGTTACGTGGTGAAATGAACGTAAAAAGCGTACGGTATTGCACGATACCGTTTCCAGTTGCTGTAGATGAACTTTATTACGATGGTAGAATGGAGAAGATGGTACAAAATCAAACAATTCCTGGGAGCTCTCTCAGTGGCAGAAAATGCTGAGGGATCTGAAGTCCCTCCGCAATTCCAATATCTCCAAGCCATCCTTGAAATTAGGAACATAGACGATTCGAATGGCACGCCTCTGTACCTAAGGTGTCAAAGCGGTCCAGCTGGTAATTACTTGCAGTACAGTCAATCTGCCCCCTTAGAATGAAAAACGAAACGTTAGACTAACTTTCGTTTCGCTTCATTGTGATTGATCAACAGTCCGACGCGTGATTCCCCCCCTGGGTAACTTTGATTCATTTGGGTAACATTGACAGTGTGACTATGAGAATGTTTTAATGTTTTTTACCTATGAAAACAAATATTTTTTGTTAATGCTTGCTTTAGATTTTATTTTTAAACAAGTTCCGTAGACAAACCTTAAAATAAAAGCGAAGTTGTCAAACAGGGTTAATGTCAAAACTTTTTCCGAAATTAGCGCGCGTATTTGAGTGTATGGAACAGTGAATAACTTTTTTGATATTTTGTGATTGTATGGCGCTCCATACATTTACTATATAGATGACAATTTACTCTATATGTAGTAGGACGAATAGATACTTCAAACCAAAGTGTTTTTTGTTTGTTTTAATTGTTTTAGTTTGTACAAATCATAATTTGTACTTTAAGAGTAGCGGAGCATGTCAAGTGCTAAAATATAGATCAAAATGTTTAAAAAAAAAAATAGTTTGTCTTCATTTTACTTAAATGCTTAACGGTTTGTTCAGTTTTAGGATTTAAACGAAGTTATGATGCGAATTAAAAAAAATTATATACTTGTAACTGCTAAAGTTTGATTGATGGGCCTTTAAGTACAAATTATAATTTGTGAATAAGGAAAAAATATTTTAGTACAGGCGGGAATCGAACCTGCGTCCCTTCCTATCCGGGAAAGTGCTCTAATCCACTGAGCTACAGTACTATCTTTTAGACGTACTCAATCTCCTTATCACATTTGTCTTAACGACCAACGCCCTCTATCGGAACGCATTTACATGCATTAATCCAATATAGTAAGTTTAATTTTGCAATTAAAATTCAAAGTATTTGATGGCGTGATTTTTTAAACATTTTGATCTATATTTTAGCACTTGACATGCTCAGCTACTCTTAAAGTACAAATTATAATTTGTGAATAAGGAAAAAGAGTATTTTAGTACAGGCGGGAATCGAACCTGCGTCCCTTCCTATCCGGGGAAGTGCTCTAATCCACTGAGCTACAGTACTATCTTTTAGACATACTCAATCTCCTTATCACACTACTACCCGCCTGTACTAAAATACTCTTTTTCCTTATTGACAAATTATAATTTGTACTTTAAGAGTAGCTGAGCATGTTAAGTGTTAAAATATAGATCAAATTGATGGGCCTTTTTTACAAATATATATGATACTACTACAAATTTATGTTTGTATCGCCTCAGCCACATCCCTAATTTGGGAATAATACTGTACTGATACTGTAGAGTAGGTGATACCGTGGAGTATGTGATACTGTAGAGTAGGTGATAACGTGGAGTAGGTGATACTGTAGATTAGGTGATACTGTAGAGTAGGTGATACCGTGGAGTAGGTGATACTGTAGAGTAGGTGATACTGTAGAGTAGGTGATACTGTAGAGTAGGTGATACTGTAGAGTAGGTGATACTGTAGATTAGGTGATACTGTAGAGGAGGTGATACTGTAGAGTAGGTGATACTGTAGAGTAGGTGATACTGTAGGGTAGGTGTTACCGTGGAGTAGGTGATACTGTAGATTAGGTGATACTGTAGAGGAGGTGATACTGTAGAGTAGGTGATACCGTGGAGTATGTGATACTGTAGAGTAGGTGATACTGTAGAGTAGGTGATACTGTAGAGTAGGTGATACCGTGGAGTATGTGATACTGTAGAGTAAGTGATACTGTAGAGTAGGTGATACTGTAGAGTAGGTGATACCGTGGAGTAGGTGATACTGTAGATTAGGTGATACTGTAGAGTAGGTGATACCGTGGAGTAGGTGATACTGTAGAGTAGGTGATACTGTAGAGTAGGTGATACTGTAGAGTAGGTGATACTGTAGAGTAGGTGATACTGTAGAGTAGGTGATACTGTAGAGTAGGTGATACTGTAGAGTAGATGATACTGTAGATTAGGTGATACTGTAGAGGTGATACTGTAGAGTAGGTGATACCGTGGAGTATGTGATACTGTAGAGTAGGTGATACTGCAGAGTAGGTGATACTGTAGAGTAGGTGATACTGCAGAGTAGGTGATACTGTAGAGTAGGTGATACTGTAGAGTAGGCGATACCGTAGAGTAGGTGATACTGTAGAGTAGGTGATACCGTGGAGTAGGTGATACTGTAGATTAGGTGATACTGTAGAGGAGGTGATACTGTAGAGTAGGTGATACCGTGGAGTATGTGATACTGTAGAGTACGTGATACTGTAGAGTAGGTGATACTGTAGAGTAGGCGATACTGTAGAGTAGGTGATACTGTAGAGAAGGTGATACCGTAGAGAAGGTGATACCGTAGAGTAGGTGATACCGTGGAGTAGGTGATACTGTAGAGTAGGTGATACTGTAGAGTAGGTGATACTGTAGAGTAGGCGATACTGTAGAGTAGGTGATACTGTAGAGTAGGTGATACCGTGGAGTAGGTGATACTGTAGAGTAGGTGATACCGTGGAGTAGGTGATACTGTAGAGGAGGTGATACTGTAGAGTAGGTGATACTGTAGAGTAGGTGATACCGTGGAGTATGTGATACTGTAGAGTAGGTGATACTGTAGAGTAGGTGATACTGTGGAGTAGGTGATACTGTAGAGTAGGTGATACTGTAGAGTAGGTGATACTGTAGAGTAGGTGATACTGTAGAGTAGGTGATACTGTAGAGTAGGTGATACTGTGGAGTAGGTGATACTGTAGAGTAGGTGATACTGTAGAGTAGGTGATACTGTAGAGTAGGTGATACTGTAGATTAGGTGATACTGTAGATTAGGTGATACTGTAGAGTAGGTGATACTGTAGAGTATGTGATACCGTAGAGTAGGTGATACCGTAGATTAGGTGATACTGTAGATTAGGTGATACTGTAGAGTAGGTGATACTGTAGAGTAGGTGATACTGTAGAGTAGGTGATACTGTAGATTAGGTGATACTGTAGAGTAGGTGATACTGTAGAGTAGGTGATACTGTAGAGTAGGTGATACCGTGGAGTATGTGATACTGTAGAGTAGGTGATACTGTAGAGTAGGTGATACTGTGGAGTAGGTGATACTGTAGAGTAGGTGATACTGTAGAGTAGGTGATACTGTAGAGTAGGTGATACTGTAGAGTAGGTGATACTGTAGAGTAGGTGATACTGTGGAGTAGGTGATACTGTAGAGTAGGTGATACTGTAGAGTAGGTGATACTGTAGAGTAGGTGATACTGTAGATTAGGTGATACTGTAGATTAGGTGATACTGTAGAGTAGGTGATACTGTAGAGTATGTGATACCGTAGAGTAGGTGATACCGTAGATTAGGTGATACTGTAGATTAGGTGATACTGTAGAGTAGGTGATACTGTAGAGTAGGTGATACTGTAGAGTAGGTGATACTGTAGATTAGGTGATACTGTAGAGTAGGTGATACTGTAGAGTAGGTGATACTGTAGAGTAGGTGATACTGTAGAGTAGGTGATACTGTAGAGTAGGTGATACTGTAGATTAGGTGATACTGTAGAGTAGGTGATACTGTAGAGTAGGTGATACTGTAGATTTGGTGATACTGTAGATTTGGTGATACTGTAGAGTAGGTGATACTGTAGAGTAGGTGATACTGTAGAGTAGGTGATACCGTAGAGTAGGTGATACCGTAGAGTAGGTGATACTGTAGAGTAGGTGATACTGTAGAGTAGGTGATACTGTAGAGGAGGTGATACTATAGAGTAGATGATACTGTAGAGTAGGTGATACCGTGGAGTATGTGATACTGTAGAGTAGGTGATACTGTAGAGTAGGTGATACTGTAGAGTAGGTGATACCGTGGTGTATGTGATACTGTAGAGTAGGTGATACTGTGGAGTAGGTGATACTGTAGAGTAGGTGATACTGTAGAGTAGGTGATACTGTAGAGTAGGTGATACTGTAGAGTAGGCGATACCGTAGAGTAGGTGATGCTGTAGAGTAGGTGATACCGTGGAGTAGGTGATACTGTAGAGTAGGTGATACTGTAGAGTAGGTGATACTGTAGAGTAGGTGATACTGTGGAGTAGGTGATACCGTAGAGTAGGTGATACTGTAGAGTAGGTGATACTGTAGAGTAGGCGATATACTGTAGAGTAGGCGATACCGTAGAGTAGGTGATACTGTAGAGTAGGTGATACTGTGGAGTAGGTGATACCGTAGAGTAGGTGATACTGTAGAGTATGTGATACCGTAGAGTAGGCGATACTGTAGAGTAGGCGATACCGTAGAGTAGGTGATACTGTAGAGTAGGTGATACTGTGGAGTAGGTGATACCGTAGAGTAGGTGATACTGTAGATTAGGTGATACTGTAGAGTAGGTGATACTGTAGAGTAGGTGATACTGTAGAGTAGGTGATACTGTAGAGTAGGTGATACTGTAGAGTAGGTGATACTGTAGAGTAGGTGATACTGTAGAGTAGGTGATACTGTAGAGTAGGTGATACTGTAGAGTAGGTGATACTGTAGAGGAGGTGATACTGTAGAGTAGATGATACTGTAGAGTAGGTGATACCGTGGAGTATGTGATACTGTAGAGTAGGTGATACTGTAGAGTAGGTGATACTGTAGAGTAGGTGATACCGTGGTGTATGTGATACTGTAGAGTAGGTGATACTGTGGAGTAGGTGATACTGTAGAGTAGGTGATACTGTATAGTAGGTGATACTGTAGAGTAGGTGATACTGTAGAGTAGGTGATACCGTAGAGTAGGTGATAACGTGGAGTAGGTGATACTGTAGAGTAGGTGATACTGTAGAGTAGGTGATACTGTAGAGTAGGCGATACCGTAGAGTAGGTGATACTGTAGAGTAGGTGATACTGTGGAGTAGGTGATACCGTAGAGTAGGTGATACTGTAGAGTAGGTGATACTGTGGAGTAGGTGATACCGTAGAGTAGGTGATACTGTAGATACTGTAGAGTAGGTGATACTGTAGATTTGGTGATACTGTAGATTTGGTGATACTGTAGAGTAGGTGATACTGTAGAGTAGGTGATACTGTAGATTTGGTGATACTGTAGATTTGGTGATACTGTAGAGTAGGTGATACTGTAGAGTAGGTGATACTGTAGAGTAGGTGATACTGTAGATTAGGTGATACTGTAGAGTAGGTGATACTGTAGATACTGTAGAGTAGGTGATACTGTAGATTTGGTGATACTGTAGATTTGGTGATACTGTAGAGTAGGTGATACTGTAGAGTAGGTGATACTGTAGATTTGGTGATACTGTAGATTTGGTGATACTGTAGAGTAGGTGATACTGTAGAGTAGGTGATACTGTAGAGTAGGTGATACTGTAGAGTAGGTGATACTGTAGAGGAGGTGATACTGTAGAGTAGATGATACTGTAGAGTAGGTGATACCGTGGAGTATGTGATACTGTAGAGTAGGTGATACTGTAGAGTAGGTGATACTGTAGAGTAGGTGATACCGTGGTGTATGTGATACTGTAGAGTAGGTGATACTGTGGAGTAGGTGATACTGTAGAGTAGGTGATACTGTAGAGTAGGTGATACTGTAGAGTAGGTGATACTGTAGAGTAGGTGATACCGTAGAGTAGGTGATAACGTGGAGTAGGTGATACTGTAGAGTAGGTGATACTGTAGAGTAGGTGATACTGTAGAGTAGGCGATACCGTAGAGTAGGTGATACTGTAGAGTAGGTGATACTGTGGAGTAGGTGATACCGTAGAGTAGGTGATACTGTAGAGTAGGTGATACTGTGGAGTAGGTGATACCGTAGAGTAGGTGATACTGTAGAGTAGGCGATACTGTAGAGTAGGTGATACCGTAGAGTAGGTGATACTGTAGAGTAGGTGATACTGTAGAGTAGGCGATACTGTAGAGTAGGCGATACCGTAGAGTAGGTGATACTGTAGAGTAGGTGATACTGTGGAGTAGGTGATACCGTAGAGTAGGTGATACCGTAGAATAACTGATGCTGTAGAGTAGGTGATACCGTGGAGTAGGTGATACTGTAGAGTAGGTGATACTGTGGAGTAGGTGATACCGTAGAGTAGGTGATACTGTAGAGTAGGTGATACTGTAGAGTAGGCGATATACTGTAGAGTAGGCGATACCGTAGAGTAGGTGATACTGTAGAGTAGGTGATACTGTGGAGTAGGTGATACCGTAGAGTAGGTGATACTGTAGAGTAGGTGATACTGTAGAGTAGGCGATACTGTAGAGTAGGCGATACCGTAGAGTAGGTGATACTGTAGATTAGGTGATACTGTAGATTAGGTGATACTGTAGAGTAGGTGATACTGTAGAGTATGTGATACCGTAGAGTAGGCGATACTGTAGAGTAGGCGATAACGTAGAGTAGGTGATACTGTAGAGTAGGTGATACTGTGGAGTAGGTGATACCGTAGAGTAGGTGATACTGTAGAGTAGGTGATACTGTAGAGTAGGCGATACTGTAGAGTAGGCGATACCGTAGAGTAGGTGATACTGTAGATTAGGTGATACTGTAGATTAGGTGATACTGTAGAGTAGGTGATACTGTAGAGTATGTGATACCGTAGAGTAGGTGATACCGTAGATTAGGTGATACTGTAGATTAAGTGATACTGTAGATTAGGTGATACTGTAGAGTAGGTGATACTGTAGAGTAGGTGATACTGTAGAGTAGGTGATACTGTAGAGTAGGTGATACCGTAGAGTAGGTGATACTGTAGAGTAGGTGATACTGTAGATTAGGTGATACTGTAGATTAGGTGATACTGTAGAGTAGGTGATACTTAGAGTAGGTGATACTGTAGAGTAGGTATTCGGACTCTTGCTGTTTTCCATTTCTTTCTCTACTATGCTTTAGGAGCTCATATTTATCATTTTCAGACTCCTGTGCCCCAAGGAAGGCCCTCCCATCATGTACCATCTAACCTCCGCACCTATTTCATAAATAACCACTAAAAAGCAAAAAATAAATTATTTTTAAATAAAAAAGAAACCGCCTTCAAAAAACACCATAAACTAAAAAACAAAAAATAAATTATTATTTACATACAATTTCCGTGCTACACACCTACTGATGTGTTTGAAGTCGGTGCCTAGTTTAAAAATAACAAAACCATACTTATATAATACTTATACTCATGTAATAACAAAAACAATAGGTAGGTATATATACCTACTTATAATGACATTAACGTCATCTAGGCACTAGGACTTCAAACATCAGTAGGTTTCTAGCACGGAAATTGTATGTAAATACTAAGTTATTTTAGTTTAAGGTGTCTTTCGAAGGCGGTTTCTTTTTTATTTAACAATAATTTATCGTTTAACATCAGAATCTGTCACATGTTTCAAAGGTTATTTTTTTATTAACTTAAATAACTAACACATTTATAGAAATGTTAACCTCTTGAGAGCGATATGTGAGCAGGTGTGCACATAACGCGGTACGAAACCGGATCGGTGGTGTTCTAATGTTTTAGGACCTATTTAAAAAAAAATTAAGATATTGTTAGATTTATGGGTTACATACGTTACGGCCGCTTTATAATAAAATTAATAACACTTAAGAAGCCTATATAATTATTTAGAAAATATAGGTTTATAAAAGTTTATCAAACAGTACTCTAACTAGCTGATTAGATTGTCGTGTGTATCGCATCCTTTATTTACTGGGTATGTCCACCTAACTATTATGAAGTTGTAACAGAGCAAGAAAAATAAATTGTAAAATTGTATTAGGCTATAGATATAGGCGTATCTGAACACGATAGATTTTTCTTTAAATTTTTTGTATGTTTGTTTGTTCACGCATCACGGAAAAACTACTGAACGGCTTTTAATGCAACTTTTTTATATGATAGCTTTTGATTAGTACTTTCTGATATTTACGCGAATGTTACACATTTTGAAATAAAACTACGTTTACGGAATCTATACATATATATAGACGTCCAAGGCTGATATATCAGCCTTGGACGTCTGTTATGTAAGTCCACCCGTGATCATGAATGCTGTAAAGTATTCGAAACGTCGGGATATTAGTAAAATCAAGTAAACGTGATAGATTCCGTAAACGTAGTTTTATTTCAAAAAGCTCTTGATTAGACTTAAAAACTGGTATACTGTTTATCCGCACACCACATCGTTCGGGGTAACGAACAAGGGTAGTGTGCCTTTTAAGTAGTTAATCAAATTAGGAAAACTAACACACAGTTCCAGTCGTCCATCAGTACAGGTGGAGAGACGGTACAGGGCGGGTTCATATAGTGGGTGTGCCTCACACTACCATGTTCGTTGCCCCGAACGATGGGACGTTCGGTTAGGTATATTTTTTCAAAGAAAAAGTTACGTGGAAGAAATTAACGTAAAAAGCGTACGGTATTGCACGATACCGTTTCCAGTTGCTGTAGATGAACTTTATTACGATGTTAGAATGGAGAAGATGGTACAAAATCAAACAATTCCTGGGAGCTCTCTCAGTGGTAGAAAATGCTGAGGGATCTGAAGTCCCTCCGCAATTCCAATATCTCCAAGCCATCCTTGAAATTAGGAACATAGACGATTCGAATGGCACGCCTCTGTACCTAAGGTGTCAAAGCGGTCCAGCTGGTAATTACTTGCAGTACAGTCAATCTGGGTAACTTTGATTCATTTGGGTAACTTTGATTCATTTGGGTAACATTGACAGTGTGACTATGAGAATGTTTTAATTAAAACCTATGAAAACAAATATTTTTTGTTAATGCTTGCTTTAGATTTTATTTTTAAACAAGTTCCGTAGACAAACCTTAAAATAAAAGCGAAGTTGTCAAACAGGGTTAATGTCAAAACTTTTTCCGAAATTAGCACGCGTATTTGAGTGTATGGAACAGTGAATAACTTTTTTGATATTTTGTGATTGTATGGCGCTCCATACATTTACTATATAGATGACAATTTACTCTATATGTAGTAGGACGAATAGATACTTCAAACCAAAGTGTTTTTTGTTTGTTTTAATTGTTTTAGTTTGTACAAAACATAATTTGTACTTTAAGAGTAGCGGAGCATGTCAAGTGCTAAAATATAGATCAAAATGTTTAAAAAAAATTTAGTTTGTCTTCATTTTACTTAAATGCTTAACGGTTTGTTCAGTTTTAGGATTTAAACGAAGTTATGATGCGAATTAAAAAAAATTATATACTTGTAACTGCTAAAGTTTGATTGATGGGCCTTTAAGTACAAATTATAATTTGTGAATAAGGAAAAAAATATTTTAGTACAGGCGGGAATCGAACCTGCGTCCCTTCCTATCCGGGAAAGTGCTCTAATCCACTGAGCTACAGTACTATCTTTTAGACTCTCTCACTCAATCTCCTTATCACATTTGTCTTAACGACCAACGCCCTCTATCGGAACGCATTTACATGCATTAATCCTTTTATTTTGTTTAATTTTGCAATTAAAATTAATAGTATTTGATGGCGTGATTTTTTAAACATTTTGATCTATATTTTAGCACTTGACATGCTCAGCTACTCTTAAAGTACAAATTATAATTTGTGAATAAGGAAAAAGAGTATTTTAGTACAGGCGGGAATCGAACCTGCGTCCCTTCCTATCCGGGGAAGTGCTCTAATCCACTGAGCTACAGTACTATCTTTTAGACATACTCAATCTCCTTATCACACTACTACCCGCCTGTACTAAAATACTCTTTTTCCTTATTCACAAATTATAATTTGTACTTTCAGAGTAGCTGAGCATGTTAAGTGCTAAAATATAGATCAAATTGATGGGCCTTTTTTACAAATATATATGATACTACTACAAATTTATGTTTGTATCGCCACAGCCACATCCCTAATTTGGGAATAATACTGTACTGATACTGTAGAGTAGGTGATACCGTGGAGTATGTGATACTGTAGAGTAGGTGATACCGTGGAGTAGGTGATACTGTAGATTAGGTGATACTGTAGAGTAGGTGATACTGTAGAGTAGGTGATACTGTAGAGTAGGTGATACCGTAGAGTAGGTGATACTGTAGAGTAGGTGATACCGTAGAGTAGGTGATACTGTAGAGTAGGTGTTACTGTAGAGTAGGTGATACTGTAGAGTAGGTGATAACGTGGAGTAGGTGATACTGTAGAGTAGGTGTTACTGTAGAGTAGGTGATACTGTAGAGTAGGTGATAACGTGGAGTAGGTGATACTGTGGAGTAGGTGATACTGTAGAGTGGGTGATACCGTAGAGTAGGTGATACCGTAGAGTAGGTGATACCGTGGAGTAGGTGATACCGTAGAGTAGGTGATACTGTAGTGTAGGTGATACCGTAGAGTAGGTGATACCATAGAGTAGGTGATACTGTAGAATAGGTGATACTGTAGAGTAGGTGATACTGTAGAGTAGGTGATAACGTGGAGTAGGTGATACCGTAGAGTAGGTGATACCGTAGAGTAGGTGATACCGTAGAGTAGGTGATACCGTGGAGAAGGTGATACCGTAGAGTAGGTGATACTGTAGAGTAGGTGATACCGTAGAGTAGGTGATACCATAGAGTAGGTGATACTGTAGAATAGGTGATACTGTAGAGTAGGTGATACTGTAGAGTAGGTGATAACGTGGAGTAGGTGATACCGTAGAGTAGGTGATACTGTAGAGTAGGTGATACCGTAGAGTAGGTGATACCGTAGAGTAGGTGATACCGTAGAGTAGGTGATACTGTAGAGTAGGTGATACTGTAGAGTAGGTGATACCGTAGAGTAGGTGATACCGTAGAGTAGGTGATACTGTAGAGTAGGTGATACTGTAGAGTAGGTGATACCGTAGAGTAGGTGATACCGTAGAGTAGGTGATACCGTAGAGTAGGTGATACTGTAGAGTAGGTGATACTGTAGAGTAGGTGATACCGTAGAGTAGGTGATACTGTAGAGTAGGTGATAACGTGGAGTAGGTGATACCGTAGAGTAGGTGATACTGTACGTAAGCTACTCTATATCGCGGAACACGGATGACTCATGTGAGTCAGTAATTTTTGCAAAGAGATTATCAGTGCGCGTAGAGTGTGTGATTTATTTTGAAGTTCATACTGGGGAAATCGCGGACAGCACCTAGTCTATGAAAATTGCTCGAGGTATCAAAACTTAGAAAGATCCTATAGTGGAAGGACTCATAATATCGTCATCCATTTGCTTCAAATAGACCGTTGCTTTGTAGAAAACGGATATTTACGCGTAGTATAATGAAGATGGATATATATTATAATAGTGCTGAATCTTGTAAGATTAGTTCGTGGACTAGAAGGAATAGGACTAGACTGAGATGTTTTGATTGAAATGTGAATTATTACAAATGTATTAGAATTTCATTTTTAAAATTTACATCATGTGGATCTATTAATTTAATAAAACATATTCTTGGATATTTTATCTGTAACACATAAAGTTGATATTATCCATAGATTTAGGTATATTATACTAAATCTATGATATTATCTGTCTTGTATTACTATCTAAGCTATTGCTATTTACTTTACTATTTACTATTAAAGCGCTCCAACTGTAGAGTGTGAAGTTTGCACACGTTTATATTATGATTACCCATGTCAGTAAAGATATGATATGGAACTATTATAATTATGATTTTTGTTATACCTTTCACCACTTAACTATCAACCTACGCCTTGTCTTGGATAGGGAAAGGATCTTGGAAATGGAATATCTATTAAATTCAAAGTAGGTGGTTTTTTGATTAAATGATACTATCTATGTTGACGTAATCGTTGTTTGTAAACAATATTCCGTATCTTATCGATATACTCCTAATATTATTCAGTGGTTGCGTCGATATGCATTTGATAAAGCACGCACCCAAGGGCGTTTTTAGGGGCAGGAGGGTTCAGGGGTCGGACCTATTGTTCTCGTCAGTGATAATGAACTTAAAGTCCAGAGTAGGTTAAAGTGACTAGAAAAAACTGGTATCAGACGGAAGATTAACAGTACGAAAACGGAACACCTTTTATTTGGTTTTACTGGTCAATTTGAAAAAAAGCTAGTTTTTGCTTAGATGGAGAAATAGAACCAACCTGCTTCAACTTCTCGATGATCTAAAACGACGGTAGATTGACTGTGACGTAAAAGATAGATTATATGTGGGATGGATGGAATGGCTACAAGTCTCTGGAATAACTTGCTGCTCTGGAACAGCTTTAAGGTAGCATTCGGATCTTGGCTACTGCTGTACGGCGCTACCAAAAGCTTTCTTATAGCAGCGTCCGAGACCCGGGCAGAGACTGCCATGCGCAAACAGTTGTGCGTTTCGGTCGTGGGTCAAAGAAAAATATGATCATTTTATCAATGACCGCGAGCGGGTAGCACGACCATACTGCCTCCGGAGCGGCTCGGCAGCGCTGCCGAATTCGTGCGCATGCCACGCCACCCAGCCGCGTTACATGGTCGCTTGCGTCAGAAACCATTGCATACAAATAATCCCAACAAAGTGGTGCGGCGCGACCACGGTCGCGGCTGCCATCTACGTCTGCCAATATCCGAATGCTACCTTTGAATTAACAGAGGAAAACTACATGTTATCTTTATATCTAGAAACCTAACCTAACCTGGAAACATCATGTTGACTCTCTTGTGGTAAGGCTCAGAAAAATGATATACGTATTTAAGAACCTACGTGATGTAGCCAATGAAAAACTCTTGCTGCAGACATACAAAGCACTTTGTGAATGTTTGATAAGATACTGTATATGTGCATGGGGCGGTGCCGCTAAGAACTATCTTCTTGCTGCAGAGCGTGCCCAGCGTGCTGTTCTCAAGTTTCTGCTGAAACTGCCTTTTAGGTACAACACGACGTCGCTATATAGTCTCACCGGTGTGCTGTCTGTGAGAAAGTTGTTTATTTATGAAATAATAAGAAGATACCATAAAATGGTTGTGCCCGCTCTGCCTACCTTACATAGGTGGCGTGATCGTTGCCCAGTGCCTCGTGTTAAAACAGCCTTCGCACAAAAACATTTTTTTGTACAAGCGCCACATATTTGTAATACACTTAATAGATTGGAGCCATTGAAATCGCTCAATAGCTATCGATTAAGAAAGGCAATACTTCGCTGGCTTGAATGCCTAGATTATGAGGCAGCAGAAAATTGTCCTAAATATATGAATAAATATGTGTATTTATGTATATATATACATGTATTTTTAGCATAATTATATAGACAGACTCTTTAACCCATTCATCCAAGACAACCAATTCAATCCCATTTAATAAATGAACATGTACGTGCACACACATACATTAACACACACACACACACACACGCACACACACACACATTCCAACACACACGTATGTATTTGTGAACATGTCCCAATCACAACAAAATGCCAACATATTAAGTAGAATACTGACACCTGCGATACAGTTTATACTAGTGCAGGTGCCAGAAGGAATAACGTACCTATGTATCTAATTGTAATGATTTAAATAAATAAGAATGTATGTACCGATATATGGTTAAATTAAGTATCATTAATGTAATCAAATACGAGCTGTGGATCATGTAAATGAATAAATTTATTATTATAAAAAAAAAAAAAAATCTGTCCATTAAGACCTGTTGTAATCTATGGTTCTGAATGCAGAGTGATAAAAATAGCTGGTGAAAAAGAGTACATGCAGCGGACTTATAAGAAATGAGTATATAAGGGTCAGTTTGAGCTACAGTAACATAGAAGTTGAAGATTTCTCATTCACCGTATGAACTGTCACGACACTAGCAGTACCTATCTGTCATTGCTTCACGCCAATCTTAGAGAGAAGTGGTACTTCCCCGTTCGAGCCAGATAAATGCAGGCATCATTGTAGGCTTATATGCTGTGGACTTCGAAAGCTATAGATGTGCCCATGCACATACTCACTATCTATTGAATAGTCTCGTGTTCGTTAACAGATACCTATTGTCTTGAGATTTTTATGTAATTTATCTGTAATTTAGTATAGTAGACCCGTTGAATACAAGATTTGACCTCAAATAAATCAGGGTTATCATGTTACTAGTAGAAGGAAAGGCATACGTAGGATGTTTACTTCGGAAACATCAACTGCGGACGTGACCATTTCCGTCAGATAATTATTAAAATTTATGGGTACCTCTAATTCATCAGATACTGTAAGTAAGTATGTGTTAGGAAATTCATTTGCGTGCGTTTGGGCGCTTTTGACAACGCCTGGTGGACGGCGCTACTTCTTTAGCCAATGGTTCAGTATTACTATGGCCTGTCCGTTATACAGTCCAACTGGTCTAATTAACCAAAAATGTCTTCACAATATTGAGTCAGAAGTATGGACAATGACATGGTCAGATGTCGTCAGTAGTAATAATGTAAAAGTGAGCTGTTTGTTACACTTTCTCGCCGTAATTACTGAAATGAACATAGGTTACTTTTTTTTGGATTTATTTCGACACATATTCACATAGAGATAATTACCTAATGTGCCGCAGAGTGATGTATGTATGTAGGTATCTGAAGTCCACGCGGATGGAGTCGCGAGCAGATCTAAGTAACGTACCTATAAATTTTCTGTCTTAGTGAAGTTAAGTACCTATCCTTTTTAATTTTTTGTTACGGCGGGAAAAAATGTTCCTAACCGCACACCCCGTCGTTTTGGGCAACGAACAGGGTAGTGTGAGACCCTCACTCACTAAAGAAACCCGCTGTGTGCCGTCTCCGCCTTTATAGGCGGGCCACCGGAACCTTACATTCCTTCAGTGGTGAAGTTAAGGTAATATTATAATGCGAAAGTTTTTTTTATTTAGATATTTTTATATATATTTTTAGCATTTGACATGCTTAGCAACATACATTAAACACAAAGTGAAAAATGTGAAATCGAAAATAACAGTCACGAGCAGGATTCGAACCTGCATCTCCTGGATACCGTCCAAATGCTTTCATCATCAAAGCATTTTTCACTTTGTGTTTAATGCGAAAGTTTGTTTGTTTGTTTTTTATGTTTTATGCTGTAGGTAGATACTGACCCTATCTGGAGCCCAGAAAATAATATGCTACTTTCCATCTTGGAGAAATAAATAGTTCTCGTAGGATAGCTATTTTTACATAACATTAATGCTATAGAGGATTTATTAAATAGTAATAATTATATTCTGAAGTCCACTGGACGGAATCGCGGCCAGTATATTGTGTAGATGAATTTCTAAGTCGCGGCATAAGATTACTCACTCCACATAGATTTTTATTCTTTAGTGTTCAGATGCTACTTCCTAACTATTATAAAGCTCAAACAGAGCTGTGTCTGCACATTTAAGATATTTATATGCAAAAAGTACTGAACGGATTTTGATGCAACTTTTTTTATTTGATTGCTCTTCATTAGACTTAAAAGTGGTATACGATTTATCACTCTCCTACATCGGAACCAAAGATAAAAAATATTGATGATCGCTTTTGGCTGTGGCGAAGCCGCAAAAGCTAGTACCTATATTATACAGTTCAAATTTAGTTTTTTTTTTGTTTCAACGCATTAAGCTATGTGGCGATTTAAAAAAATGCATTCTATAATCTAATTCTTGAACTAGACGGAACTGAATAATAAGAAAAAGCGAGAACATTAAGCGAACAGAGTAATAGAGTCTAAATAGCAAGCATTAAGATTTCTTTTAAGTTCCATGGCGGTTGAAACCACGGGGTATAGCTACTATATATAGCTAAATATCTATATACATCCGGTGTGTTAAACAATAACAAACACAAACTCGTGAACATTATCTTTCTATTCATATTAAACACCAATAGGTACTTATTTAAATTGCAGTTTGGTGACCGTATCACGATACAAATGTAATCTACACAAATAAATAAAATTCAAGTGTCTGTTTGTAATGTCTAAACTCTAAATAATAGTTTCTTACTAAATTCTAGTGGTAGAGCCTTTCTTATCCCAGCATGAATGGGCCGGCTTGATCGGGGAAGTACCACCTTCTCACAGAAGATCAGCGTGAAACATCGGTAGGCTCTCATACCCTCGTTTTTCATATGGTGTGCTAAAGCGCCGCAAGCCCGAACCCCCTGCCTATCCTCTCTTTATAATCCTTCCTATGCTCTCCTCAGAATCCTACATTTACTCTCCTTATCATTATCTTTCCGCTCAATCTCCCATCCCTTTCTTTGGAAATGACGACGTGCGAGTAATGCCTCTGGCGTTACTACCATTGACCATCAGGTGGGCCGTATACTTGCTTGCCATCTACGTTATGTAAAAAGAAGTGCAAATGAAATTACCTATATACCTACAGTACTTACAACAAAAAAAAAACTTTATGACTAATCTATGAAATGACTGAATCTACTTGGACGAGGCTTTCACTGGCAGATAGCTGTGTTATGAGAAGTAACTTACTTTGGAAAAATAATTAGGGTTCCACGCAGAAAAAATTAAAACTATATTTCACGCAGGCGTAGTTTATAATATATACAATTAAATTTGATGACCATCAAATATTACACAAACGCATATCTGTAACTTACGGTCGGTCAAAGCAAAGATCGGGTGTGATCCGGATGGAATTGGAGCAAGTATCTATAGGTGATTGTAGGTCGCACTGTGACACTCCAAACCAAACAATGTCACAAATATCTACGTTATCAAGCGCCAGCGCGAGTTCAACATATTCAACTCTGTTCTAGGATTAGTCAAATGACATTTTTTTTTGATAACTGACTGTTTTAATAAAACAATGAAAAAATATGGTACCTAACAGTACATTGTTACCCTAGGGGTGAAAGTAACCTCGAACTATAGAAAACTAAATAAGTCTTTAACCCGAGGTAAACACTGTGCTTTTCATTACGAATCGAAAAAAAAAAATCGAAAAACATCCAAAAATGAATGTGAATTTTAATTTACATCAACTGCTGAGATTATTTATTTAAAGTTTATAGTAAAATTAGAGCAACTAGTTATAGTTAGTGAAAGGTTTCTTCCGGATATATTGATATTTTCTGGGAAACTTGAGTTTCTACAGTATCCAGGGGTTCTTGGGTGAATGTTGGTAGCCATTATTTTTCATTTTCAACATTGAAGAAATGGTAAAATATTTTACCTAAATCTATATTATTTTAAATAAATATTTGAAAGTAAGTAAATTATAACAGGTGGTCGTTAAAAAAAATCTTTATTTAATACTTAACTTTGTTATTTCAATTAAACATCGCGCTGTGATTGAGTGGCGTGAAGTAAGTTAGAATAAGGTTCAATAGAAATGTGAAAATAGAACTAGTTTTTTTTTAAATAATTTGACAGCCGTCAATTGAAAACTATTCTCCCTAGGGCTGAAAAGTATTACTTTCAACCCGCTCCTCAGGCAACTTCAAACCTACTTTCCGAGTATGAGTAATGAAAAGTACATATTTATTGTGCTTTCGAAAGATCAAGTAGCACGTACACGGTCAGATCGGAGGGATGAGCAGATGATATAAATTTATTCTACCAAATTCAGTATATCTAGTGGCAGAGCCTTGCATATCCCATCATGGATGTGTCAGCTCGACCGAATAAGTACCACCCTCTCACAGAATATCAGTGAGAAACTCCTACACTATCGTGTTTCATATGGTAAGCTAGAGCGCCAGCAGATCCTCGCCTTATCCACTCTTTATAATCCTTCCTCTCCACCTCCTATCCGTTCCTCTATTTCGTTGGAGTTGGCGACGCGCGACTCATGCTTGATGTTGCTAGCATAGCGTTCATTTACATGCATGCATCGTTCCGATAGAGGGCGTTGGTCGTTAAGACAAATGTGATAAGGAGATTGGGTATGTCTAAAAGATAGTACTGTAGCTCAGTGGATCAGAGCACTTCCCCGGATAGGAAGGGACGCAGATTCGATTCCCGCCTGTACTATAATACTCTTTTTCCTTATTCACAAATTATGATTTGTTCTTTATCTATGGTTACAAATGTCAAATTCCCATACATTTAAATAGTTTTCTATTAGCGTTATTGATCATAGAATGCAACTTGGCTAGGCCCACAGATGGTTCTACGGATATACATGGCATGGCCACTATGTATCTACAATACACAGTTAAAATATCAATAAAACACGCCATCCATCCATCAGCCTTTCAACGTCCACTGCTGAACATAGGCCTCCCCAAATTGGGGGTATAGTGCCGTAATCGCCATGTTTGGCAAGCGGGATGGCGATCGCAGTGGATGTAAAAATGGATATACATTAGTTATATGAAAATAAGTAGATAAGCATAAAATATTTTTTGCTAGCGTGTGTGTCAAGACGTGATGTAGTTTTTACATAATTATGTTACCTACTTTAGATACAACAATCTATTTAGAGATTATTTTTAACATTTGACCTGATTAGTTTTATATTCGGTTTTTATATTAAAACCCTGCATTAATTCCTGTATCGCGGGGGACTTAATAAACATACAAAATTCAGTAGTATCATTCTGTCCGTTTGCTTGTTTGAACCTCACACAGAAACTACTGAGCGGATTTTAATGAAAATTGAAAATGAAAAAGAGCTATAAGACTTAAAAAGTGATACACATTTCATCCCGCTAATATATCGGGAACTTGAGATATAAAACCAACTTTTAGTTGCAGTGGAGCTGTGGGCAAATATAAGTTGGTATACATAATAGTCAAGAGCCAGTCTAGCTGAGGGATTGTCCATTTTGGTACTTTGGACCTGCTTCTTTTCCGCATAATGACAGAATAATAGAAGTGTCACCATCTAAATCTATCCCGTGAATATCATACGAGGCGATTAAAGGAAGCAAGCATTAGTGTTAATGGGGTAGTTATTACGTATTGCTATCGGATACGAGCGAGACGGTACGAATCGGTATAAGTAACAATTTGGCGATGACCAAATTTTAAGTATTTCGATTACTACCTATAAAGCTAAAAGCTTAGAAGAATTATTGAACTTTTAATTCACATCATATTTATTACTCATAAATACACAACTTGATCGATAGGATACAATTTGTGTATAAGTTCAGACACACCTCATTAATGATAATTTTTATTTCTCAAATATCTTTAGCGTAAGTTCTGTTACAGCTTCGTATTAGTACCAGCAACCTGTCTAGCTTCGCACGGAGGCAATTTACTAATTAACCCTTTATTGGGCGCGCCTTAAAAGTAGCACAAGTGGTCGCGTGGGGTGTGTAGCACCCCACAACTAGTTTATTAAAATAAAATACGAAATCAATGCAAAACTAGACTAATTAATGAAAATATTCAAATTGCATATTAATCAACATTTAAACTCCTTCATAATATAATTAATATTTTTTTAAACAATGATGAATAAATTTTATAAATACTAGTTTAGAGTCATTCTAGTTAACGTAAAACGATACAATTTTAGCAGACTACGATCATATGATCATTACACATGTGTTTACGACACTTAAAGCATTTAGTTTTAAAGACATCTAAAACAAATGTGAAGTGAAGATTGGGTGTCACTATTAGGTGACTGCGATAGCTTAGCGATTCAGAGTACTTCCCTGGATTGGATGGAATACAGGTTTAGGTCCTGCTCGCAGTAAAGCTCTCTTTTTCTACTTTCACAAATAATTTGTCAATCCAGTATTTGTTTTAGACCATAAGTAACAAAGTTAACAATTATTCACCCACCCGAAGTTTAGTCTACACAAACAGTCACCAGGGGTATCTTGCACCCCAAACATGCTCCTCAAGCCAAACCGTTCACGATAATAATACCGTTCGCGACTAAATTGTAAACGTCAAACGTGTTTACGAAGCTACCTAGAAAACCAGCGCGCTAAATTAAAATGTTAAGAAGTTATTAGCCTGAAAACTTGCGTTGGGATGTATGACACCCCACGCGCCCAATTAAGGGCTAAGAATATGTTGACAACTCCTTAACTACAGTGAAAACCGTTTCAAAATCCTTTGCGTGGGAAGTAAGCAGAGAAACACACAGACACGGACGGGGACTATAATTTATACCTACTATAAATTTATATCAATCCTATATTTGATAAATTGTTTTTACAAAGTGGTTACCTCCACTCTTGGCACTGTTTTGTACCGTATAAGGTCCGAAGGTGCTATATAGAAAACTGTGGCATAAAGTCATGTTTTAACTCTCGAGCGCGATAGGTGTGCGCACACAGTAACAAACTCACTTTGTGTTCACAAATATTATGATTAATTTGTATAGTATAATCTATCATTTTGTACCTATATAATAATACTACTTACTTGTCATCACGCCATCTTTCTTGCGAGGTAGGCAGAGAGAACAGAAGATGTGAAATAAATAAATAAATAAATATTCCTGGACATTTTCATACAACGCCTCTGGTCCCAAACTAAGCTTAACGCTTGTGCTATGGGTACCAGATTACGGATATAATACATATACTACTTTTTTTTTGTAAATACATACATATAATAGATAGAAAACACCCAGACGCAGTACAAATATCTGTGTTCATCACACAAATAGTTGTCCTGGGTGGGAATCGAACCCACGACCTCGTGCACGGAAGTCGGTTACACTACCGACTACGCCACGAGGCCCACCACCATCTTTACACCAATACTCTCTTTGATACCTATTCGATCTCTTACGTCGTCGTTACTAAGGCGGTCAGTCCAGCGAACGAATTTTCGTTCACTGGGTCAGTCAGCCTAACTCCACAGATTTTCCGTAGAGATCGCATTTCGACCGCATTGTTTTTATTCTCATGGTCCTTTATACGAGTATAAGTATATCTACCCATCTCTCGGTTATATGATAATGTAATATATAATAATAACTATTGTACTGTCAACATAGGCCTAAGCATTAATTCATTTGGAAAGTACCTATCTTCTAGTTGTAATATTCATGAGTAAACACGTGGGAAAGGTGGCTGATGCAATCTAGCTTGTTTTATCGTGTCGCTTTAATTAACACACCTGCGCACGCGCGAGCGCACCGCGACGCGTCATTGAGATCCAATGGCTTCAATTTAAACAGAGCCAATCCCCGATGACGTCTGGTAGGGGTCTGCGGTTTCTAATATACACATACATGACACGTGCCGGCCAAGAGTTACATCAGAAAATATTGACTTATATTTAAAATTATTGTTATCAATGTTTTTTCTTTACAGTATTTGTTATAAAATAATATTTGTATGTGTCTACAGACTATTTGTGGGCGTGACAATAACATACAGTATAATGTATGTTGTTTTGAGTCAATAATGGTTCAAGTGTTGCTTTGCTTTTAAAGACACTTTTCTGATGTTTTAGAAGTCATTTTAAATATATCCTGTAATCATTAGTTTTGAATTAGTCGTGTGTTCTATTGCATTAAATAAAGAACTCCTTCCTTATTTTCATAGAATTAGAAACAGTGTCGCCTATCTTTGGTGTAATTTTTTTGGCTCTGTATTTTTACATATTTCAGGGAAGCGTAAATAGAATACTGGCTGTCATCACCTGCATCTTGCTTGGACCTTTTATGTCTCTGTATATCAGCTTTTTTGTGGGACAGCGTTTTTTTTATAAATAACAGTAGCAAACAGACAAGCGGAAGTGAGAGTGAGAGCAAGTGGTACTTAACCATTCCATCATCCCAGACTTACCATAGCACAGCCATGTCAAAATGTACAGAGTTATCTTAGAAGTAGGTATATCTTCTTAAATTTCTCCTTACATACCGACACATAAAACACGTAAAATAGACAACGGACGGTTGGCGAATTTTCACTCAGTACTAGATCCTAGCTTGGAGTTTTTTCTTCTCATTGTATCTGTTTACTTTTTCTCATCACTTCACAGAGCCGTGGGAGGAAAAGGGAGGTGTCATTCTCAGCCCGTTACTGCAAGGACTTTACGCCCTTACGGGATAAAAGACGACGTCATTTCTTGTATTGCACCCGAGAAGACAATCAAGCATCCTACGAAGAGCTAGCGACAGAGCATGAGCTAGCTTCATCGCATTATCATGCTAAGTATCTCTAAGCTATTCTGTGACATTATCGTCTTCTTATCAGTCAATTCAAATGACTTCGAGCGCATAGCTGCAATGTGTTAGTCTACATGATATGATCACAGCTGTTACAAGTTATGTTAAATGTTTTAAATTGTTATATCTTTAGAAACGTGCTAAATAGTTGCACCAGCTCAAGAATATGGATGATATAGACATATTAAAAGTTACATCAGACACATTTTACGCATCATATTATGTTTATTATAATTATATTATGCCAACTATGAAATTTATTTGTTTTTAATATTATTTTTATTTACCTCGGCATGTTTAGAAATTCAACGATAGTCAAATCGTGTATTTCAAACAATGGAATAGTAAAAAGGTTTTATAGGCTTGTTGATGAGAATGAAGGAGAGTTTGGTACAACAGACAGCTGATAGGTAGGTAGGTACTGATTACCATTTGTCCTTAGAATCTTCACCTAATATTTTTTGCCGTTGAATTCAGAAGTAGCTGTTACTTTAAACATGTCAAACCGGTACTGAATAGCGCAGTGAATTTAAGCTTATGTAACAAAATGTTATTTAACATAATTATTTTTGGCTTTGTCACAAGGCTAAATAGTAAGTTCACTTTGTGTAACCAACCCCAGGATTGTTTGAAACAGTTAGGGGTTATCAGAAACAGTTAGTTGATGCTAATTGTATGAGATACGTTTTTAACCTTTTGTTAGATCAATTTAAGTCAAAGAAGGAATATTACTTTCTTAGGTGTAGAGGGGAAGACCTCTCGCTGCCGGGCGTCGTTAGAGCGATGCTTGGCAGCGACAGGAATTGGGCTGCGGTCGTTGCCTTCGAGCCGGGCCCGGGAGGCCGATCCTTCTGCAGATCCGCCGCCAGCGACTGGGGCGACGCGTGCGCCAGTACTTGCGCCTGATGCCGCTCTAGCTGAGGCTGCGGGTGGATGGACCGGGGAACGTCCGCCACCCGCAAGGCCTCCCGCGAAGTTGCGACGCTCCGTGGGCGGATGCGTGCGGGGACACGAAAGGGTAAGTCGCCGGTGGACCACTGAAGGAATGTAATATGGTTCCGGTGGCGCCAATATAGGTGGAGTGACGGTACACGGCGGGTTTATTTAGTGGGTGAGGGCCCCACACTACCCTGTTCGTTGCCCCGAACGACGGAGTGTGCGGTTAGGTACATTTTTTCCCGCCTTAACAAAAAAAAAGGTGTAGTGAGCGATAAACCATACTGTACTCTTATATAACGGGAATTGTATTGAATCAGAGATAAAGGTAATGATTTGTTAATAAAATTTACGTCTCTTTATAATTTTACGTGATTTACGTTTCTATGTAGGTACCTATACGAGTATTTCATGTTTATGGAGACGAAGTTTCAAGCTCCTTAGTTCTTACAATATTCACAGTTTAATATTTAGGTTTTAAAATGTAAACTTAGCAGTTTCCAGGTAATATTGTTTATACTGCGTTTTAAACAGCTAACTTTACTTAATACTTAATTATGATAATATAACTCAGAAAATGGCGTGTAAATTAAAGTGAAACATTTGTGTTTTGTAGATGTGCCGATTTCTATGAACTTTATACTATAATGTCACCTGACACCCGCCAAAGTGTAAACAGCGAAAAATGTTTTTTCTTGATTGAAAATATATTATTATAATATTGTCTAATTATTAATATAAATAAGAAATATTCCGAGTGCAAATAAGTTTTACTAAAACTAACCGTGGGTGCAGTAGTATCAACCAAGCACAAGCTGTACGTAGCACTCTATCGCTCACGGACAAAACTAAAGATACGAAATGAATTGTTTTATTTGCAACAAGAAAATTGATTTAGGAGAACTGCTAAAATGTATTGGATGCAAGACAGGATTTCATTATTTATGCTTAAATATTACTTCGGTTGCTCACAGCTCTACAGCTCTGGACAGGCACAAATGAAGCGTAATTTTAAGTGTGAATCTTGTTTAGGTAAACATAACGCAGCGAGTTCGGGTAACGGATGACACCCCAGTACGGGGGGCTACCACCAAATTGATTAATCAGACTTTTGAGGACATATATAAGGAGAGTACTATATTACTGACCCCGGAAGAGTCTGCCTTTATGTCAGGTATAATGAAAAAAATTAAACAGTACAATAATGGAAAATTTAATGCGCTGGAAACAAAAATTATAGAAGAAATTAAGATTAGCTGTTATCCCCTTAGCTCTAAAGGAGTCAATTAAGGCAGGAGTTAATGGACAATAATAAGAAATACATATCATATGAACAAGAAATCATAAACTTGAAAAATGAGGCACAGAAAATAAAAAAGCAACAAACTAGCAGTAATGTCAACGCTAGCGGTCACAGTCAACCTCAAAGAGATTCTGCTATGCCTAGTAGGTCATCTGGTACGCAGCCATTCTCTTTAACTGGTGGAGTTAGCAGAGAACAGAGTAATCTTATGCCTAAGTCAGCAAAAGAGGGCTCGAGTATTAGTTACGCGGCGGTGGCTACGAAAAATACAAAAAGCAGCAGCACTGATGTCGCAGAAGGTAATAGCAATCCATGGATAGAGGTAAAATATAAGAAGAATCCGAAGAAAACGGGCCGAAATACCTCAAATCTGAACATTAAAGCAGTTGAACGTAAAAAATATTTACATGTATGGAGATTTGACAAATGTACCACAGAAGAAAATTTAAAGGAGTATATTACATCTATAATAGGAAATGATTCGGAAATCTATATAGAAATATTAAAACCTAAGACTGAGCAGAATTATGCCTCATTTAAGATAGGTGTTTCAGAAAATAACTATGACAAACTAAATAACCCAGATGTAAAAAAGTATGTATGTAGTAAACATCGAATTTAAATAGATTTTTTTTCGCCACCCAGCCAAACCAATTCAACAGCAAACCGAATAAGCATTCTATATCAAAACGTACGAGGTCTACGCACTAAGACAACAAAAATCTTATCTTTACTGGAATCATCACAATCGGATATATTTGTTATCACAGAAAGTGGTTTAAATGAAGCCATCCAAAACGCAGAATTTTTTATTACCCGACTATCAAGTGCTGTGGTGCTATCGGATGGATAGACGCAAGCAAGGAGGCGTATTTTTAGTAGCCACACCGCGATTCGAGATACGAGAAGTGACAATACCAGGTATAAACATAGATAAGCATAAGTTCGAATTAGTCTCTGCGGCAAAACCGATTTTTGTTCACATGTTGTATAGTTTATATTCCGCCAAAGACATGAAAATGAGTATATGATTATGTTCCATTTATTAGAACAAATCTCTGTAAAATATGGGAACAGTGTGGTTGTACTCGTACTAGGAGATTTTAATTTGTTTTCATGTAGTATTAATGTACGTAATTATTATGAATATTTTGTAGCCTTTTGTGAGCTCGTTCAGTATAACACGGTACCAAACTGTGCGGGTAGACAGTTGGATCTCGTATTCAGCGCGGGCGAAGTATATGTGCGCGAAGCTGATGAGACGCTGGAGCCCGTGGACGCATACCATCCGCCACTTGCGGTAAGTATCAGACTGGCCTTGCATGCGGCGGCGCCGGTGCCCCCTACATTTACATCGGATTACTTCCCTATGAGAAAAAGTAAGCAATACAATTTTAATAAATCCGATTTCTATCACTTATATTATTTATTGTCTAAAATAGAATGGAGTGAATTATACAGTATAAATGATCCTGACGTAGCTTTAAATTTATTTTATGATAAAATATATGAGGTCTTCGACACTTGTGTTCCATTAAAACAAACTAACTCTATAAATACTAGATATAACTATCCCATATGGTATACGTCTGATATTATTAATGACATAAAGTATAAATATGAGCTACACAAAAGGTATAAATCCAGTAAATCTCATTGCGATTATAAAGCATTTGCTCGGTGCAGAACAAATATAAAAACCGAGACGGCGCAGGCACACGACTTGTATCATGTCCAGAATGCGCTGGCGCGCTTGCCAGCTAAACGCTCTGTGGGTCCCGATGGCATACCACCATTCGTTTTCAGGGACAGTCGTATGGTTTTAGTTAGAGCCTTTACTACATTTATTTAATGTCTGTATTGCTACTGCGACTTTCCCAGAACGATGGAAGCTTATACGTGTGGTACCCGTGCTGAAAGGGAAGGGAGGTACTACACCCAGTGATTATCGTCCAGTAGCGGTACTATGCACTCCAGCCAAGGTTTTCGAGGCGGCCATTCACTGCTGCTTATATCCACAAATAAACGCCCAGCTGTCCGATGCACAACATGGCTTTCGTCTTAGGCGGGGAACAATGGGCAAATTAATGCATCTGATGTCGGTATTAGTGCCCTCGGTAGATGCCGGACGACAGGAGGACGTTGCCTATTTCGATTTCAGAAAGGCTATTGATACAGTTGACAATGACGTTCTCGTATCAAAATTGCCTAGCTTCGGATGCACGCCACATACACTAATATTTTTCGCGAACTACCTGCGAGATAGACGTCAGTATGTCGACTGTGGTGGATATCTTTCTAAACCTTACTACACGAGATCTGGTGTAAATCAAGGCAGTAACCTGGGGCCCCTTCTTTTCATTTTAATTATAAATGATTTGCCTAATATCTTCAATAGATCCTCATGCCTGCTTTTTGCTGATGATTTGAAGTTGGCTCTTGAGGTGGAGCGGGACTCTGATTGTGGTGTGCTTCAGAACGACATAGACAGAGTTGTAAAGTGGAGTCTAGAGAATAAACTTTCCTTTAATATAAACAAGTGCTAGGTGTTATCATACAGTCGCGCTTGTGCCCAGTTACACCACCAGTACTACTTGGACAGAGTGCCACTGCAGCGGGTCACTGAAGTCAAAGATTTGGGAATAGTTTTTTCTGGAGATTTGAATTTTAGGAAACACGTTATTGAGTTCTGTCAAAAAGCTTTCCGTAACCTGGGTTTCGTTCTGCGTCAAGCTGGCCAATTTACGAATATAAGCGCATTAAAAGCTCTATTTGAGGCTCTCATAAAGTGTCACTTAGAAGGCAATGCTGTGATTTGGTCTCCTCATGAAGTCAAATATAAATTTATGATAGAACGGATACTAAATAAATTTTGCAGATTTTTATACCATAAATTGTATGGGGTTTACCCAGGATATCCATTACTCTATCCCACTTTATTTGTTGTTGGCATGGTAGGCTATTATACATTAGAAGTAAGAAGAGAGGCAGCCTTAGTCATATATTTATTTAAAGTTTTAAGAGGCGTAGTAAATAATCCTACTATCCTTCAGGTTTTTAATAGTTTCTTAACTTAATTTTTATTGTAATAATTTTGTTTAATTAAATCAGCAATTTTGGAGAATTCCAGACATAATAACGAAAACTTTTACGTTTGGCACGTATTGTTAATTTGTTTCTTTTTTTATTTTGCTTTAAACAGTTTTCTATATTCACTGGTACTCTCAAGAGAAGAGGCATAGATACGCTATTTTCCCTACAAAACCGTGATGCTAATAGAGAAACTCTAATAATGCTTTAACGGAGCTATAGACATGGCTAGCTAGCCTGTACATTAAAGGTACCCATTTAAATAAAAAAATATTGTCAAGTTAAGTAATATCATATTAATATTACAAATGTGATGTGGTTTGTATGTTTGTCACTCGATCATGCAAAAGCGGATGAACAGATTATGATAAAATTTAGCACACAGATAGTTTATTAAGTAGATACTTTTTATCCCGGCAAAATGCTAGGTTCCTATGGATTAGCTATTTTGCTTCGAGATATTATATGAGCCATAGAGTGACGTACCTGATTCAATTCTGAGTTCCACGCAGACGACGACGCGGGCAGCAGCTAGTCTATAGGTACTATTAAAAAGCTGTAACAGAGCTGTGTCTGTACATTTAAGATATTTGAGAAAAAATGACTTTTAGGCTATATACCCAACCACTGAAGGAAAGTAATATGGTTCCGGTGGCCCGCCTATATAGGCGGAGAGACGGCACACGGCGGGTTTATTTAGTGGGTGAGGGCCCCACACTACCGTGTTCGTTGCCCTGAACGACAGGGTGTGCGGTTAGGTACATTTTATCCCACCTTAACAACCAAAAAGAAAGCTATATACCTAGGCGTGTCTGAACACGAAACAATTTTTTTTAGATTTTAGTCTGTTTGTTTGTTTATCTGTTTGTTCGTTCGCGCATCACGCAAAAATTACTGAACAGGTTTTGATGCAATTTTTTTTGTTTGATGGCTCTTGATTAGACTTAAAACTGGTACATAGGTACCAGTTTTAAGGTAAGGTAAGTATAGACTTTAATTCCGCTACTATATCGGGAACCTGAGATATAACCAAAAAAAATAGCATTAGGCTGCGGCGGAGCCGCGGGCAAAGGCTAGTGTCTCATTACATAAAAATAACAAAATATGAAATGCATTTTTATAATTATTCTTCGATATCGGCAACATATACTTTAATCTTTTTAACAGCTATTTCGCCTTTTCGCTATCCCTGAGTAGAAATAATAGCGCCTATTAGGTAAATGTACTGGCAAATCGTGTTATTTAAAGTCCCATAATGACGTTGATATAACATGTTCGGTTATTATACCGAAATAAGCATAAAGTTAATAGTTATCAAGTAGGATTGCCGCGCTGAATTGCTAATGGAATATCTCGATAACATTTGCCTACTTCGTGTTAATTAAATTTTGCTAAAAAATAAAATGTGTATAGGTATTTACAGTGTCGGTGTGTATCTGAGTATGTGTGCGCACGATTGCGTACCTATAGGTATGGGTGATAACATATAACCCGGGGAAAAAACATAGGGATACTTGCCTAGCAAGTATATTATCTCTATTTGCAAGTCACTTTTATTTTATCTCTTTTTACTAAGGAAAATAAAACTAGTTTTGGAGTCGTAAATAACTCACGGGCATAAGTGTTCAACTGGTTCACGGCCAATAACCTTGTCTAAAATTAAACAAGACATGCTTACCATACAATTCTCAAAGCCGTAACTAATGTAGTACTACTTCTTCTTTTTTAATTATGGCAATCAGCCTAAGTGATTGTTGCCAGTATCATGTTTTATGTAGCATCAAGTAAGTTTAGTAAAAATAATTCGTTAAACAAGTCACAGGCAAAGTCATACAAAGTCAGTCATAGTCTATAGTAAAGACAAATTATTTGTGAATAAGGAAAAAGATTTTTAGTACGAGCGGGAAACGAACCCGCGGCTTTTCCAATCCGGGCAAGTGCTCTAAGCCACGGAGCTATCGTACCGATCTTTAGATCATCCCAATCTTCTCATCACATTTGTCTTTACGACCAACCTTTCTTTTTCCTTATTCACAAATAATTTGTACTTAAAAAGTAGCGGAACCTGTCTAATGCTAAAAAAAATATGGATCAAAATGTATAGTCAAGTCAGTCATGCCTCAGCAAAGTGGTGGCGACTTTACTGGAAGCTTATTGACCAGTTTTGGGCGAGTTTTGAGCTTGAGCCAGTTTTAGAGGCAACATGAAAAAACATGTTTTGCTGCATTATATCACTTGCCAATACAAGCACATGCGCAAATAGTTAATTGGTAAAATGACACTACTTTTATGTTAAACACAAAGTGAAAAATGTGAAATCGAAAATAACAGTCACGAGCAGGATTCGAACCTGCATCTCCTGGATACCGTCCAGATGCTTTGCCAATTCAGCCATCGTGACCCTTGCTCCTGACTGCTAATCTCGATAACACATTCATACTTAACGTCTTTGGGTGACGCCTGCACCATCTGTCGGAAGTATTTTCATACATTATACCGACCAGGTAAACTTAATTTTACAATTAAGATTTTACCTAATAATGACGCAAACCCTATAAATATTTAGATATTTTTATATATATTTTTTGCATTTGACATGCTTAGCAACATACATTAAACACAAAGTGAAAAATTTTGCATCATTGCACAGACGAAGCTCTGTTATAGCTTTATAATAGTATAGATAAAGAAAACATTTTAATACAAAGCTCACTGTTAAAATAATATTGCAAAATAATTAATAATAAGAAGTGTGAAAAGTTGTAAAGATGTTTAGATGTGTTGATAATTGTTGGTCAATTAGTACAATGACAATCGAATTTGGATAATGATTAGTACCTAGTTATATAGAATGAATAGTTCCCGTGATGAATAGTTGCCGTGTGTGGCCAGCTTTAGAATTGTCCTACCCCTCTCCACCCATGGGAGTCGTAAGAGTCGACAGAGGGAACGCCGGGGGAGTGGGCAGCAGCACTTCCTCGAGTATTAACAATATCCACTGCGACCGCCAACCCGTCTACCAAGCGTGGCGATTACGGCACTATATGAGCCTCCCATATGAGCGAAACTCATAAAATGGCCTCCAGTCACGGCAGTACCGCTATTCCGTGACCTAATTGTAGCGAGCCCGGTAACGGTGGAGCAGGGGGTGCGAAGAATCTCCGGTCGCGGCAAGGCTACCACAAACAACGACCTCTGGCCCTGGTAACGCACAACGTTCGAACACATCAGAGCCACGAGAGAATCACTGAGCTGGAAGAGGAATTGAGCAAGATCCGCTGGGACATTATAGGGTTGTCAGAAGTCCGAATAGAGGATGAGGGCACGACAACCCTCCAGTTCGGGAACTTGCTCTTCCACCGGGAGGGCGACAACCCAAGGGGGTGTCGGGTTTATCGTTCGCAGGTCTTCAGGAAGCAGCCCCAGCGGAAATAGACCTGGATTAGGCCTGATAGTTCAGTAAAAAACGAGATTGACTTCATCTTGTCGGACAAACGACATTATATTCAATGATGTCTCAGTGATCAGCAGGATTAAAACTGGGAGTGATCACCGACTAGTCAGGGGCATCTTGAATATTAGCACGAAAGTCAAGAGGTCACGCTTGATGAGGTCTACACTCCGACCAACATCTGCCCAATACCAGAACCCCGATAGCTTTCAGCTCGAACTACAAAATCACTTCCAAGTTATACAATCTTGAGAGATTGTGCAGGTATCACCTGTGTGTTCTTGTCCACACTTGTAACACCTTGGTGTTGACTGAAATAGATGCCTAACATGACCGAACCGACAACAGTTGTAGCATTGTATAGTTGGATATATATAAAGTTCCACTGACAGAGCAGTATAACACATATATACACACGCTTGGGCAATACCTGACCATCCAAGGTGAGAATTACAGTTCCCGTATTATTAAAATCAGTTTTATGACAAATTTTCTTTTTAATTCTTCTAATTTTAATAACCGGGGCCACAGCCTGTTGAAACAGAAGTATTTTCCATGATTTCTTGGTCAGACCATTCAGGTGGGACTCCTTTTACGAATTGATGATGGAAAAAGTAGATATAAATGCCTTATATTTTTCCTTGTCTAGAGCAGAACTGTTCAAGCAAGAATTAGCATCATTATAATTTGAAAATTCAAGAGACATTTTATTACGCCCTATTTTTTTTAAACTTCCATTAACAATGTTATTATAAGTGTTTTTCTTCAAAAGACGCCTAAAAGTGATAGGATTAACATAAGCATTATTGTTCAATTGCTCTCTTTGTATATGCACAATATCTCCATTTAATGGAGATGCGTCTGATTCGATGTATGATAGTCTAGCCACCGAATTTTGAGAATGTGTTTCTATGTTCGCATTATTAACTTGATTTTACTGTGAACGAGTTGTTTGATGTTGGGGATCAGGCAAGGTTGAAGCGGAAATGTTAGATATGTCCATCTCTTGCGATGCGCAAATGCAGTCGCTGTCTTTTTTCCCGCCATGTTTGCAGCGTCTTTTATTGCAATGTCTGCATATCGAAGGCCTAGCTGATAGCATCTTACGTTTAGAACTATTGTGATTTAGTGAGCTGTCTGTATCTACACTATTATCGTTATTAAATGTAATAGTTACATAGTGGGCGACCTCATGACTGGTTCCACTCGGGTCCTCGGGGGGATCTATATTTTACATTTAAAACAACTTAAAACTTACCGGCACGAAGAAAATCACTAAACTACTTTATATATATATATATATACATACTAATATTAAATATATACAGAAACAAGATCAATGCGGTCGAAATGTATCTCTGCGGAGAATCCGTGGAGTGAGGCAGACTGATCGCATTCGTCACGACGACCTAAGAGAACGAGTAGGTATGAAAGAGAGTATTGGTGTAAAGATGCGAAAGGGAATGTTCCGATGGTTCAGACATGTGGAAAGAATGCCGGACGAGCGACTGGTTAAGAAGATATACAATGCGAAAGTGGAAGGATGTAGGTACAGTGGGAGACCGAGACTCACCTACCTAGACCAAATCGGTCATGTATTGAAGGAAGGTGGAGCCAGGAGTCTCTGAAACCGGCGAGCGTGTATGAAGAGAATTATGAATGTTGAGGAAGCGTGAGATGTGTGCAAGAATAGAGCCTCTTGGCACTCTGTTCTCTCTGCCTACCCCGCAAGGGAAATGGCGTGATGATAAGTTAGTTAGTTAGAAACAAGATCCTGTGACCCTATAAAATAAATTAAAATACGCTTATACAACAAAACCACGACCGCCAGATTTGGAATTCCCGCGCTTTTTTTCTATGGAAAACAAGTAATATTACCAGTTCCACCGTGGCACCAGCGCCGTAAAAACAGCTTAAAGGATAAATTATGTGTGTGGGGAAGCTACCGTAAAAGAAAACACGGTACGTTTTTGGATCAGAGGTTTTCGTTATTTAACAAACCGCGTGGACGGGACGGCCGGAGACCCATGTACATAATGAAGAATTAAAAGTGATCGTGGAAGCGGATCCATCGCTAACCATGTCAGAGTTAGCGGCAGGCTTCGGTGTGAGTGATAAAACAATTTTAATTCATTTGAGACCAATTGGAAAAGTGAAAAAGCTCGAAAGCTGGATACCGCATGAATTGAATGAAGCAAAACAACAAACACGAGTCGAGTGCTGCGTTACATTACAGAACCGTCACAATAACGAGGGGATTTCGAGTCATATCTTAACTTGTGATGAAATATGGATCCTGCACGATAACCGGGAAACACCTCAAGTTGGTTGAATCCAGGAGAACCGGCCAAATCCTGCCCTAACCTAAAGTTGACTCAGAAAAAGGTACTGGTATAAGTGTCTGGTGGGCCAGTGCTGGTGTCATACGCTACAGCTTCATAAGATCTGACCAGACGATTACGACATATCTGTATTGTCAACAACTGCAAACTATGATGGAAAAGGTAGCCGTTAAACAACCGAGACTGGTCAATTGCTCTAGCCCACTGCTGCCTCAGGACAACGCTAGAACACACACTGCACAACAGACAAAGCTGCGATTGGAATGTCTCCGACACACAGCGTACTTCTCGGACCTTGCTCCAACAGATTACCACTTTTCCAGAACTTTTTTCCTCGCAAGAAGTTGTCCCTTCGAATTAATACATCCACGGCTATAGTTGCACTGAGTATTTGCGTATTTGGTTGTTTTGTGTATAATTATCTCGCAATTAACAGAATGTATTTATAAATTGCATTTATTATTGTTTTTTATATAACGTTGGCATATATTTATCCAAAACACTGATGAATGCTGACGAGTGTCATCTGCAATCAGTAATAATATATTTATTGTATATTGTAATATTGATAAGATGCATTCAATGTGTCTGTCAAGTGTTGATAAGTTGAGTATCTGCTAATTTCCGGTTTAGAATTGACCTTATTAAATATGTTTGTTTAGCTTAGATAGGTACGCATTAAAAATTATTTTATTTTTATAATAAAATATATAATATGATGTTAAAACATGTTCTTTTGTTTTAAGAAAGAATTTATTAATGCCTGTCTTCATTATCATTTCTCCTGCTGCCGCACTGGCCTCAATATATCTGTCCAGTTACACTAAAATAATTTCCATTGAATGTCTTAAATATGTACTTTAAATAACCAGGTGGACCGATGACCTGATCAAAGCCGTAGGCAGCCGTTAAATACAGACTGCCTTGCTGCCCAGCTGTGGACGATGGAAGGCTGAAGGACAAATCAAATATACAGTTAATTTACCACCTCAACCATTTCCCTGTGTGTTGTCCCGTCGGCGAATTGGGTTCGCGAAGGAGGATTCCTCCCGGGCCCTCTCCGTCGCCTCCTTCCGCGAGATGACAGCCTCGCAGAAGGCGGCGACCGCGGTCCAGGCCCTGTCACTGCCAACCATCGCTCGCGCAACGGCCAGCAGCGACAGGTCCACGCCTATGACTGCAGCGAGTTCCCGGCGCTGCTCATCTCAAGCCGGGCACAACTCGAGCGTGTGCTGCGCCGAGTCCTCGCTGCAGTCGCAGTGGTGACAGCCTGGGGTCGACTCCTTCCTAGCGATCGTGTGCAGGTATTTGCCGAAGCAACCATGCCCCGACAAAACCTGCACCAACCGGAAGGTAAGGATCCAGTGCTGAGTCCCCCGTGAGGTGACGGCTTCCGCAGCCGTGGCCTTTAGGCATAGTATGGCGCCGACCGTAGACCGACCCACCCTAAACCCAAACTGTGCGTCTGACAGGTCGGGGCCGACCGCTTCGAGGTGTCGGACAATGCGAGCAGCGACTACCCTCTCGAACAGTTTGCCCGCCTCATCCAGCAGCACGATGGGCCTGAAGGCCGTGACCGTTTGGAGACCGTCCCGGCTTCGGCAGGAGCACGAGCTTCCCCTCCTTCCAGCAGTCAGGGAACCGTCCGGACACCAGGCAAGCGTCGAACAGCCCCCTGAAGCGGGGCTCTAGGTGGTCGAGGACCAGGGCCAGCACTCGGGCGGGAACACCGTCCGGCCCAGGGGCGGCGCTTCTCCGCATACGCGCCGCGGCCGCTCCTATTTCCGAAGACGGTGTCCCCGAGGTCGGAGACGTTAATTTCCCGCCGGGCCTTCGTCAAGACGGCCTCATAGGTCAGGCCCTTTGCCTTAGCCTCAGGCAGCACGGTGATAATTACCGCGGCTGCCTTTGGCACTTTTAGATTGCGCGATTTCTTTATTTTTGGCGCTTTTGGAGCCTCACCTTCTGAGATATTGGCGCCCCTTCGCGCTCTGCGGCGACGCCGCGACTTTTGGCTCGGGATCGCCGGAACCCCACAACCTGCCAGTCCCCGTCTGTGGACGTAGCAGCGGCAGGGCCGGAAGCAGAGGCCGGAGTCATGACCACTGTAGCCCGCAGGGGTGCAGCAGTCTGACGTGGCGCATTAGCGCGCGGAGGCGCAGCGGAGCTTGGTAGAGGTGAGAACTCCTCTCGGGTCTGCAGAAAAGTGTTCAATGATCGCGCGGACCGTTCCCTCTTCTAGCTTCGGTCCAACGCCTGGCTGAACAGAGGACCGCGTCGAGGTGGCTGCTGGGAGCCCAAGTCCAAAACCCCTCCCGTTTTGACCCTTCGGGTACGGAATCCTAAGAACTATTCGATGCGAATGAATTATTTATTGTATAGCGTAAAATATTAAAAACACAACAGAAAGGGACGGGGCTGAGTCTAAGTGAAAATCATTTCGGTTTCTCCCGAGGGCTCTCAATCGTGAATGTTATCATGCATGTAAAGAATCGAGCAGAGGAAGCAGTTTTCCAGGTTACAGTGGTGTTGGCAGAATGTACCGCTGTGCAGGCCACTGGAGAGAATATACGCAGTATCAGAAGTCCACCAAGTAAGGGCGGGTGAGGGCGCACGATGGGTTTTTAGTGGGTGAGAGCCCCACACTATTCCGTTGTCTCACTGAGCTGCGGGGTGTATGAAGAGTACATTTTAGCATACCTAAAAAAAGTCTTGGCGGTGTATCACCAACAGTTTTAATACCTAGCCTTGGATTTACATTAAGGCGGCACTTCTTTATCATCGGGTGCTGACCTATATCCGGCGTTGGAGTTTATTTATCAGGGAGGACCTTGACCGTCTACCCGAGTCACAATGGTACAACCATTCCTATACCGTTGGCATAAGGAGGCGTGGAAGCGAAGGGCACAACCAGTATCCCGAGAAATCAATGAGCAACGGTTTAAGCTCCAAGGGATGTTACTGGCGGAATGGAAGGAATGACTTGTGCGACCAAGCACATGACACATCACTAATAGCGCCGCTAAGACCCATCACGAGCGGCTGGAGAGATGACATGGCGCCATTCTTTACCGGCTGACACATATGTGCTCTCGGGCTAACCGTCTCTTTGCAAAATACACTCCTACACTACTGTTTTTCGATACTCGTATCTTCATTTATTCACCTCAAGCTGCTACCCGCCACATTCGTCACGCGGTATTTAGTTACTGTAACTATAGAAACAGAGTATAAATTAATCGATGATATCATAATTCATATCGGTTTAAGAGGAGTAATAATTCGGTTTCGTTACTTATATATTACACTAGGTATTTTTAGAGGGGCCCTGTATAAATGTTTATATTACTTGAAAGTGGACATTTTAATAACCACTAGCTGCCACACGGCTTCACCCATTTTTTAAGAAAGGCTACATATATGTTTGATGTCGCAGTCCAGATTTAACCTTTCTAATGGCGCTTAATTGATCAATTCTAAGGGTTATCAAATGAAAAACGTTCTGTTCTATTTAGATTAGCGTTATAACTCTTTAGCGTTATTATATATATACTATTATAAAGCTGTAACAGAGCTACGTCTGTACATTTAAGACATTTGAGAAAAAAATACTGTAATAGGCTATATAGGTAATAAATGTGGGGTGCTGTTCCCTCGTTGGATGATTGATAGAATAAGTAAAACGGAGAATTGAGTTTTTATGGATGTATTAAGTTATTCACAATTAATTGATTATTATGCTAAGATGAGAGAATGATTATTGCCGATGATATTTATTGATTACGTGTGAGTGCTACGCGGATTGTTTTAACACTGTTTAAAATGATTGCTTTAAACTAACATATTGACGTAACTGCGAACTGTGCCAATTGTGTGAAGCGTCAGTAAAATAGTGTTCGGTTGTCCCGAACAATAGGCGTGTCTAACACAAAACGCTTTTTTTTAATTTTTGTTTTTAGATTTTTTGTCTGTTTGTTTGTTCGCGCATCACACAAAAACTACTGAGCGGATTTTGATGCAAATCTTTTTGTTTGATAGCTGTTGATTAGACTTAACAACTGGTATACTAACCGGTATACCGTTACTACATCGGGAACCTGATATATTAACAAAAAAACTGAAGTCGTTCAATCAATTTAAAACGTAAAGAAGCTAATTTGCTAATTATAAAATATATGCCCCGCTAGACGATCGATAATAATATTGTTTTGATGTTCATATTGTCCATAGATATTTTTAAGCTCAGCGATTTCATTACCTAGATGGTAAAACCTGAAAAATCACAAAGATATTTTACTATTTATAGTTTATTATAATATAGTCATAACATAATATTGCTGAACATAAAATCACTTAATTATGAAGGTGTCAAATCATTATTTCGTGATTTGCTACTAGGGAACCGATTGCTAGCACTTTTCTACAGGAGCTTGTTTGTAAACCGAATTTTATTTTCAATCCGTACATGAATAAGAATACATGTCACTATCTCAATATTTCCTGCGAATGTTGTATGAGGCAACTAAGGAAAGTAACCAATTATCACCCATTGCATTACTGGTGGTAGGGCTTAGCACGAAGTGTGAAGGGAGTACTCACTTGTAATCGGGCCCAAGTGATTCGACCACTGACCGCGGGACCGACCATGAAGCACTAGATGTGTGTGTGTTTTAGTTGTAGCTTGAGATAGCCGTCCATTTCACATCCTCGAAAGGAAATTGTGAGCAGCAACTTGACAGTACTCTTAGTACAGTTACTACGGAAGTACCTTCAGGTTGCTCGTTTGTCTCTTTTAGCAATAGAAAATAAATACCAGTACTAGAAGTAGGTACTCTGCACCTGTCGCATAACTACCTATTAATTCCACTATGGCACATAATAACACTTTAAATAGTAATCAGCAATGGCTCATTGGGCCAGCGTGGCGGAAAATTACTCTCACTATGAAACTAGGCAGTATCCAGCTATAAATACAATAGTAATAGCAGACTAGTATCTACTCTGTGGTAATAGCTTTTGAAAAAATATATAATGGCCCGAATAACTCCAGTTTAGTTGTATCTGAACCAATATGGTTCCTTTACTTACTTACTTAATTATCATTACGCCATTTCCCTTGCGGGGTAGGCAGAGAGAACAGAGTGCCAAGAGGTTCTATTCTTGCATACATCTCTCGCTTCCTCAACATTCATAACTCTCTTCATACACGCTCGCCGGTTTCGGAGACTCCTGACTCCACCTTCCTTCAATACATGACCGATTTGGTCTAGGTAGGTGAGTCTCGGTCTCCCCCTGTACCTACATCCTTCCACTTTCGAATTGTATATCTTCATAACCAGTCGCTCGTCCGGCATTCTTTCCACATGTCCGAACCATCGGAGTATTCCCTTTCGCATCTTTACACCAATCCTCTCTTTCATACCTACTCGCTCTCTTATTTCGTTGTTACGAATGCGGTCAGTCAGCCTCACTCCGCAGATTCTCCGCAGAGATCGCATTTCGACCGCATTGATTTTACTCTCATGCTCCTTTTTGCATACCCAACTCTCGCTTCCATACAATAACGTTGGGACAAGCACTGCGTTGTGTATTGCGACACGTGCCTTCTGGCTGAGGTGATGACTGCCGAGAAATTGTCCCAATGCTCCGTTCACTCTATTTCCCGCATTCACTCTTCTCTCTACATCAGTGGTGTACCTTCCATCCCGACTGAATCCAGATCCAAAAAAATATACAAATTCATCCACTTGTTCTAGCACACCATTTCCTATTGCTACTCTAACATCTGTTCTGGCTTCTTCTCTTTCAAAAACCATTATTTTGGTTTTGCTTTCAAAAACCATTATTTTGGTTTTGAACCATTATTTTGGTTTTGAACCATTATTTTGGTTTTGGTTCTTTTATTTAACATTATACATGAATTATTTGCTTGGTATCTTAAGCGATTTGGAATAGAGGTTTTTTTTATATCAAACGATCACAATCAACAACGGAAATAAAACCAATGTATCTAGATAACAATATATTTTGTCATCACGAACAAACTTAACAACAGACTACAACATAGACTTTCAACGAAATCAAACTGCGCTAAATTTAAAATTAAGTAGGTACTTAAAATGCATCTGAAATGTTTACCAACACGTTGAGAATTTATTTCAAAATATCATTGAACCTCTAAGGTTTTGAGAATAAACAATAGCAAGATAAAATAATGGACGGTTTATCTGCTATATAACAACTAAAGCTGCTTGACGATAAGGTGTTGTAAATTATACTAGGTACCTATTAAGTTGACATCATAATGCAAATACTAGGTATTCTAGATAATACATAAATAGTAGTATAATAATAAAATGTTGGTAAACAGATCTAAGTTATAAATTATATTGTTAGAACAATATTTTACCAAATATATTTCTTAACCTAAATACAGAATTTTCTGCTAAAATAACACGTTATTCCCTACATTTAAATTGCTTTTGGTTTTTTCAGACGTGTTCAAACGTACATAAATGATGAATTGACTCAAATTGAAGGGTGGCTGAAGTAGCCGTACCTAATTGTCATACAATCATGTCCACTTATTAGTAACCATAAAAACTTAGCAATTACCTTTAATTACAATTATATATGTAATACAATTATATAAGTAAATTTTAAAATTAAACTATTATTTGTACAAAATATAGATACTTTATTCAGTGAAAATTTATTATAAAAGTGGATAAATCTCAGGAAAGGCAAACCTCAAGGTGATTATATATTTGACTTCAGAAAATTAAAATGAGGCTTCATTATTTCATTAAAACACCATGTTGTGTCACCATCGTTAATATACAATAAAATAAATAATAAGCATTATTTGTTAAATTGCGCAATATTCCACAATTGTAAATATAATAATTTTAGGTAGGTATATATATCGTAATCATCTTTATATTAGAAGCATATTTTATGATTAGCCATCCATGAACTGTAGAAGATAACTCTGCAGAGATAATGTTGGGCTGACGTCTTTGAATACTTGGAAATTGGAATTATGTTGGAATCGTAAAATGCGTTTGGCACTAACTTTAATGAATATGTATAATATATTATATTACAACACATTTAAATGTGATATTTACAGCTTATCCATAGCTTTAGATACATAATGTATATTTACAACGGTCACTGATTGCTATAATAATGGATAATGAGATTCAGATAATATTATGACATGTTACATTTATACAATATAAATACGCGCGTATTTCAAGTCTTGGAACGTGTACAATATCTACAGCTGTAATAATAAGTTATAATAAAGCTCTAGCAACATGGCAATACTCACATCAATACATCAGAGTATAAATTTGTACAGGCGTATGGCAATCATGCGACATACTCTTACACAATGGATACATCGTCCACTGTACTAACTAACAATGCCTTTTAACTTGCAAAAATAAATAGTCACGTTATAGTTTAGATTTGTTTAAAACATAGAATGTTTACAGAGTGAATAGCGAATAAATAACTCTTCATTATATATACGTAGACACGCTCTTTTTATAAAAAATCAAATGGTGGCAAATAACCTGCTTGATGTCGAAGTAGTTAACTGTGGTTTATAGACGGCCAACAACAGCAGAAGTAGTATCTACCTTTTCACGTGTTGCCAGCAATGGAGAAGATATAGTAGGTGGAGTAAGGACGAGGAAAGAGAAAGGAGAAGAACATCCTTCTTAGATGGAATTTCCTTTTTCCGGCACTCTCATTCACGAGGTGAAATGTAATAATATGTACCGATGCCGTAGCTCGTTTTATAATACAGTGGTATGTAAAGTGGTTGAGCCTGCCATTGTTTCTAAAACTATCAGGGTTCTACCAATAAAAAAATAAACATTTTGAAGGCTGAATCTTAAAACTTAAATTTCTGACGTTGATTTTAAAGTAGTCTTCACTGTTGGAGATATGCGTTTAGAAGCACATCGCATAATTATATGCGAGTGCATGCATACGTTTCATTGATTACTATGTTAGTTAGTACAATAATCGAATATGTATTTATCCAAACATAACACCTGTTATTTTTATACTCTCAATTACTCAATTTCCATAGGTAAATGCCGCATGTTACCCTAAACATGCATACCGACAACTGTTATCGTTTTTTATATAATATCTAATATATTTGCTTATATTGCACACATTCACTTATAACCTATGTATATATAAGTAAAAGAGTGGGCTAAAATCCCTCTCCGCCATAATTTCCTTAACTCACCGCATAACTACCTGATGGAATGACAATATGTTTGACGCACCTTCTATGTTGCTCTCGCCAAGCAAACTAAACGAAGCTATACTGTACTGAGGACAAACCGAACATTCTAGATAATGGTTTCGTAACATCCAAGCGACTAGTTCCTTTAGAACAATGGATTTTATGACATGTTAAAAATAGTATTTATTTAAACATGTATAGATAAACAGTAGGTATTTACTGAAAGTAACAACATTCGTGAAGCCTAGAAGTATGATTTTTCAAGATAGGCAAATTGAAATATGTAATTAGCCATAAACGAGGCGATGAAGTAGTGAGAACGCTCAACAGATTTGATTGTAATGTATTATTTTGTGACGTGCATTATGTGTAGATATAGTACCTAGTGTGTTTTTTTAGCACCATGCGTCAAAAAGCACGTACGGCGCCACCGACGGAAGCTCTATCGCAATGATGACAACGGACAACTACTGACTGATGTGCACATGACTCAATGACGATATCAACATTACATTATTTCTTAGCACCTTTACCAATAGAACCTTCACCGGTTAACGAATTGAAATCTATACTACCGTCATGATTTTATAGCACTACCTCTATTAAAATAGATACAAAATGGTCTGATTCCTCTGGCTCTATATATGTATTTCAATATTATGTTGTGGTCATAAAATTGTGAATTCTAAAATGAAGTTACATTACAAATAGGATCATTTTTCAAAATTCTGTCGCTGTCTACTGTTAAAATTGTGTAATTGCTACTTTTCTAGAAATTGATTTACAAAATTTCAGCCTACCCGAGGGGATGATCATCCGTTATACTTCATCTAAATTCGACGGGCAGAAATACATCATAACAAATTTCTGTCGCTCTGGACTTGTAATATTGTAAATTGCATGTGTTCGCCTCCCTATGCCAACATATTCGCATAGCCTACTTGTTTTACCTGCTTCGGTTCGCCGGTCGAGCGGCTGGTCGCACGCGGTCAGTATAGCCGGTGCGTCGCCACAGACATATTTGTAGAGAACGCAAGATTGTGACCAAGAAGTGTGGCGGGCACCTACGAAGCGCCAGATTTTAGTTTTGTTTAAACTAAACAAAACGCGCCAGTAACAGGAATAGAAATATGTTAAAGTTTGGTCTGTCACTCAGCTTGCGTTGTCCAATTTCTGTTGTTCATCTGTGGTAGTAGCACTCAGAAGAGCATATGACAGCGCAGGTTGGAGTTGGCTATTCCGTGGTGTGCGCGGTGAGGTCGACCCGCCGAATCGCGCTGCCCAGCGCGGCCGGCGGGTCGCTGGCGGGGAGGGACAGTAGATGTTAGGCCTCTAAAAAAATTAACGCGGTTGGCTTCGGTTCTAAGTTCGACTTCTTTGCCTCAACGACTAAAAACTCGATCTCCTGTGAATAAACATATTTTATTCTTAAACTAAAATTACTAATTCATAGAAGATTATCTTAAACCGCATCTTCACTATAGAATTAAGTTTGATACAAGAATCATGGATAGACATGTTCAACTACAGTATTGAAGAACTTGTAGGTACATAAACATATATATTCGCATAATCTATTTTATACCCGGAAGGCACCATTTATAGAAATTAATATTTTTTTATCGAGTTCACGTCAATATCTTATAAAATTACAAAAACTAACAAACAGACAAAGTTGCTTTCACATTTACAATATTATTTAGCTGGTGCCAGCAACCTCACACACTTAATTCAGACAAAAAAGGTCCGACCATAAATACCATAAATTTAACTAATATTTAAAGTTAAGAGTTTTTTTAACTAGAAGATACAAACTTTCACCACTAAAAAAGCTAATTAGGTATCACAAATAAATAATGACGTGTTCCAGGATTTTTTATTTTTAAAGGAACTTTTAATTATTCTTTATCGTTAAATGACTGAAAGCAAGTATTGGGCTCTTAAACCATTATTATAGTAAATTAGCAATTACTTTTAACGAAAAGAATTAGTTAATTATATAATAATGGGAAATACTCCATTATAACATGAAAAACACGTCATTATATATGTCATCCATCCATCTATCCATCAGCCTTTCATCGTCCACTGCTGGACATAGGCCTCCCCAAAATGAGGGTTTTACCATAATCGCCACGCTTGGCAGGCGGGTTGGCGATCGCAGTGGATGTTTATAGTACACAGTACATTATTTATGTACTAGTTACAATTTCAATTTTCCAAGTCCCTATCTATTATAAAACTAATATTCCGATGAAAAATGGCCCCTTCATTTTGCCTACATAATATGTGAATATGCACAAAAGTTGAATTGCGTCATTATTTATTTATATAATATGTACTCAGTAACTGTATTATTACAGTATAAAGACACATTACTTTGTGGAAATATAATCTTTCTATCTACAAAGAACAAAGTCGGGAGGAGTTTGAGTTGTGCGTTGACATATCAGTCAGTCAGTAAGTCAATTATTCTTATAAATATATGTGTATAGATAGATTAAAGACGAATTTTGTTTCCTAGCCCGTTACTGTCCCGTCCCTGTTGGGCATGGATCTCCTCTCATATGGAGAGGGATTTAGACAAAGTTCAACCACGCTGGCCCAGTGCACCCTGGAATTGCATCCTTCACATGACATCGATCTCTCAAACACGAAGGTTACGAGCGGTGATAATTTGTCTACCAATCCACATTTATTTTACCTATTATTTACTTTGTTAACGGTGCGAACCTGCTGCTCACTTGACGATAAGTTAAGACCCGTTTGTTCATGGTCTTAAAAATACTGTAGGTAGATATAACAAGGCAAACTATTGCTCAAAAAAATATGTATAAAAAAATCACGCATTCGGAGCACCGCACGGCAAATTTCATTTTCCTACATGTCTTCTTCTTAATTCTCTGCAGCCCCTGTACCAGTCCCCAGGGACACGCTCTTTTTCAGCGAAGAGCTTGGCTTAACATACCCGTGGGGGGAGAATTCCAACATGATTGAGGTCTAAAGATCTGTTTAAAATAGTCTTTAGTGAAAGTACATTTAATAACTGACCGGCTTATCTCTCTGTGCAAAAGATTCTGCTATTAACCGAGCTACGTCTTGATGCTGCAAGCCTTCGACGCGATGCCCATCCACCGCAAGGATAAGTTGGCCTACTTCCAAACCACCTGCTTCATAAGCTGCCCCATGCTCCTGAAAATAGTTTGAACGGTAATGTTAAATAAAACAAAAAAATATCGCCCAACTAAAAAAATTTACATAAAGCGTCAACAATAATTTTAAAGGCTACCTGCCTTAGAGAAACCATTGAAGTAATATCACACAGTTTTAGTGGTCCGCCAATATAGGCGTGGAGATGGCATAAAGTTGGTTTATTTAGTGGGCGAAGGCGCCCCAGGGTGTTCGATTAGGTACATTTTTTCCCGCCTTAACAAAAAATAGCGGGTATGCTAGAAACCCAACACACAGATATAGATTGTTAATGCCGCTAATAGCAAGGCTTAACAATAGTAAACATAGATGAGATTGCACCAAATATCGCTCATGGTCTGTTGGTAAGATTCTTTTTTGAATGATGCACTCACGTGTATGTTTATTATCCTTGGCAAAGGGTGTTTTGTGTTTGCACCACCTTCAATTGCTATACCGAGTATAGGTTTTGTTTTCTTGACGGTGATGCGAAGGTTGCCATGGTGGTCGTGTACGACCCGCGCTCGGTCCTCCAGCGTGGGTTCATGTCCGAGCCGTTGCATTGATTGATGCCGCCGAATCCCTCCTCTCTCCTCCAATAGCGCACCACTATCTTCCTTCATATCAAAACTCCGTGATAAATTGTGAGCCAACTCCTAGAAAAAAATTGAAACTGTTAAACTAAATATGTATTTACAAACCAGAAATATGTATGCAAATTATTTATATGTTTATTTATGGACTCTTAAAATCCTAATATCTAATTATACACAACGATACAAAATAACCATTGTTACCTACGCTACAATGCTAAAAAATGGTAATCAGCCTCTAAGTACAAGTTAGTGCTCTAATAATATCGAGGATACGGAGGTGTAGCTGGGTGGCAGAGGGCGGTAACTGGATGACGCAATTCAGCAACGACTGCTACCACCAAAAGCTAACTTACGACCTTATGCCTCTCAGTTACAAAAATGTACAGTATTTTAAGTAAAATGTATTGAGAAGCTGTAGGTGAGATGTGTGCTAGAGGCTTGGATTCATGCGTTTCGATCACTCGGTGGCGTGGTATAAGGTGGGTATATTTTACAAGTGTTATGTATTCATGGAGAGAGTTTTTATCCCGTTTACCTACCTGCGTACGCAATGATAGCAATAATTATAGCAATCGTGAACAAAATAACAGTAGGGAAAAAACGACAATGAGAGTTTCCGAAAACTGCAAACAAAATAAATAGATTTTACCTACAACTTATTTTGGTTCAATTGTTAATGTCGTACACAACATGCTTTAGATAAATAAACAAATAAATAACTGAAGTTTCCTTAAAAACAAAAATTTTTTATTGGTACGTAGTTAATTAACTGAATTTTAGCTAATAATAATAATAACGAGGATTTGTGATAACTGATAACATGATTATTAGTTTGCGCTAAATTTTCATGCGAACCATTCAACTCAATAAAAGTATCTCTCTACGCTAATGATTCAATCGATATGTTATAAATTAAATCAATTAATTGTGCATTACTACTGTCAAATAAATTTTTCATAGATGATTCAAAGAAAATGTCATACTAAGAGGATAAACACCAAAATGAAGTGCAAGGATAATAAGTGATAACAATACAATAATTAATTAAAATTCTAACACCAAGCAATCGTTTGAGATTCGAAGCAAGAACTTCCAATAAAATATTGAGTTATTTCATTTTCGTGCAAATGTAAAAGTTGCCAATGTGCTAGGACATTTTGCTGGTCATTTCGACGGCAAGAGGCCGGGCCACTTACTAGAGGTCGTCCCCAGTACCATGATTTTACTTTCTGCGTCCAGCCACCGAGTGATGAGCGCAGCCCCTCGAGATAGCCGCACTGAAACATCACACTCACTCAGGACCAGATCGTTCATCCTGCACTACGCACGTTCCTACGTAGTACGTAGTAGGCTGAGATCCTCGTACTCAATCCCCTGACTTTTGCATAGAGCAAGCCGCTTGTTTTTTAACTCATGTTTAATGTTAATGTGACTGCTAAGCATCTAGCATAAATATAGCTGTAGTCAGGTACGCTATGGAACATACCCTAAATAACAGACTCAACTCAACTTGATGCAAACCTCTACCATTTTTACGCACCACTTTATCTGCATACAATGTAGAGTGTAATTTCTATAATTAAGTAATAATTAATATATTGAAAATGGATGGATTAAGAATAGCTAATAAAGTACGGGTATTTTTTCTAGGTACTACTATTCTAGCCATCTAGATCTACAATGTATTACTGAAGGAAATTTATTTTCTAAGCCAATTATTTATTTATTGTTACTAGATACAAAACTGTAGATTTAATTACCAGATTCTATTTAAATATATGTATATAAATATTTCGTAAAAGCAGAAGTAATATACATACCTGATCCTACAATAAGAGACGGCATGAAACAAAAAGTGATAAACATACATATATCATAATCTCTCTAGTTTATAGTCACGTCACAAGTTATGACCTTAATACATACTAGCCTTTGCCCGCGGTTCCGCCGCAGCCAAAAGCTAGTTTTTAGGTAATATCTCAGGTTTCCGATGTAGTAGTGGGATAAAATGTATACCAGTTGTTAAGTCTAATCAAGAGCTATCAAACAAAAAAGTTGCATCAAAATCCGTTCAGTAGTTTTTGCGTGATGCGCGAACAAACAAACAGATAAACAGACAAAAAATCTAAAAAAAATCGTTTTGTGTTTAGACGCGCCTATATTAATTCAGTATTTTAAAAAAATACTGAATTTCTGAGTACTGAATTTTAAAAAATAATGAATTTCATTATGTTTATTATATTTTTCCGTCATTGTGGTATAACTACTCTTATTGTTTAAAAAGAATAAAATAATTCTTTTGTTCGTTTTGCGATGCAACTCTTTGTAAGTCTCGTAATCTTATTGATGGCGTCCCCAACTTGGAGACAATTGTTTTGTATTAAATACGTATTATGTAATACATATAGTAAACTTTCTCATTCTGATATTGAATTATTATGTTAGGTGGAATATTGTTCTTTTCTTCCTATGGTTTAGGTGTAACATGTTACATTCTCCAATTCAGCAGCTAGGACAATGCGCTTGACACTATTAGTAATGAAATGATTCTAATAAAATTCGACGGTTATTGAAAGTGTCTGTAGCTAGTTTTTAAAACTCTGCTATCAACTAATAAATTAAATTAACCTTCTTTTTTATGGATTCGTTAGCATTCTCTACAAAAGTCAGACACAGTTCTTTTAGATAACTGTCTATTAAAACCAGTTTTTTTATCTCTATGCCTTTTTCAGGTAATCTCTAAAGCGAGCAGGTCCGGTTTGTTCTGATTAACCATGGCAGATAGTCTACACTACCTACTAGGTACTGATCTATATAAATAAAATGATAGAGGTCTCTGCTGCGTTGGGCGCATCACGGAAAACCTACTCGATATATTTCAATTAAGTTTTTTAAGTTTTATTTCTTAGAGACTTGGTCCTTATCTAAAAATATATTTTCATTAGATGTAAATTATTTGTTTAAAGAAACAACTATTTTTATAAACACTACGTGTTCACTGATGAGTGTCTTCTTTCCGTGGAGAAGTGGGAAAGAGGGGAAATCAGCTCGCCTACCTCTGCTTAAAAATGTTAATATAATATATAACGCAGAATGATATAGTCTCGGGTATCAGCTAGTATATATTATGATTTAATTACGATGTTGCTCATGTTACCCACCAATACGAGCAACATTGCCGTGGTTTTTTATTATTATTTGTAATTCCACCTCCTCACCATTCCCTGAGTGTAAGACGTTTCCCTTACTTTGACTTATATGTTTAATTTTCTACACGCGACAAATCGATGTTACATATTATGCCGATGCATATCTACAAACTATTAGACAGTTATTTCAAATATACCAAAATGGTATTTATTAACACACTTATTTTTTCTTGTATTATAATGTAGATGGCCTGCAACTTTGGACTCAAGATTCTAAAATGTGAATCAAGGAATTGTGATAAAAAATCAATATTATCTTTAAGTGTTCATTGTAACTTTTTACCTATAATAGAAATAATGTTAAAAAATATAAAAGTGTTCAGTAATAAGCGCCCCAAAACATAATCTTGGATTGCTTTTACAAAGGCATTTAATATAATTGTATGTAGATAATTAATTATAAAGTTCAAAGTTAGTTATAATTTGCAATCTGAGCCAAGGAGATTGCAAATTTTAGGACATAACGGTTAAAGTAAGTCGATACCAAATGTGCATCTACGTAGCAGTTAACAGACATTTACTGTTAATTATGTAAATATTTCTAGAACATTACTAATACAAACAAGCTACCACCAAAGGGTTATTAATACTCTATTGGTTATAGAGTACCGTTAAGTATATTACACTCAAAAAATAACAGAACCATCGAACGACGATGCGCAGTCATTCTTTCAGATAATTATAACTATAGGTAACTTAGAGCACTATCTGTGTTCCAAATCAAAACACCCGTTATATACACAATGGGAATTGTCATTAGAAGATCTATCTATATATTCATAAAGGAAGGTAAGAAAAGATTGTGGATTTTTAGATTTTCTAAAAACCCACAATACAATATTAAACAAAGTCGAAATAGATTTCACTTTTATACTAACTACCAAGGAGGTACGCTTCACTAATCGCTTTAACAACTCAATAGATTGAATTGTAGACTTTCGATTCATTAAATAAGGTACTATTAACGAACATTAAGGATATTACGGAGTTCAAATTAGCGGACAAGGAGACAGAGGTTCCCGTCGAGAACTCATGTAACGTTGTAGTTGGATAAGGTGGAAGTTGCAAAATCAATGACGATGAACAACTGATGCTTCGATTTTTATACATCGGAACTGAAGGCACATACATCGAGCTATATTGGAAGTAATTACTTTCAGATTATTGAATTGTAGGTAAAGGTAAAATCAAACATTACTTATGTTCAAATTGTTCAAGATACAGAGGTTCTATTTATTTTTTCGAGTTATGGAGAATTATCCATCCATCCATCAGCCTTTTAACGTCCACTGCTGGACATAGGCCTCCCCAAGAATGGGGGCTAGTGCCGTAATCGCCACGCTTGGCAGGCGGGTTGGCGATCGCAGTGGATGTTGTTAATACTCGAAGGAGTGCTGCTGCCCACTCCCTCGGCAGTCGGCTCTTACGACTCCCATGGGTGGAGAGGGGTGGGACAGTTCTAAAGCCGGCCACACACGGCAAATGGAGAATTATATATAAGTCAAACCAGGCAGCGTGATTGATGCTATTAAACTTAAAAGTATTTGTAAGCTATGGGAATCGCAGGTGGTGTGCTTCATTCTTTCCGGTTTATCAAGTTTTTGACTGACGTCCGGTTGAGAACTAACGGTGGGAGATGGTAAGGCAAATCATTTGTTCAATTCTTGGTCATTCGAATAGATAAATATAGGTACTCGTATGATATATTCTTTTTGGTTGTGCTAGTATCTATATAGGAAGAATTAACAGAAATAAACTAGAAATTCTAATATAATAAATAGCCTACGTATACCTCAGATCAAATAAAAATGTTAAGATGGTACTCTGCGAACAAAGAAGTGAGGCCGGTTAAAACTACGCCTTGCCGTGTACATACACAATTACACGCACACACGTATAACAAAACTACGCCTTGAATTGTCAGCCGAGCTATCGCGGCGCGTCGATTAAAACGTCATCAAAAATATCATAATTTACAAAGTAAAAATGCCGAGTTGTGTTGTGAAAGGGTGTAAAAACCAAATTACAAGAGATAAAAAGCAGGATGGAATCACATTTCACACTTATGTAAACATGGAAATCAATATTTTGAATAAATCAAAATATAATTTGAGTTTATTGCTTGAAACATACAAGTGCTGCACATTATAAACTGTTATAATTTACCCTATTTTTGGGAAATGTGACTCGTTTTTTTTACTCCCACACATAAAGGAGGGTGTTATGTTATAGTTTGACCTGTCTGTTTGGTGTCTGTGTGCGTGAGTGTCTGTTTGTGGTATCTTGACTCCTAAATGAATGGACCGATTTTGGTACAGTTCTTTTTTGTTTAAAAGCTCACGTGATCGATTCGAACGATCGGTCTATTTATGTAGAAAAAATGTCGGTGGTGACTCAAAATTTTTATTTGTGTTATTACTTCAATTAATGTATTTTTTTTATTGCGTATGGTAAATGGTAACCGTCGCTCATGGACTATTATACCTGGAGTATTGTGAAGCCGCTGCTTGCCATTTCAAGTCACAGATATGAAATAAAAGAGTAAACGACATCTTCTGCTACAACCAAAACACACTGATGTGCTTTTTACCAACCCGTTCGGGCCCGATAGCAATTACGGGTACTCCCAATTGGTACCCAGCCCTACCATGCAATGGATGATAATTGCTTATTTCCCTTAGTCGCCTCATACGACACCCGTGGAAAAGAATGGGGTAGTGACACTTGTATTCTTAGTCCGTCACCACACAGAATACTATCGCTTGTCGTAATAGTTGCCCCGAGGATGCCCTGTGGAGCGGCAAAACACGTGTAGTGAGAAATTACGTTATAAATGTGTAATTGGTGTGTGTTGTTGCACCGCTTCTGCATATTGTACTAAATTACAGGGGAACGGGCGGTGCACTTGACTGTCTTGCAAAGCATATACCATCATTTGTGTGAAACAAAAGGCCAACAACCAGGTTTTTATCAATTTAGAGATATGAACGAATATGCTGGGCAAAAACATAAAATTAATTTAATACGGTGCGTTACTGAGAAATACCTAAGCATTAGGTTCCACCATATTACTATGTTAGAAACAATTTCCAAATCGATTGAAAGTAAGAGGCAATCTTACAAGAAATTAATTCAGCACAAAGGTTTTTAAATAAATATTAATGCACAAAATTAAATACTCAGTAATTTTATGTTTAAAGTATTCTTCTTCCCATATCCTTTCCATTACCGCCACTACTTTTTACATACACTTAATACCGCCACTACTTTTTACATACACTAATGGCTGATAGAACACTTGTTCTATAGTATTTTAACATTTAACAATTAGTAACATTATTTTTTTAGTATTGGGGTAATTTGAATTATGATTGCAACACCGGCCCACGCACTACATCTTTATAAAAACGGCCTCACTTCGTTGTTCGCAAAGTTCCATCCCATCTTTTTTATTTGATCTGAGACGTATACGTAGTACGTACGTACTTAAATAAATATTTCATCACCTCCCAAGGTTAGGTAGATACCTAAGAAATACAAACTTTGAAGACTCCAGGCAATGACTAATCATTGTTTTTGGGTTACAACCAATGTACCGCAAACAGCATGCAACGCATTGATTGTAAATAGCCTAGACTCGCTAGTTGTACAAACCAACTCGTTTCGCACACCAGCCAATCAAACCTACCAATACTGAGCAAAAGCAAGCAGGCATCAACTCAGGCTCTGCTTTGTCGGTTGGCTCTTGGCGGGGCGGGTACGGGCGTTTGGTCAGTCAGTTTTGCCTCGAGCACGGACGTATGTGCGCGTTGTACACATTTAACGACGCCTGAATTGTTAACAAGTAGAACACAGTGCAACTTCATCGCCAACAGGATAACCGTGACAGGCAAAGAGTGCACTGGTAAGTTATTTATAAAATTAAGGCCAGTATCTGTATACTGACAGTAAGCATAATGGAGATTAATAATTATTACGTTACGAAAATAAAATTCATTCAAATCTGCAGGATGTAAACAAAACAATACGACGGTAAACTGCTTTTGTTGTTGGTCATTATTTTTGTAAGGCGTGTGAATGAAATTTTTGCGCAATTTCGCTTTTACATTGTTTTTATTGTTCGACATCATTTTTTTGTATTTACGCCGAAATATTCTAATATAATAATATATATGTCTATTAAACGTATAGACATCTTTAGTCTGCTAAATTACCTAAATATAGGTATAATGTGTAATTTAAAAAACAAAGTTAACTATTGTTTCCTATGTATCTTTCTTTTGTGAATAAACTTGTATACTATTGCTATATAGCTGTATGAGAAGATTGGTCATGTGGGAATTGTTCGTTATTCAGTACACGTAACATTAAGTGAAGTTTAGCCTGCATTGGGCCGGTTTTTTTCGGGCCACGGTACAAAATGGCCCTTGGCGTACTTTTATTGTACCATCAAAGTATAATGTGTTAGTGGACGCATTTCTCCATTCAAGCTTTGCACACCTTGTACTGTAGTACCAAATCTAAGATATTTGTCACATGTATGTTATACGTGTTAGTTGCATTACATTTTGGGGAAGCGCTGCCAAATCTTTTACGATAAAGGCAGAAAGAGCACAAAGATCTGTACTAAAGGTAAGGCTCGGTAAGCCCTACACGCACCCCACAGTAAGCCTATACGCAGATGCTGAAGAATTTCGTTGAGTGCGCATAGATTATCGTTCACTTCCTCTGACTATGAATTGATTTCTAGTCGCCGAGCTTAAAGAATACTTTTTCTCACTGTTAAAACTAGTTTCGCTCAACATTTTGGAAGTTTTGTAAAAGTTTTTATCTATAGAAAAGTTTCTAGATCTTTTGACATAAATAACAAAAAATAATGGACGTCAAGGATATTGTACAGAAATGCTTATAATCACTCACACTATGACGGACGGGAATACCTATTAAATAAATTTCAATAATCTTTGAAATTTATACGAGTAGATTAGTTAGAGGGTATTTGAGTGTATTATAAAATTAAAAGGTTTTATTAGGTAGTTACATTTAGCACTGTATTGACATTGTAAATACGGGATTAAAGATTGCCTCGATATAGGCTTGCCTAGTGTGGCAATCAGTTGATAATATGCAACCTTTTGTATAATATAAGACAGTTAATAAAACCTGTGTAGCAGCCTCTTAAATAATTTTCTATCACATCTTTAGTTACTTTGTTTATTTAAAACTGCTGAGATCCTTGAGGAAAAAATAATACATTATATGCCATTTTAAATATTAGCTTTCCATGTAAACCGGAAGTAGTAAATATCTTTACTACTTCCGGTTATAAGAAAAATATGTTTTTGTTATAAGTTAATTCTATCATAAAGTGAAAAATGTCAAATCGAAAATAACAGTCCCGAGCAGGATTCGAACCTGCATCTCCTGGATACCGTCCAGATGCTTTGCCAATTCAGTCATCGTGACCCCTGCTCCCGTCTGCTAATTTCGATAACACATTCATACTTAACGTCTTTGGGTGACGCCTGCACCATCTGTCGGAATTATTTTCATACATTATACCGACCAGGTAAACTTAATTTTACAATTAAGATTTTACCTAATAATGACGCAAACCCTATAAATATTTAGATATTTTTATATATACTTTTAGCATTTGACATGCTTAGCAACATACATTAAACACAAAGTGAAAAATGTGAAATCGAAAATAACAGTCACGAGCAGGATTCGAACCTGCATCTCCTGGATACCGTCCAGATGCTTTACCAATTAAGCCATCATGACAATTGCTCCCGACTGCTAATTTCGATAACACATTCATACTTAACGTCTTTGGGTGACGCCTGCACCATCTGTCGGAATTATTTTCATACATTATACCGACCAGCTAAACTTAATTTTACATAATACCTACCTATATACATATTACCCGTGTTATATTGGTACTCTGTACCTATGTTGTTTTTATAAATTAAGTACTTAACTACACTCAAAAATTTACACCACTGAATAGAGAGAAGAGTAAATGCGGGAAATAGATAAAGTTTTTGCGAGATGCGCGAACGAACAAACAGACCAAAAATCTAAAAAAAATTGTTTTGTGTTCAGACACGCTTATATAGCCTAATATTTTTTTTTCTGAAATATCTTAAATGTACCTACAGACACAGCTCTGTTACAGCTTTGTAATAGTTAGGATGAAATTACTGTATTTAGGCGTCCCAGAAAACATAACGTTTTTTTTTTGAATCATTGTCTATTTATCTGTTTATTTATTCGTATATCACGCAAACACTACTTAACATACCGCATATCAAACATAAACTACTTATTTTGGTGAAACTTTGTTTTTGTTTGAGACCACTTGATTGGACTTAAAAATTGGTATATAATTTATCCGACCATATCGGAGACAGAAACATTAGACATAGCCTAAAAGCTAGCATTTACGGCGCAACTGCGGGCAAGGGCTAGTAAGTTTTACATAGAAAAAAAAAAAGCATCATGCCTTCGGGGAGAAGGGGTAGGCAGAGGTATATTATACAACCACGGTTCGCCAGCTAAGTTTAAGTCCCACGTAATAGGGGGCGAGCCTATTGCCGTCTACCGGGCATATTTCCAAACTACGGGCTGTTACTGAGAATTTTTCTTTTTGCGAAAAAGCTCAATAACACTTCCCGACGTAAGTTTATGCCTACAAGGTGCCATAAGCCATAACTGATGACAGTTAATGTGTACGGCTTACGCTGCCAGTAAACATTGGAGCATACTAAAAACACTTAGTACATTTGGCTTGATATTTTCACCTTCCTGTACAAAACATAATGTAGGTAAATCAGGTTAACATGTAATTATTTCTTCCGCTTGATAATTCTTATGCTCGCCTTATTAATCTAATTATTCGTAATAATCACGAAAACAAACATTTTCACATCGTTACGTAATGTAATGATACACTTTTAGCTAGCTGCATAATAGTTATAATTATTTGGTGAATCTGGTTATGAATGTGAACCGTATAAAAATTCACATCGCATTGTTAGTTCTAAGAATGGATTATGAATGAATGATGTAAATATGTTTACCTACGTTTACCTAATAGGAGTTTAAATAACAAAATAGAACGTTTGTTTAAATTCAGGGTAGCCATATAAGAAAGTACTGACACGTTCAGTATGTAGGTACGTCGATTGTTAGAGAGAGTTCCTAAGCCATTTCTAAGTAGGACGATAGTTTGTTGTCACTAATATCGCAAAGTTAACGGTATCAAAGAGTCATGAGATTTCATAGAGCACGCCATGACGCCATCATTAGATTCCACCTGTTTGGTTGTTTACATTTCTATGTGAACAGTTTTCTAGTGACTTAGAACTAAGTATGTCGTCTTCCCACACGTTTATAAGCATATTTATACAAATAAATAAAAGTATCCGTTTGTAATGTCTAAATAACAGCTTTTAGTTTTGTCTTCTACTCGTAGATACATATTGGAAGTACATACTTATAACAAAAAAACAATTATAAGTTTTGTATGTCTATCTGTTTGTCAGTTTATCTGTCTGCCTGTTTGTTCTGGCTTAACTCCGAAATGTCTGGATCGATTTGGACGGGAATTTTACTAGCATATAGCTGATAAGAAGTTAATTACTTTTATTTTGCAAAAAGCTTCAATCATCAATTAAGATACGTTGTCCCGAACAAAATCAAGCTAAAAACTGTCCGTATGAATATTATAGGCTTTACAGCTACATCTGTTTACTAACGAACTGAGACAAAGGTTTTAAAACAGTTTTTAAGTTCAACGTAATTACAATCATGGCACTTAGTTATAAAGTCACAAATCTTTAAAATATTATCTTACATTTACAGTCATTCGTCACAAAAAACGAGCAAAGCAATAATTTATTACTGCCACTTAAAAGTGAAAAGACAAATAACATTTACTCTGAAATCAAGCTTAAATAGCAACAAATAAAGTACTTTTTGAAATAAACAAAATAAGAGCTCACTTCTCAAGTGCGCTTTTATTTACCGAGACGTATTTTTCGGGTCGACGCGAAATCTATTGCATTTTTGATCGAAGGCGAAAAGCATTAGGGTTCCGCGCCAAAATTAAAATCAACTACACGTGGACGAAGAAGCGGGTAGCAGCTAGTAAATACGTTGTACTAGTGTATTTAAATACTACGTACTCTATATGTATATACATATACCTATAATCAATTATGTTTTATAAATTTGGCTCGGCTGTTTATACGGAACTAAATCGATTCTACTGGGGCGGCCACGCTTCGAAGTGAAAGTACTTACCCACCATAAGGTATTTCACCTCAATGAATCATTCACGTCACGTATAATTTAAAACACAACTAGTACATTTAAAGTGTATCGCGGTTATTACCTAAAACTTATTGTTTTTAAAGTACCTGTGACGTCTTTTTATATCTAACTAGCGTCCCGTCCCGGTTTCGCACGTGTGGACATTTATTTTTTTATTAGTAGGTATTTAAAAATTCCCAATATCTTTTGAATGGAATGTCCGATTGGAATAATTCAAAAAGTGATCTACAAGTATTGAAACAGTCTTGAATACGAAATGATTTATTTGAATATGATAATGATGGATTAATACAAAAGAAGGGTAATTGCTAATTAGTCTGATTTTGGTCGGCATTTCTATCAACTTTAAAAGGTAAAAAAGTAGTTTTAGTGACACATTAACTACAATAATAAATACAACAATAAATGTTTACGGATATTTTCACACAATGTCCTCTGGTCCCAAACTAATCTTAATGCTTGTTCTATGGGTACCAGATTACGGATATAATACATTATATTACTTTTTTTTGTAAATATGCCCATCCATCCATCCATCAGCCTTTCAGCGTCCACTGCTGGACGTAAGCCTCCCCAAAATGGGGGTTTTACCATAATCGCCACGCTTGGCAGGCGGATTGGCGATCGCAGTGGATGTTTTTAGTACACAGGGGAACGCTGCTGCCCGGTCCCCTGGTAATTCCTTAGCCGGCTTATATGACTCCCATAGGAAGAGACGGGGTGGAGCTATTCTTGGTGCCGGCCCCACACTGCTCAGCCGGTATAATGTATGAAAATACTTCCGACAGATGGCGCAGGCGTCACCCAAAAGACGTTAAGTATGAATGTGTTATCGAAATTAGCAGTCGGAGCAATTGTCACGATGGCTGAATTGGCAAAGCATCTGGACGGTATCCAGGAGATGCAGGTTCAAATCCTGCTCGTGACTGTTTTTCGATTTCACATTTTTCTCTTTGTGTTTAATGTTATTTAATATTGTAGAAATTGTTTTTTTGTTCTATCATCAATTGTTTGCGCAGCGCATGCGATAATAGGCATTTTATGGCAAATTTTCTTACACTTTGGGTTACATTATTGAAGATTCAGTCGGAAGGTATCTCTAATTTGTTCTGGTGGTGGATGGTTGCGAGGAAAACATTTGGAAAAATTGCTTCTTCGTTGACGAAACAAGATTAAGCACTGACACACATACAACCGACGTGTCCGTATCTAGAGAAGACGTGGGGATGCAGAGAGACAAAGAACTGCCACTGGTACTGTTCAACAAGGCGGGAAATCGGTGTCCTTTTGGAGCGGAATAATGATTGGAGCTAGAGCGCCGTTAATCCCGTATCGGGGCTCGATGACTGCAGATTTGTACCAAGAAGTTGTTATCCAAGGAATCTTCGGACCATTTAGAATAAATCATGGCCACCAATTCGTATTGGTTGGTGTTAATGCACCCGCACATCGAACTCAACGAGTCAATGCTGCTCTCCGTGATCACAACATTGCCAGGTTAGACTGGCCTGCCGGTTCGCCTGACGTGAACCCGATCGAGCACGCTTGGGATGCTCTAAAGCGAGCTGTTTGGAACCGTCAGCCACCTCCCCAGACAGTGCCAGAGATCAGGGAAGCTGCTATTGAAGAATGGGACAGGTTACCGCAAGAAATCCTGAATAACTTGATTCTCAGCATGCCCAGGAGGATTGCTGCTTGTGTTCGAGCTAGGGGAATCTTGTACTAAATAAAAACCATCCCGTAATAAATTCTTAATAATGTTTCTTATTTCGTCTTTTTCTTTATTTCTTAGTCAAAATCTAATTTTTATTTGTAAAATAATTAAAAATAGTTAATATTTTAGTTTCAATAAAGTGGTTTTCTTTTTAAAAAAGATATCACGTAAGCACTTTTCTTTTATAGGGTGAATTTAAAAAAAAACAACAGTTATTGTTGCTAGTTATCTCAAACTTTTTTTGATGTGTCTAATATATAAGCTTAAGTAAGTTTTGTGTAAGAACCTTTATACATAACAGACAGTACGCTTAATGACAAAGGTGTGACGATGCACACGCGTGCCTCGCCGACACACTTCCGGCGAGTCAGTGCTCCTCTCAAGCGCATCATTTATTCGTGTTGTTATTATACTTTATCTATGTCAAATCACAACTTATTAGATCTTATTCTGAGACAGGCAAGTTACTCACGTGTAGGTTCGATTACGTCGACCCGGGTTTCAAGCATATCCGATATGCGTGAATTACCTACGTGCCAAACTTAAAATAATTTCAATAAGAAAATTATAACTGTTATTTTATAAGTTTACTGTTGTTTTTCTGCTGTTATTTTATGCAGTCTATAAATATTCGTGCCGGCCCTTAATAAAGACTGGTAGAGCCTTGCTTATCCCAGCGTGGTACTTCTGCGGTAATATTCCTACTGATGTACACTTCCATTTCCTTAAAGTTGGCGACGCGCGAGTGATGCCTCTGCTGCCGTCTATAGGTTGCGGTAACCATTCAAATTATAAAAGATAAAATTCATATTCTTTTGGTCTGTATTTTAGCACTTGACAAGCTCAGCTACTTTAAACAACAAATTATTTAAGAATGTGGAAAAAGATAACTTAACTGCGAACTTGAACGTGCGTCTGTGTGGTTCGTATCCCGCTCGCAGTAAAGTTCTCTTTTCCTACATTCACAAATAATATTTTTTATAAGCTTTTATATCTATTATCAATACGTTTATTGAGTTTGAATTGAATTAAGTATTAAGTATCTATTAAATGCTTGCTTGCGGACGGGCCTCGTGACGTAGTCGGTAGTGTAACCGACATCCTTGTTTCTTTTTTTCTTTTTTGCTCGAGGTCGTGGGTTTGATTCCCACTCTGGACAATTATTTGTGTGATGAACACAGATAATTGTACTGCGTCTGGGTGTTTTCTATCTATTATTATGTATTTACAATAAAAAGTAATATATGTATTATATCCGTAATCTGGTACCCATAACACAAGCGTTAAGCTTAGTTTGGAACCAGAGGACATTGTGTGAAATGTCCGTGAATATTTATTTATTTTCAAGTTTTTAGTTTCAAATTAGCAGTTTCATTGTGTATACTGGTGATAGAAGAATGTAATGCTTTTAACATTATCTCTTTGATACTTACTTACTGATCATATAGAATGCTTTCTGATTGACGATATCTTTTTCTTTAGAATATTTATGTAACAAAGAATAATAAAAATAAAACTTTAAAGGTTTTTACGTAAAATATTTTTTACTGTTTTCAATAACGATATTAAGTGTCGAATTGTATCCACTATGCCGGATGCATAAACACATTGTATAGTAGATAATCCACTTTCTCAAATTACCGGTATTACGAAACCTTCTTATATGACCACCCATAAAAATAAATTACTTATTACCTACTTAAAGTAATGTCATTTAATTTTAAACAAGCTTTAATCGATATCATTCATTAAATAAGTTTTCATTATTTACAAATTATGGTGTTTTTATATATTTTTGTCCCACGCTACCCTGTTCCCCGAACGACCGGGTGCGCGGTTAGGTACATTTTTCCCACCATAGAAAAAAAGACGTCGGGAGCGAGAGGTATTGAACTCGAGAGCTACGTGTCATTATTTAGATATATGTCTCCCCACAAAGCTATAGTAACGCTGCAAAATAGCAAGTTATATTATTCTACTAGCATTGAGATAAATATAGTAGCTATAAGCAATGATAATATCTTTCGATACCCATAAATAAGTGGGCAAATTGTATTTGAAAGCGTCAAACTGAAATAATGCCACCGCGTTTACACTTTCGCTAGAGAAAGCTGTGCGTGCAATATAATATCATTGTCTTGGCGTTTGAGACGCGCACAACAACAGACGTGTTATTAATCACTTAGTTTATGTGAAACGCGAACGTCAGGACAGTACTTCGGATGCGATATTACTATACATATAATACCATATCAGTTAAAACATATATTTATATCGAAGGTTATATAAATACAATAGCTCCGCCCCAAAAAATAGATTTTTGGTTATATCTCTGGTTCCCGACATACTAGCAAGATGATGTGCACTAGTTTTTCACACCAATAAAGAACTATTAAGCAAAAAAGTTTCATCTAAATTGGTTAAGTAGATTTTGTGTGATGAGCGAATAGACAGACAAAATTCTAAAAAGCTATTTTAACCAGTTAACCTAATATAGAAACGTCGGGATAGTAGAAAATCAAAGTAAACTCGATAGGTTCCGTGATCGTAGCTTTATTTCATAATAGTAATTTTCTAAATTATCTTTCACGTACATACTCAGTTCTTTTACAGTTTTATAGTATAGGTAGATAAATTAATTACTACTTTAAGTAAAAGCAATTTTCTAATGTGAAAATATATTGAGTAACGAGTAACTAGTTCAGTGTTGTTGTATTAAAAACATAGTTAATGTGTATCAAGGTTAAGATCTGGTTTAAATAGTTTTGAAGACTAGTTCAATAATACTATATTGACCCAGTCTTCAATCAGTGTTGAAAAGATTCCGTTTTGCATTTATATTTGCAATGTTAAAATTGTGTAAGTGTTTCCAAACGATATTGCCATAAATGTCTCGGTCTCGATATTCTTCAGGGACACCCACGGCTACCGTCGAGTTGTAACCGCAGCTTATTGAGTAGTAGTTTCAACATCTTATCACCATCTAATGCTTACACAACCATTAACCAATTGTACACTAAGGTTGGTGCGTGTTTCTTATTTGCCAGATCAGATATGATTAAATTTGTTTCAATCACTATAAACTAGGTATTTCCTTGTGTTGTAATAGACCTAGTATTTGTAGGTGAATAACACCTATCATATTTAGATATTTTTATATATATTTTTAGCATTTGACATGCTTAGCACTATACATTAAACACAAAGTGAAAAATGTGAAATCGAAAATAACAGTCAGGAGCAGGATTTGAACCTGCATCTTCTGGATACCGTCCAGATTCGATTTCACATTTTTCACTTTGTGTTTAATGTATAGTGCTAAGCATGTCAAATGCTAAAAATATATATAAAAATATCTAAATATTTAAAGGGTTTGCGTCATTATTAGGTAAAATCTTAATTGTAAAATTAAGTTTACCTGGTCGGTATAATGTATGAAAATACTCCCGACAGATGGCGCAGGCGTCACCCAAAGACGTTAAGTATGATGTGTTATCGAGATTAGCAGTCAAGAGCAATTGTCAGGATTGCTGAATTGGTAGAGCATCTGGACGGTATCCAGAAGATGCAGGTTCAAATCCTGCTCCTGACTGTTATTTTCGATTTCACATTTTTCACTTTGTGTAAAACACCTATCATGTTCGTCGTGATAACGCAACTTGCTACATAACAAGTCTACATACATGTCTATAGCATTTTTGTAATCAAAAATTATACTTTTATATAAAAATAATACTAATCGTTTTAAAATTTTTCGAACTTTTTAGAAATATTATGTTATTGAGTCAAAATAGATGAATTTAAGGTTGAATGGAAATAAAATCTGTATCGACTTGTACAATTTAAACTTCAAGCGTTGAAATTAAAAATTTAAACGGCGGGATACTTAGTAGAAAATCAAGAAATGCGATATATTCCGTACACATAGTTTTATTTCATAATTTGTATAGTATCCTAATAAGTTGCCATAAATGATGTATCTACAATTATTTTTTTTCGGAGTTAAGTAGTTTTTAGAGATTTTTGAAGATCTTTTCTAATTTAATGCGATCATAATATTTTTTTAAACATTAAAACTGATCAAATAAAGCTATATGTTCTGTACATTTATGATATTAGAGACAAATCCACTCAAAAATAACTGAACAGATTTTTTATTTGATAGCTCTTGACTAACCTTTAAAACTGGTACCTATACGTTTAATCCCGCTACTATATCGGGAACCAGAGACCTAAACTAAAAATTAACTTTGATCTGCGGTGGAGCCGCGGGCAGTCACAATAGTCACAATAGACTAGAATTTATTTTTCTTAGAAAAATATGAATAATAAATTATACTATTTCATTTTAATGTACTATTACTTCTTTTTATTTCAAAATAATATTTTTTTTCAGGTTATAATAACAATGGAGAGCTGGTTGGGTGACGTAAAGCGTGTGAGGATTCCACGCCCTAAAATCGCCACCAAATATCCCGTAGAACCACCAAAAGATTATCTAGAAGAGTGTGGGGTTGAACTTAGCAAACAACGCCGCCGTGAAAAGGAGCTCAGTAAGGTAACAGAGGAACTGCGGCGAACACTCCAGGAGAAACTATGACCTAGTATTAAGTCACTAGGTTTAATTTAGCTTTAAACTTAGCCAATGGCATCATGACCCGATCCGTGATGACTGATGACCCACACGCGAACAGCAGATAACAGTTTACTCGTTTTTTGTGAATGGTTAATAAGTGCTACATAAAGTTTTTCAATTTATGAAACCGGTTGGATTTAAGGTGAAAATATTTTAAATGTATAGATAAACTAAATAAGAATATCGAGGCTAATATGTATAATATATAACAGCATCAGCTATGCAAGCCTTTTTACTACCGATTGCGGCGCGGTCAAGCCCTTCAACTAGTGCAGTTGGCGGAGTGGTTTAGATACCGGCCTCCCGCCCAAGTGTTGTAGGTTCGATTCCCGTACAGGACAACTCTTTGTGTGATCCAGAAATGGTTGTTCTGAGTCTGGGTGAGCTTTGTGTCCGTGAAATTGTATGTTTGTAAAGTCCCCCGCGATGAATCCGACGCGATGGATTACTCCTTAGTGCAAGGTTGTTGTATTTAAAAAAGAAACTATTCGAGGGTGAGCTAGACAGACTTTGACTTATAATTTAGCCACGACATTGAAATCCATTTTTATCCTGTTCTTCTAAATTACGAAGATAGCATACGCGCCATTTAGTATAAAGGCTAAGCTGTTAATTCATTGGTCGATTAAGTTATATATTTTGTATTAGAGTTGGCTACGACAGCGACTGATATGATATAACTAAACATTATTACTGACATAAGCATTGTAAATTGCAACTAGATTGTCACACTTTATGTAGACATTTTTACTTTGTTATTCTTTTCTTCTTAAAATTAAAGTAAACATATTATAAGTATTTCTTAAGATTTTGTTAGTCCATTATAATTTATAAATATACCATTCTACTGCAGTGATTACTCGTTTGTAGTATATCATTAAGGCCCATTTTACAACTATATAAATATATTTTTCTATATATTATTAAGGTGGTATATATACTTCTACGGTCACCTGGTGGTAAACGTAACCTTTAAACCCTAGAAACACCAGTGTAGCTTATAACGCAAATATAACTAAAGCATTTTCGAGGGGAGGGGTGAGGAAGAGGAAATCAGGAGGAAATATAATAAACACGGGATATTACATGGAGAGGACGGACAATAGCTATGGTAAGAGGAGAGAGTGTGGCCTCAGGCGTTCTCACTCACTATACGAAACGCAACAATAGCAGTAACTAACGTTGCGTCACGACGAGATCCTGTGAACAAGTGGTATTTATCTTGATCTAGTCGGTCCATTCTTGCTAGAAGTATGAGGGTTGTACCCCCAAACGTATTGTTACTCACGAATGTAGTTGTAATTGTTAGCTCCAAGTAGCTATATAGTATAGACTGATATAATATGGAGTAAATTTATGGAATCTTTGTAATTATTTTATTAGTATCTAGAATTAATAAATACTGACACATTCGTTCATTATATCATTGTTTTATTACCTTTAGCACTTATATGTCCGTAGAATCCTTTGATCATTGAAAAGTCTTCTAATGAAATGTTGTATCTTTTCCCTTTTATTCTTAAAGCGACAGAGTATGTTTTTAGCAGCACACCCTGAGATTTTGGGCAACGTAGAGGGTAGTATGGGACCATAACCCACTAAAAGAAACCACGTATTGACGAACCACTGGAACTGTTTGACTTTACATCAGTGGAAAATAATATCTATCCCTGTCAAAGATTAATTCGTCAAGGTAATCCAAGAACCAGGTGGAAAGGCCATTAATAGTTAGTCAAATGGATCGCATTAAGTAGGATACACTTATATAGACACCATAGACTATTTTTACCTTGGAAAAACGGATGGTCTCTGTAGGATAGCAATGCTTAGTAAATTTTACTCGTATAAATGCGAAAGTGCGTTGTTACGCTATCACGCCATAACTACTGAATCGGTCTTCATGAAATTTAGCTCTGTAATGTGTGTATATATATTACAGAACCCAGAGTTTAGCCGATTTAGAGTTTTTATGCCTGAAATATAGATAATTACCGTGAGGATTAATTTTTGCATAGAAATCATTAGTTTGCTGTAGAGTGACATGTTTATATTATATTCACCCAATTCTGGAGTTCACGAGGACGAAGTTGGGGGTAGAATACTTATTACTTTATTATAATCTATAAGAAACTATTACTTACAGCATCATCGTAGTGTTGTGTATGCAATGCAGTGGTACTGCCCTCTCTCGAGTTGCATGGAGAAGAATGCCGCCGTGACCGTCCACCTTCTTCTTCGTATTCCTGAACACATACGTATTCATTCTTAACACATTAAAGGCAACTTACTACAGTATTTTAATATGCAAATTTAAATTACAGCAAAATATAATACAATGTGTACCTAATTCAAGAAGAGCTACGGTTATATATCACACCAGGCACTATATTATTGTAAGTAAAAACAAGCAGCACACTTTACACACAGATAAGAAATATGCGTACAAGCAATAAACTATCGCAGACAATAAACTTTGATCTACGGATACGCATTATTGATGAGTAAGTATCTAAGAAATGAAAGTAAAAATGCAATGCAATAAATACAAGTTAGAGGCATGTGAAACTGTGAAGGCTCGCGAGCGAACTGTCAGGGCAAGGGAGAGCCAAATATCTCGACGATGCAATTGATTTCTCAGCTATTTTTGCATTTTGCCTTTGGCACAGTTTGGCTATCGCCGTGGCTTTGGCACTGCCAGGTTAGTGGCTTGTAGACTGTTTTATTATTTCATTAGCACGTTTATATTTAGCTTGACTTGTAACTAATTTAGGTAAGAGGTATGTAATCAAAACTTGGAAGTTAGTGTGTCAATATGTTAATGTTTATACTATCGTATTTATATATAAATAATATGTAGTTTGGATGATAACTTGTTGTGAAGTAGGTGATTTGATGATGGAGTCAGGAAATGTTTAGTAGGTCGTAGTTACTGGCAAGGTTTAACCCTCGAATTTAGGGTTATATGGTTCGTTTTAATGAGTCAAATAATTCTTGTTGTGTCTCTGGTTTCCAATATAGAAGCGAGACAATATATGTATACCTACCAGGTTCTCAATTTAATTAAGCTGACCAATCAAAACTTTATCAAAATCAGTTAAAAATAAAAAATAAACTCATTTGATTTGTGTTTAGAAACCCCTATATAAATAACATGATACTTACAGTATTCTTTCTCAGCTGTCTTATGTACCTACACACAGGTTTTTTTATAGTTTTTAATACATCCTCCAGTTTTATAAACAAAGAAAAAACGTTTTTCACAGTTTTTCCAGTAAGCTACCAAAGCAAATACCTTATTACACTGTAATATACCTACGTACTTTACATGCAAGATATCCTGTGCTACATAATTATATCAAGAGGATATTAACAATTTTTGAAATAATCTGCACAATTTCGTTAAATAATAAAACCTTGAATGGTCGGCTATCCATCCATCCATCAGCCTTTCATCGTCCACTGCTGGACATAGGCCTCCCCAAAATGGGGGTTTTACCATAATCGCCACGCTTGGCAGGCGGGTTGGCGATCGCAGTGAATGTTTTTAGTACACAGGGGAACGCTGCTGCCCGGTCCCCCGGTAATCCCTTAGTCGGCTTTTATGACTCCCATAGGAAGAGACGGGTTGAATGGTCGGCTATACCGTGATATAAATGTAAATGTTTAACCTTTCATAAATCTCAGTAAGAAGTCTCACTGTCTGTGTGGTGACATACTAAGAATACAAGTGTCACCACCCCATTCTTTCCCACGGGTGTCCGACGAGGAGACTAAGGGACTTCCCTTTTTAGCGAGTAGCACCCATTGCATTACTGGTGGTAGAGCTGGGTACCAAGTGGTAGTGCTCACTTGCTATCGGTTCCGAGGGGGTTGGTGCCACCATCTCCCGTGGGACCGACAATGAAGCACATCGGGGTGTTTGGTCGTAGCGTAGCAGAAGATAGCCGTTAATTCTTTCATATCATATCTGTGAAAAGAAATGGTGAGCAGCGGCTTGAATACTCCCGGTATAGTTGAGTCCATGAGCGACGGTTACCATTTACCATCAGGTGGGCTGTGGCTCGTCTGGTACCATAGGTAATAAAAAAATTTAAATACTTACATCCGATTAGGTACTTATTTAATTTATAAAATAACCAATCTGATGGATTTATTACAATTAAAAACCTAATCTGATGCCATACCTAGTTAGATGTGTTCATGTTATACAATATAGGATATTGGAACGAGATAATGGCATCCTTATAAATGACTCTTTCTTTAGACGGACACTTGCTTGTGAGCTATCGAATCTACGTGTCGTTGAGCAGAACATTTACCCCATCCCCCATTTGTACCCATCTGTGTGGGTTTATTAATAACTTAGCCACGCAATGGCAGTCTAGACTAGACTAGTCTAAAGCTATGTAAAACGAAACGTAAAAGATTTATATTTCTCATTATCTGATTATTTCTGTGATTATTTACTTGGTTACTATATGAAAGTCTATCATATTTGTATGTATATTCGTATTGCAGGTGTAAGTACTTAAATTCAGCACATAGCTACTCTATTTAGAGGGATCTACGTACTCCGAATTACCATGATTTTTATTAATACATAATTCCAGGGACTTGTCAAGTCTGTCATTCCATCTGGCATAGAAAGTAGTTTTAGCAGTAACCACACATATTGCCAAATTACATATAAAACTGTAACTGAGCTATGTCTATACATTACATTAAAAACTAGCATTAAATAAATAAAGTATTTATATACCTAGATTAATTATTATCTACGTAAAACTTTACTAATAATAATTTAACATATAAATTAATAATTAAAAAAAATAAAACACAACTGGCCTCTAAAACGTAAAAAAAAAGAAGTTTTATTGTAGTCGGGAACGTTCAGTGGAACTTTTTAATCTAGTGGCCCCACCTGCATTACTTGTTATTTTTTATTTTTACAATATAGACGTGTTTCTGTATTTACGAATTACTTATTTTTATTTCATACATTTTGGAAATAATTTACTCATATAGACTTTCGCAGTCTTACTATTAATAAATCTTAGAAAATAATACCACATAGCAAAATTACTATTTTTTTTTTCCTAAATAATATAAAAATTTCGCTTGTGATGATGTAAGATTATAACGATACTTCATACACTGTAATCTGTTCAGGCATTTAAAGGTTATAAAGGTAGTTAAATATGTAATCACATACATGCACGAACATTACGCGGGTTTTTGAGCAGTCGCGTAAAAATAGCGTAATATTTGAAATATTTGAAGCTCTAGTTTTGGTTTTAGCGCGCGACTAACTACTCTGTAAAAAATATATATATCAAAAAAAAACATGTTATCTGAGATGGTCCAACTGGAGACAATGGCATCGATTTCGACTCAAAGTCTAAGATCACGGCACACACCTCAGATTTTCTTTGTTTTCAAACTATCACTGCTTGGTGAAGTAAAACATCGTAAGGAAACTTACATGCCTTAGAGATATTCTCAACGGCTTGTAAAGTCTGCCAACCCGCACTGAGCCAGCGTCGTGGACTACGGTTTGAATTCCTCTCATTCTAAGAGGAGACCCGCTGCTCAAAAGCAGGAAAATAATGGGTTGAAGTTGAAGAAAGAAATGGGTTGAAAATAGAAGTCGTCTTATTTTCAAGCTCTGGAATGATTGAGTATCCGATCAAAATAAATAAATATATTTTAGAAAGAGCATGTGAGTGATAGTTTGAATATATCAAATTTAAGTAGACATCAGTAAAGAACGTCGGAAAATTCCGTCCCTAGAGGAATAGAATAGGGATTGCAAAAAGACTCGTGCAAAGGGCGACCAAAGTTTTGAATGTGTCTTTGTACTACTTTACCTACATCTCATTACACGCAAGAACTAGCCTTTTCCACAATAGTGGTGATATAAGAGACAGGAAAACATCGTGAGGAACTTTGCATGCCTAAGAGATTTTCCCAATGGAATGTGAAGTTAACCAACCTACATTAGGGCCGCGTGACGGACTACCTAATCACTGTCCTGTGATTAATAATGGGTTAAAAAAAAAGAAAAATACAGCACAACATTACGCTACGCTGCAGTTAGTGTCTTGACCCTTCATATAGACTAATCTTTCGTCTTACTCTTTATACTTTATTTTTGATTAGGTTTAGGTTTAAATCTTTACATATCAAAATTTTGTGTCACGTTGTTTGTCCGCGATAAACTCCTAAACTAATTAATCAATTTTCATTGAATTTTGCACACTATGTGCAGTTTGATCTATCTTGAGAGATGATAGTGTTTATCCCGATTATTTCTTCTTTTATTGCAAAATTAACGATTTTTATATACCTACAAAATAAAAATATAATATATTATAATAATTGAACTAATTATAAGTATGCCACGGCAACGCGTGGCCGGGTCTGCTAGTTATATAGGTAGGTAGGTACTTATACAAACAATTGTTTAGCGCAGTTTCATGTTTTGTAGTGGTTAATATGTATGAAAACTTTATTTAGTGTGTTGCTGATTGAAAATATCAGGCGTTCTATACCTTCAGTTATAGCAGATATTAAAAGAATTTATTATTTTTGCAATTTTTTTTGCGTAATAATATAAGTACCTCTTTTACCCCAAAAAGCCATAATAAATTTATATAATATAAGCTCTTTTTATTTTTCGTGAATATTTTGCATTGATGATTATTAAAGTACTAATATAGCTATTAAAAAATAGGGGTTGGCAGTAGAAGGGTGAAAATTTAGGGTTGTATGTATTATTTAATGCCGAATCATTAAAAATCTCAAATAAATTTTTTTATCCACAAAATAAAAAAACAATTTTTGGGGTGGACCACCCTTATCACTTAAGGGTATGAAAAATAGTTTACATCCTATTCTCAGACCTATTGATTATACACACAAAATTTCATAAGAATCGGTGAAGCCGTTTCGGAGGAGAATGGCGACAAACACTGTGACACGAGAATTTTATATATTAGATTACAACTATCGACTTGTTTAAATATCTAGGTACCTATGATACTCTGAAGCGATGACGAGCTTAACCGTAACGAGGATTTATTCGGGTGTAGGTAGGTACCTACTTGGAATTTAATAAGTTGTATAACGAGTTCGCGACATGCCGCCACATAAGTATAAACAACCGGGGTGCGTAGACTAAAAGCATATTTTATGTATTATCTTGAGGCGTACCTACCACACATTGAAAAAATTCAGCAGCACTTTCTTAACTTAACAGATAATCCTACTTTATACAAAGAAATGCAAAGCTTATGTTGATACTAGTATACATTTTATCCCGGTATAAAATAAGCGTCGCCACACTAACAGCCAGTTTTACCCTCCCTCCGCATTAGATATTTCACATAAAAATTAAAGGTTCCGGATAAGTAACCACCAACATATCATATACAAAAATCTTCTCCGAAACACGCTGCATATTATGGTATAAGTATTATTTCGATCGGTTCAGTAGTTTTCGCAGTATAACCGAACAAAAAAACCGGCTTTCCATTTATTATTATAGATAGCAAAAATAACTTTTTTGAAAAAAGTTAAGTTTATGGATAAAGAATATCGGGGGAAACAATGTTTTATAATATCGTGAACTGTTTGTGTACCTTTCCGATAACACGTAGATCCAAAGGTACATAATCGCGAAAGATGACACGACTACGTCGACGCGACGTCATTCCATTCGACCGACGCTACGCGCACTGACATCGCATTCGCTACGTACGCTACGTAATCGCAGATACCACATCCACATACTTATATCATATATTATGCCCATCGCCAAAAATCGCCCTTGGCAAAAGGCCGCCAAACCGCACCACCCGTAAAACTCCGCGGTATTTAACGGATAGATCATTTTAAGTTCCGTGAAATAATATTGTGAGTGTACTAATAGTAAAATGTGTATTTTGATTAATATACGAGGTCGCCTTAAAACTATACAAAATCAGTAGGTAACATACTTATAACGAAACTTATATTTACTAAATGAAGACAAAAATCCCTGCTATTCATACAAATAAATATTTATAGCAATATTTCTAATAAATAGCTTTATAGGTACTCGAATTTATGCGTGGCAATTGAGATTAATAACTGTGGCTTTGACTCATCTTGGGCGGAGGAGGTTTCATTGTGTCTCATTCTACTTGAAAAATATACTCTATTTAGAATAGAATGATAAATAAATAACTGATCTAAATTTAACTACAGTTTAGCTTATATAAAACATTTATACGTTCTAATTGGCTCATTAGGGTATCATTAAACTGTAAGTTGCAGTTCCCTCTAGTAGGACGTGAGGGGTGATAGCTGAGCTATGCGTCAGACTCGTGAACAGGTGGTACTGGTGGTGACTCACTATCATAGGCGTGGTCACCTATTTCCATTTGATCCGTACCTATTGCACGCCTCATAAGCGAAGCGTTGAGGTGGGTACTATTCTCGTTTTACGCAGAACAACTGATTTTTCAAACTTAAAATGTCTCTATTTATCATATATTATTGCACTTGTAAAACAATATATACACAACATATCAAAGAAAAACACTATTTTTGACACGTATGATATTTTTTTATGCCATTTTTGTTATTTAAACTATTTAGTTAAAAAACTGTTTAAAAAAGTACTGTCTCGGACGTCCGTTTGTTGTCGGCAATGTATGTTAACACGATAACAACCAAAATACTTCACTAATCGAGTATTTTTGATGTGAAACATCTAATGCGGAGGGAGAGTAAAATCGGCTGTTAGCGTGGCGACGCTTTTATTGTACCTACTTGTCCCGTTCAAATTTTGCAAGTTAAATTTGACACACTTCCCGGTTTCCGATTGAGCTGAAGTTTTACACGCATGTGTATATCACGTGACAATGCCATATTATGATTACATGGAGCTGATCTGATGATGGAGCTGGAAGGTGGATATAGGAACTCTATAATGAAATGGCGCAACCCCATCGAGTTTGGGCTCGTATGATTCGTCTTACCGAGTACTTTGTGTCTAGATTGTATCCAGGGGCTGACGATGAAGCTGTAAGGTGGCCACAGTAACTCTATAATGAAATGACGCAACCCCGTCGAGTTAGGGCTCGTTTGAAATGTCCTGACTAGAACTTCAGTCATAGATGATATCCAGGGTCTGATGATGGAGTTGGAAGGTGACCACAGTAACTCTGTAATGAAATGACGCAACCCCATCGAGTTTGGAATAATTTGATTCGTCTTGAAGAGTCTTGTCTTTAGATGGTATCCAGGGTCTGATGATGGAGCTAGAAGGTAGCCATAGGAACTCCGTTATAAAATGACAAAACTCCATCGAGCTTGGGCTCGTAATTTTTGTCTTGACGAGTACTTTGTCTCTAGATGGTATCCAGGGTCTGACGATGGAGCTGGAAGGGCCACAGTAACTCTGTAATGAAACTACGCAACCCTATCGAGTTTATACTCGTTTGATTCGTCTTGAGGAGTACTTTGTCAAATTATAATCATTATATTTCTACAAAAAAAAATTCGATGTTCTCACATCTGCTAGACGTCCCGCGACGTCTAGTTTTTTTTTCTTTTTAACTTGAGTATAACTACGAATAGAGCCCTATTACTTTCACGGTCTGATTCGATGTGGTTTAATTGTTATTAAATAAACAAAAAATACTGAATATTTACGCTCGACTCGACAATAAAACCAGCGCTATACTTTTCATGAGAACTATTTCTATAGACCAATATAGAAGTACTTCTTAAAATTAGCGCTAGATGGCGTATAAGACAAGAAACCCACATTAGTACTTTTTGAAATTAGCGCTATCTATGTGATTTATTGAAAACTACTTAGTAAGACCAATACATTATTAGTTACTTATCAAATAATCAATTTTATTGTGAAAAATGAAGATTATGAGGCGTGCAGTTCTGGATTTTCCAAAGTATTTTCTTTTTTTATAACTTATTTACTTTGTTTTTTAATGAATTAGATTACCATATTCTAATCATGTGTCGCTTTTACTAATTTTGTGGCAAGTGAAAGTGGACGCCTTTACACACAACAACAAAGTTAAGATTAAGTATTCAATTTACGTTCCTAATTTAAACTAAGCACCTACTCTACCCCATTTTACTTAAATAATTATGTATGTATGTGCTGCAGCACCTTTCATGCTACTTTAATTACAATAAACCATAATTTTATTATAAAAATGTAACAAATTGGCGATTTAAAAAAGTTTCTTGCCGGGTTTTCCTCATAAAAAGCCTTACTACGGAATCCGGCCGCTTTGCAATCGCGACATTAAGTGCTGTGGATGTATTTATCTATATATACTATTATAAAGCTGTAACAGAACTGTGTCTGTACATTTAAGATATTTGGGAAAAAAAACTGTATTAGGCTATACAGGTGTGTTCCTGTGGGACATCGGTTACGACTGGGTGTTGCGCTGTCGGCTCCCCCCCGGGCTGGCGGTCATCTGCTATGCGGATGACACGCTGGTCGTGGCCCGGGGTGGAAACTTCGAGGAAGCGGTGTTCCTGGCCACCTTAGGGACCTCGGAGGTGGTCAGGAGGATTGGGGCGCTGGGGCTTAGGGTGGCCCTGGACAAGTCGGAGGCCCTACTTTTCCATGGGCCCCGACGTCGGCCACCTGCTGGCGCCTCAATCACAGTGGACGGGGTCCAGATTGGGGTGTAGGCCCAGATTAAGTATCTGGGCCTGGTGCTGGACGGGCGGTGGCGCTTTCGCGAGCACTTCCGCCAACTGTCCCCGAGGCTAGTCGGCGCAGCGTCTGCCCTTGCACGGCTCATGCCGAATATGGGCGGACCCAACAATGCGTGCCGACGGCTTTACGCGGGGGTGGTCCGGTCGATGGCGCTGTACGGCGCACCCGTGTGGGCGGGGTGAATGGGGCTCACACCCACTAAAAACCCACCGTGCGCCTCCACCCGCCCTTGCTACGGCGGATCACGGGTACCGCGTCGTTACGACCGCGATCCGCAGGCGGCAGCCCCTACGGGCACCCTCTCTTGAGCGACGCCTCGCGCACTTGGGCGTCGCACCTTCGCGGTAGGCTTCCGCGGACGGCAGGGTACTCCGCGACCCCACCGTCCGCAGCCTCGGCTAGGGCGGCATCAGGCGCAACTAAGCGCGCGCACACCGCCCCTCGCGTCGGCGGCGAATCGGGTCCGCGAAGGAGGATTCCTCACGGGCCCTCTCCGCCACCTCCTTCCGCGAGATGGCCTCATGCCGCCCTAGCTGAGGCTGCGGGTGGATGGACCGGGGAACGTCCGCCACCGGACACACGGATTTTGAAGCAACATTTTTTATTTAATAACTCTTGATTAGACATAAATTGATATACATTTTATCCCGCTATTATATCGGGAACCTGAGATATAACCTAAAAACTAGCTTTTTTATCGAAATTAGCAGTCAGGAGCAATTGTCAGAATGGCTGAATTGGTAAAGCATCTGGACGGTATCCAGGAGATGCAGGTTCAAATCCTGCTCCTGACTGTTATTTTCGATTTCACATTTTTCACTTTGTGTTTAACGCTTATATTAGCTTGGTTTATATCTATGAATCAATGTGCCTATTTATGTAACCGAATCTTCGAACGTGATTTTCACCCCCTTCAAAACGTCGGATTGATTTGAATCTTTGCACATTTATCAAGGACCGATGACAATGCAATAATTTGAGAAGTGTATCCGTTTTTAGAGTTCCGTAGCCATGCCAATAAGGAACGGTTATAGTTTCACCATGTTCCTCCGTCCGCCATTTACAACTTAGCTCAGAGACTTATTAGTAACGCCGACAAAAGGACAAAATAAAATCTTGTAAATAAAATTGCACGTAAACGACCAGTTTACGTGCAATTTATCCCATAGTATGGAGGGTCGTTGGATAGATCTTTCAAAAATATTGTGTGTTGAGTTTGTGAAAACAATATAAGGGATCCGTTTGTGAAATATTAAGCTTAAACGCGCAAATTTTTGTTGTTAGAGTTAAGTGAGCCAGCTAAATGTTTGCTTTTCTGAATTGATAACCTCCTCTTTTTTAAGCCGGTTAAAAAAACATGGTAGTAGTATATTTACATGACGAAGTTTAAAGGAAAACTATCACAGCTTGGTAGCCTTTATTTATTTTAAATAAAAGTACTTCTGATACTGTTTTAAGACTAAAAATAAGAAAATAAAATATAGTTTAAAAGACTAAAATAACACGCTTTAATAGTAAGTTAAACTAAATAGTAATAAATAATATTATAATAAATATAGTTTAAAAGACTAAAATAACACGCTTTAATAGTAAGTTAAACTAAATAGTAATAAATAATATTATAATAAATCATGATTGTAAAAAGCGTGGTTTCGTTTAAATATTATTTATGTACTACTTTTTAGTTCAACTAGCTATTAAAGCGTGTTGTTTTAGTTATTTAAACTATAATTATTAAGTATTTCAAAAAGGCACGCATAGCAGAATTCCTCGTAAATAGGCGCTTGGGTAATGCATTTGTAAGTTTTATAGAAGGTACGATATAATTAAGTCGATATTTTAAAACGTCTAAATACGATTATTGTCACAGCGATAAACATTTAGATTATATCTTTTTGTTAGGGTAAAATATAGACTATATAGTTCATATATCTTGATTATCTCAATTTTACTAAACTGTGAATTTAACTCATAATATGAAAAAAAAAAGATACAAAAAATATAATCCACATCAGGGCTCGTCCGGGATTTGAACCCGGGACCTCTCGCACCCGAAGCGAGAATCATACCCCTAGACCAACGAGCCGTTGTTCGCTTGATGTAAAAATAATATTCTAGTGTTAGACTAACATTCCGACTGCATCTAATAAGATCATTTTTTAAATTCAGAGAAATTACCTACCAACAATTACATAATTGTTGGTATGCTAATTTAATTTAATATAGACATACTTAATTTAACTTTTAATTGACGGTATTAAATTCGATTGATCGTAGTTACAATATATGAATTAGGAAACTATTCTGAAGCGTCATAAATGGCATAATTATAAAGGTATTAGTACTATTTAATCTATACTAAAAGAGAAAAATAATACGGCTAACATCATAGGTGGCCGCTATTACCAAATAAAAGTAAAATGCCAATATCCCCTAAGACCACTTCGCGAGATATATTGTTGTTAGAATTTTGCCAGATTTACCCATTGAAACAGTAAACAAGAAATAAGGAAATAACGGCCATGATCTTGAACTGTGTATTAGTTCTACTCGCTAGCCGTTATGGATCCATGCAGAGAGTGTTACCTATAGAGATAGTTTATATAATTGCTATTACATAGTAGCGTAGGTGGTACCTAGGTGCCACTCCAACTAAGCTGCTGAGGAATATAGGTTTAAGATCAAGTTATAGGAATGGAATATGAGAGTACTAGCGAAGCAACATCATCTGTATGAAGTCGTCGCTGTTTTCACTTCTCTATTGAAAGTTAATCGGATTTCTAAAAAGAGCCACTAAGTCTTTGATAAATGAGTTGAATCATAAACACGCGAGTGACACCCAGGACACTGCTATGAACAAGGCATAGAGAAGTGAATGTGTCTGACAATAGATTGATAAGTGTAGAAGGTAATTCTGGCAAAATCACCTCGTGCTGTGGATCCAGGTCGTCATCTGGCGGCGGTGCGTCGATGTGCGCCTGCCACTGCCGCCGGCTCCTGCCTCATATAAACCACTGTCAACCATACCCTCTAGCACGGTACATCTACACTATGCTTACGAATTTGCACTAACTTGCACTAATCTGACTATATTTATACTATAACTAAGTATTTGTAATGGCTTTTATACCTCTCGGCTGAAACCAGCAAGTTATGATTACGTTACCCTGCGGTCATATTAGCAGAATTCGGCGAAGGTTCACGTTATCGCGATATGTCCGGCCTAATATTTCGATACAGCGCGATGTATTCGGGCGAACCCATATGCCCATTGTCGGTAAGTTAGCGCGCATCAAAGGGTTTTGCGGCGACTTCGCTCACGTGGCTACTGCGGTAGCAACGTAGACTTTGAGTGTGTCTGACGAAGTTATTCACCATCTCCTTTTTCTTTACATTAGTAAGTTTTTCAAATTTATTGTAATAAATAATTATTCACCGACATATAACCCAACCAAACTATTGCCCGAACACCACATGCATTTGCTTGGATACTAATGTGGACAGGAGCCATCGCCAATGACCGAATACTAACTTTATATCGCGACAATTCCACAAGAATATAATGTGGACGTACCATTAGGATAGTGAAACATTTGTTTTGACAATCCTTAAAATAAATCTAAACTAATGATCTTTAGAGTAATCAGCTGTAGCTTACAAAGAAACTTGCCAGAGTTACATGAAATTATTTATGTTTATATAGGTTTTTATTAGAATATTAAATCAGTTTTTTTTTGTTGAAAATATTAATATCGTATTTCATAAGGTAATGTTCCAAATATTACGACACTCACTAATGTTGCGAAACAAATGATTGGAAAATATTTATTGAAGTGATTTTAAAACCAGTAAAATTAAAATGGCCCGTAACTTATCAAATACGATGGCAGTAAACCACCGTTGGCAATAAATGTGAACCTTTATGCTGTCGTAAAACAATCGATTCTGACTAAATAAAGGAGGAACAGTTGGCGACCAGCCAATGAGATGGTCGGTTTACGAGAGTGAACGCTGAGACAAGAGCTTGTGACAAACTGTAGGTTATTTTCGCAGTGAGATGTAAAAAAGCGGACGAAAACGAATGTTCAACGAGAACTCAGCCTTTGCTTTCGCTCTTTAATGGTGCTTTAGCGTTTAAGCGCCTTTACAAGAGGACCGTTTGCTGAGGGATTTACGCCTCGCTCATTAGTGGAGTACGCTCTCGTACAGTTATCGCTCTTTGATCCTGAATGTCTTTCAATCAATATCCTGTTATTTGTATTTTATATTGAATAATTATTGATCATAAATTAATTATTTGTTTATTGTATGTAGATACTAGAGTCATATTACACAGAATATTAATAGTACTTAAGTGTTGTCAGTCATAAAATGACGTCACCTGTAAGCGTCATGCGATGGCAGACCCAGGCCGGAATCCTCGGAGGGTGAGCGATGATCAGCCACGAGTGGAGCTTCCACCGGTCCCTCCTATAACAATAACCCTCAACCTGACCCGACAGCCCCAACACTTTAACTATACATATCCCGTAACGCGGAACAATTCCCAGAATTTAGTTATTTAAATACATTAATTGCAGCCAATTAGAAAATATAAATATTGTAAAAATAGGAACCATTCCGTCTACTTACTCCACATTGAATATGTTTGAAAAAGTGGATACACACATGTACCACCTATAGTACACATGTGTCACAACTAAACGAGTAAATAACATCAACAGGCTTAAAATCACTAGTGACAATTTGATGGGATGTGATGCCTATCACATTTATGAACCATTTCACAAAGCTCGATCTACAAGAAAGCAATCAATCCGTAACATAGATCAACCATGCAGACACAGGGCTGTACCCAGCGATCCTTAAGCGAAAACTTATATTAGACTCAATTATAAATGGAACTGATTAAGATAATAGTTTGGAGCATCTGTGTACGTCCTTGTGTGTATTAACATACTTGTTAAGTAATACATAGCAATAAAAAGCTGGTGCACTTACCGGGTCGTGCAACTCGTGCATCGTCGAGGAAGGTAGCATGTGTCGCTCGGGGCCGCGCTACAAACAAATAGTGGCCGTCAACTAACGTAAGTGCAATTAATTTTGCATTGAATTTCGGGAGTGAATCAGTCAATCTAATGAGTTATTGGAGTGTTGCGGTGTGTTTGTGTATTTTCTAGTGAGCACATCTTCTAAAATAATTTACTAGGTGTGGTTTATCCATCATAATAAGTACGTACAGATATTATAAGAAAAAGCAAAATATTCGTTATCTTTGTAGATCCAGATGGTAAACGTTTAATGACAAAGTACCTTATTGAGGGGATGTTCGACTGCGGGCTCCTCTCCTCGCCTGTATACGAGTTCATCGAACCTCGCCCTGTCCTCAGGTACCATAAATTCCCTTATTTCGGTTAGGAGGGTGTACTGTAAAGTAAATACTCATTTAGAAAGGGAAAGTGAATTTACAAGTTGTGAGACGACTGCGAGTTACAATAGCATTTCTCTAAATCTAGACAATTGGTGGCAGTAAAGACAAAGGTGATGTGGATATTGGGAATAGCTGTCGGTCAGTGCGATGGCTTAGCGGTCTAGATCACTTCCCCGGATTGGAAGGGAGGCAAGTTCGTATCCCGCTCGCACTAAACTTCTCTTTTTCCACATCCACAAATAATTTATTCCATAGCCTATGTTTAAAGCGAATAACGTACCCTTTTATCAGTAAAATATTTTTTAGAATTGGTTCAACAAGTACTTCTTCAGGTTTTATAGTATTCATGGTGAGTTTGAGATCAGAGGTTTGAGATGGTTTTTTTCCAGGAGATGCATGTTCAAACGCTGCTCGTGTATACTATTTTCGACATCACATTTTCGCAAGTTGTTTACATTTAGCATGTCAAATGCTTAAAATATGTACAAAAATATCATAGACAGTTTTATTTATTATTACATGATAATGTACCAGTATGATGTGCTATCAATCCTTAATGAGGGCCAAGAGCCTAATTTCACTCACCGTCCTAATCCCAAGGATTGCCCACTCTGAAGAGCATGGCTGCAAGAAGAGATGGCAGTCCATGTATTGAAACACTGCTCGAAAGTGACGACATACAGGGCCAAACGCTTCGGTAGCCCAAGTTCTCTCCGGGAGATCACCAGCAATACTAAGGGGATTGTTGGCGTTCTTCCGTGTGCTGGGGTGGATCGAGTGAGGGAATCACACCCACCTACACGCAAAACATGCGCATAGACGTGGAGTTGCGGAGAACGGCCCGCCAAACCATACCAACCACCATACTGTATTAAACTATGATCATAAGTAATTTTCTCTCGTTTTGTTTCCTCTTATTTTGATAGAGCGAACATAACAAAATATTAAAATTAAAAAAAAATCTATATACATGTGATATCATACAGTTGATAATTAGCAACATCATCGGCAATAATTTTGTCGATAAAATTTATCGATAATATTGACACTTCGGTTTCATATTTTCAGACTTTGTATAAGCATTTCAAATGCTAAAAATATATATAAAAATATCTAAATAATAGATATGGCTTAAAAAAACTAAAAAGCTCGCTTTTATAGCACATCGAACTAAAAAGTGAATAATAATTCTTAATAAAGGTAGAAAAATAATAGTGATCAAAATATATTATTATTGTGAAAAAAGTGTGGGGCGCTTTGTGCTCTCTTTTTCGTACTTATATAAAATATATCGAGCACCCCAAGCTTTTTAATTATAAAACGATATGTGAGAAAATTAATTAATCCTAGCGATCCGGATCTGGATAATGAGACAAATTTATCAAATTATCTATTGTATTGTCACCGGTTCATGATAAGTGTACAAAGTATAAATTAAATCTGTCCGTTCAAAGTGTGTCGAAATTGGGTTCAAAGGGTCGGTTACAAAGAAACATACAGGTGAAGCTAATAATAAAGATAATATTAAAGCTTGTAAAAATATATATCCCAAGGGACCCGTTTCAATTTTCATGATGAAAGTAGCCTATATTCCTTTTTGGGCTCCAGATTATATGTATCCATTTCATCAGTTCAGTAGTTACACCGTGTAAGCGTAACAAACAAACAAACTCACTTTCACATTTATAATATTATTAGCAAGGATGCCCAGAGGTCGGTTGACCCGTGTCTGTACCCCATTATCTATTCTATAGGTCTCTAAAGAAAGGTAGGTAGGCACTCTAAAGAATAAACGAAAAACAAAATAGGTATTACCTCCCTGTGGACCTTTAATATTTAATGAATCTCTATGTTCAGTAGTCACAACGAATCTTTGTGTCTGAAGTTGGCAGCAAGACGCTGCGCAGTAGTTATTTTTGTGCCGCAAGGGATGTGCATCTTCTACAGTTTACATTAATCGATAAATGTTCGATATAATTAAACAATTGTAATTGATAATCATATTATTTATCGATCGTATTAAAAGATGTGAACGCTCTTCTATGTATATCTAGATTAAAGCTTATTCACTCAAATCGCTCGTATACTTTTTATTGTATCTAAAAATAATAAATGGAACCTAAACAATTAGACATGAAAACATAATGATCCCGTTCAATTGTTTCATTAATCGAGTTATAACATTTGAATTGGTCAGTACTAATCGTATGATTCCGGCACAAATCCCACTTCTTGCTTTGTGCCTAACTTCAGAGACACAAAGATTCATTGTGACTACTACCAATGCTACTACCCTAATACTTATATGTCATACAGATTATACGCAAGTGTTCTAAACTTAGATAAATAACCTATCTTTATCTAAGGTTCTAAATTATGAAAATCATATTAAAATAAAACCTTTTTTCACTACGGATTACTATTTTCAGAGCGGTGTTTTTCATCCCTGCGAGTGAAGACAATAGCGGCACGTTTCCGGTTACGTTATTACTATATTAGACAGACGGTAATGTATTAGCTGGCAAGCGTTCAGCCATTTATCTACGAGGCAAATATATTCTATTATATTTAATGAAGCAGAGTTTTATTTTATTCTTTGAAGGATTCTCAGATCATTTAAATTTTCTATTGCTAGCACGTAGTATCTACGTAAAGAAGGAAATATTATCTACATAAATACTTAAATAAAATGAATTGTCTGTTTGAAATGTCTTAACAATAGCTTTCTATTAAATGCACATGAAAGTAAATAGGTATAATGAAATATCATTTATTTAAGTTTTTGTCTGTCTGTCTGATTCTGGCTAAAATCCGAAACGGCTGGACCAATTCGGACAGAACTTTCACTGGCAGATAGCTTATGTTATAAGGAGTAATCTAGGCTACTTTTGTATTTAAAAATAATAGAAAAAGAAACTAGCTAAAATAATTTAACTCCACGCGGGCGGGCGAAGTCGAGGCTAGTAGCTAGTTCATAAATAAAAAATCCAAAATACTTTGTTCGTCCTATACGCTTAGCGTAGCTATTTTTTACTTTTGAATATGATTAAAGTGAGTCGGTTACGTACCTTCTGTGGGGTATCCAGTAAGTCCCTAATGACTGTGAGGAAGGAGTCCGGCGTGAGTCTCCTGGCGGCGTACTCCTCCATGTAGTAGGCGATGGCAGGCAGGTCACACTGTGGCAGCAGCGAGCGCGCCTTCTGTTCTACAGCCACGGCTGCCGCACCGCGTCTTTTGCCCCAACCGCTTATTCTATTACATTAATCCTTGAGTCAATAACATAAAATGATAATTAATTGAATGAGGTGACACTTGGCGGAAGTCCATTGTTACTATTATAGAATGGATTTTAGGAGGAGAGCCCACCACTCACCCACGGATTGTCAATCCCGGTTATCTTTGGACAGAATAACCTAAGATTGCCAATCCGTACTCTCACAGATAGAGGAGAATGTGATAATAGCAAAGTAGCATGCACGATAATGAGTTTTTAAATAATTTGTTGCCGAGCGTTCTTGAGAATGCCTCGTTTAGAGGTGAAACACGTGTCGAATTTATGTTCGGATTTTTGCGGAATATTGCAATATTGTGGTTCTGAGAGTTCTACTGTATCGCATGGTTGTGTCGCGTTGGTGAGTTTTTTGTCATTATCGTGCATGCTACTTTGCTATTATCACATTCTCCTCTATCTGTGAGAGTGCGGATTGGCAATCTTAGGTTATTCTGTCCAAAGATAACCGGGATTGACTATCCGTGGGTGAGTGGTGGGCTCTCCTCCTAAAATCCATTCTATAATAGTAACATAAAATGAGATAGATAATATAGAGCATCCTGTGCCAGACTAAAAATGTCTCCTCCCGAACTATATCACACATGTCATAATAAACACAACATCTCCGAAGATCATCCTCGTAGTTGGCATTATTAAAACAAAAATTGCTTTTTAATTTGTAAAGAAAACTATCCTTACCATCTCTGTTAAGAAATAGTATTTTTTGCAACATTATTACAAAAGTCAGCTGTTTTGTTAATAATTGAAATACTAATGAAGTGACAGTCGTTCCGTTAATATTAGGTTATGTTGTATGTATTAATGATTATTATAATTAAAAAATACTTTGTCAATTGGCGATTCTGTGAGTACACCGTACTTCATTTGTTATTAAAAAAACTGTTTAATTCAGCAAGTAAACAAAAAGTTAAGCCCATTAAATCCAGGTCAATAATATACTTAGAGATAAATTATATAAATTAACTAGCTGACCCGGCAATTGCCATGTATACTCGTATTATTTCTAGGAAAGCTTTTTTTCGTTCAATAAAAATAACTATCTACTATAAGTGTGCGGGGATTTACTTATAATCGAAAGCGTTGTAGACAATGAAAGTATGCTTTATTTAGGATGTACTTTATTCCCAAATAAATTTTTATTGAATGTAAAAAAATATTTATTAAAATTGTCTTCAAATAAATTAAAATATTAAAAATTAATAAATCCTTCTATCAGTGTATTGGTGAAAAACAGCTCGTATTGTATTCGTTTGCTTATTATTTGAGTTAATTTTCACAATAATAAAACAGGTATATTTATTAAACACGGACACGTTTTCGTTTTGATTTAAAACTATTTCCAAAAAATTTTAAGTACAATATATACAGGTACGGTAATGGCCGTTGTTGGCGGAGCTCACAACACGTGTTTATTTACATGAGATCACTTAATTAACTAATAGTTAAAACTGTCTTTATCAGTTATTAATAAATTGCGAATAAATTATTATTGCACTGGAAATTAATCATAAATTTACGATGAGAGTAAAATTAACATGAGAGTTGCACAGAAAAATTAAAATAATATTATACGTATTATGGTCACTGCTACGATCGATACACAAATAAAACCAAAAAAACTGTATAGTGAGCAAGACAGGAGACCGGCTTCGTTCTCATCCTTACTCCGTGATGTTTGCTTGATGAGAGGTGACGCCGGTAGACATCTAGCGGGGATAACTGATCGATTGATAGTTGATCAGTTATCGACAGGTGAATTCGGAAGATCAAATTAAATTGAGAAAAAAAAAACATAATTAAAGGAAATTATTAAAAATAAAAATTATAAAAAAGTCGCGATGGAAAAATAGGGGTTGATCGTAGAGGGGTGGAAAATCGAGAGTAATATAATTTTTTTTATTCTAAGTCATGACAAAATAAGAATAAAAATCTTGCCATAAAAATTAAAGTTTATAATTAACAAATAAAAAATAGGAGTTGATCGTAGAGGGGTGAAAAATTTAGAGTAATATAAAATTTAATATAATATTTTTTATTCTGTCATGACAAAATAAAAATAAAAATCTTGCCAAAAAAATTAAAGTTTATAATTAACAAATAAAAAATAGGGGTTGATCGTAGAGGGTTGAAAATTTAGGGTTGTATGTATTTTTTAATACTGTATCAAAAAAAATAAAAAGTTATCTAAAAAATAAAAAATAAAATATAGGGGTGGACTACCCTTAACATTTAGAGGGATGAAAAATAGATGCTGTCCGATTCTCAGACCTACCCAATATGCACACAAAATTTCATGAGAATCAGTTAACCCGTTTCGGAGGAGTTCAACCACAAACACCGCGACACGAGAATTTTATATATTAGATTATTTACTTCGGCGCTGCATCCCTTTCTCCATATGCCGTACACGCGTGTGGGACTTTTCCGACATCGCGAACTAACAGCGACATTCGTTTGTGGTACTTGAGTTGTGCAACCGCTTCGTCATGTGTGACATCGACGAATGACTGACCGTTTACTTCCAAGATTTGATCTCCAACCTAAGAGAAACATTTAAAACTTAGAATATGTAGGTACTTAATATATCTAATAATAGTTTATGTAAGTACTTCTTTGTATCTGTAAGAAGTTCTAGATATTTTTATATAGTTTTTTTAGCATTTGACATGCTTAGGCATATACATTAAACATAAAGTGAAAAATGTCAAATCGAAAATAACAGTCACGAGCAGGATTTGAACAGGCGTCAACCAAGACGTTAAGAATGAATGTGTTATCGAAATTAGCAGTCAGGAGCCATTGTCACGATGACTGAATTGGCAAAGCATCTGGACGGTATCCAGGAGATGCAGGTTCAAATTTAATCCTGCTCGTGACTGTTATTTTCGATTTCACATTTTTCACTTTTTGTAAAAAGTTATTCTATCTATAGATTGATAGTTAATTTCAATTTAAATAAATATGTACATTAATATAATTGCAGAACTTAATTACTGGAGAAAATAATATCTTTTTATTTTGAAGCAGATGAGATGCTCAGCTTTATTCCAGACGACAAAGTACGAAAAGTGTTAAGAAAGAATATATTGTGGAAATTGATGGCCTTAGTGAATGTCACGATAGCTATTGGCAGAGCGCCTGGAACGGTAATACAAATTCATGAGTTCAATTTGCACTCGTGGCTATAATTTTCTATTTCACATTTTTACTACCTATGTGTATATGTTAGGGTTAAACTACGTTATATATGAGATACCATAATTAAATAATGACTTAGTAATTCCCACTTGAAGTGCCTGGGATTCAGGAAACTTTAAGTAATAAGATTCGGATATAGCGTGCAGAAAATACTGGGCGTGACGAGACTCAAGCCTAAACACTAACATTATTCCACAGCCCCTCCATCGCCCCTGCTGATTACAAAATTGAATACTATTTTTCCAGTTTTATAGCCACAAGTTCTTGAATTAATTCGTCGATCATGAACTTTTAATTACATTTATTCCTCTATAGAACTTTATTGCTACAATATCGACAAAGTTTTAATGAAAAGTAAACCGGCAATTTAACAATCTATGAGGCCCACCCACTTAGGGCTTAGGCAACAGGCGGTTTCCTCAGAATTTTTACCGTAACCAGATACATAGTGATAATTAATTTGTCAACAAATGCGCACATGATTTGAGTAAAGTCAGAGGTGTATCTATGCCATAAGAGGTCTGACTTCGAACTAATCTCGGTACCAGTGGTATCGACTTCAATCCCCAGTTCTTTGCAGTTCTTGGTCTTATTGACTCTTAAAAAAGCAATCTAAGTTAAGCTTTGCCATAATGATAATGATGTAGATAAATCCTACAACGAAGTATTTATATTTTAATTTGATTATGAAACATTAAGACTGAAGAAGGCAACAAAATTTTCATGCAATTGTCTGTATCACATGAGATGTATAACGGGAATACGAGTATATAGCCTATATAAGTATCTTATTTATAGGTCGTTACATAAATGAGCAGAGCTGGGTAGAGTGCACTACCCAATTTAGGACAAGCGTACCTCCTAAAATTAATCTCGTTTATTGCTGCTGAGAATGATCTGCTTAGAATTATATAACTTAAAAGTGTATGGATAAATCGTTATACGAACCATAAGTCCAGCTCTATCTGCAACGGAATCCTTGTCAACTCCAGTGATATAGATGCCGAGGTTGTATTCCAGACCGCCTCTTATCATTAGTCCTAATGACTGTCCCGGCTCTATACAAAGGTCGACCTGTATAGAGAAATCATATGGTTAGCAATATAATTTTCGAATAATGCTTTGTCACACAAATTAGGTTACTGAGCAAATTAATCACCAAGCGTAGAGCACGCCCAAACAGAGGTACAAAGATGGAATATTACGAACATTAGGCCTTTGTTAAGATAACAAAATGGCGGCTTTAATATCACGGGAATAGACAAGCAATGATCGTTAATTATATTCATACTGATGTTAGGAGGACCAATGAGACACAGCCAACATATCATAATAACCACTAACGACTGAATTTTGTTGTTATTTTACTGCGATTAGCATACCACAGGACTTTCCGAAAGCGCCATAAAAGATTACGATGACATAAATTCATTTGGACGTGTCGTAAAAATTATGGTCTTTATATTGTGTTTTCTAGTTTTATTGGTATAGAATGACTACAAACAAAGGATTCTCAAATAGATTTAGGTATTCTGTAAACTCTTTGAATTACCTTATAGTAACATGTGTCGTATCTATTGCTACTAGCTTACAAAAGTAATATATATTTTTGTTTTATTGCCTCACCCTTCGTATGGAGCGATCTTTGCTAGCTGAGCGGGGCGGTCGAAGTGGTGGAGGAGATGCTGGTCGCCCATAACGGTCCATCCAAGAGCATGATGCACGCCCTACTAGTGCACCTGCTGTTCGCACCGTCATCGTCAGCTGGCGACAGGACTTCAGCATCTAATCAAAACGATTATATTCACACATTACATTTCAATCAATGATTCCTACTGGTCGTTCACTGACGATGAGGTTTTTTCTGATATGCTCGGAACAAATATTTAAATGTATGATATATAATTTAATCTTACAGAGCGTGGACTTAATCGTGTAAACATATTTTGTAAGAAATGTAATAAAATTCATTTTCATTACACATTTCATTCAAACATACATTCATTCAAACATGATTTGATCACAAATCTGGACTATTACAAAAATTGAACAGCTATATTTATAGTCTGCATATTTACGATATTTGAGAAAAAATCCTGTATTGGGCTATGTGGGTATCTCTGAATCGTTTATCTGTTTGTTTGTTCACTAAAAAACTACTGAACGGATTTTCATGAAACTATTGTTGTTTGATAGCGCTTGATAAGACTTAAAACTATTATATGTTTTATCCCGGTACTAGCTTCTACACCTACATTTTATCTCAATCTAGATGGTATATTGGGAACCCGAAACAACCCAAATGCTTACTTATAGCGCATAAACGTTAAAATAAATGATAGATACAATAATTTCAAAATGTTGTGCCACTAATATTCATAGACAAAAGCTCTACAAGAACCAACTTCAGGACTATTTAGTTTACCCAGTATTCCAAAGACCATGAATGCTATAAAGTATTTATGGAGCTTATTCGGAGTAATGAGATGCTATAAAAGTGATATAGGCTGTATATAAATAGCTTTCTTTCATGAGTACTTATATTATACAAAATGACTGATGATGATACTGAGTGCTGTGGGGTCGATTCTCATGGAAGACAATTCTTTGTGCGATCCGCAAACGGTTGTTCTAAGTCTGGTATACTTTGTGCCCGTTAAGCTGTATGTTACTTGTATTTACACATAGCATCACGCCTGTAATCCCCGAAGGGGTAGGCAGACGTGTACACACCCACGGTACGCCTGCTATGTTTAAGTCTCTCGTAATAGGGGGCGAGCCTTTGCCATCTAACGGGCACATTTCCAAACTCTGGGCTGCTCAGAATTTTTCTTTTTAAAAGCATTATAGCACTGCCTAACCTGGGGATCGAACCCGAGACCTCAGATCAGCAGTCGCTCACACTACTGCTGCACCACAGAGGCAGTTGTTTGTTTTTCTTATGTTATTGTATGTTTTTTATACAAGACGACAAACAAAACATAAAATTTTAATATCTACACTTGTTACATGATTATTTCAGTACACAATAAGTTAATTTGTGTAATAAATTACCTCAATATTATATAAACGTTAAATTCCGAAGAAAGCTATATTTAGCAAAAAGGTCTCTGTGAATGTCAGGAAGCGACGTCGTAAATCAAGCGATTACGGAAGGAACCGACGAACGTCCACAAAAATAGTGCCGCTTATTTAACCAAACCAATTCTATAGACAACGGTTTTACTATGAGATTTTAAAGTGTAGTAGGTATAGCTTAGTAATTCAAGTCTACAACTTTTGACGTAAACATTTTTAATATCATACCACCAGCACCAAAATGAAACTCACTTTCGCATTTATAATATTAGTAAGGATTAACTGTGCCCGGGGCTCCGTTCCCTTGGAAGACAGATTTGTTTACAAATCTTTTAAATTCTATAACGTTGCTATAAATAGAAGTCATTTAAATATTAAACACAAAGTGAAAAATGGGAAATCGAAAATAGCAGTCACGAGCAGGATTTGAACCTGCATCTCCTGGATACCGTCCAGATGCTTTGCCAATTCAGCCATCGTGACACTTGCTCCTGACTGCTAATTTCGATAACACATTCATACTTAACGTCTTTGGGTGACGCCTGCACCATCTGTCGGAAGTATTTTCATACATTATACCAAACAGGTAAACTTGATGATGAAATGTATGAAAATACTTCCGACAGATGGTGCAGGCGTCACCCAAAGACGTTAAGTATGAATGTGTTATCGAAATTAGCAGTCAGGAGGAAGTGTCACGATGGCTGAATTGGCAAAGCATCTGGACGGTATCCAGTAGATGCAGGTTCAAATCCTGCTCGTGACTGCTATTTTCGATTTCACATTTTTCGCATTGTGTTTAATGTATAGTGCTAAGCATGTCAAATGCTAAAAATATATATAAAAATATCTAAATAGTCATTTAAATATTTGTTACTGTTAAGGCAACGTTCATATAAAAACGCATTTATTTCGTCGATCGTTTTTCATCGATTTTTGTTGGAAAATTGGTATTTACTAAAATAATCTTTTATTTTGTCGGGATAATATAACCTAAAGTGGAAGGAAGTAGGTACAGAAGGAGATCGAGACTAACCTACCTAGACCAAATCGGTCATGACATATTGAAGGAAGGTGAAGTCAGGAGTTTCCGAAACCGGTAAGGGTGTATGAAGAGAATTATGAATGTTGAGGATGCGAGAGATGTATTCAAGAATAGAGCTTTTCGGCACACTGTTCTCTCTGCCTACCCCGCAAGGGAGATGGGGTGATGATAAGTAAGTAATATAGCCTATTATGAGTTATGGTACACACACCTCAAAATCCGTTCTAAATATTGGTAAAAGAATTTTTTAAATCGTATGAGCGATTTCATAGTTTGGGTAGCCGCGACACCCAAAACAAACATTTCTTCTTTATAATATTAGTTATACAGCAGCACTCCCTCGAATATTAACAACATCCACTGCGATCGCCAACCCGCCTGCCAAGCGTGGCATTTGCGGCACTAACACACCCACATATGAGCGAAACACATGTTGTGGCGTTTTCTATTGGCCTATGTCCAGCAGTGGACTTCGAAAGGCTGATTGATGGATGGATGGAAATGTAAAATAAACTCTAAAACGTTTTAATAAATGAATAGCAGTACGTCTGGATACAATCACTCCATGGACAAACAAGTCCATAATATTATACATTTATTAAAACCTATTATATTATACCTACTTTACGGCTATACCATTTGACCGACTCGTACTAAGAAAAAATTAATTATTCAAAAAGAAAAATAAAACTTTATGTAGAGGCATCAAAGTTTCCCTTTCTTTGTAAGGAACGAGTACACATTGCCCCAGCTTTTGTTTGTACCCAGTCAATATGATCCTTTTAGTAAACTTTTTTAAATAAATTAGAAATACGAGGATATTCTAAAACTTTGACTTTGTATTTTATGAAGTAGGTAGAATACAAGGGATTAATACTGTCAGTCTTTGCTCTCGCTAGATAGTCATTTGTATATATACATAATACAGATCATATATGGTGATCAATGATATGTCATTATTCTAGAATTGTGTCCGTAAGCGGTGGTTACCGCTTACCAACAGGCGGGTCGTGACTCGTCTTCCATTAAGCTGGCACTAAAATGTGGAAAACAGGACTAATTATAATTGATACATTACACAGCAACGCAAATTTAAATATTCAAGGAGCGGACGGAAATATGTTAAAGTCCCACGTAATAGGGGGCGAGCCTATTGACGTCTACCAGGCACATTTCCAAACTCCAGGCTGCTACTGAGAATTTTTCTTTTTAGGAAAAAGCACAATAACATTGCCCGACCCGGGGATCGAACCCGAGACCTCATGATTAGCAGTCGCATACACTACCGCTGCACCACCGAGGCAGTACGTCTTTATCTAGTCCCTTAGTAGCAAACAGCAACTTCCACTTAGTACCATACACTATACAGAGCATAATAATAGTACCTATTCTTAGAATAATCGTCATACTAACAAAAACACTGTATGTAATCTCTGCCTAATCAATATACTTAATTTGAATACAAAATAAAGTATTTAATAGATAGCGTAAAAATAATTACCCAACTCGTTTTATGATCAAAGGTAGTCGTCGACTTATGGCGCGCAAAGTTTATTAGTAGCCTAATAGGCAGTTGTTCGGGTAGGTACAAATAAAAAGAAAATGCAAAGCGCCGTCCCATTCTTGTTAGCTTTAACGTTCCGTTGTTCAGTCACTATAACATTATTAAAGCGATTGCGAGATTAACGAGTGTGTTCACAAAGTGATGCGATAAACACTTTTGAAATTGTGCACTTTTTACAATGTTTGATAAACTTTTCACGGTGTAATACTGAAACTGCATAAAATCATTTCAAACACTTGTAGTTTTCAAGTTGTTTGGCTTTGACTTTATGCATGTTTCAGATCTCCAATAAAAAAGGATTTATACTCAATTTTCTTCTCTACTACTTAGATAAGGTCTCTGTATTAAGATGGTTTACGCACATAGATTGGATGTATGAAAGAAGAATAGTGGGAGGGGAAGGATTACCTAAAAACTATTGAAATAGTCCGTTCCGTGTCCATTTTCTATGAACATGTAAATAAACATTATATTAGAACTCAAAAGGTCTGGCAATAATTGTTAATTATTTTCGAAAATAACCTTAACCTTTTCTTTGTAAGGCGAGAAACATGTCTACCTAGCCGTGTACCTCGGGCCTCGGGGCACTGAACAAGGTAGTGTAAGACACTCACACACTAAATAAACCCGCCTTGCGCCATTTTTCCGCCTTAGATGCTTTATAATGCACAAGCCAATAAAATACCTATTACTTCTGAATTATTTACAAGGTGAGCTGTGGACTATTTCAGAATATAATGTTGCGTAGTTGCCCAACTGCGGTTGACATAGCTCGGAAATAGAAAACGTCTCACTCTCGTGTCCGCCTATCATTTCCAAATCCTTTGTAATGCCGTTTGCATGTCGAAAACTCAGGTTATTTATATTTATGAATACTTAAATAAACGGAATTCTACCAGACAAAATACAGTATAACTATCTACGGCATTGCGCTGACTATTAAAACAGTATTACTGAGCACGATTATGCATTTTGAGTTCACTGTTTTCGTAAATAAGTAAATAATATATGTATTATTTTTTCGTAAATATGCTGAGGATGGTGTGGCTTAGTCTTGCACTAGCCGCTCGAACGATTTGCTAGGCAAACTTCGGTTCGGGCATCAGGGGATACCAAAAAGTCACACCTTATTTGATGGCAATATTTAGATGTTTTTATATAATATTTAGAGATTTTTATATAATATAAAAACATCTAGATATTTCTAGGGCTGCGTTATTATTTGGTAAAAATCTTAATTGTAAAATTAACTTTGCCTGGTCGGTATAATGTATGAAAATACTTCCCACAGATGGCGCAGGCGTCGCCCAAAGACGTTGAATGAAGGTGTTATCGAAATTAGCAGTCAAGAGCAATTGTCACGAAGGCTGAATTGATGGCAATAGTTACAGATTGTCAGACACCTGAATAAAAATTTGACGTCGCGGAACGTCTACCACGTGTGAAAACATCGAAATTATTTTGTAGAAATAAAATAATCATAACTTGACAAAGTACTCCTTAAGATGAATCAAACGAGTATAAACTAGATAGGTTTTGGTCGTTTCATTACAGAGTTACCGTGGCCACCTTCCAGCTCCATAGTCATACCCTGGATACCATCTAGAGGCAAAGTACTTGTCAAGACAAATCATACAAGCTCAAACTCGATGGAGCTATGGCGTTTTATATCAGAGTTCCTAGGGCCACCTACCTTCTAGCTCCATCATCAGACCCTGGATACCATCTAAAGACAAAGTACTCGTCAAGACGAATCAAACGATTCCAAACTCGTTGGGGTTGCGTTATTTCATTACAGAGTTACTGTGGCCACCTTCCAGCTTCATCATCAGACCCTGGATATCATCTAGGTATGGAGTACTAGTCAAGACATTTCAAATGAGCCCTAACTCGATGGAGTTGCGCCATTTAATTACAGAGTTCCTATGTCCACCTTCCAGCTTCATCATCAGATCAGCTCCATGTCATCATAATATTGCATTGTCACGTGATATACATATGCGTGTAAAATTTCAGCTCAATCGGAAACCGGGAAGTGTGTCAAATTTAACTTGCAATATTTGAACAGGACAAGTAAAATAAAAGCGGCGCCACGCTAACAGCCGATATGTTTCACATCAAAAATTAGACTCAGGTCTTCTTTTAAGGTCACCATTTGTCCTCTTAGTTGAGTCGCGGAGGTCAGATAGGTAGTCACTCCGTGAGCTGGTGAATCAGCACTGGAAGCTAACCCCAACAAAGCTTGGGATATGGCTGGTGCTATGATGATGATGTTTTCGTAAACTACATAAGGCTACTATGTAAAATCATCGTATCCTCATTACCTTAACATAAAACAAATGTGTTAAGAAATTTTATCACAAATTGTGAATTATGTTTATCGCATTAAGAATCCAATGATAGCCTGATGGACTATGAAAACAAGCTAAGGATCCAATGATAACCTAATGGGATGTGAAAACAAGGTAAGGATGGACAGAAAAAAACATTTTGATGCTAGACTTACTCGTAGGTCGACTTCAAAATTTTTAGTAACATTTCTTTTTTAATAAAACAAATTAATCAACACTGCTTTTACTAGAAGCATTTTTTGGCAGGATTGCAGAAATAAATTGTTTAATACATGTACACTTTAGTAATAGTAGTTGGGCACAGACCAACACACCACTGTCGAAGTCGTTTGGCCCACGGTCAGAGAACTCTGCCAGACGCAACAAGTTCTAACATTCAGATACAATGCAATAATGTACCTACCTATAATTATATATATGCAAATCCGAAAAGTGACTAGCTAAGGCCTTTTTATACCACGGGGCAATCTGTTGTCTCTACCTACCCCACTGGAAAACAGGCATGAACCTATGTATTCACTAACTATGTTAATCATGTACAACGGAATGTCCGTTTAAGTGTAACTCCCACATAATTCCTATTGGTACATATATAATATAAAATAAACAAAAGGTGATTTACTGCACTAAAAAAATCCCAAGTTATGAGCTATTAAATATATCATCGAGAAATCATCAAGACGTAAACAAACTGTAACTATACTATTCTATCTATGCTATACAATTTATTATTTGTGAATGAGGAAATAGAGAACTTTAGTACGAGCGGGAATCAAACCTGCGTCCCTTCCTTTCCGGGGAAGTGCTCTAATCTACTGAGATATCGTACTCCCTTGCGGTCATACCCAATTTCCTCATCACATTTGTTTTAACGACTAATAGTATGAATTTTAATTGCAAAATTAAACTTACTATATTGGATTAATGCATGTAAATGCGTTGCGATAGATGGCGTTGGTACGATTAGGTGGACCGTGGCTCGTCTGCCATCATAAGCAATAAAATAAAAAACTAGACGTCGCGGGACGTCTACCAGATGTGAAAACATCGAAATTATTTTGTAGATATAAAATTATCATAACTTGATAAAGTACTTCTTAAGACGAATCAAACGAGTATAAACTCGATGGATTTGGGTCGTTTCATTACAGAGTTACTGTGACCACCTTCCAGCTCCATTATCAGACCCTGGATACCATCTAGAGACAAAGTACTTGTCAAGACGAATTTTATAACGGAGTTCTTATGGGTACCTTCTAGCTCCATCATCAGACCCTGGATACCATCTAAAGACAAAGTACTTATCAAGACAAATCTAACGATTTCAAACTCGATGGGGTTGCGTCATTGCATTACAGAGTTACTGTGGCCACCTTCCAGCTCCATCATCAGATCCTGGATATCATCTGGGTCTGGAGTACTAGTCAAGACATTTCAAACGACCCCTAAGTCGATGGAGTTGCGCCATTTAAATACAGAGTTTCGCATGGCGACCTTCCAGCTCCATCATCAGACCCTGGATATCATTTAGAGACAAAGTACTCGTCAAGATCAATCAAGAGCCCAAACTCGATGGGGTTGCGCCGTTTCATTATAGAGTTCCTATGTCCACCTTCCAGCTCCATCATCAGATCAGCTCCATGTTATCATAATATTGCATTGTCACGCAATATACATATGCATGTAATATTTCAGCTCAATCGGAAACCGGGAACTGTGTCAAATTTAACTTGCAAGATTTGAACGGGACAAGTAAAATAAAAGCGTCGCCACGCTAAAACAGCCGATTTCACCCTCCCTCCGCATTAGATGTTTCACATCAAAAAGGTACTCCTACTGTCGTATTCAGCCCGCTCCTCGTCCTATCCTTATTCTCCTTACTCTCAGGGATATGAGATCCTTTTCTTGGAGTTGACAACGCGCGAATGATGCCTATGTTGTTGCTAGCGTCTATAGGCTACGGTAACCGCTTGCCATCAGGTGTATGAAATGCTTATTTGCTAATTCCGTGGTGTAAACAAACTCACCTTTAGTGCATCTTCGTGCGAGATGCCTGAAAATGGTGTGCCGTTGACCTGCAGGATGGAGTCCCCAGGGCGCAGACCTGCGCGCTCCGCCACTGAGCCTTCTTCCACTCTCGATATATACACACCTACACCTAAATATTATTACATTAACTAAAATACAACAACCTACTTAAAACTAACAAGTGAACAAGTTAAAGTGAGTATAAAGGAAACAAAAATTGACAATAGGAAGCAAAGAGTTGCTCTAATATACCAATTAAAAATTTGGGTAAATGAAACATACATTAAAATAAATTATACAGCGTCGTGAAATACAACAATTTGAATCACGGGACAGTACCTATCTGTTATAGGCAGTATAATGTTAATCACAATTTAGGTACAGATACAAATAAGTTTTCACCTACTAAACTATTACTCACTAATATATAATGGCCGTATATGTTATATTTAGTGTGAGATATTACATGGGAGTAAAGTTAAAATCATAATTTCTACAATACACTAAGTATGGGTATGTTTTCCGCAGGTGTAATAGGTACACCACCGAAGGAATGTAACATGGTTCCAGTGGCCCGCCAATAAAGGCGGAGAGACGCCACACGGCGGGATTCTTTAGTGAGTGAAGGCCCCACACTACCCTGTTTTCGTTGCCCCGAACGAAGGGGTGTGCGGTTAAGAACATTTATTCCCACCTTAACAAAAAAAAAAGCTGTAGTACATTCTCAAATAATCTTGAGTCATCTTGAGATACATCTCATTCTATTAAGTGAATTAAAAAAGATACTATATAGATGCATATACTATATACAATATATTTATAAATAAAGTCTAAATACCTAAATGTGATAAAAGGATAAGCAAGAAAATAGCGTAGTTGTCATTTTATGTAAGTATAATGACATATGGGAATATGTGATCCCAGAGTACTCCAATAAACCTTAGCTCTAGAGGTTTTGCTCTTTTTCTTACCTGCCTCTTTCCCGCCTTTGACACAAATGCCGAAACCATGTGAGTCAGTGGGATCGCGACTCATGGTGACGGTCCTCGTGGCGGGCTCCGACGGCGGCGGCGGCGCCCCGCCCGACGAATACGGCCTCTCCCGCTCACCGCTTCGATATATCGCCTGCCATAAAATATACAAACTAGTTTAGAAGGACTTCTTAAAAATTATAGCCAGCCAAGACTAGGAATCGATTTTTGTGTTAAGGACTTTTATTTAGATATTTTTATATATTTTTAGCATTTGACATGCTTAGCAACATACATTAAACACAAAGTGAAAAATGTGAAATCGAAAATTACAGTCACGAGCAGGATTCGAACCTGCATCTCCTGGATACCGTCCAGATGCTTTGCCAATTCCTGCTCCTGCTCGTGACTGTTATTTTCGATTTCACATTTTTTACTTTGTGTTTAATGTATGTTGCTAAGCATGTCAAATGCTAAAAATATCTAAATATTTATAGGGTTTGTGTCATTATTAGGTAAAATCTTAATTGTAAAATTAAGTTTACCTGGTCGGTATAATGTATGAAAATACTTCCGACAGATGATGCAGGCGTCACCCAAAGACGTTAAGTATGAATGTGCTATCGAGATTAGCAATCAGGAGCAAGGGTCACGATGGCTGAATTGGCAAAGCATCTGGACGGTATCCAGGAGATGCAGGTTCGAATCCTGCTCGTGACTGTTATTATCGATTTCACATTTTTCACTTTGTGTTTAATGTATGTCGCTAAGCATGTCAAATGCTAAAAATATATATAAAAATATCTAAATATTTATAGGGTTTGCGTCATTATTAGGTAAAATCTTAATTGTAAAATTAAGTTTACCTGGTCGGTATAATGTATAAAAATACTTCCGACAGATGATGCAGGCGTCACCCAAAGACGTTAAGTATGAATGTGCTATCGAAATTAGCAGTCAGGAGCAAGGGTCACGATGGCTGAATTGGCAAAGCGTCTGGACGGTATCCAGGAGATGCAGGTTCGAATCCTGCTCATGACTGTTATTTTCGATTTCACATTTTTCACTTTGTGTTTGATTAAGGACTTTTTATAGGATTTCTGTCGGTTTCTTTTTTTAAAGTGGTAAACTATATTATTAATTACAACAAATGATATTGCTCTCAATGAGGGGATTACTCTGTGTATATATAGACAGTCTAAGGTTATAGTGAGTATTTTACGACATGTAGACGCCATTGAATTAAACAGTTGTTAATCTTAATGCTTGCGTTAGCTTTAATTTTAAATAGACATTAACTTATTTTTTTTTAGTTATTTTTATTTATAATTTTTAGTGTTATTTTTCTGTCATAATTTTTAAGAATTCACAGATAAAATTTTCTATAGGAAGTTAATCAAACTCAGAAATCATGGCTTCACCCACTAAAATAAGCCGCTGGGTACTTCTCTACGCCTGTTTTGCCGACACTTGGACTGTTTGATATTTCTTCATTGGTAAAACATAGTAAGTATACCCGAATTACCCTGGAAGTCAGTGTGACCGGCCATGAAGCACATCGGTGTTTTTTGGTTGTCGCAAGAATACTTTCATTTCTGTGAAATGAAATGGTGAATACTCTCGATATAGTTGAGTCCATGAGCGACAGTCACAGACCGTGGCTCGTCTGCCACCAAATGCAATAAAAAATAATCTAATAGAAATTTATTTACTATGTGAGCCATTTCAATAATTTAAAGTAACATTTTAATTATTTCAGTACATAGAGACTCAAAATTTGATAATAATTATGTAGGTATTAGAGGATACAGCAGATGTTATCGTGACCAAAGATTGGCTGCACCACTATTGACGGGTTAAACAAAAAACATTTACGATATTAAAATTTTTAAATAAAATGATTCTGACACGCTATTCATCCATCCATCAGCCTTTCAACGTCCACTGCTGGACATAGGCCTCCCCAGGAGAACGCCACAGCGAGTGGTCCTGTGCGCTCATATGGATAGTGCCGTAATCGCCACGCTTGGCAGGCGGGTTGGTGAGCGCAGAGGATGTTGTTAATACTCGAGGGAGTGCTGCTGCCCACTCCCCCGGTATTTCCTCAATCGGTTCTTACGACTCCCATGGGTAGAGAGGGATGGGACAATTCTAAAGCCGGCCCCACACGGCCAGCATATTGCAGCACCACCGATCTATAACCTAAACCATCCTGGGGTTACTCAAACACAGACAAAAAGTCATCAATATCGGTTCAGTGGTTTAGCAGTTGAGTGACATACACACGTACAGAAGAATTATATAAAGATTTAAATATTTTTAAAAACAATTTGTGTATAGGTACGACTTATAAATCTAAATTTTTAATACAATAGGGAGCATCTAAATTTTTAATACTGAATAAAATTTAAGAAATGATATTTAGCTAGCGATAAAATAAAATTAGCAACTGCTTATACGAGTATATAAGTAGCCAAAGTTATTCACCTCCACTCGGTTTCTGTAATTATATTAATTTTTCAACGAGTGTCGTGCTTATTACACATTACGACGGTGACGTGACCTAGCATGTTAACTGGCGCTTTTTCATGTAACGCGTGTGTATTAGTAATAACAAATACATTCCTTTTTCTTCATATATTATGTAACAATAATTTTATTCGAATACTAAACAATCCTCTGAGTGCCAGCGAATGGTTACAGAAATTTTCGCTTCAATATTGTGCGCGAGATGACGTTACAAACAATAAAATGCGAATCACTCCTTTACATAAACAATTTCTCGAAGTGAATGCTTAACATCTCAAAGGCCGATTGTTTTCTGAAAATGTACCGTGTAAAGAATAGGCGATGTGCCCGGCCGTTTCGGCCGTTCGAAACATTTCGAGTCATTTTTATCGGTTTTCATCCGAAAAACAATGTTTTGTTTCATCTTAGTTATAGGTATTTAAACCAAAAAACCCTTGAAGGTTAATATTCTTTACAAAAATTGAACATAACATGGTTATAAAATAAATTACTTAAATAATTCTCACATACTATATCTACTAATCCTAATTTATAGTATTAATAAATTAAAGATGACATTTGCGCAAATTGATACGAATGATTTTCGGTAGAGAAACCTAATTTCTAAGTACTTATGTGAACAAATTAGATATACGAGAATAATAAATATGTTTGTCATCTGTTAATCTAAGTGTACTTTAATATTATTTATATTATTATAGTATTTCAGGGAAATGTGCGAAGTATAGTAAAACCAGGAAAATTAGATGAAATAAGATGCATCATCGAATCTTTTAAGACTACTGTGTATGTGATAGTATTGACCGAGACATGGATTAAAGATGAAGAGGAAGCTCTTAGACTCAAATTACCTAACTTTGCACACTACTACAATTACAGGGAAAACTCACGTGGTGGTGGAGTTTCTATACATATTCACAAGCACTTAAAACATAATCTATTGGACGAATACTGTGAAGATGGAAACCACTTCTTGTGGGTACACTTGGATACCATGTCTTTGGATATAGGAGTAATATATAAACAACCGGCGTCAAGCACGGACAAATTTCTGGAATACTATAACCAGTCTTTCAAAAAAAAACGATCAATATTAATTTACTTGGCAAGGAAAGCTCTATAAAGGAGTACAAACTAATGCTACGAGAGAACAACCTGAAAATTTTAAACAAAGTTAGACTGGATTACTGCACACGTGAAACAGCTTTAACCAAAACTATCCTAGATTACGTGGTTACAAATTTACAAGACAATACTTTTCATATGGCCATTATTGATTCTTCCCTTTCAGACCATAAACAAATATATTTCGAGATAAACCGGCCTAAACCAGCACGAATACAATACGAAGCTATAAACTATACTACCCTATATGCAACTGTAAAGGATGTTATTGCCACAAAGGGAATCTCTGAATTCACTGATCTTGAAGAATTATTACTAAACTCAATATTCACAAACAAAATTAGAAAAAGTAAGGTACTGAATCCACCTCATAAGGAATGGATAAATAACAATCTCATGTCCTTAATTGATGAAAGAAACCAGCTATGGCAAGACTTAAAAAAAATCTCGATGATGACTGATTGAGAAGTGATTTTATAAAAAAAGAAACATTACGTATACATCAATACAAACTGCAAAAAAAAAATATACTAGGTATTACGATTCTTTTAAAAATTGTAAGAAGAGTCCTTTAAAACTTATTAATAAATTATCGAATAACAAAAACGAAACTAGTAGTAGGGCCCTTAAAATTAATAATAGCTCCGGTCAAATTACAGATATCAAAGAAATTTGTGATTATTTCAATTTATTCTTCTCTACAATAGGCAGTGAACTAGCTAGCAAAATACCCTAAAACTTACACACCTCTCATCTATCACATGCATCTAATAGACACTACTGCAATCAACTGTCGAAACTAAAACCAACTACTCCATGTGAAATAAATAAAACGTTACATAGCCTCAAAACAAACACCAGTTCAGGCATAGATGGAATTAACACGAAGGTTGTTAAATGTGCTCAAGATCTCATAACAGAAAGCCTCTAAACGAAGGTTATTTTCCTAACTCACTTAAAATTTCAAAAGTTAGTCCGATATTTAAATCAGGTAATAGAATGGATCCTAGCAACTATAGACCTATATCTGTACTGCCGGTACTATCAAAGTATTCGAAAGAATATTACATAACCGTCTGTATCAGTTCTTAACATCTAATAACTTTTTATTTGAGAAACAATATGGGTTTAGACCTAAGTCCAGTACTATTTCTGCGGCTGTAGACCTAGTTACAAAAATAAGACTGAATATTGACCAGCGTAAAATAGCTTTGGGGGTATTTATTGATTTGAAAAAGGCGTATGACAACATGAGTCATGAAATACTATTATTTAAGTTGAGAGATTCAGGTATTACAGATATCGCTTATGATATATTTAAATCTTATCTAGCAGAAAGGTCTCAAGTGGTAAAAATTGGTAACTATAAATGTATCAATTGCTTGTGGTGTACCTCAGGGATCAATCTTGGGCCCATTACTTTTTCTAATTTACATTAATAGCATACATGAGATTGGACTTAGAAGAGACATCACCTTATATGCTGATGATACCAGTTTATTTTACTTTGGTAGATCCGCAGATATAACATCTGCGGGTCTATTACTATTAGGTAAAATCTTAATTGTAAAATTAAGTTTACCTGGTCGGTATAATGTATGAAAATACTTCCGACAGATGGCGCAGGCATCACCTAAAGACGTTAAGTATGATGTGTTATCGAAATTAGCAGTCAGGAGCAATTGTCAGGATGGCCGAATTGGCAAAGCATCTGGACGGTATCAAGGAGATGCAGGTTCAAATCCTGCTCCTGACTGTTATTTTCGATTTCACATTTTTCACTTTGTGTTTAATGTATAGTGCTAAGCATGTCAAATGTTAAAAAAATATATAAAAATATCTAAATAAAACACTGTATCTTATAGATAGCAGGTGACTATACCGTTAGCTGTGTTTTACAAAACACTGTAATTGACGTTGCAGTGTTTTATCAAATTTGATCCTTATAATTTTTGAAATACAGTGTTTATTCTCTTCGGTTTTCTCAGTATTTTTGAGACATAATAAAAAAAATTAAATGCTATATACTATGTAAACATGTGCGAAAATACGATTTATTCATGTTAGCACAAAACACTGTATCTGAAGTTACAGTGTTTTGTCATGGCACGGCAGCTTAGTAAACATGTATTGTCTTTGAATGAACACTTTTTCTAACTTACCCGTGAACACCACACTAGTTTACATATATTTTTTTACTAACTACCTTACTAAATACGCTAATTGGTATTTTTAATTCCTAAATTATTATTGTTTTTTCTCTGTAAGTGATTATTGTAATCTTTTGAGAAAATAAATGTCTTACCGTTATATTCAGGCTAATCTCTTAATGACAATCGGTGCCAGGGGATTTCCCGCACAGATCCAAAATATAAGATTATTATAACTAGTCTTATAAATCAATTGCTGTTCGTTAGTCTCTCTAAAACTCAAAACTGGCTTGACGGATTTGAATAATTGTTTTTTGGATTTGTCCGCTCTAATACAGGGGTCGTATAAAAGTAAACAACAGGGGCGGGAACTCTATAAGAAAAGTAGGAAAATTGAAAAATTAAATATTGATAACTTTGTATGGGTATTTGGCTAACAGACGACAAAATTACACCTACTGTCAATCTTTATAATTCATTTGACAAGTTTTATTTAATAATATATCTAAATCCAAATGTTAGACGATGCAGATTGATTAGAATTGAAATTGATAATCGCTGATAAAATAAATTGTTGGTAATGCGAAGTCCGGTGAACTTCATCTCATCTAGTATAACAATAAAACTACACGTTTGAGTTTGGAATATTTCATCGATATTTTTTTTCTGCATTATTTCTATAATTTAAAACAGACGATTTTGTTTTTCTTTTTTTACCTCAATATGCTCACATTAGACATCAACAAGTGTTTCCTCGCCCTAACCTAATCAATCACGAAGTATTCAAGTGGGAATACAGACAAGCATCTGATAGCTCACACAACTTTACTAAGGTGTAGGTATACTTTACACGTTCTAACTGTGATTAGCTCTCCATTTCCTTTATGTCTTAATAGACTCTAAGTGCAGCTGTAATTTAATGCTCACGTAACTTTATCTTATGCAAATTTTACCTCATTCGTCAGTTTTACGCTCATAATAATGAATTACGGTATACTGATATATTGGATGTTGTGTGCGAATTCGTTAGCAATTTTATTAAGGTAGTTTTATCTAGTATTAACTACTTCCCCGTACGTACGGTGTTGTGCACTCGGAATTCTTGCCAGAAGGTCAAACGGTAAATAAAGAATATTATTTGAGCGTTATGCGGCGTTTAAGAGAGCAAATTCGACGAAAAAGGCCAGATTTGTGGAAAGAAAATTATTGGATTTTGCACCACGATAATGCGCCTTCGCACAAGGCCATCATTGTGAATTAATTTTTGTCCAAACACTCAACAAATATCATCGAGCAACCACCATATTCACCAGATATGGCTCCAGCCGACTTCTTTCTTTTTCCTAAACTCAAATTACCACTTCGTGGCACCCGTTTTCAATCGGTAGACATAAGGAGAATTCGCGGCGAGAACTGAACTCAATTCCGGAAACAGCGTTTAAAAAATGTTTTGATGATTGGATTATTCGTTGGCGTAATTCTATCGTTTCTAAAGGAGCATACTTTGAAGGTGATAAAATAAATTTGGATGAATAACAAAAAAATTGTGTATTATTGATCTTTTCCCGGTACTTTCTTGACAGAGTAGTATTATATCGGGTAACGCTACTAAATCTGACACTCTCGTATAACAGTAAAATGTGTCGCTTAGCACGGATAGAGAGGCCGCGCGGCGAGCGCCAATATACGAGCGGCCTGAACGTCCGTATAGAAGCTTCCCTTCAATACAGCCTATTTACTCTTCTCCAAGCTAATATCTAAACCACAGGTGGAGGATTTTTTCGTACATTCTACGTCTTTGATTTAGAGCTAAACCATAGACGGAGGATTTTTTCGTACATTCTACGTCTATGACCTAAAGCTAAACCATAGACGCAGGGTTTTTTCGTACATTCTACGTCTATGACTAAAGCTAAACCATAGATGGAGGATTTTTTTAGTACGTTCTACGTCTATGATATAAAGCTAAACCTTCTTGAATATTTTCGCTAATCTAAACAAAAAATTTGTGTTCCTTTTCTCATAATACGAGGGGTAGCCTCTTCAGTTTTGACATAAGTAGTATCTAAATATATTACGAGTATTCTGAATCTATGAAAGATTTTTAGTTTTCTTGTTTTTTGAAAGGTGGCGCTTGCGTTAGTCCCATTAAGGTCATGAACTCCAAGAAAATCGAAACGTTAAATCTTTTTAAATTACGTTTGGTGGCAGGCAAGTCATAGCGCACCTGATGGTAAACGGTAACGGTCAGCTATACCGTGAGTATCGTCAAGCTGCTGCTCACTATTTCATTTCAGATATGAAATGAAAGAATTAACGGCTATCTCCTGCTACAACCAAAACACACCGAAGTGCTTAGTGGCCGGTTACATGGGAGATGGTGGTACCAACCCACTGGGGCCCGATAGCAAGTGAGCACTCCCACTTGCTACCCAGCCCTACCACCAGTAATGCATACTTCATACTGCTACTGCTTCATATCTGCTTACTTCCCTTAGTCACCTCCACCGACATCCGTGGGAACGAATAGGGTGGTGACACTTGTATTCTTAGTACATCACCACACGGAGATATATTCGCAATATTACAGACACACATATTGATTTTCTTAAGTATGCACAAGGATTCAAGCATTTGTGTCTGGTAGTCATTTCATGGTCCCGAGGAGAGGATGAAAGCCATAGCACTTCTTAAGTAAGAAATGAGTAAGAGGACAATACTACGATTCGTCAAGACATGTGATCTATTGCCTGTTATAGACGTAGAACTTGCCATCAGGTGCACTACTCAAACTAGAATATCTACCGTATTGGCTGCATACATGAAACTGGCTAACGTCGAAAAACAGCAGTCGTTTCTACACGTAGTCATCATGAATATTGAAACTAAAGACAGTTTCAAATATTAATTAATATTGTCTTTATATATGACTGGCAATTATATAATAATAATATACTCGTATATATTTAAAAGGCCAAGCAACGTTCGCTTGATTGCCAATCAGATGGGGACCAAAAAGTGACACCTGTTTGTGAACATCTGTAGGAGTACAGATGGCAGGTTAAGCCGTTGGACCCGTTTGTCAAATAACATCCTGGCAGCCGCTAGTTGTCATAATCCTGAATAAAAAATCTGACTCCGGTCTTGTTCTAAGGTCAACGAACAAATCGGAAGTCAACCACAACAAAACTTTAGATAAGGTTATGGAGATGATGATGATGATGAATAGGTAGGTATATAAGAGGTGATCCATTTCGTGGTTCCCTACTTTTTTAAAGAAAAAAACAGAAAATTCAAATTTAATGGAGAATGTTTATTATCATTTGAAAGAACATTCATTGGCATTTATTTTTTGAAATAATGTCTATCAAATGTTGGCCGTTGCTACGTCGCAGATGGTCCTTCCGTTGAGTCCAATTTTCGGTGACTTGTTCGAGAATTTCGACTGGTAACAACAAAGTAATGAGGCCCATTTCTGGCTCAATGGGTAAGTGAACAAACAAAATTGCCGCATTTGGGACGAAAAGCAACCTAAAGAGATTCAGGAACTGCCACTTCATCCAGAAAAAACAACGGTTTGGTGTGGTTTGTGGACCGGTGGAATCATCGGTCCATATTTCTTTAAAAATGATGCCGGTGCGATCGTAACCGTCAATGGCGACCGTTATCGTGCCATGATAACCAACTATTTGATGCCTGAAATTAAAGCTCGTGATCTCGGCGACATTTGGTTTCAGCAAGACGGCGCCACTTCCCACACATCGCATCAATCAATGGATTTATTGAGAGAACATTTCGGTGAGCACATAATTTCACGTTTTGGGCCAGTCGATTGGCCACCAAGATCGTGTGATATCACACCGTTAGACTTTTTCCTGTGGGGATATGTAAAGTCTAAAGTTTATGCGGACAAACCCGCTTTGATTCAGACGTTGGAGGAAAACATCACGCATGTCATTCACCAGTTACCAGTCGAAATGCTTGAACGAGTCATCGAAAATTGGACTCAACGGATGGACCATCTGCGACGTAGCAACGGCCAATATTTGATAGACATAATCTTCAAAAAATAAATGCCAAAGAATGTTCTTTCAAATGATAATAAACATTCTCCATTAAATTTGAATTTTCTGTTTATTTCTTTAAAAAAGTAGGGAACCTCGAAATGGATCACCTCTTATTTTAAAAACCTAGATCCAAAAACAACTTTTCACGCATTATTGGCATATTGGTCTTTTACTGCTAAGCGATCACTGATCTTAAACATTATTCACAGCAATTATAATGTTATAACATACCTATCTATTATTAATTAACCTTAAAGCCACCCTAACTAATTTTTCAACTAAAAATAAATCTTAAGCCAACCCTTCTTGGGAATCTAATTATTGACCAAGAAATGCTATGTCTTATCATCGCCAAGTTATTTTTTTTTTTAATTCTATTCGTAATCTAACAATATAAGGCAAATTATCTTGAAGATCCCCACTACACGAAACAGAGAGGTTGGATTCTATCAGGCTAGAACTCAGAGCATCAATGAACATGATCTCGCTTGATGATATAGGTATATATTGGCCATATTGCTATATTAAGAATATTAATGGTTAATACTTATTAGTAGTTACCTCATAGTTTTTAACGGTATCCAATTTGAAGCTGATTTTAAATGTATCCTGGCACTAAACCACTTCACACTTAGAAACATTACGCGCTATTTCAAAACTTAAGCTTTCATCTTTACGTCCCCTTAAAAGCATACATATATTATGCTTCAACGTAATATGATTTTTTTTTGCAGCAATTAGTTTCAAGGTTTTACATAAAAATATTTATCGCCCAATTAACAGCGTCGTTTACGTTAAATTACAGCGTCGTAGCAAACATAAAAATTATATCAGACCCACGAAAATACGACTTTGATATTGTGCTTAAAAAAATTGTATTTGGGTCAAAGGTCACAACACCTAACAAACTTGCTGATATTTTTTATAACTTTAAACAAAATAAAAAATAAACGTGATACAAATACTAGTATTTAATTTAAAGTACAGTGTACACTGGACTATTTCCTGAGGTCGACTGAAGGTAACGATGAATGTACTAGCACGAAACACAATTACTTAGTAATTTTGTGTGGACACGCCTATACTAGTCGACACTAATAAAAATTATAATGTCGTAGACTTAATGTGCTACTCTATCAACAAAGCTTAATGCACTTAATAATTAGCTAGCCAAAAATAACAGCTTGAATTAAAAAAAAAGTAAAAAGACATATTTTTTTTACTTTTTACGTGGCAAATGTATTTACCATAATAAAAAAAATGAGAACGTGTTTTGGAATTTGAATTGGAATAAGAATCAGAGTAAAAAAAAAATTTAAACTTTGACTGAGATAAATTTTGAAAACATTTTAAAGCTATTGGTTTATGAAGAAGGTATAAAAAAACTACTTTTGTTGGCATCTTTTGGTGTTTATTGACGATTTTTTCTATTTAAAGATTAGTATCGTAACTACGCCTACCTTACATGTATACCTATAGTATTTACCTATGATGCCGTTGACTGAGAGCGTAGAAATTATTAATTTACTAAACACCATTTACCTTTATATTGTAACTTACAACGGGCGTAATAATACAATCAATGAGCATTGCCAGCAGGGTACCTCAAAATGATAATCCATGCCAAACCATCTGACCACTATTATTTAGCTATCATAATAGGCCAACAGGCAAATTTATCTCCCATTGTGCAATAGACTCGTACCTAACAACAGGATGCTGTATAGACTCTAAAGATGAAAAGACAGCAATTTAAAGGCAAATATTGAATGTAAAAGAAATTAGTTTATTGTACTGCGGTAATGTCCATTGTAGCATCTAAACGGTCGCCGCGGCGGTCATGAATAAAGTAGTGGTATCGACTGGCGTGTGCGGCCTCACCTTAGAATAATTTACACCCATCACACCCTCGTCCACCCACTGTTATTGTCTAATTCTGTTATCTTCGTAGCTTTAATTCAATGAACGCCATTCATCATTCAATATTAACTAATAAAAACTAGAAGTCAATTTCAACAGCTGCAATACAATAAAAAATGTATAATTTAACTGTAGGTACCTTGTTACTTTAGACTACAAACGTAGCATCACATTAAATTAAGTACATTATTGTGTTATTACATAATTACTTCGCCTGATAAAAAAGTATTGACGGACGAACGTAAAATGTGAGACGAAGCGAAGACAAGGCAAAAGTATCCATACAAAGTTCATTAATACCTTGTAACGGCCAAAGCTTTTTAAATAACTTTTCTGAAATAACACGCGGAAATTTAAAGTAAGCACTACCTGTGATGAACGTTTTTCTTTTTAATTTTGGAGCCACCGGTCTGTACAACTTCTTTACAAGCTTTTATTTAACTTGCTCTGTTAGTATGTCAGTGTAGTAAGTATAATGCAATACTATATAATAATGTTATGGAGTTGGTCTGACGATGAACCCAGAACATGGCCATAGAAACTATATAAAACGACACATCTCTATCAAATTTGGACTCGTTTGATTTGTCCTGATAAGTACGCTGTCTGAGATAATATCTAGATATTAGCTCTAGAGCTGAATGAAGCTGGAAATTAACAAAACATGGTTTCTGTTGTTAAAGAAAAGAACCAAAAATTTAAAATAAACTAGTAATGCCTTTTATATTTGACATCGAAAAATAAATATTTCTCTCTTGGACGCAACTCTAAAGTACACAAGATCGCAAGAACAACACTAAGGCTGGAAGACTAAGACGGATTTTATACATCTATACTATTATAAAGCTGTAACAGAGCTATGTCTGTACAATTAAGATATTTGAGAAAAAAATACTGAATTAGGCTATATAGGCGTGTCTAAAAACAAAACGATTTTTTTAGATTTTTTGTCTGTTTGTCTGTTTGTTTGTTCGCGCATCACGCAAAAACTACTGAACGGATTATGATGCAACTTTTTTTATTTGATAACTCTTGATTAGATTTAAAAACTGGTAAACATTTTATCTCGCTACTATATCGGAAACCTGAGATATAGCCTAAAAACTAGCTTTTGGCTGCGGCAAGGCCGTGGGCAAAGGCTACATAGTCACTTATAATCCTCATCGGAAACTCTCGTAGAAGCTCCGGTGAAGATTCTTTCAGGATGCTGGGTGCCCCTGATGTATCATGTAGGTATGTATAACAAAACTAATCTAACAACTTAGAACTCATACAAAGAGACACATATTGGTACGAGTATAGGATCTTTCTGGACCTACCGGGTGAAGTTTATACACGTGTGGAAAAAAAAATACTCACATGATGCGTAGTGCTACTGGGGCTACTGGCAGGAGAGTGCCTCCTGGCGGGCAGGGGCGCAGGGAGAGAGGGCGCTTGGTGCGTGTGCGAAGGCGGCAGCGCCTTACCAAGCGCCGCTGCGCCTCCTTGGCCGAAGAGTCGCAGCACCTGCTCGGGTGATATCGGCCGCTTCTTACCATTCACTGCGCCCAGATGGTTTGTACTATTCCTCAAACTCGTTGCCCCAGCTAAAAGGAAAACAAACATCAACTACTTCATCATAAAATATACCTAACACTATTCATAGTAAAATCTACATAATATCATCTGTTTCCGCTTGTTCTACACGAGACGATGCTTTTTAAATTACCGTACCTGATAAAATGTTGCAATGTTCCTTTAGACTAACTATAAACGGGAAAAGTCTATATAATATTGTTTCCTATTTGTTTTAGCTCATATAGCTACAAAGCAGTGCTTACGTTTCTTATGGATTATAAAAAAAAATCTGTGTTGGGCGCCTTAAGTAGAACTGACCTGAGCTATTAGCAATAGTAGTGGAAGCGAGATAGGGCGTGCGAGAGAACTTGCCCGCGTAGTGGTGCGAGTAGGAGGTATGATGTCCGTGCGAGGAGGCCGGCCGCTCCACGATGGTGTAGGAAGTGCCGGGGGGCGAGTAGTAGACGCTACCGCGCGCGCGCCCTCTCGCATCCTCCGCCTCGTAGCTCGTGTGCCGATTGTCCTGTAACCACTGGTTGAATCCAACATAACCTCCACACATCGTTCATTTTTAATTTACTTATATTATTGGGTGCCAGTAGTCAAGTCAGTCAGTCAGTCAGGTGCAAAGGGATGCACGTTGAAGATACTTATAACTACCAAACGTTAGGATGATAAAGGTCTAGTAGAATGACGAGACTCCAGCACGATCGGAGAAAGATCAGACTAGCACAAATTTCCGAGAGGGGGGAGATACCACCAACTTCTTAAAGAGCCTGCTACACGGTTGTAAACCAACGCCCTAACAGAGGTGACCTTGGTTTGCGGCCGATTTTCTGTTTTCAAATTTGGTTGCTGTCTACACGGTTGTAATCTAGCAAGGTCATGTCTATTAGGGCGTTGGTTTACGTGTAGCAGCCTGTTAACTCATGATACTCGAGATCACCAATAGAACGTAACGAAATATAAAGAAGGTTGAAAAAAGAGCCATCTTCGATGGAGCCCAAGGTCTACAACACATTTGAACAGCCGCTAGACTATGACCTAATATGAGGCTGTACAAGTGATATGTCTATATTGTGTACCTGATGTGACCTTGAGTGCCTGGCGAGGTGGTGCGCCGGTGGGTGTTGCGGGGTGGCGGAGCGCGTCCACCCGTAGCCCTGGTTGTACGGCGGCGGCCACCGCGCGCCAAACTCCGCCAGCTCCGAGCCCTCCGCCGCCTCCCCCGACCTCATGCCGGGGGTCACCCTGAACTCTGATGAACAAACATACAAACAGTACGTTTAGCTGGCAGTTACGAAAGATGTAAAAGTAAGAAGAGATATCATGGTAAGACCGCACCGTATAGAATTTGATTCTCAGACTTAAACAATGTTGGTCCCCATGAGCGCTGGCCTCAGGGTGACGGACGTAGGGCAGTATGTTCTTACGTGAGGTAATCCTCTAGGAATACTGGAGAAAAGGTATGTCTTATTCAGATGACAAAAACCTTTAAAAGGGTGAGTAACATCAATATTATTATATATAAAGAGTTCATGCCTCCAAAGTAAGTTTTTTGAAGATGCATAAACTGTTAAGTAACTTAATTCGCTGTTCCAAGCGTAAAACTTCGGCGCGGTCTAATTTAGAGGTACGTCTGTTTGGGTGAAATATATCGTGAAACACGGAATTTATATTAAGTAGACTTCGTTAGTTAGTGTCAACTATATCATTTATTGGTTGCGTGGTTAGTATAGGTACTCGTATCTATCTTGTTAGGGTTATTGGTTCTGATCTTAGGGTCTATTTAAACTTAGATCTCCATAAATGTAAATACAATGCTATGATTAAAATTAAAACTCTTGCCTGTTTTGTACGGATTTATAAATTTATATAGACCCGAGGATAGTCACATATTACTGACTAATAGACTGGGCATTCGTGGGCTGACCTAGAGCACTAGAGATGCAATTCTTGCCACTATCACTCTTTGTCATCGCTCTCGGCCAGTCTCGGCACTATCAGTTCTTCTCCGTTTGTTGTTGTGAGTTAAAAACCTACGTGGTTTTGGATGTTTCTATAAATATGAAGAAGTGAACGTGACGGTCTACTGGGTCTATACTGAAACTGTAGCGCTCCTTATAATATTTTGAGCTTTGCCGTAATATGTGGTTCACGTCAATTTTGTGGATGAATTCTTTTGAGAGCAAGATGTGGTCGCGCGTTAGGTAAGGAAGTGAGTAACCGCTAGCTTTACCTTGTGCAATAAAACTGTGTCTTGGATTCTGATACCAAAATCGTATCGATATCTATGCCAGATATATGTTAGAGATATGTGTCCAGAAAGTAATACAATTTGATTTGGACTGATAATTTATTGTATACTAACTGCTACCTGACCCGGGACTCGTCCGCGTGGAATTTAGTTATTTTCTTTTTTATGCGGAGCCCTGATTATTTTTCCAAAATTAAAGTGTGAGCGACTGCTGATCGTGAGGTCTTGCGTTCGATCTCCGTGTTAGGCGGTGTTATTGAGCTTTATCGTCAATAGAAAAATTCTCAGTAGCAGCCCGGAGTTTGGAAATGTGCCCGGTAGAGAGCAATAGACTCGCCCCCTATTACGTGGGACTTAAGCATAGCTGGCGAACTGTGGGGGTGTAATACACCTCTGCCTATCCACACTAATATACCAGAAACGTAAATCATTTCATATACATTTAGTAAAAAGCTGTTATCTAGATATTACAAACAGACATTTCAACTTTTCTTAATGTATACACATCATGTTTAATATTATTCAAAGTAGATCCCTCGATATTGTGACGGACTGAGAACTGCCTCGGTGGTGTAGCGGTAGTGTATTTGACTGCTAATCTGAGTCTCGGGTTCGATCCCCGGGTCGGGCAATGTTATTGAGCTTTTTCCTAAAAAGAAAAATTCTCAATAGCAGCCTGGAGTTTGGAAATGTACCCGGTAGACGTCAATAGGCTCGCCCCCTATTACGTGGGACTTAAACATAGTTGGCAAGTCGTGGGTGTGTAATACACCTCTGCCTACCCCTTCGGGGAATACAGGCGTGATGCTATGTATGTATGTATGTGTACAAGGCGACTAAGGGAAGTAAGCAATTATCACCCATTGCATTACTGGTGGTAAGGCTGGGTACCAAGTGAGAGTACTCATTTGCTATCGAGCCCGAACGGGTCGCTACCGCCGTGTCCTGTGGCTTGACAATACTCTCGGTATAGTTGAGTCCATGAGCGACGGTTACCACTTACCATCAGATAGGCCGTCTGCCATCATTAGCAATAAAAAAAAAACCAAAACCATCGGCTCGCCAAGTACTTACGTGTTTTAAAAATATTCAACAATGCTTTTTGCTTATGAACTAAGTAGTTACCGAACTACGTACGTAGTACTACGGCACCATTGACTGTTTCCATTGCCATAATGACGGATTCTTTTGATGTAAGGTTTAATCCTTGGTAAAAGAAAGAACTCGTTCGGATATATTTATGTCCCCACTGTAGAGGAGTTGTGTATAGGATGCATGCTAAGATATTCTTTATAAGCTTCTGTAAAATAGACCACAGAAAACGTTTGCGGTCCACATCCAGCCAGCAGCATTTGAAAATCTATGATTTCTAATTGTAACTAGATATTTATTATAGACACTGGCTGACCCGGCTAGCTTTTTTTGCCATATGAATTATTTCTAAAGTATGAAAATATTATGTCTTTTTAATCTTAACTTTTAAAATGTATTTGAAAAATTGCGCTCGACGATACTTGCTATTATGCTGCTCCCAAGCGGAGGAGTTCGGCAAAACGGGACCCCATTAATCAACTATCGACCGGGTTTAAAAAATACAAAATGGTATTAAAAATTAGGGGTTAGTGGTAGAAGACTAAAAATTTAGGACTAAATGTATTTTTTAATGCCACACCATGAAAAATAACAAAAAAAAAATTATCTAGAAAATGAAAAAAAAATTTTTGGGTTGAGCTACCCTTAACACTTAGGGGTATAAAAATTATAAACCTATTCTCATACCTACTGAATATACATATAAAATTTCATAAAAATCGGTCAAGCCGTTTAGAAGGAGTACAAACACTAAAATTGTGACACAAGAATTTTATATATTAGACTATCCTTAAGCTAGGTTTTGGGTTATGTCTCAGGTTCCCGGTGTAGTAGCGGGATAAAATGTATACCAGTTATTAAGTCTAATCGAGAGCTATCAAATAAAAAGTTGCATCAAAATCCGTTCAGTAGTTTTTGCGTGATGCGCGAACAAACAAACGGACAAACTGATAAACAGACAAAAAATCTAAAAAAAATAGTTTTGTGTTTAGACACGCCTATATAGCCTATTACAGTAATTTTTTCTCAAATACCTTAAATGTACAGACATAGCTATGTTACAGTTTTATAATAGTATAGATAAAAACTAGTTAAGGACTTAAGAAATGTATAGTCATATGTTATAGCCAGATCTTAGAATTGATGTGGCCGACAATTTCATTAAAAATTCCAAATAGTGAAGGAAATTATATTTTTTTTGCGGGCCAATGGACGATAATTAAACCTAAGATTAACTTTCGTAAAGGCGTTACGATATTAAATTCTCATTTGTTTTAGTTACAAAAATCACTATTATCTCCGCAATAGAATTGACCAAGTAGACAGGCGATTAACATTGGTGCAAGTTTTTATTTATAACATAGCAAAAAGACTAATCTCTGTTTTTTGTAAAATTTTGATTAATCTGCATTTTAAATTACGATTATATTTAGAACAATAACAATAATAATCGATTATCAGGGATCAACTTATCAATCATCACCCTTTCCTTTGCGTTAGTTATCCCAATCATCGTTTCGTACCACCACCGTAGTATAGATGGTGTTAGCGCATCATAAATAATGTTCGCAATAAACTGATAGGGCCTTAGGTACTGGTAGTAAACCAGTCCCAAAACTAATCCCTAACCTCACTTGTCATATATACCTACTTCGTTATGTTCAATGAAAATCCTACTACTATAAAGCAATATGTACTTTATGGCTGTCGTAAAGTACGTAATGAGGGTTTAAGTACAAAATAAGCTTCCGACCATTGGGCGCGATGTCCGGTGGCTTATAGGGGAGCGGCGACTTACGGTCACTACGGCCCTTTTCGACGCACGCTTTGACAAAAATAAGATTAAATAATAGAGTACTAAAGCTAAAAACAAAAATGCTGATCTATCATATTCTAATTTATTAAATTACCAGTACACGGTATTTAATAAAATGTAAGGTCTTTTCGCAGAAACAATAGTAATAAGTATAATTTGTTCTATAAATTGTATCTGTTTATAAATTACAGATAATATACTTAGTATTGGTACATTTCCGTGAAGATACCATAAGATAATGTACACTATATCTCCTGCGTACATGGCTAGTGTCTGCTGACACTGGCCATGTACCTACCTAAACTACGGTCGGGACTGGAAATCATTATTATACCTAATCACTACTAAAATACTCTCACTGCATGTTTTTATATAAATTTTTTTCAGCCCCTTTTTCTGTCCTATCAGAGTGAGAGAGATTAGGCCATATTCCACCACGCTAGCCCAATGCAGGTTGGCAGTCTTCACAAGCCGTTGAGAAAATCTCTCAGGCTTGTAGGTTTTCTCACGATGTTTTCCTTCACCGAGCAGTGATAAATTGTAAACAAATATACACATAATTTTGAAAAGTCTCGAGAAGTCAGACGTGTGTGCCGTACGAGGTCTAAACCTTGGACTCGGGATCGGAGTCGATACCACTGTAATGCATTATAATATCAGGCCAAAACCAATTAAATTGTGAATAAAATTGTCGTTTGTTTATTATAAATCAGTGCAACAGATGTAAACCTAAAATTTTCTTCATTTATTATTGAAATAAATTGGCTAACGGATCCAATTTGTTTGTGATCATTTATCACGGTAGGCTTCTACGATAGACGAATGAATTCCTGGCTCGATGCCAGCCGTCTCCCACGCGGCACTGCCTGCCGACAGTACTGACACTCAACTAACTTGCATTTTATATCACTTTATATTGCACCATTCTATACCGTACCCGTTTACTACGTGTCTACCGCAGCACGCAGTTAAACACCACTTCACTCGTATTACATAACCAACCAATTGTCATACTATTTTATGCAATTCCCATTATTTATCTGGTTACATATTCAGATTTTGGAATTGGATTTAAAATAAACTAAATTACTTTAAACTATTGGTGATATTGAACAACTATGGGAGAAATATTAGAAAGACCTGTAAAGTGACGACAAAATAGGTACTATACAAGCTTTAATTTACCTTGTAATATGGTAGGTACATCATTTTCACAAACCGTCATTGCAAGTACATTGAGAAAATGATAATATAATAGACTCTATATCTATATAATATTAAGTAACCTTAGTAATCACGATTTTATACATATACATCGAAGCTTAGATATGGCAAATATAAATTTTAGGTGCCACCTAACTACTACTACCCCCCACAGGATTGATTTTATTTTCTTCGCAAGCTTGACAGTCGTAGGCAAAGGTTTCTAGATATTATCGACAACAAGACACTTCGTTGATGCAAGTCCTGGCTTAAAAAATATGCGCTTAATTTATTATGTTCTTGTTGGAAGTTAGGTTTGGAATTAAATTACATAATTTTCTATTACACAGAAGTGAAAAAGTCCACTAATTGAGACATAAAAATTCGGCGGAGTAGGTAAATATACCGCCACCTTGTAAAAGACAACAAATGGTTCGCAATGTATCCCAAAATGGCCTGTGATGAATGTGTGTGAGATATATCTACGTAATATACTCCATTTAGACCAGTGACGATAATTTTCGAAACCAAAAAAAATAATAGTAGGATGAAACCCATTGGAAAAGTAAGAAAATATTACAAAAATAAAAGGAAAAATAATTTACGGGCGATTTGAGGTCGGGAAGGGGGTGGGGGTGGGCTTTTAAGGGTAAAAATCGGTTTATCACGATTTCCGGCAAAATTAAGAGTTCTATCGAAAAAAGTTAAATAGCAAAATTGTAGGCAATAAAAAGATCTACAGCTTTTGTATAAACACTTTTTTCACATAACCTCAAAATATATGTGAAAAATCTCAAAAACCGACTTTTTGGTTTTTTTCTTTTAACTTCCACAAAAAATAATATTTTTTGGAAATTTGGTGAAAACTTACCTTTTTATATCTCAAACACATTGTAATTTTTTTTTATGCAAAATATTTATTTTATCCTCTTATTTTGATTAAATATCGAAAAATCACCCTAATTTTCAATAAAAAATTCTGACGTCAAAATATCTGCTTTTTGAAAAAAATCGGTGTGCTTTTTATACGTTGAAATCTCTACTTTTTGATGGTATAAAAAAAAGTATACATTACTATGGAAAATTTTCTCAGAAAATGCAAAAAAGCGAAATAACTTTTTGTTAATCCTTATGTAAAATATTGAGCTATTTATTAAAATTTACACTTTAATTACTAAAATAATGTAAGTTTCCATGTTACATTGATAAATAAAAAAAAATCAAATCCATGAAACATATATATTGCAAAAAACATGTGAAAATAGTTAATTTTGTAAGTATTAAAGATAGAGGATATGAAGGAAATTCTGTCAAAATATAATGTATTTTTTTTGAGTAAATGTTCTCAGAAAATGCAAAAAAAAAACATTATATTTTGACAGAATTCCCTTAAAATCCTGATTTGAAGTCGGGAAGGGGGTGGGGGTAGGCCCCACCCCCTTCCCGACCTCAAATCGCCCGTAAATTATTTTTTCTTTTATTTTTGTAATATTTTCTTACTTTTACAATGGGTTTCATTCTACTATTATTTTTTTTCACTTTTTACCATTTTCAAAGGCTTCGGCACTGGCCTAATTACGTATATCTACGCATTAAAACAACTAAATATAATAACCACAAAGAACTATTTCTACAAACGAACGCTACGTATTTTTAATGACAGAAAGACATTACAATGCATAGCATTATATACAATTTTGATAACTTTCTGAATACGATGTCCTAAATACGTATAACCATTCCTCGAAAGTTGGTTATCGATCCCGGGGATTGTGTAACAGCAGTAGTTATTTAAATTAAATTATTTTTGGTAAGAAGCAATTGACTGATATAAACCTACAACTACAAATCCATAATGCATTATTATTATACTACGTTTACTGGGCTACGTTTGTGAATTAATTTAAGTGCACACACAATGTACACTGCGAGCGTTTTATTAATTTTGTAGATTTCACAGTTCGATCAAATTAACTTACCTACTGATCAAAAATGAATATAAATGATATATTATGTAGCTACATAACAAATGAGGATTTTCGCTTGGTAAATGATCAATTATTTAAATGAACCAGTGAGTTGGAAAACGAGCTTGAACAACAGACAACGAAATGGAAAATTTTGCTACAAGTGACATGACGCTAGTGAACTGAACTGGAATGTTCGATAGCGCTACCTAATTCAATGATCAGTAGTTTTCGTGTAAGTAATAAAAGGCACATTAAAATCTTATATGTAAGTACTATATTAAAACACCAGTAACATCGTTAAAAATAGTAGAATAATGTTTTTACGACAATAAACGTGACGGAAAAAATATTTTTCCAATTTTGCCTGACAAGGCATAAAAAAGTAATTTTGTAATGGATCGTCCCAAAGCTAATAAAACGCGCAGTTGAATTTGCTTAAGTAGTTTTATATAGATGTCTCACATTCACACGTATACAACGCGCGTTGTCACGTATTTAATTTTCGTATGTTATTACTTTTCTATGGGTAGGTATCATTTAAATGGCAATACACATCAATGACCATGTTAGATCAGATGAGGGAAGATCGATCAGGTAGTACCACACTTTCACATGGTAGCGTGGGTCGTACAGACATCTAAAACAAATGTTAAATGGAGATTAGGTGTCACCGTTGGGTGACTGCGATAGCTTAGCGGTCCAGAGCAATTTCTGAGATTGTATGGGACGCAGGTTCAAATGCTGCTCGGAGTAAAGTTCCGTTTTTTCCACTGTCACAAATAATTTGTTCTTTAAAGTGTTTTGTATGTAAATTTTACTGTCCAAGATTTTTTCACCTAATACCTGGATCACACCCACGTCGCACGTGGCAACTGTGGTACCACAACCACGGTTTGCCAGCTATGTTTATGTCCCACTTAAATGGGGGTGAGCCTATTGCCATCTGATGTTCTATAGGCTTCACGGCTTGACGGGCCTCGTGGCGTAGTCGGTAGTGTAACCGACTTCCGTGGACGAGGTCGTGGGGTCGATTCCCACTCAGGACAATTATTTGTGTGATGAAAATAGATATTTGTACTGCGTCTGGGTGTTTTCTACATATCATATGTATGTATGTATTTACAAAAAATAAGTAATATATGTATTATATTGGAACGTGCACAAAGAGCTGTTCTAATAGTTATGTGCAAAAGGCCACTCCGTTTTCCAACTACACAATTATATTATGTTGAGATGCAAGTTTTGACTGTAAGACAATTATTCATACATATCAGGCGATACAAAAAAAACATTCAACGCTTACATTCGAACCTAAAATATATGAGAATAAAAGACGGTCAGATAAAGTTTGTCCCATAATACGGCACAGAACTACGCTTGCTCAGCGTCATAACAAAATTATTAGTGGTTTATTATGTAACAAAATTAATAATGCAATAAACATTTATACTTTAAATAAATTTGAATGTAAAATGACACTCAAAAGATGGCTTCAAAAACTAGACTAAACAAATACAGAACTAATGTTAAACAGTGATTGAATGCGTGTGTTTCACGCTTAAAATTGATTAAAACTAACTGTCTCGTACTGGCCTATGAATGTACAGTCAAAATGCGCATGCACGCACCACAGCACACGCATAAACGCACCACACACACATACACAGGCGCGCGCGCAAACACAATACCAAAAAAGACCCACTCGCACAGAAACACACTCACACACACACACAGATATGGCAATATTTTGTCATATAATTTACTGATCCCTATATAAACAGGTAAAAAAAGTTTAGGATCACTTTGAAAATACGAAATACTTTTGTTGGCAGTATGTTGAAACTTTTTTTATTTTATGTCTATGATTCTTCATTTAAAAATGTGATATTTGATCAAAAAACAATATCAAAAACACTTCAAAAACAATTGTTTTTCTTGATTTGGAAAGACGCCGAAAGGATTGTCTGAATCTTTACGAGCAATAATTGTTACTTTGGGGGAAGGAGGATATTCTATGAGAAAAGGAGGATTGCTGCTTGTGTTCAAGCTAGGGGAGGAGTTATCTTGTACTAAATAAAAATAAATTCTAATGTTTCTTATTTCGTCGTTTTCTTTCATTTATTTCCTTGTCACAACTGCATTAAAATTTTCAAATCAAATTTTTATTTGTAAAACAATAAAAAATAGTTCATATTTTAGTTTCAATAAACTTATTTTCTATTTAAAAAAGATATCCCGTAAGCACTTTTCTTTTATAAGGTGAAATTTAAAAAATACAGCATTTTTGCTAGTGATTTCAAACTTTTTTTGATGTGTATACTTATAATACAGGCTAATTCCTAGTGCGAGAGTGAGATCTCGATATGGGCAACGACGATGCCATCGAAAGAATTGTACTCGTTTCGGTGGTATTTTATGTACTCTTTTATTGAAATAAAGTTATTATTATTATATCCTTAATCTGGTACCCATAGCATAAGAGTTAAGCTTAGTTTGGGACCAGAGGACATTGTGTGAAATGTTCGTGAATATTTATTTATTTATTATTAATAGATGGTAAGCATCCGGTGAGCTTTATGATTGTTTGCCACCCATGTAGTATAAAAAAGGGGTAGGATTGAAATAGTTAGAAGTATTAACAATAATCAGCGAAATAAATCTTAATAAAAGTGAGTTATATTTTTACGTAATTTTTACCCCTGATTGGCTGAAAATTTGTTTGGCACCTAGCCACGTCCTAGTCGTGGGGGACTTTAACGCCAAATCCACAGCGTGGGGGTTCCCTGCGACGGACGTCCGCGGAGCGGCGGTGGTAGAGTGGGCGGCGTCGACGGACCTCTGTTTACTGAACAGAGGCTCCGTCAAAACGTGCGTGCGACGACGGGGTGGGTCGATAGTGGACCTTTCGTTCGCTAGCCCCAACGTCGCAGCACGAGTGAGGAACTGGTGTGTCCTGGAGGAGGTTGAGATCTTGTCCAATCATCGATACATCCGGATTGAGGTCTCCCAGTCCCTTCGGGGCACCAGTAGGGGTCACACGGCGCGCAGAGCTCCCACGTTCCCGCGGTGGGCTGTGGGCAAGCTAGATAGGGACCTACTGGCAGAGGCAGCCATTGTTCAGTCTTGACTGTCCTCACCGGCCCTGACCGAGAGGGTGGGCGTCGAGGCTGGCCGATTTCACGATGCGATTACGCAGGCATGCGACTCGGCTTTCTTTAGTGGGTAAAGGCCCCACACTACCATGTACTTTGCCCCGGACGACGGGGTGTGCAGCTAGGAACATTTTTCCCGCCTAAACAAAAAAAATGGTATGCGACTCGGCCATGCCATGCTTAGCATCCATACGGTTCCCTGACTGCTGGAAGGAGGGGAGGCTGGCACTCCTACCGAAGCCGGAACGAACGCTGAATTCGGTCGGGGCCTTCAAACCCATCATGCTGCTGGACGAGGCGTGTAAGCTACTGGAGAGAATCCTGGCTGCCCGCATCGTTCAGCACCTGCGCGACGTCGGGCCTGACTTGTCGGACGCCCTGTTTGGTTTTCGAGGTGGTACGGCACACCTGTGTGGGCAAATTCCTGGACGCACTGAACAGGGCTCTCCTGTGGAGACCACAGAGAGTCGTCGCGTCTAGGATCACACGTGGATACCGTACAGTGTCGACCGAAGCGGCCTGCGCGTTGGCTGGAACCCTCCCGTGGGACTTGGAGGCGGAGGTGCACCGAGGTGTATCCTCGTGATCGGGCGTCGCAAGAGCGGGAGGGGGTTGGTCATCCCCCACCGAGCATGGTGGCCAGCTGGAGGGCGCGGCTGGAGGCACCCCGGGCCGATCTTTGGACCGTAGGGGCGCTCCAGCCGGTGTTAGAGGAGTGAGCTGGGTGACGGCACGGAGTCCTTACCTTCCGACTGGTGTAGGTGCATAGTCGCGAGGAGGGAGGCGACTTCGTGCTGTCACCATTGCGGCTGGGACGAGGACACGGCGCAGCACACGCTTGAGTCGTGTCCGGCTTGGGCCGGCAGCGCCGTGAACTCGTCGTGGCAAAAGGGAGGGACCTCTCGCTGCCGAGCATCGTTATAGTGATGCTTGTCAGCGACAGGAATTGGGCCGCGGTCGCTGCCTTTTATGAGGAGGTCATCTCGCAAAAGGAAGTGGCGGGGAGGGCCAGGGGGGCTGATCCTACCGCTGACCCGAACCGTTGCCAGTGACTGGAGCGGTGAAGGCGTGAGTATTTGCGCCTAATGCCGCCCTAGTTGAGGCTGCGGGTGGATGGACCGGGAAACGTCCGCCACCCGCGGACTACTGAAGCAATGTAACATAGTTCCAGTGGCCCGCCAATAAAAGCGGAGAGACGCTACACGGTAGGTTTATTTAGTGGGTGAGAGCCCCACACTGCCCTGTTCGTTGCCCTGAACGACGGGGTGTACGGTTAGGTATATTTTTCCCGCCTAAATAAAAAAATAACATATATGCGTACTTGGACTATAAACTTTATGTATCTATGCCTCAAATATCTACATAACACAAAATTTGAAAGAAAAAGTTATAGACGGAGAACACAAATTTATACATATAGTAGTAGATATGTTCTACCAACTAAAGCAAACGGACAAAGACAAGCGAATAGAACAAAGTCTCGCTCTACGACGGCTTAAAGCATAATAAATGTATAGACCTCACGGCACTAAAATCGTTTTCAATAATTTATCTATACTTGCGATAAATGCGTCAATGAAATAGCGTGCAGCCATTAACAAATACGTGAATCGACATTAGTATCAGTGACCAATATTTTTTCAAACCCCATAATTTCCTCCTCTCAGAGTGAGATTTAGGCTATAGTCAACCATACCGGTCCCGTACGGGTGAGCAGATTTCACATGACGTCAAGAAATATTTCAGCAATGCGAATTTTCCTATTGAGCTATGATAATACGGGACGCCAGCAATCAGTACGTGTGGACGACAAAACGTCTAGGTGGTGGCCACTTGAGAGCTGGTGTTCCACAAGGTGGTATACTTCCTCCTCTTCTCTTTTCTCTTTTTATTAATCTCATTACTCATGAACATCGATGTGCGTATCATTTGTATGCTGATGACTTGCAGATTTACACACAGTCTAAAGTATCTGACCTTCAATCGCAAATCGCTGACGTTAACAATGGTTTAGCAGCCTTCAAAGAGGTGTGGCATGGGCTGTGAGGTTTGGCCTAAGTGTAAATCCTGAGAAGTGTCAGTCCATGATGGTTGGCAGTCCTCGTTTACTTGGAGGTATTGACGTCTCCGATTTACCACCTATTGTGTACAATGGTTTGGTCATACCTCACTGTAAAGACGTCAAGAACCTCGGGCTAATTGTGAACAAGCTCGAGTGGAGAGCACTAGTATCTGCCAGAAAGTCACGGGAACTGAACTGAAACTAAAGCAAAACTCATGCAGACCTTGGTTTTCCCTGTCATCGATTATGCTGAAGTGTGTTATCTCGACCTGAATGCAGATCTACTCAATAAACTCGACTGGCTTTTCAACAATTGCATTCGATTTGTTTTTAATCTTCGTAAATACGACCATGTATCTAAATTTCATTCACAACTAAATTGGCTGCCTGTACGACAAAGGCGCAGCTTACGAGCACTACCACTATTGTTCTCTATTTTAAACTCACCATATGCTCCCTTTTATTTTAAAGCTTCATTTTCAACTTCTTTTCACTACTCATGACCGTCACCTTCGCTCTTCTATAATCTTCTCCTTCACTGTCCACCTCACTCTTCTAGTCTTATAGATAATGCCCATGGCATTAAGTCCGCCTTGTGCCACTTCTTGTGAAAATAATAATATTATCATATATATATATATATATATAGACTTCCTGCGTGTTGCAGCGGTAGTGTAAGTGACTGCTGATCATGAGGTCTTCGGTTTCGATTTCGATTCTTTCGGTTTCGATCTCCGGGTCTGGCAGGCTCTTCCTCCTCCCATGGCCTTTTAGACATCGAGGTCATTAAAGTCGAATCTCGGGAGAGGCGCGTGGTACTTTTTCGTAAAAAGAAAAATTCTCAGTAGCAGTTCGGAATTTGGAAATGTGCCCAGTAGACGGCAATAAGCGTGGCGATTACGGCATTATCTCCCATGACGGGGCCACTCGTTGTGGCGTTCTCTTGGGGAGGCCTATGTCCAGCATTAGACGTTGAAAGGCTGATGGTTGGATGGATGGAGACGGCAATAGCATCGCACCTATTACGTGGGACTTATACATAGCTGACGAACCGTGGGTGTGTAATACACCTCTGCCTCCACCTTCGGGGAATACAGGCGTGATGCTATGATAATAATATTGGTAAACATAGAGTCTTAGAGAACTCGAGATCAAACATAATAAGCCTATCTTACAATCCTTAGTCTTACCTACAAAATATGTATTAGATATAAAAGACTATCGTTTTGGAGGGCAGTTATGACGTCATGGGAACGTACATAGCAGGGGTGCGCGGGACAGGCGTTCAAGGGCGCGAATATAGGTCATTGGGACACGGACAAAGTTGGGCTACCGACTTTACTGTGTACACTGCCTCACAGACAACTTACTTTCCGATAGCTTTTATTATTGAAATGTTTGATATTAGGCTATAGAACTGGTTTAAGATTAATACACATGTTTGTAGTTTCATCGCAGTATTGTTAATTATGTTTACGTACAATAAATTAGGCTCTTTGTTAGTTTATCTTCAAAATCATACACACTTGTTAAAGAAATGATGACGTCAACGTCGCCACGCAGGAATATAGTACCTAGTACCTGTTTTTTTGTTAAGGCGGGAAAAAAATTTCCTAGCCGCACACCCCGTCGTTCGGGGCAACGAACAGGTTAGTGTGGGGCCCTCAGCCACTAAAGAAACCCGCCGTGTGCCGTCTCTCCGCCTTTATTGGCGGGCCACCGGAACCATATTACATTCCTTCAGTGGTAGTTCCTAGTACCTACTGAAAGCATTTTACTCAACAAAAATTATAAATTGTAAACATAGAAAGAAGCTAACTAGAAACTGTTGACCACTATGCTACATCTATCTGGGACAAACAGTCCAGTTAGGTAGACACAACTTCGAAAAAGAGATCAATCGACAACTCCAGCTCGGCTAGGCAGCGTTCGGAAAGCTGAGGAAGATCTTCTTATCCTGTATTTCACAGTGTCTGAATACGAAGTTCTACGAACAATTTATGTTATCGGTGATGACTTACGGAACAGAGTGTTGGCCTCATACCAAAGCTTAAAGCGTTCTATGTTCGGGAAATCCGTAACCGACATAGCTCACCGGGTCAGCTCGCTGAACTAGCAATTTGAGGACCACATCACTCGACGAACCGACAAATGTTAGAGGTTAGGGAGAAAGATTCTCGAATGGCGACCACGTATCGCACTGCAGCGCAGTGTAAGAAAGCCTCCCACCAAGTGAACCGATGTTTTGGTTGGATGATTTAGTCGCAAGTAGCCGTTGGTGCAGTCGGTGCAGTTGTTACTCTCTGGCGGAGGCCTATTTCCTGCAGTGGACGACGCTTTCGCCGTCCACTCCAGCCCTTGGTGATGGCCAGATGGAATATCAGAAATTTAAAAGTGAGTTTGTTTCTTTGTTACTCTTTCACGCTGTAATTACTTAACCGATGAGGAGATAGGTAGGTATATATTTTATCACATGTCTTTATAAACTTTCTTAATAATTTAAATTTGTAATAAGACGTAAGAGTTAGTTACTTAGAGGTAGTTTACTTACCCAAAATTAATGATAAAATATATAATTGAAACCATAACAAGTATAGCAACGCAAGCTTTCTCACTAATGTGTTGTTGTGCGCGTGAATTGCCGCGTTATCTTTCCCTAGCGCGCTATGTATTTACAAGGCGTGCTGCCTATAATTTGAGAGGAACGGGTAAACCACGTTCTATCTGCAATTTATTTTTCCTTTTTTTTGCTTTCTATGCCGTATGCCTTGTGGGGCCGGCTTTAGAATTGTCCCACCCCTCTCTACCCACGGGAGTCGTAAAAGCCGACTGAGGGAATACCGAGGGAGTGGGCAGCAGCACTCCCTCGAGTATTAACAACATCAACTGGGATCGCCAACCCGCCTACCAAGCGTGGCGATTACGGCATTATCCCCCATGACGGGACCGCTCCTTGTGGCGTTCTCTTGGGGAGGCCTATATCCAGCAGTGGACGTTGAAAGGCTGATGGATGGATGGATGGATGCCATTTTTTAACTGCGCTTTTTACCCGTCTTATTAAAACACCTTTGCTGGCGTTTTACTTTTACTAAATGATCTACAAACCATCATGAAAAATAACATTTTCACTGTTATAATTAAACTCACAATACATACTTTTCAGTTGTTTTTACACATCTGTTTTATTTCATAATATGAGCGATAATGAAAGTGAAAAAGGCCGCCGGCACGACCACGCAACCAAATCAACACCAATTACAAAATTAATATGATGTATGTTAAAAAATTGGAACGGGACGTGTTCGAAACTGAAAACTAGTTAAGTTATTTTTAGCATCGCTTATTATTTTCTATTTTTTCATATCTAAGATTTTTTTTATTCGTGGCAAAGGAGTTACGACCCAAAGCGGTAATCAACGCTAATAGGCTCAGCAATACTACTAAGAATACTGCCAAACCCCTGCTACACATCATTTCATTTCTCAGATGGGAAGTGAATTAATGGACGGACGAATGGACAATTACCTATATTGATTTAATCATAAATATCAAAATGTTGCCCCTATCTTGGCAGTCATTATGTGATGAATAGGGGCTATTTTCATTTACTTTGCCTTGCAACTGGATGAGAATCGTTTTACTGTGGAAGATAGCATTCAACTATTTATAGAGTCAAGGTTTAACGGGTTTTCATACTGCTTCATGTTTACATAGAGTATAACAAAGGATTACTAACTTTATACTTTGAAGGAGGATGCATATTCACAACTGCTTTGTTTAGTACAAAATAACCAAGTAAGTATTCAGATAAATGATCTTAACTGAACGTAATTTAATTTACTGCGTTATTATTAACACTTTATACTATTTAATTTTCAGTAGTATCAAATCATCTCTCTACTAGATTCTAGGCGCAGCTTATTCGCGTTAACTACGGAATATAAATACATTACTATACGATACATTAACTATCGCTATGTCAAAATAGGTATCCAACGGACACCATTCATTTATCCAGATGAATAATAATAATAATGAATGTCCGTTTCTGGGCTCCAGACAGTCCATTATGTTTGCAAAATTTCGTAATGATTGATAGAGTTACAGCGTAAAACTAACATACAAGTAAACGAACTCACTTTCCCTTATTATACTAAATAATACATAAAAATTGTATCTATCTCTATCTATGCTAATATCATTATTACCTTTACTCTTATACGGGGTTAATTGCAACAATGGTTTTCGAGTTCAATGAATTGAACAATGTTAGTAATAGTGCGTCGTGTTTTTTTAGATGATACTGGAGTATCTCGGATATTAATATACCATAATTATAATATAATATTAAGAGTAATAAGTATAAAATGTTTATAGGCTTTGTCTCTCTCTACCTACTCTGCAAGGGAGATGGCGTGATAATGATGAGTAAGTCATTATTAGTAACTGTATTTATTGAATATACTTTGCTCTTACCATCAAAAGGTCTACTTTAGATTATGTAAACAGTATTGTATATACTTTGCTCTTACCATCAAAAGGTCTACTTTAGATTATGTAAACAGTATTGTATATACTTTGCTCTTACCATCAAAAGGTCTACTTTAGATTATGTAAACAGTATTGTATATACTTTGCTCTTACTATCAAAAGGTCTACTTTAGATTATGTAAACAGTATTGTATATACTTTGCTCTTACCATCAAAAGGTCTACTTTAGATTATGTAAACAGTATTGTATATACTTTGCTCTTACCATCAAAAGGTCTACTTTAGATTATGTAAACAGTATTGTATATACTTTGCTCTTACTATCAAAAGGTCTACTTTAGATTATGTAAACAGTATTGTATATACTTTGCTCTTACCATCAAAAGGTCTACTTTAGATTATGTAAACAGTATTGTATATACTTTGCTCTTACTATCAAAAGGTCTACTTTAGATTATGTAAACAGTATTGTATATACTTTGCTCTTACCATCAAAAGGTCTACTTTAGATTATGTAAACAGTATTGTATATACTTTGCTCTTACCATCAAAAGGTCTACTTTAGATTATGTAAACAGTATTGTATATACTTTGCTCTTACTATCAAAAGGTCTACTTTAGATTATGTAAACAGTATTGTATATACTTTGCTCTTACCATCAAAAGGTCTACTTTAGATTATGTAAACAGTATTGTATATACTTTGCTCTTACCATCAAAAGGTCTACTTTAGATTATGTAAACAGTATTGTATATACTTTGCTCTTACTATCAAAAGGTCTACTTTAGATTATGTAAACAGTATTGTATATACTTTGCTCTTACCATCAAAAGGTCTACTTTAGATTATGTAAACAGTATTGTATATACTTTGCTCTTACCATCAAAAGGTCTACTTTAGATTATGTAAACAGTATTGTATATACTTTGCTCTTACTATCAAAAGGTCTACTTTAGATTATGTAAACAGTATTGTATATACTTTGCTCTTACCATCAAAAGGTCTACTTTAGATTATGTAAACAGTATTGTATATACTTTGCTCTTACTATCAAAAGGTCTACTTTAGATTATGTAAACAGTATTGTATATACTTTGCTCTTACCATCAAAAGGTCTACTTTAGATTATGTAAACAGTATTGTATATACTTTGCTCTTACCATCAAAAGGTCTACTTTAGATTATGTAAACAGTATTGTATATACTTTGCTCTTACCATCAAAAGGTCTACTTTAGATTATGTAAACAGTATTGTATATACTTTGCTCTTACCATCAAAAGGTCTACTTTAGATTATGTAAACAGTATTGTATATACTTTGCTCTTACCATCAAAAGGTCTACTTTAGATTATGTAAACAGTATTGTATATACTTTGCTCTTACCATCAAAAGGTCTAATTTAGCTTAACAGGTTTTAACATTAAAATTGCATTATAACTGAGAACTAGGACAGGGTATTTAAGATGAATAAACAAGACTCAAAGGGATCAAATATGGCGAGATATAGAGAGGCGCTACATAAAGTAAGTATTCGTACTTAAAGTACTTTATGTAGCGCCTCTTATTCTAAAAAGAAAAATATATGCTTTCAATTAACTTTCAAAATAAAACTGTATCGTTAATTTACTTACTTATCATCACGCCATCTTCCTTGTGAGGCAGACAGAGCAAACAGAGTGCTTTTATTTTTGACTCTATTCTTGCATAAATCTCTGGATCTTCAACATTTATAATTTTATTCTCTTCATACGTACATGCTCGCCGGTTTGGGAGACTCCTGACTCCACCTTTCTTCAATACATGACCGATTTGGTCTAGGAAGAACAGTCTCTGTCTCTCCCTGTACGTACCTACATCCTTCCAATTTCGCAGTATATATTATCTTCTTAACCAGTCGATCGTCCGGCATTCATTCCACATGTCCGAACCATCTTAGCATTCCCTTTCGCATCTCTTACAATATTGTTTGTAAATCGAGTTAACTCATAGGCTTTATAACTTAACATGCCAGCTTTTAAAAGCTTTTTTACGACGGGTGATAAAGCTTTTAAAAGTCGACATATTTTTATCATGCAGCGTAAAAACCGGGGAAGTAGCACTCTCTCGCAGAAGATCAGCTTGAAACAACGGTTGGTACTTCTTTTTTATATTTTGTAACCCCCCACCTCATCCTTTCCTTATTATCCTTCCTCTCTACTTTCAATCCCCGTCCTTGAAGGGGTGAGTGATGCATATGGTGTTACCACCAGGTCGCCCACCAGCCACGTAGTATAAAAATCCGAAATAGGTAGCGTGTTAGAGAATAATTGCTAAGAAGAAGAGAAGAAGTGTGAAGAGGAGAAGTGTGCAGGATGATGATGTGACGTTGCATGAAAATATCGATCCGTGTGCGTAGACTTTCGATATTTTCATTTCGACTTCCGGTATAAATCTAATATGTCTTAATCTCACGATAATTTCAATACAAGAATTGTTGTTATAATTAACAATTTCCTAATCCAACTATAATCCCGTTTCTTCCTATGGGAGTCGTAAAAACCGACTAAGGGATTACCGGGGAACCGGGCAGCAGCGTTCCCCTGTGTACTAAAAACATCCACTGCGATCGCCAACCCGCCTGCCAAGCGTGGCGATTATGGTAAAACCCCCATTTTGGGGAGGCCTATGTCCAACAGTGGACGATGAAAGGCTGATGGATGGATGATGATGAATCAAACTATAACTGAGGAAGTTTCAGTGTCATATCATTTTGTACAAATAAAAAAGTTATAGCTATCCATAGTTTACCAAATTTTATCGTTCTATGCCAACAAGTAAGCACTTTTTTCAATTTTCAGTTTTTAAAGTAAGCAACTCAATGAGAACAAAGTGGACGGAAAATAACGGAGTGAAGTTGAGAGTGAAATTATCTTTCAGCGTGATGGGCCTGTGCTTTAGGTGATATAACAGTTTGCACCCTCATTTCCCTCGCTTTGCATAAATCAAGAAACTGTGCAACTTTTGTATAATCTGTGTGTGGTACAAGTAATATAACACATCTAAGAGCTATATTGAAGATATTTTAGAAAAAAAAATGACTAAATGAGTATTTATTTGTATACCACGTGTGTGGCAAACTAGCATACTGATAGTAAGCTGTTTCTGTAGCCTAAAGACGCGGCGAACACCATAGGAGGTATCTCCGAGGGACATTATTTTGAGAGCAAGTTTCCATCTCCATGGAAAGGTGTAGGAGATGGAGTGGAGGGATAATAAGGAGAGGATAGGAAAGGTAGGGCGAGGGACCATGGAGGACCGATGCTGTAGAAGGACGGATTATTTTATGATATGATTATTATTTTGAAATTTAGGTGGACGAAATCGCGGGCAGAAGATTTAATATATTAAAAAAAATTACGGTATTAGAATATTCAGGTGTCGCAGAACACAAAACTAAAAAAGTTAAAGGCTATTTTAGTAGTAAAACTATCAGGGCTCGGCCAGAAGACGGCTCTTATACGAGTATATGAGTATGTGTGGGCGACTATATAATAGATATTTATTTTAGTGTTTGCCAATCTAATTTATTTGGAATATTTGTGGATAAGATCCGTGGGTGGTAATAGGGCTATACATATAAATGTTTACGTATCGCAAAAATGTATTACTACGTAAGAGGATGTCAAAAAGGGGGATATGTGATAAAGGGATCTAAGCAACTATACTTGCAGTTTACTTCATTTTTTTAATCTTAATGAATTGTGTACAATGTAATAATGTCTCGAAAATTTTGACGAAAAGTGACGATAGGAGGGAGTACAAAAAAGTAAAATTAACGTAATTATGACATAATTGAATCAATACAGGTTGGTTGTTATATGTAGGTTGTCAGAAGCAGATTTACTCATAGTATAACCCTGAGGCACCGTGAAAAATTAAGTACCAGTTGCTAGTACTTTTTACTCACACCACAAAAAACACCGCACATTAAAATTTGCTGCTTTACGCACTAGAACATAGTGCCACTAATGCCCCTAGTGAAAATTCAGGATTGTGTGTGGTGGTGGAAGAGACTTCGAATTCACTAGGTTTTTGAGCAAAATTAGAAACATTGAAACTTTAAAACAATTTTAAATTTAACTCTATCTCGCTACTACGCATACAATGTGGTGAATTTGCCAGTAGATAGTAGGGTTAAAAGGAACCGCATTTTGCTACGAACATGCTACAATGTGGTTCTACAGTAATATACGAGTAGTTAAGCTAAATCTCAACAAAATTGATGGCTGGTACCTCACATCATCAAATGAGCCAGAACTAGAATTAAACAAATATTAGGAATATTGAGATACAAAAAACTTTTAATATTTAAAAATCAAAATGCCGTGGTCCCTTTATAGTGTGTTTCCCCTCATACAAACTTCAATGCCGCCTGTGTGGTTTAATCTACACACAATTTTATATTTCAATCATTTCGTAATTTTATTCTTATTGACTTAAGTGGCAAAGAAATATGATTGAATATCAAATTGTATCACCTAGCTAGCTAGTGAAACGGGCATAACTATGCATGATATCGAATGATCGACACCTACACTCTGCTACTTTATCGACGTGCGTTGCACTTTTGCAAACAAAATATGTGTCCAGTAGAGTTAAGAATATAGACGTAGATTTTTGTTCGTATTTTTTTTAAGTTTCTATTTTGAGCTATTTACGTAACACGTGCACACTCTATAATACGCGGTTATGTAGCCTATAGACGCTAGTCATACCAGAGGCATCACTTGCGCGTCGCCAACTCCAAGGAAACGGATCTTGCTACTCGAACTCGGTCAGCATCAGATGGCTCACCAAAATGTGACACCCATTTGTAAACACCTGACCTCCGCACTTCGGTAGTCATGTTAATCAGTAGCTACCTGCTATCAAATGACATCCTAACAGTCGTTACAGGTTGTCCGACGCCTGAATATAATGTCTCACTCCGGTCAGTCACTCTGTGTGCTGGTAGATCAGCTAAAACCTGAAACCGAGCAGATTGGAAGCCGACCCCAATAAAGCTTGGGGTGAGTCTAGAGAAAAATTGCCTTGCCATTCCATTACATAAACACACTAAAGTTGTATTAGTCACGATCATTATGTAGGCGCATGACTAGATCTAAAAACGAACCAAATTTCCTATTTAAGTTCATTGATATTCTTTTCACAAAGAAATATCCTGCCTACGTGCTGAATTCACTTACAGGGAGTCCTTGATCACTACGGAATGCTAAATACTTAATTTTAATGTGAAGCGGCACTATCTTGGCTAAGTTATTTTCACCAGAAATATATAAAGTGAGAAGAAAAAGAAAAAATGGTAAAGAAAATATCCATCCATCCATCCATCAGCCTTTAACGTCCACTGCTGGACATAGGCCTCCCCAAGAATGAGGGATAGTGCCGTAATCGCCACGCTTGGCAGGCAGGTTGGCGATCGCAGTGGATGCTGTTAATACTCGAAGGAGTGCTGCTGCCCACTCCTCCGGTATTCCCTCAGTCGGCTCTTACGACTCCTATGGGTGGAGAGGGGTGGGACAATTCTAAAGCCGGCCCCACACGGCATAAAGAAAATATATCAGGACCAATTCGAAAAATAATTTGTTTTCATTACGTAAAATGTACTATAAGACATTTTTGTGTACCGAAAATTTATGCTGTAGGCTATACGATAGATAGTATGGATATTATATAAAATATAGATAACTCGATGGTCTAGTGGTAGTGTATGCGACTGCAGATAATGAGGTTTTAATCCCGGGTCAAGCCATTAAAAAGCGTTATTGGGTTTTTCTATCAAGAGATTCTCAATAACAGCTCGAAGTTGAGCGATGTTTCACCCTTGTGCCTCGGATAGCACATAAAACCGTTGGCCCTGCGGCTGACCTATCTCCGTTGTCCGAATGCCGTCCTATCGGAGTCAAAGAATGAGGGAACAGAGTGTGAGAACACTTGTTTTTGCGCGCACACTCGTGCACTGTAATGTCGCCTACGTAGTTAGCTAGGCTCTGTGGACGCTGGCCGCTGTGACTGAAAATCGTCTGAAGATCATTATTTAGTCATTATATAGGTAATACATATATAAGAGTACCATTATCCGCTACATAAATACACTTTTAATTGCAATTATTATGACCTTTTTTCAAAATTTTTACCACGTAGGTACCTACATCAAAATCTAAGGATAACGGTCTGCTTATTTTGAGTGTATTCTACACGTAATTAATACTGTACCTTCTCATTATCGTTTTTAGTGTTTTTTCTGACTTTAGACTTCTTTAACAAACACCTTCAAACTCGTGGGTATATTCATCGGACAACATTAATTACAATCGTATGAACAATACGTTAATATTTATCCTTGTATAGATAAAGAGATACCTAGCACCGTATGTGCAAGGGAAAAGCCTTTACGTGAACATGAAAATCCTTTTTAGCTCGCTCAGCAAGTGAATATGTCCTATCTTACAACGGGTGCACATTCCAGAGGCATCGTAAAGGCGCCTGAGGGTAATAGGCCAGTAAATTTTTACAGCTCCAACAGAAATGTCATAAAAAGTTGAATAAGGTTATCTCGATAGTTTATAGCTTTAGAAATTAAACTAGAAACCTTCAGAAAACAAAATGTGTCATTAGTCTATTTAGAAGTCTCTGAACACAAAACATTTTTTAACTTCCTTTAAGATTCTTCAAAGAGCTGCGTTGAATACCGTAAACTACGAGAAAAAACGGTTTATTCATTCAAAAGTTATTGCGATTTGAAAAGTCAACGAATAGGGTTTTATTAAATCTTTGTCAGACAAGCATAGAACAGTTATCTCTTTGAGCTCGGAGAGCTCAAAATAACACGAAAATTATACTTTTAAGCTCTAAGAGCTCAAAAACGTAATAAGTGCAAGTTTGAGCGCTTAACAAATTAGCGGGAAGTTGCAGGGATGGCCTTTAGGGTCAACCGTTTTCCAGATTTTTTTAGATCTTTTGTGTCTATTTATTTGTTTACACATTACACAATAACTAATAAACCGATTTCAATGAATGTATAATTGTTTAATAGCTCTTGATAAGACATAAACACATTTTATCTCGCCACTATATCGGAAACCTTAGATATCATAATGAAACAGAAATCTATGCAAGTATTTTAAGCCTATGGATTGTATGACATATGAACTAGATAATCTTGTAATAAGTAGCTATTTAATAATACCTTTCTTTGTAGTTTGTATACTATTTACCAATTTATTCACTTGAATTTTTTTTTATTGTAATTGATGGCAGGCGAGCCACGGTCCACCTGTATGATGGTAAGTGGTAACCGTCGCTCATGGACTCAACTATACCTAGAGTATTGTCAAGCCGCTGCGCACCATTAATAAACGGCTGTCTTCTGCTACAGCCAAAACACACTGACGTGCTTCATGTCCAGTCACACAGGAGACGGTGGTACCGACCCGTTCGGGCCCGATAGCAAGTGAGTACTCTCACTTGGTACCCAGCCCTACCACACGTAATGCAATGGGTGATAATTGCTTACTTCCCTTAGTCGGCTTGTACGAAAAGGAAAGGATGGGGTGGAGACACTTGTATTCTTAGTCCGTCACCACACGGACAACAATAGTTTATTAATATTATACCTCTACGTCGTAGTTTTGTATTCGATTATGTACTTACCTAGCTTATCAAAAGCAATAAGTACTATTATCTATTATAAAGCGATTTGAAAGGTAGGTATACCTACCTACTCTTAGACGTCCGCTTTGCTAACCCTATATCGATTTTGTACTCTCGTTTTAGCGAGAATGCGACAAAAAGGACAACGTTGTATCATATTTTACTGAAAGTTAAGTCCCATCGCCTATGCTATAGGTACCCAATAATCTAAAAAACTATTAATATCATGATTTGGAAGGTATAGAGTTCCATCATATGACGGACATCAGACAGACATAGGCCTCCCCAAGATTACGCCACAACGAACGGTCTTATGCTGCCTGAATACAACACCTGCCTGCGCCATCGGTCCACCTTATGGTCCTACACTGCGCCTTCCGATACAATGGACTGCCCCTCTACCTAAGACGGCTGGTGGCAGACTACCTCGACAGCCCCAGCGTCCTCTTCGTGGACCAGGAATGGGACGTTGTCAGGAGGGCCATGTCGTGCAGCGTCCTGCGGGGTTGGTCCTCGGACCGCTACTGTGGGACATCACCTATGACTGGGTCCTGCGTGGCCGGCAACCCTCCGGGCTGGGTGTAATTTGCTACGCCGACGATACGCTCATTACAGCCCGGGGCGGGACCCTCGACGAGGCGGCATCGCTAGCCACCTCAGGTACCGCGGAGGTGATCAGACGGATCGAGACGCTGGGACTTAGAATGGCCCTTGATAAGTCAGGGGCCCTGCTCTTCCATGGGCACTGACTGGGCCACCTGCCGGCGCCTCGATAACGGTCAATGGTGTGTGTCGTCCGGTTCAGGCCCACTTCAAATATCTGGGTCTAGTATTGGACGGACGGTTGCAGTTCGACGAGCACTTTCGTCGTCTTGCGCCAAAGCTTATTGGCATGGTGTCCGCCCCTGGGCGATTGATGCCTAATCTGGGCGGACCGAGTCTCGCGTGTCGACAACTCTACGCAGGGGTAGTAAGGTCAATGGCACTGTTCGGTGTGGACGGAGTCTCTGGCTGCTCGCAATAGGGCCCTTCTATGGCGTCCACAGAGGGTCGTAGTGGTCAGGGCATCATCGGGTTGGGTACTGCACGGTCTCGTGCGATGCAGCTTGCGTGTTGACCGGAATCCCCCCGTGGGACCTAGAGGCTGAAGTGCTCGCCGACCTATATCGGCAGGCGTTGACGGCGTGGGTGGGGGGCAGTCACCCTTCGCCGAGTGCGATTTCCTGCGCCCCTCGCCGAGTGCGATTTCCTGGTGGCAGGAAGATACCCGCCGCGCCACCGTCCTAAAGTGAAGTTCTCAGCTGGAGACGCCCTGGGCTGGCCTCTGAACCGTAGAGACGCTCCAGCCGAACTTGGAACAATTCGCAGGGCTGGCAGCACGCTTGCTAAGAAGGAGATGACCCAGGCTGTCACGCCCAAGTGCGTGGAGCGTCGCACAAGAGAGTACGACGCGGTACCCGTGATCCGCGGCGAAGGCACACGGTGGGTTTTTAGTGGGTGAGAACGCCACACTACCCCATTATCTCCCCAGACAGCGGGGTGTGCGATAGGACATTTTTTACCACCTAAGAAAAAGGTACTTACCGGAACCCAAAGGGTGATGATCGGCGGTGGTATGCGTAAATGCATTTCCACAGCGATAAAAAAGTACTCATGAAATGTTCAGCCACATTATAAAAGTGGCCAAGTTACAGATCTGGGTACGACACACTCGTATATATAACGATTTCTTACTACGTACCTACCGCTACTTATTTTCGAAAGATCGTAAATCAAACCCTTTGTACACATAATGTAACAATTCATAGGCACCGATAGTTTTGCTTAAATTATTACAATATTTATGCCAAGGGAGACGGTATAACTTGTAGCTGGATAATCTGGATATTATTGATTTTTTCACATAATATTAATGCTTAGATTCAGATTTATATATATTTTTTTTAATAAATTACATTTATTATAAATTAGTTTAATTCTTATTTTACAAATGGTACCTACTTAATAGTAAAATTAAACAGGTACTAATTCCGCTGCTTGCCTGTCTAGATTTCCGTAGCTAATAGCAACACCAGGGCATATCTTTCACACGTTGCCTACCCCAGGGATAACTAGAGAGGAAACAGGATAGCAAGGATGATAGACAGGAATAACCCCCTCATCTCGGCTACCAATCCTAGGTCGTGCAAAGGGCTATTACATCCGGATAGTGGACGTTCTCCGACCCATCCACCTGTAGCCTCAGCTAAAGTAGCATCAGGCACAGGTACTTGCCACTGCGCCACCCTAGTTGCTTGCGGTGGTTCGGGTCAGCAGAAGAATCATCCTTCCTGGCCTTCTCCACCGCTAGGATGACATTTCGCACTTCCTGTCCCTACCGAGCATCGGCATCATTGAGCATCTATTGCCGCGACGAGTTCACGGTGTTGCTCAGCCCACGCCGGACACGACTCGAGCGTATGCCGTGTCCTCGTCGCAGCAGCACGGAGTCGCTTCCGTCCTTGCGACTATATGCAGGTATCTGACAAAGCAGCTATGCTCCGGCAGCACCTGTACTGGTCAAAAGGTAACTTCCCCTTAAATTGGCCCTTATCAGGATTTTAACAGCGAATTATTTAGCTTTGATAGAGTAGATCGGTTAGTGTATTAATCTAGGAGTTGTAGTTTCGTGTTTTCTATTTAAAAGAAGTATTTCAATTTGATCGTGCTCATACTACGTATAAATGTTGTCTCAATAACATAGAAGCACTAGTCCAACTAATTATTTGATATTACGATCCTCGTCTCGTTCGGAATAGGGGCGTTTATGACAATGGCCGCACGAGACTGTTCGGCGCCGAGGGAGGTCTCTCTTCTGCACTCTAAACGTTTTCTGATCATAACAAATCATAAAAATTATATTCGAAGTTATCAATTATCCTTACATAAATATATATACTTATATTATATATCTAGAATGCTATCAAGCAATCTACAGCAAAATAAGTTACGAAAGTTTTTTGGTATTTAAGATATTTGTTAAGGTATAATCTCCATCCATCCATCAGCCTTTCAACGTCTACTGCTGGACATAGGCCTCCCCAAGAGAACGCCACAACGAGCGGTCCTGTGCTGACCACATCCAACGGCTCCCCGCAGCTTTGACCAGATCGTCGGTCCACCTGGTGGGGGGCCGTCCTACGCTGCGAAGTCCGATACGTGGTCGCCACTGGAGAACCTTTCTTCCCCAACGGTTGTCGGTTTGTCGAGCGATGTGGCCTACCCATTGCCACTTCAGCATGGCAACCCGGCGTGCTATGTCGGTAACTCTCGTTCTCCTACGGATCTCCGTATTACGGATTCGATTACGTAGGGAAATACCAAGCATAGCCCGCTCCATGGCCCGCTGAGCGACTTTGAGCCTTGAAACGAGGCCAACATTCAGAGACCACGTCTCTATTCCGTATGTCATCACTGGTAACACACACTGGTCGTAGACCTTCGTTTTCAGACACTGCGGAATATTGGACGAGAAGATCTTCCTTAGCTTCCCGAACGCTGCCCAACCGAGTTGGATTCGTCGATTGACCTCTTTCTCGAAGTTGTGCTTACCTAACTGGACTGTTTGTCCCAGGTAGACATAGTGGTCGACAACTTCGAGAAGCGCACTCCCGACTAGGACCGGTGCTGAAATGACATGGACATTAGACATGACTTTCGTCTTGTCCATGTTCATTCTGAGACCCACTAGTCGGGAAACCCTGCTGAGATCATTGAGCATGGTGCCAAGGTCCTCCAGCGATTCTGCCATGACTACGATGTCATCGGCATATCGAAGGTGAGTGATGTATTCGCCATTGATGTTAATGCCGAATCCGGTCCAGTTCAAGAGCTTGAAGACATATTCTGTATAATCTGGCGTAGTGTATGGATGTGGTCTATGGTACTATAGCCTTTTCGGAAACCGGCTTGTTTGGGTGGCTGGAAGTCGTCAAACCTGCGCGTGAGTCGATTTGTAATGACCCTCGAAAACCACTTATAGACGTGGCTCAAGAGCGAGATGGGTCTATAGTTCTTCAAGAGGGTTTCGTCACCTTTCTTGAAGAACAGCACCACCACGCTTCTGGTCCACGACTCTGGAACGTCGCCCCCGAGAACGACGGAATTGAATAATCTCTGAAGAGCTTTTAAGACCGGCTTTCCGCCTGCTCTCAGAAACTCCGTGGTGATTCCGTCGTCTCCCGGTGCCTTTCCGTTCTTTAGTTGTTTGAGAGCCATTCTGATCTCGTACAGGCTGATGTCCGGCATGTCCTCGGTAAAGTGCCGAGTTAGCTTGGATCTGGGATCTTGGACCAAGCCGACAACAGAACTCTGGGATCTGTACAACTGTCCATAGAACTGGTGGACCTCTCTCAAGATCTCATCTCGGGATGAAATGACAGTGCCGTCGACCAACGGATCCTCAGTTTAGTCAACTGGCTTTGGCCGACATACAGATCTCTTGCGAACACTTTCGAGCCTTGTTTCCGCTTTATCGCCTCTTTAATGCGGACAGCATTAAATTGGCGAATATCATGTCGCACGGCCTTGGAGATTTGTCTGTTTAACCACCTCAGGCAGGACCAATCGGCTGAAGACAGGACTGTCATTTCTTTTCTCCTTTTCATGAGCTTAAGAGTATGGTCCGAGAGTTCACGAGTCCTACTAACGCAACGGGCCTTGACTTGACTGCGATAGCTTAGCAGTCCAGAGCACTTCCCCGGATCGGATGAGCCGCAGGTTCGAATACATCGTAAAAAGCTCTCTTTTTCCACTTTCACAAATAATTCGTTCTTTAAAGTAGCTGAGCATGTCAAGTGCTAAATACAGATTAAAAATTAATGTAATGATTAAATAAAATGATTAAATTCTAAAGCTGTAACAGAGCTATGTCTGTACGCTTAAAATATTTGAGAAAAAATATAGTAATATTAGGCTATTCAGGAGTCTCTGAACAAAAAACAAAATGGATATCCTAATTTTAATTACGATATCCATTTTGTTTTTAACGTTACGACTTATAAATGTAATCGGAGCCTACAAGCTCCGTTAAAATTACTAGTTAGACCCTTCTTAATATAGGGCAGAAACATTACTGTTTGCAAGAGTTGCGTGCGCGCCGCGTGCCGCACCCTCCACGCACGCAATTTCGTCACGATCGTAGATGTCTAATACTGATAACGTTACCAATGTTTAAGAATATATTTTAATTTAGGTTTAACTTATGTCACCAACCTCTAGATCAAATTAGAAACGTTGATCTTTTGTATTGGTGGAGCGTAAAGTCATAGTTTTAAGTCTATTAAGTTTAGTTCTGACAGTTAGATGTCATAAATACTTCTTCATGACACTCTTTCCGAATATCATGTAGAGGGAATAAGCAAATGTATTGCTGAAATATTAACTGATAGTGCCACAAAGCTTTCTCTACCGTTGAAGGGAAATTTGACTACCATACCACATTATGAGTAGATATCAAGTTTTTTTTAGTTTTCCTTCTATCGTGTACCCCACTTTTACTACTGCTACCACTACGGAATGGGATAGTGGCGGTCCCGACTACCACATATCGGGCTGAATTTAATATAAATGTGTAAAGATATTGTATTAGTGGGTGTGCCATAATCAGATTGCGGCAGTCGTAGAGCTTCGCTACGAACTACAAACGAACTACGGCCGCTCCCACATAAATAAACTAGCTCAGAAAATAGCGGTTAAGGAAACATCAATGACAGAATCTTATTCTAGTACAATAAGTTACCATTTTGGATAGGGTGTTAGTTAAACATCCTTTTAAAATATTATTATATTGCTCTCATAATTTTTATTTTTGGAGAATTAAAAACAAAACTAGACAGATTTAAATCCTAATTGTTAGGTAGGTAAGTTTAAATTTGACTCGGTCTTATCTTCTTAGTACTTGCACTGTACGAGTATCAACAAACCATTTTGTTAGAAATAAACAGTGTCTCACCTTATTATTTCATTATGCGCGAATTTCCGCACCACATTGTTACCGGCGCCTCTACAAAGGCTTTGTTTTTCACATATCGTACTTCGGCCTGTCGACCGCACACGTGGCACGAACACACGACCACTACTACACTGGAGCGGCACTCTAGGATCGCCACTGTGAGTCTGGACGGTATTGCAGAAGACGCGCGTATATTATTGTTGTGTGACGTTGTCAGCACCTCTACTTGTCACAGAGCAAGTCGGAGTGTCAGAACGCGAGCCACGCGAGGATCTCGGGCGGGTGGCGCGATGCGACTGCGCGCTGTCCCCCGCTCGATACGCTGGCCATGAAATTTTCAGCCGAACCTCTGTCAATCGGTGGCGGCACGCAGGTGCCACGCGCTTCCACCACGATATATCAGCCGACGATGCCTCCAACCTTACACTGCTCCATAGCTAATAATACGCACATAAATACCGTTCAAGGTTGATAAATAAAATACCTACCTACATAGTATAATTTCAGAAGACAAATGTAATATAAAACATAAATATGGAGTATAATAAATGTAAGCTTTTTTTTTTAGAGGATTTGCTAATTGAGCCACCGTGACATCCGTTCGGGTCTGCCAATCTCGATTACACACTCCTTCTTAATATCTTGGCACACATTGTGAGTGAGCCTTACCTATCTAGTATCTAACCATTTTTACCTTTTCCGAGAAGCATAATGACGGATGATCGGCGCAGCGTAGGACGGCCTCCTACGGAACGACAGATGGACAGACAATCTGGGCAAAGCCGTAAAGAACCGTTGGATGCAGGTGGCACAGAACCGCGCATTGCGGTGCTCTCTTGAGGACGCTAATGTTATAATGAAAATGACGTATTGAACTAACCTAGCAGGAAGATATTGTTAGTAGATGCCTAATTAGACGTAAAGCTAATGAAAGAAAATTTTGTTACAGAGAGTGGGACTTTATCAAATCATGTTATTTCTAAAGTACAAATTATTTGTGAATAAAGAACAAGAGATTTTTAGTAGGAGCGGGAATCGAACCCGCATCTTTTCCAATCCGGGGAAGCACTCTAAACCACTAAGCTATCCTACTGATCTTTTGATCATCCCAAATTCTTAATCACATTTGTCTTACGACCAACGCCATCTATCGGCAAAAAATAAAATCTCTTTTTCTTTATTCACAAATAATTTGTACTTTAAAAAGTAGCGGAGCATGTCATTTGCTAAAAGAAATAGATCTAACATGTTATTTCTGTTCAATATGAAAGGATTCCGTGCTATGAAAAGATTTTAGTAAGAACTAAAGATATATTGACTGCCTGTGGTGCAGCGTTACCGACATAGTGTTACCGACTGGTGATCATGAGGTCTCGGGTTCGATCCCCGGGTCGGGCAGTGTTATTGAGCTTTTTCGTTAAATGAAAAATTCTTAGTAGCAACCCGGAGTTTGGAAATGTGCCCGGTAGACGGCAATAGGCTCGCCCCCAATTACGCGGGACTTAAACATAGCTGGCGAATCGTGGGTGTGTAATACACCTCTGCCTACCCCTTCGAGGAATATAGGCGTAAAGCTATGTATGTATGTACTAAAGATATATCAGTACCTACTATTAGGCCCTAGTGCAGATCCTCGTGATACAGTATTGACCCAATTAACCTTTGACATTAGCAGTGTCGAAACAAAGGCTTATACGGATAAACATTACACGGGCTCAACAAATATGTGATCCTAAATGTTTCGCTTTTATCTATGATTTGTATGTTTTTTAAGTTTTATTTACATTGTAATTTTCCCCTTTAACTGTAAATGAGATTAATGACTAGAAATGGACCGTGCTTATAAAGATAGGTTTAAGTTTTGTCTCTCTGTTATCATTTATATTCACCTTCCACCCTTTTACCTGGGATTGACCACTTGTCATCCTTGTAGTAGTTTCTACTCCATGGAACATTAATTATAGAATATGAAAACAAAAATATTCATTATTTCGGATATCTACTAGTAGTAGTCTAGTAGTATGTTGGTAATGTTTTAGATCGAAACTATTAAATTTTAACGAGATCAAAACACATGTGGTTTCGTTATTTTTTATTATACCAAATATAAACATGTTATTGCGACACTGGTGGAAAACTACAAAATTACAGTTTTATTATATAAGTACAAATATTTACAAAAAAAATACAAACAGCGATTGTCATACTGAGGGCTTATTATGAAGTGTAGGTAACGAGTACATTTACAACAAATTACTCTAAGCACTTTCCTAAATAAGTTAAATACATATAAAAGATACTATTAGGCACTCTTGAATCTTATTAGGTATTGGATGTGTATGGTCACTTTAAAAGAATTATAAATTAGTAAATTACCTAGTAGCGCCATTGTATATTTTCCCAATGGTACATTCAAATTTCTGAAATTTTATCAGTTTATGTATATCTTTGTTATTACCATTATAGGATTAAAATTGGCGTGGCCTTCAAAAATTAACACAATTATTTTTCAGCTACATTACTATGTTATGAAACAAATTTTCCCGTAAAAATATATTCAAATCGTAGTTTCTATTATGTTTAGTGAGTCAAAAACATAATCTCGTTATTTTTATATATTATATTGATTTTAATTATATATAGTTCTAAAAAAATATTTGCGAATTTACAATTGTGATAAATAGACGTACAATAAGGAGCAGCTTAACGCTTTATATATATTTTTATCATTGATTTTATTAAGTTTTACGAAACCTATGCAGTTTCATAACCCATTTTTTATCAAATGAGACATAAGTACTCGAGTATTCGCTATCTTTCAAGCGCCATGGAACCGGATTTGTACTGCTTTAGATGGGGATGGAGTTCGGGGAATTTATAACGAAAATTGCTTGTTCAATTCACAGTTCAGAGGCCAAACCCAGACGCTAAAAGCTGACTGTCACCTTCCACTACAATCCCACCGTATACTGAGTGTAAAGTTACATATTAATTGTATTTAAACTCATATAGGTAAAAGATTATCAGATGAAAAATTATGTGTGAAAAAATGTATGCTTCTAAATGTTAAATCAGGTTTTGGTAATCTACAAAAAGTTCCACTGAGGAACTAAATCATGAAATGTTTGGTATATCAGTATTATATTCAATTCACAGATTACCTACGAGTATATGAACAATATCCAGTAATATCAATTTTTCAAAGTCTAATGAACAGTATTTAATACAATACATTAATATTTAGTTAATCTATAATTTTTGATCCCTTTAAAATATATATATATTATCAAATACAACCACTAGATCTATTATATCAGTACTATAGAGATTCATGTATCAAAAAAATCATATTAAAGCTTCTAAAATGTTATACAGAATGGTACAGCACCTTGCTAGTAGACGTATAATGCCTTTGGCTCAGTAATACCCTACAACCGTTATAGATGAGATTCATATTTACAAAATATTATATATACTTACAATACAAATTATATTCACATATACATAAAAAAGAATATTTAATTATTATACTAGTTATACTAAAGGTGGCATTAGAACAACTTATTTACACGAGTAAGTAATTTACAAGATGAAATATTGTGAACTTCATAAAATGCACTCGATATGCATAATTAAATGAAGACGAAACTCAAAGCAGATTTAATACTTCACGCATCTGAGTACATACATGTAGACATCATTGAATAAAACAAATAGTTATTTCGTTCAAACTTATATCTTAGAAACCACAAAACTAGTCGTATAATAAAAATGGAGAAATGAACAGTTCTTTAACCTACAAACATCTCCTATGAATCTATCAGAAATACTTTTTAATATAAGGGCTGTTTTATAAAAAGGACATATCAGCGAATTTTAAATCGGACATTAAGTTTTATATTATTTTTTATTAGTAGGTACATAAATATATTTATTAATCGTTGGGTCAGGCAAACAGCGGTAAATTATCGCTTATTACATTATAGATTTAATTCTAAAGACATCACCCACGAACAAAAACACATCATTTGATGCACATCACTGAGTCCAATGTCAGGGTCGCCTGCCCCCCGATTTCCCATTGACAAATGGCTCGATTTGTTGCGATTTCCTCGGGCGCAAGATAAAGTTCAAGTTGTACGCAGTATTCACTGCATAATAAACATTTGCGTTTGCCGGAAGCACCATTTCTGAAACATTATCAGGTATTATACTCACAATAAATCTAGGTAGGTAAACAAAAAAAGGTATGTCTATATCACAAAGACAAAGTGCGAAATTTTTAAGTTTGCTTTAGGTATATGTGGAAGTTAATCTCCGACACCACCTTTTACAAAATTCTTTCACCATTTGAAAAGAACCCATATTTTTCCATTTATGCTATATAATTATTATGTAGGTGTAAAAAAAATTAACGAAATTACGACCAATTTCGTTAACAAGTCAGAAAAAATCCCTGGAGAACTTTCACGTTGTGCACTTCATACTTTCTGCGACTTTATTTAAAGTTACAAACTAAATAATTTGTGGATCAATGGTTTCTCTTGAAAAGTGCTACAAAAATTCCGCGATAATTTATGGCGATCGTCATAGAGTTAGCAACCATTTATTTTCCCATTTTAGCTTTTAAAGTCTGTTCAATATTAATGTAATACTTTCTTCAGGCATAATTACTTTATTTCTATAAATTATTTAAGAACACACATTCGATATCAATTAAAATCCTAAGTATCCTAAGATGGATACTAAACATCGTCGCGCGACATACTAAAGGCATATAGAAGTTACGAAACAAATATCGAGAGTACCTCAGGTAATTATGCGGGGTGATTTTTTTTTAATATATAATAAATAGCATGGATTTTAGAAATGTCTCCTGAACACGATTCTGAAATTTGCGCAGACGAAGTCACGGGTAGAAACTAGTTACTTTATATGAATATTATATTGAAAAATCTTTAAATATTTGATCCTACCTAACTACCAAACAATAGCTACCAAACAAGTCCAAAGAAAAATATTAGTTGATATCAATATTTATTGTATACTTATACAAAAAAATAAGATTATGTTATGCAAATTATAAAACACGATTAAAAAGTAATTACTCAAATAACGAAAAATATGTAGTACCTTTGTCTGGTAGAACTTGTGCTAGAGTGTAACCATCAGGATCGCCGTCAAGATTGAGTTTGAGCATGGCGTTCCGAATCACTTGAGGTGTACGCTCATTGTTAGATAGCATGATAGACTTGTAAAGAACGACGCCCTCAGTCTCAACGCAGTCTGATTCATATGTAACGCGGATGATGTAGAAATCAGGTCCAGCACGCACTGCGGGACTGGTTCCTCCGACTTTGCCATTAACTGTCTTCTGTCCACTGTTAGCACTGGACAATGAAACATCTAATGAAGGTAGTGATGAAGATGAAGATCCATGCGATAATCTTGTCGGAGAATTGCGCCTTTCTAAACTGTCTCTTTTCCACGCATTACCTGTACCGTCAGTCTCGCAATAGAACTGGGAACTATTGCTTGAACTTGTACTAGCAATAGAGTCATTCTTTCTGTGCCCATGACTATTACAATCAGTTACTTTCTTCGGACGTTTTTCTTTAGGATTAGTTGGCAGCTCAATCTGACACGATAGCTGATACGCCTCTCGGTCATCAAGAATTATGACAGAGTCGAACCATCTATCGAACATTGAATCCGATGGCAAATGATAGGCATTCGCAGCGCCTTGCAGTAACTTTATCTGAGCAAGAACTTCAAATTCTTTCCTTCTTTTATCAAAATTAATCAAGCCTTCTGCTACGGTGTCTGGTATAGCAGTGTCGATCATCGTGAGATCAGTTAAAAAAGTTCCTAAATAAGGAATGGTCCCATGACTAACACCAGGTGAACCCCTTTCGTGTAACAACTTCTGAAGCTGTCGATCATTTTCACCGACCGTGTCGGCAAACTTGGCTGTACCTTCACGCATAAGTAATTCTCTCTGTGCCCATCGATTATTGTCTTCACTAAAAATCCGTGCAAGCTCGTCGAATAGTTCTGATTTTTCTTTATTAAGTAATGCCCACGTTTTTCTTAGCCTGTAAACAGGATTACTTTGTAATCCGGAGATGATAGCTTTTAGAGAGGAAAAGTTTTTAAGTACTCTCAACTCTCGAGCAATATCAAGCCACGCTGCTAATATGTCAGCTCGCTCGAGTGGTTTTAAGTTTGGTTCAACTAGGACCGTCGAAATCACCCTGAACGAAACTGCGTTGAATTGGTTTACTGTAGCCAAAACGGTAGCTGCATCGTGAGATCGGTCCTTGTCTCGCCGAGACCAGACTGCACCGAGGCACTGATGGGGTACAAGCTTCTTGAACAATTCCATGTCCATTCTTGTGAGTTGTTCTGCAAAGTGTCGGTGGGGTACGTGCGGCAAGCGGTACGCGCAAGTGTGGTGTGCGGACAGGCGCATACCGGGCGCCAGGCACATGCCCCCGCCGCCGAAGCCTGACCCGCCATTTCGTTCCGCACTGAATAAAGCTAACTTCTGTGATACCTGCAAGTGATAACATTAATGAGATAGTGAACAGTAATGATCTTTATATATAGGTACATACAATATACAATTCGTCTGTAAGTGTATCTATTCTCAACTTCTCCTAGACAACTGGATCGATTCTGATGACTTTTTTATGTGCCAGTCTATGGCTGATACAAATTCATAATTACACTCGGTAGGTAGCGTTGCAATCATGTTCCAGGACTTAATTATTTTTTGCCGCATAATAACAAACTTTGATTTCAAACCACCACGAAGCCAAAAAAGATCTGGTGCTGGTATCATCAGGCAAGTTAACGTTAGAACATGATAAATACTGAATAAATGATGTGCACTTAAACCTTATTGCTGGGCGGTTCATCTAGATTCTAGACGAAACTACACGATTTAGTTCTTCAACAACCTCTCTATCCACCATCGGGGGATCGGGTGAATACGAACTTCCATTCATAAATTAGGACATTTCGTCTCCCGGAATTAAACGATTTGCATCATTTTTTTATAAAAGCACAGAAATAATATGACTTAAATTGCTAGCTATTATTATATTGCTATGTGTTATCGAGACTAGCAGTCGACCCTTGCGGTCACGATGGCTGAATTGGCAAAGCATCTGGACGGTATCCAGGAGATGCAGGTTCGAATCCTGCTCGTGACTGTTATTTTCGATTTCACATTTTTCACTTTGTGTTTAATGTATGTTGCTAAGCATGTCAAATGCTAAAAATATATATAAAAATATCTAAATACAATGTAAAATTATTGTCAAAAATGCACTTCAAGAAATGTCGTACGAAGATACTGAGAAATTACTATTCGTATTAGAGTAATTATAAGATATTAATAAATTACGAACTTTCAATTATTTAAATTACCGTTTTATATGTTTGCGAACTACCTATCATCTTAATCACATACCTATTTCCAAGGTCCGTGGTGCATTAAAATAAAATAAAACGCACTCATTTAATAAGTTTGGAGCAGGTTATATAGATGTTTGAGCAGATTTAGCACATTCTCAAAATCTACTTTGACTATCTGCCTTACTGTAAATATTGAGTATTGAGCACTGGAGTTTGAGAGTTAATTAGCTTATTAACCCAATAAAATCAAGTGCATTATTATTACACAATAAAAATAAATATATGTTACCTTCGAATGAAGTTCTGTGCCAGGCAAATGAACCTGTGTGAAGGCGAGTAGCTGTTGCAGTGCGGGATGGTGTGGTGGTTGACGAAAGTCCTCCGGGTAGGTATCCAGCCATACGTGTAGACACGCCACCAGAGTCCTGTAATTTATAGTACTTATTCCAAAAATAACTTTTATATAGCTGAAACAGAGTTATGTCTGTATATTTACGATATTTGAGAAAAAAAATACTGCATCAGGCTATTGAGGCGTTTCCGAACAAAGAACATTTTTTTCAAAATTACGGCTTTTTGTTTTGATCGCGCATCACGCGATATCTACTAAACGGACATTTTGATGAAACGTTTTCTCATTGATAGCTCTTGTTTAAACTAAGAGACTACATCGGTCACCTTAGATATAACCTGAACTTTGGGAAAAGTACTAGTTTAACGGAAACTTATTGATGAGACACATTTAGTACAAACAGTGAAAGCTTTCGTTTCTTTATAATATCAGCGACTGCCTTATTAACATGCATACTCATCATGACACCGGGAGATCGTAATTTATTAACATTACAAAAAAAAACTGTAGCGTAAAGTTATTAATATTAGAAAATGATGTTTATGTAACATAGAATGGCATATACTGGGCCGCCTAGAAGCGTAGACAAAGTAGGTATAACGCCGTTTTCCTGCGCCGAATTATCTAATCTTTTCCGGTTCTCTGAACAGACAATGCACTTATGGTTGCGCACATACTCATGTACTATAATATCTACGACATTGGTCACCGTGACCGAGATCGGTCAGCAGATCATCATCATCAATTTTAAGTAATAGGTACTCTTTTCGTAGATGATTGAGTCTTCGTACTTCACCCCGCTCGCAATAAAGCTCTGTTTTTCCAATTTCATATAAAATCTAGTTTCATTTTGTTAGTTCCTATTTTCATATCTAAGATAACTACATATGTGAGTTTAGACACAAGAATAGTGAATAATATCAATTTATATTACTAGATTAAATATATTCGAACCTAGGACGTCGTGGCTTAAAAGTGCTAAGTAACTTTACTGGACTTATGGATCCTATTAGGCAGTTTACAAATGTCGCATGATCGAAATAGGCAATTTACTACCTTGCGTTACCATTCCTTTGCGTTTTGGTACCTAACATTTCGCTCCATTAGTCTAAAATCAAACCGATAGAGATATTAATCTATATCGGAATCACTCTCTCTTGTATCTCCAACGGTAATAGATTGGTTTCGCAGTATATCTACGTGGCTGCCAGAAACCTATTTGCATTGATAATATTGACTCCTCTTGAGCATGACATCAGTCGGTGTGTGCCCCAGGGTAATGTTTTGTCCCCTTTACTTTTCGCAATTTTTATCATTTCCATTTCTAATTAGCTACTTTTCTCGTATCACCTTTGTGCAGATGATCAACAAAATTTGAAGATTATTTAACTCAATTAGAGGAGTATATCTCATGGGCAGAATGAATGCCTTAAACACATTAAACACAAAGTGAAAAATGTGACAAACAGGTGACAGTTGCAGCTAGCTTGAGTCAAAAATAAAATGTTACTGGTAATATTGATTTAACACTATCATAGCATGATTTACATTAAATCGTACAATTATTTATTTCATTTTATGCTTAGTATTTGTGTTTGCATGAATAATATATAAATATTTATCCTAATTATTATAATATTTAAATGTAAAAACAGCACATTAGACAAAGTTCCTCCTGTAACACTGAATGGGGTTGCCTTTGAAAAGAGTTTTCTCATTTAAATACTTAGGGCATATAGTCACAAGAGGAATTGTCTGTCGTTGGCAGTTCGGAGCAATATGATAGCCTGCAGATTTGCACGATGCTCTATAAATGTAAAAATCACACTTTTTAACGCATACTGCCAAGTTTTTTACACATGCAGTCTGTGGGTGAAGTATACGCGGCGGGCTTATATCCCTCTACGCGTACAGAATGGATTTTGATTTTTATTTGATAGCTCTTGATTAGTCTTAAAAGCAGATATACATTTTATTCCGCTACTATGTCGGGAACCTAAGATATAACTTAAAAACTAGCTTTTAGGCTGCGGCGGAACTGCGGGCAAAGGCTAATAATATATAGGTATATGTTTGTCCATTTATGTATAATTTCTATTATTATATACCTAAAGCACGTGCATATATTACAAATGAGTTTGTAATTATCGTACCTATTGCGTTATTTGAATTACGTATGTTTTTATAATACGTGAATATTACCGATGGTTATGATACCTATATTTCGGTTATTAATAATATTAAGTGATAGCCTAGCGGTAAAACCAAGAACAGCAAAATCAAACGTATGGTTTCGATCTCCAGTCTAGGACTGCACGTGGCACACAGCTGACTTTACGAGATTTTACGTAATTATGTGTGTATTTATTTAGAAATTATCACGGTTCGGTGAATGTTCAAACGTAATTGACTTACTTTCTATGTTGCTGGGAGGTATCGATTGCTGCAGGATGTACTTCCTCCGCTGCCAATGCTTCATAGCGTCGAAGCAGGAGGTCTAATACTCTACTGCACTCCGCAAACGATCTGAAATTACATTAAAATTGTTTCTAGATTTACAATCTTTTATAAAATGTAGGTTCCAAAAATATTTAAGATATAAGGAGCAATATTATCTACGTTTTTGAAGCTCATCCAACATTGACATAGTGGCAACTAATGTTAGAATGGTTGTTACACGGTACTCTCAAACAAGACATAAAGCAATATACATAGTTAATCTAATTGTAAATAGTTTGTTTGATATTGAATACATATAGAAATGTATTATATAAGTAAATATGGAGTGGAGATACAATTAGATACTTCTATAATCTGTGAGTAACTCTGAAACCTGAAAGAATTTTTTATTTATTGCTTATAGTGGCAGACGGGCCACGGCCCATCTGATGGTAAATGGTAACCGTCGCTCATGGACTCAACTATACCGAGAGTATTGACAAGCCGCTGCTCACCATTTCATTTCACCGATATGAAATGAAAGAATAAACAGCTCTCTCCTGCTAAAGCAATGATGTGCTTCATGGCCGGTCACACGGGAGATGGTGGTACCAACCCGCTCGGGCCCGATACCAAGTGAGTACTCCCACTTGGTACCCAGCCCTACCACCAGTCATGCAATGGATGATTTGGGTGGTGACACTTGTATTCTTAGTCCGTCACCACACGGACACTAATATTTACAAATAATTTATTCTTGAAAGCTATTTTTTATTATTCTTCCATTGGAGGTAACTAACTAGTATTAAAAAAAATATCATACGATATGTTTGAATAACATACCGATATGTCGCGAGGAAAACATTTACATATGTGGATTCGAGTTCACCGTCGTCGGAGGCCAGCGCTTCGACTAGACGTTCGACGGTGCCAGCTTTTACGAAGCGCACACGCACCGTCTCCCATTCCAGATGAGAGATCTCGTCGTCTGACTCCTGTGAATATCAAAAAAAAATTTAATTAAAAATTAAATCGAAATATCTTTTTAGAATCTCACAGGCATAGGGCATATTGTGAATAGAAACACTAATTCTTGCACAATACAAGGTACCTACGCACAATAAAGATCATCATTGTGTTCACTAGAAAGCGTATTTGAGTCTGTCTTTATGGCTGTTGGTGCTCCGTGACACACATGGCTACTTTACAATTGCGAAAGCTGGTTCCAACAAACAATAAGTAATTGTAACAAGACAAAAAGCGCCGTTGCATAGCAGGATAATCTCATATACTGTCAATAGCATAGTTTAGTAAATTCGATAATCAAAATCTGTCTGGCAATTCATTATTTGGTTTAATTATATAACAAGCTAACAAAACAATGTAATATGTAAGTCTGTGATATAGTTACACTAGAATTATGTTTGTTATGAATCGAATAATCATTACTAAACCACACTAATAATATTGAAGTGTCGGTTTGTAATATCTAAATAACAGCTATTATTAGCTAGTATTTCCGGAATGGTTGGACCGATTTGGATGGGACTTTCACTGGTAGATAGCTGATGTTATAAGGAATAACTTAGGCTACTTTTAATTTAGAAAAATAATTAGCGCTCCTAAAAATAACTTTTACGCATACGAAACATTGGGTAATAGCTAATCGATACTTATATAATCAAGCTGAAAATTATGTTTGTTTGAATAGGTTAATTAGGCGATTAACACACTGCCACGCACCACGCTGCATGTTGCATGTCGACGCATCTATGCGCGTACTTGCGGGAGTGCAGATCTGCATCATCGTGCGGGTTTTTTACGCACTCACGTGCGATGTTGCGTTTTGTGGATTCACAGCGGCTCTGACTCATTCATTCATGCTGTTGGCTGTGGTGATAGTGCAGTGCAGAGCACGGCACTGCGGCGGGCGGGACTCAGTGTGCCATTCCTTGCATCTCACCCCTCACCCACGCGCGGGGTTGCATGTTTTTCCGCTTGTAGGCGCGTGATTTGCATGAACGCGCGTGGATGCATTTTCTGTGTGTTGAACTGAGCGTGTTTTCTATACAAACGGAGATACTTACAAACAACGTTAGAACGCGCATTCACGCGCTACACTGCGTGGTGCGTGGCAGTGTGGTAATGGCCTTAAAGTCGGTCTGTCCGGTTTGAAAAAAATATTTTTTTGTTTTGAATTCCCAATTCTTGAGAAATGCTGTAGGGTTATAGACTATTTAAATTTACTCTACGGAACATAATATAAAACGGCAAACCAACGGCGCACAGTTAGGTATTACTATTATATACCTATGTGAAAGTATGTTTGTTTGTTTACGCTTTCGCGCGAATGTACTTCTAATCATCATTAAATTTTGCGTATTTCTACTGGAGCCCCGCAAATGGCAGACTTCTTTTTATTTATTTAGTGTATCCTGGAAAATGGACGGTTTCTACGGAATAGCTGCTTTTGCATAAATATGTATAACAATATTGTGATTGCTGGAGTAGCAATATACAAATATGTTGTGTAATTTGTGACATTCAATAGAGCAAAATTGGCACTATATGTACCTACTTATAGTAGGTAGGTATAATATAATTATAGCAAACTCAATAAGACTTTTGTTTTACCAATAAAACAAGATTGATAATTTTAATACACGACCAAAATTGAAAACTATAGATAAAAAAAACTAGACATCGCGGGACGTCTAGCAGATGTGAAAACATCGAAATTATTTTGTAGCAACAAAATAATCATAACTTGACAAAGTACTCCTCAAGACGAATCAGACGAGTATAAACTCGATAGGGTTGCGTAGTTTCATTACAGAGTTACTGTGGCCACCTTCCAGCTCCATTGTCAGACCCTGGATACCATCTAGAGACAAAGTACTCGTCAAGACAAATCATACGAGCCCAAATTCGATGGAGTTATGTCGTTTTATAACGGAGTTCCTATGGCCACCTTCTAGCTCCATCATGAGACCCTGGATACCATCTTAAGACAAAGTACTCGGCAAGACGAATCATACGAGCCCAAACTCGATGGGGTTGCGCCGTTTCATTATAGAGTTCCTATGTCCACCTTCCAGCTCCATCATCAGATCAGCTCCATGTCATCATAATATTGCATTGTCACGTGTTATACACATGCGTGTAAAATTTCAGCCTAATCGGAAATCGGGAAGTGTGTCAAATTTAACTTCCAAGATTTGAACGGGACAAGTAGGTACAATAAAAGCGTCGCCACGCTAACAGCCGATTTTACCCTCCCTCCGCATTAGATGTTTCACATCAAAATTAACTATTAACTAAAATTAATAAAATTATGTTACAATAATTATCTCATGTATATCATACCTACAGCTGCATTTCGTTACAAGATATGTAAAAGTACTTACAGGTAAGTAACACTAAAAGAATAAAGCTCTGTAGATACTTACTCCTAACTCATCTCTCTCGATCACAAATTATTCTTATCACGATTTAGTACACATACTCGTATAATTAAGTACTTAAAGTGATTCAAACATTACATGCTCATAAATTACATTTTATAGAACTTTTATTAAGTCTAATGTTATATTTAGCTATTCGAACAAGCACTTCATAAGCAGTTCAAATTACATTTTTATTTGATGTTGAGATTGTTATACTAATGTAATGTTTTTACTGGTGGTAGGGCTGGGTACCAAGTGAGAGTATACTTACTTGCTATCGGGCCCGAACGGGGTACCTCCGTCTTCTGTGTGACGTGACGAGGTCATGAAGCACGTCAGTGTGTTTTCGCTGTAGCAGAAGATAGCCGTTTATTCTTTCATTTCATATCTGAGAAGTGAAATGGTGCACAGCGGCTTGACAATACCTACTTTCGGTATAGTTGAGTCCATGAGCGACGGTTACCACTTACCATCAGGTGGGCCATGGCTCGTCTGCCATCATTAGCAATAAAAAAATGTACTAAAGCGTGAGTAGAATTATCTATGAATACTATTACAAAGCTGTAACAACAATATGTCTGTACATCTATATAGGTACCTACTATTATAAAGCTGTAACAGAGCTGTGTCTGTACATTTAAGAGATTTGAGAAAAGATGACTTTATTAGGCTATATAGGCGTGTCTAAACACAAAACAATTTTTATAGATTTTTTTGTCTGTTTGTCTGTTCGTTCTGTTAGGAACGACCTCCGGATTTAAGATTTAAAAAAAGATTTTTATTCACCAAATATTAAATTTATTATTTTCACAATAAAGCTTTAGAGAAAATTATATTCGACCGCGCACTGTGGATGATGGAACTGGACTGACTGACTGGTGGGATAGTGCTCGTTATGAGTAGACATCGTATTGCTGACTATGCAGGAGTTAGGGATGACTACAGCGATACGAGGAACTGAGACTGTCTATAACAGCCCCCCGTTTAAGACTAAACTTACACCCTTTGGTGAAGTTTAGGTAATTATACGGAGTCTAGGAGTGTCGGTGATGGGGTTTAGTTCTATATCGGGAGATAGAGTAGATTCGGTAATGGGGACGGATTGTAGAAGACGAGTGCGACGATTCCTATATTTATACAATATGAAACCTATAACAGTACAAAAGGCTAGTAGACAGTAAATTATAATAGTTACATAATAAGCTTCGTGCAAAGAGATATGAGGTTTGTCTACAATATTGTCTAATCTATGATATAGTTTATCTAAGTTATTTTTATAATTTAACAAAGGTTCAAAGCTGAAATGTTTCAAGCTAATTGAAAGATTGGAATAATTGGTATTTGCAATAACAGATATATTTGGATAATATTTAATGATGTCATAATCTAAATTAATATGAGATATATTTATTTTAATAATTTGTTTGGGTTGCAATTGGATACCATTGCAATAGCCAATACAGTTTTCGGGAATTTTTAGTAAACCAGTTCTTAGAATACTAGTTTACTGAACGTCGTTATCGCAATCTAGAATGAATTTAGATTCTTTTGAGATAACGAATATCCAAGTATTGTTATTCAGTTCTTGCCAAATTTCAATATTTCCTTCAATTAGTTTGACTGGACAATATTCAGGTAATTTTATTAATGTTTTAGATACAATTTTACTTTCGCAAGTGGGATGAGTTATGCTTGAGATAATATTAACATGGTTACATATATAATTCTGCATAATAAATTTGCATTCTTTTATATCTTTTATATAACAATATTGGGTTTTAGTGAACCCTATGTAGGTAGTAGTTGGCATAATTGTCATAAGAATTATCATTATGTGGTACTGGTAAGGGCAAGGTATGATATAGACAAAATTCTACTGGATCAACTTATCGTATCTTAACTACAAATACAATCTTATTATCTAGATAATATGAACCTATTCCAGATAAGTCCATGAGCATATGTATATTATTTATATCTAAGGCTACAGGTAATACTTTGGAACTAGGTAAGTATATATAGTTGTTTTCTAACATTGTTAATATTCCCATTATTCTAGATTTAACAGTTAAGGTTGCGGATAACATAGTTAAGTTGTGTAAATTTTCAGATAAGGAGTTGAGGGCGCTATTCAAGGATATTTTATTGTCTACAAGTTGGTTAATGGTTTTATTGAATGAGGTAAATGCAGAGGTGGTTACTAACAGGCTTTCTTTCATATATGTCACTACTTGTTTCTGATCATTTTGCAGGTTTTGAATAGCGTCATCGTATCGAATAGCGTCGTCTTCATTCATTACCCCAAATAGGTGTTTAGCTACTGTGCCTATAGCAGCGAACCATGCTGAACGTTTGGATCTTCGGTTAAGGAGGTGAGAAATGTAATCAAAGTCTCTAACCATATCAAAGAATCTAATTTCTAGTGGTTGTATAATATTTTCGCATTCTAAATTTTCAAATGCTTTGCTTTGATAATAAAGTTTACGGCTTAAACCTAGAGTATTATTAATATTAGTTAAATGAAAGTTAATAAAAGATATATCTACAGGTATAATTACGCTTAAATGTCCATTGATTATCTTTACAGAACCAATGGGATCGAAATAGATACCAGGACCACTTTTCATCGGGCGTATTATATCTGGGAAGCTCCGAACGGTAATACTGCAAGATAAATGCAATGGCTATTGGATTAGGCTACATTATTATAAGTATATAATTATGATATTACTAAAATTAAATGGATCTAGCTCCATGTGCCAGTTTCATTTCGTCAAAATGATGTTTTATGTACCTTCTATTTATTAATAAAGATGCATTATTGCTTCCATGTAGTTTAACTATTTTATAAGGGCCTTTCCATAGAGGGGATAAAGCTTTGCCCATTCGCGCATGGTTTTTTATGTATACATAGTCACCTAGTTTGTAATTAGTCGGACGACTATGATGATCGTAATAAGTTTTAGACCTTTCTTTAGACTTAATGGTATTTTCTGCAGCTTTAGTTCGCGAATATTTTAGTATTTGCTGAAGTAACCTCACATATTCGGGATATGTAGCATTAAGATCGTCAGTGAATAGAGAATTGGGTAAGTATGGTTTGGTGCCGAAAACAAGTTCGTACGGACTAAACTGGGTAGTTGTATGGATATTTATGTTATAGGCTAGCATGGCAGTATACACATATTTTGACCAGCTAGAAGGGTTTTCATCAATATAGGATTTAAGATATTCTTTCAGTGTTGAGTGGGACCGTTCTAGTGCGCCTTGCGTCTGGGGATGATACGGTGTTGACCAAATCTGTTTTATTTTGAGAAAAGAACACGTTTTTTTGAATAATTCAGCGGTAAAATTAGTACCTTGATCGTTGACAATGAATTTTGGAATACCAAATAGTGAAATGAAATGTATGAGACATTTACTTGTCTCTTCTGCAGTAGTACTTCTAATAGGATATGCTATAGAATATTTTGTTAGATCGTCTTGTAACGTGAGGATGTATTTCAGTATTGCAGTGCCTGATTCTGGCAGTGGCCCTACTATGTCCATGAATATTTTTTCAAATGCTGTTACTAGCTGTACTAGTTATTTGCATCGGTGCTCTATTCGTTTGTCTTAAGGCTTTATTAGTTTGGCACAATTGGCATGCTTTAAAATAATTTTCTATGTCTGATTTCATACCTTTCCAATAAAAACGCTCGGCTATTCTGTTATACATCCTAATGGCACCTACGTGACCTGCTATTGGAAGGTCGTGATTGTCTCTAAGAATTTGTTTTATTTCACTTAGAGATGGGTATTGAATGTTATAATGGTAAATGTGTATTACCGATATGTACCGATATAGACGGTATTATTAAATAGGTAAAGTATTATATTATATATTTTAGTAAAATAGTGTTTGTCGAATGGATTTTTGAAATCTGTGATAGCAATAGCTTTTTCAGTTTCGGTTAGGTTGTCTATAAACTCGTCTCTAAGCTTCTTTAGGCTTTCAAAAATATCAGGGTATGGTGATGTGTCGAAATGATGTACTTTTGTAAAGAGAAAGTAATAATTTTTGTTTTGAGTTTTATGTAGTAAAAATGAGTTTAAAGTTCTTTCGTGTGCCATAAATTGTTCTATATCGGGTAAGCTAGATAGAATATTTTTAACATATGGTATAGATTCGTCCATGTCCATGGAGGTAGGTATTACTACATTTTTATATGGTGTTTTTAATAAGTTTTCATTATGTTCGGTGATTTGAATATTAGGATTGAAATTTATACTTGCTATAATTTTAAGAAATTCTGTTTATGTTTCAGGCCTGGCGAGCGGGCTATGAAGAGGATCAACAGGAGCGCCATCAGGATTTATAGAAATGTCAGGAGCTACAACTGGCGTGTCGGGAACATCATAAGGCAAAGGCAAGTCGTTTGTTGTAGTATCAGTTAGTTGGTTTAAGATTTGTAGATCTTCTAGGTCCCTTAATTCATCAGGGATTTCTAGTAACTCCTGAGCGTCTGGAGGGAACAAAAGGGATAGTATCTGGGTTAAGGAGATCGTCACAATCAGGGGAGTTTTGTGTATTAGGGAACAGAGTACTGTCATTGTTTTGATGTGAAGGTCCAGGGTTTGGTAGTGGATCGATCGCGTTGACGAGATTAGAAGTTTCAGGGGGATATCTGGATAGTGCATCAGCTGCATTGAGTTTACCCTTTCGATATACTATCCCGTATTCAAATTCTTCCAACTTTAGCCTCCATCTTTGTATTTTACTATTGGGGTCTTTATGATTAAACAACCATTTAAGAGGTCTATGATCCGTTACGATTTGAAAGGTTCTTCCATAAAGATAAGGACGGAACGTTTTACAGCCAAACAGAATAGCTAATAGCTCCTTTTCTGTTGTGCTGTAATTAAATTCGCTCTTATTTAAGGTTCGAGAAGCGAAGGCCATCGGACGGTCCTTGCCCAAAGGACCCTGTGACAAGATGGCGGAAACAGCATAGTTGGAGGCGTCACTTGTAAGTACAAAAGGTTGTGAGAAATCAGGATATATAAGAACAGGAGTGCTAATAAATTTATTTTTTAGGGTCTCAAATGCTAACTGTTGCTCATTTTGCCAAACGAATGGAACGTCCTTTTTAAGAAGAGTATTGAGTGGTTTGGCAAGTTTTGAGAATTCTAGGATAAATCGCCTATAATATGACACGAATCCTAGAAAATATTTAATATCTTTGGGACAGTTTGGTGTAGGAAAGTTTTGCACGGATTTTATTTTACTTGGATCAGGTTCACTCCATTTTCGGTTATTACGTGGCCTAAGTACCCTACTTCCTTGCGCAAGAACTCACATTTATCAAGTTGCAACTTAAGGTTAAACGTGCGGAGTTTTTTGAAGACAGAGCTTAAATTTTGGATGTGTGAGGGAAGGTCATGTGAATAAATAACAATATCATCCAGACATACGAAGCATTTCGCACCTTGAAGACCTGTAAGAACGTTATTCATTAACCTCTGAAAGGTAGAAGGAGCATTCTTTAAGCCAAAGGGCATACGAGTAAATTCGCCCTTGAGGAACTAAAAAGCCGGTTTTTGTTGCGTCTTCCGGTTTCATTCTTATCTGATGGAAACCGGAAGCGAAGTCTAAAGTACTGAAATATTTGCTTTGACCCAGTTGGTCTAAAATTTCTGAGATATTTGGTATAGGGTAAGAGTCTCCGATCGTTATATCATTCAGTTTTCTATAATCAATTACTACTCTCCACTTTTTCTCACCGGAAGCGTCTAACTTTTTAGGTACCACCCATATGGGGGATGACCAAGGAGAGTTTGAGGGTTTTATAATGCCTTGGTCAAGCATTTTATCGATTTGTGAGTTAACTTATCTTTTGTGGCACTCAGGGAATCTATAAGATTTTACATTGATAGGTGTTGAAATAGACGTCTTAATTTCATATTGGATGTCTCTAGTGTAGGTAAGTGGTTCACTAGGGAGATGAAAAATATCGGAATAATCCGTACATAGGTCAAGTAAATTATTACTTTCTTTGGAATTTAGATGTTCTAGGCGAAGTTGCTCAAAAAGTTTCTGGGTGCGTTGATATGAATTATTCTCTACTTTAGGAGTGGTTGATATGTTAAATATAGGACAAGATTTATTGTTCTCAAAAGGAATAATCTCTAAATTTAGATTTGGGTTGAAGCATATGGGTTGTTCCGTTACATTTATAACTGATATATTTATTCGTGAATTTTGTTTTACTTGAACAATTCAATTAGCTATTAACAGGTTTGCAATCGGATGCTGATCTAAAATAAGACCTTCTACAATTCCAGGATTTGCCACAGTATATTCGATAACAGCTTCTGTTCTAGCGGGGATGACACAAAGGGGCTCATTAAAATTTAATTTAAAAGATACATTATTTAATATGTCTCTTCGTTAGGGTAATCAATGTTTCTGTTCATCTCGTCGCAGATATCGGTGCCTATTATGCCATCATAAGGTAAATCCAGTCCTTCTACAACATGGAAATGATGTTTTAATGAACAAAACGTTACGGGTATACGACCTAGAGTTGATTTAGACACTGGAGAGTCAATGCCTTTGAATTTAATTGTTTCATTTGTAATTTCAGGCATTTTTTGTATTGAGGACTTCATTAAAAGACTTATGCATGCTCCTGTATCGACGAGAAGAGATAATGGTTTCGATGGTACTGAGGTAAGTATTTTTATGTAAGGTAGATACTTGTGAGATATTTTTGTTGTACAATTGTATATCTTAGAATCATGTGGCGATTCTATGGATGTATCTACTTGGATATCGGGTATGTATGAATTTTCACAACTAGACCTTGTGGCGGTAGTCATTGGGTATTTATTTTGGTAATTATTTTGTGTATTAATATTATTATTTTTTATTTCAGGATCTTGGCGAGACCTTGTAGCGGCTGCCGTTGCGTATGACTTATTGAGGTAAGGATTTGTATTTAATTGTTTTGTTTTAGCTATAGGTGTACCGGATTTTACAGCGAGGGGTTTCGACCGGCACAAGCATGACCCTCGTCGGAGTTTAAAGAATGAAAGTTGTTTTCATCAGCGTTGAGGGTAACGTTTTGGTTTACGGCATGAACGCGGTTTTGATTTTGGGGTGATTGTGGAATCTGAAAGCGGCGGTTATTGAATTCTCGTTTACGACAATTTTCTAATAAATGGCCGTTTGTTTTGCAATAGCGGCAAAACATATTAAAAGTTCGTGGCCTGTATAAAAAACTTGTGTTTGGCCTAAATTCGGGTACTCTAATTTCGGGTCTATTAAAACTTCTGGGCCTTGGGCTATTCTGTTCTGAAGATGGTTTCCTGTTAATAAATTGTAATATTTTCTCTACTGATACCGCAAAGTTAATTGCTTCGTTCAAGTTCTTCGGGGATCCCGGACGTTATTGGAAATTTTTGGGTTGAGTCCAAGGGTAAAAGTGTGGAGGGCTATATCCTCCATTGCACTTGTCTTACCGGGTAGTTCTGTTTTCCTAGAGTTAAATAGGGTAATTTCTGTCAGCAACTGGGACAAACATGTCTCTAGACGGAGAGAATATTGGGTCACCGTCTCATTCGGAAATTGTCGGTATTCCTGAAGGTCGGTTAGCAAATGAGTATAGCACTCCTTTCCCCAAATTGTGTTGTTAGAAAATCTTTAAGTTGGTCCCAATTGTTGAACTCTTTAATTGAGCATGCAGCCTCTGCTCTGCCTTGTAGTTGGCTGATAATGAATTTAAATAAAATATTTTTTTGTTCGGCTGAGGCGAGGCTGTATGCGTTAGTGCAGTTAGTTATAAAAGCAGTTAATTGGTCACTGGATCCATCAAAAGCTTTTATAAATTTAATTAAGACATTTAAATCCACTGTTTCTGATTTTATACATACTTGTTTCTCGGAATTTGCCATATTTAGTAATTATAATTATATTAATAAAGTGTATAATAAATTTGAAGATATATTACGTAATTAAATAAAATAGTTTAAATATTCTCGCTATAGGTATATGATGTTATTAGGTGGTAGGTATCTGAATATTTATACTCTATGTATTTTAAGAAAAGACGTGGGCGATGTTTTGTTTTGACTGGCGAGACGAAGCTATTCGATAAGGATACAATGTAGTTATAATATAATTATGTTATTCAGTTTAAAAATTATGAAGTACTATTGATACTAATATAGCGATCTTATGCACTTCAAACTATGGTTAACACTGGATCACTGATGTGCTATTAAAATAGTTTTATCACTCACATTAACACAGATGTTACCAGGATACGAAATAGAAACATTGCAGTTATCTCGATGCTCGGGCCGTGGAATGCAGAAGAGTCGAGCCCAGTTCCGTTGTTGGTTGGATGGGGTACTCTATTTGATTCAGGCACCCCTGGTTAGCGCAGTATAAGAAAACTGTTGCACAATTACGATGTGGTACACAACAGGATATATTTGATTTTTATATAAAAAAATTTTTCGATGTTTTTTAGAGCACAGGCACAACAGAGGGTATATTGGCTTTTATTTTATTTTAGGAACTTTTTGATATTTTTAGCGCACAGACACTTCTAGCGAGTACTGGAGGATACCGAGGACCATTCAAGATCCCTTTATGCTGCCACCAATGTTAGGAACGACCTCCGGATTTTTTTTTTTTCGGAGACGTAAACAAAAGACTCGCTATTGTCAGCGGCGGAAGAGTTGTTCGTTGCTATAACTCCAGGCGAGCGTACTAGGTAAGATAAGTAATGACAAGAAAACGATTGGGGAGCATCCATTAATTAAAGGTGCTTTTCTTTTAATTTCAAAATAAATCCTTTATCAAATTTAGGCTTATTTTCTAAAGCAATATTTCACACAGTGAATCACTCTTGATATGTGGCTTACAGCACTATCCCCCATTCTTGTGGAGGCCTATGTCCAGCAGTGGACGTTAAAAGGCTGATGGATGGATGATGTGGCTTATAGGTAGGTACATTTCGTACTTACATCTACTTCTACAACTAATATACCTAATGCTCTTAACGGTTCAAACAAACTAATTATAGATACAATTGACATCCATAAAATTTTGCAATTTTCACAATACATATAACCTTGTGTTCTATTATCACTCATCCGGGATGTCAACAATATTCGGCTACACAACAGTCAACACGGCATACCACGGGCATTATTTGTGGAACATACAACAAACAGGAGATCCGTTGTAAATTGATACTAATATTATAAAGAGGAAAGATTTGGTTGTTTGTTTGCATTGAATAGGCTCCGAAACTACTAGACCTATTTGAAAAATTCTTTCACCATTAGAGTTCTACATTCTCCCGGATGAACACAGGCGATAGAATATTTTCAAAATGTAAGGGGTCTGTATGAAAACGTCGATAATGTAATCCAACGTGTGAAAAGAATACCAAAAAAATCCTTATATCACGTACGCTGCGGAAATTATTGACAATAAAGCAAAGTGATGTACAACAGTTATAGAAGATATCAATATCTACAAAAAAGTCTGCAATACCATACGTCTAACCATAACAGTTATGTCACAATAACTATTTTTTCATATTAAAATATGCAATAGTGACGCTGGTACAAACTAATATTATAAAGAGGAAATATTTGTATTTGTGTATATATACAAATGACATAGGTAATATGTATTACTATAAATAGATCTCATGCATAAAGATACATTTACTCTACGTTTATTCCAAAATGTTTAAAAATGTCTATCCGTGTGAAGCCGGGACGGGCCGTTAGTTCTATAATATAAACCGAACAATGCTAACCGTAACTTCGTCTACTCTACGTAAATGTTTAATCTTCCATTTCGTGTCTTTGTCTTCTAGTTCATACCTTTTGCATCATCATATCATCCTATCCATTTTATACGAAGCTACTGCCTATCAAAAGAATCTTTGAGCATGCATGAAAAAGCTTGAAGTAGGATATTATAAAATCCTGGAACTTTTTACCCTCTATTAATTATCAGTATGAATAGGTTGTCTATGCCGTAGCTTCATACGGCTCACTACCAAGTATTGTTTTTGTCACCTCTCTTCAGTTGAGCAAAACCTTATGTACCCACAACTCTTCCAGATCAACTTAAACCAATGAGGTAATTAATTTTTATAAACATTTATAAAACAGAGAGTCTAAAGTTATTTCGAATGCATGACTCGTTAATTTTATAGTAGGTATTTTGTTACACAGAATGTTGTCATCGTCAGTTGTATAGCGAACGGTTATAAACTGTACAAACGAAAACAATGCAAATGAATATATTAATCACAATGAAATATAAAACTGTTCATGTCATGAAGGTTTCGAGAACGATCCTTAATAAATGTGTTTTTCATTATAAATAGTACAGTACTAAGTAGATCATACTTATCGACGTAACGAATTTGATTTCATGTAATAATTTCGAATTATTATTGAATGACTATTACCATTATTCCATTTATAAAAAAAAACTTCGCCGCAGCCAAAAGCTAGTTTTTCTGTTAAATCTCAGGTTCCCGATATAGTAGCGGGATAAAATGTCTACCAGTTTTTAAGTCAAATCAAGGCCTTTCAAATCAAAAAAGTTGCATCAAAATCCATCTAGTAGTTCTTTTAAATAAATTCTAAAAAATATTCTAGTTTAAATATTTTTCTAGTTTTTCGGTTATATCTCAGGTTCCCGATATAGTAGCGGGATAAAATGTCTACCAGTTTTTAAGTCAAATCAAGGCCTTTCAAATCAAAAAAGTTGCATCAAAATCCATCTAGTAGTTTTTTATAAATAAATTCTAAAAAATATTCTAGTTTAAATATTTTTCTAGTTTTTCGGTTATATCTCAGGTTCGCGATATAGTAGAGGGATAAAATGTATACCAGTTTTTAATTATAATCAAGGCCTCTCAAATAAAAAAAGTTGCATCAAAATCCGTCTAGTAGTTTTTTTGTGATGCTCGAACAAACAAATAGATATATAGACAAACAGACAAAAAATCTAAAAAAAATTGTTTTGTGTTTAGACATGCCTACATAGCCTATTATAGTCATTTCTCAAATATCTTAAATGTACAGACACAGCACTGTTACAGCTTTATAATAGTAGATAAATAAGGGTAGGTGTCTCCAATCTTAGTTACTAAATAGTCCAAATCAACCCAAGAGAAATTTTCTTTTCTTTCATTTTTAGTTTTCATGTTTACAAAAGTAACATTTATGTATGCGTGTGATTTCTAAATATAAAGTATGTATACGTATAAATATATCAGTACCATAAAATGTAATACCATAAAATATAGAAGAAATACTCACACTAGAAGCACTTCTCGTGGGTCGGTGGTAGCGAACTTTCTTGAGGTAGACGGTGTAGATGGCGCCGTCGACGCGCTCCTCGCCCCACAACCGCCATGTCGGCTGCTGGAACACACCATCAATAGGTCAACATAATATTTTAACACAACTTTAAAACAGCACTTTTGTCTCTATCCTAGACAGCAGCATCAGCATTAGGCATTTAGTTAATATCGCTTAGGTATACGAATTTGCTTTGCCCTGAGTATACTTAAAACTACAACTGTCATAATCATCTCGTAAAATCAGATAACTGACTATGGTCATGGTCTAACGATATTAAAACACCATCATCTACTTATATCTATTACCACATTAAACACAATTCCTACTCGTGTATTTATGTGGTAACACTTCAAACACCAAAATTACCAATTGCATTAGTTATGCCTACACCACCTAGTTTACATGAAAACACTAACGAATAAACGCTCTCATTAGAATTGAATACCGAGAAGTGGACGCTATTCCGTCTGCTGATTGGCTGTTCAAGATACGTATCATATCCGACAACTTCTGGTTAAAAGTATTACAACAGCGTCTTTAGCAAGAAAGATAAAGAATGTGTCATAATAGGTTGTATGATATAGTTTAAGTGTTACGTTGGTAACAGTCGAGTGCTTACATAATCATCATCAACCGTACGAGCGAACAGCACGGGCTCGGCCTTACTGACGCCACATATTCTCCACATGGCCCATGTCCGCGACGTCACGCACCACGTCACCGCCGCTCAGCTGAGCATCTCTCGCATCACGCTCACTTTCACTACTTACTGCACACTGCTACATCCACATGTAAATCTAGTAATTCTGTAACTAGATCAATCAGCGAGAGGCGGGCGAGTATGCGAGCAGCGCGGACGTGCGTGACGTTGGAGAAATCGAAGCAACTCGGGCAACGACACACTTGTCTACCACGGTATCCGGCTCAACCTCAACACCTCGAAACTGTTCATCATTTCGCAGAATGAAACTCCACTGTCACCTTTTAATCACTGGTACTCGCTTAATAATCCACGACGAACTCTTCCTCGAAAACATTGAGTTTTCTACTGTTATCGCACGGTTTATTAGCTATTGTAATTACTCGCCACATTTCACTATAAAGTTACGAAATCGGCAATTTTGCATATTGCTTGGTTTGGTCATCTATATAACAAACACCTACCGAAAACTTTCACAATTTTACAATTTAGACCGAGAGTGTTTACCGAGTTATTTTTGTTTATTTAATGGATTACGAAAACTTGTAACGATGCAATACATGTAATAAACTAATATTATATGTATAGCGCACAGTTATATTGTATAGTATAGAACTATAAATTGTTGCAAATATATGTTGGTTTTATGGAAGCGCTGGTATTGCAGCGCGGGCGCACAGCGACTGCTCTCTTTATGGAGAGATCGCGTGAAAAACGCCGATAGAGCACGTCATTGTCAATTAATGCGTTTAACGCAAGAGTTAACGTAAATACGTAACGTAGTAATAACACGTGCATTTATGAACTATTTACTAAAATAGGATTAGACAAGCCGCATGACTTTATGCATAAATCCTATTACTACTATTGATTTTAGTTTTTTCGTGCATTAAAGAAAACCATAATAGGTTTAAGTAGATTCCAAATTAATACCTATCTAGAAATACACTGTCCTCTATTTTTCTCTACAAACTATGTCATTAGTTCTCTAATGTTGTGATAACTGTGTGATAATATATCTTACCAATTTATACCTATAATTTTTTTTTTGAAGATATTTTATTACTAATTAACTAAGAGCCTATTTAAAAACTTGACCTGCAATATTAGTTCTCAGGTAATCCAACAACTTGACTAATGGTTTTTTTTTATACTACTAGGGTGATAAAAATAATATATGGCCAACCTTCAGGTACGCGGTTACCATAGCCTATAGATGCTAATAACACCAGAGGCATCACCCGCGCGTCGAGAACTCCAAGGAAAGGTATAGAAGGTAAGGAAGAAATATAATAAGGTCGTGATGAAGTGGGCTGGGAGGTTAGGCCTGCGGTGCTCTCACTCACTATACGAAACAAACAAGCTGCCATTGTTTCATCTTTTGTGAGAGGGTGTTAGTTCCCTAGTAGCGCCGATCCATTTATCTAGGAGAAGCAAGGCTCTACCACTGACAAAGAGACTGTATAAAAGGGCAAAAGGTTTTTTGTTTAAATACGAAAATACGCGTTTGAAACAAAACAATCTTCATTTTTGAGGAAGAATATCATCACCTTTACAATATGAGCCTTAAGAGCCAACCAAAAATAAGTGTCAGATAGGGCACCAAGCGATGCATGGTGGCAAGGGCGGCTGCCCGGCGAACACTAAGTACATACTAACGAAAATAGTCGAACACATATTACAAAGTCGTAGCAACCGTAGGTCGTAGCTGCAAGGACACAGTCGTAGCGTAAGTACCCTAATAATTGGAAGTGTCTATAATTTTGTAAGAATTATTAAAATGATTACATAGCAAAGTCAAATAATTATTTTGATTATACAAACTTATCAAACCATAATACCAAATGATTTAATATTATTGCATCCGGAATCATAAATATTTTGCAAGTTCTTTTAAAATAGGCGGAGTTCAGCGTCTGCAAACATTTTGCTATATTAAGTGAACGAGCAGAACTGTGGTGCGCTATTATTTTTCAGCGGTTCTCCGGCAAATCCGCACCTGTGCGGAGCTACGGCGGCATCGTAACATTTTATTTACACCTTTTCCGCCCCACCTGGTTATTTTTTATTGTTTATGGTGGTTGAAGTGGCAGCCGCTGCTCATAGACTCAGCAATACTAATAATACTAACAAGCCGCTGCTCATAGACTCAGTAATACTAATGATACTAACAAGCCGCTGCTCATAGACTCAGCAATACTAATAATACTATCAAGCCGCTGCTCATAGACTCAGTAATACTAATGATACTAACAAGCCGCTGCTCATAGACTCAGTAATACTAATGATACTAACAAGCCGCTGCTCATAGACTCAGTAATACTAATAATACTAACAAGCCGCTGCTCATAGAATCTGTAATACTAATGATACTAACAAGCCGCTGCTCATAGACTCAGCAATACTAATAATACTATCAAGCCGCTGCTCATAGACTCAGTAATACTAATGATACTAACAAGCCGCTGCTCATAGACTCAGCAATACTAATAATACTATCAAGCCGCTGCTCATAGACTCAGTAATACTAATGATACTAACAAGCCGCTGCTCATAGACTCAGCAATACTAATAATACTATCAAGCCGCTGCTCATAGACTCAGTAATACTAATGATACTAACAAGCCGCTGCTCATAGACTCAGTAATACTAATGATACTAACAAGCCGCTGCTCATAGACTCAGTAATACTAATAATACTAACAAGCCGCTGCTCATAGAATCAGTAATACTAATGATACTAACAAGCCGCTGCTCATAGACTCAGCAATACTAATAATACTATCAAGCCGCTGCTCATAGACTCAGTAATACTAATGATACTAACAAGCCGCTGCTCATAGACTCAGCAATACTAATAATACTATCAAGCCGCTGCTCATAGACTCAGTAATACTAATGATACTAACAAGCCGCTGCTCATAGACTCAGCAATACTAATGATACTAACAAGCCGCTGCTCATAGACTCAGCAATACTAATGATTCTAACAAGCCACTGCTCACTATATATATAGTTGCGCGAATGGGAAATCATTGAACGGACAAAACAGACGTGTTTTAGGTTGGTAGCGATCGATTTGGCCCCGACGACAAGGGAGTACTCCCACTTGGTACCCAACTCTGCATGAATGCAATCGGTTATTAATGTTTACATCGAATTGAACGGACAAAACAGACGTGTTTTAGGTTGGTAGCGATCGATTTGGCCAAAAAAAAACATTGCTTAGTCGCCTCGTACGACACCCGCGGGATCAAATTGGGTGGTAACGACGCTTGTATTCTTAGTCCGTCACCAAGTTAGATGTTAGTTCTATAATCATATTCTAAAAATAATATAAACATACAGATCTCTTTACCATTAGGAGCCCACAACACAGTCTTCCAGGCGGAATGTATGGGCATCATAATGGCAGCGCACGCAATCGCCTCCAGAAAGGTAAAGGAATACCCTATCCGCATACTTTCTGACAGCCAATCAGTCCTACAGGCCCTCCGAAGCTACACCGTAACCTCAGGGCTTATATACGAATGTCACCGAGCCCTGTCACAGGTATGTATCAACAACGATATAACCCTACAGTGGATCAAGGGACACAGCAACTCACGTGGTAATGACGCGACTGATGAACTGGCATGGGGAGGCTCGGAGATGACAGCAATAGGCCCTGAGCCCATCCTACCCCTAACATTTGTCTTTCATCGGAAAATACTGAAAATACTAAAACACCAAGGCAGAGCATCAACAATATTTGTCTAACCTAGGTACATGCAGGCAAGCTAGAGAGGCCCTCCCGACAGTCAGCCCCGGATTGTCACGTAAGCTACGGCTAATGAGTAGGCCTCAGCTACGACTTATAGTCGCAGCCCTAACTGGACATGCCCTACTGAATAAACACTTATTTACACTGGGTGTTACAGACAGCCCCCTCTACACAGCCTGCACAGAGGCAGAAGAAACAACCCCCAATGTCATCCTTGAATAGCCAGGGGTGGAGGAAAACTGGGCACGATATACCTCGAGTCACCGAGGTCACCCCCAGAAGTCGTCAGCAACATAAAGGGTCTGCTAGGCTTCTTGGTTGGCTAGAGAAGTGCCACCAACCCGTCACGCAAAATAGGCGCATTGAATGACATCGAGTTGCGGAAAACAAGCCGGTGTATCACTTATCACTTATTCATATTCTATGATATAAATTTATATACGGAAGTTATTTGGTAATGTGTACGTACAATAGTATCACAATAAAATTACGGTTTAGAGAGTCACTTAAACTCAGCTCTTGACATCGCGCCAAGAGTAAGGCTGGCGCCAGCTGACCTGCCCTGACCTTTCTTTTTGCTAAATAATATAATAACAAGATATTTTATTACAAATATTAAAGTCTTTGCCCGCGGCTCCGTCCCAGTCAAAAGCTAATATTCAGGTACTCTCAGGTTCATCGTCTAGTATTCAGGTTACTCTCGGGTCATCGTAGTGGTAAGTATAAAATGTATACCTGTTTTAAATATAATTAAGAGCTATCAAACAAAACAGTTTTATGAAAATCCGTTCAGTAGTTTTTTGATAATGACGCCAAAATAGCTTACTACGGTATTTTTTTCTGAAATATCTGAAATGTACAGTATAACAGTACAGAATACAGAACAGAAGTAATTTCACCTTCCTTTTAAATATCAAAAAAAAGACTTGTTATTTAGTCTTATATAATAATAAAATATTATTAAGCTTAAATAGTTGTTAAATTGCCATATTTCCTTCCTACGCAAACATTACAGTTCCTTCACAAGCAAGTAATCGCTCAGAGAAACGAACAAAGGTCTTCTAATAATTTTAAACGAGTATTTATTCCTAATATTTAACAAAAAACTTTTGATAATACTGAAAATTTTGCTTTTATATTACAGAAACTTGAAAAAGCTCAGTGGCCTACCCACTACCTACTACCTGTCTGTAATGTAAGCCTACAAGTATGTACTACGTGTTGCTTTATTTTGGTTAGTATTTATTTTTTCACATAAAATGTACCAATATATAGTGTCAACACTTCATTGCCATCATAATGTCGTAAGAGCCAATTAAAGAAGTAAAATTATACAAATACTATTGAGAGAGAGAGAGAGCGAAAATCGAAACAAAAGCCAACCCATATGCATGGCATAGAAGGACTAGTTCCCTCCCATTATAGAGGAAATCAGCTTCTTTTGGCGGACCCCATTAAAAAACGGTATTATTCCTAGCCAGCATTTATCTAGTCTAAACCGAATGAAACGAATTCAAAAACAACATAATATCGATCGACGTGCAACGCAGTAGGAGGTAGGCTGGCTAAATATAGCACAACAGCGGACACTTCAGTAAGGTCGATGCGACCCTTAGTACTCCCTCTGTCAGCCCAATTACACTGCCTTGTCATGTGAATCCAAAAACCAAAATTTATTTTGTGCTAAGGGTTAAGTAAAAAGAAAGTACTTAGTTTAAATTTAATCAGATACATAGCCATAACATTAATCTCATTAGTCTAATTTTCATAATTATCCAATTAATAAGCGTCGCCACGCTAACAGCTGGTTTTACCCTTCCTCCGCATTAGATGTTCACATCAATAATATAGGTTCCGGATAAGTAATCACCAACATATCATATACTAAAACCTTATCCGAAACACGCTGCGTCTTATATGGTATAAGTATTATTCCGATCGGTTTAGTCGTTTTCGCAGTATAACCGAACAAATAAACCGGCTCTATTTATTAGTATAGATAGTAAAGAAAAGGGCACGTGCTATACTCGTATTATAGCTACGTGTGTGACGGTCTTAACACTTTAGCACTAGGTACGTACATTGTTCAAAATATTATTTAACCGCTGTTGCTTCTAAGATATTTTTATCTATATACTATTATAAAACTGTAACAGAGCTGTGTCTGTACATTTAGGATATTTGAGAAAAATTGTGCGTGTCTAAACACAAAACAATTTTTTTTTTTATTTTTGTCTGTTTTTCTGTTTATCTGTTTGTCTGTTTGTTTGTTCGCGCATCACACAAAACCTAATGAACGGATTTTGATGCATTTTTTTTTATTTGAAAGGCCTTGATTATACTTAAAAACTGGTATAAATTTTATCCCGCTAATACTATATCGGGAACCTGAGATATAACCGAAATTGTAGAAGAAAATTTAAACTAGTATTTTTTTAGAATTTAATTAAACGAACTACTAGATGGATTTTGATGCAACTTTTTTTATTTGAAAGGCCTTGATTTGAATTAAAAACTGGTAGACATTTTATCCCGCTACTATATCGGGAACCTGAGATATAACCGAAAAACCAATCCCACTACTAAAACTTGCAGTTGAAACACTGATATTTTCAAAACCGCTCGATGTACTAGTAACCGGGATGTATTATGGTTTTATTTTATTTTTCACAATAGGGCCCATCCATTAACCACGTGTGACTTGAAAGGGGGAGAAAAAGTAATAAAATATGACAAGGGGAAATCGGTGTGTAGAGAGATGTCACGTGCTTTATTTTTTCGTTGAACACGCGATTAATAAACCAAGCATTAATACCAAGCATTAATCGCAGGGTAGCATTCAAAATCTTGACGATTTGCAGCACAATTTAATATATATAATGATGCTAATTTAAGAAGAAATTCTCAGCACGATAATGTAACGTGTATAGACACGTGCCTTCTGGCTGAGGTGGTCGCTACCGAGAAGTTGTCCCAATGCTTCATTCATTATATTTCCCGCATTTACTCTTTTCTCTATATCAGTGGTGTACCTTCAATCCCGACTGAATCCACATCCAAGATATACGTATTCATTCATTTGTTTTAGCACAACTATTGATAGGATGTTACCACGACTCAGAACTCATGTTATTCCAACAGTCACGTATTGTATTTTAGTTACCGCAAACCTGCTGTCTCAGTATTTAGGAATGGTGATTTTATCCACGGAATTAGTACTATTATCAAATGACGTTTATGGTGAAATTAACCAATCTTCCTAATGATGTATTTGTATAACAATATATGTAAAACATAAATATAGCATAATATATATAATTTGAATGAATATACATAATACCTATTACATTCTCTTATTATTTTAAAAGCGTGCGTTACCCTCTTTTTCTATTCGATCAAATATTTTGTCCGTGTGGTGACGGACTAAGAATCAAGCGTCATCATCCTTTTCTGCGGGTGTCGTATAAGGCGACTAAGAGAAGTAAGCAATTATCACCCATTGCATTACTGGTGGTAGGGCTGGGTACTAAGTGAGAGTACTCACTTGCTATGGGGCCCGAACGGTTCGATACCACCGTCTCTTGTGTGACCAGCCATGAAGCACGTCAGAGCGTTTTAGCAGTAGCAGAAGATAGCTGTTTATTCTTTCATTTCACATCTGAGAAATGAAATGGTGCGCAGCGGCTTGACTATACTTTCGGTATAGTTGAGTCCATGAGCGACGGTTACTACTTACCATCAGGTGCGCCGTGGCTCGTCTGCCATCATAAGCAATAAAAAAACGATTATATAATCATTCGTAAGGAGTAACCTCCAGTACCACTGAAGTAATGTAACATAGTTCCAGTGGCCCGCCAATATAGGCGGAGAGACGGCACACGGCGGATTTATTTAGCCCTCACCCACACTACTTCCTTTTTGTTTTTGTTAAGGCGGGAAAAATGTACCAGCCTTAATAAAAAAAATGGAGTAATATCCAGTCGCGTCTAGGATATATATATTTTTAAAACCTATTACTGTCCAGTACGTTAACAACTATTGGAGATAAAATGAGGAAGCGAGAGCGTTCAGAACATAATCCACCACACTGGCTGCAGATTGGCAGATTTCGTGAACCATAGGCAAAATTTCTAATGTGCCTAAATGCGGAAGTAAGTTTGTTTATTAATTCCGTGACTACTTAAATGATCATCCCGCAATTTGGCATTCATATAGTCCGAGGTACAATTCCGTACAGAAAAGGATACAGGGTACTTTTTATGTTTAGATTGTGTTGAAGGTTCAAGCAGGCATAAACTAGTGTTTCTGTAATGATTGTCCTCGACCTTATCTAGCCTGCTTATAGTCACGTGCTCAGTCGGACTTATGACCCCTTTTACTAAAATTGTAATTGCTTTTTCTAACTGCAATAGGGGAAGTTTTATAGCGGGCGGAACTTTGTAGTTTGCAGTTAGTTATAGGCTACAATAAAATTATAAAGTACCCAGACCACGGTTTATTTTGCATTATTCATTTATCTATCTATACTATTATATATAACAGAACTGTAATATGTCTGTACATTCAAGATATTAGAGAAAAACTAAATGTTTTTGTTAGGGCACCACGCAAAAACTACAGAACGGATTTTGATGATCTTTTCTTGTTTAATAGGTCTTAAAAAACATATAAGGTATATATTTTATCTCGCTACTACATCGGGAACCTGACATATATAACCCTTTAGGACTAGCTATTAGCCGCGACGGCGTTGTGAACAAAGACAAGTAGGTATATATCGAATCAAAACACTTATCTATATGACAAATTTTCTAAATGCCTCAAACACCAAAATATGTCATAAATGTCTACTAGTTCTCCTATTATTATGTTTTCACATCTAAGAACATCATTTGGAGCGAAATCCAGACACGGATGAGCGATGCCCTACTCCCTAGCTCCCTACGCACTCCCTTGTAATTATAATAAAATGACGTCTATATCGTATCACCCCTTTTTTAAGGCCGGAAAAAATTTACCTAACCGCACACCCCGTTGTTCGGGGCAACGAATAGGGCAGTGTAGGGCGCTCACACACTAAATAAGCCCACCGCGTGCCGTCTCTCCGCCTGTGTGTGACATTACTTCAGAGGCTACTAGCAGTTGCCCGCGACTTCGTCAGCGATATTTATTTTTTAATCCCTTGTAAATTATGGGTGAAATAAGTGATTTTAATTTAAAGATAAAATTAAATGAATGTTGTTTATTAGTCTAATATGAATGTTCCTAGCTCTAAAAGCTTACACACACTTTCATCGCTCAGTTTACTCCATTTTTCGTATTTATGTTCGTAACTGATACAGATAAATACATAAATGTAGTTTTCGTATTTATGATAAACCTTCTAAAATCCCGCGGTATTCCTTCAGACTACCTTTAGCCAGAGATGAGATACACGCTCCGCGCATGAGTTTCTCTACACGTAGCAGGTCCTCACCTTTGCTCTTCACCATTTTCAGTGGCCTTGTCTGATTTAGAGAGCTTAGCCCTCCCTCATCGAGACGCACTCGCGGAAAACGTGCTCGTAGAGATGGTGAGGTGAGACGAGTTGAAATATACAAACTACAGCTTACACATGGTAGGCAATAAAAATGTACCTCATTAGAGCGGAGATAGAATAAATAATTGAGGTCTACGAGCAAAAAGCCTGGTCATTATTAGAAAACTGTTGTCTAAACAAAGGCCAGTGACGAAGTCGGAGGGCATTGTGCTGATCGGTCGGCGTGACGGACGCGCATGGCCGCCGGCTCGCCCTGCGACTGCGATGTTACCCGGAACACCAAACAACTATTGAGCAAGAGGATACAATCCTTATTACCTTAAAGTGACCTGCGACAAAACAGCTGTAAATATTTGCGCGATATTTGGCACACAGATATAATTTATTACCTGGATTAACACATATAACAGGACTTTTTATCATAGGTTCCTATGGGATAGCTATTTCGGCATAATGATATATTATTTTACCATAGAGTAAAAGACTTATTTTGACCCTGATTTGCGGAAGTCCACAGACAAAGTCGCGAACAGCTAATGTGTAAATAATGTTTCGGGACTGCTTCAAATAGCAGAATTTTATCCCGCTTTCAAATGAGACGTAATAAATAGCCTGCTATAGATTTCAAGATAATTATGAACTCAAAGTTGTGTTTGAAAAACGTATACTTACGTTGAAACTCATACTGCTAAAGTGCTAAAGTGGTTACCGAATCTGACAAAAATATAATATCTATGTTATAGTTTTTTCATAAACAACACAGATAAATACATATATGTAGCAGAGTTAGCACTACAAAAGTCATAGCTATCTTTACCAAGCAAAATACATGCAGGTTTGAGTTTATGTACTCTAAGAAACGCGGTCACTCCTTTTGCTACGTGCGTAGGTAAGAGTTGAAAAAGGCGAGAACATGACAGTCTTACATGAAAAGCATCGCTATACACTTTCCTATTCATCGCAATGCAAATTCTACAATGTGTACTAATTGGAATCGACATAACTGCACTGCGAATAAAATTTGTAGTTCAAATCGAATTTAATTACAGTCGCCATCCCTCATTTCATCCATCCATCCATCAGCCTTTCGACGTCCACTGCTGGACATAGGCGTCCCCAAGAAAACGCCACAAAGAGCAGTCCTCTGCTGTTTCGTTCATATGAGGGATAGTGCCGTAATCGCCACGCTTGGCAGGCGGTTTGGCGGTCGCAGTGGATGTTGATAATACTCGAGGGAGTGCTGCTGCCCACTCCCCGGTATTCCCTCAGTCGGCTCTTACGACTCCCATGGGTGGAGAAGGGGTGGGACAATTCTAAAGCCGGCCCCACACGGCCAATCCCTCATTACGAAATTTAATCCAACTGCAAATTTCAAATAATGCCGTATTATTTATAACAATTAACAGACTGATCCTTAAATGAATGAAATAATAAAATAAGAAAACAATCTGCCACACGAAGTCTGCTAAGCTATATATCAACAGACAAATGCAGCACTTGCTTGGATATTGTTCGTGATGTGATTTTGAGCATAATTAAGTAATCAAATTCAAACTCAACAAAACAATGCAATAATACAAAAATAATATCTAAGTAAGAATTTATTAATAAGTATAAAACTAGGTATTAGTTGAGTACCAATAATAAAAACAATACTAATATTAGGTAAAGCTTTAAAATAATACTTTGTTTCGCCTGTCACTGCCTTCATACATTATTCAAATCAAAGTATTAAAATAAATAAGCGCGCCGGGTTCGTCGGCACCTTAGCAATCGATACGTATCGAGCATCGAACTGAATAGTCATGGTGACAACGACCTCGGGGACTTGGTGACCTACTCGCCAGTTATCCACACTATACAGACTGATTAACAACACGTGGTAATTAAGTTACATCCTGCAAAAATCTGTAATATAAACATACGCTGCGTGTTAACATCAGCTGTTACAACTTGTGATATTTTTAAATAATAATATGGTATATCTAAATTTTCTGAGAGAGACTCCTGACTCCACCTTCCTTCAATACATGACCGATTTGCTCTTGCTTTTTTTTCTTTGCTCTAGGTAGGTGTGTCTCGGTCTCCCCCTGTAACGGACCCCGGCATTCTTTCCACATGTCCGAACCATTGGAGCATTCCCTTTCGCATCTTTACACCAATCCTCGCTCTCTTATGTCGTCGTTACGAATGCGGTCAGTCAGCGTAAATCCACAGATTTTCCGCAGAGATCGCATTTCGACCGCACTTATTTTACTCTCATGCTCCTTTTTGCATACCCGAGTTCGCTTCCATATAATAATGTTGGGACAAGCTCTGCGTTGTGTTGTAACACGTGCTTTCTGGTTAAGATGGTGGCTGCTGAGAACTTGTTCCAATGCTCCATTTCCCGCATTTACTCTTTTCTAAATATCAGTGGTGTACCTTCTATACTGACTGAATCCACATCGAAGATATATACGTATTCATCCATTTGTTCTCGCACACCATTGCCTATTGTTACTCTAAAATCTGTTCTGGCTTTTCCTCTTTCAAAGACTTTTTGCTCACATTCACACAATATTAACAAGACCGAGAATGCAAGACCAAAACCAAACAAATGAAGAAGCCTTAACTAAATATGGTATTTTATCAGTGTCAGAGTACTCATAATACCATAGTATATTCCTTTTACTATGATAATACTCGATGTGTGTCAGCAAAATTAGTTTGAATTTTTTTAGAGCTAAATTGAAAATATTACTTAAGAAGAGCAGATTGGAATAAAATTTGATAAGTAGATAGATAAGATACAGTGTACTTATTATTCCGAAAAAAAGTATTGTTCCCGTAGGATAGCTGTTTTCGGCATATTGACCTAACAAATAAACGGAACTTTGGTATACAGATAAATACATTCCAATTCGAGTGCGAGTCCGAGTTCCAGGGTATATATGCCTAAACGACTTCAAAATTTGATCCATAGAGATAGAGGACAAAATCTTGAATTCTATGCACACAAAGTACCTAATAATGGCGTAGTCTAGTAAAAGTACCCACTAAGGGTATGTAATATAGGAAAGCGGTGTGTACACCAAGTTCGAAAAACGAAGCAAATAAGACACAAAGAACAGACCATTAGGGAATGTAAGTCAGACTTACTAAATTAAAATGTTATACCTATGTACACACAGCGAAGTATATTAACCCAACACACCCGAGTTTAATTAGTCCCTGACGAAGTAAATCAAAATGTAATTATATACATTAATATAAAACGGAAAAGAGTCTCTTTGTTCGCTTTATTCTTTGTGTATTTTAGTGTCTATTTATTGAGTTAGGCTATAATATAATGATCTTATGACCGTACACTCGGCCACGGCAGCCAGTGTCAACAGACACTAGCAATGTATGCAGAAGAGTTATTACCGTGCACAGGTGATTGCATCTCTGTTCCCCCACTCCTATAGCCCGATGAGATGGTATTCCGACAAGACCAGAGAAAAACCAGGTGCAGTATCAACTCGCTCACGAGAACTTCCCAACACCAAGCGGCTTTAAGAAATTCTTGACGGAAAATGCAATAACTTGTTTGCTAGCCTGAACCCGAGACCTAGTGATCTGCAGTTGGATACTACCACTGGAGTTAGTTAGGAGGCAATTTAAGTTGAAGGTTGTAGTACTATTCATCATCACGCTACAACACTTATGAACGGAAAAGATATAGAAGTAATTAACGGTTAAAATATAACCTTCTCTATACATGCTTATTAGCTTTATAAAAGTGATATTATTAATTGGTTAAAATATAACCTTCTCTATACATGCTTATTAGCTTTATAAAAGTGATATTATTAAATTGATCATTATAAATATTCTGATATTGCACGCCTCATAAGCGAAGCGTTGAGGTGGGTACTGCTCTCGTTTTACGTGGAACAACTGATTTTTCAAACTTAAAATGTCTCTATTTATCATATATTGCACTTGTAAAATAATATATACACACACATATCAAGAAAAAACACTATTTTCAACACTCATGATATTTTTTGTGCCATTTTTGTTACCTATTTAAACTAGTTAAAAAACTGTTTAAAAAAGTTATGTCTTGGACGTCCGTTTGTTGTAGGTTGTAGTAACACGATAACGACCAAAATACTTTAATAATCGAGTCTTTTTTTTCGTTTACGATTTATTATGATTACGAATAGAGCCCTATCACTTTTCACGGACTGATTCGAAGTGGTTTAATTGTTATTTAAATAAACAAAAAAATAGTGAATATTTACGCTCAACGCGACACTAAAATCAGTGCTATCCTTATTTTGTGAGAACTATTTCTATAAACCAATGTAGAAGTACTACTTAAAATTAGCGCTAGATGGCGTATAACACATGAGAAGGTACTTTTTGAAATTAGCGCTATCTATGTGATTTATTGAAAACTACTTAGTAAGACCAATACATTATTAGTTACATATCAAATAATCAATTTTATTGTGAAAAATGAAGATTATGAGGCGTGCACTTTTGGATTTTCCAAAGTATTTTTATATATTTTTAATTTTTCAAGTATTTGACATGTTTAGCTACATAAATTAACACAAAATGCGAAAATGTCAAATCGAAAATAATAGTCACGAGCAGGATTTTCGTTGATCATTATAAAATCAGCAGTGACGGTCCAATAATTGTTACATAAGTGGTAAGTAGGTTTCATATACAACTGAAGTAATGTCACACAGTTCCAGTGGTCCACCAGTACAGGTGGAGAGACGGCACACGGTGGGATTATTTTGTGGTGAGGGCTCCACACTACCCAGTTCGTTACCCCGAACGATTGGGTGTGCGGTTAGGTACATTTTTCCCGCCTTAACAAAAAAAATGTTAGGTTTTATATATGTTTATTCTTAAGTTTATAATATGTAGTTGTCTTATCAGTTTGTATTAGAGCTCTAATTAACCACATTCATTAAATAACGGGATAATCCAAATAACGAGTAGGTAGGTAAAATATCACCAACATATCTAAGGTACCTATTTCATGAACTAGACTAACTTTGTACGTAATGCAAATCGATCACCTTTGTCCTTAAAGGAAGCGTCACGAATGATTCATACCTATGTAGGTACCTACCTACTACCGTTTTATGACTCAAACAAACATCTAGCAGAAATGATATTCCCTATTGAATGGATTAGTGACCGCGGAACTGGTTATCTGACTACCATTAAAAAGCTTTCTCTAGTGGTAGAACCTTGCTTATTCCAACATGAATGGCAGCAGGTACCACCCTCTCACAAAAGATCAGCGTGAAACAATAGTAGGTACTCCTATCGTTGTATTTCGTATGGTGAGTGAGAGCACCAGAGTCCCAAACACCCTCCTTTTTAGCCTTGCTATCCTCTCCTTACTGTCCTACCTATCCACTTTCCTTGAAGATGGCGACGCGCGAGTGATGCCTTTGATGTTGCTAGCGTCTATTACGGTAACCGTTTACCATCAGGTAGGCCGTATGCTTATTTGCCACCTAAGTAGTATAAGAAAACACTCATCAACACAGGAGTATTGCCGCACACCGACTATGGTTCAGAGGAACGAAAACAGGATCGGTTATTATCCTCCACAAGCGAAACAAGACAATATGCTTCACATCAGTTTACGAGTAAAATGAAGAAAACAGCTTACATGCACAAGTGACTTTCACTGAGTACCAAACCCTACCACCAATCTGATATGCATCGAGTTTTTCTTCTCAGGCTGTATTATTAATGTGCTTAAGCTATCTACCAGAAAACAAAGTGCGAAAATGTAAAATAGAAAATGATAGCCAGTTCTGGTAAAAGGGCAGGCGTCAAATGCATATAACAACAATATTAAAACGTTCCATTTCTTATGACCTTTGTCCTTTTATCACAATCTATGTATTTGTCTCTGTGCTTAGTTAACTTTTAAAAAACACATTTTACTTAAAAAAAAAAGCATTTAATATTCATATTTAAAAATATATTTATTTCATAGGCTTATTATATAGCTCTTAAAATCGTCAAAGCTACTAATAACTAACACAAGCGCTTAGAGGCAAGTGCCAAAATAGCTTTCAATTAATTATAATATTGTAAGTTTCGGCCACAAAGAACTACAATTCTTTATCTCAAAATCCTTATCATTTAAAACTGGGATTTGTCCAGCCTCTGTCAACTCATTAAGATTCGTATGCCAACTATTATTAAAATGTTATATCTGTACTTGCACTACAAAATACGTTTGTTATTTTCAATAATAAATGTAAAATATTTACCCAAGGCTTCAGTAAATTTTTTTCACGTTTCCAGGACTCACATATCAGTCCCATGCCGTGCGTACATCGCAATCTGCATGCAGGCCTACAGAGCCAGTCGCTAACACTCACATAACTAAAACCTTGACCTACTTGGCTAACGAAGCCTGCAATATCCGATAAGACGATCCGCAGTTTGCACAATTAACGAGACTAGCAAAACTGCTTTATCACTATAAAATTTCATTGAAACACGCAACTACCATGATTTTTTGCAAAATAAACGTACACAAGCAATAGTGAATGCCATAAACTCAACTGCGACTATGGAACTAATGACTCCAAAACATGTTTCAGCGTTTGATTCGTAATTATAGATGAATCAAGAGTAAGAAACAATGACGTCAGTGTATAACAACGTAAACAACCGTATGGTACTGTCTAAAGAAGGAAGCTGTTAACTACCTATGTATGTATAGGTACATAATAACTAACTTATTTGATTCGATAATTAAAGACTTGAATATGCATCTAACTGATTTATATATAAATACTTATAAAGTGAGTGTAATTTCTTGATTTTAGGAAATTTATACATAACATTATTTACTTGCCTCAATTTATATCTCCTTCTTTTAGTTGTTTTTTACGTACTTCCCTTTTTACTACTGGTAAAGACCGTGCTAACATCTACCATGGATGTACTCTTTAGTGTAAGAATAATGATATGAATAAACACTAAAGAGTATTTTAAATTGATCGGTTATTCATCAATATTTCGATGAATTTATTAATATCTAGTCATATTCGTTATCGGGGATTAATTCAACTTAAAAATAAAGAATATTGTATATTATGCAGGTATTGTTTGTTTGTTCGAGCGGCTATACCTACTTTATTCAACTGATTTGAATGATGCCTTGTGACTGACGTACCGACAACTTCAGTGTGGTTGTAGCTTGTAGGTTTACATCAAGGGTCGCCTTTAGGCCCCTTTTTTTTATTTCAGGAGGGCAAAAATGTCCCACCGCACACCCCGCTGCCCGGGGAAGCAACGAGGTAGTGTGGGGCTCTCACCCACTAAAAACCCACCGTGCGCCCTCGCCCGCCCTTACTACGGCGGATCACGGGTACCGCGTCGTATCGACCGCGATCCGCAGGCGGCAGCCCCTTCGGGCACCTTCTCTTCTGCGACGCCCCGCGCACGTGGGCGTCACACCATCGCGGTAGGCTTCGGCGGACGGCAGGGCAATCCCGTAGAAAACTAAAATAAATAATCACTGCCACTTTACTACTCCGAAAAAAAGTCAGACTATTTATGTATTTTCCTTCCTATCGTATGCAAAAATGTGCACAAGCCAATAAGTAAACTTTAATATCCGTCATAGCCCCGAAATTTAACAAGCATTATCATCAAGCATACACGTAGGACGACGTAAGTCACATAGCGATACTACATACATATTTACCCAACCAAGCTGACTAACACTTTAAATATTAGTTAGCAATATTAGGATTGAAAACATTTGTTCTGTGTAAACCATACTTGATAAGTTTTATATCTTATAAATACTTAATCTAATAATCACAAAACTATTATTAAACATCATTATTGGATCGTTACATTTATAAATAAATAGCTTGCGCTATGGGTACCAGATTACGGATATAATACATATACTACTTCTTTTTTTGTAAAGTCGTAATAGATAGAAAACAACCAGACGCAGTACAAATATCTGTGTTCATCACACAAATAATAATCCTGAGTGGGAATGGAACCCACGACCTCGTGCACGGAAGTCAGTTACACTACCGACTACGCCACGAATGTTATTAAAAATTGGGTATTTCAGTAGCTTACGCATGACAATTCCCTTCCTACCAACGATTCGCGGCTCAGTAACGGTTTTGTTATTCAATGTGATCAATTAAATTGTATACTACTCCCCCGCAGGCCGTGTGGGGCCGGCTTTAGAATTGTCCCACCCCTCTCTACCCAAGGGAGTCGTAAGAGCCGACTGAGATTTGCCGGGGGAGTGGGCAGCAGCACTCCCTCGAGTATTAACAACATCCACTGCGATCGCCAACCCGCCTGCCAAGCGTGGCGATTACGGCATTATCCCCCATGACAGGACCGCTCGTTGTGGCGTTCTCTTGGGGAGGCCTATGTCCAGCAGTGGACGTTGAAAGGCTGATGGACTGGACTGGATTCCCCCCGCAGCTCTGCCGCAGCCAAGTAGTTTTTAGGTTATACGAGTACATTCAGTCAAGAAAGTATTGGGAATGAATGATTTGTTTATGGTTCCAAATTCAAAGTTTTGTTATTTTTTTGTTGTTGTTAGATTGCCACAACTGTTATCCATTTTGGCGCGGAGTTTGAGTTGCATCTGTTATTTATATTAAATACAGTACTGTTTTTAGTTATATCATATCTAGTGTGTATTGCGAATTTCATAATGGACGAAAACATCGAACAAAGAGTTTGTCTTAAATTTTGCATCGAGAATGCAATTTCATGTTCGGTGTCACTGAAAATGTTACAGAAGGCTTACGGTGAATCAACTTTATCAAAAACACGTGCTTATGAGTGGTACAAAGCATTTAAAAGCGGTCGAGATGTGATGGAAGAATTTGCCTCGCTCTGGTAGGCCATCAACGTCTGCAACTGAAGTTAACATTGCAAAAGTGAAGGAAATAGTGACTGAAAATCCTCATTCAACTTTGAGAGAGATAGCTGCCGAACTTTCTGTGTCTCACGAGTCAATCCATACCATTTTAAATAATCACTTGGGTGTGAAACATGTTTCCGCTTGGCTAGTCCCAAAAGACCTGAATATTCTCCAAAAACTCAATCAACTCAATCGCATGAGATTCGCTGAGGACATGCTAGAACAAGTCAATTCTGACCCAACATTCATGAAACGCATTGTTGCTGGTGACGAGACGTGGGTTTACAAGTTTGACATGCAAACTAGTCAACAAGCTTCGGAGTGGCGACTTCCAACTGAACCGAAACCGAAAAAACGACGCCAAAGTCGATCAAAAGTCAAAGTAATGTTGACTGTTTTCTTTGACTATCGCGGTGTTGTGCACTCGGAATTCTTGCCAGAAGGTCAAACGGTAAATAAAGAATGTTATTTGAGCGTTATGCGGCGTTTAAGAGAGCTAATTCGACGAAAAAGGCTAGATTTGTGGAAAGAAAATTCTTGGATTTTGCACCACGATAATGCGCCTTCGCACAAGGCCATAATTGTGAATGATTTTTTGTCCAAACACTCAACAAATACCATCGAGCAACCACTATATTCACCAGATATGGCTCCAGCAGACTTCTTTCTTTTTCCTAAACTCAAATTACCACTTCGTGACACCTGTTTTCAATCGGTAGAAGATATAAAGGAGAATTCACGGCGAGAACTGAACTCAATTCCGGAAAAAGCGTTTAAAAAATGTTTTGATGGTTTGATTATTCGTTGGCGTAAGTCTATCATTTCTGAAGGAGCATACTTTGAAGGTGATAAAATAAATTTGGATGAATGACAAAAATTTGATGTGTTATAATTATTGATCTTTTCCCGGTACTTTCTTATCGGGAACCTGAGATACTACCTCAGGTTCCCGATATAATAGCGGGATAAAATGTATACCAGTTTTTAAGTCTAATCAAGAGCTACCAAATGAAAAGTTGCATCAAAATCCATTCAGTAATTTTTGCGTGATGCGCGAACAAATAAACAGATAAACAGACAAAAAACTCTAAAAAATAGACGTTGTGGGGCGTCTACTAGATGTGAAACACCGAAATTATTTTTTAGAAATAAAATGATCCTAACTTGACAAAGTACTCCTCAAGACGAATCAAACAAGTATAAACTCGATAGGGTGCGTTGTTTCATTACAGAGTTACTGTGGCCAGCCTTCCAGCTCCATCATCAGACCTTGGATACCATCTAGAGACAAAGTACTCGTCAAGACGAATCATACGAGCCCAAACTCGATGGGGTTGCGCCATTTCATTATAGAGTTCCTAGGTCCACCTTCCAGCTCCATCATCAGATCTCCATGTCATCATAATATTGTATTGTCACGCGATATACATATGCATGTAAAATTTCAGCTCAATCGGAAACCGGGAAGTGTGTCAAATTTAACTTGCAAGATTTGAACGGGACAAGTACCTAGGTATAATAAAAGCGTCGCCACGCTAACAGCCGATTTTACCCTCCCTCCGCATTAGATGTTTCACATCAAAATTGTTTTGTGTTTAGTCACGCCTATATTTATAGTCTAATAAAGTAATTTATTCTCAAATATCTTAAATTTACAGACACAGCTCTGTTACAGCTTTATAATAGTATAGATGTGGTAAGATTACTTTTTCTCAACTCATTCCTCAGGGCTCCTCTGACAGAGCGAGATAGATTTAGGCAGTAGTCAACCACGTTTGTTCAGAGCGGGGTGGCAGACATCACAAGCCTAGATCGAGTAAATCACTCAGGCATACAGTTTCCTTATGATGTTTTCCTTCACAGAGGAATTATATTATAGTAAACAAATTGAGATTTAATATAACCCTCCCTTATTTCCAACTAAAACTAAGTTCTTTACCGTCAGTAGATTACAGGAAAACCTATAAGGTATTTGGTACCTATTTAAAATAATATAGGATAACAAACAAATTTGGGTCAAATTTAAAAAAAACTTATGAAGCTTAGATAGTCATGTACGGAACCCTCTGCACAGGGAGTTTAACTCGCACTTGCCCAGTTTTAAACAAATGTATTGAATTGAGCACCATACTGTCTAAAATCAGGAGAGGCTGGTAATCTTTTTGTAGTACAGATACAGTCTCTCACACAGACTTCACGTGTCACGTGTACCTACTAGTTTGTGTTGTAACCGTTTCTGTGTGAGAGAGAATAATAATTGATTTATTATTATTAATCTAAAGCACGCACAAGATGTTTCACACAGGTACCTACTACAATATGACTGTTCCTGATACGAGCTATCAGCAGGTTTTATTTTCATTGTATAGGTATCTACTTCACAAATTACATTTACTTAAAACAAAACTTCACAATAAATTCACTCTTAAATAAAATATATTAACAACGACGTCTAAGTATAAGTTTGACGAGCTGAAATGATATATATATGATAAGATAATAGACATGTTATGTGTATACATGAGTAAGTTCGGTACGAGGTAAAACAGATTATAATAAAAAAGTAAAATCATCACATCTATTCCCCGAAATAAAGTTCAACTAGGGTACACAATTCCCTTTAAAACTTAAATACATAAAGATATATATTATAATAAATTAGTTATATAGATTATATAACCAATTTATTATAATTAATTTATTATATTCCTATATTTTCTCAAATTTTGCTGTCATTACGCACGAACAAAGATATAATTTAAGTAAATATTTTTTTGTATGTACTTATTGAAATGTAATATCTTCATTTAGTTGGTAGCAACTCCCTTCGCGTGAGTAATTGTTATGTAACATAGCAATAAAACCCAAGTAATGTGTAACTGATGCCCTGACCAAGCGACTATAGGTAATTCCTGTAATACTTTGTTATTATAAATTAAAATGTAACATAATTTTTTGATGTAGTGGTAGAACCTTTCGTTTTACCTATAAAGTAAATACATTCATTTTTATATAATAAATATAAATATTCACGAACAGTTACACACAACGTCTTCTGGTCCCAAACTAAGCTTAGCGCTTGTTCTATGGGTGACCAGATTACGGATATAAGTAATACATATAATAGGTACTTTGATTTGTAATTTTTTACATATAATATATAGAAAACACCCAGACGCAGTACAAATATCTGTTGTTCATCACACAAATAATTGTTCTGAGTGGGAATCGAACCCACGACCTCGTTGATAATATACGCAATGATAGAGCCTTGCTTATTCCAACATGAATGAGCCGGCTTGATCGAGGAAGTACCACTCTCTCACAGAAACTCAGCGTGAAACAACGGTAGGTGATCCAACCGTTGTTTCGTATGTGGTAACCGCTTACCATCAGGTGGGCCATATGCTTGTTTGCTAACGACGTAGTGTAGGAACTAAACTTACTTTGACGTACCACCGCGTCTGTGACTTTCGGTGTCTAGGACGACGACGCTCGCGCTCGGCGCGTCCCGGCGACCTCAGCGCATGACAATGCGCCGCCAGCGCTTTTGTGCGCTCCGCCAAAGAGTGCCGCAACTCACTTCCCACACATCCACGCATTAACATGCTCAACCACCTTCCACTTCCTCCGCCTTAATAATACCTTCCATAATAACACTCATCACAATCCACTTAATCGTTTGTTATACAGTATTTCGTTTTTGATTATATACTCACAACTACACTTTAATTATTGCTATATTAGTTATAAAACATATTTTCAAAAACACTAGTTCTTTGAAATTACAAGTAGGCAGACCTATTAGAATTTTAATTAAACGTATCAAAAATGGATAATATTAAATGCCAAGTTTGTTAACAAATGTATCTAAGGGCCACTCGTATTCTGTAGTTAAACGTACTGAGGGAGGCGAGATTAAAAAAATATATAAGACTTCATAGTAATAAGTCTAAGGCATTATGTCGGAGAAGGAGCGGGTTCAAAGCCATTCTTACGTAATACAGCGACAAATGTGCCTTCTACCAATGTAGAGTGAGGTACGTTTTCATATCTAAGTAATATATTTAAAATTCAATTTAATTTAATACACAAATTCTGTTTATTCTCAAACTAAAAATCTTATATGTCTATGTTGTTATAATCTTAACAGCCTTTGCCCGCGGCTTCGCCGTTTTTGGGTTATATCTCAGGTTCCCGATATAGTAGCGGGATAAAATGTATACCAGTTTTTAAGTCTAATTCCATCCATCAGTCTTTTTACGTCCACTGCTGGACATAGGCCTCCCCAAGAGAACGCCACAACGAGTGGTCCCGTCATGGGGGATAATGCCGTAATCGCCACGCTTGGCAGGCGGGTTGGCGATCGCAGTGGATGTTGTTAATACTCGAGGAAGTGCTGCTGCCCATTCCCCCGGTATTTCCTCAGTCGGCTCTTACGACTCCCGTGGGTAGAGAGGGATGGGACAATTCTAAAGCCGGCCCTACACAGCTATTAAATAAAAAAACTTGCATTTAAATCCGTCCAGTAGTTTTTGCGTGATGCGCGAACAAACAAACAGATAAACAAACAAACGGACAAAAATTCTAAAAAAAATCGTTTTAAGTTTAGACACGCCTGTATAGCCTAATAAAGTCATTTTTTCTCAAATATCTTAAATGTACAGACATAGCTCTGTTACAGCTTTATAATAGTATAGATAGAAGTAGGTAACTAAGGCACGCCCCCTACTACATAATTCTAGGCTCTACCAGGGGCCTACTTTCATGATCTTTGCAATAACTAATATGACATTAAAGCTTCAATTGTTAATAATGAATCTAAATATAAAAATACATTTAGATATAAATAGAAATTCGTGCTATTTTAGACTAGATAAGCCAGATGAGACATCAAGGTCTAGGTCAGATGATGAAGGCGCGCAGTCCACAAGTTCATGTCGTCGTTCCAAATGATATGAATCATTTGATAGGTATTATGACGAACTAAAATCACTCGATGACAATTGTATCTACAGAAGCCTGAGTCATTATAGCAGAATATTTGTTTTGCTATTAACGACCCCATATTTAGATGAGACAAAACAACCGACCACATAATCAGAAATTATAAAATACTATACAATAAATTAATTAACTGCCTCGGTGGTGTGACTGCTAATCATGAGGTCTCGGGTTCAATCCCCGGGTCGGGCAATGTTATTGAGCTTTTTCCTAAAAAGAAAAATTCTCAGTAGCAGCCCGGAGTTTGGAAATGTGCCCGGTAGACGTCAATAGGCTCGCCCCCTATTACGTGGGACTTAAACATAGCTGGCGAATCGTGGGTGTGTAATACACCTCTGCCTACCCCTTCGAGGAATACAGCGTGATGCTATGTTGTTTTGTAAATTAATTAAATTATAGAATCAAAAGTCAAAAAAATATGCAAACACTGTTCACTATGTAAAAAATACTGTTTTAATTTCATTCCATACTACTAAGAAAAATTATTCAACTGTATGCGCAACATCAACTTCGCTCCATTTGTACAAACAGTACGACATAATGTCAGATAAGAGCATCATTGTTCCACTTCCACACCATGACATGTTGCGGCTGACACATGTGTGATTGAGATTTTTTTACAAACTAAATATTTGAATATTATACGTATTCTTGCCGTGTGGGGCCGGCTTTAGAATTATCCCACCCCTCTCCACCCATGGGAGTCGTAACAGTCGACGGAGGGAATACCGAGGGAGTGGGCAGCAGCACTCCCTCGAGTATTAACAACATCCACTGCGATCGCCAACCCGCCTGCCAAGCGTGGCGATTACGGCACTATCCCCCATATGAGCGAAACACATGTTATGGCGTTCTCTTGGGGAGGCCTATGTCCAGCAGTGGACTTCGATAGGCTGATGGATGGATACGTATTCAAAACACTTATAAAACTATATAAAGTACAAACATTCCACATAATCATATTATGGCTTATGTAAACTTTAAATTTGGATGTTTCAGCACTACGCCACTATTGAATTTACATACCGACTATCATTATATATTCGGTTTAATACTGCTAAAATAACTAACTATTGCTACGACAAGTGGCAGTGTCACACATACTCGTATAACATTTCTGGATCGATATCTTGAGTAGAAATTAGATCATTGATTACAGGAGCGGCGACTGTCGACTAAAACTGAAGACTTTACATATGCGATTGAACACGCCAGAATAATTTAATAAAGAATGCCAGACGAGCGATTGGTTGAGAAGATATACAATACGAAAGTGGAAGAATGTACACGGGGGTACATGGGGAGAGCGACACTCACCTACCTAGACCAAATCGGTCATGTATCAAAGGAAGGTGGATTCAGGAGTCTCCGAAACCGACGAGCGTGTATGAAGAGAATTATGAATGTTGAGGAAGCGAGAGATATATGCAATAACAGAGCCTTTTGGCACTTTGTTCTCTCTACCTACCCTGCAAGAGCGATTGAGTATTAATAAGTAAGTAAGAATAAATTACAAATCTAAAAACACCTGTCCCTCTGACCTCTATCTAAAACTATCAATTGAAACAATTCCAGTAAACCTAAACACGATACTATACACACATAGTATAGGAATATACAACATCGAAGACTAAATATGAAATACAGACAAAAGAATATCAGTAACGACTTGCAGTATTTAGTTTGCATTCACAATAATTAGCAATTTATTTTATTGTGGTATTATTGCATCAAAATTTGCCACTAAAGTAATATCAGACAGTTCCACTGGTGCGCCAGTACAGACGGAAAGATGGCACACAATTGATTTATTTAATGGGTGAGGGCCCCACACTATCCCATACGTTGCCCTGAACGACGGAGTGTGCGGAGGAACTATCCATTTTTCCCGGGTAAAAGGTAGCCTTATATCCTTTAAACCCAATATCTGAACTTGAATTATGTGCGTATCAATTTCATGATTGGTTTTGTAGTTATGGCGTGAAAGCATTACAAACAAACCAAACAAACGCACTTTCGCATCCTTACTATATCCTTATCCTTACTAGTATTATAAATGCGAAAGTGAGTTTGTTCATTTGTTTGTTGTAAGCGCTATAAGTACTGAACTAATAGGGTAAAACCGTTAGAGATGACCATACGAGAGAGGGCCAGACGAGTATTTTCCAGTAATATGAACTAGATGGTTCACTTTGTGCAGCGCTCAGGAGCTGAAGGCGATGAAAACTTTGCATAAAAATAAGTTAATAATTAAGTAAATAAGCATTTGTTTTACATAGTACCTATTGCTAAAATTTTATACTAGGTTTATATTTGAACTTGAAATGATATCTTTTTATTTAGTTACTTGTATTTTCCTGCATTTTTCGTGCTTTGCATAAATATATGTTCGTTGTAATGCCACAAGTGCGGTCAATTTGTTTATTGTTACTTCAATATTCGGTATGGCTGTCTCTCCCATACAAAAAAGGAGAGATGGCCATATACACTGGGGCTTAGATGGCCACATAAGTTCATTTTATTTTTTGTAGTATGCTTGTTTGTTACAGGTGCCAAATCATTATCAAAGACAGGCTCTGGGTACTCATAACAACTGGAGCGAGGGAATGAATATTGAAAGCCGCGATTAACTCCATGCCAGAAAAATACATAACCCCAACCATATTTTTAGAATGGCTCAAATTTTATTTTATACAGCTGGAAATGTTTTATTGTTGCTTGACGGACATTCCACCCATTGTACTTCAGTGTAAATGCTTGAATATGCTAATCAAAATGACATAATGTTGATTTATATACCTAGGCACACTTCGCAATTTTTTAACCCCTTGACCAAACAGTGTTAAAATCGCTAAAACATAATTTCTACAAACAGTGCCAGCTATGGTTAGATCAAAATCAAGGTCGCTGAATCACAAGACTAGCATTTGGTTCTCTGCTGAGTAAGGCTTGGGGCAAGGCTGGCTCAATAGAAAACACTGTTTCTGGATTTAAGGCATGGGGCGTTGTTCCTTTTAATACAGAAGCAATACCAGACCATGCTTTCTCTGACTTGTCTTAAAAAAAACAGTGGCAAAGATAAAGAGACACCTTCTCGAATTATAAAAGAAATATCTCCTATTCCACAAAAAATAATAGAGGCCCGTAAACGTAGTAAGAAACTTGGCAAGCTTTTAATTTCCAATGAGCACATAGCAGTAAGAAGAAGCAAGGAAGAAGAGAAAAAATTTAAAGAAAGTGAGCGTAGAGTTAAAAAAATGTTATTATAACCAAAGAAAATAAGAGTGATAAACCCGCCACAGTAAGAAAACGTAGAGCGGTTATACAGATTAGAATGAGTAGCTCCGATGAAGATAGTGATGAACCAATAATATGTGATACTTTGTACGAAGATGATATAGAAAATGAATGAGATAACTGCGCGGGATGCGGCGAAAATTATTATAAAACACGTCTTGTTGAAGATTGTCTTCAATGTTTAATTTGTGACATGTGGGTACACGAAAATCGTACAGAATTCGAGGATATGTGTTAGAAATGTGTACAAGAAAAGAAAAATGATCTAAGTAAGTAGAAATTATTGGAAAAAGAAATGAAAAAACATGGCAAATCTAACATTGGCCATCTATCCCGTAATACTAAGGCCAGCTCCCCCTGATGCGCTGGGTGAGATAGCCAACTACGTTTTTTTTTAAGTACATTTTATACGTCGTTTTTATTATAAATTATAAATACAAAGACAGATTATTAATGATTATTTTAAAAATAAATATTTAATTATAACATAAACATTTTTAATTTTTTGACGCTTCAAAATAACTATGGCCATCTCTAACGAACTTACTCTACACATAAAACTTTGCATACATATAGTGTGGAACCCAGAAAAGAACATAGGATAGACATTTCCTGTCTTAACGTAGAACATAGCATAGCATCACGCCTGTAATCCCCGAAGGGGTAGGCAGAGGTGTATTACACATCCACGACTCGCCAGCTATGTTTAAGTCCCACGTAATAGGGGGCGACCCTATTGACGTCTACCGGGCACATTTTCAAACTAAAACGAACGTAAAGATAATTAATATGCCTTAGTACAATCTGAAGTCCACGCGGACGGAGTCGCCGAATCTAATTTAAAATGTATACCTTCTATTAGTAGGTAATTAAGGATTAATAACGCAAAAGTGCGTTTGTTTGTTACGTTTTCATGACATAACTACTTTACTGATCATCAGGAAATGTTGCATAAATATAGTCCGAAGCCCAGAAAGGACAAATGCTACTTTTTATCCAAGTAAAATGGCCGGTTCCTGTGCGACAGATGTTATACAGAGATAATTAAGGTGCTGTAGAGTGGCGTTATTATATCATACTGACCTAATCATGTACCTAGATGCACTACTTAAAAATATATCATGTACTTAATAATATATTAACTGCCTCTGTGGTGCAGCGGTAGTGTGAGCGACTGCTGATCATGAGGTCTCGGATTCGATCCCCGGGTCAGACAGTGTTATTGAACTTTTTTCATAGAAAAAAAGGATAATTCTCAGTAACAGCCCGGAGTTTGCAAATGCCCGGTAGACGGCAATGGGCTCGCCCCCTATTTCGTGGGATTTAAACATAGCTGGCGAACCGTAGGTGTGTAATACACCTGCGACGCTCCGTGTGCGAATGCGTAGCTCAGTCACGGTAATAAGTAGTATCTAAATATTACCATGGCTCAATTGAGGGTACCCGAAAGGGTAAGCCGCCGGCGGACCACTAAAGGAATGTAATATGGTTCCGGTGGCCCGCCAATAAAGGCGGAGAGACGGCACACGGCGGGTTTCTTTAGTGGGTGAGGGACCCACACTACCCTGTTCGTATTATTCTTTAAACATGGATCTGATGCATACAATAAAATGCAGCGCTCCCAACAAAAGAGTACGGTCGCTGTTAAACAAAATGCAGAAATTTGATCTTTATCGCACAAGGTAGCATAAGGTGAGTTACCTGTGTGTTGTTATACAGAACAGATGGTACGCCCCATGCACCAGACGTCAGGTGCACTTTTCAAAAACTTTTTTTTTATATCAACCTAATACGACGTTACATCGTCAATGCGTTATGAGACTGCGTTTCATTAAGGTAACTAATAAATAAAACTGAAAAAAATATTGCATTGGTAAGTTACAAAATCCTTTTTATGACGTTCAAAGTTTAGTTTATACTAATTACAGGCGTGGTAAATATGACCTAAATCCCTCTCAAGCTGAGAGGAGACGCGTGCCCAATTGTGGGCCAGCAATGGGTAGAAAGAAATGCATAACCACCTATCTATAATAGTACCCACCCATGTATTACTTACTCTACAATTTCAATAATATACTTATACCTAACAACAAGTAGATTTAAACAAATACACCCGTGAGAAAATGCATAATAAAAGATGTAATTTCATGAATACAAAATAACACTAAATATTCGTTTTATACACTCGACTAAGTAACTTAGCATGTAACTTTCTTAGATTAGTCAACAAATAAAAATGTCATTAACCTCCTCTTCTGTTAAAGCAACGATAATAATACAATAAACCGAGATAAAGATAAATTATTTTGTCAAAAAGTATGTTATTTTTCAAGTACAATGAATTAAAATTTTTACTACGTATATTTTAGGGATAAACTTTACTTTTACTTAGATAAATATACGGCCCCTTAAAACTTTGGCATTTAATACATAAATGTATTTACCAAACAGGTTTATCAGCTAATTACCCAGTAACCTATGCAAATTACACTTCAACTCAAAGCCGCGGTTGTATAAGATAATCACTGTTCACAATCACCACATAAATTATCGCGAGGTAGTAATATTTACCAAATTTCTGAAACTATTTGGTTGAAATCTTTCCACAATACACATTAACGTTCAAACTAAACGTTTGGAGGTTGACAAGTAATGCCCTTCCGCACTCGACGCCCGGCGCACGTCGTCTGACTCTGACAGTGCCGCGACACACTCCGACTCCATCGTAAGGTGGCGAAGGCTGATACAAGGAAACCACGCATGTGCAAATTTTGTCTGTTTTTCCGACGAACGGTGACGTATGTCAGTGCTTAAAGTAATGAATCTATTTAATCTTTCTCATTAAATCTTGGATACTCAGAGTATTATCTGATCCAATCGACTTCGATTTCACTCAAGACTCTAAATTCATGTAATTGTTTACTAAACATTCTCAATACTCGCGTCAAATATCTAAAATATCCCCGTAAATTATGAAATAAAGAAACATTTACTTACTGTGATGTATAGTTTTAAACCATAGAGCCGATGAACGAAAAAACATAGAGCACCATACAACTTTTAGAATTGATACATTATAAATAAATTAAACATCATTGAAACGTTGAGGTATTTTGAAACGCAAATTCATTGATTTTAAAGAAAGTTTTCAGTTCCATTAATTTATCGGGTTTACAGAAAGTCATCAATAGTCTTTATCAAATGTTGCTGTAAACAACATTCAATTTAAGGACATTAAATTTGTAAGTAACCTTATACCTAACAATTCTTACCAGTAACGTGGGTCTTCTAGTTCTTATTCACTAATCTCTAAACATGTCGAGAATCGTTCACCACATAGATGAATACTGGTAAATAATAAACAGCCTTAATGTACGTTTGGAAATATTGCAATACATTAAATTCCATAGCACAGGATAACATTAAAGATAAGTAAAGTCATAACTTTAATTATCTTTAGGGTTTAAAAAATATCTCTCAATTAAATCTAGCAACATCTAGATCCCACCATTGTTTTGTGCATTTTAGTTGTACGTGTTATGTACTTCATAATTTAAAATTGGTATTTTTGCACCGCAGTAGGGTTATTTAGTTTTGTAAATTACATCTTCTATTGTACTCCGAACATATACGTTCAGGTAAGTACATAAGTACTAAAAATGAATGTGGTCAAATTAGTAGTTAAATCGTAACATAACAACTCACTGTTACATTTATTTTTTATTGTGATAAGTAAAGATATCATACGGTTGTACATTGAATGGAAAGTTCCATTTATAGTCCATTGAAATGTTACATGGTCCATCCATCCTTCCATCAGCCTTTCTACGTCCACTGCTGGACACAGGCCTCCCCAAATTGGGGGTATAGTGCCGTAATCGCCACGCTTGGCAGGCGGGCTGGCGATCGCAGTGGATGTTGTTAATACTCGAGGGAGTGCTGCTGCCCACTCCCCCCGATATTCCCTCAGTCGGCTCCGACGACTCCCATGGGTGAAGAGGGGTGGAACAATTCTAAAGCCGGCCCCACACGGCCAATGAAAAAATAAAATTATCCCAAAAATAAAATTGCGTCCTCTAAAAACTGCAATATTAGGTCCTTAAATTGTAACATTTCAATGGACTATTAATGCTAGACCTATATATTATGATATTTAGTATTTAGGTATCATGTTTTAGTAGTTTTAACTTGTTTGAATTAATGTAGTGTCCATAAGAATACACTATTGACATTTCGTTCTAATCAAAATATATAGTCCTCATAGGCTTCGTGGCGTAGTCGGTAGTGTAACCGACTTCCGTGCACGAGTTCGATTCCCACTCAAGACAATTATTTGTGTGATGAACACATATGTTTGTACTGCGTCTGGGTGTTTTCTATGTATTACAGGTATGTATTTACAAAAAAAAAGTAATATATTATGTAAGTATTATATCCGTAATCAGGTACCCATAGCACAAGCGTTAAGCTTAGTTTGGGACCAGAGGACGTTGCGTGAAATGTCCGTGAATATAATATTATATTATATATAGTACTCGTCAAATCATAAATAGTAGCGCTTACTGATCTATTTTCACACTATTGTTCTATTTGTAATTCACAAGAGCATAGTCGTGTATTGTGTGGTATTGACCAGTATTATTGTGATCTTAAGCAAGAGACCCTTGTCACCTCAGTCCGTTAATTTTGTTACCTGTTTCATGGTTCTATTCATAGTATACTGGCGTCCCAGTGGCGATGTGTAGTGACAACAACTCATGCTATTTCAAGAAATGTCCTAGGAGCCGAATAAGGTAAACACCACTGTGGGACAACTTAATATATCAATCTCGGGTCGGGCACGTAAAGGGACGCAGAAACATTAAACATAATTAAAATATTGCTTAAAGCATAACGTCCTAAAAACAATATTTGAGATGAAAAATAATATTAGAAATTGGTTCATTAGTTTGAGCAATAGAACAACGGGTACACAATGTACATGCAAACGGACAATTTTAATTTTGTACGCTCTGTTAATTGTTTATAACCCAGTTTTAACTAAATTACTAGTTTACTATTATGTTTCAACAAACGCGTTTCCTTTTTTACCTAAAAACACATTTAAATAAAATCTTATGACATCACTTGATTTAACAAAAAAAAACCGTCGTTTTACATACATGGACAGACTTATTATCATATTTATCATACATTATAATACCTCGCTGACCACTGGTATCATTAATGTACTTCAAAATTAGCGAGCCAGAATATTGGCTAGGTACTACGCGATAAACTTGATACTCCGTCGGTATACCTATATAGGAAAGCGTGCAAAATTGGTGATTTGTATTCCAGTATTCGTAATTGTTAAAAATCTGCAACTATCAACATCGCGACTAGTATGCACCTAACATAAACATGTTACGGCTGTACTCAAAATAAAATATCTTTTGTCTATGAGGTAGTACATTAAATACAATCATGATATACTCAATATCTCTTTATGTTGTTTCTTTATTTGCTATAGCGGCAGACCAGATAACATCCCATCACTCCTAACTTAATGGACCGTGGTAATACAACCGCCTCTCAAAGACCTTAGTATCTCCAGCAACTTTTGTTTAAAAATGGACATGTGATAACGATTGGAAAATCCCTTAGCTCATTTAAGAAACTTCACCTACGTGGGAGAATAGAGTATTACAAGTATACTGTCTTGAAAAACTGCGGGTACTAGGAGATACATATATAAACCCTGCAGCAGCGGGTGATAGAGTAATAGAATAGTTACCAAGGTACCAAGTCAATAAGCTCCTCAGAGCACTCCTCATGTAAGAGTCGGTCCTGATTTATAATTAAATCACGCCAGTTTCTCCGTGAAATAATCTCATTGACGATTCGGCATTTGCAGGTATTACCACAGAAGGAATGTAACATAGTTCCAGTGGCCCGCCAATAAAGGCGGAGAGACGGCACACGGCGGGTTTCTTTAGTGGGTGCAGGTCCCACACCACACCCTGTTCGTTGCCCCGAACGACGGGGTGTGCGGTTAGGAACATTTTTTCCCGCCTAAACAAAAAAAAAGGGTAGTCGAATTTCCGAATCCAACACTAAATCTATGACACTATCTTCTTTCTTTCTTTCTTCTTTCTTTCTTTCTTCTTTAAATTTTAAGAAGGAATGTTTTGAACGGCTCGGTTGTACTTTTTGCGTGGGCTTAGTGTGCGTATGCAAAAAGATTTTTACAAGTGGCGCAATGGGGTAACGCATTTAGTTGCTTAGAAATTGAAATGTCCGGGGCTACCTGATTTTACCTTAATTAGTAACGCATACTGCCTTATAAGTAGTACATGATAGAACTTTTCTACGGGCTCAGAAATAGACCCTAAATTTATTTCTTGTGTAATCTTTACTAAATCATTTGCTAATCTAGAAACTGACATTTCGATCTCCTACTACACAATTACACTAATAACAGCAAAAAGCTGTTACGAAGACAACGATGAAGTTGCAGTTTAAAAAATGTAATTAATATGATCGTGAACTAGGGTATCAAATTGCAAAGGTTAGTAAGGGCAGCAAAATTGACCACCGAAGGAATGTAACATGGTTCCAGTGGCCCGTCAATAAAGGCGGAGAGACGGCACACGGCGGGTTTCTTTAGTGGGTGAGGGCCTCACACTACCCTGTTCGTTGCCCCAAACGACGGGGTGTGCGGTTAGGAATATTTTTTTACCCGCCTTATCAAAAAAAAGAAGGGGGGCAGCAAAATTTGAATAGCCTCCTTGCGTAAATGTGTAAAAAATTTATTGAGCTAAGTTATGCGGAATCTAATCCTCTAATCTGTCAACAATAGCGGAAAACAAGTTTGGCGGTACCGATTTTTAGTTTTAAAATAGCTCTTAACTTTTTATTATATTCTTTATGGTTTTAGAGTTGATGATTTTTTTATAAAGAGAGGAGATACTGATAGCTGGCCTCGTCTTAGGGAGAGTTATCCTGGGTGCTGAAGTTGGGTTTCAGAGTACGATCCTCGCTTTTCTTATTAAATATACTTAATTCAATTTAAAGTAATGTTTACAGAAAATCAAACATTTATATTTTTGTAAATTAAAATAATATTTATTAAAGAGAAGCTAGAAAAGATAACGTTTATAATAACAGCGAGAGCAGATCATATACATATAATATATCACACATTCTTCATCTATTCCGAGCTGTTGCCAACGCAATTAGATAGGCCATCACCAATAAGAATCCTTTCAATTTTAAAAATGGAAATATGTATAAAACAATACATACAGCAGTGATAGCCTAGTGATAATATCATAGACTGCAAAGACAAAGAGATATTCTCGACGGCTTGTGAAGTCCGTCATCCTGCACTGGGCCAGCGAGGCACTACAGCCGGAATCCCTCACATTCTAAGACAGACCCGTGCCCAATAGTAGGACAGTAATGGTGGCAGTAGCCTTCATACTATATCTATGTGATAAATTCCTATCTTTATCCAGTAAATCAGCCAACGTCTAACCCCTATGGATCTCTGCTTAAATCCATATTCCCTCACGTTTAGCACATCGTCTCTCTAATTTCCAAGGTGAACTCGGAAACTCAACAACACACAACTTTCACATCACATTTATAATAGTAGTAGAATTTAAATCATATTGCATAATCGATTCGGCGATATTATTAATTACTAGCCTTTGTCCGCGGCTTCGCCGCAGCTAAAAGCTGCTTTTTCGGTTATATCTCAGGTGCCCGATATAGTAGGGGGATAAAATGTATACCAGTTTTTAAGTCTAATCAAGGCCTTTCAAATGAATAAAGTTGCATCCAAATCCGTTCAGTAGTTCTTGCGTGATGTGCGAACAAACAGACAAACAGATAGACAAAAAATTGTTTTTTATTTAGACCTTAGCCAATTACAATGATTTTTTTCTCAAATATCTTTAGTGTACAGACACAGCTCTGTTACAGCTTTATAATAGTATAGATGAAAGTAAGTAAATAAAAAAAGTTTATATTCTACTTAAAAAAAATTACGGCCATAAATACGGAGGTATGCGAATAGTTACCTAAAAGTATAGAATTCAATGTAACGTGAAAGTGTTAGTCGAAGGTCCAAGTTTCACTTTCTACAGAAAAATGCGACTGTCGAAATATTTACGCGCGCACTAAATAACTAGAATAACGATAATATTTGTATACAAATGTAAATAGGTCTAAATATAGGTATACATTTACAGATATTCTAATTCTGATTAGCGAGGTAATGCTGCCAGGATTTTAGGAACGTTGGATTCTCGCTTGAACTAACTTTAGTCCACACTGTCTAAAGTTCGCTCAAGTGTCTTATCTATACATAGTTACTAGCCTTTGCCAGCGGCATCGCCGCAGCTAAAAGCTGGTTTTTTGGTTATATCTCAGGTTCCCGATATAGTATCGGGATAAAATGTATACCAGTTTTTAAGTCTCATCAAGGCCTTTCAAATAAAAAAAGTTGAATCAAAATCCGTTCAGTAGTTTGTGTGTGATGCGCGAATAAACAAACAGACAAACCGATAAACAGATAAAAAATCTAAAAAAAAACGTTTTGTGTTTAGACACGCCTATATAGCATATTACAGTAATTTTTTCTCAAATATCTGAAATGTACAGACATAGCTATGTTACAGTTTTATAATAGTATAGATTACAGTAATTTTTTCTCAAATATCTTAAATGTACAGAGTGTACAGACACAGCTCTGTTACAACTTTATAATAGTATAGATAACTTAATTTATATTCCATGTTTTTCTTTTAGGTGCAAATACTTAATTTAGTTAAAGTAAGACTTTAGATATATTATAAAATAATTAAAAAAAAATACGATTAAATAATATTGAATTTAACAAATAAAATATTTTGATATTATTGTAAATGAATCGTAAAACAATTACAAAGTTGTGACACACATGAGTTTTCTATTATTAAACAATTGAAAAATACTTCAGCTGTTTTATCTATAGTATAAATAATAATGAATCGCTAAATGTTTTACTAAGCGCAAAACTCGAGAGAGGCTGTACTAATTCACCTGATTATGTTTTTCAAATTTGCGCGAACCAGCCGGTGTTGGAGGAGAGGGCGGGGCGACAGCACGGAGTCCTTATCTTCCGACTAATGCAGGTGCTGTCGGGGCACGGTTTCTTCGGCAGATATCTGCACATAGTCACAATGAGGGAAGCGACTCCGGGCTGTTACCACTGCGGCTGCGACGAGGACACGGCGCGGCACACGCTCGAGTCGTGCCCGGCTTGGGCCGAGCAGCGCCGTGAACTCGTCGCGGCAATAGGGGGAGACCTCTCGCTGCCGACAGGCTGTGCTTGGCAGCGACAGGAATTGGACCGCGGTCGCTGCCTTCTGCGAGGAGGTCATCTCGCAGAAGGGTGCGGCGGAGAGGGCCAGGGAGGCCGATCCTTTCGCTGACCCGAACCGCCGCCATCGACTGGGGCGACGCAGGCGCGAGCACTTGCGCCTGATGCCACCCTAGCTGCAGCTGCGGGCGAACCGGGCAACGTCCACCACCTGCAAGGCTCCCGTGAAGTTACAACGCTCCGTGTGCGAATGTGCGTCGCTCAGTAGAGGGTACCCGAAAGGGTAAGCCGCCGGCGGACCACTGAAGCAATGTAAAACGGTTCCAGTGGCCCGCCAATACAGGCGGAAAGACGGCACACAGTGGGTTTATTTAGTGGGTGAGGGCCCCACACTACCCTGTTCGTTGCCCCGAACAACGGGGTGTACGGTTAAAAAAAAGTTTACCCGCTTTAACAAAAAAAAAATTTTAAATTGCTTAGATGAACGTGAAAACCATATTTTTCCCCCATTTAAATTGTTCCTAGTTGACAAATCAAACATTTCCATCACTTATTCCCATCAAACACATCAACCAAAAATAGTGTTTTAGTTTTAGATCTATTTCTTTTAGCAATTGACATGCTTTTGTACTTCAAAAATAGTGTGTTCAATAATCCAATGTCTCTAATGTACACTGATAGAAGATTTTTTTAGCACCAAATAAGGTAGTTTTTATACCAAAAACATGAATAATTCTTATGGGATAGCATTTTTGCATAGAGAAGTTAATGTGCCGTAAAGTGACGTATGTATTTATATTCTGAAATCTACGCGAAGTCGCAGGCAGAATCTAGTAGTAACAAATAGATATACTAAAATAACACATCCCATAATACGTACTTCACTGAATAGAAACTACCTCCCAACAGATTGACAAACGATCTGGGCAAAGCTACTGCGTGCCGTTGGATTCAGTCAGCACAGGACCGCTCGTTGTTGCGCTCTCTCAAGAAGGCCTATGTCCAGCCAGAAGTGGACGTCAAAGGGCTTATGGCTGCATGGATTATACAATAATCTTAGGTATCTTAAGTTAGTTATCACAAAGTGTCAAACTATGAAATCGAAATTAACAGTAACGAGCAAGATTTAAACATGCATCTTCTGGAATACCGCAGCAGTCCCGAGCAATTGTCACAACTGCTGAATTGGCATAGCATTTTGAAATAAATATATAGCATAGCATCTTTTTTTTTTATTTATTATTAGAATCACATTACAAATACTCTATGAAATCTCCTGCCAAACTGCAGTACAGTTTGTCGGAAGGTATTCCAGGAGATTAGATTATTTTGGGGTTGTATGTATTTTTAATGCCGAATCATAATAAAATAAAAATAAAAAAAATTATCTAAAAATTAAAAAAAAATAGGGGTGGACTACCCTTAACATTTAGAGGGATGAAAAATAGATGTTGTCCGATTCTCAGACCTACTCAATATGCACACAAAATTTCATGAGAATCGGTTAAGCCGTTTCGGAGGAGTACGGTAACTAACATTGTGACATGGAAATTTTATATATTAGATATCTAAATATCTATATTATGTTAGTTGTGGAAACCGATATCTAAGATGCAAGGATAAAGGAGAATGCCATTTTTATCACTCACTTAAATTTATTGATTTAAATCACTCTTTTAAATCTTTCACTCTTTTAAATCTTTGGTTACGAATGACGTTATTCATTCAGTTGATCATAAGTGATGCAAATATCTATTGATTCATGTAGTTATTCTCTCATTCCCTCAAGTCGCAACTGGTTTTGAGCTTTTTACTAAAACGACAGAGAGTCTAAGTTTCTGTGTACCTATCGTCATTGTATTTCAAGAGTGCGTTTGTGCGTGCCTACTGCCTACAACTTATGTTATCTCTTTTCAATTCACAATATCCTTTATCTATTGTCTCATTCTAAATCTACGTCCATCATTCTATCCATTCCATCTATTCTATCCTAACGTAGTGAGCTAGTGAGTTAAAGATGTATTTTCGAAACCAAAGATTTAAAGAGTGATTACGCATTTTGAAAGATTATACATCTTTTGTATCAATCACTCCTGAGTTACACATCTCTAGTAAGCTGGGCCATTTACATTCCAGCTTCATTGTTTAATCAGACAGTATTTGTAATAGAATGATTTTCCAGATAGTCCGCTATTAAATTATAATTCTATGGGAATTCAGTAATGTTTTAATACAACACATGATCTAGTTTTGAGGTTTTTTCAGGGCAAACTATGTATGGACACAGAGCAATGTCTTTTACCTTAGTAATATGTAGATACTTATATCTACATATTACCTACCTACTTTATTCCTCCCACAAGTGGCTATAAATGGTTCGCATCCTTACTATTATATTAGATAATAGCTGCTACCCACATCTTCGTTTATGTGAAATTAAGATTTTTTTCTGCGCGAATTATTAATTGTTAACATCAACTATTTGCCAATGAAAGCCCTTCCAAAGCGGTCCAGCCGTTTCGGATAATAGCTGGAACAAACAGTCAAACAGACAGACAAAAAAACTAGTAGTGACCAACCTAGTTTGTTATAAGGTACTTATATGCACATGTACGCAATGTTTTAGCCTAGTGGTGAAACCAATGACTACTAAGACAGTGATATCGAATTCGATCTGCACTCTAAGGTCTAGACCTATTGCAGCACACACCTCTGACTTTTCCAGATTTTTCGAAATTGTATGTATATTTGTTTACAATTTACTGCTCGGTGGAGGAAAACCTTGTTAGGAAACCTGCAAGCCTTTTATTTATTTATTTTTGTTAAGGCGGGAAAAAAATTTCCTAACCGCGCACTCCGTCGTTCGGGGTAACAAACAGGGCAGTGTGGGCTCTCACCCACTAAAGAAACCCGCCGTGTGCCGTCGGAACCATATTGCATTCCTTCAATGGTAGGAAACCTGCAAGCCTGAGAAATTTTCACGACGGCTTATGAAGTATGCTAACTCGTATTGGGCCAGCGTGGTGAACTACGACCTAATTACCTTACCCCTTTACCATTTTCACCGTGAGAGAAAACCCGTGCCCAATTAGTGGGACAGAAAATGGGTTATAAAAAAATAATATGCATTTAGTACATACATACATACATAGCATCACGCCTGTATTTCCCGAAGGGATAGGCAGAGGTGTATCACGGTTCGCCAGTTATGTTACTACGGGCTGCTACTGAGATTTTTAGAGCGGGCTAGGGGCGGTCGTCTCCTGCCTAGCGAGGTGGCCAGGTGGCAGGGCGACGCCCGCCGTGATGCCATGGCCAGTTGGAGGGTGCGGCTGGAGACGCCCCGGGCTGATCTCTGGACCGTACCGGTACCGGTTGCCGCCTTCTGCGAGAAGGTCATCTCGCGGAAGGAAGCGGCGGAGAGGGCCAGGGAGGCTGATCCTTCCGCAGACCCGAACCGCCGCCAGCGACTGGGGCGGCGCAGGCGTGAATATTTGCGCCTAATGCCGCCCTAGCTGAGGCTGCGGGTGGATGGACCGGGGAACGTCCGCCACCCGCAAGACCTCCCGCGAAGGTGCGACGCTCCTTGTGCGGATGCGTCGCTCAGTGGAGGGTACCCGAGAGGGTAAGCCGCCGGCGGAGCACTGAAGTAATCCAACACAGTACCAGTGGGCCGTCAACATAGGCGGAGAGACGGCACACGGCGGGTTTCTTTAGTGGGTGCGGGCCCCACATTACCCTGTACGTTGCCCCGAACGACGGGGTGTGCGGTGAGGAACATTTTTTCCCGCCTAAACAAAAAAAAAGGTGTTTCGTTTATAATTTATAAATCACTTTATGGTACACTATATATATCTATGCAAAAATTGCTATCCCACAGAAACCTAACATTTTTCCGGGATAAAAAGTGTTAAGTATTAATACAGGTAATAAACTATCTGTGTGCCATATATCATTCAAATCTGTTCAGCCGTTTTTGCGTGATTGAGTAGCAAATATTTTAAAACATCCAAACATATAACATTTCACCTTTATAATATTATAAGTAGAGTATCCCTACAGTAAGGCGGAGTAATGATTGGTGACTAAATATCAACTAATTGTTGAATTTATTAAAGGAAGGTGGAGTCAGGAGTCCAATCCATTCAGTGTGTTGGATTATTGCTTTCTTTTGTAATAGACGCTTTACCAAGACCTTCTTTTACTCGGAAACTTATGCTTTTAATATAATAAAAGTTAAGTACTTGGTTTCGGTCTCCTAGGAGTCCAGGGGGCCGGATAAGCCGCGAGCAGTACGACAATAATTGAAATTAATAAGATTCTCCTCAAACCTCACTTAAAGAATAAATATCGTAGCACTGGGGATGTTGCCCCAGTGCTGCAGATCAGAGATCGTTACCAAATGGTATGTATAAACCCTACTACTACCTCTCGTAGTTAGGTAGTAAAATGACGATGTTAGTACCACCACGAACAATTCCTCAGCCCCATTGTGAGTCGATAGAGCATACTAAGAATCGAAAAGTCCCTCCGACACCCCAATGACTCCAGTCCATCCGTTGGGATGATCGAGAATTCGAATAGGATGCTTTTACAGGGAGTTAAGTATGTCGAGTTGGTATTTTGGTGCACCTACCCAAAGATCTAAGCAGTACTCCACGTGAGGCGGACTTTTGCTTTCATAACACAAGTAGTTGTGTCGGTGTGAAATACCACTTGCCTCTCGGTCAGGATGCCTAGTTTTTCACTTTTATACGTAATGACTCCCGAACTGGACTTTGTCAGATATCGATTCCAAGAATCCCAATATTCTTTGAGATTCGGAGGGTAACTCTTTGGGAATAAGGCGCCACAAAAAAGGGATCCTTATATGCAGTGAAATTGCAAACCTATGTCTTTGCAGGGTTGAATTAAAGCTAGTTCATAAATCTATTGAGAGCCTGTCATTGATATGCAGGATGAAAAGAATTGGGGAGAACACGGAGCCTTATTGTACACCAGAGTAACAGCAACGAGGTATCGGAGCAGCACCCGTCTACTACAGCTTTGATGGTGTCACTATGCAGGAAGCTGGTGATCCATTTTCTCTCTGCATCTCTTGGGGATTCTATAGGATGGTAACTTTGATAGAAGGACCTTATGCCAGACCCTGCCGAACGCTTTCTCGATGTCCAGGCTGAAAGCTGCAGTGTTATCTCCACAACCAAAGCCTCTACGCAACGGTTGGTGGATTACATTACAACCAACGTTTAAGTTGTACAAGAGTTTACAGGCCTCAAATTGTTTTTTTTATCAGGATACGATAACTTTTGACTTTACAACTTGTCTCGAAAATTACCAAATTTACCCAAAATTCCGAGACTCGCCCTAAATTGTGATCATCTTGAGGTAACATTTGAATCCGTCCTACCTCTAGCATATTCCAAGGGACTTTTTGATGTACGGTAGGTATATCGTACCTCACTTGTATTCTCAATCGTATAACTATCTATTTTTTCTACAAAGGAGTTGTTCTTGAAATGCAGAATTAAACAACGTTGGGGAAAACATTGAGTCTTATGATACGCCAAGATGGTTTCGTAGCCAGAGCCATGTACGACAATTCTGATGGTCTGACCATACAGAAAGCAGTCAATCCATTTTCAGAGTTCCTTGGGTTTCTGTAGTATGGTAATAGCGACGTTAAAAGTTTATGCGGCGTCTAGTCTGAACGCAAGATCCTAACCACCAACCACGCTTTAAGCTCCTATTTGATTCTCTTGATTATAGATACTCTTACATGAAGAAACATCCTGGTGTATGCTTTTCGCCGATGACATTATTCCCCAGAGTGTCCAGAGTAAGCTGACTAAATTAGCCAGAAAAACTAGTTACTATGGGACTGAAGATTAGCAGAATCAAAACGGAATTGGTGCTGGGTGACGAAAGAGACTGGTACAAAAAGAGTACATGCAGCGGAGATAGATGTGCAGGATGATGAATAAAGGTAGTAATAGTACAACTTAAGTAGGTACATGAAATAAGTTTAAAAAGGTAAATTTTAAACTATCCCCAATGACAGAAAAATAGAAGAGCAATAGGTTAGGATGGTATGCTTGTATGGGTATATGATGGAAGACGAATAATAGCGAGGGGTTACCTAGCGTTGCTTTACGCTGATTTGATTGGTATGATTGATTCTTGTAGAGAGGGTGTTACTTCCTATTTCGAGCCGACGTGGTATGCTGGGATCGTTGTCGCTTTTTGTACAGTCAACAATGACAATAAAAATTCAAGTAAGGAATGTTAGAAAATAATATAAGAACTTAACTAGAGCTAATAATAGTAGGTACCTACATAACTAACTAAATAATATTTTCCTGTTAATAAATAATTTACAGCACATAATTTAAATGATTTTACATTATTACAAAATCGTTTATAGATAGAATTTGAGGAACAGTTTCTCAATGTTGACATAATTTATATGATAGCCTTGAATGTCTGCACCCAGAAGCAACTAAACACGAACAAGCAACGTTTACTCTTTAAATCATCATTAAAAATAGTAAATCTCAATTCATCTCTAGAGTTTTCGTAACGATGATCTAATAGTATATCGTAAGACTTCAGACAGTATGTCGAACTAACTGTCTCTCGTGTTTAATACAAAAGGCGGTTGCAAATTAAGCTGTGTTACTTTATTTAGTTACTTAATAGTGATTACCTACAATGGGATTAGGAAATTATAAAGTGATATTACCAAGCTCTCAGCATCCTGGCTCATCTTTTTCTACGCATGGTTCCCGTAGAGGAACCGCGCTCCGGCGGTATTGCGGCTAGAAATCAGGTAATCCAAGGCACTGCACCATCACACGTCACCATAACAACACGCCACATTCCATCACTGCATCCGCGTCTAACATATGATCGCGACCGGTTACTCTGACGTCACGCGCTTTCTCACAACTTCACAAGGTTACAATATGCCTCTGGGATCTGCACACTCGCAACTAAATACCAAACAAATGTATTCTTAACTTCATGAATTGGTTTTGCTTTAGCGTGCTATGGAATTGATGTTTGCGTGTAGGGAAATGCCGTCGTGTGTGTGACGCAGATAACGACTTTCACGCACGAACTGAGTGAAGCACGTCCGTATCGATCGTGGCACCACTGCTGTCGCCGCACGCGCACCACGTTAACGGCACAGAGCCCCCGCCGCCTCGCCGCGTCCGCACCTCCGCACCCCGGGCCCCGGCTCTGACGCCTCGTCTCCTCCACACCCACAGAACGAAATACTCACGAATTTGTACCTGCTTATGTGCCTCTAGCCTCCCTATAGCTTGTATACCTACCTGTGTGTACAAGTAACCAACACTAAAGAGGCCAAAATACTGGAGATGGCCCCACGACGCTGCCGAAATAATAAGCCTATACATATTAGCCTATACTTACTTACCAAGGGTTCAAAAGGTTTTTCTTTTCTTCAGGAACTAAGAACTACAGCAGCAGTTTATTTAAGCAAGTAATTATTTCGGTTTCATTCGAAATAATTGTAATAATTTTGTTTATTTAATTATCTTGTAAACAGAAAAATAGTACTTTTTCAATTTTACAATGGCAGACTTAATTCCTGAGGCATTCTCGCGCAGAGATAATGGGAGGTAGGTACTTACATTTTCATGAAAAAGCAAGAAGTGAAAAAAACGAGAATAGTACACACCTGAACGCTTCGCTTATGAGGCGTGCAATATGCAACAATTCGATACCTGAATCTTATAAATACTTTGGAAAACCTAAAAGTGCACGCCTCATAATCTTAATTTTTCACAATAAAATTGATTATTTGATAAGTAACTAATAATGTATTGGTTACTAAGTAGTTTTTAATAAATCACATAGATAGCGCTAATTTCAAAAGTACCTTCTCATGTCTTATACGCCATCTAGCGCTAATTTTGTGAAGTATTACTATATTGGTCTATAGAAGTAGTTCTCACGAAATAAGGTATAGCGCTGGTTTTAGTGTCGAGTCGAGCGTAAATATTCACTATTTTTTTGTTTATTTAATAATAATTAAACCACATCGAATCAGACCGTGAAAAGTGATAGGGCTCTTTTCGTAATCATACTGAATCGTAAAAGAAAAAGAAAGATTCGATTAGTAGAGTATTTCGGTCGTTATCGTGTTAACATACATTACCCACAACACACGGACGTCAGACAGAACTTTTTTAACAGTTTTTTAACTAGTTTAAATAACAAAAATGGCATCAAAAATATCATGAGTGTTAAAAATTGTGTTTTTTCTTGATATGTGTGTGTGTGTTGTAAGAAGAAGGGCCTACGTGGGAATGTGAGCAAAACCAAAATAATGGTTTTTGAAAGAGAAGAAGCCAGAACAGATGTTAGAGTAGCAATAGGAAAGAAATGGTGTGCTAGAACATGTGGATGAATTTGTATATCTTGGATGTGGATTCAGTCGGGATGGAAGGTACACCACTGATGTAGAGAGAAGAGTGAATGCGGGAAATAGAGTGAACGGAGCATTGGGACAACTTCTCGGCAGTCAACACCTCAGCCAGAGGGCACGTGTCGCAATACACAACGCAGTGCTTGTCCCAACGTTATTATATGGAAGCGAGAGTTGGATATGGAAAAAGGAGCATGAGAGTTAAATCAATGCGGTCGAAATGCGATCTCTGCGGAGAATCTGTGGAGTGAGGCTGACTGACCGCATTCGTAACGATGACGTAAGAGAGCGAGTAGATATGAAAGAGACTATTGGTGTAAAGATGCGAAAGGGAATGCTCCGATGGTTCGGACATGTGGAAAGAATGCCGGACGAGCGACTGGTTAAGAAGATATACAATGCGAAAGTGGAAGGATGTAGGTACAGGGGGAGACCGAGACTCACCTACCTAGACCAAATCGGTCATGTATTGAAGGAAGGTGGAGTCAGGAGTCTCTGAAACCGGCGAGCGTGTATGAAGAGAGTTATGAATGTTCAGGAAGCGAGAGATGTATGCAAGAATAGAGCCTCTTGGCACTCTGTTCTCTCTGCCTACTCCGCAAGGGAAATGGCTGATGACGCCTCATAATCTTCATTTTTCACAATAAAATTTATTATTTGATAAGTAATTAATAATGTATTAGTTTAAGTTAGTAAGTAGTTTTCAATAAATCACATAGATAGCGCTAATTTCAAAAAGTACTAATGTGGGTTTCATGTCTTATACGCCATCTAGCGCTAATTTTAAGAAGTACTTCTATATTGGTCTACCTCTGTCATTTTGCAAGGCGCCATCTGGCAATTAATAAGAACAACAATCCATGAGTTTACATATATACCTGCATAAATGCATATAATATATATAAACATGTAAAATTGAATAATTTATTAAACTGTAAAACAAAAACAATTTAAGAAAACAAAAAGACATCGCCTAGTTTCCTTACAAAAAAAGCAATATTGTGGTTCTATATATACAGCAGCAACTGAATACAACTAAAATTGCCACTTGCGACATCTAGGGCTGCATTTGACAATATCTCTTTTACTTTAAAACAGTGACATCTATCAATAGAAAAGTGCAACTTTGGACAATATTATACGACTTCTTTAAAAATCAATGAGTTCAACAAGAAATCTCTAAACCATTTATCTTCCTAACTTGGTTGCCTTATAATTTTATACTTTGTTCTAAGTGAAAACACCGTGACGCCAAGGCCACGCAATGCGGCAAAGACCGTCTGTCGGGTAAGGCCGTACAGTTAGAAATATGACGAAGCCTGAATAGTTAGACAGATGGCAGCCCATTGTACGCAACCGTCAAATAGTTCTAGTGTTGATAAATTTACATAGATGGCGTTATTTATGGCAGAGAGCGAAAAAATTACACTTGAAAATTAGTCGGCCTGTAAACTTGCATTTCAAATGAACCACATGCTCAAAAAACATTTTTTAAGTGATTTTTCAATGCTGTTACGCAGATCTGTGCAAGTAAGTTTATTAACATTTGCTTTATCTAAATACCCTATTAGAATAGACAAAAACGTACTTTTTCACGATTTTAGATTTGACTAAAAAAATCTAATCTCAAAGTGCGGTAGTGGGAAAGTCCGTCTAGTCTTGAAGGCGAAGATCGCCATATGGCCGGTCTTCGCCGTTTTCAGACGTTGCAAACCTGTTTGACTCGAGCTAATTTTTAAACAACTATGTGCTACAACATTGTTGTAAAATTACATAAAAAACGAAAATAAATAATTAAGGGAAAGTCGGGTAGCTCCGGACGGCGTGTAACCCTGGCCATTTCAATTTCTAAGAAAATAAATGCGTTGCATTGTAAATGAGTGTCCTTTAGAGTAGAAAACAAACAATTCAATTGCAACGTGAGCGCCGAGAAATGTTGTTATGAGGGAATGTTTTGTTCCCGACAAAAAAAATTCGTCGCTCCTGTTAAAATTCATTGCAGGTTATCAAGTACAATACGTAAGTGTGAATTACTTGTATATCGTTCAATGTTTTAGTGAATTTTAAATATTTAAAAGTTCTAATAGTATTTCCAATAATTGTTCTATAATTTGAGAGATATGTTTTAAAATGTTACATGAAAATGATCGGGTACCCCCGGACGTGCTAATGTTGGGTACCCTGCGAGATGTTTTAAAAAACTACAATCGTATCATTTATTATCATTTTACTTATACCTATATGGAACGTATCTTAAAATGTTGTTAATATCGTTGCAAAAAGACATGCAATTTATATCGAAATTTAAGGGAAGCACCAGTGAAAGATTAAAATGGGATAAAGTAAATTGAAAGAAGCAAGGGATGCAAAAACTGGGCCCATGAAGATTGTGTTCATATAGATGCATCGAATTTTTATTGTAGTTGTGATGTTTGTAAGGACAAATAACGTTTGAGACACCATTGATTACTATGTCTGGGGTTACCCGCCGTTTCTTGAGACGCCAAAAAATATACCAAATTTGTTCTCAGTATATTTCTTTAGAAAGTGTGATAATTGATTAGTGTTTTTTAATTAATATATTATAGCAGTCCTAATTTTATTTTAAGTGAACACAATAACAGAAATTTAGATCCTTTGTTTTTTATTTGCAATTTACTCAAGTGTCCGACGGCTACCCTATCTTCCCCTATTTATATATCATAAGTATATATGCTGCAATAATATTATTGCTATAGTTCCACATTAATTGATATTGACGCGTTTTAGTTCTTAGTGCCTACATATTGTGATTTATGTTAAATATCTACTTCAAATGAAAGGATGATTTACCAAAATAAAACATTTTTAAAGTGATGAGTTTTTATGTTTTTTACCCCTGAATGGCGAAATATGCCGAACTTACCCGATAAACGCTTCTTTATACAATATATGCCGTTTAGATCCTTCTATTTAACATTTGATGGCATACATTTTACTGCCTTTCATATATCTATTCATATGCTATGTCTATGTTCACGTAAACCGCTTCTTTATAGGTTTTTTCCTCAACAGACGGTCTTATACGACATAGCAGAAAAATCCGTCTGAATCAAGGTTTTTTAAAAACTGAGTTTGCTCGTAAAGTAACGACTTTTATGTCAATTTAATAGTTTTTTCCAATAGTCAGTTAAAGATTTTATCAAATAATATGGTGCTGCTTACTAAAAATATTCAAGAAATTATCAAAATTTGTCATCGAATGAAAATTTTAATAAAGTATGCCGACCTTCGCGACATTGACCTTAAATACAATATTCGATAATAAATAATTTCTCAAAATAAATCGTTAATGGGCTTTCATTTGAAAGATTTATGCGAATCGTGATTGTTAGAATAGAGGTAAACACTGTGCTTTTCATTACGAATACGAGGAAACTAAAAATAAAAATCATGAATTAGCTAAAGAAAAAATGAGAGACTTTAAAAAATTTAATTTGGAATCGCCGTTTTCCCGCCGATTTTGTTTTTTTATTAATTAGAATTTTATTATATTCCTAACGCCATCTGTCGAATTAAGTAGAAAACTTCGCGAGCTCTCCTAAACCACAGCTTTTTGCTAGTATTTTATAGGAATAAACTATAACAATACTATAAGCACAGTCTAAGAACCATATTCTTTGACTGTGCTATAAGTACCTAATTACTGCTACTACTACTACTTATCATCACGCCATTTCCCTTGCGGGGTAGGCAGGGAGAACAGCGCCGAGGCTCTATTTTTGCATACATCTCTCGCATCCTCAACATTCATAATTCTACCTACTAAATAATTAAAACTACTAAATAATAAATAAATAACTAATTACTAAATAAATTATAATGGCATAAGTCAGGGCTTCCCAAACTTATGCTAACTGTGACGCCCTTGGGAAGTTGCCATATTTTTGTGACGCACCCCCTGTGCCTGTAGTCTCGACATAGTTAGCGATACCATCGCAAACTAACGATCGTTATAAAATAGCAGTATTAAAAATTCAGTTACCGTAACGATGTTATCGATAAGTGTAAGTCTGTACAACCAAGTTAACGAACAAAATCGTACATTATCTTGGCTTTACGATGTCGGTATGCTAACGAAAATCGTATTCATAGTACAGTCATTTCGCAGAAAAAATACTAGTTGTTAAAAACTCTGCTTGAATTAAGGGAAAAATTGGGAGATATTACTATGAAACCTAATTAATTTTTATTAAAAATGTTTTAATTACTATGTAAGCTAGCCTAAAACTACGTAAAATTCCTTTTTTTTATCGAAAGTTTTATGTAGTAAAAATTTAAGGGACACACTTAAGAATTGTCCCACCCCTCTCCACCTATGGGGGTCATAAGAGCCGACTGAGGGAATACCGGGGGAGTGGTCAGCAGCACTCCTTCGAGTATTAACAACATCCACTGCGATCGCCAACCCTCCTGCCAAGCGTGGCGATTACGGCACTATCCCTTTCTTGGGGAGGCCTATGTCCAGCAGTGGACTTTAAAAGGCTGATGGATGGATGGATGGATGATTAAGAAAAATTTAAAAAAAGACGCAATGAACTGGGTCCAAACAATAAGGTGGCCAACCGTCCCCATCATCAGTATGTAAGCTTGTTTTTGTATTGACGTAAAAAAACCTTTATTAATCACGTTATATACGCTAATATTACATGTTCTAATACATTTTAAGCAAAATATTAGCATAACTGCAATTTCTTTTATCGTGTCATTCTTTTATCCGGCTAAAACAGGTAGTACATTTTTAGTCAACAAAGTTATAATCATAGTTATCTTTTAAAATTATTCCGGTTATCTATTGCTATCTCGACACTACATACGCTGATACTCAGACTAAGAACTACTAGACGGAGCCACGGCGTGGTCGCACTTGAAACAGCAATATTTTTTTTAAATGTTGCCAGGTTGACAAATATTTAACCATATTTGGGCAAATTAAACGATAGAATGAGGTCTGTAACTAGGTCGTAAATAAGAAACTCTTCGTAACAAATATTTTATTGAAAATCGCAACGTTTATCAAAATGATTATTTAAAAGTAAATCTGCCACCCCTTCTATTCATCCAACCATCAGTCTTTAAACGTCCACTGTTGTACATTGGCCTCCCCAAAGAGAATACCAGAACTAGCGGGCTTGTGCTGACTGCATCCAACGGCTCCCTGCCGCTTTGACCATATATTTGGTCCATCTGGTGGGAGGGTTATGTTACGCTGCGCTGTCCGATACGTGGTCGCCACTCGAGAACCTTTTTCCCCTACGGTTGCCAGTTCCTCGAGAGGTATGGCCTGCCCATTGCCACTTCAGCATGCAAACTCGGTGGGCTATGTCGGATATTCACGTTCTACCTCCGTATCCGTAATAAGAATTCGATCACGTAGAGAAACACCAAGACGTTGAGCCTTGATGCAAGATAAGTATTGCTTCTCTATATATATATATATATAAGTGGTGAAGTTAGCTATAGGACAAATACCACGACCTTATAAATTTGTGTTGCCACCTACCATTTGCGGTGTGAATATATCTTATTTAATTTTGTTTTACTCCTGGGTTTTATTTTGAAACCCTTAAATCCCAGACAGGTGTCACAAGAGAGAGCAAATTAGTTTCTCTGAATTCTAGATTATGACTACAGCGGTAGTCATAATCTAGACTACAGCGGTAGTCATAATCTAGAATTGAGATTTACTTACAAAGTTGAAGTACAAATACTTTAAAAGCTATACTTACATGAACATATTCACTGGCAATGATTTTGCTCTCAACGTTACTATTTTCTTATTATGTATAATGAAACATCAACAAAATATCGTGAAGCATATTTTGGATATTTCGTGGGTTGCCTCGTTTTCCCGTAGCATCCACCCATTTCGATCTCGCATCTGGATTAGAGGAAAACCTAAAATGGTAATTTTTTTATCATCATCTCATAAATGACATGTAAATTTATTAGTAATGTGAAAACTGGGCAAATTAAATTCGCAATAAGGCAACACCGAAACAATTCAAAGTAATAGAAATTTAGCTAGAAAACGTATTTTGCGAGTGTATCTTAGTAGCAATTATTAATTTCGAGTAAACAAGCCCATTTTATATCACTTTATAGCATTCAATCATTAAATTATTTAATTTTCGACTACATATAAATGAAATGTTATACCTGTATTTTTTAGCTATACCGAATTTTTATACAAAATGTTCGATTATGTCAGTAGGATCATCTTATCTTATCTTCTTGTTTAATGGCTCTTGTTGTGGCAGTGTGAGCACAATTTCGCCAATATCGAGTATTAATTTAAGGTAGACCGTCAAACGAAGGAAATTTGTTCGAAAAGTAGGATCATGACAGACAAAGCATTTTGACATCGTGACAATACCGAAAACTGGCCACGGCGACAAAGACAAAAATCTATGGCTTTGTCTGCTTTTTGCACCAGTAAACTCTTTGCATAGACCTCAGATCCATCGAGCTCTAATAAGGAGGAGAGGAAATGACTACAAATTTACCGAGCCAATTCTTTGAAATCCAAAAATGGCGGAATTTCCGCTAGGGAAGGGCGTAAAATATATCGCGATATCGATACTTCAGTCCTTCAAGCGATCTATAAATTTTTGGGTGGACAAAGGTTTTTTAAATTGCGTAAACCTTTATCTACCTGTACCTATTATTATATCTATGTGTGTCAAATTGCAACCCAATCAGTTCAGTTCAGTCAGTCATATGAGCTAGTGGTTGATAGATCAATCAGGCATGCCTTCTTTTTAAACAAACAGAAATTTAAGGGCATAACACTCTATTGAATAGATTTGGGTTGTAAAAAGCATAAATAAATAAATAATAATTTAATCCTGGGTCGTCGTTCATTCTAAGTCCAAACATATCTATATAAGTTTGTGATGTGACATCAGGAGAAAAAGATTTGAAATTGAGGTATTACGATAACTAAAAACAAGTATAATATTTTATTCCATCCATCAGTCATTCGACGTCCACTGCTGTAGATTATAGGTCTCCCTAAGAGAACGCCACAATAAGCGGTCCTTTTTTTGTTAACACGGTCCAAAACGCAAGTTTACGCACGTCACTGGGGTACCAACAGGATCCAGGGGTAGTGTCGGGCTTGATGTCATACAGGCTTCGATAGTCATATAGTACCATGATAGCCCTAGATGATATTCATGATCTGGTAATGAAGCCACAATCCCATCAACTTTGGAATCGTTTGATTCGTTTTGACAAGTATTTCGGTCCTAGATGATATCTAGGATAGGGTCTGATGATGATGATTTATGTCCATTTCCGTTATTGTTTACATGTCATATTTACACAAACACGCATTAAAAAGTTATTATCATTGTATTTCTACTCACAATTTTTTTTTAAGTAAATTCTTTGAATGCTAATAATAATACAATTCAAATGATTAATCAATTCGATAAATTAATAAAAAATATTTTATTTAATGGTATGCTGCTAAGTGGCTTAGCTTTTTTGCTCACCACTTCATTCCGAGCACACAAAATTAATAAATGGACGGCTTCTTCCCACTATATGAAAATTTGTGACGAATAAAAATCACAAATTATTAATGGTGGATGCTAGGTTGGAACCTAAATAGGGCAAATTAAATATTTTTAAAATAAAGGATATTTATATCAATATTTTTTAAAACATCGATATATCGATAGTTGTTGGTTCTTCCTGCATCCCTAATTGACAGCTGACATACAACAGATAAAGGCTTTGTTCCGATATACATTGCGAGCACTATGATATCACGTGATCAACAGCTTCCATAAATATAACAATTTTCACTATGGAATATTATTATTCCTTTATTTACAATTCTTTTTCCACTTAATACATTTTTAAATATAAATATATTATAAAAAATAACATAATATTTAAAAATATAAAAAGTGCGTAGACCCACCGGCAGCGAGTACAAGGACCAAACTGCCAGTGGTTAGGGTTCCAGAGACGGGAACTTCCTCACGATGCGTGCCGTGTCCAGAAGTACTGCCTTCTGTATCAGACCCTTAACCCAGCCACCTAACGCGAGCCTCTTGAGATGTTGATCGAGGCTCTTGGCTATCAGTCCGTTAACTGTAACAACTATCGGTACAATGATAGCCGAATCCACATTCCACACGTCAACAATCTCGTGCGCCAAGTCCAGATACTTCATCTGTTTATCTTTTTCGGCCTTCACGAGATTCTCGTCATGCGGAATGGTGATATCAACAATCATTGCTCGGCGCTCAGATCGATCAATCACCACAATATCAGGTTTGTTGGCCACAACAGTCCTATCTGTGATGATTGATCGATCCCAGTAATGCGTGATACGACCGTTTTCGAAAACTGGCTCAGCTGTATACCTGTAGTAAGGTACCTCGACGTCCACAAGCCCGTATTTCAGAGCAAGTTGTTGGTGGATGATCCTGGCCACTTGGTTATGTCTGTGCAAGTACTCGCCGTTAGCAAGACGAGAACAACCCGAGACAATATGCCTAAGGGACTCACCTGGACGGTGGCAGGCACGGCAGATATCGGCAGTACCGTCCCTAAGGATATGCCTCCGGTAGTTGTTCGTCATGATAACTTCGTCAGCAATTGCACAGACAAAACCTTCGGTTTCCCCAAAGAGGTTACCAAAACGTAGCCAGGACACGGAAGCTAAGAAGTCTACATCAGGCCCATGTAGGGCCCGGTAAAATCTTCCGTGGAGCTCCTTGCTCTGCCATACGGCCCTGCGTTCATCTGTACTCAGCACTACTGGTCTGCGCCAGTTCTCCTTAGCCAAGGAGAGTGGAGTGAGTCCGGAATCTACAGTGACCACATCACGATGCATATCCCTATCAGTATGCAGGAAATATTCCCTAAAGTTGCACACCTCACGATTGTGCAAGGTCTTGGCATTTAAGAAACCTCGACCTCCACACTTTCGTGGGATGTACAACCTCATAACTGATGAACGAGGATGATGCATACGATTTGCGGTCAAGAGACTGCGGACCCTTCTATCCAAGGCAGTTCAGTCTGAGTCCATTTGAGTATGCCGAAAGAGTACATAAGAAGTGGCATGACCCAGCCGTTGCAGGCGCGCACCTGATAGAAGACTACTTAGTACTTTCTTCAGGTGGCCAAAGAAGCGCTCCCGCAACGATTGTTTCATGTCCAACTCACTAATGCCTAAAGCTTGCCACATACCCAAGTATTTATAGGTATCAGTAACGAGAAGAGGTCGTAAATAAGTAGAATCCGAGAGTTGAATTCTCTCGAATTCCACTACTCTTCCCCGTTTTACATGCATGACCGCACATTTGTCTACACCAAATTCCATCCCAATCGAATTACTAAAGGACTTGGTTAACTTTAGTAACTCTATTAGTTGAAATCTGGTGGAAGCAAACAACTGAAGGTCATCCATGTAATACAGGTGGAATATTTCACGACCATCACCTCGCAACCTGTAGCCTAGCCCTGAACTCTCTAATAGTGTATTGAGAGGGTTCATGGCCAGACAAAACCATAAAGGACTCAGACTGTCACCCTGGAATATACCCCGCTCAATCCTTATAAGCTCACCGCAGCGAACCAGCGTCTGCCGACACGCTGGATAGCTAAGAGCTGTTCTCCAGTGCCCCATACATGATTCTAGGAAGGTGCATAAAGTAGGATGAACTTTATATAATTTCAGCACCCTCAAGAGCCATGTATGTGGCACAGAATCAAAAGCTTTTTTATAGTCTATCCAGCATGTCACCAAATCCTTTTTCTTACGGCAAGCATGTTGGCTAATTGCCGTATCAATAAGGAGGAGGTCCTTAGTACCACGGCGCCCACTCCTACATCCATTCTGAGAGAAAGACATGACCGAATTTGTTTCAATATGATTAGAAATTTTTGTTCTCAGAATAGATGTAAGGAGCTTATAGAGTGTCGGTAAACACGTAATTGGTCTATAATTACATGGTTCCGTGGTACTGCCTGATTTATGGAGCAAATGAGTGATGCCAGTAGTCATAAAATCCGGCAACGACCCCGATTCCACAGCCGATTGAAACTGAGAAGCCAAACGAGCGTGTGAACTTCGTAGCCACTTAAGCCAAAAATTGTGCAGTCCGTCCGGTCCCGGAGACTTCCAATTTACCAAAAAACGGACTGCACAGGCTACGTCTTGTTGTTCTATTTTGATTTGTTCCATCGCTGGGATTTGTTCACAAGCTCGTTCAACATTCTCAATCCAATCGCCCTCAGTATGTATGATGGGCACCGACCAGATGTTGCGCCAAAATTTATTAGTTGTTTCAGCATCCGGCAGCTGTACATCACACACACCTTCACGAGGCCACTCCCAGCTTCCATAAACTGACTTCTCATTTTTTTGAAACATGCGATTCACAGTATAGCGTTCCATACGTTTTTTGTATCTGCGAATTTGATTAGCCCATGCATATAGTTTTGTTTCAGGAGGTCGATGCGCTCCGTAACACGGGACATAAAATCTTGAGGCCTAATTCCAGTCCCCAAGAATGCCAGTTTTACGAAATGCATCACTCGTGGACGTGTATTGCCCATCCTGAAACAATTCAGTTTACCAATTAGCACCCTTGTCTCGGCGATACGGCACTCAATCCTGCACTGCCATACAGGTTTCGCATACAGCGGCCGCATAGTGGACTCCTTTTTTAAAATAGCGAGTCCAGCCATACGGCACGCCGCAACGGCTGTACAGTACAAGATGGAGTGTGTATCGGCAAGATTTTCACTAGTGTCTAAGTAACTAGGCAAAAGCGAATCAAGGGTACTAACCAGCTACATGTTCCTCCTATGCATGGGTAATCGAGGCAGATAGGGCCTAAATTCTATTGGTTTGAATCTATACTCACAAATCGCATATTTCAAAGCCTCTCTTACCTCATCGCAGTACTGAGTGTTGACAGAAATAGTCTCATCACCCACATTCTCTCTCTTCTTTCTCGAAGGAATGCGGGTAACATGACTAGTCCGTATAAACTCCGAGCGTAGTCGATCAAGTATGGTGTCGTCCAACATGTGAGATCGTTGAATGGCCCGTACTTGGTCCGATAGTCGCTGAGCCGAGACGTTGATGGCTGGTTCCAGGCCCTGAAACAGAAGCAGCATACGGTCACGGTAAGCGGTAAGGCAAGTTCCTCCCTCTGTGGCCCCAAAATAGGCGCTCATGACATTTTCGTTTATCGAATTCGTCCATTTCATGCGCTGCACTTTACCACTGGCAGTGGGAACCCTGTTTGAAGCCGGTGGGCCTCGGGGTGCCAAACTAGCCGGTGGCCGGCCTCGCTTTCGCCGACGTACTGGTATTGGCGACGTCGGCGCTGAGTAGTACTCATCACTGGAAGAGCTCGGTGCGTGTGGTGTGACCAGTACCGCTGGTTCGATCACTGGTGAGTGCGGCGCAGAGCTGTGTGACGAGCCCGGGGGTGGTATTTATATCATTTTGTAGATTAGGATTTTCATCTTGACGTTTGGTCTCGTGTCAAATGTCATATTGTTATTACTTTATGCTTTTCTACGTATTTTATAAATTTTCCAATAGATATAATATATAATTTGCGTTCTTTAGTTCCTTATATTTTACTGGATGTTGTTAAAAATACATAAATATCATAAAATAATATGTTTAATGAAAATCCATTTACAAATACAGTTAGCCGTTTTAGTGTTGCCAGATCTAATTATTAATCTATGAATATTATTATTATTATTGAATATTGTAAATCAAAAATACCCAAACATGGCAAATGTAAAGAAATTGTGTTTATTGCAGTGTAAAACCAATACTTTGTATGAATTGAAAGTAATGACAGATCAGTATACTGGACTGCATTCCGTTATAAACAGTAACCAGTATAGCAACTATAAACGAACGACTTTACAGAATACTAAATTGACATCACACCTTACAGTGCTCATAGTGTATATCGGAACACAACTAAATTACGCTGTCATCGTAACTATTAAGATGGCGGACGACAGCCGAAGTAAGTCACTTTTACTAGGTATATGAAAATTAGGGCGCCTCCTTCTTATTAGAGCTCAATGCCTCAGAGCCTCAGACTAATGAGATGACATAGACAGATAGACACTTCAATTTTCAAGTCGTAAATATTTTTCTCTGTACTCCGTATTAGTCTGTATCTCTCGCGCTGTCTGCTGTCTGTCTGACGTAGACATTTCTCTTCTCTTTGAATTTTCGTTTATAATTTGTGTAAAAACGGAATCCACTGATATATTAATATGACTATATAGAATATATTTTAAAATATTACTTGGTCTTCGTGTGATAATAGGGAAGAAACATTACGACGATATGGACAAAACTATGCCGACAGAATTTAAAAACAGTAACTTACATACTAATGATGACGAAAATGAGCCTTCTAGGAAAATTGCTAAATTAGAAGAACACAGCTCAGTCGTAGCAGCACATTACAATCATTTAGAAGAGAAAGGTTTGAGGGAAAGATTCAACTCACCTATATTTTACTTAAGAAATTTTAATAACTGGGTCAAAAGCGTTCTTATACAAGAGTATAGCGATAAAATACGTGAAAAAGATTACGGGAGGTCATTACGGGTATTAGATATATGTTGTGGGAAAGGAGGAGACTTAAGTAAATGGCAAAAAGCCAGAGTAGAACATGTTGTTTTTGCTGATATCGCAGAAGTATCTGTGCAGCAATGCCAAACTAGGTATGAGGATCTTCGTTCACGAATTGGACGTCTGTTCTCTGCTGAATTTATAGCGGCTGATTGTACTAAAGATAAACTAAGGGATAAATATAGAGATCCATCTATTAGCTTTGACCTAGTCAGCTGTCAGTTTGGCTTACATTATAGTTTTGAAAGCTTAGGTCAAGCTAAGAGAATGCTTACTAACATATCTGAGTGCCTAAAAGCAGGTGGATACTTTTTTGGAACAATTCCCAATGCATATGAAATAGTATCACGAGGAAAAAGGTCCCCTGACAATACATTTGGAAATAGAATATACAATATCCAACTACTATTTGATGTTGAAAAGGGTTACCCATTATTTGGTGGCAAATATGATTTTCATCTAGAAGAAGTAGTAGACTGCCCTGAATTTTTAGTCAACTTTAAATTGTTAACTATATTAGCTGCAGAGTATGGCTTGGAGCTAGTGTATAAAGCAGGCTTTGCTGATTTCTTTAAAGATCATTCAGAGAGGTATAAACAGTTATTACAAAAAATCAAATGCTTCGAAAGTTATCCCCCACCACCAGGAAAAAAGTTAATTGCTGATGAAATTGAATATGAACATGCAAAACAGTTTAGGGAAAGCAAACAAGATAAGACTGATAGAGTTCAACTTGGTACTATGAGCACTTGTGAATGGGAAGTTGCCAGTAAGTATAACTATTCAATATTCATTAACACATTCTTTTCTTTCACATCTTTCAGATATTATAACTTAAAAAACAATGGTTTACACTTTGTTGTGTCAGTGGTATAGTTTACATACCTGAACAAATTTTTCTTTAGAAAATCGAAAATATGTTTTTAATTGTGTTGTTCCCATGAGAGCAAAAAAAAGATATGAAATGCAATTTTATGATGGGTGACAATGTGTTGTCTCTGCCTAGCCCTCTGAGAAAAGGTGTGAGTCTATGTATTTATGGTGTAACATGTATTTATAATGTAGCAATTTATACATGTATATATATATATATATATATATATATATACATATATAGTAAACACTTTAAAAACAGGATTTGATAAATAATGCACTAAACTTCTCAAAGCACTATAGTAAAACTGCCACTGGTTAACAGAAACTGAAAGTAAAACTGCCACTGGTTAACAGAAACTGAAAAAAGTTAAAATTTTAATTACATTTTTTTTTTTGTGGATCACACAAAAAGTTGTCTTGTGTGGGAAATAACATTTAATTAATATTCAATTGCAAATAAAAATAAATAATCTTACTACTATGTATGAAAAAGTACAAACTTAGTAATTAAATCAAGTAAAAATAGTAATTACGCTATATTTAGTGAAGTAAATGAAAGCTTAACTGACGTGACAAATACTGCATGCAACTTTACATGTAAGTAATTATATTTTTGACATTACATTTAATCTCTCGATCGAGGCTAGATCTGTTAGCTTGTCTCATCTGAGATGCAGCCTCAGTTTTTTAAGCATAGGGCTCCGTGAAGCACCCTGAGAATGGCTGGTATATTGCATTACTAACACAAGGTCATGCCATTTAGTTAAAGTAATTAGTAATACAAAAAACATGTTTTTGAAACAAACGCCAGTGTTATATCTCTATGAAGATCTGTTATGTGGTATTAAAATATTTACAGAAAAAAAAACTTAGATGAACAATAATTAAACACAATTATCAATTCTTATTTTAGCTGTCTACATGGCTTTTGTCTTCAAAAAGCTTGCACCTGTCACCTGGGATTCAGATGGAAAACCTGTGTACACAAAATCATGTAATAAACATCAATCTGCAAATAAAAAATAATGACATGGACTAGCTGGAAAACATCCAAAATTATTTCAAAATGTACCAAATTTTTCAAATGTTTTGTAATGCAACTGTATTTAAAGTGTTGCTTATTCTTTAATTATGATTAATGATTGTCTCTAATTTTCAAAGGGTCTAGCAGTAATTCCATGGTGAAACTGCGCTACAAAACCCTATTTTGTTTGGTAGATTCCAGTGTTAATAGTAATTTATTGAAGAGATTAGTTTCAATTAATTGAATATTTACATATTTGAAAAATATATTCAGAGATAACTTTCTATCTTAGTTAATTTTGAAGCTAGGTAAGTAAAACTAAATATAAGTTAATCAACTGTATTAGGCAACATTTCGCGGAAGTCCATTGTTATTATAATAGAAATCTCCTAAAATATCCATTCTATATCAATAATTAAATAGAGATTTATTAGAATCTACAGTTTATTTTAGGTACTATACCTTTACTATTTTAGTTTCGTATTGGTCGAGCCTAAATATAAGTATTTCAAAAAAGGGAAAATAAATTTTATTACATATCTATGTATTTCATTAATCTCCATCCATCCATCATCCTTTCAACATCCAGTGCTGGACATAGGCCTCTAACGAGAGGTCTTATACTGACTGCATCCAACGGCACCCTGCTTTGATCAGATCGTCGGTCCATCTGGTGGGAAGGCCGTCCTATGCTGCGCCGTCCGATACGTAGTCGCCGCCTCAAAACTTTTTTTCCCAGCGGTTGACAGTTCGTCGGCTTGCCCATTGAAGACTTATTATTATCTTATCTCCATATTCATAAATTCAGTCACGTGAACATTCAGATGGTCAACATTCAGAGGCCACGTCTCTGTACTATATGACATCACTTGTAACACACGCTGGTTGTAGACATTCATTTTCAGCTGTGTGATATTGGACGAGAAAATCTTTCTTAGCTCCCCGAACGCTGCCGAGCCGCGTTAGATTCGTCAATGGACCACTTTGTTGAAGTTGTGCCAACCTTTAGGTTATGGACTGTTTGTCCCACTCTCATGAAGTCCCATGTAGGTAGATATAGGTTGACAACGTCGTCTCATAGTCCACATGCCGATTATTTTCTTCGATTTTCGGTGGTGGGCATCTCGGTGGAGCTTCCCTCCCACTCCGATACAAATCCCGACCATCGAACCAGCTGCTCTCCGCTGAGAACCTGATGGTTCAGAGCGCGCACACCTGTGGCCGTTGCGCTACCATCCGTATCCGGATATTTCGTCACGATGTTTAGTTTAACGTCCTTCGACTATGGTGCTACCTTCGCGACTGGATACCCACCAACCATTCATCCCTCACCGGGAGGCAGAGCTTGGATTAGGGTTATTTTTTTGTAGAGGTCCTGCGGTCCTGTCCTTTAATTTTTTTACTGGCACTATGGTCCCGCTGATTCCCCACGGCGGACGTCACGCCTATCCACTGTGCTACTTGGAGAGTCAAGTAGAGACCCGCCCCTTCTGGGATTTACTACACATACTAGAGTGCCGACGTCGCCCGAGGTACACCAACATAGAGGTATCCATGCAACCCGCACCCCGGCGTGTACAGGCCTTTTTTTTTTTTTTTTTTTTTTTTGTTTAGGCGGGAAAAAATGTACCTAACCGCACACCCCGTCGTTCGGGGCAACGAACAGGGTAGTGTGGGGCCCTCACCCACTAAAGAAACCCGCCGTGTGCCGTCTCTCCGCCTTTATTGGCGGGCCACTGGAACTATGTTACATTCCTTCGGTGGTCCGCCGGCGGCTTACCCTTTCGGGTACCCTCTACTGAGCGACGCACCCACACACGGAGCATCGCACCTTCGCGGGAGGCCTTGCGGGTGGCGGACGTTCCCCGGTCCAACCACCCGCAGCCTCAGCTAGGGCGGCATTAGGCTGCCCGCCCCAAGCCGGGCACGACTCGAGCGTGTGCTGCGCCGTGTCCTCGTCGCAGCCACAATGGTGACAGCCCGGAGTCGCTTCCCTCCTTGCAACTATGTGCAGATATCTGCCGAAGCAACCGTGCCCCGACAGCACCTGCACCAGTCGGAAGGTAAGGACTCCGTGCCGTCGCCCCGCCCACTCCTCCAGCACAGGCTGGAGCGCCCCTACGGTCCAGAGACCGGCTCGGGGCGCTTCCAGCCGTGTCCTCCATCTGGCCATGGCAGCACGGCGGGCATCGCCATGCCACCTGGCCACCTCCCTGGGTGGGGGACGACCACCCACCTCTCGCTCTTGCGACGTCCGCCGATACACTTCGGCGAGCACCTCCGCCTCCAAGTCCCACGGAGGGGTTCCGGCCAACGCGCAGGCCGCTTCCGTCGACACCGTGCGGTATCCACGTATGAGCCTGGACGCGACGACTCTTTGTGGTCTCCACAGAAGAGCCCTGTTCGGCACGTCCAGGCACTCCGCCCACACAGGTGCACCGTACAGCGCCAGGCGTGTACAGGCCTACAAGGTATGGCTACAGCTAGGTATTTATTCTTTTGATAAAAGTGTGTTGACAGGCAATAATGGAAAAAAATGCAACATTTCATGGAGGCTGTTTTTTCTTCACAACAGTGAAGCGACGTGCTCTTTTGATTTAATATTTATCGATGCAACAAAGATTAGGTATTCAACTTTATCTTTCCATGAAAAATATTAATTATTATTATCTTTATTTATTTTATTTCATTATACATTTTTAAATATATTATGAATAGAACATAATAAACAAACACTCACACAAACATACTTATAAAAATACAAACAAAAGCACAAACAATTAAACATAACAAATTTAAAAATGTATAAAATAGTAGACCACCGACATCGGGTGCAGTGACCAAGCTGCCGGTGGTTAGGGCTCCAGAGTAAGGAACCTCCTCACAATACGTGCCGTGTCGAGGAGTACTTTCATTCAAGCCCTTAAGCCAGCTGTCCAACGAGAGTCATTAGGTGTTTGGTCGAGACTCTTGGCAATCAGTCCATTAACCGATATGACTATCGGAACAATAATTGTTGAATCAACATCCCACATATCGGTAATCTCGTGAGCTAAATCCAAATACAGTAGAACCCGCTTAATACGAATGTCAGTCCCTGCAACTTGAGGCATGTTTTCATATATTTTTACAATTCGTCATCCCGTTTAATACGCTATCTGTGACAGAGAACCCGCGATGCTGTAGGGTTTTCCTGTATATTCTCCCATTGACACCAATGTTGCACGAAACCCGTTCAGTTGAATATCTTATTGAAGATGTGAATAAAAATCATACAGAGGTCCTAAGTGGCGACGATGAAGATGAAGGAGAGTCAACTCCGATTTTGTCAGCCCAGGCATCAGCAGTAGGTAAACGATTAAATTTCTTCTTTAGGGGAGTGAAGACGAGGGTAGGTACTGCAAAAGTTAAATTATATTGAAAGCCTTGTCATTACTAATGCATCAAAATCTATTTGCCAACCCCAAATACCTAAGTGATTACTTTAAGTAGGTAAGTAATGTTAATTATATTATAAATTATAATAATAAACTATGATGTAACGTAATAAATTATGTTCATATACAAAGGATAGCTTTTAAGCAGTGTCCTGGGTTTTTAATTTTTTCTGTTAAGATCATGTATAATTGGTGGGGTTGAAAAATATAATAAAAATAATTAAGTTTGTAATATTAGAATGTACCTAAGCTTAAAGAATTTATTAAAAACTAGTGTTAGTTAGTGTTTCTTTTATATTTTAGTAACTTTTTTCAACATATTTAATTTTTATATATTTTTCGAAAATTTCGGATATTTTTATTAAAAAACTTACTTAAATTTCATTTACCTAACGTGTTTTCAGAACATTTTTTTGCAACCCTTTTTCTGTCCCACTATTGGGCACGGGTCTGCTCTCGTGGTGAGAGGATTTCAGAACATATTAAGTATCTAACTAGCTGATACCGCAACTTCGTCCGCGTGGAATTTATTTATTTATCTGTTTTGCGCAGAATCCTAATTAAATCCCGTCCAAATCAGTGCAACCGTTCAGGAGATTAAAATTGAAAAAGTGTCGGTTAGAAAATCTTCAATATCTTCAAAAGTATGTCGACCTAGCTTTATGAAATAAAGACTAAACTAAAGAATAATTTAATGTGTTTAAATAAAAATAAAAGAAATTAAAAATTTAAGCTCTTTATTTTTAATTAATGTAAAATAAATAAAAATACGTTGTTTTTCCAGTATTTTCGTAAATGTAGATTGCTTACAGATGTTTTCAGTTTTTTACTTTAGTACTTTATAATATTCTGCTATTCCTCAAAAAAAAATGACAAAGTTACCTCTAAATAATTAAATAAAGCTGAAATACTCAATAAATACTTTAAATTAGATCAAGAAATTTTGAAAATATAATGATCTAAACCTAAGGCAGGGATCATGCGTTTTAAATTTTAGAAATAACCATTATTTTTAGTGTTAAAAGGAAATACCTAAAATGTCGAGTTAAATAGCCATGTGTCCTGCCGCTCGCCCTCCGCTCAGCGCTTGCCGCTCAGTCCATAGATAATTCACTTAGCTCAGTCTCTCTTCGGAGCTCGCGGGAGAAGGCCGTATCGCTACATTTAAGCACAGAACGCGGCGTAAAAATATTTATTATTTCAGTAGTTTTTTGTGAGAGACGCAATAATCGGTAATAAGATCCGAGCCGAGACCTGAGTTGGCATAAAAAATAATTTGAACACATAAACAACGAAGTGTAAATAAGTACCTACCTATCTCTGCTTGCACAAGGGTAACCTAACCAGTTGTTAATACTAACCATTTTTTTCTTAATCACAAAGTGTGAAAATGTGAAATCGTAAATAACAGTCACGAGCAGGATATGAACCTGTATCTCCTGGATACCGTCCAGATGCTTTGCCAATTCAGTAATCGTGACAATTGCTCCTGACTGCTAATTTCGATAACACATTCAAACTTAACGTCTGTGATTAATGGCATATACCTAATGCCTAAGCATGTCGAATGCTAAAAATATATATAAAAATACCTAATTTTTTTAGTCGGGATAAAATGTCCCTACAAACAAAAAAATGTACGAAGGGGGTAGTGTGGGGCTCTCACACACTAAAACCCGCCCTGCGCCCTTACCTACCCGTACTCGGTGGACCATTGGTACCGCGTGTATTCTCTTCAGTGGTCCGCGCGGTGGCAAGCCCCGTCAAGCTTTTTCTCTGAGTGACGTCCCCGCGCATCTGGGACCGGCGGCCGGTCGGAACAGAGAAGAGATCAGCCTTTGCAGCGCCTCCTTCCGCGAGATAACATTCTCGCAGAAGGCAGCGACTGCGGTCCAATACCTATCGCTGCCGACCATAGCTTGGACAACAGCCGGCAGTGACAGGTCCTCTCCAATGATTGCAACGAGATTACGGCGCTGCTCAGCCCAGGCTGAACACCGCTTGAGCGTGTGCTGCGGCGAGTCCTCGCTGCAGTCGCAGTGATAGCAACAGGGAATCTCCTCCCTCCTAGCGACCGTGTAAAGGTACTTGCCGAAGCAGCCGTGCCCCGACAGCACCTGCACCAGTCGGAAGGAGATGATTCCCTGCTACCGCCCCGCTTATTCCTCTAAAATCGGCTAGAGTACCGTGCGAAGACTGGCCCGAGCCTCCAGCTGTATGCCGATGATGGCGCGGCGAGCGTCACTCCACCATGCGCTGATTTGACTTGGTGGGAAACTTCGGCGAGGACCTCCGCCTCGAGGTCCCACGGGGGGGCTCCAGCCAATGCGCACGTGGCCTCGCACGACACCGAGCGATAGCCGCGGATTGCTCAGACCGCCACGACGCTCTATGGTCTCCACAGGAGAGTCCTATTGCGGGCGGTCAGCGACTCGGCCCACACGGGTGCGCCGTAATGCGCAAAGGGTCGTCCGCCACCCGCAAGGCCTCCCACGAAGCTGCGACGCTCTGTGTTCGGATGCGTCGCTCAGTAGAAGGTACCCAAAAGGGTAGGCCACCGGAGGACCACTGAAGAAATGCAAAATAGTACCTGTGGCCCGCCAACACAGACGGAGAGACGGCACACACAGCGGGTTTCTTTAGTGGGTGAGGGCCCCACACTACCTTGCTCGTTGCCCCGAACGACAGGGTGTGTGGTTAGGTACATTTTTTCACGCTTAAACAAAAAACAAAAATGTATGTACTTACCTACTTAGATTTTCAATTTTACTTACCTAGCAATAATGTTCAATGTATGATATTTATATATATATATATATCTATATATGAAATGAAATGGTGAAATGAAATGGTGAGCAGCGGCTTGCCTATGCAAGCCGCTGCTCACCATTTCATTTCACCGATATGAAATTTAAGAATAAACGGCTATCTCCTGCTACAGCCAAAACGCAACGACGTGCTTCATGGCCAGTCAAATGGGAGATTATGGTACCAACCCGCTCAGGCCCGATACCAAGTGAGTACTCCCATTTGGTACCCTGCCCTACCACCAGTCATGCAATGGATGATAATTGCTTACTTCCCTTAGTTGCCTCATACGACACCCGTGGGAAAGAATAGAGTGGTGACACTTGTATTCTTAGTCCGTCACCACACAGAATAATTTTCTTATAATTAATTATTGGAATAATTATATCTACTCTATTTATTGTATAGGTAGGTACTTACTTATTTTAGTCAAAATAAAAATATTATCAGTATAATCACTGCGAGCAACAGCTTCGCAAGGCGAAAGCCGAAGAGAGACTACTGAATGGAGGGTAGGACGGCGGGATACATGACTATTCTGCGCAAAAGTTTAGGTATTTCCTTTTTACAGGAAATATGATGGTAATTTTTAAAATTTAAAACGCATTAACCCTGATTTAGGTTTAGATCATTATGTTTTCAGTTTCTTTCTGGGCCTTAAAGGGTGGTGGTGAAGCTTTGGTGTTGAGCCTGGACATCGCGAAGGCATTCGACAGGGTCTGGCATAGAGCCCTTCTGTCGAAGTTACCTTCATACGGAATCCCCGAGGGGCTCTGAAAATGGATCGCCAGCTTCCTCCATGGTCGCAGCATCAAAGTCGTTGTAGACGGACGCTGCTCTGATATAATGGAGATTAATTCTAGCGGTCCTCAAGAATCGGTGCTCTCCCCAACGCTGTTCATCATGCATATCAATGACTTACTCTCGATAGAGAGTATGCGTTGCTATGCGGATGACAGTACGGGTGTTGCGCAATATACCGGCCGTCATATATATATTATTTTATAAATTGTTTTTTTTATTGAGAAAATTTTATGTAATTGTGTTTGCGCCACCCACTTACCTTATTTTAAGTCTTCCACTTTACTATATATATATATTTACATCACGCTAGAAATGTGGCTTCCTTTCATTTCAAATGGTTGTGACGTCCACCACTTCTAGTTGCTGTAACGGAGTGCTTTCAGCGAATACTGACAGATTCCTAACCATCAGACTTCCAGTGTATATCAATTAAATTACGTTTACTTTTCGCACCATCCTACTTCCTTTGAAATGCGACGTTGCCAGCTTTACTATGAATGAGTACGAACAGTCATTTATTCGACATAAATATAGCAATATTCGACACAAAACACGACATTCACATTTTAAACAATATCAATATTTTTATAGTTTTATATATTTTTTGAGCATTTGAAATACTTAGCCACATAATTACACAGTGTGAAAATTAAACACAAAGTGAAAAATGTGTAATCGAAAATAACAGTCACGAGCAGGATTTGAACCTGCATCTCCTGGATACCGTCCAGATGCTTTGCCAATTCCGCTATCGTGACAAATGCTCAGAATTGCGAATTTCGATAACACATTCATTCTTAATGTCTTGGGCGTGCGCCTGCGCCAATATATAAGTAAGAATAATTGTGGGTTTGCGCACCAAAGACATACCTTTTTTTTCATTAAGGCGACAAAAAATTTACGTAACGGACGAACCAGCTAGTTTGGGGTCCCCACTCACTATATAAATCCACCGTGTGCCGTCTGTCCATCTGTACTGGCGGACCACTGCCACTGGAAGACATTACTTCAGCGGCCCGCCGGGGGCTTACACTTTCGGTACCCCCTTTGAGCACTTTCGCAGGAGTCATTGTCAGTAGTGGATGTTCCTCGGCCTATCCACCTGCAGCCTCAGCTAGGGTGGCATCCGGCGTAGGTAAGTACTGTTGTGTCTGTGCCGTCCTAGTTACGGGTGGAGTTCGGGTCAGCGATGGGATTTACTTCCCTGGCCCTCCCCCGCATCCTCCTGCAAGATGACAATCTCCCAGAAGGTCGAGACCGTGACCCAATTCCTGTCCATGCAAAGCATCGCTCTGATGACGCTCTGCAGCGAGAGATTCCTAGCTATTGATGCGACGAGTACACGGCGTAGCTCGGCCAAGCCGGGCACAACTTGAGCGTGTGCCACGCCGTGTCTTCGTCGCAGCTGCAATGGTGACAACATCCCTCCTTGCGGCTATATGCAAGTATCGTCCGAAGCAACTATGGTCCGAGGCAGCACCTGCACCATTCGGAACATAAGGGTTACCTGCCGTCGTCCAGCCTACTCCTCCATCAATGACATACCTAGATATCTATAGTTATCACATACTATAGGTACTTTTACAATATTAGAATGTATGGGATTTTTTTGTTAAATCGGCTGATAAATACATATATACACAGGTGCTGACTTAGTAGTTATCTGTGTGCGCTCGCGGCGGCGTACCACACGCAACTTTAAATTCAATATTGCTTGATGTTAAACGTCCGTATGTCGCAATATACGGACGTCCCATCTTTTACAATATAAATAGTTTATGTTCAACCGACGTCCTTAAATATCGTTTTTAAAAAAGGTTATTCACACAATTTTAATGTAACAACTATGTATAGCATACGGACGTCTAATGTTATCCAATATGAATAATGATAAGCTCAAAGGACAACCGTATATAACCTATATTTATTATTTTCTAAAAAACACCCTATTTGTCGCAACACACTTAGGTATTTAATAGGGACATTACAAATTGTTAACGTGAGGACGCACTAATACTTCATTTTCAGTCTTTGCACTAGATTATACCACATACGAGAAGATTATGTCGATCAGCATTACAATTGTGTTCGGACGCCAAGTTTTATGGAATATGAATCGTATATCGTCAGTGATATTCTGAAACCGCGGAACTAACAGTGTCTAAAACCGCGTATTTACAAAAGTAGCAAAATCGAGATTTCGCGGGCTTAGCTTCGTAGTAGTGATTGGCTGCGTTCTGTTATGTTGGCCGAGCCGATTATCCAATAGGAAGCCGTGAAATCGAATGTCTTTTAAACCGCGTAACGTCAGGTGATTGTTTATTGTGCCTAAAACCGCGAATCTGCGCATCATAACATAGAAGGTGTGTTTGTTTAACGAAGCGTGCGTGAAATAGTGTGGTTTTAATTATAAATGCTACAATAACTGGTAAGTGAACACAATAATCCCATATTATATTGGTTAAGTTACTTTTTAGGATAGTTTGTTATTTGAATTATTAATATTTACCCTAAGAAAACGTCTTTAACTATTTCAATGTTAGATACGCGGTTTTAAAACTCATAACGTTTTTCGTTTTCTGTTACATACGCGGTTGTAAAATTTATGTACCTACTCGTAATTTAGGTTAATTTCTTGTATTTATTATCGTAAAAGTACACTGCGACTGGATGTGTCTTTACTAATACCTACTAGTAGGTGATAATAGTAGGTAGGTGATAATAGTAGGTAGGAGGTAAAGTTTTTCTGTTTGTAAAAAGTTACTATTTAATTATAGTTTTGGTAACTGACCCTACCTTTGTTTTTTTTTAGTTTACGTCATGGACCAAGAAAATGAATGTGCGGATGTGTCTGTTGTCACCTTAAGAGATCTAGCAAAACGTCGCGCTGAACTTGTGCGTAAAAAGCAGCTCATCTTGGATAAACTTAATAATACCAACTCACACACCCCTCAAACATTAATTGAACCGTCTCCAGCGACCCAACTGCCATGTTTCCCAAATGCCTCTACATCCGAAAATGTTCATGATAGCATTGCAAACTGTGAAACTCTGACAACAGTTTTTGAGCCTTCTCCTTGCCCCAGCGCATCATCTATGATGATTTCAAATATTCCAGAAGCTTTAGATTTTTCTTCGGATCATGTAGATAATGATCCCATTACGTTCCATTATCCGAAATTACAAATTTACAGCCTATTGCTACTCCATCTGATTCTATTTCTATTGAAAACGTTGAATGGTATGTGGAGAGAGAAATTGAGCCTGAAGTGGCCAAAGAGTCACGTACAAGAAAAAGAAAGGCTGATCGAAGTTCGTGAGCAGTATCAATTAATAAGAAAAATAGAATGTTAGGCAAAGAGTACATAGGCTTAAAAAAAATTTATAACCTTATTCAGAAACAAAAAAACCTAAAAGAACAATAGGTACTAAATGTAATTCAGCGTTTTGTAATAAAAGCAAAGTAATGTATTGCTCACAATTAAACGAAGATTTACAAAAACCTATATTTGAAGATTTTCGAAGTAAGTCGTGGCAAGAAAAGAAAATATTTGTGATTTCAATGATTGAAAAAGTACCTGTTCGAAGAGGGAAGAAAGGACATAACTCTAGACGTTCCAATACTAAATTTTACTATCTACAAGTCAATGGGAGGAAAGAGAGAGTTTGCTTGAAAACGTTTCTAGCTACTTTGGGTGTAAAAGAGTGGACTGTACGCTATTGATTAGGCGAAGGAAGAGGTGATGCTCGCTCTAATACAAAACTTACAACAAATTTAAATACTACCGCTACTCAAGATTACAGTACAAGCAAAAAATCGTCTGTTAAGGATTACCTGAATTTATTACCGAAGTTACCATCTCATTACTGCCGTAAATCAACCACTAAACAATATTTGGAACCTATATTTCAATCAAAATCTCAGCTATATAATACGTACGTAGAATTTGCATCATCAATGTCTAAGCCAGTAGCTTCAAGAAAGTTGTTTTGTGACATCTTAGATGAACAAACCATTGCACTTTTTGCACCCAAGAAAGATGCATGTGATTATTGTTGTTCATATAAAGCCGGCAACGTTTCTGAAGAAGATTACCAGAATCACATCCACCTGAAAGAATTGGCTCGAGCTGAAAATCTTAGCGACAAGCAAAGCGCTCAAAGAGGACTTCTTCATGCTGTGACCGCCGATTTGCAGGCTGTTAAGCTGTGCCCTTCGCTAGCAGCTAGTGCTTTATACTTTAAGACCAAATTAGCTGTGCACAACTTTACTTTATACGATATTGCAACGGGTCATGTAACTTACTACTGGTTCAACGAAACAGCCTGTGATTTAAAAGCTACCACTTACGCATCTTTTTTTATTGATTATTTGACTAAGTTATTAGAAGAAGATTGCAGGGATGTTGTTATCTGGACGGATGGTTGCACTCCACAGAACAGAAACTCAATAGTTTCTAATGCCCTTCTAAGATTAGCAATAGACAAAAATACAACAATTACACAAAAGTATCTGGAAAAAGGTCACACTCAGATGGAGGTTGACTCCGTACACTCAGTGGCGGAAAGAAAGCTGAAAAATTTTGAAATTTTTCTTCCATCTCAGTATGCCTCAATCACAAAAGAAGCCAGGAAGCATCCTTCTCCATACCAGGTGTTTCAACCAGATTTCACCTTTTTTAAAGACTACAGTCTAAAAGAATACCAAATTTATGATTCCATTCGTCCTGGGCGTTCTGCGATTGCGTAGTGGATCTAAGGGTTTTAAGGTATAATCCTAACGGTACAATAGAGTTTAAAAAACATTTTATAGATGATTTCAGCCCATTTCCTCGGAGACCGAAACCTATTTCAGCTGTAGTAAATAATGTACCTCCCCTGTATTCCTCCAGACTGCCTATATTAGACAGTAAGTATCAGCACTTACAGCAATTAAAGAGTGTGATACCTGCAGATTGTCACTGGTTTTACGATAATTTACCATTTAAGAAAAAGTAAAGTTTTATTGATCTCATTTTTTAACAAAGACCTCAAAAAGCAATTATTATTCTACTCAGAAGTAATATTTTTATACATTTTCTTTATTCATTTTTAGTTTTAACTGTTAATTAGTAAGTATCCTACAACAAGGTATTTTTAACATACTAAGCTATAAAGAGCTATTATTTTATATTATGGGGATTTATGGTGTTATTTTCTTGTATATTGTTGATTAGCTAATGTACCGATGATAATTATGTGCCAAAGATTAAACTAAGAAGTTGACTGAATAAATAATAAGAAGATTTTGATTGTATTCTTTTGTTTTAATTCGCTAGGCAATTCCGCGTAAGTGACATAAAAAACTTATTTTGATTTTATTTGTGATGATTAATCCGCGAAAGTCGATTTTCTAATTCATTAATACATATTTTACATAACTAATGCCTACAATATTAAGATTAATAATTATAATTTGTCTATTTAAAAGTTTAAACAATAGAAAGTCAAGTGGTTTAGTAATTATTACGTTTTTCCTCGTTCCTATAAAATTCACTGTACCTACCATACGCGGTTTTAAACACTGTTAGTTCCGCGGTTTCAGAATATCACCGACGATATATAACAATTCATGATTCGGCCGTGTGGGGCTATAGCTAAAGCCGACTAAGGGATTACCGGGGGACCGGGCAGCAGCGTTCCCCTGTGTAATAAAAACATCCACTGCGATCGCCAACCCGCCTGCCAAGCGTGGCGATTATGGCAATATCCCCCACATGAGTGCACACAATACATCGGCCCCCAGTCACGGCAGCTCCGCTATTCCGTGGCCTAACGGTAGTGAGCCCGGTAACGACGGAGCAGTGTTTGCTAAAAATCCCTGGTCGCGATCTAGCTACCATAAACGACTTCTGGCCCTGGTAACACACAATGTAAGGACACTGAGGACTGACGAGAGGATCAGCGCGCTGGAAGAGGAATTGAGCAAGATCCGATGGGACATTGTAGGATTATGAGAAGTGCGAAGACAGGGTGAGGGCACGATAATCCTTCAGTCCAAAAACTTGCTCTTCCACCGGGGGGCCACCACCAGTCTCAGGGTGGTGTCGGGTTTATCGTTCGAAGGTGTCTCATAGGCAACGTGGAGAAGATTGAGAATTTGTCGAGCAGGGTAGCGTACCTTGTCTCTCACTCAGAATAACCAAACGGTATTCGCTGAAGGTCATACAGGTTTACGCGCCGACCTCGACACATTCCGACGTCGAAGTGGAGGCCCTCTACTAGGACATCTCGAAAGCCATTCACGCGCCTAAAAGTCACTTCACGGTGGTTATGGGAGACTTTAACGCAAAGTTTTATTGAGCCGCGGTCACTGCCTTCTGCGAGGAAGGAAAGGTGTATCACACGCAACTTGAAATTCAATATTGCTTGATATTAAAAGTTCGTATATCGCAATATACGGAAGTCCTATCTTTTCCAATATAAATTAAATAATTCACACAATTTTTAATGTAACAACTATGTATAGTATACGGACGTCCAATGTTATCCAATATGAATAATGAAATGCTCAATCGACAACCGTATATAATGTATATTTATTATTTTCTTAAAAACACCATATTTTGCAGGTTTTCCTCACACTTAGGTATTTAATAGGGATAATTACAAATTGTCAACGTCCATCCATCCATCCATCAGCCTTTCATCGTCCACTGCTGGACATAGGCCTCCCCAAGAGAACACCACAGAGAACGGTCCTATGTCGCTTGCATCCAACGAATGCCTGCGACCTTGACCAGGTCATCGGTCCACCTGGTGGGAGGCCGTCCTACGCTGCGCCGTCCAATACGCGGTCGCCACTCGAGAACCTTTCTTCCCCAACGGTTGTCGGTTCGTTGAGCGATGTGACCTGCCCATTGCCACTTCAGCATGCTGACCCGGTAGGCTATGCCGGTTACTCCCGTTCTCCTACGGATTTCCGTATTACGGATCTTATCACGGTGAGAGATCCCAAGCATAGCCCGCTCCATGGCAATGAATTTGAGCCTTGATATAAGGCCAACATTCGTCTCTCTCTGTTCCATAAGTCATCACCGGTATACCGGTCATGCAGAATCCGGTCTAGTCCAAGAGCTTGAAGACATCATCCAATGCAGTGGTGATGAGTTTCGGGGACATAACGTCTCCCTGTATAACACCTTTCTGCAGCTGGATCAGTTTCATATGCGAAACTTCTGTAATTAAAAGGCGCAACTCCATCGAGTTAGGGCTCGTTTGAAATGTCTTGACTTGTACTCCAGACCTAGATGATATCCAGGGTCTGATGAGGGACTAAGAAGGAGGCCATAGGAACTCCGTTATAAAACGACATAGCTCCATCGAGTTTGGGCTCGTATGATTCGTCTTAGCGAGTACTTTGTCTCTAGATGATATTCAGGGTCTGATGATGGAGCTGGAAGGTGGCCACAGTAACTCTGTAATGAAACGACCCAAACCCATCGAGTTTATACTCGTTTGATTTGTCTTAAGTACTTTGTCAATTTATGATCATTTTATTTCTACAAAATAATTTTGATGTTTTCACATCTGGTAGACGTCCCGCGACGTCTAGTTTTTTTCTATCATATTATTGGGCACGGGTCTCCTGTAATGGTGAGAGAGATAAAGCCACAGTCCACCACGCTAGCCCAGTGCCGGTTGCCAGATTTCACAAGCCGTCGAGAAAATCTCTCTGTTATGCAGGTTTCCTTACGACGTTTTCCTTCACCGAGCAGTGATAAATTGTAAACGAATACACACATAATTTCGAAAAGTCAGAGGTGTGTGCCGCACGAGGTCCATCCGAGTGGTATCGAGTTCGATTCCCAGTCGAAGTGGACCTGTTCTTGCAGCCCTTGGTTCTAGCGCTAAGCTTTACTGCAACCCCTGTTCGTTGCCCCGAACGACGGGGTGTGCGGTTAGGTACATTTTTTCCCACCTAAACAAAAAAAAGCTTTACTGCAACAGATTAGGTCATGGACGTACATGGATTAGGTTAATTTTATCACATCAAAACCAGTCCTGGATTAGCCCAATAAGCTTAGGGCATCCCGTCTAGGGGGGCACCAGAGACGACTGACAAAAAGAAACGACCCCACGAAAGTTAAAGCAATTCCAAAATCCGCGCGTTCTAATTGTCGTTGACGTTTGGTTTGGTCGTAAATAATGGATAACCCATTAATCGCATTTAATCGGAGGTAGCCCTGTGGGCCTAGCCAAATTGCATTCTACGATCGCTAACGTTAATAGAAAACTATTTAAATGTATGGGAATTTGACATCTTTAACCATAGATAAAGAACCTACATTTATCCATGGCCCAATAATACAGGCCTGTTCAAATCGTTGACAGATTGCCGCAACTACGTCATAATGACGTCACATCTTCCTTGCCGTTTTTCAAATAAAATTATTTAGGGTAAATAATAACAGATGACAGCATTTTAAAAATAATAATATCAATCATTTACTCATCAAAAACGAATGTTTAATTGTTTACAGTAATTATAATTTCTGAATTTCTAGTCTATATTGGTTTATTTTTATAAAAAGGAATCTTAGTTATTAATATGAGCAGAATCGTAGTTATTAGTCTGGCAGCATATCGTGGTTGTTGTATATGACAGATACATGTCAACTATCGCTTTTAGCCGTTTCTCTTTCAAACCAACGAGAAAACTAGCTCGTACTCTTTCTGTTAAGATTGAATCTCAAAGTTTTTCCAACCATGGTGATATGTTACATGAAAAATATATAAACTAATAAGTGAAACAATTTTAGGTACTCCTACAATTGTTTCGTATGGTGATTGAGAGCGCTGAGGCCCTCCTTATCCTCTCCTTGTTATCCTTCCTTTTCACTGCCTATCACTTTCCTTAGAGCAGGCGTCGCGTGAGTGATGCCTCTGGTCATCTGGTGTTGCTAGCGTCTATAGGCTACGGTAACCGCTTACCATACGGTGGTGGGTATTATAAAAAAAAATAATGCTGGTTAGAATGGAGAATAGAACGTTTAAATAGAAAATTTGGAAACAGGCTAGAGGCTAATTTATAAAGTGCCTTTACAGAAAGGTATTATAATATCCAACCAGCTCATGGCGATAAATTGGAGTATATTTAAAAAAAAATTATAATTTTCTACACCAAATAAAAATTTTTCTAATCCAAGTCACGTTTATAACTCGCGACTCATCTTCAAATTTTTAATCCTTACTATTCTGAAACCACCCGGACGGAGTCGTGGGTAAAGTCTAGTTTAATATATTTTAGCTTTTATAGACAGTAATACTTTTTTATTTCAGACTTCTAACCTTTACGAAGTTTGTGGGTAAATTGTGGGGAAAAATATTTTGAGAGCCAATGCTGCCCTGTTGATGACGTATACACGGCACAATTTTGTATGTCATTTCGCGATTTGAGCAGACCTGTATTATTGGGCCATGCATTTATCTAAGCCTATATCTATAACGCTAAGTCACGTGACGTTAGAGATGTCAAATTTTCATACATTTTAATAGTTTTCTATTAGCGTTAGCGATCATAGAACGCAACTTGGCTAGACCCACTGATGTCAAGCTGCAAGAAAATCGACTTTTTATTTTAGGGTTGCCAACGGTGTGAAAATGGTAGACGTATTCGTATTTTTTTTTAATTTTACATCTTTGCATGTGCAAAGATGTAAAATTGTTCATTCGGTCACAAGGTAACATATTTTTATGTACTTTTTTTTCTATCAGGCTCTTGGATACTTGTATTATTTTATTAGTACTAGACATTATTAATGTAAAATATTGTCTAACTTTACACCTTAAGCATTTAGTAAGTGATCTTTTTACATTATGTAAAAATTGTAACATTGAAAAAAAAATGTACTATGCTATAGCTGCCCATTATCTTAAAAAAATGCCTATTTTATGTAGATTCTAAAAAGGTGTCATACATGAGTACTTTACTACCAATATTAATTACACAAGCGAAAGAACTTAGCAAGATCTAAAATTTTGATTTAAAGAAATGCGTCAAATCACAATGATTTAGGCTCCTAAACCTCATAACATGATTTAATTCAATAATAATTCTCTAACTTATCACTAAATTGTCAATTCAAGGTTTAACTGTGCCACAGAACTGTTTGGTCTTCTGGCCTTCCTTAAGAACGTCTCCGATCTGGTCAAATTACGTTCGCTTAGGTCGATCTCTACCAACTTGCCTATTCACAGTCGCCTTGTATATCTGTTTCGTTAATCTTCTTCCATCCATCTTCTCTAAGTGTCCGAACCACCTAAGCATTCCTTTCTCTATTTTTGTTACTACATCTTCTTTCACAAAACAGCATTCTCGCATTTATCGCTTTATCCATCAGAGTCACTCAGGCTATGCTTCTCAGTCCTCTCATCTCCACAGCATTTATCATAGCATATTCTTCGGCTATGCCCAACATTCACTACCATACATAAGTGTAGGGCTAGCACTCCCCTGGCTGTACGCCAGTCGTGCCTTTTTTGACACTTTCTGACTGTTCAGAAAGCCATGCAGAGATCTGAGTTACCGTACTTGTTTCCTTTTACTATGGCTGTAGCGACTGGATTTGGACAGCGGTCGATGCTAGGACGTCCAAGATGACATCATTTTGGTCTCTAACGGTGAAGAAGGTCAGGGAGGACGATTCTTCCGCTGACCCGAACCATAGGTGCGAGCGGAGGCCAGTAGCTAGCTAGAGAGGCATCAGGAGCACATAGCGCCTGATGCCACTCTAGCTGAGCCCGCAGGTGGATGGACCAGGAAACGTCCGCCACCTGCAAGGTCTCCCTCAAAGATGGGACGCTCCGGTGTGCGGAAGTGCCGCTCAGTAGAGGGTAGGTCCCGAAAGGGTATTCCACCGGTGGACCACTAATGTCACATAGTTCTAGTGATCCTCCAGAACAGGCGGAGAGACTTCACACAGCTGGTTTATTTAGTGGGTGAGGGCCCAAACTTCCCTTGTCGTTGTCCCAAACTGAGGTATGCGGTTAGGTAAGTAGTTTTTTTTCGCCTAAACGAAAAAAAAAGAAAGATTTTAGTTTCTCACCCGCTGAAAAAACTTTTTCTCACCCGAACAATACAATTTCTCGCTGGTGGCCATGCGAGCTGCTATAGGTATCCAAGTTTGGATAAATGTTTTCTAAATTACAGAATTTAAATTCGAAAACAGTTTCGCAGGAACGAAAACAGACTTACTCGCATTAACTGTCCGGGTGACTTTTCTTTTGTTGTGTGTGTAAATAAATTCGAGACGGAGCCTTATTTGCCGCCCCCTAAAATCTGCCGCTCTAGGCTCTAACCTACTCAGCCTACTGGTAAATCTACCAAGTTACCTTAATCCGGCACTGATTAAAACCATTTTTAATCGTTCATAATATTTATTAATTAAACTCGTAAATAATGTATTACTTACAAAAAAATATTTCGTATATTTTTTTCATATCATTTATACTCTTGATTTATGTATTTTTTCCATTTATACTGAGATGTGACTACTTTGCACTGGCAGCCCAGTTAATTGCCTTCAGAACAACGTACAGTTGAGACTAGACATGTGAACCAATCACAAACTTCAGTGCCGGTTTTAAACCGATACTTTAAAAAAACAGTCATAAGGGATTTTTTTATTTGTTTTTTAACAAAAACAAGCTAATAATGATACAATAATATTCAAAACTTATAGTATATAATTTTTCCTATACACTGTAGGCCGAGATTCCGAAGAAACATCATTTCGTATTTATTTTATAAACTTTTTTTTCTAATGCCGAGAAATCAAGTTTTGCTAGCTGTCGGATTTGTCGCTAGCGACATTTTAGAGTATACCGCACTTTCGTGTTCGGCTTATGTGTAAACTCATTTGGCCTCAATTGATCTGTTAGACCGACGCTGGTATAGCAACTATTCGCGTAACTATAAAATTATAATAATACAAAGTGTACAATTGAAAATAACAGTCACCAGCAGGAACTTGACTGTTATTTTCGTTTTCACACTTTCACACCTTGTGTTAATGTATATTGCTAAGCAAGTCAAATGCCAAAAAATATATCAAAATATCATCAAATTTAATGCATTTTACAATGTGTGCCTTATTTAGAATAATTTATTATTGCACATGTTATATTACATACCCAGGTGAATTACGAACGAATTAGTTTACTGTTGGAGGAAGAAAACTGACTCCAGCTTTGAAGATAATGCAACAGGGCAGGCTTTTCTCCGTACAAGAAAATATCTAATTACAAGGAGGTGATGGATAAAAGACGTAGATGAATTAGAAATCAAAGATCTCTATTTAACTCTGATAATAATTAATTTGCCGTGTGGGCCCGGCACCAAGAATAGCTCCACCCCGTCTCTTCTTATGGGAGTCGTAAAAGCCGACTAAGGGATTACCGGGGGACCGGGCAGCAGCGTTCCCCTGTGTACTAAAAACATCCACTGCGATCGCCAACGCGCCTGCCAAGCGTGGCGATTATGGTACAGCCCCCATTTTGGGGAGGCCTATGTCCAGCAGTGGACGATGAAAGGCTGATGGATGGATGGATGGAATAATTAATAAATAATTGTAAAACTCCTTAACTCAATTTTGAAATAAAACTTCGTTTACGGAATCTATCGCGTTTACTTAATTTTACTACTATCCCGACGTTTCGAATACTAGTAGTAGCTTTTTAGACTTAGCTTCTGGCAAAATCAATATATTTAATAATATAAACTAATAATCAGAATGTCCTTAACTCAATTCAAGTATGGCGATGGGATACATAGAAATAATTGCAGGCTAAAACCTAGAATAAGGTGGATTACCATTATTTTGTAAAAAAAATATTGTTACCCTTATTAGCAAAATAAATACTTGATTGATTGAAAAGCTTTATGGTGATTTTTTTATTACAAAAAATAATTTGATTAATTTATAATTTTTATAAGAAAATAATAGTCTTTTAAAAAATATTTATGACCCAGAAAAAAAAAAGGCTGATTTATGTTAGATTGTTACGTAATACTTTTGCATTCTTTAGATACCTTAGTCTTAAAAATATAGTATCCACATACAAGTAGGTTTTCATACTACTTAATACCTACATAAAAATTTGGGTTTCAAACTTTCGGTCCGCGAACCGTGCGTATAAAAGTGCCACAAAAATTGGCGTGGCTATTAGAAGATTTACTTAGTCTGAATTGAAAACGTGGTGTGAAGTTAACTTTTCGTATTGTGGTCATACTTAAAAAAAAGGTTAAGGTGATATTATATTATAATGCACAAACCTTTCTTGAAAATATATCAAAATTACCGTGAAAATGTTTTTAAAATCCATCGCCGCGTGGCTTAGTACAAGTAAGCCTAGAAACAAAACAGACGTGGACAGTGACTCTATTTTAAATACCTACTATATAATTTAAAAGTATTTATATATTCGATACCGGTTTTCCTGACTGCAATCTGTTTTTATCGGTTCTGACAACTTGGTTTTATAAATTTATACCGGTTTTCTTCAATTCATTTTCATTCGAGCCATTGAACCAACGCACCTGAAGTTTTATCTGTGTGAAGTAGTGGTGGTTAATATATCATATAGCAACATTATGCACCCTGCTTAATATACATAACATATAGCAAATGATATCGTGGCTCTTTCTTCTTGCTATATGCTTAATCGCACTCTGAACATCGCGCGTCACAACGCATCGCACAAAAGGCAAGTAGCGGTTGATAAGGTAGAAGCTGCGAGTTAACAGTCTCCGAGCTTGCTTTATTCGCGTCCGACAGACATAATAGGAGTCGGATTGAGCCGTGAGCTAGTCATTTTGTTGTTGAGCTATAGCTCATCGGCTCAAATCCGTGTGATCTGATTCATTGAGCTGGTTCAGAGCCGAGTTACACACCTCTACGTCCGCCTGCCGTAACAAACACACTAAGCATAATAAAAAGCATACTTTAAAAAAGCACGTAAAATAACATGCTTAATAAATAAAGCATATCACATTAAGCAAGTTATTGCCATATAGCAACGTCGAACACTACTGGTGTGAAGTCCGGAGGAATTGAGCATGCGCATTCGCCACTTCTCGGCACTTAGAGAATTTGCGTTCGTTCAGTCAACCGGCCTCATGTAACATCATTTGTGTTAACGTCGGTAATACGTAGGCAAAATGAGTGTCGAAAACCCAGCCAATGATAATGATTGTGATTCGGTAAGTTTTCAAATTAATGCAGCTAGTGATTATGTATCTTTTCTTATAACTTTTATGTCTCATGAAAATATGAGTTTAGCTCTTTACTGATGAACACGACCACACTCGAACCGAAAATTTTCTAAGTCCCAATATGGCGTCAACTACAGTGTTGAACGGGCAGAAGCTATGCGTCGATTTTAAAACCTGATAAAGATATGACACGCTTTTTGTTATACCTATTATCAATAACGATTAATTAATTTTAATTTATAATTTAAAGTTCTGCAATGTAAAAATCGGTTATAATATTATTTACAGGGCAAGGTAAATGGCAATAAAAATGAGCATATGAACGGTATCCACAACGGATATAGTAGTTCCGAGAAGAGTAAGTCGAGCCACAAATCGTCTAGTAAGGATAAACACAGAGATAAGGATAGGGACCACAAGAGCTCCTCCAAACACAGCAGGTTAGTTATTCCAGAAAGTTCTATTTTAATATAAAGTGTTATGTTTATTAAAGGTTATGTGATCATTTATTTTATAGGGACAAAGATAAGGACAAACATTCTAGTAGTAAAAGTCATAGCAGCTCACATAAGTCCAGCAGCAAAGATAAAGAGCGCAGTGATAAAGAACGTGATCGTGAGCACACCAGTAAAGACAAAGATAAGCATCGTAGTGAAAGAGACAAGCACAAGGATAAAGAGAGAAGTGACCGCGATCGGGACAAACAAAAGAGTAGCAATGACGAGAAGAAATCTTCATCGAAGGACAAAGAAAGAGATCATAAAAGTTCCTCTAAAGACCATAAGTCAAAAGACAAGGATAGAGACCGAGATAAAGACAAGCTACGAAATGACAAGCATCACAGTGATAAAGAGAAGCATTCAAGTTCCAAGGATAAACACAGGTGGGATTCTCATTGGGTATCTGTAAATTAAAAAGTAAAACTGTCACCTCTGACATCTTTAAACTGATTTATATAAATTAAATTTTTGTGTTCTACATTACTACATTTTAAAGGCAATAGCTAAATTGCTTACTAATTAGTATGGATTCTTTGCAATGGGCCTTATAATTCAGTGTTTTGACCCAATCTTTTTGGTCTTTCATAGAAAATTCATAATTACACAATTTATTGTAGACACCATACTACTTGAGATGAATATGATATTACTCAAAATTAGTTCATGTTTTAAAAATAATATTAATAGTTCTTTCTCCTCTAGCTCTAGCAAAAAAGAGAAGAGCAGTGGTGAAAAATCAGATAAAATTAAATCTGAAATAGATAGTCAACATGTTCCTGTTAAAAATGAGACAATAACGGTCAGTATCTATAGCAGTATTGTTTATATAATGAAATATATATAGCTAATATAATCTTTTATGTAGGTTGATCAAAATATAAAAAAAGAAATCCATGAGGAAAGCAATGATTACACTGGCTTGAACACTACAGCATCTTCCTGTGATTACTCACTGTCTCAATTTAAAGATGAACCACTCTCAGAATTACCCCCTGAGGAGGATAGTGAAGAAGATTCACAGGTAATACTAATTATTTCTTTAATAATTAAGTTTGTAATAATTCAATTATTAAATTCTGTAATGTCAAACAGTCAGAGCGCAAAGGTCAAAAACGCCGTGCACCAAGTGAAAGTGAAGAAGACATTCCATTATTACAGCGAAAAAAGTCTAAGAAGAAGATTAAGAAAGGTAAATTTATGCTGTCACTATTCTTGTATGAAATTAAAGTAACAACACTAAATATTTCAGCAGTTGTTGTATTGTGTTAGATAATTCATAATTTGAGTGAGTGTTGTGGGTTTGATTCCCACACAGGACAATGCTTTATGTAATCTACAAATGGTTGTTCTGAGTCTGTGTGTACTTTGTGTCCGTGAAATTATATGTTTGTGAAGTCCCCTGCGATACAAGGATTATTCCTTAGTGCAGGCTTGAACTTTCCACTCAGTTTATATAGGTACTTGACATTTCAAATGTTATACTTGCAAAATAAACTAAAGAATTAAAAAACCCTCAGATATAACTGAATATTTTATGTGTAGAACCTGTTTATGATGATGATGATGATGATGAAATGGAAGTAAAGCCCAAAAAGAAAAAGGTGAAGTCTGAAAAGTCTAAACCAATAAAGATGAAAACTGAACCGGATGAAGGTCCAAGTCCAACAAAACGTAAGAAAAAAAATGAAGAAGACCAAGAAGTTTGGAAATGGTAAGTAGAGCCAAGGTTAACTCGGCACAAAGGTCAATAAACTATACCAGTAGACATTGCACAAATAATACCAAAACGTTACGGTTCTTATATGGGTCACTAGATGGCGGTTACAACAATGTGTGACTTGACATTTGGTACATTTAGAGGTTATGACGAAAATATGTTCTTTAATAAGGTGTCTATTAGATTAGTAAATGTAAAATCTCTTTATAAACTAAGCTGTTCGATAGATGTCAGGCATTTACGCTGGCGCAGAAAGTGTGTTTAATTGTTATTAATAATTCTATATTGATGCTTTAGAAAAGATAAATTTTAATTTCAAGTGCTTATATTTTTGTCAAGGTGGGAAGAAGAAAAGAAAGACGATGGCACTAAATGGAAGTTCTTGGAGCATAAAGGACCTGTATTTGCGCCAGATTACGAACCATTACCAAGTAACGTTAAGTTTTACTATGATGGCAAAGAAATGCGACTTTCCCAAGATGCTGAAGAAGTTGCGGGTTTTTATGCACGAATGTTGGATCATGACTACACCACGAAATCGACGTTTAACAACAACTTTTTTGCTGACTGGCGTAAGGTAATGACTCATGAAGAAACCAAGCTAATAAAAGATCTCTCAAAATGTAATTTTAAGGAAATGCATGCTTATTTCCAAAGTGTATCAGAAAAGAACAGAAACAGGACAAAAGAAGAAAAAGCTGCATTAAAAGCCAAGAATGAGGAAATACAAAAAGAATATGGTTTCTGCACTATAGATGGCCATAAGGAAAAGATTGGTAACTTTAGAATTGAACCTCCTGGTCTATTCAGAGGTCGTGGTGAACATCCTAAAATGGGTATGCTGAAAAGACGAGTCATGCCAGAAGATGTTCTTATTAATTGTTCTAAAGACAGCAAAGTACCTAAACCACCACCTGGACACAAATGGAAAGAAGTAAGACATGATAACACTGTAACTTGGTTAGCATCTTGGACAGAAAATGTTCAAGGCCAAGCAAAATATGTTATGTTAAATCCTAGTTCTAAGCTCAAAGGGGAAAAAGATTGGCAAAAGTATGAAACTGCTCGAAAACTTCATAAGTGTATTGATAAAATCAGAGAAAACTACCGTGCCGATTGGAAAGCTAAGGAAATGCGGGTCCGTCAGCGTGCTGTGGCTTTATATTTCATTGATCGTCTTGCATTGAGAGCAGGTAATGAGAAAGACGATGACCAAGCAGACACAGTGGGTTGTTGTTCATTGAGAGTTGAACACATAGCATTACATAAAGAAAAAGATGGAAAAGAATATGTAGTGGTATTTGATTTTCTTGGTAAAGATTCTATTAGATATTATAATGAAGTACCAGTTGAAAAACGTGTATTCAAGAACTTAGAGCTATTCATGGAAAATAAAAAGGATAGTGATGATTTATTTGATAGACTTAACACACAAACACTGAATGAACATTTAAAAGATTTGATGCCAGGATTAACAGCTAAAGTATTTCGTACTTACAATGCTTCTATTACTTTACAAAGACAATTAGATGAACTCACAGATGGAGATGCATCAATACCAGAGAAAATCTTAGCTTACAATCGCGCAAATCGTGCAGTGGCTGTCCTTTGCAACCATCAGCGTGCTGTACCTAAAGGTATTTTTACACTTCTATATTTTTGTTTAAATGTGTTGTTTATTTGTTATACTTATGTGTGATGAATAGGCCCTGAAACTACTGGACTGAATTTAACAATTTTTTCACCAATAGAAAGCTAAATTACCAGAAATCAACATAGGCTATCATTTATTTTAAAAATATTAGAGATCCTTGAAAGAATTGCAATATTGGGTTTTATAGGCATGCACTGCAAACACTATTTACGATAGAACAAAATGTACTATGGCTTTATAGGTCTTATTAATATCTACAAAAAATAAGCGAGGGAATATATCGTAACTATCACTGTTAAGTCCCAAAAGAAGGGAGCTTGAATGATTTTTGCTTGTAAAGTGTGCCTATCCACAGTAAAACACTGTGATGGACTATGCCCTAAGTCCCTCTCACTCTGAGAGGAACTCCATGCTCAATAAGTAATGGCTTAAATGGTTGCAATATTAATAACTTATGTGTGGATGTTTTAGGTCATTCAAAATCTATGGAGGCTTTAAAGGAGAAAATACAAGCAAAGCGTGACCAAGTTGATGAAGCTGAAGAAGATTTAAGACAAGCAAGTAAAGCAGCTAAACGTGGTTCTGTCAAAGAGAAACTTAATTGTGATAAGAAAAAGAAAGCATTAGAACGTCTGAAAGAGCAACTGAAGAAACTGGAACTACAAGAAACAGATCGTGATGAAAACAAAACAATTGCCCTTGGTACTTCCAAATTGAATTATCTGGACCCACGTATTTCAGTTGCTTGGTAAGTTTATATGAAGCAAGACACAATGTCATTTAATGAGTTATAACTTCAGAATTAATGTTTATTTTGTTTCAGGTGTAAAAAACACGGTGTACCTATTGAAAAAATCTATAACAAAACTCAACGCGACAAATTTCGCTGGGCCATCGACATGGCCGGTCCCGAGTATATCTTTTAATTATTTAGCATTAGCTATAACTGTATTTTATGATGTAAACTTTGTCAGTCAAAAAACGTTCCAATTTGTGTAATAAATTTACATGAATTTGTTTTTGAATATCTGACTAAAATTTTATTCAATAATTTAATATTGATAAAAATCAACATTTGGACCCAGATGGATATCTTTCCTTTCAAAAATAGGATCCAAATTAGAAGTCTGATTCTAATTTATTATGTAGTAACATTTTTCTCTTAGCATAATTAGTTAATAGGCTAAAGTTATTGTTAAATGAATTTAGAATTTTCTTGTAGATTGGCAATGAATTTGTCTTGTGGTATTATAAGTAGATTATGAAGTCTACACACTTGAGTAAATGTGTAACTGTTTCAAGAAACTCATTGGAATAATCTTTCCATGTAACTTGACTTTAACAAACAAGATCATAATGATGTGACTGTTGAAGTTTGGTGAAATTAAAAATTCAAGGATCTGTATATAAACTATAATAGTAAGGCTCATTGTTCATTTTTTGAACTGTTTTCCTAAATATTATTACATCTAATAATTATCAATTGATTTTCTTACTACTGGAGCCATAGTTACAAATACTGGATGCAATGTAATGCTATAAAAAACTGCATTAGAAGTTATGTTAATTGTGCACAATGTGCGGTAGTAAATGTTGTAAAGTAAGAAATAATGTTATTTTTGTAATATTAGGATCACAAATTGTGGCAAGTGCTGTCAATGTTACAAAAGGTACAATGTGTAAAATACAAATGTGTGAGTCTTGTAAATATTAAATTTTTACCATGTCATAACTTGTGAAATGAGATTATCCTAAATAAATAAAACATTGACACTAGGATTTATTCGCTTTTATTCAAGATCATCAGAGTCACGAAAATAATTACAATCTTCCATTCCTTCAGGCATATAACTTAATCCAGAATTGTCTTTATGTGATAAATTATAACCACAGCCATAGCCTGAGAAAGTGAAACGAAAATTTATTATACATAATCAGCGAAATATGTGGTGACGGACTTCCCGCGGGTGTACGAGACTAGGTTCACAATACGTCAAGTTTTAGGGGATGTAGGGGTGACTAGTTTTTTACTCTCTCTCATGGGATGGTGATATTAATGTATGGTTTCTAAGGAAGGTGACGACATTATTCTGTTGCCCTCATTAAGCAATGGGGTGGCGACATTGTTGCCCCCTATAAGCATCGGAGTGCTGCCATTGTCTATTATTCTCTCAGCAATGTGATGGCGATATTATTCTACTTTCTGTAAACAAGGTGATGATATTGTTGCCCCATGTAAGGAATGCAGTGGTGACATTAGTCTTTAATCTCTCTAAGGGATGGGTTTATAACACTATTATCCTCTTTAAGGAATGGGGTGGTGACATTGTTACTCTATGTAAGCAATAGGGTGATAACATTACTCTTTTGTCTTCTGCAGAGTGGTGAACATACCCTGTATACGTAGCTGACGTGTACACGTAGCTGTGTATATAAAAGTGTGGGAATCATACCTTTTTTTGTTTAGGCGGGAAAAAATGATCCTAACCGCACATCCCTTCGCTCGGGGCAACGAACAGGGTAGTGTGGGGCGTGGGAATCATACCTACCTATGTGTACATAATATAATATTTATGATTCAATGAAATATGGGCAATGTTGCGTTCTAAGTTAACGCTTGTATTAATTTCATTACATACATAGCATCACGCCTTTATACTCGAAGGGGTAGGCAAAGGTTTATTACACACCCACGGTTCGCCAGCTATGTTTAAGTCCCACCTAAGAGGGGCGCGCCTATTGCCGTCTACGGGGACATTTCCAAACTCCGGGCTGCTACTAAGAATGTTTCTTTTTACGATAAACTCAATAACACTGCCCGACCAGGGGATCGAACCCGAGACCATGATCAGCAGTTGCTCACACTACTGTTGCACCACGGAGGCAGTTTTACTAATTTCACTCATAAAATTATCATACAAAGCCTTATATGAAAGAGTGAAGTAAACTCTAAAAAAAATATAAGACATCTCCAACTTTAACCAATAGTAATAGAATAATAAAAGTTATTTTTAGAATTTTACCTAATTGTTTCATTAATTTTGTTGGAGCATTTCGTAAATGTAAAGGTACAGGTGGAAGAGAACCTTTCTCTACCAGTGACCTCTGACAGCATTTCATGGCATAATATACTTCCCTACTTTTAGGTGCTCTTGCTAGTCTAACGGCACACTGCGCAAGTAGTACATCACATTCAGGCATGCCTATATTCTGGCAACCTTGTAAACAAGCAACTGCCTCCACTAGAGCATTTGGGTCTGCCAAACCTGTGAAACAAACAATTCTCACATTTTCACAAAAGTACATAAACTGACTGCAAATTGGCTAGTGCACATTCTATATAAGTATGTATTTTTTTCCCAGACAAGTTATTAAACTTGATCTACTGACTCTAGGAATCATCATAGCATAATATGGGTGTTTTTAATATGCTTATTAGCTTCGCCTGTATCTACGTAACGGAATTTTTGAACGTGATTTTGACCAACTTGGAAATTTCGGATTAAATCGAAACTGCACCATTATCAAGAACCGATGACAATACAAAGATTTGTGAAGTTTCTCGGTTTTAAGGCCGGCACTCATTTGACGAGATGGCACGGCAAAGGATTTTTGTAAGAGGAAATGAATTTGAATCTTATTATAATACTATTGGCACACAAATTTCGTTGATATCGTTACAAGCAGGCCGAGCATACCGCGGGATGCTATCGTACAGACCTAGTCCTTCAAAGTCGACCCTCCTTTTTAACCAAATTCGAGACGACTGGTTCGGTAAACAACCAACCAACAACCTTACGTCAAAGGAACGCCAGATCCGCCGAGAACATCGCTGCTATCCGTGAGAGTGTGCAGTCGATTTCTCGCCGTGCACAAGAACTCGGCCTTTCGCAGACTTCAACTTGACGAATTTTGCGTTGGGACTTGGGCCTACACCCGTTCAAGACCCAACTGACCCAGGAGCTCAAAGTTAATGACCATAGACAACGCCGTTTGTTTGCTGACTGGGCTACAGAACGTTTGGAAGAGGACCCTGATTTTGGCCGAAAAATCATCTGTAGCAACGAGGCGAATTTTTGGATGAATGGTTTTGTTGATAAGCAAAATTGCCGTATATGGGACGACCACAACCCACATGAGGATCACCAGATGGTAATGCATCCACAAAAAGTTACTGTTTGGTGCGGATTTTGCTCCGGCGGCGTCATTGGTCCGTACTTCTTCGAAAACGATGATAGCGAGACCATTACTGTAAACCAGTGTTGCCATACTCTAGGAACTAAAAATCCGTACATCCGACAGCAAAAAATACGTGCAATAAATCCACAGAGTAATAAATTTAAACCTCCATACGAAATAAAACCATTATTCTTTAAAACGTTGCATTCTACGGGTTTTCTTTGTATATCAACTCGTAATTATATAAATAAAATGATTTCTTAACATAAATAATCCACAAAACACTCAACGTCACAAGTTCAAAATGGAAACCAAAGAGAAATGCGTATAACCAGAAACATGGAAACAAACAATGCGTATTGCGCACAGAGTAAGGAAACTTATAGTATGAAGGAAACAGTTTCTTACTATGAGGTATTGCGCAATTGAGCAAATAATTAAATTGGTCACTATCATTCATCCATTATTACAAACCTTAGATAAAGGATAGTAATAGATGACATGCTAATGACAATACCAGGAATGAATGAGATACACAATACAAAGTTTCTCAAAGTGCGGTAGAGATAGGTATAGTGCCTGTTGTCCTCGTCATCGTCTATGCTTTTATTTGTCTGACACTTGTCATAATTTCCCAGCAGTGAGAAAAGCTATATTTATACTAAGATTAGTGAATTAATTCAAATATTTGGACTGTTTCCACCTTACTAAACTTTATAAACATGGTACAGTGTTGTGTTTTCGGCTGTAAAAATCGCAGCGAACGAAAATATGAAAATATATCCTTTCACACGTAAAAACAATAAAATATTGAATTATCGAAATAATAAAGTAATACAATATTAAAAACGGTTAATTATATTAAATGGTGTGCAAAATTCATATTTATAAAATCATATATTTGAACGCAAAATTTTAATAGTATTAACCCACTAATGAAGTCTGTCGTCAGAGTCAAGGTGACGGCTATTTCTTACGTAAATTCAATTTAGCCCGGTTATCTAGTATTTAAGGGATACCGGTTAAGATGAATTATACTACCCATCTATGTGGGGAAAACTTAGAATAATTACACCTAGAACGATAGTTCCCTTCACAGCGGTCCGTTAAAAGTGAGGCAAGAATATAATCTATGTGTGCGGAAGGTACTTGTATTTACGCTTGACGAAACGCACACAGTGAAAAAATAATGTTGATAATACATTAAATTTTCCCTAAAAATAGGGAAGTTGAAACTATTTCACACCTTATAGTTGTGATCACAGAACAAATGTGATTATTAGATTACACCTTTTATTTATTTGGAACTCATCAATTCTTACTGCTGAATTGATGACAAAGGCCATAGATCCCATATAGAAATATAAGAGCAATTCGTCTACCGAAACTACTTGGTAGTGACCCGTTTTGTTTACCATCCTAAATAGTCTAACGTACCTATTTACCAGAATACACGAATATTGCCTGCATGATGCACTAAAAAGAGTGAAATAAAAATAATCAGAGGGAAACCTAAAACCAAACCAAAACATAAAATTACATATTATTATTATAAGTATGTGATGCGGAAGTAAGCGAACTTGTTATTTTTTGTCTCAGTTTCCTTATTAATCAATTTAATTTAATCAAGTAGAAAAACCGGCCAAGTGCTAGTCAGACTCGCGCACGAAGGTTTCCGTACCATTGACTAGGTAAACAACATTACACTATCTCCGTTCTTAAGAGAGGTACAGCCTGGTGACAGACGGACGGACAGACAGAGCAAAAACGAGTAAAGAAACACGTTTGTGTGTAGGAGGCCCCCTTAAATATATGTTTTATTTTAATTTAATTATTTATTTTCAAAGTGAATATATATAACTAAATATTCTGTGAATATTTCAAGCGTCTACCTGTTGCCGTTATCAATAGGGGCAAATAATCACGTTTGTTGTAAGGGAGCCCCCCTTAAATATTGTTTTTTTTTTTTGTTGTTTTTAGTATTTGTTGTTATAGCGGCAACAGAAATACATCATTTGTGAAAATTTCAACTGTCTAGCTATCGCCGTTCTTGAGATACAGCTTGGTGACAGACGAACGGACAGACAGACAGCAAAGTCTTAGTAATAGAGTCCCGTTTTGACCCTTCGGGTACGGAACCCTAAAAAACTGCGCCTTTAATTGCCTAATTGAGACGTGTTTCACTTTTAATTAAACAACAAAATGTGGGAGAATATTTCCCCGTGTTGGCAACATTTTCATAAACTGTGCCATGACAAATTATTGAAATTTATTTTTCATTTTGGTGAATGTTTTACGTAAAAATATAAGTTTAAACGCATTAATTACCCGTGAAATGTAATGTTACTATCTTTCTTGTGCTTTTCCGATGTACTGTGACATTCATTCACTGCACTAACGGTCATTTTTAATAAAAATTTCGGGAGTAGTCGTCTTTACGACACTACCTTGAGCACTGACGGGCCGAGTAATGAACTTAGTCAATATGGCTAGGTTTGAGTTGCCTCACTTTACGGAGGCGGACTCGGTTTCTAGGTGTAAATTATTCTAAGGGGGAAAATAATTTAATTCTAAATACAAAAATATACGAAATGCTGTCTTAAATTCCTCGCAAAATAGTATAATACATTGAATAAATCGTATAATTGAATGCTAAATTTTTATAGTATTAACTGACTAATGAAGTTGGCCGTCAAAAGTCAAGGTAAGCAGCGGCTTCTTCAATTTAGGCAAGTTATCCAATATTTTATGCATAGCGGTTAAGGATAAATTATATTAACCATTTTTTTTATAGCATTTAGTGGCAGACGAGCCAAGGCCCATCTGATGGTAAATGGTAACTGTCACTGATGGACTCAACTATACCGAGAGCATTGTCAAACCGCTGCTCACCATTTAATTTCACAAATATTTAATGAAAGCATATATATGGGGCGTATCCGGCACCCCGTGAGATAAGGGTTCATCGATATGAGCTTTACCGGATCCTGCTGGTGGAGTGGAAGGGGCGACTTGTGCGACCAAGCGCAGGGCACGCCTCTATAGAGGCGATAAGTCCCGTCATGGACGAGTGGCTGGAGAGACGACATGGTGCTCTCACTTTCCGGCTGACGCAGCTACTTTCAGGGCATGGTTGCTTCGGGAAGTATCTGTGTCGCATAGGCCGGGAAGAGACGGCCCGGTGCCATCACTGCGGGGATTGCCCTGAGGACACGGCGCTGCACACGCTGGTGGACTGCTTAGCTTGGGCAGAGCCGCGACGTGAACTCACCGCGGCAGTCAGGGTGGAAAACCTCTCGCTCCCGGCCGTGGTAAAGGCCATGGTCCGGAGTGAAAGTGGGTGGAACGCCACCGTCTCCTTCTGCGAGCAGGTGATGCATGCAAAGGAGGCGGCAGAGCGTGAGCGGGAGATGACCAGCCGTCTCCCGTCCCGCAGAAGACGCACTGGGCGTCAAAGGGCGCTAGTCGATCTCCGGCCCCCATGAGTGCAGGCCTGAGGGTGATAGGCCTAGGGCAGTCTGTCACCCTAGCAGAAGCAGGCCCGAGATGGCGGCGCACGTGCTCCACAAGCGCCTCTCGATGAGGAAGGGATTTGGCCCTCCAAAACAGACGGGGCCACCAGGAATGGAGGCCCAGACCTGCTAGGGGCGGAGGAACTCATGCGTAGAGCGTATACCTCACCTCTGGCGAAAGGTAGTCTGGAGGAACACCGCGTGGTTTTAGCAGGTAGCCCAGTTTGACTGGGAGTCCGGCATAACCCCTTCGTCTGCCCGGCGGTCGGGTATCCATAAAGGATTTCAAAGCGGTAAAAAAAAAATTAAAAATAAAAGGGCTGCGTAACACGTGGGAGTGCTCGCTATAGCGCCCGAGCGGGTTGGTACCACCATCTCACGTGTCGACCATGAAGCACATCGGTGTGTTTTGGTCGTAGCACGAGATAGCTGATAATTAAACACAAAGTGAAAAATTAATGTACATACCTAAGCATGTCAATGCTAAAAAAGTAAAAATATCTAGATAGCTGTTAATTTTTTTTTTTTCATAACTTAAACGAAATGGTGAACGGCGGCTTGACAATACTCCCGGCCCGGTATAGGTGGTGGAGTGATTATTTGTGAGCCTGTAAACCTAATAGACATTCTTGATAGCTTGTGAAGCCTTCCAGCCAGCACTAGGCAAATTTTTAACAAACAATCAAGTCTCACTTTCGCATTTGTAATATTAGTAATGATCAACTATATGACAAAATTATATTTTTAATTCAATTATGTTATAAGCATTTTAGAACTACATTGAAGAAGATGTTATGGCAGCACGTAGATGATGTGCAACCTGTGGCCAGAGAAGTTTTAGTATTCATGCTCACTTGTTTAAACAGTACCTGGAAATTTCCCGAGGGGTCAAACAAACACTATCCCTAGTAAAGATGTAAATAAATATGGTCAGTGAATATGGACTTGAAGTTTTGAAAGACCTCAGCAAATTGTCCTATTGCAAAATTATTAGGATGGAAAATAGATGGTTAATAAAGGATAATAAACAATTTTTAAATTAATTTATGTTACTATATTACCCTAGCCCTGCCAAATTATATGTAATATTAATAGACCCCGCCTCTGTTCGCTGATCTCACCTATGCGGGAGAGGGCAAAATACCTCCTTCCTCTATATCCGCCATATATACGCATAGCGTTTCCACTTACACTTTCGCCGTCAAGCATGGCACTAGACCACGCCTGGCAGCAAGCAGTGGTCAAGTTATGGTCGCAGTTATTGTAACGCGAATGAAATGTGTTTATTTATATATAGTTCACTCATTCCTTAACCGGCCTGGCGGTCTAGTGCCTAGTGACCGTGACTGCGAAACTGGAGATCGTGGGTTTGATTCTAACCCATGATAAATATAATTATGCGTGATGGCCACGAGTGTTTGCTCTATGTGTGTATATCTGTAACGACAAATTAGTTAATATATAACTGCGTATTTAGTAGTTAATAATTATTAATGGGGAAAATTTATCATAACCTGACATCACTGTTTTTGCATGTACTTTATATCTGTCCCTTGCGGTGTACGCGTATGTCATATCTATTACTATCTTTTATCTAAGTTACAAACACAATAAAGCGTAATCTATTTATCTCTTTCTTTTACTACTGTAATCAACGTCAACCATGCAATATGCCATCGTTGTCAGTCAGTCATAGAGGAAAGATCATAAGGTAACATAAAATATCAACCTTGGACGTCTATCATCTAAGTCCACCCGTGATCATGAATGCTGCAAAGTATTCGAAACGTCGGGATAGGAGTAAAATCAAGTAAACGCGATAGATTCCGTAAACGTAGTTTTATTTCAAAATGTGTAACATTCGCGTAAATATCAGAAAGTATTATCATAAGGTAATTCCTCATCATGGACAATCACGTACGTTCTTTATTTTTCAATTCTTTATAGGGATGTCAAAAGCGAAAAAAATATAGAGGAATCGATTTTGGGCTAGATATGTAAGTATTCTAATCTGTGGTTTTAAGGAATTTTGGGTGTTGTATTTGAAAACGTGTACGTTTTATGTATTATTGGAAATCCGTACACGTGGATACGTGGCGTACGGATGTACGCAATTTTTATCCGTACGTAATACTCCAAATTCCGTACCTGTACGGACAAATCCGTACATATGGCAACAGTGCTGTCAACGGCGAGCGCTACAGATTAATGGTTAACAATTTCTTTTGGCCTGAATTGAACGATATGGACGTGGACAACATGTGGTTCCAGCAAGACGGCGCTACGTGCCACACAGCGAGCGACACAATGGACATTCTGCATGAACGGTTCGAAGGTAGGGTAATCTCTCGCAGAGGTGACGTGAATTGGCCACCAAGATCGTGCGATTTGACCCCGCTAGACATTTTCTTGTGGGGTTTTCTCAAGTCACAGGTCTTATATGCCAATAATCCGCAATCAACCGATACCCTGAAAGTCAACATAACGCAGGCCATGGCTCAGATTCAGCCGGATCTATGCAGCACAGTAATTGAAAATTGGACCTTCCGGATCCGTGCCACCGTTTGAAGCCGCGGTGGACATTTAAACGATGTCATATTTCATAAATAATGGCATAAATGGGCCTTTCAAATAAAAAAATAATTTCTTTAATATCTCACATACAGCTTGTTTTATTAAATTTCTACATCGACTCGTCATTGTTGAAAGACCCTATATATTTTTTGAACATTTGACATCATAGATAAATGTTGATGTTTGACATGCTTAGCCACATAAATTAACATAAAGTACAAAAATATGAAATCGAAAATAACAGCCACGAGCCGGATTTGAACCCGCATCTCCTGGAATTCCCAGATGATTTGTCAATTCAGACATCGTGACAATTACTCAGGACTGCTAATTTCGAGAACACATTAATTCCTAATGTCTTGGGTGACGCCTGCGCTATCTGTCGGAAGGATACAGTCATCAGTAAGTCGCGGTCCAATGCTAGTTATAAGAAATAATTAGAATATACCTACTAAATACGCCTCTCTACCCACGGGAGTCGTAAGAGCCGACTGAGGGAATACCGGGGGAGTGGGCAGCAGCACTCCCTCGAGTATTAACAACATCCACTACGATCGCCAACCCGCCTGCCAAGCGTGGCGATTACGGCATTATCCCCCATGACGGGACCGCTCGTTGTGGCGTTTTCTTGGGGAGGCCTTTGTCCAGCAGTGGACGTTGAAAGGCTGATGGATGGATGGATGGATACTAAATACGGACCACTATTTAAAAAGAACTCAAAATTAGGTTTTACAATAAAATTGTTCTACAAAATACGGAACGTTAGCCAGTCTCGTCTATTAGAAAGTAGTCGATTTTTTTAACTACTTACTATTTATTTTCAACCTAAAGTCAACAATAAAAAATACCACTGAACTTGCAAACCTGTTTTGTTGACGGTCCAACCTGTTAACATAAAGTATAACTCGGTAATTTAAAGAAAGGGATTGTACACGTAGGTACAGGCGATTTATAACAGTACGGTCGGCATGTAAATTCTTTTTTTTTTTGCATTAAATTCCGTTCAGAATGCCGATTGCCATAAGACCGGCCTTAAAAGCTAATATATGTTATATATAATTTAACACTAGTTCAGTAAGTTAGTTGGGTCGTGTGGGACCGGCTTTAGAATTGTCCCACCCCTCTCTACCCACAGGAGTCGTAAGAGCCGACTGAGGGAATACCGGAGTCTGGGCAGCAGCACTCCCTCGAGTATTAACAACATCCACTGCAATCGCCAACCCGCCTGCCAAGCGTGGCGATTACGGTATTATCCCCCATGACGGGACCGCTCGTTGTGGCGTTCTCTTGGGGAGGCCTATGTCCAGCAGTGGACGTTGAAAGGCTGATGGATCGATGGATGGAAGTTAGTTTTACAAGTAGTACAAGTAACAAGTTTTACAAGATTTAATAGATTTATTTAATGACATGAAATGAGTGATGATACCACAGCGTCATGTCGGTAACTTTTTTGTTGTCTATATTCAGACGGCAATATTGTGTGAGCAAGCCACAAATAGGAGAGCCGCCATCTACAATCCCTCTCTTTAAATGACCGTTTTATACAAGTCGCCATTCTTGATTCGTTTCTTTATTGGCGCGGATAATATCGTTCACACATAGCGGCAACGTTTCGAACCCGTAAGAGTCGAGTCACCCTGCGTGATTAGGGGGGTTAGGTAGAATCTCATATCTCGCATGTCAATCGTATCGTGATCACTGTGATTGGTTGAGAAATCGACGCGTGATGTCGCAATAATCCGTTGGCCAATCACGGTGATCTCTCAACCAATAACAGTGATCACGATACGATTGACATGTGAGATATGAGATTCTGCCTAACCCCCCTGGTACACTATCGCACACACATCAAACTTTCACGCATACTTATGATCACTTGTTACATGAAAATGCACCACTAAAGTCGTAAAATTTGAGTAAATATTCAGTTGAAAAAAGGTTTTCCCAATCATAAATTAATATTTTTTTTGATTTTGCGACACTTTAAAGCTAAATTAGAACTCTGTTATTTCATGATCAGAAGAAAATCTTCATTTCTTTTAAATTGAAGTACCTACCTACTTTTAATGCTGTTTTAAGACTAAAAATAAGAACAAAATAATTTGCGAATAAGGAAAAAGAGATTTTTTGTACTAGCGGGAATCGAACTCGCGTCTTTTCCAATCCGGGGAAGTGCTCTAAGCCACTGAGCTATAGTACAGGTCTTTCGACCATCCCAATCTCCTTATCACATTTGTCTTTACGACTAAAAAATATAGATCAAAAATGTTTAAAAATAAGAAAATAAACAATAGTTTAAAAAAATAATAAAACACGCTTTAATAGCTGAACAAAACCCTTTTTTGCAATCATTATTTATTATCTATAATATTTTTTCTACTTTTAAGTTCAACTAGCTATTAAAACGTGTTTATTTTAAAATATCAAAAGATTCACCTATATCTTCACTTGCTGTTCTCACAAGTCGTCGTGCAATATATATCGGATCTTCGCCACCGTGCAATGCACGCGTAGTCCAATACAAGGATGCATTATCATCACTTGCTCGAATTGACTTATGTAAAGCTGATATGGTGTTGTAATGCTCCTCACCTTTCCGATCATACAACATATGTGTTCTCTATAAGATCAAGTTGTATTATTGTAATTTTAGTTCATTAAGTAATGCTAATAACATTCTATTGTCTTAAATTAACATACTTTAATCCCATCTCTAATATCATCAAGAGTAAGTACAGCAGGACCTGATATATGCATTTGAATTCCACAATCCTTAGCTGCAAGTGCAAGTTCTAGTGCACCAAGAGCTATTCTTGCATCTCCGTCACATACTTCTGCTAACCACTGTAATGATCTTTGTTCCACAATGCATCTTAAAATTAAAATATTGCGGTTATTTTTATTGTATATAGATATATTATGTTTAACAAAATTATGGTCAAAGTTAAGCTCAAACCTGCTTATCTCATTACCAATAAACCAGCGTAAATTGACAATTATTTTAAATAAATGAAGACTAATAATTATACTTACCTACTTACTTATCATCACGTCATCTCCCTTGCAAGGTAGGCAGAGAGAACAAAGTGCCAAGAGGCTCTATTCTTGCATACATCTCTCGCTTTCTCAACATTCATAATTCTCCATACACGCTCGCCTGTTTCGAGACTCCTGACTCCACCTTTCTTCAATACATGACCGATTTGGTCTAGGTAGGTGAGTCTCCCCAAGTACGCTTTCGCATCTTTACACCAATACTTTACTCTTTCATACCCACTCGCTCTCTTACGTCGTCGTTACGAATGCGGTTAGATAGCCTACTCGACAGATTCTCCGCAGAGATTGCATTTCGACTGCATTGATTTTACTCTCAGGCTTCTTTCTGCATAGCTAACTCTCGCTTTCATATAGTAATATTGGGACAAGCACTGCGTTGTGTATTGTGACATATTCCTTCTGGCTGTATTTACTCTTCTCTCTATATCAGTCGGTATAGAAGATACACCCTTCCATTCCAACTGTGACACATACCTTCTGGCTGAGATGGTGGCTGCCAAGAAGTTCTCTGTATTTACTCTTCTTTTTATATCAGTCCGGATAGAAGGTACACCCTTCCATCCCGACTGTGACACGTACCTTCTGGTGAGATGGTAGCACATATTCATCCACTGGTTCTAGCACACCATTGCCTATTGTTAATCTAACATCTGTTCTGGCTTCTCTTCTTTCAAAGACCATTATTTTGGTTGTGCCCACATTCATACGTCCCCCCCCGGCCCCTTTGGCCTTTTCTTACAATCTTCTGTCATTACGTCGACTAGGATTTGAAGGTCAGTCGCTGACTGCGCTAATAGGACCGCATCGTCTGCATATAGCAGAGAGTTAACCACTAAGTCGCCCATCTGAACTCCCACATTTTCCCACCTTTGGAGACATTTATCCAGATATAATGATAAACAGTCTAGCTGATAAAACACAGGCCTGTTTAACGCCAATATTTATATTAAACCAGGGCGTTTCATCATCCAGCCGCACACAAGCTCTGCAGTTCAAGTAATGGGGATGTTGACCTCCATCTTTTCACGGCAGATGGCGTATTATCGACATGGCCATTAAGAACTGTCATTTCCGTAGGTACAATTTGTATCCTGTAATTTGGGAAACATTAATTTTCTAGTAATATGCCTCTGTGTGCTATACCAAAATGTATTAAACCAGGTGTACATTTATTTCCCAAAGATCAAACATTTAAAAAAGTGGAGAAAGTCGCAAAAATTTTGTCACTACACAGTATAGCGTATTTTAATTCTTTAATCTTCCAGGTACTAACATTTTAACAATATCGCTGATCAAACGAATTAAACACAAAAAATAGCAAACAATTCTCAGGCAAACAAAGCAACTAGTTTGACAGTGGCCACCTCGCCGATAGCGCCATCTGCGCTCAGCTTTGCCAGTGGATACCTATTAGACTGCACCGCTTGCAGCAGGCTACCGTTAATACCACTTTGGCATCATACCATTTTCAAATTTCTAATCGCCCATTCAACTTCGTCCATGCTAATGTCAACAGAGGAATGTTGATCTGTTCGACTACATGTGACACCGGCATCACACCGGACATCCGCACACATATCACCAAAATATTTACTCCATTGGTTGAACACATCTTGTGTTAGCTAAGGCCCTTAGCCTTTAGACCTTATTTTATTCATTCTGAAGGCTGACTAATCACTCTGAGATGTCTACACCTCCCTCCAAAAAAGTTTGGTGTTGCCCTCGAAGTTTTTCGTCAGCCTATCTTCTGCAATCATATTTGCTCTTTCACGATTCTCTTTCACAAAGGCTTTGGTGTCATTCTTATATTGCCGATATATTTGACGGGCCTCGTGACGTCTGCTGTGCACGAGGGCATGGGTTCGATTCCCACTCAGGACAATTATTTGTATGTTGAACATAGATATTTGTACTGCGTCTGGGTTTTTTCTATCTATAATATATATTTACAAAAAAAAAGTAATATTTGTATTATATCCTTAATCTGGTACTATAGCACAAGAGTTAAGCTTAGTTTGGTACCAGAGGATGTTGTGTGAAAATGTCCGTGAAATGTCCGTGTCCGTGAATTTCTTTCTTCTGTTTGGTCATACTGTCACCCAGATTCATTTGAAGAAGATACATAAGTCCAGCCACGTTCTTCTTTTGCTTTAAGGAAGCCGTTATTTCTGTATCCACCATGCATTACTTTCCTATGCTTCTATGAGCTTCCACATACTTCTTTCCCTGTATCTACCATACTATCTTTCTATACTCTCCAGTATTCTTTCATGTCCGATTCCGGCTGACTTGCCATCGTCAGTCGTTTACGGACACTCGCATGTGCATACCTTGCTCTTGCATTCTGCTCTTGAAACTTTTCAATCTTTTTCCTTTCAAGCCCTCTATAGCGGACACGCTCTCACCAATGTCTCCACTTTTTGAATAAACCACTAATTATCGCAATAATGAGATAGTGGTCTTATATCTCTCTCACTTGTATCCAGTATTTTGCTGCTGAGGTGACTGTCTACCAGAATTGAATCTATTATACTTCTCCGTTCATTCTTTCTCCATGTATACACATAGAGATCCTTATGTTCAAAAATGTGTTTGGCACAATAAGGTTTAACTTCTCTCCTCCACAATGAGCCTACCTACATCATTCACTTTCTTATCACCAAATGAACCAAGCACATCCCTGAAGTCTGGATGCTTGGCCTCCACCCATCCATTCAAGTCTCCGCATACAATTATGACTGTTCGCTGACTCCACCCAAATCCAGAAATTCTCTAGATCAGATACCAACAAAGAGCGTATGGGACCATATTATAAGCTACAAGCATAAAAACCTAAGTGACACCTAATTTTTTTTGGACCCTTAAGAAAAACTAATTATAAATCCCAATTACAATTTTTTTTTTTTGTATTGAATTTCAATTATGCTTAAACGAGTCATGTGCAAACAGCTACCTAGGCAGATTTTCTTCTGAAAGTTTTTCTATATCACCCATAGTGTCCTTGATAACTGCCTTTCCACTCTTTTTAAGAGCATCTTTTAGAATATGTAAAACATCATCAATACTGAGTTTTTCCATGACTACAACTCTACAGCGGCTCAATAGAGAATTGTTTAAGCTAAATGATGGATTCTCAGTTGTAGCTCCAACAAGGATTATTGTGCCACTTTCTACATGAGGTAAAAATGTATCTTGTTGAAGTTTATTGAATCTGTAAAATTAAGAATATGAGCACATTTATCTATGATGATCCATTTATTCTACAATTTTGAAGCACCTTAACAGGAATTATTTTTGAAGTGAATACTTCTTTACTCGCAACTTGAAAGTAACTTAGTTTTTTTTTGGATAGAAGTAATTCAAACAGAAGTGTATTCAGTAAAATAACATATAGTTCCTTTATGGGAGTAGCTTAACTATAGTGTGAGCATATATGTGTTATTTACAAATAAATTTATAATTTTCAGTAATACATTATACTAAAATGTTATAGTAATAATAATTGAATTAATAAATTTTATTTTATCTAAATATTGGGCCGTAATGTTCTAGGATACAATCAACAACACACAAATGACAGGTAGGAAATGGTATTTGACGTTTACAGACTCTTAATAAGAGAGATATGTCGTCATGATAGGAATGACATTCCACCATTTTATGATTTAGTTGTTGTGACACTCTAATTAAAGTCATTGGTAATATAATGTTGAGGTACAACCTCTTTTTGATGCAATGTATTAGACTATAAAGAAAATTTAGCTGTAGGATCTTTTTTATGAAGTGTGTTTGTCAATCAAAAATACAGTTTTATCTTCTTGATGTCATCTTTTTATTTCCATTAAATAGTTTAAGAAATAATTCAATAAATCTACTGCAAACGCTGACCATCTATGCGTTATAAAATATAATTCTACTGGTAGTATACAAGTTCAAAGTGTGAAATTCCGTTTATGATTGATCTTTCTAGTAATATCTACCATATTATTCAGTTTTACTTCAACCGCACATTTTCTATAAGAACAAAACAAAATACCAACCTATGAATTTCATCCATAAAAAGTACAGTTTGTCTCTTATATTGCATCTCATTTTTTGCAACTTTCACAACTTCTTTCACATCATTAATTCCTGACATAGTAGCGGATAATTTTACAAATCTCATATTGTTTTGCTCCTTACAAATGTTAGCAATTACATTAGCAAGGGAGGTCTGAAACCCAAATATTACAGAATTATTGTGTACTTATGTGATATGTGGTGTTGTTTATCATGTAGCCATGTAGCTAAACACAATGGTAGAAAAATGAACTAATCAGCTCCAGCTGCAGCAAACATTATGTATCTTATTACATACTTATTTTTTTTTTTTTTTCAGAATATTGATAAAAATATTACGACATACTTTACCGCAACCTGGGGGGCCCCATAAAATCATATTTGGTATTTTATTTTGCAATAGTAATGATCTTAACATAGACCCGGGGCCAAATACTTTTGTGTGTCCAACAATTTCCTGCAGAATATTTGGTCTCATCTGTTCAGCTAAGGGTATATTACTGGAATCTCTTTTGCGGGGCGTTCCAACAGCTTCTGCTTCTGCCTAAAAATAGGTAAAAATAAAAATTATTACGTACATTGTACTGCAGGCATTTCCGTATCTACTTCGTGGTAAATAATAAATATTAATTACTAACCGTGACTTTAGAAGAACTTGCGTTTCGACTGTTACTAATTTTTGTCCGTTTTTCCAGAGATGTGCACGTTAGATGCGAACTGTTTCTTTTAGATTTATTTGTTTCATTTTGTGATTTTTGTTCGGAGGTATTCAGAAATAAACATTTATTAACGTGGTTTTCTATAACATCTTTATCAAAAGTTTTGTTACAAATAGGGCAAAATATTGAATTTTGTGAACTATTTGTGTCACAAATATTTGTTGACATTTTAGTCACAATTTTAATCACAATAAAAATGATCCACAACCTTAGATAAAGGAAAGTAATAGATATTAAATATTAGATATGACATACGCGCGTACACCCGTAAGGGACAGATATTTAGTACATGCAAAAACAGTGATGTCAGGTTATGATAAATTTTCCCCATTAATAATTATTAACTACTAAATACGCAGTTATATATTAACTAATGTGTCGTTACAGATATACACACATAGAGCAAACACTCGTGGCCATCACGCATAATTATATTTATCATGGGTTAGAATCAAACCCACGATCTCCAGTTTCGCAGTCAGGGTCACTAAGCACTAGGCCGCCAGGCCGGTTAAGGAATGAGTGAACTATATATAAATAAACTCATTTCATTCGCGTTACAATAACTGCGACCATAACTTGACCACTGCTTGCTGCCGAGCGTGGCCTAGTGCCATGCTTGACGGCGAAAGTGTAATGGAAACGCTATGCGGATATATGGTGGATATGGAGGAAGAAGGTATTTTGCCCTCTTCTCTCCTCCCCCATAGGTGAGATCAGCGAATAGTGGCGGATTCTTTTTAAAACATATAATGTGGCAGGACAAGGGTAATATAGTAAGCTAAATCAATTTATAAGTTGTAAGTGTTGTTCTTATATTATCTTTTATTAACCGTCTATTTTTCATTGTAATAATTTTGCCATAGCTCAATTTACTGAGGTATTTCAAAACTTCAAGTCCATATTCCCTGACCATATTTATTTACATCTTTGCTAGGGATAGTGTTTGTTTGACCCCTCAGGAAATTTCCAGGTACTGTTTAAACAAGTGAGCATGAATACTAAAACTTCTCTGGCCACAGGTTGCACATCATCTTCTACGTACTGGCCATCAATATTTTCTTCAATGTAGTTCTAAAATACATATAACATAATTTAATTAAAAATATAATTTTATGATATAGTTGATCATTACTAATATTATAAATTCGAAAGTGAGTTTACTTATTTGTTTGTTAAAAACTTGCCTAGTGCTGGCTGGAAGGCTTCACAAGCCATCAAGAAAGTCTCTTAGGTTTACAGGCTCACAAATAATCGCTCTACCACCTATACCGGGATTGTTGGCAAGCCGCTGCTCACCATTTCATTTCAGATATGATGTGAAAAATGAACGGTTATCTCCTGCTACGACGAAAACACACCGAGGTGCTACATGGTCGACACGTGAGATAGTGGTACAAACACGCTCGGGCGCTATAGCAAGCACTCCCACTTCTTACCCAGCCCTACCACCAGTAATGCAATGGGTGACAACTGTTTACTTCCCTTAGTCATTTGGTACGATACCCGTGGGAACGAGTGGGGTGGTGACACTTGTATTCTTAGTCCGTCACCACACGGAAACCAGCTAATAACGTGATTATAACCAAAATGAGGCGTTATTCCTGATCCCGTGCCAATAACGGGGTAAAAAGTATCCTACGTATGTGTGCCAAATACTACCCAAATCCATTAAGTCATATTTGCGTGATTAAGTAACATACAAATAAGCACTTATGGATTAGTAGTATTTAGTTACATTAAAATTTAAACTATTTTTTTAAATATCAATTTCATACAACTTACATGTTTCAATAATTTTGGAAGTGCCGACTTAGCCAAAAACACCTTGCGCTGAGTTTTGCAAAACAAGTGACTCTAAAAGTGCTTTGAAGAAGTGCGTGCGTGGATTTCTACTGCGTATACCCACGCAGTAGAAATCCTACTTAGCCGCCCAGTAGCGAGCTCATCTTTATCCATAAGTCGGGCACTTTCTTTTCTATATGGAATCTGAAAAATACACAACTATTGTAAAATCTCCAGAAACGAAGTCTTCACACTGCTGGTAGGGCTGGGTACCTAGTGGAAGTACTCACTTGGTATCGGGGCCCGAGCGGGTTAGTACCACTATCTTCCATGTAACCGGCCATGAAGTACATCGTTGGGTTTTGGCTGTAGCCGTTTATGCTTTCATTTCATATCTGTGAAATAAAATGGTGAGTAGCGGCTTGATAATACTCTCGGTATAGTTGAGTCCATGAGCGACGGTTACCATTTACCTTCAGATGGGCCTTGGCAAGTCTGCCACTAAATGCAATAAAAAAAATGGTTAATCTAATTTATCCTTAACCGCTATGCATAAAATCTTGGATAACTTGCCTAAATTGGAGAAGCCGATTACCTTGACTTTAGACAGCCAACTTCATTAGTCAGTTAATACTATAAAAATTTAGCAATCAATTACATATATGATTTATTCAATGTATTATACTACTTTGCGAGGAATTTAAGACACCATTTCGTATATTTTTGTATTTAGAATTAAATTATTTTCCCTACATATATGGGTAATATAATTCATCTTAACCGGTATCCCTTAAATACTACAATAACCGGGCTAAATTGAATTTACTTAAGAAATAGCCGTCACCTTGATTATGACGACAACTTCATTAGTGGGTTAATACTATTAAAATTTTGCATTCAAATATATGATTTTATCAATATTTAGCGTGAATTTTGGACAGCATTTAATATAATTATCTGTTTTTAATATTGTATTACTTTATTATTTCGATAAAACAATATTTTATTGTACTTACGTGTGAAAGGTTATGTTTTCATATTTATTTTAATTCGCTGCGGCTTTTACAGCCGAAAGCACAACACAATACCATTGTTTATGAAGTTTTTCCACTAGGAAATAGACAAAATATTTGAATTAGCTCAAAATTTTAATCAATAGCACAATTTTCAAATTCAATTCAATTTTTGATTAATGGCGTTGTTAGACTTATAGACAACATTAATACAAAATCCGCTTTTCTCACTACTTGGAACTTATGACAAGTGTCAAACAAATAAAGAGCATAAACGATGACAAGGACAGTAGGCATTGTACCTATATCTACCGCACTTAGAGAAACGTTGTATTGTGTATCTCGTTCATTCCTTGTATTGTCATTAGCTTGTCAAATCTATTACTATCCTTCATCTAAGTCCGCAACTCAAACCGCAAACTACCTACAGCAAAGAGTAAAATAATCTATAAAAGGAACCTACAGTCCTCAGACTAAGAACTACTAGACGGAGCCACGGCGTGGCCACACTTGAAACAGCAAAATTTTTTTTAAATGTTGCCAGGTTGACTAATATTTAACCATATTTGGGCAAATTAAACGATAGTTAGAATGAGGTCTGTAACTAGGTCAGTTAAATAAGAAACTCTTCGTAACAAATATTTTATTGAAAATCGCAATGTTTATCAAAATGATAACCGTTGACGGTACCGTAAACGGCTCCCTGCCGCTTTGACCATATATTTGGTCCATCTGGTGGTTACGCTGCGCTGTCCGATACGTGGTCGCTACTCGAGAACCTTTTTCCCCAACGTTTGTCAGTTCATCGAGCGATATGGCCTGCCCATTGCCACTTCAGCATGCAAACTCGGCGGGCTATGTCGGATATTCACGTTCTACATCCGTAATAAGAATTCGATCACGTAGAGAAACACCAAGACTTTGAGCCTTGATGCAAGATAAGTATTGCTTCTCCATATATTGCCGTTATCTCATCTGGTAAATAATAATAAGTTATATTTAATAAAATAATAGTACACAAGAATACAATTAAATTATCTTTTCTTTCTTTTCTGGGTCAAATAAGTAAAGAATTATCATTCTTCCAGCGCTGATTTAATTATTTAAATAAGAACTTTTTTTTTATGGCATTGAGTGGCAGACGAGCCACGGACCATCTGATGGTAAATGTCAACCGTCGCTCATGGACTCAACTATACTGAGAGTATTGTCAAGCCGCTGCTCACCATTTCATTTCACCGATATATTATAATGAAAGAATAAACGGCTATCTCCTGATACGACCAAAATGCAACGATGTGCTTCATGGCCAGTCCCACGGGAGAGAGAGTACTATAAGTGGTGAAGTTAGCTATAGGACAAATACCACGACCTTATAAATTTGTGTTGCCACCTACCATTTGGGGTGTGAATATATCTTATTTAATTTTGTTTTACTCCTGGGTTTTATTTTGAAACCCTTAAATCCCAGACAGGTGTTACAAGAGAGAGCAAATTAGTTTCTCTGAATTCTAGATTATGACTACAGCGGTAGTCATAATCTAGAATCGAGATTTACTTACAAAGTAAGTACAAAGACTTTAAAAGCCATACTTACATGAACATATTCACTGGCAATGATTTTGCTCCCAATGTTACTATTTTCTTATTATGTATAATGAAACATCAACAAAATATCTTGAAGCATTTTTTGGGTATTTCGTGGGTTGCCTAGTTTTCCCGTAGTATCCACCCATTTCGATCTCGCATCTGGATTAGAGGAAAACCTAAAGTGGTAATTTTTTATCATCATCTCATAAATGACATATAAATTTAATAGTAAAGTGAAAACTGGGCAAATTAAATTCGCAATAAGGCAACACCGAAACAATTCTCAGTAATAGAAAGTTAGCTAGAAAACGTGTTTTGCGAGTGTATCTTAGTAGCAATTATTAATTATGAGTAAAAAAAGCCCATTTTATATCACTTTATAGCATTCAATCATTAAATTATTTCATTTTCGACTACATATGAATGAAATGTTATAACTGTATTTCTTCGCTCGCTGTAGCTTTTGTAGCATAGTACATTATTTTAGAAGCACTATTATCACGTAATCTTTTTCTCAAAACACTAATTAAGACAAATTAACATGAACATTTAATTAAAAACCGAATTTTTACACAAAATGTTCGATTATGTCAGTTGGATCGTGACAGACAAAGCATTTTGACATCGTGACAATACCGAAAACTGGCCACGGCGACAAAGACAAAAATCTTTGCCAAAAAGGCTTTGTTTTTTGGACTAGTAAATTGTATCTTGTGTTCTCGCTCATACATGTCAAAGAATTTTCTTCGCTCGGTCTAGATAGTCTGAGCTACAGTCGGATTATAATGTTCCTTGGTCGGATTCACAATATTCACATTCTCAGACTAATGGTCGGATTCATAATCATTATCATTCCAAGTTTGATCCAAATATCATCAAAAAATAGAGTCAAAGGTAGTGGTGGTTAATATATCATATAGCAACATTAAGCACCCTGCTTAATATACATAACATATAGCAAATGATATCGTGGCTCTCCCTTCTTGCTATATGCTTAATCGCACTCTGAACGTCGCGCGTCACAACGCATCGCACAAAAGCAAGTAGCAAGCGGCCGCGCCGGCGGCCAGTCGTCGCATGCTATGCTAGCCATTGTAATCGGTTGCGCGCGTAATTTGCAATCTCAGGTGCCTCACGTAATAATATACCTACGCTAATTCTCTTCATGTTTTTTTAGTGTAAACAGTGATAGGACACAAAATATTGAATTATTGACTATAAATTGTTGGTGTGATTGATTGAAAGGAATAATGTTAATATGTACATAAATGATTTTTCTATATACAATCAATGAACGTTTAAATACGACTGTAATGGCTTTGCATACTAACTTATTTCTTAACACAGCCAGTCGGTTATAGACAGTCCTAAACCTAAAAAGTATGCAGGAAAGTTCATTGATTTTTTTACTGTTCCATTTTATCGTAATAAATTAATAAACGCTGTGTAATATTCTTATAAAGCATGTTGTCTATCCGACGCACGAGTCCAACGATAAGGTAGAAGCTGCGAGTTAACAGTCTCCGAGCTTGCTTTATTCGCGTCGGCCTGCCGTAACAAACACACAAAGCATAATAAAAAGCATGCTTTAAAAAAGCACGTAAAATAACATGCTTAAAAAATAAAGCATATCACATTAAGCAAGTTATTGCCATATTATATAGCAACGTTGAACACTACTGGTCAAAGGGCTCGAAGCGACTCGAAGTGCCAACACCACTGACCTCCATATATAGCTTGTATATATATATATATGGAGGTCAGTGACCAACACGAAGTGCCTGACCCACGGGGGACTGTTCCCTTTATTACAGGCAAGTTCCTTACAAAAGCGCCACCTTTATCACTGCTCCAAAATTTTTTACGTTACAATGATATCAAAGTAAGAGATATTGACATATACGGCCCTAGATGTCGTTAGTGGCATTTTAAAAGCCGCTATCATTATTTGCAGTTGCTGTTGATAAGATACAGCCACAACATTACCGCCATTATATATTCCTCCTATATAAAATTAGCGATGTCGATTGAGTCGATTATGCCTTTTTATCGGCTTTTTGTTTGGATAAATGTACAAAGTAGAAAGTTCAAACAAACAAACATAGCATCACGCCTGTATTCCCCGAAAGGGTAGGCAGTAGACATGGGTCGTTGACGTTTTTTTCGTTAATGTAATTTAATTTTCGGCGCGCCGCTTTCGCCTACGCGATGCTGACCCCTATTGCAAACCTGGGAGATTCTATCTGTATGTTGAGGGGTAATGCCAAAAGTGTAAGATAGGACGTCACACGGTGTCTAAGCATAGCCATTTTGAGGTAGGCGACCGTTTCAAGCATTTACATGTAGATATTGTGGGACCCTTGCTGGTGACAGAACAGGGCTTTCGTTATTGCGTAACTATGATAGATTGACGTACGCGATGGCCAGAAATTTTTTCCGTTAACAATATAACGGCAGAGACGGTGGCAAGGGCAGTTTACATGGGGTGGATTTCAAGGATCTCCCATCCTTGAAATCCTGAATGCCTTTGAAAATTACGACAGACCAAGGGCGGCAATTTGAAAGTGATCTATTTAGAGACCTTATGAGGTTATTAGATATTGACAAATCATGCACCACCCCATACCACCCGCAGGCGAATGGTAAAATTGAGAGATGGCATAGGTCATTAAAAGCCGCATTTACATGTAGGTTAAGAAATAAAAGGTGTAGCGACTACGGCACTATCCCCCATTTCTTGGGGAGGTCCATGTCCAGCAGTGGACGCTAAAAGGCTGATGGATGGATGGATGATTCACGGAAGCTCGCCTATGCCAATCATAGTTACAACAGCACAAATACGGTCACCGTTAAATTTAAAGGAAATAGAATTTCTAACCAGCGAGCACTCAGCTCCAGATTCGTAATAGAAAGCAAACGACTCAACCAGAGTGATGCAAAATCCCAGTAGGCGCGTTAACCACATACATGTCAACACGACGTTGCTCAGCTGGTACTGCGTCCGAAACATTGCCATCGCCACCGCCACCAGGTACTCATTGACCTACTGCTGAATATCGGTTCGCGTAGTGGCTTTGACTATTACACAGTCTACTTCAGCACACCAGGAATCTATATCGTTGATACTCGGATCGAGATTAGAAATAAAATATGATTGGTTAGATCTCACCATCGTATCGCGTCAACGATACAATCAGACACGCTAACGTCGTGGTTCGTAGAGCTACTCACGGAATAGTGGGGTGAAGGCATGCGCCAACTCACGACACGCTGGCACCGCATCTTGATGCGTAGCCACCGGTTCACGAGGCTTAACTGCAGCCTCCTGCGTCTGCGATGGTGTCTTTGGAGATACGCAAACATTCACTACGTGTAGTGGTGTAGTCAAGCGTAGTCGTTCTTCCAATGAAGTCATTCGATCTTGTATTTAATGCATTGTTTCGGTTAATACATTGTTAGGAGAATTATGTCGCTTGCGGGTATGACAAACTTGTATCACGGTAGTTTGAGCACAAATCACGGTTTCTAAAAATGAGAGACAGGACTTCTAGGACGTGAAACGCGACTCCTAGAGCGGCGTTTACTTTTACGGCTAGCACTAGGTATTGTTATTATTAAAACAAGTGAAAAGGATTATAATGAGCCAACCAAGAAAACAAATTAATAGCAAGATGTTTAGCAAACAATACAGCTATAAAGCATCAGATTTTCAAATATCTCTAATCAAAAAAGAACAATGTTAGATAAACTTTTCTCCTCGCTACACTCCCCTTTTTTGCAACATTACAACAAATTGGCACGTAATTACCATTTTATTTTCACCTTACCTTGCCGCTTATACTCACAACATGCGAAATTTACTTTCCTTGGGGCACGGAACAGGACAGAACGTGCGGGCAATGTGGGTAACTTATCCCAGCTTCTGATAATGAAGAGCCCGGATGGCCTGGAGCCCCTTCACCAGAACTCATCTTCTTTTAAAATGTGTAAGTGGGCGCGAAAATAGAATGAGATGGCTTCATATCACTATCGACGTATTTTAATCAGCATTCACAGAAATCACGATGTAATTTAGGTAATTAGCGATTACTACTAAACGAAATCAACTTAATTAAATCTTGAAATAGCGGGATGGCAAAGATCCAGAGCGATTTGTCACAAGCGTAGTGCGCGGGCGCCGTCTCGTTCAAAAGTGCGTTCAAGACGGCCGCCCCCACTACCATCGACCATGACGCTTCCCTAGCTTGACATTGACAGTCCTGTCAAACTGACGTTTGATGTAAACGCCGTCATATATTATATAGCGCTGGTTAAGTGATTTACGTTTGTTGTTCTGGTTAAGCATAGTGGATGCCATAGAGTAAAGTAATCATACTAAAAGTGGATGCTTCCAATCGAACTCTTAAATATTCCCACGAGAATTTGCGCGCAGTATCCCGGGGACATTCAAGTTTGCATCGGATTTCGCGCCGCCACTGAGCAATAGTGTTGATACCACATTGTAAAAAGTTATCGATAAAAATGACAAGGGCAAAGGAGTCTATATAGTAATCTCGTACATGAAATGATGTTTTTCGATTTATTTAATATATTATATATTGTGAGCTATTACAATATAGTTTAATAATAAATTGCATCAACAATCAATTAAAATTACTTACAAAATGTGAACTTGAACCATATTGTTTTTTACTTTATTTATTTATTGCAAGTATCCTAAAGATCCGAGTTTATGGAATGAATGGAAGAAATTTTGTAGTAACAAAGTTACCTGGTTTCTCAGAAGGAATAGTGTCATATACGTTCAGACCATTTCAAGATAATATCATATTAACAAGTTTGTTTGCTAATTTGTAAATAAACTCCTAAAGTATAAATTATTTGAGAATAAGGAAAAAGAGATTTTTTGTACTAGCGGGAATCGAACCCGCGTCTTTTCCAATCCGGGGAAGTGCTCTAAGCCACTGAGCTATAGTACAGGTACTTCGACCATCCCAATCTCCTTATTACATTTGTCTTTACGAATAAACTCCTATTTGTATTATAATGGATATATTATTACATTTGTGTAACTTTTAAAACCTTCATCCCGAACCTAAAAGATTTCTCGATTTTATCGATAATGCCTATGGACAGTTGTTACAACCATGGTTAAAGCAACTTGTCTATGTAGTTGAGTCACTCATTTTACAGTGTTGTGATACATAATTTATCTCTGTGTGTAAAATTGCTAGTGTACTGTTTTAAATGTTATGTGTGCGTTTCGTAGTGATAGACTGATTGTTTTTGTGTGAAAGTGTGCGTGACGCAATTTCCCCCCGCAAAAAATTACAGACAATTTTGTATCGGAGTAAAACATTATGGCTACTCCCCTCGGGTTTGCCGGGGGTCCACGTTCGTGATGGGCGTTTTCGTTGTATTGTCGCAATATTGCAACCAGTTACATTTTTTTGTTGAAACCTGTTGCGACAATAGGTTACTTCTGCAACAGGTTTTTAATAGTCAGGTTAGGTAATGAATTGAAAGCAATGAAAAATCTTAATGTATTTATTAGTTAAAAAATGTAAATTAAATAAAAATTGTTTATACTAGGTATATCCCTACTAATCTATTATAAAGCTGTAACAGAGCTGTCTCTGTACATTTAAGATATTTGAGAAAAAATTACTGTAATAGGCTATATAAGCATGTCTAAACACAAACAATTTTTTTTAGATTTTTTGTCTGTTTGTTTGTTCGCGCATCACACAAAAACTACTGAACGGTATTTGATTCAAATTTTTTTATTTGAAAGGCCTTGATTAGGCTTAATAACTGGTATACATTTTATCCCGCAACTATATCGGGAACCTGAGATATAACCGATAAACTAGAAAATTATTTAAACTAAATTTTTTTTAGAATTTATTTAAAAGTACTATTAAATGGATTTTGATGCAACTTTTTTTATTTGAAATGCCTTGATTTGACTTAAAAACTGCTAGACATTTTATCCCACTACTATAACGGTAACCTGAGATATAACCGAAAAACTAGCTTTTGGCTGCAGCGAAGCCGCAGGGAAAGGCTAGTCAACTAATATATTTATTTTTTATTGACATTTAAAAATACCAATTGGCGAACCTTTTCGGTTGTAAGTCGGGTCCTTCTGTCACGAACAATATAGCCTGCTTTGGAAAATATTCTTTGCGTTGCTCTATGCTTGAAACTAATCATTGAATATTATTTTCTGTTTAATCTACAGAGCATGTTATTGTAATAAGAGTATAAAAACTCAGACTAATAACACGGTGTGGCCCTCGGACCAATAATACACTGGACGCAGTCTTAGCTTCAAATGCGTGTCAATTTTGTATGTGTGCGTTTGACGTTTTGTCATTGTGTGCGTAATCTAGTGTTGTGGAGAATGATGCCACGATGTCGATTATCGATAACCAGACTACCAGTACTATCTTTTATTGTACGTTTACTGCCTGGTTAAAGTTATATTAAATCAATAATTTTTTATTTTATTTCCATAGTGGTAAAGCTATATAATTATATATCAGGTTCGCGATATAGTAGCGGGATAAAATGTATACCAGTTTTAAGTCTAATAAAAAAAGTTGAGAGGAGAGCGAGAGCTATCAAATAAAAAAAGTTGCATCAAAATCCGTTCAGTAATTTTTGCGTGATGCGCGAACGAACAAACAGACCAAAAACTAAAAAAGATTGTTTTGTATTCAGACGCCTATATTGCCTACAGCTTTATAAAAGTTTATATATAGTATAGGATCCTAGTGAAACGTGCAGTGTGGGGCCGGCTTTAGAATTGTCCCACCCCTCTCCACCCATGGCAGTCGTAAGAGCCGACTGAGGGAATGCCAGGAGAAGTGGGCAGCAGCACTCCTTCGAGTATTAACATCATCCATTGCGATCGCCAACGCGCCTACCAAGCGTGGCGATTACGACGCTATCCCCCATTCTTGGGGAGGTCTATGTCCAGCAGTGGACTTTTAAAAGGCTGATGGATGGATGGATGGTGTAACGTGCACTCTGTTAGATATAATATTTAGGATATCCTTTAAATATACTTGGTACTGCATCAGATTTTACTTTCATTATATTTAAAACTATAAATGAAACAAGATTGTTTAAAATGCTCAGAGCATAGGCGGGAATATTTATTTGGCTCCCAGTTTTCTCTTCTTATGGACTTGATCCACGCCTTTCTAACTTCAGGATATTTTGAACCCTATAAAAGAGAACAAACTTTATAAAACCATAAGCAAATGTTTAGTTCAGTTGGTTGAACAATCGATAAAGTGTAAATGACTATTGTCTACATCACTACAAAGGGCGCCTAAACAATGGATATTATTTTAATAATTTTAACTAATAAACGTGTTTTTATATCAATGTATAATAATGTAATCTTATTGATAACATCTAAATCTTCCAATATCTATCGATTTTTTATTGGGTTTCGTAGTTATTTAAGGTGAAAATAGCTGATATAGACTTACGTGTGAAATTACAAATTTGGATTCTTTACACCTCCTAGCGTCGTTCTGGATGAACAACAGACAGCAACACACTAGTTATGTATATAACATACACACCTAGAATAATATCTTATATGTAATTGTTTCCGTGCGAGAGAAAAATAAAAAAAAATTGTACTGTATTGTATGGAAATGATTGCTACTTTTATTTCATTTTCATTGATTGAAATTTAAAAAAATAATCATATGATTTCACATGTGAAATTTCTTTGACAATGATTTTTCATCCCAGGTCACACGTTCCGTATGCTGTATAAAATGAAGTAGGAAGTTTTGTATCAATACTCCAAACCAAGGTTTATTTTATCTATCTATTGGTCTCATTTACACTAATCAAACATATGTACATTAACGCTATACATATACCTATACTGACTTACTAAATAAAAAATAATAATCTATACCTATATAATTACAATAAACTTAGTACTGACTGATGTACAATGAAAGTAAGTAAATCGCAAACAATCATAGAAAACACTCGACCGACAGAGCTGTGGTCTGCGATAATAATGAAATTTCATTTCATTTCATTCATGTAAACAGACACGTGATTTTGAGATCTGCGACAAATGATTCCAAGGAAATTAATATTTTACAGCACTTAATGTAAAGTCTATTTTTAAAATACTCTTTTAGGATAATCAGGGTCAAAACTGAGGCATATAGTACTAAAACGGTGCATGTGTGGTGCTACGCTCCGGCGACGAATCATCTAAATATAGTTTGTTCTTTCTATCACGCCAACAGTGAGCGTGATAGAACGAACAAACTATATACCTACTTAGTGGGCGTGATTCGTCGCTCGGTAAGTCGCTACTCGCTCGTTCCCGCGATTTCATTGGGTGTGACGTTTCACAGGCCAAATGAAGAGTGGTAGCAGATGCGAAGTATAAAAATTAATTTCATATGAAATTTCACATGCTACTTGTGAAGTGTTCCAAGCTTACCACACACGATATATTTTCACTAGCGCACAAGATATTTAGCAACTTCAATAGGACTTTCTAGTATTTCACTTTTGTGATGCTCCAAATCGCAATGTTTTGACCATGGACGTATAAGAAACGGACAGCGTCTCGCTAAGACAGAATTGAAGCAAGGTAATGGCGGCGGCTATCTATGTGTGAGTGAATTTAGGGATACCATGTTAGCCAAATTTACCCTTTAACAAATACAAGTTGGCAGACAAATTTATTGGAAATGTATATAAAATATACCGTAATATTGGAAAAGGTTAATAGTAGCCAAAAAAAACACTGTTTTACTATATTTATTTATTTAAAACTTACTGCACAAATCTGTATGAAGAAAGAGTATAGTAGTCACAACAAATCTTTGCATCTCTGAAGTTAGGCACAGAGCGCGAAGTGGGAATTTTGACAGAATCATACGATAAGTGCTGACCAATTCAAATGTTATTACTTGATTAACAAAACAATCGAATGAGATCATAATGTTTTCATAACTAAGTAATTAGGCACTATTTTTTTTAATATTCAATAAAAAGTAGGTATACGAGCGATTTCAGTGAATAAGCTTTAATCTAGATTTAGAAGAGTCCACATCTTAAGATCGATGAATTATATAATTATCGATTACGATTGCTAAATTATAATCGAAAATTTTTCGATTAATGCAAACTGTAGAAGACGCACATGCCTTGCGACACAAAAATGGCTACTACGCAGCGACTTGCAGCCAACTTCAGAGACACAAAGATCCGTTGTGACTACTGTAGGTATATGGTAAAAGAAAATGATGTTTGTTTACTTTTTTATTATAAGTACCTAATGTCTAACATCCCATAAGCTGAGTAGTTTTTTTATAATGTTGTTATTTACTTTGAGAGGTTCTTGAAATTCCCTCTAATTTTGAAATGTGGTGAAATCAAATTGTTAAATATTTTCCCACTATATTTTTAATTAGGCTTATTTTATGTTCTGTTCCGGCGAATGTGTATGGACACAGGTAATGGGGCATATCGCAAGAAATAACAAAAGTTTTGAAACGGCCGAAATTAAATAATTATTTACTGACGGGCTAAAGTTGTTGACACTGCAATGGTAGTTGAGATATATCGAGTATGTTATAAACTAACGAAATTAAATGATGCTACTGGTTCACCTTATTGATTGTAACAAAAAGATTCTTAGTAAATGTAACAGACTCAGATTCTCAAATAATAATTCAGAAATAAATAGTGATTAAGAAAGTTCTCTTTTATTTTTTTCCATTTTGACTAAAATGTTAATAAGCAGACATATATGGTGGGCATCTACCACCTTATTTTATGTCGCTTTCGTTAAATGCGATTTTCTTATGAACATAAATAACACTCGCAAATGCAATTTTATTACGTTAAAACATATTACAATATTTAGATTTTGTAAATGCCACTACAATAATACATTCATGCTACTTATACTACTGACCAACGCAAATTCAAATTAATAAACCATCAGAAAATTTATTATAATAAAAAAAATATGAATAATGTTTTCGATAACGCAGACAACAACACTATTAACGATACGTGGCAATCAAATATCATTTTACTCTACAAAATAAAAAATCTGAGTATAAAAAGTAATAAATATAGAACTATAAAACTCCCATATTTCGGGTAATTTTGCACTAGTGAATATTAGCAATACTGAATTATTTTGTTCTAGTGAATTAATATTAATTTTAATGTATAAAATAGGGAACTAAGTGATTAAATTATTCGTTTACTCCTAGATTTTTTTTCTTTCGGTCACTACGGTTTGTACACCATTTCACCATAAAAGACATGCTATATTTTAATATTTTTTTGCAGCGTAGACGTACCGACAGTGATAACGTTTACTCGGGCAATGGCCGACTAACGTGTGAATGTGTGCGTGTAGGCATGTACGTACAGCGAACTGGCCGACTGAGCGACACTAAGTTGTGTTAGCGAGACTATGTCCTAATATTTTTATATGTCCATGGTTTTGACCTACTAGTCGGTCAGCGTGTGACACGAATTTCACATACAGTACGTCATTGCCAAAGTTATATAAGCTATCCTTTTTACTTCTATTGAGACTTCGAACAATAGACAGAAATAACAATACTGTGTTTGAGAATTGAATACAGAACGGCAACAGCGCTATGGCTCCGTCCAGTAGTATACTTAGTCTATGGTGGCCGCACTTGAAACAATATTTTTTTTAAATGTTGCCAGGTTAACAAATATTTAACCACATTTGGGCAAAATAAACGATACTAACTATCGTTGATGGTTGATGAGGTCTGTAACTTAATCGTAAAAAAGAAACTCTTCGTAACAAATATTTAATTGAAAATCACAGCGTTTATCAAAATAATAATTTAAAAGTAAATCTACCACCCCTTCTATTCATCCAACCATCAGTCTTTAAACGTCCACTGCTAGACATTGGCCTCCCCAAGAGAACACCAGAAATAGCGGGCTTGTGCTGACTGCATCCAACGGCTCCCTGCAGCTTAGACCATATATTTGGTCCATCTGGTGGGAGGCCTTATTACGCTGCGCTGTCCGATACGTGGTCGCAACTCGAAAACCTTTTATGTATGAAAATACTTCCGACAGATGGTGCAGGCGTCACCTAAAGACGTTAAGTATGAATTTGCTATCGAGATTAGCAAGGGTCACGATGGCTGAATTGGCAAAGCATCTGGACGGTATCCAGGAGATGTAGGTTCGAATCCTGCTCGTGACTGTTATTTTCGATTTCACATTTTTCACTTTGTGTTTAATGTATGTTGCTAAGCATGTCAAATGCTAAAAATATATATAAAAATATCTAAATACATTATTGCCAGCTTCACGTTAGTTCACAGCAGCGAACAGTATTATTTTATTTGGAATTTAGTTGTTTATTATTATACGGTTCTGAAACAAAAACATTAGACTAATTAAGCTATACTAACTACATGTGAAAGTTTATATATAGTAATGATAAATGGTAACAAATACAAAATAAAAGTTCGTGACTAAATTTTAAGATTATTTAAGTTGATGAACGATGATATTATATTAATTGAGGTCTTATTTATGTTACTTAATACTTAAAATGTTATCTATATGTAGAGGTCGTGGAAAACTATGGTCTATAAGTGATTTATATAATGGGTCATGATCAAATTTTGAGCAAGCAAAAAAAATATGGTTAGTCCCCTATATCTATGTATGTCCAATAAAATCTACCAAATTGTCTGAAGTTAAGAATAACATTTTAGGAAACTTTACTTATGCTACTGATACTAGAGAAAATATTAAAACTTATTTCCCACCTCTTCCAAGTAATAATACGATGACCTCAATCAAACAAACTCGAGTTGCCCCACTAACCAAATCATCTCCTCAGAGAAGAGCAACAATGTCTGAAATTATTAATTCTGATCTTGTCTTAAATGCTATTACAAAAACAATTATCGATATTTTACATAAAAAGGAAGAGGAGGGTCTTAGTGTTTCTTCTAAAATAATTAAAGAATCCTTAATAGCTAACTTTGTATAACAACGGCTTATTCACAGCTTAATATATTGCACTGGAATGCTAGAAGTATTTGCCCCAAATTAGACCAACTTACTTACTATATTAATACACATAGTAAAGAGATAGACATAATCTTATTAAATGAGACCTGGCTGGATCAATCAAAATCTTTTAAACTTACAGGGTATAATATAATTAGAGCTGATTCAGAACGACCTCACGGTGGAGTAATAATTGCTGTTAAAAACAAATTTAAAACAGATTTAGTTAGCAGTTCTTCCTCTTATAATTTTCAGAACATACTGATAACTTTACATCTAAACACTTTTTCTCTAGATATATTAAGTGTTTATTGCCCTCCTGGTAAATTTAATTTAAACTATAGCAGGTTTATCTGGTGGCAGAGAACTCCCTCTTCGCATTGGCCGAGGCAAACCGCCCGCGCGCTTTTCACGTGTCCGGAACAGCGGCGTTGCGCGGGCGATTCGCGCCGACCAATAGTAGCGCTCGATCGGGCGTCGACGGAGGCGAGATATTAAGATGGCGGGCTATGCGATGAGACACGCATACGCAATAATGCAAGAGTGCAATTGGTTTATATTATGTTAGTAAATATGTGCAGTAACTTAGTAGTTTATGTTTGTCAAGAATACTGTAATTACGTGTGTTGTAAAGTTGTGGATTAAAGAAGAGTACCCACGTTAAAGACTAGTGATTCTCACCGACCCACCCCGACTAAAAAACCTATTAAATAATGTATACTCTAAAATAACTTCACGGAATTATATTATCATTGGTGATTTTAACGCCCACCATACATCTTGGGGATCTATTAAAAACGATGGAAGAGGCACTTTGTTATACAATTTTATGGAAAATCATAACATCGTGTGCATAAATTATCATAAACCCACTATTTTACCCCCTGTTGGGAAAAATGCTAGTGTATTGGATTTAGTTTTCGTATCAACCCCGTTAAATTCTAGTTGTAATTTTTCCATAGCCGATGATCCTTTGAGCAGTGATCACTATCCTATACATGTCGGCTTGTTGTACCCTAATCAAACTCATGGATATAACAACAATAATAATCAATCAAATTTGTTAATTACACCTACAGTTAATTTTAATAAAATTGACTGGGATAAATTCAAAGAACAGTGTAATGCCTCATTCTCAACATTTAATCTTACAGGTGACCATCTAACTGATTATAATAATTTTATAGAAAAAAATAACTTAATTCTATTGTCATTTACCACATTTAAGTCTGTTACTAATAAGAGTAATAAATATAGTAGTAAGATAAAGAAACAGTGTGTATGGTGGAACGACATTTGTAAAAAAGCAGTTTATGAAGCTCGTCTCGCATTAGACTCGTATAAAAGATTTCCTACTGTCGAAAACTACATATTATACAAAAAAATTGATGCCAGAAAAAAAGTTTACTATATTAGAACAAAAACGTTTAAGCTGGAGGACACTGCGCGACCTTTAATCGATGTACACCCTCTAAAGTCATTTGGATTTATATACACAAGTTTAAGTATTCTAAAAATATAATTCGTAATACTGATTATTTACAGGACAACGATTATGCCTTAAATTACTTAAATAAAATATGCCCTGCTAACAATCTTAGCCATCCAAACTATCAGAAATATTTTGATTCTACTGGACTTAATTCAGCTAAATGGTTATTACACCCTTTTGTTATTAGTGAATTTATAACTGCACTAAGTAATAAGAGAAATTCATCTCCTGGTCCAGATAAGATTCCATATTCTTTAATAAAAAATCTTTCTGATAATGGTAGACAATTATTACTAGAAATTTACAATCAATTATGGCTTTGTAAAAAAAAATCCTGAAAGCTGGAAAGAGCAATATGTGGTCCCCGTACCAAAACCCAATAAAAATCCTAAAAGTTTAGATTCATACAGATCTATTTCACTCACTTCATGCTTCTCAAAATTATTTGAATCTATGTTAAAGTCCAGACTGGAATGGTTTGTAGAAAAAAATCTCATAATACCAAATAATCAGTATGGATTTCGGAGAGGTAAAAGTACTATAGATAGTTTGGCTTGCCTGATTGGTGACATTAACAACGGATTTCATAACCATAAGCACACAATAGCTGTCTTTTTTGATATCCAAGGTGCTTTTGACAATATGGACCATAATTTTCTTCTCAAGAGCTTATATAAACTTGGGTTTCCAGGAGCTTTACTTGAATGGATTTTCAATTTTCTAAATAATCGCAAATTAAAATTAAAATTACGGAACCAGTTTTATGGGCCTAATATATCTTATAAGGGTACTCCCCATGGTTCTGTCATCTCCCCATTAGTTTTTATTTTAAGTTTAGTTTCTTTAATGCTAAAAATTCCAACATCAGTTAAATATATACTCTATGCAGATGATATATATATACTACTCAGACTATACTATAGATATTCAGATATCTAATATTATTGAAGGTGAGTCAACAATGGACAACTGCCTCAAAGTTTTACACAATACTATAAGTACTGAATTAAGATTAGACATTAATACAAATAAAACTGTTGTCATGGCTTTCTCTAGAAATGGTGAATTTAGACCCAGATTACAATACAACAGAATAAATTTGCATGTGTGTAGCTCATATAAATATCTTGGTGTTGTATTGGACTATAAGCTGTGTTGGGTAGATCATATAAATTACATAAGTAAGAGAGCCGAACTTACATTAAATATCATGAGATCATTAACAGGACTTAAGTGGGGATCTGACCCCAAAATTTTAAAACAATTGTACACAGCAACAATTCGCAGCTACTTTGATTATGGTTGCATGTTTTACTATAATGCAGCCAGTCATCTTCTGAAAAAGTTAGATCTCATTCAAAATAAAGCACCGCATAATTTTGGGTGCTATGCCGTCTTCTCCTATTAACTCTGGAAGTTGAAGCTAGTATAGTTCCTTTAGCTGTTAAGACGTTCCTTTGTGACTGACAAGTACTGCCTCAAACTAGTCAGTAGAGATAACGAAGTTGTCTCCAGATGGTTAAAAAACTTTGACTACCCTGATTACAACAATACTTCATTACGGGTAACCACATCCCTAAGCGAATCAATTTCATTTTTAAATTTCCAATTTCAAGACATTGTATATTGGTCTAAAATCCTTCCATGCTACTCTTTAAGATATTATGACATAATATCAGATATTCTTATAGTATTTAATAAATATACACATAAGTCTGAATTCTTAAAATTTCTCAATACCAAAAGCAATTTCAGTGCGATATATACAGATGGATCTAAAACAACAAATAGAACTAGTTTTGCTTTTTATATCCCTATTGTAAATGTAGGTAGAGCATATCATTGTCACAATCAATTCTCTGTTTTTTCTGCAGAAGCTCTTGCAATAGTACATGCCTTTGAATGTTATATGTAATTATAAACGAATTAATAACAAGTATTTGATACTATCAGACTACATGAGTGTATTACAAGCACTTAATAACAAAACTATCAGCATCTTACAATTATTTAATATACAAAATAAACATTTTATATCTACTATTTCTAGATTACGTATCGGTCACTGCAGAATCCCTTCACATTTGTTTAGAATTAATTTAGCTAGTAATGCATCTTGTATTTATTGTAATAACTGTGATTTATGTGATTTACAACACATTTTCTTCAATTGCCCTAAGTTTAACTTGGATAGGTTATTGCTAATTTGTCAATGTCAAGACATATTAAAATACGTTCCTAACTCTGTACAAAATATGTTAAACTCTCCAGCATTATATAAATCGTTATATGTATAATTATATTGTAAGCACAATTGAATCTTTGTAACCAACTAGTTTGTGACTAAAACTGTATGATCATTATAATAAAATTTAGTATATTTATGTACTAAAACAATGTAAATAGTTTTAAGCTTAAGTTAGGCTGATGGTTCTGTCAAAGCCTTTAATAAACAAATAAAAAAAAAATCTATTGACTGACATCTGTCATAGCCACTGTAGGAGTGTTCGCAACGGCTATTTATTAAAAACGTTAAATAACGATGTGCTATTTTTAAAACGCCTATTATTTTTTACGCTTTAATATATTAAACGATATCTTTTGATTATCGTCGTATAGCACATCGTGCGCTATTTGAGGTCACGTTATTTAATATAGCTATGTACGTGCGTTGAGCAGTTAACAATGTTAACAATAGATTACTGTCTTCTAAGTGAATTGAAATTGTGATCTAAGATATATGTATTTAGATTCTGCCCACGGTCATCTGCGTGGACTTCAGAATTGGGTCAATCCTTACTAATACACTTTATACACTAAAATGTCCATAACTACTGATCCAATGACATTTTTGATTAAATTTAAGTAGACTTTTAAAGATATTATCTAAACGAAAATTATTTACACTATACTTAACGTGACCATTTATCTTTGGTGTCAGAGCGGGACACTTGCGGAAATAATTAAAAAAAAAATGTTTTAATACCTATTATTATGCGAAAGTGGAAGCCGACCGAGACTAACCTTTTTTTTGTTTAGTCGGGAAAAAATCTACCTAAACGGACACCCTGTCGCTCGGGGCAACGAACAAGGCGGTGTGGGGCCCTCACCCACTAAATAAACCCGCCGTGTGCCGTCTCTCCGCCTTTATTGGCAGGCCACTGGAACCATGTTACATTCCTTCAGTGGTGACCGAGATTAACCTACCTATACCAAATTGGTCATGATTGTATTGAAGGAAGGTGGAGTTATGAGTCTCCGAAACCGGCGAGCGTGTATTAAGAGAATTACAAATAATGAGGAATCGAGGCACTGTTATTTCTGCTTACCTAGCAAGGGAAATGTCGTGGTGATAAGTAAGTTTTGTCTGTTTGCGGGACAGACAGCCTGAAACGGGACTGTCCCACTAAAAACGGGACGTATGGTCACGTTAACTACCATCCATCCATCCATCCATCAGCCTTTTAACGTCCACTGCTGGACATAGGCCTCCCCAATAATGGGGGATAGTGCCGTAATCGCCACGCTTGGCAGGCGAGTTGGCGATCGCAGTGGATATTGTTAATACTCGAAGGAGTGCTGCTGCTCACTCCCCTGGTATTCCCTCAGTCGGCTCTTACGACTCCCATGGGTGGAGGGGTGGGACAATTCTATTGCCAGCCCCACACGGCAAAGCCGGCCCCACACGGCAAACGGCACGGTTAACTATACTACAACAAAATTTTATTTACAGTTTTATAATACACTAAACAAACAGACACAACAAACCAATACCTCGAATAATTTAAAATCATAAACTATAAGTACATATAAGCAAATAACGCGCGTCAATCGCTCAAAAACTCAGGATAATCATACGTTATTCCAGCTTAAGCGAGTTATCCGTACTGATTTATTATATCATCGTTCAAAAATATAACGAAATAATATCAAATAACCAAACGATGTTTTAGATACTTAGATTATTTTGCACGTTATTTTTTATAATTGACAGAAATATAGTTCATAAGTGGTAAAGTTAGAGCATAATTTCGCATGTGACAATGATATGAACTGGTCAGGGTCATTCCGTTCTGTCCCTTTCTTTCGCGGTATGACTGACTGAAGTGACTGACTGTTCAAGTGTGCATATGACTGTGATGTTTTGTTAGTGTAGTGTGTCGTCGACGTCGTGGCATAACGGTTGTGGTAGCGCTTATATAATAAAAATAATCGAAAATAACGCTTGCCTGGTGAAATAAATAACGGGGCTATAGGTTATTTATAAATAGCAAGTGATTTTATTAGTTATTTAATATAACGAACACTCCTAATAGCCAGTACGCGCTAGACAAGAACATTATTTTTTGCTTCTGTTTATAGAATAGATAGGGTTGTAGAAGTTTCGACTTTCGTGTGCCTCTGCCTCACTGCTGCCAACCTAGCGCATTCGGCGCACAGGGAGTCAGCATTAAAACTAGCCAATGCCAGCTTTGGTCAAAATGAATTCAACAGAGACAACGCTCTACAAAAGAAAGGGACAGAATAGACATTCATGCTAATAATCGCATGCTTGTTTATTCTGAACATCCTTTAAACATGTCTACTGTTTTAGAAGATTTGTTTTTTTTAAGACTAGGGATGATTGACTTTTATCAGTTCCTTAAAAACATGGAAATTGTCTAAGATATTTATTCAGCTAATTTTCTCTCCTACACCTTAAATTCTAAGACTGTAAAAGTTATTTATATAATTTTAAAACCAATATACATTCAAACGACGTTAGAATTTGCTGGTACGCAATGGCAACTCCTACTTAAATTGTCACTGTGTCAGGGATGCCATATATATAGTTTTATTGGCGTTTATACAGATTTTATACTACGTTACTTATGATATATTTCAATCTACTTTTAAACAACAATTTCGATATTAATATTTTTAATAAGATCTAGGAAAAATTAACATCAAATATAATTAGATTATCACCCATTATGTTTCAAATAATATTATTTTTATCGTTTACACTAGACAAAATTCTTTAGATTAGTTGCAACTGCTCGCACATTAATTTTTAATAACTAATCTGGGAAAATAAAGGATATGTATGTGCTAAAATAAACTTAGATTGTTTTTTACAGAATTCACAGTCCATAATATGTTGCCTTAGCTGTGGCAACATTGTACTAAAAAAGGACGGTTCTTTTCGTATAATAAAAAAAACTTAATATGGCGGATTTGCTCATTTTCTTTCGCAATACGATTTCCATTATCTAATTTTCTCATAATTAATAATCTAAATTATTTTGCTGACTGCTATTATAACAAGAGCAAATTTTTGAATTATTTTCTAAAGTTCATTTCGTGTTTTTTTACGCGAAATAGACGCTTGTGGATTGTGTAACAAATTTACTATAAGTTGAATTAAAATTTGTGTTTTTTGTTGGAAACGCCTGTTATTGACGCATTTCTACATCATAGAAAGAAAAATAATTTTAAAGTGCGCAAAATGCGGGGTAAACTCCAAAGAAGATTCTGCTATGCAATTCCACAGGTTTCCTCAGCCATCCTGTATCAAGTAAGTAAATTATTAGACTGCCGTTCGTAACTTGATTTAACAGTGGAGGCGACAAGGGGTAGGTAGCTATTATCACCCACCAGTAAGTGGTAGGGTTGGGGACTACTAGGATATCGACTTATTATCGGTCTCGACAATTCGAAAGGGCGAAGAATTGATGTTGGACCACTACAGTGGGCACGGTGTATCTACGGTATGTTTGTTCCGGGCCATAAGGGCGGCCAAGAAGTATTTACGGGGTCCACCACCCATCAACCAAAATATAACATAAGAAGAAAGCTTATTTTGTTGGCCTTTGGATGATTCTAATTTTAATTTGAAATAATAACATAATGCTCACACTATAGTAGTCATTTCCGTTAGAAAACCATTATTTGCATCTGAAAAAAGACGGAGTTACTCTCAATTAGAGGCTAAAGAAGTTTTACTTATAAGATATATATGAAAACACTAATTTTTCAGGGCAAAAGTTTGGGCAAAATATTGTTTTCCTAACGATGATTGCACTTCTAATGAATTTTTGGATAAATTAAATAAGCAGCATATGATGCTTTGTGCTAAACATTTTGATGACTCATCATATACAAGTAGTGCCAGAAAAAGGTTAAATTTGTTTGCTTTACCTATTGGAACACAACATATACCTATTAAACCAATTAAGAGATAACCAGTATAATCCATCCACTTCCAGTTAACCACATGATACTGATGTAAGTATACTAATATATGTGTTCTTAAGCTTTATTATATTAGTTTCAACAAAACTATATTCACCTATTATATAATTTCATTTCTTATTTTGAGAAAAAAAAAATATACATATATATACAAAAATAAGAAATTCATTTTTTTTTTTTCTCATAAAGGTCATTCATGTTATTCTTAGATAATATCAAGTGTGAAACCATACTGTATAACAAATATGTAACTATTTTAACCAACTTTGTTTTTGTTAATGTTATTGTATGTATGACTTGATTGGCATCCGTGTGTAAAGGTAAGGTTCTGGCAGAAAACCAGCGCCTGACACTTTAGCCTGGCATAAAGCTGAGCTGGAAACCTTTTTAGCACTGGCGTGAGACATACATTGTTTTTAGTTTGACTTACATTGTATATGTTGTACATTTTGTTTGTCTCATACTTGTAAGCTAAATAAATTTGTTCTTTCTTTCTTTCTATTAAAGTAAATATATAAATGTTAATATATAGTATTTCTTCTTTCATATAAACCATTATTAGGCATTACCGCTTTTAATCCTACTTTACTATCTGAAAATCTGCCTGCTTAGGCTGTCAAAGCTGGTAGTAAAGTATGCCTGCTCTACTATCTTATAGACAAAGAAAGCAAGAATATTTAGTGTATCCGGCTTTCATTCTTACCAGAAAATAAGGGATTTCATTTTAAGCCATCTAAAAATTAAATTTAATACTTGTTTTTTACAGAAATTACCCAAAAACAAAGGAATACTACAAGATTTGTATGTATATACATAGGTGCTTTAACTTTTATGGCAATTTGAGTTCGTAAAAATTGGAAACAACCAATAGCTTTTTATTTTTTTGGACCTTTCGTCACTTGCGACTAGATTAGCTGTACTTGTCAAAGAGGTAAGTTTTTCTTATAATTTATGAATATTTATGTAGCTATTGCTTGTGCGCAAATAATTATTAGAGATGATGACAATGCAAATGTTACGGGAGTTAGTTAACTGTCATTTTCATTACCTAACCTTATTATCTTTACTGTTGTGTGATTTGAATTGAGGGTATTTTTGGGAACGAAATGAAAATGACAACTCAAAACTTAACAATATTTTGCTACTCTTCCGACAGATCCAATTTTGAGATAGAGTTTACAATCAATATTTATAGTTATAAGAATCTTAATATTTTTGTGATTGAGTGCGGTTTTTTTAATAATTAGAGATAAGTAATAAGGGCATTAAGCACACTTAGGTACTCAATATTTTGGATAATACTGATGGAAGAAATATATTAATTTTAAAATAATTGCAGGATATTTACAAAATATATTTCTTCACTTATGAATCGGAATTATTTTATTTATATAGTTTTAATGAAATGCTAAATCTATACATATAATAAAACTGAAGTGTCTGAGTTAATTAATGTTTAAATAACAGCTTTTTACTTCATGCATATGATACTATATATTATGTTACTTATAACAAAAGCAATGTCTGTCTGTCTGTCCGCCTGTTTGTTCCGGCTAATCTCCGGAATGGCTGGACCAATTTGGATGGGACTTTCACTGGCAGATAGCTTACATCATTCGATTTCAATGAATATCTTAAGAGATATCGCAGTTTTAAAATAACCTCGAAGCAAAATAATGATCAAGTACTGATGTTAGCGCTAACCCTTTTTTTTTTTTTTTTTTTTTTTTTTTTTTTGGTGGACAAAAATGTACCTACCGCACACCTCGCTGCCCGGGGAGACAGCAGGGTAGTGTGGGGCTCTCACCCACTAAAAATCCACCGTGCGCCCTCACCCGCCCGTACTCGGCGGACCACTGGTACCGCGTATATTCACTTCAGTGGTCCGCGCGGCGGCTAGCCCTCTTGGGCTTCCTCTCTGAGCAACGCCTCCTCACACCTGGGGCATCGCACCTTCGCGGTAGGCTTTACGCGAGCGGAGGACAATCCCCGGTCCAACCGCCCGCGGCCTCGGCTAGGGCGGCATTAGGCGCAGGTATTCACGCCCACGCCGCCCCGCGCGCCGGCGGCGGCTCGGGCCAGAGGAGAGATCAGCCTCCCTGGCCCTCTCCGCCGCCTCCTTCCGCGAGACGACATTCTCGCAGAAGGTGGCGACCGCATTCCAGTACCTATTGCCGCCGACCATCGATCGGATGACAGCCGGCAGCGACAGGTCCTCTCCGATGACTGCAGCGAGATCCCGGCGCTGGTCAGCCCAGGCCGGGCACGACTCAAGCGTGTGCTGCGCCGAGTCCTCGCTGCAGTCGCAGTGGTGGCAGCCTGGGGTCGTCTCCCTCTTAGCGATCGTGTGCAGGTATTTGCCGAAGCAACCGTGCCCCGACAAAACCTGCACCAACCGGACAAAACCTGCACCAACCGGAAGGTGAGGACCCCGTGCTGCCGCCCTGCCCATTCTTCCAAGATCGGCTGGAGCGCCCCCACGGTCCAGAGACCAGCCCGGGGCGTCTCCAGCCGAGACCTCCACTTTAGGACGGTGGCGCGGCGGGCATCTTCCCGCCACGCTGAGATAGAGAGTTAGCGCTAACCCAAAGCAACTATTCAACGTAGACGAAGTCCCGGACAGAAGCTAGTTTATTATATGATTATAACTATTAAATAGGTACAATGGTTGTTTGTTCCGTGAGTGCCTGTGATGTAAACTGGGGTTTCTGGTGAAATAAATAAAAACGAATTAACTATGTTTGTTTTAATCTATTACTTATGTCTGTTTTGTTTTATTAGATGAAGATTTTTTTTTTGCATTTAGTGGCAGACGAGCCACGGTCCCTCTGATGGTAAATGGTAACCGCCGCCCATGGACTCGACTATACCGAGAGTATTGTCAAGCCACTGCTCACCAATTCATTTCACAGATGAAATGAAATATAAACGGTTATCTCCTGCTATAGCCAAAACGCAACGATGTGCTTCATGGCCGGTCACATGAGAGATGGTGGTACCAACCCGCTTGGGCCGGATACCACGTGAGTACTCCCACTTGGTACCCAGCCCTACCACCAGTCGTGCAATGGATGATAATTGTTTACTTCCCTTAGTCGCCTCATACGACACCCGTGGGAAAGAATGGGGTGATGACACTTGTATGCTTAATCCGTCACCACACGGAACCAATGACGAATGAACGGATGATTATTTGAAAGAAACTGATTTATTTTATCATTTTATCGATAGTCAGTCTATGTCTTAAAACTTACATCACTATCCAACGCACACATTGACAAATCAAAATTGGTAACGCGCTTAGACAAATTATCGAGCTGTCAGGTGATCTATACGTATCATAGATTTAGGAATATCAAACGGACGTCCAAGACAGAACCTTTTTAACAATTTTTTAACTAATTTAAATAAGTAACAAAAATGGCATCAAATATATCATGAGTGTTAAAAATAGTGTTTCTTCTTGATATGTGTGTGTATATTATTTTACAAGTGCAATATATGATAAATAGAGACATTTTAAGTTTGAAAAATCAGTTGTTCTGCGTGAAACGAGAGTAATACACACCTCAACGCTTCGTTTATGAGGCGTGCAAAATACAATGTTAAGCACCTAAAGCATGTTTTTTCAGTTTCTAAAACTATAATTAATGGTTTGGTTTTGTTGAAGGAGTTGCTAAATGGAGCCATAATGAAGAATTCTATAATTTACCTAGATAATAAAAACCAAAACTTTGTTTTCGCTCCTGCATTGAGCAGCATCTTAAACCTAAAAACAAAAAATGAAAGTCCGTTAAGCTGCTCTAGTCTTAAGCCATTCAGTTGCAGCAGGAATATTTTCCAAAGCAGCCCAAAGTGAGTATTTAGATAAGTCCATATTTTATATTGATAGCATTGTGGTTTCATTGGCCTATTAGACGTAAATGTAACTGATAAACATGATGTGTTAGGGTAGATCTATTGGTCAGGCATAATGTTAGAACTTTGTTAGATTTTTTCAAGTGATATCGGATTGGACAACCACCCCCTCCCCCTAGCATCACGCCTGTATTCCCCGAAGGGGTAGGCAGAGGTGTAATACACACCCACGATTCGCCAGCTATGTTTAGGTCCCACGTAATAGGGGGTGAGCCTATTGCCGTCTACCGGGCACATTTCGAATTCCGGGCAGCTACTGAGAATTTTTCTTTTTACGAAAAAGCTCTATAACACCGCCCTCTACACCCGGGAATCGAACTCGGGACCTCATGATCAGCAGTCGCTTATATTACCGCTGCAACACAGAGGCAGTTGATGTATATAACAGAGAAGATCCACAATTAGGCACTAAAAGTGTTCACTATAAATGAGTGCATATTACGCTTTCCTGCACTATTTCGTTTATTATTGTTTTCCGCAACGTATCAATGTGTCTAATAATACCAAAATCTCTTGAAAAACTCATTGACTATCTCTTTTTCTCTCGTTCTTTCTGAATAGTGTCATTAAGCTCATGCACGCAGTTAAAAGTTGTTATGTATTATATATAAAATTCTCGCGTCAGTGTTTGTCGCCATACTCCTCCGAAACGGCTTTACCGATTCTTATGAAATTTTGTATGTATATTTAATAGGTCTGAGAATAGGATGTAAACTATTTTTCATAACCCTAAGTGATATGGGTGGTTCACCGCAAATTTTTATATATTGGACAAAATTTTTTTTTTTTTTTTTTCACCATTAAAAAATACATATAACCCAAAATTTTCATCCTTCTACTGCCAACCCTTATTTTTAATCGCTTGAAACGCGTTAGACTCCCGGGAGTCTCGGATCAATGACCTCGACAATTGATAAAAAAGTCCAAAAGAATCCCAAAAGCTTGCAATAAGAGTCAACATCGCAAAAAAAAAAGGGCCGAGCCGCGCGCGCGGTCGCAAAAAAATTTGGCGCTAAAAATTTATTTCCTACTCCTTAACTTTCAATGCTATCTACTCTAAAATTTTTGCCCGATACAGACTGTTCATTCTACAAGCTGTTCATGATTTTTGCCTAAGCCTATATATACTGTATCAACGAGAAATAAATCCCAAACGTAAACGTCAGCCAGTTGCGTCAATGGACTCGAACGGGACGGTAATAAAGTCGAGATTTCAACGCGAAAGTGAAATAAAATTAAAGTTTGTGAAAAGTTTTCGCTTTATAAAGTCAGTGTTATTATAATAATTAGTGGATAGTGTTTTTAAGTGTTTTAGTGCATAAAATAGTTATTATACTTGACAATAAACATGGATTTTTCAACAATGGGTAAGTAGTTTTTTTTTTAGATTTTTTTTAGAAAAATACGGCCACCCGTTGCGGCGCGTGGCCTCTCGCGGCGCCGCGTGGCCTTGGCGCGCTATTGGCCGGCACGTGTAAGACTCCCGGGAGTCTAACGCTCGTTTAGAACTTGTTGAAATAATAGTAAATAATAATCCTGTCAGTTGACGGGTTAATAGCGATTTTAATACTTTAATAATTTTCATTGCAAAATATTCATGAAAAAATAATATGGCGATACGAATATCGCCGGGTAGGTAAGAGCAAGAGTAGTTATTTTATAAAATCATACATACATATTGTCACGCCTTTTCCCCGTAGGGGTAGGCAGAGACCTCTTCTCTCCACTTGCTACGATCCTGACACACATCTTTCGCTTCATCTACTTTCATCAGCGCTTTCATGCATGCTCGTTGATTTCGAGTACTCTTAACCTGGCCATCCTTAAGAACGGCTCCGATCTGGTCAAAATACGTTGCATCAGATAGGTGGTCGTTAAGACAATTGTGACGTGGAGATTGGGTATGGCCGGTCAGTGCGATAGCTTAGCGACTTGGACACTTCCCCGGATTGAAAGGGATGCATTTCGAATCCCGCTCGCACTAAAGTTATCTTTTTATACATTCACAAATAACTTGTAATCTGTAATAAGTCTTTAAAAAACGATTAAACTAATGCCAATTGAAATATTATAGAAATCGGAATATCTAAAATAAGTCTAGAAACTATTAAACTAACGCCAAAAACTCTTTAACTCCTAAACATAATTAAAATTATTTTGTTAAAAACCAACTTTTTGCATGATGTTATTGTACTTAATTAGCTACATCAATGGTTACCATAGCAACGGTTGACATGACGTAAAATTTGTGTTGTTGTGATAATGAGTGTCTAATTGGGTTGGACTACTACATCAAAATTATAATATTGTCCAGAAAATAAAATGTCCTGAAACTTCAGTTTTCCTTGGAGAATGTAGGGGGTATCATGGAAGCTATAAATTATATACTTTTATTTAAATTAAATAAGTCTGTAATCTTTTCTGATTCTCTAAGAGCACTACAAACCTTAATAGGTAACCCTATTAAATCTTGCCCCAGAAATTGGCTGATCCTCAATTCCAAACAGTTATTACTGAAATGTTTTCTTCTAAATTACACTGTCCACTTAGCTTGGCTTCCAGGTCATAGTGGAATACTTGGCAATGACAGGGTAGATAGGATTGCTAAAGACTCTGTAATCTGTAATGACAAAGTTCCTTTTAAAAATTATGCTCAAGATCTCCTTCTTCTTCCTAGTCGTGACTTACAAGCTAGATGGACAAAAAGATGGTGCATAACTAGTAAACGTTCAGGCACCAACTTCGCTAAGTACCAATCTGAGATTATACTTAAACCATGGTTTTCTAAATTCAAATGTAACAGGAGAATAGCTTTGTCTATATTAAGCATGAGATTTGGACATTGCTGTTTTCCTGTCCACCTTAACAATATCAGGGTAAGGGACTCTTGCCTTTGTGAATGTGGGGTTGACATAGGAGAGTTGAACCTTATTTCACAGTCAATGTTAAAATCTTGACATAAAGAAAAAAAAAATGCTTTCAAGGTGCTCAAAATGTAAATTCGACAATATTTTACATTAATAATGTCTAATATAGTAATCTAATATAATTATACAAGTATTCAGGAGTCAGATCCAAAAATAGTATATTAAAATAAGTTACTTTGTTGAAATGGTGACCGAATGACTGAACAAAGAAGGAAAATTAAAAAAAAATACAAAATTGTCTACTGTTTTCACACCAATGGCAATCCAACAATAAAAAGTCGATTTTCTTGTAGCTTGATATCAGGGCTATCTCCGATTAACGGGTTATCCATTATTTACGACAGACCCTGTATAGATAGATACAAATGATACATAAATTACTTATTTACCAGACGTTTGTTTACTTTCAGATGAACTACCACCAGATGCTGTGGCGACTGCTACAGTAGTATCTAATTTGAACAAGTTATTTGACGCGATGAATGGAAACACGCCAGATAGAAAAAGAGGAAAACCGTTTCTGACTAATATGTCTTCAACTTCTTTTTATTTAAACAAATGTAATACTTTTTTAACGAATTAAAGTTTTTAGGGGTTAGGAGTAAACCCCCATCACAAGATGGCTGGCTGAGAACTATAAATGCCATTGAGAAAATATTTTATAATTTAAAAAAATATAATGTAGATAATCTTTCTGTTCGCAGGGTTAATCAAGATCCTCTTGAAAGCTGCTTTGGATGCATCAGGAGCAATTGTGGGTGCAACACAAACCCCACTTGTGTACAATTTGTTGCAGCATTGAAAACCAGTATAATGACGAATCTCATCAATAATAATAAAAACAGGAACTGTCTTGATGGTAATAACAATTTACTTAATAATTTTAAGATATTTCTTCGTAAGGGTTGTGAAATAACAACCAGTACGGGATATCAGACAGTAACAAGCTCTTCTGCATCTTATTCCGTTGAGATTGCAACCAAAGATGTAGAAGAGTATGAAATGCTACAGTGTACTGGAGAAATGCAAACAGTGCCAAATGCTCATGCTTGCAGATCCAAACACTGAGTTATGTCATCTATTTACGTCTTTTAAGGAATATGATGATGTTAACAGCAGGTTAAAATACGTTCAGCCCAGTTTATGCAAACTAGTTGAAAACGCTGCAACATTAATTAATAATTATTTAGAAGGATATTCTCACATAGATAAAATTAAATTCAATTTGGTACAATGTAGTGAAATTTTAGATAGAGATTGGTTGAAAGGTTGTGAAGAACACGCTGAAATAAATTTTAATTATATTATTACTAGTACAATTACCATATTAGTTAAAAGGTTTCTTAGGGTAAAAAATCAAGGATTTGTTGAAGAAGCGTCCAACAAATCTTTAGCGCGGAAAATAAAGACATTAAAAAACATTTAATATATTGTCTTTCTTAAATACATCTAAATTTTCAGGTTGCGAGTGCTTTTTTTGGGGCTGGTTTGGAGATGATTAGCAACAATGTGACTTGGATGATGACGAATTTCAAGAATCATGTTTAGTACGATTTTCTATAATCTAGGTCTGTATTTTATGTTTATTTTCTGCTTACGTATTATGTTTGTCCAATGTAAGCAGTACATTCCATTACCATTTTTTTTGTTTAGTCGGGAAAGATTATATCCAACCGCACACTCCATAGTTTGGGGCAACGAACAGCATAGTGTGAGGCCCTTACCAGTATAACTAAATAAACCAGTCGTGTGCCGTCTCTCCACCTTTATTGGCGGGCCACTGGAACTATGTTACATTGCTTCAGTGGTAGTACATTCCATTACCTGGGTGTTCAGAGAAAGGACTCCGAAAGTACTGCGTGTAAAAGAAAACTCGAATATATGTTTTTGCCAATCCATCTGGCATCATCTATAAGTGGTGTAGCAGGCTAATCATCGTAATATAAATCATTTACTATAACTCTAACTCCACTATTTTAGGAAATTTTATGAAATTTTACCCATGTTCTTACCTCAACCTTAAGGGAATTTAAATGGTACGTCCATTACAATTTACATGTAACTTGTTTACTTTCAGCAGAACTACCACCAGATGCTGTGAGAATTGCTACAATAGTGTTGGATCATTACATTATAGAATCGTGGCAGTCTTCATTTCATACACTTCGCAAATAAAATGCGAGAGAGTCGCGTTGGTACAGCCACATTTTATAGAAATCGGCAAACTACGTAGGAAACTAGTGTCTACCAATGTCGCTTTCGCCAGGCCCTGACTCCAAGAGGTAATGGCTTGACGTCGTGGTAGATAAAATGCATGTCAATGGTCTCTCACTAAGGATGCCGAAGGCAAAGAGAAGTAGTAAAAGTAAGAAAGCGGACTAAAACCGGGATTAATGCTAAGATGATGATGATTGTGATATTATAGAATAGATAATTTTTTGATGCAGTGTAAAACAATAAAATAAAATAAAGATTACGTCACGTAACACTTGTTTTATTTCCTTGCAATTTTGTTTTACTAGTCTCCTTGTAAGCCATAGAAATATAGAATTTTCGTTTGTTGTTTTAGCATAAACTAATTAATAGTTTATGTTAAAACAGCAAACGAGAATTCTATATTTCTAAGGCTTAAAAAAAGTATCTCTAATGACCATTTAAATTTACCGCGCTAAGAAATAGTTCGTGGCGACGGAACTAGACGCGCTGTGTTGGCAAATATAAAGTATGTAGCGGGCGTTCTTCTCTTGAGTAATATTGTTCTGTGATTCGGCGCCTGATCTAGCGCTTGTTTTGGGTTCCAGCGCGTTTTAACGCCTAGCGCCAAATTTAGTGCTTTTATGGCTTTCAGTTCAGTACGACCTTAAAAAACACCCGGCTTAAGAGGAGTGGAAGCAATATATAAACGTTGTTTTAAATCTGTTCTTGGAGATACAACAAAAGCTCAATGTATTTATTGTAAACTAGAATTTTAAGCAAAATATCAGTGACATATAACGACAGAGTCAATCACAAAAAATAGACAAACCATCTTTAGATACTACACAGAAAAAATAATAATTTGCGTCGCAGCAAGTGAGTGAAAACAATAAAGCTGATGCATATTTGTCAATGTTGCAGTAGACCACTAATATAATAGTTCGGTTGTTTGTAGAAACATGAGGAACAAGTTAAAAAAAAAATCTAGGGCGTTCTAGCGCTTTTTTGAAGTACTGACAGCGCGTTTTCGCTCAGATTTGGCAGCTGTGCTCTGCCTGGAATAGAGAAGTTTCGTGTGCCTGATTGGTGTTAGGTTGACTTCGAATATAAATATTTACGTTATTAAATTAAAGAAAGTGATACATATACCTACTTAAAAATAATGTGTTAATCACAGCAAAAATAAAAAAAAAAACATGGATTTGTTATCGAGTACGAAGAAACCAGCTAAAAACAAATCCAAAAAGGAGGTCACCGAACCCAATACAAACAGTTACTTAGAGAAATCCGCACTAGATAGAAATGTCGAAACCGAAGCTGTAAGTAATACCTTATTATACGTCCATGCCTTAGAATGTACTAGTGTATTCTGTTTATATTATAAAACTTATTTGTATTGATACTTACTTACTTATTTCACGCCATTTCCGTTGCGGGGTAGGCAGAGAGAACAGAGTGCCAAGAGGCTCTATTCTTGCAGTTTTATTGATCATGTATTTTTAATATTACTATTTCCAAGGAAGGTATAGTTATGGATATAATATTTTCTTAGTAGAGAAATTATTTACTTTTGAATACTAAAAAGACAAAAAACATTAATTATTTATTTACTTTTGAATACTAAAAAGTAAAGAGTTCCAGTTCTTTAAAAATTCAAAGGTAATTTACATTTTTCAATTGTATCCATGTGAAGCAAGGGCGGGTCTCTATTTCATGATATAATTTAATTAACTAGCTACCATCTGCAACTTCATCCCTGTAGAATAATTAATATTGTTATCTACAGAACTCATTTCCTAAACCAAAAAAAAAAGGCTAAGTTGCACCTTTTAATACTAGGTACCTGTGAATGTACTATTGAAATACATGCAGAACAAGACGGAACATAAAGTTAGGTTGACAATCATTTTATATTATTATAAATACTCATTGAACAGAGCAAACAGCTGTTTTTTAGACATTACTAATAAAGCCATTTATTAGCAAATTTGTATACAAGGTTTGTGTATAACTAAATTCTAAAGCAATTATTATATTTATCCATATAATATATTAATCTACTTAAGCTGTTTATGAATATACCAATTCACAGGAGGATGGTGCACCAGCATGTTATAAACCAGATACAATACAAGATGTAGGGATAGCTAAACAAGAAAATGCTCCCTCAGGGATGTATATACACTTAGAAATAAATTTAATGTTTGTTGGTCTCCTGATTCTGGCACTTAGTACCAGAATACACTCTCTCGATCAACCACCTTATGTTGTGTAAGTATTGTCGAAACAGGCAAATCAAATCAGTAAAATATAATATACATATATACTAGCCCTTGCCCACGGCTTCACCACAGCCCATAGCTAGTTTTTAGATAATGCATAAATAGCACTTTATGCTAAATTATCAAACTAAGACATACCATTTGGTACTTACTATTCTTGTGTCAGCCATGTCATCAATGTTTTCTTTTAATTTTATTTATCGTCAGTCTGTCGCAGCCAATTTGCTCTGAAACTACTGAACTGATTGACTTGTCCAAAATGTGTCATTATATTAAATAATCTTTTTGATTTTAGCTTTGACGAACTACACTATGGCCGCTATGTAACTCTGTACACAAAGGGCACATTCTTTTTTGATGGTCATCCACCTCTTGGAAAGCAATTATTGTATGTAGCTAGCCACATTGCTGGCTATGATGGAAATTTTACGTTTGACAAAATAGGTACACCTTATACCAAAAATGTACCAGTAACAGCACTTCGGTTAATACCTGCATTAGCTGGTAGTTTTATAGTACCTATAGCTTATCAGCTAATGTTAGAAGTAACCTTTTATCATTGGACTGCAGTCTTAGCCGGTCTTCTAGTTCTTTTTGGTAAGTATCTAAAATTACTTTCACTCACTTACTTGCACTCCCTCGCGTATTAACAACATCCACTGCGATTGCTAACCCGCCTGCCAAGCGTGGCGATTACGGCATTTTCCCCCATGAAGGGACCGCTTGTTGTGGGGCAATTATTTGGTTTGATGTAATTTGGAATATTCGAATAAAAAATAAAAAAGATTTTTTTTTCGGCATAATGTTGATGCTAACGGATAGAGTAACGCGTAAATATTATTAAAAAAATGAAGGCCCTGTCATTTGACGCTATTTGAAGAAATTAGAAGCCTACAAAGTTTTATGTGCCATGGTGATTACGATTGGAACCCACGGTAATGATGACCAATTACACGGTTATCACGGCATTAGTAATGAGGTAATTGAAACCTAACGATATATTATTCTAATGCCTTGCAGGGTGTTAACAAAATACATGTTAGGAAATCAAATATTTATTGAGAAATAAAGAAATTTAAACCGGGACCAAGAATATTAATAAAAGCTTGTGTTCACGCAAATTTTGCATTTTCTCTTCAGACATGGCTGATTATAAATGTCACAAACACTGGGCGACAATAAATCTCTTTCAGAAGACTGAAGACTTTTCTTTGCCAGTCAATCCACATTTGCATGCAACTTGCACATGCAAGTATCCTTATCTTTTTCTGTAGGGTGCACTATCCAAAAAGGCTTCTTACTACAAAAGTATGAGTATGATACTTTATAATCATGGGATCTTCTTTTACTTCTTCTTATTTACTAGGGTCTTCAATAACTTTTCTATTTTTTTATTTCATATAGTGGCAGACGAGCCTCAGCCCATCAGATGCTAAATGGTAACTGTCGCTCATGGACTCAACTATACTGAGAGTATAGGCAAGCCGCTGCTCACCATTTCATTTCACCGATATGAAATGAAAAAATAAACGGCAGGCGCGGTAATATATTCCCACTTGGTACCCAGCCCTACCACCAGTCATGCAATGGATGATAATTTCAGTACAGCTCCTAGTTTTGGACCTTGCATTGGCAGTTGATATCGGGGATGAATATGATGTGGTCTGAACTGGGTATCGTTCTACTATGTCGCGAATTAGATTTTGTTGAGATGGTGATGTTCATGGTTGGCACATGTCGTTTTCAAATGACATTTGGAGAGGATCCTGTTCGTATGGGACGTGAGCATCATTCTCTTCTCGATCATCATCAGAATCAGTAAGTGAAGGCGAGTTTGCTGCGAACTTCCTTTCAAAAACTTTTCTCTGATGTGTCCTAATTCTAAAGTTTTGTGAATTGATTTTCCATGTCTACCTTTTTGTTTGCTGTTGTTCTGTGTCAGTTCGTCGATCAATAGAATTTTGTTTTCTTGTTTTCTTTTTTATATCATTCTTTCTCCTTTTCTAAGTAGGTACTGTGCGTATAATTCTTGATCAAATTTGATTTTTTGCCGTCTTTGACGGTCGTGTAGCTTCTTCTTAATTAATGCGTTTTCTCTATTTTTAGGACCCACCATCTTATCGACCGTAGCCTGAAACAATAACTAATTTGCAATAATACATCAAATCCGACGACCGTCTGCTGTAATGGTTAGAGGCCCTGACAACAACACCAGAGGTAGCGCGTTCGAGCCCCGCATAGGGCACATATTTGTGTGATGAACACAGGTGTCTGTACCTTGGTCTTGGATATTATATATATATATATTTAGACTTACATATATACTAGATCGTTGTCTAGTTACCATAGTACAAGCTTTGCTTAGTTTGAGGCTCGATCAATATGTGTGGAACTGTCCCAAGATATTATTATTATAAATAAAAATAAATGTAGATTTAATTTAGAACAAATTCTCATCTTTATTTTGTACTGTGGCTGCCATAGTGCAAAACATATCTGATCAATGTAAGATATGTAAGGCACAAAATAATCATTACCGTGGTTGATTTATTATTACCATGGTCCAAAATACCCACGGGAACCCATGGTAATGGCGTACACGGTAATGATAAAAAACATGTTTATTATCAATCGCAGCGAACATGTTTAATACACGAGAATTATCGAATGATCGCGAAACAATAGAACATATAAATAATCATCATACAGCACACTTATGTATTTATCGTATGTACTTACCAAGTGATGAATCCCTCGGTGATGATGATTTTGGACGACCAAAGGTAGATTCACTCGGAACAAATATTTTTTCCAAAAATCTGCCGGCAACTAGCGACGTGTGTTCACAATGACGAATAAGTTGTGACCTAGGGCACACGGGGGGCGGGTAGCAATTTGTATAGGAAGATCTAGTGATGTGCAATATGTTAAAAAGTTTTCGATACGGTAATGACGCATGATGCTTGGGACAAAGTTCAATACCATTTATTTTGGACAATATTCTAATAAATAGTTAAATGTCAACATAGAAAAAAAGTTGATCTGTTTAACTTAAGATAGAATAAATTAAAAGTCTTGTTGATAATCGACTTCAATACGATATTTAATTTTGATTGATTAAATCTGGGTTTTGGGACACCCATGGTAATGACGTTTAGGGTCTTCAAATAATAAAAAATATATTAAATCGTTTAAATAACTATAATTATACTATTAAAATAGTTAGAAGACACTTGTGTAAATATATTTTGTTTGACACGGTACACTTAAAATTTCGTTTTATAGTTTATTTTTGTCCGGACATCCAAATGACGTCAAAACAAATAATTGCCCTGTGGCGTTCTCTTGGGGAGGCCTAAGTCCAACAGTGGACGTTGAAAGGCTGATGGATGGATGGATGGATTTATAAATGTAGGGCAAACCGTAATGATTGATATTTATTACATAATTCCAGAGAACTGTTTTTTGGCACAGTCAAGGTTTACGCTTCTAGAAAGTATACAGATATTGTTTGGACTGTGTGGAGTACTCTCTACTATTAAAAGTACGCGTCGTAATGGCCTCGCCAGTGTTGTGTGGCTTTGCGTTTCGGCCTTTCTACTTGGTTGTTGCTTTTCGTGAGTATAGCTTTATGTTTAACGTTTTATTATTTGTTGTTAAGCAGTAGTAGGTTTATAAGCTGTAGCAGCAGATATCTTCTTACATAAGTATAAGTAATCATATTGTACGTGTATTAATGAAACTGCTAAATGGCTGGCCTGATTTTGATTAAAAATATTATGTGACTTAGATTTACAATTGGATCCGGCAGAAATTGCATCAACGTACACTACATCAAAGCTCGGGCAGAGCAATACGTCTGCCGGGTCCGCTAGTGTAATACAACTATACGTATACCAAAGTGTCCCCACCTCGTTCTATTCCCTAAGCGCTCTATCTACTTGTCGCCTAAGGAAGAAGAATTAAGCCGACAATACCTTTCCACAGTATATAAACAAAACTTAAATAAGTAAAAACAAACCCTATATGACCTCCTAGTTAGTGATGTGCAGTAGGCTCCTTTATGTTTGAGCTGAAATTAGAATAGCTGTGCTGTGGAAATAGAAACTGGACACACAGAAAATCTATTCACTGTCAGCCTTACGAGATTATACAAAATATTTATCTTCAGAACAAATCTACTGCATAGGTGCCATAGAGATTTAGGCACGATTCTACATCAAGCTTTGGGTTCGGTTACCATAATAGAGAATGGAAAGAATACGATAAATATAATATCTGATAAGTACGTGAAATTTTACATAATAAACTAACCTATACTCAGATGAAAATGATAATAAATTAATTTTGTGTGTGGAAAAAAATACATGTAATAAAATCTTTCTTTTTTCATAATTTCAGAGTCAAATATTCCGGCTTTTATTCTTACTTCCTCGCGTTCTTCTTGGTTGGAAGACAAATTTGGCGTCGTATTGGGCTCTCTGAATCTGGTCTACGATTAGCTCTATCGGCTCTATGGAGAGTTTTAATCCTGATACTCATTCCGTTAGCAGTGTACGTGGGTGTATTCTACGCGCATTTAGCCATGTTACCTAATGCTGGTCCACACGATAGTGTAATGACGAGCGCTTTCCAAGCTTCATTACAAGGGGGCCTTGCCAGCATAACGCGAGGTCAGCCATTACATGTTGCACACGGCTCACAAATTACACTCAGGTAATTTTTGCTTAATATACAATTCTTAAACTTACTTGAAAAGTTTATTAGCCTAAAGTGCAAATCTAAAAACTTTTATATACGAGTAGGTATTTCTGCGTGGGCACTGAGGGTTTTTTATTGCTTTATGGAGGCCGATGAGCCACGGCCCACCTGATGGTAAATGGTGAGCGTCGCTCATGTACTCGGCTATACTAAGAGACTGTCAAGTCGTTTATTTTATCGTAATATATACATATATAGTCTACGATATATACCCCTATCTCTGAAGACAAAAGGCTCATGAGCAGTGCGTCTTACCGCAGCTATGAACTGAAGAACAAACTCCGCAACAATAATAATAACGAGTGTGTCACAACTCGTAGTCTGCAAACTTTAGTGGCTACGGGTTCGCCATGTCTGCCTATAGAAGATAAATGATGGAATAGAAAAGCTTAAGAGTCGATTCCTTCTCTCGGCAAACATAGAGAAGAACAGTCACCCATCGTATGGTCTATTCACTTAAAAATGCGTTGGGAATATTAGCAGTATATTCGGAGAGTTGAGCCAGTCCAATCGGACGTTATACCATATGTTGAAAGAGGCCTATGCCCAGTACCTTGAAACTGCTTGTGCTTGTTGACTGAGATAGGTAGTCTTGGCTATTTTAAGTTGTAAAATGTAATTTGAAGTGATGACTGCACAGATGGCGGAGTGGTTTAGATAGCCGCCTCTTGTCCGAGTGTTGTGGGTTCGATTCCCACACAGGACAACCTTGTGTGATCCACAAATGGTTGTCTCAAGAGTCTGGGTGTACTTTGTGTCCGTAAAATTGTATGTTTGTAAAGTAGTAATTGTCCGTGTGGTGACGGTCTAAGAATACAGGTGTCATCACCCCATTCTGTCCCGCGGGTGTCGTATGAGGCGACTAAGGGAAGTGAGCAGTTGTCATCCACTGCATTATTGGTGGTAGGGCTTGGTAACAAGTGAGAGGAGTCTTGCTTGTTGGCGGGCCCGAGCGGTTCTGTACCACCGTCTGCCGTGTGACCGACCGTGAAGCATTTTGGTGTGTTTTGGTCGTAGCAGCAGATTTCCGTCCCTATCCCATTCCCCATCCCTCGGTACGCGGTGGGTTGCGGCGGCGCTTTGAGTGGACGGTGGTTGGATTGTGACTGGTGAGGGCGTGAGGGGCTGGTACGGGGTTCATGGAGACCCGGTGGAAATGGTTCCGCCGGCCACCTGCCTGTCAGTACCCGAACCCGGGGATATCCTACCTCGGGAGGCTGTCCCGCCAACCGGCGAACATCCTGTCAGTAGCCGGAGCGGGAGACCGGAGTGGACCCGACGGTTGCTTGCAGGGGGGCATCGGGGGCCCACCCGTGCTTCGTGTAAGCTCCTCACAAAACCCACCACCTAGCACTGTACCAGGTAATACCGTTTCTTTTTATTTCTTGGATACTGTCGCTCCCCCATTGCGTGCTCTCCCATACACCGTAAAACTCCTTAAAACCATGGCCGAAAAAAAAAAGAGGACTTTCTACGGCGGACTCCACATCCACACTTACAGTGGAATTTTGCAACATTAGGGGACTACACAGTAATCTCGACGCCGTCCATCAACATCTCGAGACGGAACGGCCTGCTCTGCTCTTTTTAACGGAGACGCTAATAAGCGCCCCGGACGAAATATCGTACCTTAAATACCCTGGGAGCACTCTTTCCGTCGTAAAGCCGGGGTGTGCGTGTTCGTTCGGGATGATGTCTGCTGTCACCGTCTTCGGGGCCTCGAACATGGAGACCTGTCTATTCTGTGGCTACGCGTAGAATATGGAGGGATCACCCGCATCTACGCGTGCCTGTACAGGTCTCATAGCAGTGATTCGGGGTCAACTCATCTTTTTGAGAACGTAGAACGGGGGACGGACGAAATATTGGAGCAGTGTCCATCTGCGGAGGGGGTGGTCTTAGGTGACTTCAATGCTCATCACAAAGAATGGCTGGGGTCCTGGACCACTGACCTCCCGGGTCGGCACCTCTTCAATATGGTTTCGGCCTATGGCTTCTCACAACTGGTGACACTACCTACCCGTGTCCAGATATTGAGAGCCATGAGCCTTCCTTGTTGGACCTTCTGCTGACTACAAATCCACGCGGATACCGGGTGGTGGTCGATGCTCCTTTGGGATCATCAGATCACTGCCTGGTCCGCTGCACAGCCCCTGTTGCGAGGACCAATCGCTCTCCCGCGAATGGGCCTCGCAGAGTCTGGCAGTATAAGTCAGCAGATTGGGATGGACTCCGCGAGTTTCTCGCGTCCTACCCTTGGAAGCAGCTATGCTTCTCCTCTAGGGATCCCGACACCTGTGCGGACTGCGTTACGGAAACGGTGACTATGGGGATGGAATTATTCATCCCCAACACCAAAGTACCGGTCGGTGGTCGCAGCCATCCATGGTTTAACAAAAAACGGACAGGACGGCTGCACGCCAGAAGCAGTCCGCATACCTAGCCTGGAATAGGGCCAGGAAAAGTCGGGATCCGAATGCCAAAGAGGAGAAGTGTCAATTTAATGCTGCTTCCAGGTGCAACAAGAGGGCTATTGCCTAAGCCAAGGCAGAACACGTTGCCAGACTTGGCGAGCGGCTTGGAAGCTATCCTGCCGGGAGTCGTACTTTCTGGTCGCTCGCCAAGGCAGCACAGGGCAACTTCTGCCAGTCTAGTCTCCCACCGCTGCAGAAACAGGATGGCAATTTAGCCCACAGTGCCAAGGAGAAGGCCGATCTTTTGGGCCAACTCTTTGCCTCGAACTCGACTTTGGACGCCGGGGTAGCCACACCGCCTACCATCCCGCGGTGTGAAAGCTCCTTACCTGAAATCCGCATTACGCAACGTGCGGTCAGGAGGGAGCTGCGGCTGCTGGACGTCCATAAATTGAGCGGGCCGGATGGCATCCCTGCAGTGGTTCTTCGAACGTGCGCCCCTGAGTTGACCCCCGTCCTAACGCGCCTGTACCGTCTCTCATTCAGTACCGGCAGGGTTCCTACTTCGTGGAAGGTAGCCCATGTTCACCCAATTTCCAAAAGGGGTGATCGGTCGGACCCGTCGAATTACAGGCCAATCGCAATGACATCTCTGCTCTCCAAGGTTATGGAAGAAGTCATAAACCGCCGACTTTTGCAGTACCTAGAGGATCAACAGCTGATCAATGATCGCCAATACGGCTTTCGTCACGGTCAGTCTGCTGGTGATCTTCTCGTGTACCCTACCCACCGTTGGGCCTTGGAGGGTGGAGGTGAAGCTTTGGCATTCAGCCTGGACATTGCGCAGTCTGGACATTGCCAAGGTATCGGGCCCGAGCGGGTTGGTACCACCATCTCCCGTGTGACCGGCCATGAAGCACATCGTTGCGTTTTGGCTGTAGCAGGAGATAGCTGTTTATAAGAAATGATCCATTTCGAGGTTCCCTACTTTTTTAAAGAAAAAAACAGAAAATTCAAATTTAATGGAGAATGTTTATTATCATTTGAAAGAACATTCTTTGGCATTTATTTTTTGAAGATTATGTCTATCAAATGTTGGCCGTTGCTACGTCGCAGATGGTCCATCCGTTGAGTCCAATTTTCGATGACTCGTTCGAGCATTTCGACTGGTAACAACAAAGTAATGAGGCCCATTTCTGGCTCAATGGGTATGTAAACAAACAAAATTACCGCATTTGGGACGAAGAGCAACCTGAAGAGATTCAAGAACTGCCACTTCATCCAGAAAAAAACAACGGTTTGGTGTGGTTTGTGGGCCGGTGCGAACGTAACCGTCAATGGCGACTGTTATCGTGACATGATAACCGACTATTTGATGCCTGAAATAAAATTGAAGCTCGTGATCTCGGCGACATTTGGTTTCAGCAAGACGGTGCCACTTCCCACACATCGCATCAATCAATGGATCTATTGAGAGAACATTTCGGTGAGCACATAATTCCACGTTTGGGTACGGTCGATTGGCCACCAAGATCGTGTGTTATCACACCGTTAGACTTTTTCCTGTGGGGATATGTAAATACTAAAGTTTATGCGGACAAACCCGCTTCAATTCAGGCCTTGGAGGAAAACATCACGCGTGTCATTCGCTAGTTACCAGTTGAAATGCTCGAACGAGTCATCGAAAATTGGACTCAACGGATGGACCATCTGCGACGTAGCAACGGCCAACATTTGATAGACATAATCTTCAAAAAATAAATGCCAAAGAATGTTCTTTCAAATGATAATAAACATTGTCCATTAAATTTGAATTTTCTGTTTTTTTTCTTTAAAAAAGTAGGGAACCTCGAAATGGATCACCTCTTATTTTTTCATTTCATATCTGTGAAATGAATTGGTGAGCAGCGGCTTGACAATACTCTTGGTATAGTCGAGTCCATGGGCGACGGTTATCATTTACCATCAGATGGACCGTGGCTCGTCTGCCACTACATGCAATAAAAAAAAATGTCTGCCCTCATATGGAGTACTGCTCATATCTCTGGGCAGGTACGCCTAAGTACCAACTCGACCCACTTGACTCCCTGCAAAGGCGTGCTTTTCGAAATGTCGATGATCCCGATCTCACGGAGGGTCTGGAGTCGTTGGAGCGGCGGAGAGACTTCGGGTCCCTCTGTGTGCTCTACCGGCTCCACAATGGGGAGTGCTCGGAGGAGGTGTTTGATGTGGTACCGACATCACCATTTTACCACTGAACCACGAGATGTCGCGGTAGGGTTCATCCATAGCACCTGGAAACGATTTCGTCTAAGACAGTTCGTATTCAGCTTTCTTTTCTACCACGTACGTGTAAGATCTGGAATGACCTACCTGCTACGGTGTTTCCCCGGCGCTACGACATGTCCCTCTTTAAACGAGGTTTGAAAGGAGCACCTAACTTGCGATGGGCGCGGCTTAGCTGTGCCTCTGGTGTTGCTAAAGTCCATGAGTGGCGGTTACCACTTACCATCAGGTGGGCCGCTTGCTCGTCTGCCACGGTAGGCAAAAAAAAAAAAGCCCCGTGATACGAGGATTACTTCTTAGTGCAGGTTGTATTATCCTTTAAAAAAAATATCAAACATAGCTTCACGCCTGTATTCCCCGAAGGGGTAGGCAGAGGTGTATTACACACCCACGACTCGCCAGCTATGTTTAAGTCCCACGTAATAGGGGGCTAGCCTATTGCCGTCTTACCGGGCACATTTCCAAACTCCGGGCTGCTACTGAGAATTTTTCTTTTTAGGAAAAAGCTCAATAACATTGTCCGACCCGGGGATCGAACGCGAGACGATTAGCAGTCGCATACACTACCGCTACACCACCGAGGCAGTTTAAAAAAATATCAAAATCGATATACCGTGTACTGTGGATACAGATAGCCGATAGTGTATCATTCCGATCTTCAATTAATAAGAACTTGTGAACCAATCGATCACGAGGCATTGAGCACCTTTTTACAGAGTTCTACAGTCATTAATGTACTCCCTTTATTACGTGCATTTATTTTTAAATTTGTGTATTCTAAATAGGCACACACACGGTCGAACATGCTGGCTTCATTCTCACGCACACGTGTACCCTGTGCGCTACACAGACGGACGGGGCTCGTCACATCAGCAGCAGGTCACGTGCTACAGCTTTAAGGACGTTAACAATTGGTGGATAGTCAAGCGGCCTGAACAATCTTCCCTGGCCGTGTCCAGACCTCCTGACGCGATTAGACATGGCGATGTCGTCCAATTACTACATGGTATTACCAGTCGCGCTCTCAACTCACATGACGTCGCGGCACCGGTGACGCCACAGGCACAGGCGAGTATATTTCTTCTTAAATTCTTCTTTACGGCTTATGTGCGTCCCTAGGATACTTGGATTTTTTGGAGCCTCCTGTATATTGGGAGGAAAATTAGCATAGGACGCACTGGCTAGTTAGGTTGGCATAGGATTGTCTTTAATTTTTTTTCCCTGCAGTACAATTGGTTGCTTAATTTTACTACTAATCTGTGGGCCTAGCCAAGTTGCATTCTATGATCGCTAACGCTATAGAAAACTATTTAAATGTATGGGAATTTGACATCTTTAACAATACCTATCTATAACGCTAAGTTACGTGACTAACGTTAGAGATATCAAATTTCCATACATTTTAATAGTTTTCTATTAGCGTTAGCGATCATAGAATGCAACTTGGCTAGGCCCACTATTCTATTTGTAATTATTAATTGTCGCAAACCTGGTATCCCGAGATTAGTCATATAAAAAAAAGAAAGAGCTTTGTAATAATTAGGTATATACTATTAATAATTTCAGGAGGTATCTTGTTACATAGACTATAACGTGTCAATGCCAGCTCAAAACCTCTGGCAAGTTGATATAGTGAACCGCGGTAGTGAAGACGCCACTTGGGACAGTATCCGCTCAATGGTTCGGCTCATTCACGTAGATTCAAACTCTGTTCTACGCTTCAGTGGTCGACAATTACCCTCATGGGGATTTAATCAGCACGAGGTGGTTGCAGATAAAGTAATTATTAACCAAGACGCTATATGGAATGTTGAAGAACATAGATATACGAAAGGTATCTATCTATAGTACAATGTTAAACTTTCTCTGTATTAAATATATATCCCCAGTTCTGGCAATGAATGTACACAAAAAAAAATTCGCTTGATGTTTTCTGACGTATTTCTGGCCCCAATCGAAAGATCGATTTTACCGATGAAATAAACATAGATGGCGGCTTGGTTTAGTTAGCAAACTCCCTTGCCGATCGTAGTGGGGTTCGATTTCCACGCAGTACAATTCAAATCATAGTGCAATTTAAAAAACTGTGAGTCTGGCTGTACTTTATGTCTGTTAAAGTGTATGTTTGTAAAGTCCCCCGCGATACAAGTATTATTCCACAGTACAGGTGTTCCGTATGAAAAAAAAAACATAGTGATAAACCCTTTGGAGGCACTATTTGTAGGTGATGGACCGAGTACATTCGCTCTTCACGAATATAAATATGAAAAAAAATATATAAGGGAATTCAGTCTGTACCCTCAAAGATCTAAATCATAGAATGTCGAAGGTTTCCGAAGTGATTGCTGTCTCTGGAAAAATTGATATTTTGCTTTTTAATTTGGCCAGAGATACAGAAGAAAGCCTAGGAATATTATAAATGAGAAATGGAAGAATGATGTCGATATTATATTGATACAGGTAGGTACATGTTTCTTTGTTGTTAGCTGAGGACAGAAAAGAACGCGAGCGAGAACTCGTGTCTGCAGAAATGATACCGACTGGAGCAACGCATCTCACGTTTTGGGAGAAGTTCGCCGAGTTGCAGTACAAGATGATATCTCACGCATCCGACGCACCACACGGCCATATGTTCGCCAGCGAGCCCTCCGAGTGGCCTCTGCTCGTGCGGACTATTGCCTATTGGCTATCACCCAACACTAATGTGAGCATTGATTTATTCATTGCCTTATAATTTGTGTAAAAAAATTTTTTCTACGTATTCTCTCCAGAAGTGATACGCTGGCTAGATGAGGTCCGACAGGCCGCATCACACATTATCATTTATTACTAAAACCATCTTCTGTCCATTTCTCCAATAGGTATTGAACTAAATATAGTATGGAAATATATACCTAAGTGACCTCATACACGCCCATGCATGAGGGAGCTTTTATCGTTTCTCCATTACCATATACCTTACCTAATTGAAAATATTTAAATAAACATTTTTTCAACACAAAGCAACGCAACTGTTGGTTTTTTTTACTGTTACAATACCTATTTATCATACATAGAAATAGTTTTTTCCATGTACATTTCATAGATCTTTATAGAACAATTACCTAATAGGTACGTTATTAGATTTCACAACAGTTGATCAAACTATTATAAGCATAAGCATTGGACCAATAATAAAATATTTTAATTGAAATTTACTTTGCAGGCTCAAATTCATTTGATCGGGAACTTAATTACTTGGTACTCTGGATCAATATCGGTCCTGCTGTACAGTTGTTTCCTCGCGGTATATGCCATACGACAGCGGCGTGAATGTAAAGACTTACCTCAAGTGGCGTTACAAAAGTTCTACGACGCTGGATATATTCTTTTCTTGGGTTACTGGATGCATTACCTTCCGTACTTCTTTGTGGATCGCACTCTATTTCTTCATCACTATCTACCGGCTTATATATTCAAGATATTACTTTTGTGTTATGTTATTGACCATGTGTACTACATCATTCAGTCTAAAGAAAGACTGCGTCCGATGACCAATCTTTTTATCCTGTGTGTTGTAGTATGGCTAGCATATGTTATTATTACTTTTAAGAAATTTAGCGTCCTTAACTATGGGACAGTTAATCTGAGTGAAAATGATCTGTTAAGTCTCAGGTGGAAAGATACCTGGGACTTTATACTTCATAAAAAAGGGTGATTTTGTAAACCTAAAAATATATAGTTTAACTGCCATTTCAGTATCTTGTCACAATCTCTATTTTTTATACTTTTTTTATGTACACTTAATTTATTAATTAAGATAGTAGGCATTTTAAAGATTATTATCACTGTGGGTAGGACTTTCACATTTTTTTTTATCGAGTATAAAGTACGGGTGGTAACCTTAGCTACAGCCGTTATACTATTACACACCGAAATATAATGTAATCCACACCCTCGCTCATGGGCTTCCTTATAAACAAAGGATCTGTTGTCTGATTATGCCTGGTTGATTAGTTTATGAAAGTATTTTGTTTTGACAGGCCTTGTTTTTTAGTGATAGTCTGCTTAGATTATTCCCACAGTAGCAACTTACCTGCACCACCATGAACTTCAAGAATCACTGAGATAGTGATACATATATGGTATAATAGGCGTTTTAATCCTACACAATATGGTGGTTCATCATCCTACTAGTGACAAGCAAATGTTGCTGTCTTGGTCTTACATTTTAACTACTTAACTATAAGCAGGTTACAAGACGAAGACCAATTTTGCTCATCACTTCACCCCATTGATATTTTATTGTAATAATTGTTATATAGCTATTATTAAATAAGTATAATGTTGTGTTTATATTAAATCTAAGAATACCTAATTATAATGAAGCCAGTGATAAAATATATCCGTCCAATAAATTATGTTTTGTAGCAAATTTTTTAATATAATATTTATTTACGAAATAAGCTTTATTTACTACTTAATAAAACAAGAATTATGTGAAATGGTATTTAATAATTACATTCAAAATAAGTAAAATATTGAAATTTAGCGGTGGCTGTGGCTTGGCTCTATGTCCATGGGTTGTGGACTATGAGTGATAGTAACAGATGTCACTTCCAGTGGAACAACTCGTTGTTTGAGCACAGCTGTAGTACCTGGAGCATATCTGTATGATCCTTGTTTTTTGCCCTGAAATGTTAATTAAACCTTAATTATTATAAAATTCTTCTATTGACTGCACAGATGGTTTGGATACTGAGTTGCCAGTTTAATTTCCAATTGTGAGAACGAAAATTGTTGTTCCTTGTGTCCATATATAATCTTAAACCTATTAGTATGACTGCACAGATGGTTTGGATACTGAGTTGCCAGTTTAATTTCCAATTGTGAGAACGAAAATTGTTGTTCCTTGTGTCCATATATAATCTTAAACCTATTAGTAATTAGTAGCACCATAATTATATATATACACATTAAAAATAAAAACAAAGAATAGAGATAAACATCTACACTTTAAAATGTTATGTATTAGATATAAAAGTAAGAACAAAACTTTGATTTATGCATGATGCCAGGGACATAAACACAAAAAATGAAAATTATTAATATTTTCCATTATAAAATATTTACAAATAAAAAAGAGCAAAGAGAATAAGCTCAGCACCTTAACATTAGCCTCTTCGTATGTTCTTAGATATTGAGCAGGCCCAGAGTTACGAATGACACAAAGGTCAACATTTGAACCGGATCCCAAGTCATTGAAGATGCCAGCTGCAATGGCATCACGAACTAGTTTCTTACCCTCTTCTTCAGTCATGTTAGGCTTCCAACCAGACTCAAAAACTGCCATAGCAGCAAGGGAACCAGAACCTGAAACATTTTGGTTAAATTAATGGTCTCAACTTTCATTTTTATATAATTACAATACCAAAAAATCCTATTTATAGTACTTTGCAATCTAATATATTGATGTTTCAAATTAAGATAAAATTTGCCTCACCCATTGTTGCATAGGGCAACTTATCCACAGAACCGTGGGGGTATATACAGTATATATGTGGGCCAGTTCTATCTACACCTCCAAGAACCAGAGCAGCACCAATATATCCCTGGTAACGGAACAACATGCGCTTTAAAAGAGTAGCAGCAGTTTCCACTGGCACAGTGCGCCCAGTATGCAATCTCTGTAATTCTAATTGCGAGGACACTGTTTGAGTAGTCATCTCTGTATCCGCTGCAGTACCTGCACCACAGCAGTACATGTTGCCGGCTAAATAATGGATTTTCTGACAGTTTTTATCCGAAACTACTGTATTTTCAGTAGCTCTTGTATCAGCGCCGAGAATAACGCCATCAGCATAAATTATACCAACGATGGTAGTGCCGGTTTTTGTAGCATTGGGAGCAGGGAATCCTTTTTGCGCCAAAAAAGCATTACTGCAAAAAAAAAACCTTAAGTGAAGTCAAACTTGTGATACAAAAAAGTGAAGTTAAGCTTTTACATTTGTTACGCTTGCTTACCGTTGACTGTACTCAAAAGAAAATCCTGGAGCTGGCACCTCGGGTATTAGAACAGAAGCCATTTTCAATCTGATGTCGCAAATTCCAAAACTATGGCTTTTGAATAATAATTGTTTTGGGAACGCGTCGGTGAACCTAAACAACCAGGATAAAAATTTCTGCAAGCAATGCTGATGCTGATGCTTCACTCCGAACAGAAACGTCACTGTCACTCACTGTCAAAAATATACGATGACTTTTAAAAAATGTTATCTACCATAGATTACGAACTCAACAATTCTATCATTATGCTGTAAACAGGAGGAGAGGAAATAACTACAACGAACCATTTCTAAGTCTTTGGACTCTGAAAATGGCGGAAATTGCTAGGGAAGCGCTTAAAAAATATCGATATTGATACTTCAGCCCTTTAAGTGATCAATAAATATTTGGGTAGACAATTTATCTACTTGTATAATTATATATTTTTTTTAATTACTTGTAGCGGCAGACGAGCCACGGTCCATCTGATGGTAAATGGTAACCGTCGCCGAATGGACACCGAGAATATTGTCAAGCCGCTGCTCACCAATTCATTTCACGGATATGAAATAAAATATAAACGGCTATCTCCTGCTACAGCCAAACCGCAACGCTGTGCTTCATGGCCGGTCACACGGAGATGGTGGTACCAACCCGCTCAGGCCCAATACCAAGTGAGTACTCCCACTTGGTACCCAAACCTAGCACCAGTCATGCAATGGATGATAATTGCTTACTTCCCTTAGTCGCCTCATACGACACCCGTGGGAAAGAATGAGGTGGTGACACTTGTATTTTAGTCCATCACCACACGGACATATAGGTTTCTATGTGTATCAAATTGCAACCCAATCCATTCAGTAATAATAGCTAGTGGTTGATAGATCAATTAGGCATGACTTCTTTTTAATATAAACAGAAAAAATAAGGGCATAACACTGTATTGAATAGGTTTGGGTAGTAAAAAGCATAACGAAATAACTAATAATTTAATCCAGGGTATAGACGTTCACGAAAATGCTTTGAATGCTAATAATAATACAATTCAAATGATTAGTCAATTCGATAAATTAATAAACATGAATACCTATTTAATACTATGCTGCTAAGCCACTGCTCACCACTTCATTCCGAACACACAAAAAAATAAATTTTCTTATTCCCATTATATGAAAATCTGTGACGAATAAAAATCACAAATTATTAGTGGTGGATGCTAGGTTCCAAGAGTGTAAATATATCTTTTATTTTAAAAATAAATGATATTTAATATACCAATATTTTTTAAAACATCGGTTGATAGTTTTTGGTTCTTCCTGCATGCCTAATTGACAGCTGACATACAACAGATAAAGGCTTTGTTCCGATATATACACTGCGAGCACTGTGATATCACGTGATCAACAGCGTCCATAAAAATAACAACTTGCACTATGGAAAATTATTATTACCTATTATTGAATATTGAAATCCAAGATATCCAAACATATAAAATGTAAAGAAATTATGTTTATTGCAGTGTTAAACGACGTATGAAAAATTAGGGTGATCATAGTCCGGAGCGTGCTCGTCGCGATCCCTGCCAGCCTGCGTCCCACAGGCTGCAATCCGGCTCGTATGCGTACCACAGTGCGGGTTAGGGCGTGCCCCAGAGGCGGCGCGTACCGACCCACCCCCGTCGGTACGAACAATGGCAGACGTGGCGATGGGGGCCGCCACCCATCACGCCTTGCCCAGTTTGGTGAGTCGAGGGGAGCAGAGTGTCGAGTAGGCACGTGGAATGTAAGAGGTGGTGTGGAAGGTAAGTTACACGAGCTGGTAACCGTCATGTCAGACAGATAGCTTGATGTGCTCTGTATAACAGACACCAAGCGAAAGGGCAGTGACACCAGTGATCTTCCTTGTGGATGGATAGCTCTGTGGTCTGGTGTACCGCAGAGCGATTGGGCCAGTATGGGAGTGGGGGTGTTGCTGTCCGCTCGCTTGGCCTCAGGTGTGAAAGACTACGGAATGTTTGATCCCAGACTTTTATGGGTCCGAATAAAACTAGGTGTCACCAGGATCTTCATGGTAGCAGCTTATGCTCCCGTAGGCTCTTCGGTGGCATCGGATCTAGAGAAGTTCTGGGATAATGTTAGGGAAGTTCTGGATTTGGCAGAAGCTAGGGAACGTGTGATAGTATGCGGAGACTTGAATGAATGGGTCGAACCAAGCGTCTAGACTTCGAGGACGTGCTTGGTTAATTTGGTGATAAGAGAGTGAATGATGCAGGTAGGCTCATTGCGGATGTATGTATGGAGAGAAACCTTATTGTGTCAAACATATTTTTTCTACATAAGGACACCCTATGTATACATGGAGAAGGAATGAACAGAGAAGTATGATAGATCTAATTCTGGTAGACACTCGCCTCCGAAGTAAAATTCTGGATACAAGAGCCTACAGGGGTCCCACTGTCGATACGGACCACTATCCCGTTATTGCGAGATTTAGTGGTCTGTTCAGAAAGTGGAGACACTGGCGAGAGCGTGTCCACTTCGGAGGGCTCGAAAGAATAAAGATTAAAAAGTTGCAAGAAGAGAGTGTAAGAGCAAAGTATGCAGAGGGTGTCCGTGAACGGCTGACAATGGCTAGTCAGCCGGAATCTGACATTGAAGAATGCTGGAGAGTATTGAAAGAAAGTATGGTACATACAGCGAAAGAAGTATGTGGATGCTCAAAGAAGCATAGGAAAGTGAAAGGTGATGCATGGTGGGATACGGGAGTAGCAGGTTCTGTAGACCAAAAGAAGAAAGCGTGGCTGGACTATGTATGTTCTTTGAACCTGAGTGTAAGTATGAAAGAACCAGAGGGTTTTCTGCAGTTTTGTGGATTTGGAGAAAGCATTTGACACGGTTGTACGAAAGGAACTTTGGGACATTTTGCCGGAATATGGCATTAACGGCAGACTGCTACAAGCGGTGCAGTCCAACTACATGGACTGCAGAGCTTGTTTGCGGCTGGATGATGGAATGTCACCCTGGTTTGGCGTCAATATCGGCGTTAAACAGGGCTGCGTTCTATCAGCCAGACTGTTTATCATATATCTGGATAAATGTCTACAAAGGTTGAATGAAATGAATGTGGGAGTTCAGATGGGCGACTCAGTAGTTAGGTCTCTGCTATATGCAGACGATGCGGTTTTATTAGCGCATTCCGCGGCTGACCTGCAAACCCTAGTCGACGTAATGGCAGAAGATTGTAAGAAAAGGGGCCTACGTGTGAATGTGAGCAAAACCAAAATAATGGTTTTTGAAAGAGAAGAAGCCAGAACAGATGTTAGAGTAGCAATAGGAAATGGTGTGCTAGAACAAGTGGATGAATTTGAATAGCTTGGATGTGGATTCAGTTTGGATGGAAGGTGCACCACTGATGTAGAGAGAAGAGTGAATGCGGGAAATAGAGTGAACGGAGCATTGGGACAACTTCTCGGCAATCGTCACCTCAGCCAGAGGGCACGTGTCGCAATACACAACTCAGTGCTTGTCCCAACGTTATTGTATGGAAGCGAGAGTTGGGTATGCAAAAAGGAGCATGAGAGTAAAATCAATGCGGTCGAAATGCGATCTCTGCGGAGAATCTGTGGAGTGAGGCTGACTGACCGCATTTGTATCGATGACGGCCACGGAGGGGGGCTTAGATCGGTAAGAAACACAGTTTTTTTAATTAACTTACTACTTAATTAAAAAAACTGTGGCTTGCTGACTCCGATGTCTATCCGTCGTGCTCTCCGCTGAGTCAGAAGGATACGCGGGGACGGACGTCCATCCTGCGGACTTTTAGCCGCCGGCGACTGCCGACGTTGCCCGAGGTGCACCACTAGGAGGTAAACTGGCTTTACACCCCTTTGGACATCCCCTGGTGTAACCCTACAGCCGCACTATAATTGCCGGTATCTCCTTCGAACTTATATTCTTACTCTTTACGTGAACTGGATATTTTCACATACAATAAAATTATTCTATCACATCCATTGATTTATGATTTACATAGATGCACAGTTTCGAACAAAAGAAACGTCTAAAACTGTCGCCAGTTGTATCATAAGTAGTTATAGTTATGATATAAATGCATTCTTTCCAAATTCAACCTTACACGTATGGTTTAAAGTTGTATTTACAAAGCATTATGCAAAAAGCAATAAAATTTTACAACCGAAATTTGCGGGCAGGACAATGACTTAGTTTATTAAATTTGTTTAATTTATAAATGTGTTCCAAACTCATATTTATACTTTTATCTGATCGTACTAATATGCTTTTAGATAGAATATTTATTTATATATAAGTGGCCGTGTTTGGCTGGCTTTAGAATTGTCCCACCCCTCTTCATCCATGGGAGTCGTAAGAGCCGACTGAGGGAAAACCGGGGGGAGTGGGCAGCAGCACTCCCTCGAGTATTAACAACATCCACTGCGATCGCCAACCCGCCTGCTAAGCGTGGCGATTACGGCACTATACCCCCAATTTGGGGAGGCCTATGTCCAGCAGTGGACGTCGAAAGGTTGACGGATGGATGGATGATATAAATAAAATAAAACTCGTAAATATAAATTTTAGTTTTTATTCCCAATATAGTAATTCTAATATTATTAGTAGTACCCAGACAGATCTATTCTAGTCTAGATCAATGGCGTCATAATAAACATTGACAATACAGTAGTAAGTAAATCAATTTCCTTGAAATAAATGAAGCTTATTGTAGAGTTGTCTTTTTGAATTAGATTTCAGCTAGAGATTTATATATTTTTTTATAATAGCTTTTATAAGACTAATTTTATGATTAAAAAGAGCAGGTTGTTGAAGGGAATGTGTATCAATACCAGAAAATATATTTAAATTTAATGTACATTTTAAAACTAAGGAACACAAATAATAATTATAATAATAATTTTATTTCTCAACACAATAGTTACCTTAATCTATTAGTACAATAATGCAACATAATTATGCTACTAACTATGCCAGAGACTGGTGCGTATTCCAGAAGCTTTGAGAGGTTTAGCGTAAATGTGGAGTGGGGTGGGTATGGTTGGTGTAATGAGAGTAAAGTATTAATTAAGTGCTTTGTGATGTGTGTGTAAGGAACAAGATTAGGAGACAAGTTAAATGAGGATGTTGAATTCAGTTATTGAGGGAAGTAAGGTATAGATCCAGGAACAGATATATATATAGGCAATCTCCTCTATGCGTGAAAGAGTGTCCGCTACGACGTTGTCCTTCCCCGAGATATGCCTAATGTCGGTTGTAAATTGAGCTATTAGATCTAGGTGACGAAACTGATGCGGTGAACAGTTAGCTTTATGCGAGTTGAAGGCAAATATAAGAGGCTTGTGGTCGGTGTATACCACGAAGTTACGAGCCTCCAACATGTGCCTAAAATATTTCATACTTTCGTATACAGTACTTTACCTGTGCTGGGCTTAATTTACGTGAAAAGAAGGCAAGTTTCTCCCAAGCTCCCATCTGCAGCTGCTGCAGAACTGCGCCGATACCTACATCAGAGGCATCCGTGATCAACGCTAGCTTTGCGCTGCAGTCAGGATGTGCTAATAATGCTGCTTGGCACAGACTGGATTTGCAATTGTTGAACGCCTCAAATTCCTGGGGTGCGAAATCGATGGGATATGACCCCTTCACCGAGCCAGCCAGCAAGGCATTTAGTGGTGCTTGGTAAGTGGCTGCATTTGGGATAAAACGCCTATAAAAGTTCACCATTCCCAGGAACCTACGGAGTTCACGGATGGTCTTAGGTATCGGATAGTTCTTAATGGCCTCCACCTTTTCAGGCAAGGGCTTGGTACCATCCGCCGAAATGTTGTAGCCAAGAAAAGTTACCTCGGAAGCTCCAAAGACACACTTGGATGTGTTTATAACCATGCCTTATTGTTGGAGCCGTTCGAAAAGCTGGCGCAGGTGTTCTGCATGGGTCTGCTGGTCTACTGAATACACTAAAAAATCATCTTGGTAGGCATAACAGAAATCTAGTACCCTGAGCATTTCGTCGACAAAACGCTGAAAAGTTTGTCCCGCATTACGTAAACCAAACGTCATGTATTGTGAGTAAATTCATATAAGCCATATGGGGTGGTGATGGCGGTCTTCGTAATATTATCTGGGTTTACTGGTATTTGGTTGAACGCTTTTACCAAGTCAATCGTGCTGAAGATCTTACATCCGGCGAGATTGTGTGCAAAGTCATGAATGTGTCGCACTGGATAGCTGTCCGGTACTGTCCTTGCATTTAGCATGCGGTAATCACCACAAGGTCGCCAACCGTTGTCTTTCTTGGGTGCGAGGTGTAATGGGGACGACCACGGAGTGTCAGAGGGTCTGGCTATACCGTTTTTGAGCATAGTTTCAAACTCCTCTTTAGCAATCTTTAGTTTGTCCGGGGCCAGCCGGCGTGGTGTACATGAAACGGGCGGTTGACGGGGGCGGTTGGTTGTTCTTGCCCGGGAACGAGACATTCTCTCCATTTGGGTCGTGAGCACTTCCATTTGCCTAGTAAGTGCAGCAATCTGCTGCATCATGGGATCAGCTGCGCTAGTCGATGGGGTTGATACGGCGACGGTAGTTGCTGCGACTTGGGCACCGACCACATCCTGGATGCAGTCCGCGAGCTCCGCTAATTCATCCAGTTTCGCATGAGGTTGGGCTGCGATTATAGTTTGCGTACCCGATGGTAGACGGCTTGCCCAGATGGTTCGCAGGAAGTCATCCGGTACGCCGGGACCGGCCAGATTTAAGAGGTGGCGGTAAAACTGAGACGGCTTCCTATCACCCAGCTCCTCGTGCATCAACAGCTGCTTTACTTTTCGCTCTTTTGATGCTGACAACCGCTTGATGAGCTCCGTCTTCACGGTTTCATACCTATCTGTCGCTGGTGGGGACTCGAGGATGTCGTCCACTTCGCTGGCATATTGTGGGTCGAGATTGCCCACTACATATGCGTACTTTCTGTCGTCGCTGGTAATATTCGCTAGTAGAAACAGTGCTTCGAGTTGGCGAAACCATAATGCTGGTTTTTGCGGGTAGAATGGCGGTGCACGTACGCTGACGGCGGTTGACTCAGGCGTCTTCTTCTTGTCCTCACTCATTGTGCTCTCGGGAGGTCACCAGTATAGATCCAGGAACAGATATATATATATAGGCACGGGCACACGAATAAATAAACTTTTTCACTAGCAGTAGTATAATTAAAGTAAGTTCACAGACAGTTCACATATAAGATTGAAGGAGAAGAGACAGAGAAGAAGAAATGCTAGACATACGATTGAACTATAAAACAACACTACTTGACTACGCAGATATGATTAAATACTAGAGTAATAGTAGATCTAGGCGTACGTAAGCGTAGCGATAGCGATTTCTTATACAAGCAAGCGTGAGGCCGCGTCAAGACTACTCAGCTGACTCACTAGCGACAAGGCGATCGCGGATAGCCCGATGTCGGGCGGCCGCGGGGGCAGCGGGCGCGGGTGCATGCATACGCTGCGTGAGCTGTACCTATCTAACGGTCGCTCGATAACTATAACAAAAAGTCGGTTTGTATGTTGACCTCTAATTAAAAATGTATTATTTTAAATATTTATGCACTACAAAGGTAATTGATATTATTATTTATGTGCTATTTGGGAGGAATCAGAATACGTTCAGTTGTCCCATAGTCAAGGGTTTTAAGGTACTGAGTAATTATAGCTTTACATTGATTTGTGTGTAATGTGTAGATTTTTAAAATACGGTTTAAGTTGTTGTAAATGTAAGGGCCGACTGAAACAAAGAATCTATTAGATGCAGCTGTTCTTAGGGTCTATTTCTAGCAAACATTATCTTTACGGCGCTTGTCCTTTAATAGGTCTGGGTCATATTGGATCATTGAATGTTTTTTAAGTACTGTCTGTAAGATGAATGTTTGTCTGACTGTTAGGACATCCCATTTATTGTAGAGATCAACTGTAGGGAAATGAAATGGAAGGCCAGCACCAACCTTTAAGATTGCACGCTGGGCCCTCGCGACCTCTAAGAGGTGGGTTTTAGCAGCTCCACCCCATGATATGATGCAATATTGTATCAATGATTCGCACAATAAATAGTACACCATTTTAATGGTAGCTTGATTTGCTATTTCTCTTAATTTTTTAAAAATGTAAATTTGTTTACGCAACCGGGTCACTAAGATCTCTATGTGTGATTTGAAAGAGAGAGTCTGATCAATTATAATAGCAAGGTATTTCATTGTATCAATTCTTTGTAAGGCAGGATAGGTGCAGGCAGACTGGCTAGATTTGCAACAATGAGCCGTGATGAGGTATTTGACACCGGGGGCAACAGATTTTTTTATAGGCAAAAGTCAAATATTTTGTTTTCGAGACATTTAAGGTCAGCTCATTACTTTGGAGTCAGTTTGTTACTCTGTTGAAACCAATCTGAGCGTAGTGGAAAACCTCTTCCCAGTTATCACCACTGAAAAGGAGGCCAGTATCGTCAGCGAAGGTAATAATTTTTCCTTTGAGCAGCTGGAGTTGACACAGGTTATTCATGTAGACCAAGAACAGGGTTGGTCCCAGATTGCTACCTTGCGGTACTCCATATTTAACTGTCAACTCGTTGCTTAGCCTATGACCTATCTTAACCCGCTGCTTTCACCCAGTCAAATAATACTCCAATAATTTCAAAGGTATGCCCCTAACGCCAACTGTTTCAAGTTTTCTTAGAAGAAGTGGAACAGAGACAGTGTCGAAGGCTTTTGCCATATCTAAGAACACTGCCAAGGATTTCAATAGGCCACAAACAGGTCTTGGTTGTGTTTTTTGACCACATATGCGCTGTTATCGTCTTATTATCTCCTCAGTTTTATTACATACAGTATATTCATCTTTACTAGCGTAACATAGACCACCAAAAACTTTTAAATCTATTAGTATGTGAAACCATAATTTATACATAATAAAACATTTCAACATTCATTATTGAAGCATAAAAGCCATAAATTCAACAATTTAAATGATCATCTTATAAAATACTAGTGGTGCCATTCGAATTCGCGCACCGTTTAATTAAAAAATTATAATACATATTTATAAATAATTTAAAGCAAGCTTTATCATCTGATTGAGTCCCTAGAAAAACTAAAATAAAAATCATCATATAAATGACAATCTTATTGATATTTAAACTTTGTAAATAAAACAATGTCAACTAATTACTTAATATATATATAAAAAATACATTCAACAAGGTGACTCCATTCGTTTTTAGAACCGAGAGCGTCGTATTATGCGATGCGTTGAACTATGAGCATAGTTCGAGACTGCCTTTGTTCTAATACATACTCTATTTGACTGGTTCATGCAGGGATCGTCGATAATTTGAAACAAAATATATTGAAAAATTTAAAAATGCTTAAGCAACAAAATATGTATGAAATAGAAATACTGTCTATTAATACTTAGCGAAAATAAGAAACGCTATCCTCTTTTTGTACTGTTAATGCACTATTTCGGCATTTATTCATCGAACAATTAGACATTTTGACACGCTTCGTCTACTCGCGCGTCGAAATAATACTAAACGAAAGGAGTGCAGGAAAGCGTAATCTGCACTCCTTTATAGTGGACACTTTTCGTGTCTGATTGTGTATCTTCTCTTTTTTATTTATCAATGATCACATCTGTATTATTCCGTAGGCTGATGGATGGTGTTCACAGAACAATAATACTCCGGTAGGATTAAATAACATAGTAGGTAGTTCATTAAATAACATCATCTATTTACTATCAATGTTAATTATTTTTAGTATATAGCAACTCTGAGGTTACGAGGCCACTGATGATTGGTTGTTTATATATAATCTCAAAATATACTTTGATTCATAGTACGCAGATTTTAGGTTCTAAAATTAGTAAGAGAAATACGTATGTGCTCTTATGGTATTGATCAATATATTAACCAATTGGAACTGGACGAATTGTCTTGGGCCGCGTATTTGTCAAAGTGTCATGTCGTGTGTGAAATGTGTGAGTGTTAATGTGTTGTCAAGTCAAAAGGATACGAAATGTGTTGAACGTTGTTGCAGATATATTTAATAAATTACATCTAACTTAGTTCCTTTATGTAAAATAATTAAAATGTTTAGTAACGCTGCATATGTATGTATAATTTATTTAACGTCAGCCTTGGTACTGACGTTGGCCGGTCGAGATTTTTATAATATCCTCGGTGTATCTCGTTCAGCCACCACAAATGAGATCAAGAAAGCTTACAGAAAGTTAGCAAAAGCATTACATCCAGATAAAAATCAAGATGATCCCGATGCCTCTCAGAAATTTCAAGATCTTGGCGCAGCGTACGAAGCACTCTCGGATCCCGAGAAGCGCGAGCTGTACGATCGCTGTGGTGAAGATTGTTTGAAGAAAGATGGTATGATGAATAATAATGACCCTTTTGCTAGTTTCTTTGGTGATTTTGGATTTCACTTTGGTGGTGAACAGCAACAACACGAAACTCCTCGCGGCGCAGATATTATTATGGAACTTACAGTCACTCTTGAGGAACTTTATAATGGTAACTTTATAGAGGTAAGTCTAATAATAATAATCTAACACCATAGAATTAGAAACATTTGTTTTGATAACCATTGCTACTCAAACCATGATAGATAATCCGAGATCTCTTTCTAGATAACACGTAACAAACCTGTTATAAAGCCAGCATCAGGGACACGTAAATGTAATTGCAGACAGGAGATGGTGACGAGAAATTTGGGGCCAGGGAGGTTTCAGATGATGCAACAAACTGTCTGTGATGAGTGCCCCAATGTCAAACTGGTTAACGAGGAGAGGCTACTAGAGATAGAGGTGAATCTTAAACCTATTTTATTCTAAATAAACTGGTCTGTCATTTTCCTTTGAAGGACCCCTTATAAACACTTGATCAACTCGAAAACATGTTTATATGTATATATTTATTTGGTGATGTTGTTAGCATTGCCAATTCACAATCGCTAAGGGTGCAGCATATTACTACATCTAGATCATAACAGAGTTTAATGCATATAGCTACAATACTAAATACCCGATTATGCTAGCCACCTCTAGTGTAAATATATCACCAATTAGTGTAAATATATCACCAATTCTGGTCTAAAAGTAATCTCTATACAAAATCAGCCATCACACAAGACCCTCCATTTGTTTGGGATAAGCTATAGCCTATGTCCTATGCTGTATTGTGGGCTATATGTATGCAAAATTTTGTGACAATAGTTTATTATGGTGTCCAGAGGTAACAAAGTATGTTTTTTTTACACTGATCAAAAATTTCTGGTTGCATTTTCTAGTTTAAATCTGTATTTAATGACAAGATTTTACTATATTTCAGGTTGAAGTTGGTGCCCCAGATGGTCATAAATCTAGGTTACGGGGAGAGGGTGAACCACACATGGATGGAGAACCTGGAGACTTAATATTTGTGTTTCAGACTGAAAGACATCCTCAATTCACACGAAAAGCTGATGATCTTTATACTAACGTTACTATTTCCTTACAGGTTTGTATTTTACAGTTTACAATTTTTTTTCTGGTATTTTAAGAGCAATGGCTTTGAGCAATGATTGGACATATTCTACAGCTTTACCTATATAACCATTTGTAACAATTTAAAAAATTATGCAACTTTATCCAAACAAAAAACTCTTCAGCCTTATTATTTTAAAGTATTTGTTATTTATTTTTTGATAACTTTTGTCCATTTGACATGCTTAGCCATATAAATTAACACAAAGTGTGAAATTGTGACAATCGATAATAACAGTTGTCGTCGTCCTGCTCGTGACTGTTAAGCTAGAATCAAACTGTCGGACGCGTCCTTAAGCCGCGGCTGACAGTACGTATCTGAGCAATTAATGTATACTGAACTGTGCAAACTATCAGATGTAAGTCGCGGACGTAACCTTACGCCGCCGTTGAGCGTTCGGACATCCGATGGGAATCTGGCCCGCTGGATGTCTTTGTCATGTGTACAAGTGTGCACATGACAAAAACATTTTGTGACAAGTATCAGTCGCGGCTTACGGACGCGTCCGACAATTTGATTCTAACTTTATTTTCGATTTTACATTTTCGCACGTTGTGTTAAAAAAAAAAACATTGTTATCTATATTAGTTTATCAAAATGTGAGTTTAACACTATAGTGCAACTGTGATATTGAGTAAATAGAACAATAATTAGCTTGTTTGTATAGCTTTCATTTATTTATGCAGTATTGATGAATCTGAAATCAAAAGCAACCTTCTTTCAATTCTTTATATGTAAATTAATGACTGTCTCGGGTTCGATCCCTGGGTTGGGCAGTGTTATCGAGTTTTTTCCTAAAAAAGAAAAATTCTCAGTAGCGGCCCAGAGTTTGGAATGTGCCTGGTAGACGGCAATAGGCTCGACTGCTATTACGTGGGACTCAAACATAGCTGGCAAATTGTGGGTGTGTAATACACCTCTGCCTATCCCTTCTGGAATACAGGCGTGATGCTATGTTTTTTTTTGTAAATTAATGTTGTGTAGATATGATTCATGAATTTTAGTGATTATAATTAGAAGAGCATCCTTGATTAGGAATACATTCTAATACTAAACCTAGGTATATTGTCATGGAATTAAATAATTGTAATAACATTTTTTTTAGGATGCATTAACTGGTTTTACAATGGAATTGGTGCATTTGGATGGTCACAAAGTATCTGTGTCTAGGGACAAAGTTACATGGGCCGGTGCTAGAGTTCGCAAGAAGGGTGAAGGCATGCCCAACTTTGAAAATAACAACCTGCATGGAAATCTATATATCACTTTTGACATTGATTTCCCTAAACAAGATTTTAGTGAGGAAGATAAAGAAGGTAACTATTCCGTTTATTAAAAAAAAATGTTATGGATCACATATGTGTATAGTGTTTGGGTTAACCATATATCAAACATGGTCCATTATATCTGTTTGAAACTTTTATAATGTCTAATTTTTTTTCTGTTACAGCATTACGGAAAATACTTAAACAGACACCAAATAATAAAATATACAATGGACTATAGTAGCCAGATTGCCAATTTAATTTATTTAAGTAGTGAAATGAGTGCAATGGTATGAACAAAGTCAATTTGTGTGTATGGTTTTTCATTATCTGTGAATAATGTGATTGATTTTATATAATAAAACACTAGTTGTAAAATAAAATATTTTCTTATTTATTTCTTTGTAAATAATATTAAACAATTTGTTTCACAATTTAGTAAAAGTATTTTAAATAAAACTAGTATAATATTAAACAGAATAAGGACATCAATTATCAGTGTAAACCTTCATTATTGCTAACCTTAAGCATCAGATTTTTGCGAAGTCCTTGGTCTTTTATATGAAATCAATGTGAAAGGCTGCTAATGTCTTTTTTTATGATAGTTCTTTCGCCACGCGCCTTATGTGAACCGCTAGCCACTTGTTAAGACCTATTGGGATGTTATTATCCACTACAATGGCCATGTCAATCATTTACACTAGAAAACTATTAAAATGTATGGGAATTTGATATCTTTAACGCTATCTATAACGCTAAGTCACGTGACTTATAGTATTTAATTCACAAGTTAATTATATCATTTTTCACCCCATAATGATTTTGTAGCTATATAACAGAATTGGCCAATTCATGATATGGCCGACAATTTCATGACACATGATGAAATGGTAGGCCACAGGTGATAAAATGAAGTGACCAATTCTAAGAGAAAATATGTTTATAATAACCTAATAAACATTATATCAATATACTCCTTTCATAATTGCGATGTAATTTAGCATGTTATATGAAGTATTCTGGTATGATAGCTTACGTTCCAAATAAAAAATTTTAATGAACAATTAATCTAATGATTATTGTAAAATTGCTTTAATGGCGCGAATTTTCGACACTGTGTTACTTGCTGATCACTAAGATTTTGAAAGTTTTATATAATTTATGCAGTAGTATATATTGGCCAGCCTGAAGTGATCTCAATAAATGCACACCACTACATAACGACGACCAACAGTGGTAAAATTCGGATCGTTACGCTATTCTTTCAACGTGATAATATGCAAAATAATAAAGGCGTTTATTAACAGCTATTGTACAACAATTAACACAGTATATTCAGTACAATAATATTGCATGCTTATCAATTCTAAAACCTACATTAAAAGTATAACAACAACAACATAACAATATATATGATATATTTATGTTTTAGACTATAAAACTTAAAAACTATCTTAACTCAAGGTTTAAGGCTGGAGGATTCTTGACTTATATTTCTTACTCATAATAAAAGTAGGTACAGGCAACCTTGCACATTGCCGTTACAAGTGTTTCAATGTAATTATGAAGTTTTATTTATTTATTTAACATATGTGTTATCGAAATAACAAAGAATATTACTTTTTGGTTGTGTCCCTACCAGGTCACAATAAGAAAGACTTCTCTCCGGGCGAGAAAAGCGGCCAAAGAAGTTTCACTTCAACAATATCCCTTTCGCGTTGTTCTTGAGTAGTAGTATAGAGTAGAATAGCTTAGAGGTAAAACCAAAGACTGCAAATCCACTGGCATTGACGCCGGGGGTCTCCAGTCTAAGGTGGAGACGTCATCATCATCGGCCAACCTCTGTTTTTTTTAAATTGTGTATTTGTTAACAAATTATCGTTGCTCGATGAAGAAAAACGTGAGGAAAACTGCAAGCTAAAGAGATTTCCCAAAGTCAACCGGCACTGTGCCAGCATGGTGGACTGTCCTAATTTTCTCTCACTCTGAGAGAAGACTTAGGTTAAGTTTAATTTAAAGCTATATTATTCATTTAAGTAGATCGTCATTGATAGTGTTCGATTACGAGTGCAGATTAAAGAAAGGTTGGGTACCTATATTGTAATCGTTCCGTTTGTTTGGATGACTTATATCGGAATGGGGATTTTAATCGCTGCTTGGTTGCTGCAAACATAGCTATATCATTGTTTCAAGGATTAAGTTGTCAATTTTCACCTTTTTAAAAATTTCCAACTGCAATCACAGCTGACAGAACTAATCTTTTGTCCTCTGTGGAAATGAATCCAAACGACACGGAAGGTTTAAACAATCACATAGACCAATTTAGGCAACATATATTTGGCAGATTATTTCTTGAATTATTTGAAGATTGACAAAGACAACGTATTTTGAATTCTTTGTAGTGTGGCAAAACTATCCTCTTTTCTTTGGTTTATTCAAGACTGACCACGAATCGGTTTATTCGATATATTAAATATCGAAAAATTAGGCTTAGAGACATTAGTGTAAGGAGGAAGGTGGAGCTACACGAGGCGGCGCTAGGTGACGAGGCAGGCGGGGTGCGCCAGGTCGGGCGCGGCGCCCTGCAGCACGCTGTTGCCGACGGCGCGCGCCAGGTGGAGCTACAACGAGGCGGCGCTAGGTGACGAGGCAGGCGGGGTGCGCCAGGTCGGGCGCGGCGCCCTGCAGCACGCTGTTGCCGACGGCGCGCGCCAGGTGGAGCTACAACGAGGCGGCGCTAGGTGACGAGGCAGGCGGGGTGCGCCAGGTCGGGCGCGGCGCCCTGCAGCACGCTGTTGCCGACGGCGCGCGCCAGGTGGAGCTACAACGAGGCGGCGCTAGGTGACGAGGCAGGCGGGGTGCGCCAGGTCGGGCGCGGCGCCCTGCAGCACGCTGTTGCCGACGGCGCGCGCCAGGTGGAGCTACAACGAGGCGGCGCTAGGTGACGAGGCAGGCGGGGTGCGCCAGGTCGGGCGCGGCGCCCTGCAGCACGCTGTTGCCGACGGCGCGCGCCAGGTGGAGCTACAACGAGGCGGCGCTAGGTGACGAGGCAGGCGGGGTGCGCCAGGTCGGGCGCGGCGCCCTGCAGCACGCTGTTGCCGACGGCGCGCGCCAGGTGGAGCTACAACGAGGCGGCGCTAGGTGACGAGGCAGGCGGGGTGCGCCAGGTCGGGCGCGGCGCCCTGCAGCACGCTGTTGCCGACGGCGCGCGCCAGGTGGAGCTACAACGAGGCGGCGCTAGGTGACGAGGCAGGCGGGGTGCGCCAGGTCGGGCGCGGCGCCCTGCAGCACGCTGTTGCCGACGGCGCGCGCCAGGTGGAGCTACAACGAGGCGGCGCTAGGTGACGAGGCAGGCGGGGTGCGCCAGGTCGGGCGCGGCGCCCTGCAGCACGCTGTTGCCGACGGCGCGCGCCAGGTGGAGCTACAACGAGGCGGCGCTAGGTGACGAGGCAGGCGGGGTGCGCCAGGTCGGGCGCGGCGCCCTGCAGCACGCTGTTGCCGACGGCGCGCGCCAGGTGGAGCTACAACGAGGCGGCGCTAGGTGACGAGGCAGGCGGGGTGCGCCAGGTCGGGCGCGGCGCCCTGCAGCACGCTGTTGCCGACGGCGCGCGCCAGGTGGAGCTACAACGAGGCGGCGCTAGGTGACGAGGCAGGCGGGGTGCGCCAGGTCGGGCGCGGCGCCCTGCAGCACGCTGTTGCCGACGGCGCGCGCCAGGTGGAGCTACAACGAGGCGGCGCTAGGTGACGAGGCAGGCGGGGTGCGCCAGGTCGGGCGCGGCGCCCTGCAGCACGCTGTTGCCGACGGCGCGCGCCAGGTGGAGCTACAACGAGGCGGCGCTAGGTGACGAGGCAGGCGGGGTGCGCCAGGTCGGGCGCGGCGCCCTGCAGCACGCTGTTGCCGACGGCGCGCGCCAGGTGGAGCTACAACGAGGCGGCGCTAGGTGACGAGGCAGGCGGGGTGCGCCAGGTCGGGCGCGGCGCCCTGCAGCACGCTGTTGCCGACGGCGCGCGCCAGGTGGAGCTACAACGAGGCGGCGCTAGGTGACGAGGCAGGCGGGGTGCGCCAGGTCGGGCGCGGCGCCCTGCAGCACGCTGTTGCCGACGGCGCGCGCCAGGTGGAGCTACAACGAGGCGGCGCTAGGTGACGAGGCAGGCGGGGTGCGCCAGGTCGGGCGCGGCGCCCTGCAGCACGCTGTTGCCGACGGCGCGCGCCAGGTGGAGCTACAACGAGGCGGCGCTAGGTGACGAGGCAGGCGGGGTGCGCCAGGTCGGGCGCGGCGCCCTGCAGCACGCTGTTGCCGACGGCGCGCGCCAGGTGGAGCTACAACGAGGCGGCGCTAGGTGACGAGGCAGGCGGGGTGCGCCAGGTCGGGCGCGGCGCCCTGCAGCACGCTGTTGCCGACGGCGCGCGCCAGGTGGAGCTACAACGAGGCGGCGCTAGGTGACGAGGCAGGCGGGGTGCGCCAGGTCGGGCGCGGCGCCCTGCAGCACGCTGTTGCCGACGGCGCGCGCCAGGTGGAGCTACAACGAGGCGGCGCTAGGTGACGAGGCAGGCGGGGTGCGCCAGGTCGGGCGCGGCGCCCTGCAGCACGCTGTTGCCGACGGCGCGCGCCAGGTGGAGCTACAACGAGGCGGCGCTAGGTGACGAGGCAGGCGGGGTGCGCCAGGTCGGGCGCGGCGCCCTGCAGCACGCTGTTGCCGACGGCGCGCGCCAGGTGGAGCTACAACGAGGCGGCGCTAGGTGACGAGGCAGGCGGGGTGCGCCAGGTCGGGCGCGGCGCCCTGCAGCACGCTGTTGCCGACGGCGCGCGCCAGGTGGAGCTACAACGAGGCGGCGCTAGGTGACGAGGCAGGCGGGGTGCGCCAGGTCGGGCGCGGCGCCCTGCAGCACGCTGTTGCCGACGGCGCGCGCCAGGTGGAGCTACAACGAGGCGGCGCTAGGTGACGAGGCAGGCGGGGTGCGCCAGGTCGGGCGCGGCGCCCTGCAGCACGCTGTTGCCGACGGCGCGCGCCAGGTGGAGCTACAACGAGGCGGCGCTAGGTGACGAGGCAGGCGGGGTGCGCCAGGTCGGGCGCGGCGCCCTGCAGCACGCTGTTGCCGACGGCGCGCGCCAGGTGGAGCTACAACGAGGCGGCGCTAGGTGACGAGGCAGGCGGGGTGCGCCAGGTCGGGCGCGGCGCCCTGCAGCACGCTGTTGCCGACGGCGCGCGCCAGGTGGAGCTACAACGAGGCGGCGCTAGGTGACGAGGCAGGCGGGGTGCGCCAGGTCGGGCGCGGCGCCCTGCAGCACGCTGTTGACGACGGCGCGCGCCAGGTACCCCACGCTCACGCCCGCCGCCGCCGAGCTCAACGCCTCCGCTCCCGCCTCCGCCGCGCCTCTGTCCTGGACCGCGCCGCGTTCGTTTATAGTGCGCGTCCTGACTGATGGCGTATCGCGCGAAACAATATTGGCGCCGACAATCAGGACAGAACAGTGTTACACTGCGGCCACGGTATAGAGATTCCGCGAAGGTTTGGGCGACATGTCTAGCTAAATAATTCGTTTTAACGCAAACTATTCGGACAAACTCTAATAGTAAAAATAAAAGTTTAATAAAATCGGTTCAATAGCTTTTTTGCGAGATACGCTAACTAGCAACGAATATATAATATAATATATAATTAATTCTAAAAAAAATGTGTTAAGTGTAAGCGCCTAAATAACGTTAACTTGTTTATGGAAAACTGCTAATACTCGTAGGATGACGACAATATTGCGTAGCTACTGTACTCATAAATAGTTCAATTTTTAAATTCTCTGCGGAATATATTCACAACAACAATAGACAGAAAACTAAAGAATATTTACAAAACAGAATACTTACTACGAACACTTATTTTGGTACACATTTGCGGCTTTCAGGATAATTATGCTCATATAAAACGAATAGTAGAAAATATTATAATAAACTAGGTTTTTATGTTATAGCTCAGGTTCCCTATATAGTAGCGGGATAAAATGTATACCAGTTTTAAGTCTAATCCAGAGCTATCAAACAACAAAAGTTTTATCAAAACAAGCCCACCGAAGGCACCGGTTAGCTACCGGTACTTTCTAGACTTTTTACTAGTCATAATGTGTTAAGTGTGCACAATAGTGGATGTGACGGCAAGTAGAGAACAAGACTTCTGTAGTAGTTTAGATAGTGTAGTCGTTTTTACGGCCTGGTTATGTCCATGATATTGTTAAATTCATAAGTTAACACTTACCATCGGGTGGGTCGTGGTTCATGTCACCTTTACAACAAGAAAGGCCTTACGTTGTTGGATCATATAAAACGGAAAGATTATTATTATATTGCTCACCTTGGCGTAAGTATACTGTGCGTCATCCACGAGTTTGTCAACATAAAGTGGCTGCTGCAGGAACAGCTCAGGGTTCCGCCGCAGTATGGTGGCTAATACGCACAATAATTCTACACAGAGCTGGCGCCGTGCTGCGGACTCCACGCGAACTAGCGCCTCTTCTACCAGCAGAGCGAATGACAACTCCGAACGAGACATGTTCACTAATGTAGGTTCAGCCGGGATCGAGTGACCCTGGTGACGAAATTCCTTATCAAAGAATGCATAGTGTCATTCTACGAATGTTGTAAGACAACATTTAATAGAGTAAGAGCCCACGACGGCCAGACCTTCGTTATTTTATAAAAGCTGAAAGTTCCTTTGTGCATTTCCCCAACACAGGTAAGAACGATCAGCAAGTATGGAGTGTGGATAGTGGTTACTCGGGCAGGTAACAGTACCCCTAGTACGAGTTTACAAATTATAGTAACGATGATAGTTTTGGTTTGCTCGATGAACTATATAGTTTTAGGTAGTTAGTCTACACAATATCGACCATCGAGCTAGACGATTGTACGAACTTCGTTTTAATATCTCCATCTCTTTTACACACCGGCAAACTAAAAGAGACAAATGTAGTTGTTGACATTGACGTTTTGGATGAAGTATGTAATGGTCACAGACTACTATACTACTTGTTATGGTCTATAACGACAAATACAAATATTGCAACATATTGCAAATCGGAATTTTGTTTGTTTTCAAAATTGTAATATACACAAATATTAATTTTGTGCGATGGCGAGAACCAGCCTATCGCAATTTAAAGTGATGGTGGATTTTATGGAGAGGTACGTAACAATCTTTTCTAAAAATGGTCACAAAGATGTGTTAGAATTTGTGTTAAATACATACGAAATTTTTAGAAATGGGGAACTTAATAATCCCTCCGATCGTCCTAGCGGCAGGCTAAGGGCTATCGATAAGTGGCAAGAGATCACTAATGCTCTCAACTTGGATACAAACCTTCCGCAAACCCTGGAGTCACCCACACCAATCCCAGAGTTCGTCCAAGTTGAGAGTTACGTTTCTTTTACAATTTTTCATCAATCTGTGTTTTTAAGATAGTTGAGCCAATAAAGGAGTTAGTAACATAAACTGCAAGCTAAGATTCTAGATTGTAATAATTCATTAATCTATTTTATAAATTTATTCCCAAGTATATTATGTTGTTTTTAGGTCGTGTTTATCGTCCGTGTGGCATAATGGTTAAGGCACCTACATGTCATATGAACTTTCAAGTGTATCTTAGACACCACTGACTAAGGGTGAAGGAAAACATTGTGAGAAAACCTGGGCTAAAAAAATGTCTGAAATCGCCAACCCACATTGAGCAAGCATGGTGATCAATGCTCATTCCGTCTCTATATGAGAAGAGACCTTTACGCAACCGTGGGATAGATAATGGGCTAAAGATGATGATATGTTGTTTTTTAGGTATTGAAGACTGGAACAGGCCTGGTGAAGGTGGACAATCTAGCCAGCCATTTGAAACAGAAATGGTTCCTAATATCACTTCCAAATTTCCAATTTTCCAATTTTGCCAAATTAATTGAATTGATAATTTCTAATAAAATAAAATAAGCAAATATTTTTTGTGTTTAGTACTTATCCACAAAAAAATCCCACAACCTCTAGCTTCAGGCAGTCACCACTAGGCTATGAGGCAGCCTAACTACCCCCGCACACTAGCTACTTTTAGCACGCTACTGCATAGAAGGAGGAGAAATTTTTATGTAATGCATTTACAATAATTGTTAACTAGGCATGTGTGATAGATAAAGACCATATATACGAGGGGTGATCCAAAAGTAATGATAATGAAAATAAAACACGGTAATTAAAGTTAAAATAATAATTTATTTTTCTACATAGTCTCCTAACAAATCAATACATTTAGTCCATCTTTTTTCTAAACCCAGGATTCCCTTTGAAAAAAATTCCTTTTCTTGACCCTCCCAAAACGCCTCAACAGCGGCCATAACTTCGCTATTGTCTTTAAATTTCTTGCCTCGGAGGTGTTCCTTGAGCCGAGGAAAGAGGTAAAAGTCACTAGGAGCCAGATCTGGCGAATAGGGAGGGTGTTCGACCAGTTCGAATCCCGTTTCTTGAATGGCAGCCATCGCAACTGCGGCTTTGTGAGCCGGTGCGTTGTCTTGGTGAAACAGCACTCCAGCTCGCAGTTTGCCGCGTCTTTTTTCCGTAATGGCCTCCCGTAATCTTCTTATTTGGTCTGCGTAGTAAGAGCCCGTAATAGTGGCTCCCTTTTCCAAATATTCCACCAAAATTATTCCTTTAGCGTCCCAAAAAACAGACGCCATAACCTTTCCCGCCGAACTTGAGACTTTGAATTTCTTTGGCGTCGGTGAGGAGGCTCGCTTCCAAGTCATCGATTGTTTTTTTGTTTCAGGATCAAAATGGTGGATCCAGGTCTCGTCCATAGTCACAAAACGCAACAAAAAATTTTCTTTATCTGCTTGGAACTTTTCGAGATTGACCCTCGAAATGTCAACTCGTTTTTTCTTTTGCTCGTCGGTTAACATTCTGGGAACCCAACGCGCAGAGACCTTTTTCATATGCAACTCGTTCGAAATGATTCTTTGAACGCTTCCATATGAGATCCCTGTGACCTCAGCTACATGCCTGATGGTCACTCTTCGATCTGCCAACACAACATCTTCGACTTTTTTCACGTTGTCTTCTGTGAGGGACGTGGATGGGCGTCCTTCGCGATGTTCATCTTCAGTGGATGTTCTGCCCAGCTTAAACTCCTTGGCCCAGCGTGCAACTGTAGAATATGGAGGAGCAGAGTCCCCCAATGTTTCCACCAAGTCACAGTGTATGTCTTTTGTAGACATTTTTTTCAAACAGAGGTACTTGATCACAGCTCTAATTTCCTTTTTCTCCATGTTGATGTTATCTCTTCGACAGTTCGTATTCAAATGAATGTATCTCCCGGAAATCCTGACCTATTTATATGATTTTTTTAGGCTGACGTAGTGAGTGTAAAGGCTAGCGAAAAAAATTTTTTTTGGATTTTTATGTGGACCTGAAGTAACCAATTATCATTACTTTTGGATCACCCCTCGTATATATATAAATGATAGAACGATTTTCTTTAGAAAAAATTTAATGTAAAGAAAATAGAAAAATATTTCATATATATTTTTCAATTTAAGCCCACAACCACAGGCAGGCAATCTACCACTGGCTTGGAAAGATCTGAGAAGAGACCATAAAAACTCAGCAAGGATGGCCATCATCATAAATTGTTCATCAGCAACCTAGAATAAAAATTCATTTCTTATTATACAAAACATAAAAAGTATATAGGTATGTTGCTTTTCACTCTTACTAGGGGTGCTGGTAGTCCCCATTTGCATAGAATAACAATACACTTAGAACCTAAAATCATAAAATGATTTTTGATCTATATTTTTTAGCATTTGACATGCTCAGCTACTTTTTAAGGTACAAACCTTAACATAAAATGATTTTATTACCTACTTACATTAAAATTAAAGAAGTACTAAGATATGAACCTAGGTTCTTACTCAATGTAGCAACATAATTAAAATTATAAATGAAAGATCTTTAAACATAGGATATTTGGATATACATATATTATGGTACCCTATAACATACATAATCATATGTAAGTACATACGATATAACTTATCCAATGAGTGAATACGTGATGTGAAATAAAACTTACCTTGGTCTCCAATGAGATTCTTTGTGAACTCTTGAGATTTGTAGTTTCTCTTAGGGTATCATAGAAATACACAAATCCCTCCTTGGATAGCCGATATCGTTGCACAAAATTAGTGTCGGAGATACGGCTAGGCACGTTTAATCTCCGCCTTTGTAGGAGCTCCTGTCGCTCCTCATCATTCTCAGCCTCCTCAGCTAACCTCCACGCAAGATATCGTCTCGCCAACATACTCATTTTAGATATAAACACAGATGCTTGCAAGCTCTCACCAAGATTTACATAGCGAGTACCAAAACTATAAAAGTTTTGTATACGTGGAAACTTTACTAACAACGACTTGTCAAAGTCGGACTCATAATGCCAAAATACAATAATAAGCTCGAAAACTATCATCGATTTCGTTAACTATGATTCTATTGAGCTCGTACTACCAATTTTAATTCCACTATGTTTCCGCTAGGGGCGCTGCACGTGAATGTATGGAATGACTCGAAACTACATATCGTATTCGAAAACTATCAAAAACTCGTACTAGGGGTACTGGTAGTGAAGGTGTATAAAATAGTACCTCGAATTCGTTAAAGTATAAAGCTAATTTTTTTATATTAGAACTAACTAACATTAGAAATTACGTCATCCCTTGCCGGATACTTAGTACGGTTGCAACCTCACATAGCACCACGCCTGTATTCCCCGAAGGGGTAGGCAGAGGTGTATTACACCACCCACGATTCGCCAGCTATGTTTAAGTCCCACGTAATAGGAGGCGAGCCTATTGCCGTCTACCGGGCATATGACTGACGGAATACCGGGGAAGTGGGCAGCAGCACTCCCTCGAGTATTTACAACATCCACTGCGATCGCCAACCCGCCTGCCAAGCGTGGCGATTACGGCATTATCCCCCATGACGGGACCGCTCGTTGTGTCGTTTTCTTGGGGAGATCTATGTCCAGCAGTGGACGTTGAAACGCTGATGGATGGATGGATATTATTTTTTTTTTGTACTTTATAATAGATATGTCATATAGCTATAAATAGGCTATGAACGTAATAAAACTATTTTTTCATTGGATTTCTTAAGCGATCGCAATAGACTAAACGCCTATCTCACTCTCATTCGCTTGAACAGTTGTTGCCTTGCGCTCGCACCTACAGCAGTCTCAATGTGTCTGGCAAGATGACAAACCATTAAAACTGTCCGGCTTTTGAGGTAACACTATTTTATAGGTCCCCAAGTAACATATAAAATCCAGCTTTTATACTACTAGCCTTTGCCAGCGGCTTCGCCGCAGCCAAAAGCTAGTTTTTCGGTTATATCTCAGGTTCCCGATATAGTAGCGAGATAAAATGTCTACCAGTTTTTAAGTCCAATCAAGGCCCTTGAAATAAAAAAAGTTGCATCAAAATCCGTTCAGTAGTTTTTGTGTGATGCGCGAACAAACAAACAGATAAACAGACAAAAATTCTAAAAAAAATTGTTTTGTGTTTAGACACGCCTATATAGCCTATTACAGTTATTTTTTTTCAAATATCTTAAATGTACAGACATAGCTATGTTACAGTTTTATAATAGTATAGATAACGAAAGTATAGTTATAATTTATTGAAGTTTAGGGGTGTCTGGCAGAGGGTTGCAACCGTACTAAGTGTCCGGCAATGGATGACGTAATTTTTAATGGTATTCCGAAAAAAAAAATAAAAAAAAAATTAACTTTGTACTTTAACGAATTTGAGGTACTATTTTATAAACCTTCACTACCTGTTACCTGCCCGAGTAACCACTGTCCACACTCCATACTTGCTGATCGTTCTTATCTGTGTTGGGGACATGCACAAAGGAACTTTCAGCTTTTATAAAATAACGAAGGTCTAGCCGCCGTGGATTCTTGGGATATAAGCAAATAAATATCATTGCAAAATAAATAACCCTCAACAAAACCCTATCGTTTGACCGAGCGTGGCATAGTAAGCCAATTTCTCTCCCATTCTGGAGGGAGTCGTACTAGAAAATAACACTTATAGTAAGCTGTAAAGAATAAACTACAAACATTGCCGCTAACGTTTTTACCTTAATTATATAGATAAAATGTAAAATCGAACAAAATCTAAACATATAATAATGAGGAATATAAGTTCTAATTAAATTTGTTATGACGACAGCGGTTTTAGCTAAAAGTACGAGTAAATACGAAGGAACCCTTTGTTAGTCTCTAGTTTGTAATTTAAAATAATACGGGTGCAACGTAACATCCAAACTAACAACTCTCATCTCACATTGCAGAGCAATTTGTAACAATTGGTATCTACTTGTAACAAAGTGCAACATATCAGAAGAAAAGTTTATAAACTTCGGAACTATGTTGACGATTCAAGCCGTAATTTACTGTGGAAACAGTAAACAAATTATTTAAGTTTACAAGGAATCAAAGATTGCAACTGTAAGTCATAAATACCTGAATGACAATTCCTTTTGGAGTGCGCAACAAAATATCCCAGACTTGGATATAGAAGTGTTTAGGAACACGACATAAACAACCTTCCAGTTGTCTTCGTTGCAGCGGCGTCAAACTATAGCAGAAAAAAATAAGTAAATGTACCAAATGTCGTAATACGTAATATTTTAATTACTACTCTAACTAGGACATTACAGGGTTTATCTAAGTTAGCAGTGGCTTAGTTTATCACAATCCTGTAATTTAGCAACAGTGCGTTAATCAAATCTTTAATAGAAATTTATAAGTAGGTACACTACAAAATTTAGATTTTTTTTTAACGAAAATAACGTAGAATAATTTCTTATTTCCTTCGATTAGAGAGGAAAATAATCTTCAAAACCGCGTATCAAACATTAATTTGGATCAAAACAAAACACTTTTGATATATTACAATTTCGGATGACTGTACTGCAAGGCCATGTCGAAATTCGGTTAATACAACTACTTAGAAAAGTACAAGTAAATGAAGTTACCCCCGTTCATCAGCCCAGTCGGACACGGTGAGCACCCTCTGCAACAAGGTGCGAAGCTTGTATGGTGACAAGCTCTCAAGTGTACCATCGGCTCGCTTCTCCTCGGGAAACAGTTGTAAGTATGTGCGGATAGCCTCCAACACCCATCCCACGCGGATCTTCAAGATGCCGCGGAACATATCAGGATTTGTGCCTATCAGGCGCCCGCAATATAGCACGATTTCCTGTACAATTTTTATTATTGCTGACGGTGGCAGACTAGTTATGCATCATCACACCTCTGCTCATGCACTTGGTAATACCATGGGCACGACCAAGCCAATGCACATTTAATTCATACTGGAGGAGAGACAGTAATAAGCCCAGCAATCTTCCCCTGTAACCGACACACTTTTAAATGTTTCACAACGCAAAAAAAATTCAAAACACACTTAAGAGCCTTATCAATGGTAAAGGAGACTTCGCGGACTGGCTACAAGAACGCGGACCACTTAAAAAAATGCTGTGGAATGAATTGGGTGATACAAATTGTTTTAGCGTTAGTCCATAACTCATAACATGACGCGGCTTTTGTTTCCCTCTCTTTTTATTTATGTTTTACCACTTACCATCAGATTGATCATGGTTATATGAAGTGAAAAATGTGAAAACAAAAATAACAGTCACGAGCAGGATTCGAACCTGCATCTCCTGGATACCGTCCAGATGCTTTGCCAATTCAGCCATCGTGACAATTGCTCCTGACTGCTAATTTCGATAACACATTCATACTTCACGTCTTTGGGTGACGTCTGCGCCATCTGTCGGAAGTATTTTCATACATTATACCGACCAGGTAAACTTAATTTTACAATTAAGATTTTACCTAATAATGACGCAAACCATATAAATATTTAGATATTTTTTATATATACATATTTTTAGCATTCGACATGCTTAGCACTATACAATAAACACAAAGTGAAAAATGTGAAATCGAAAATAACAGTCACGAGCAGGATTCGAACCTGCATCTCCTGGATACCGTCCAGATGCTTTGCTAATTCAGCCATCATGAGCAATTCTCACGATTTCACATTTTTCACTTTGTGTTTAATGTATTGGCCGTGTGAGGCCGGCTTTAGAATTGTCCCACCCCTCTCCACCCATGGGAGTCATAGGAGCCGACTGAGGGAATGCCGGGGGGAGTGGGCGGCAGCACTCCCTCGAGTGTTAACAACATCCACTGCGATCGCCACCCCGCCTGCCAAGCGTGGCGATTACGGCACTATACCCCCAATTTGGGGAGGCCTATGTCCGGCAGTGGACGTCGAAGGGCTGATGGATGGATGGATGGATGGTTTAATGTAGGTATAGTGCTAATCATGTAAAATGCTAAAAATATATATAAAAATATCTAAATATGGTTATATGACTTGTCTCTTACCGTTAGTAATAGAAAACGGATAAAAACAATAACAGATACATATTAAATATATGGTGTCCCGTCACTCAAACATTGGCGATGGTGATTGGTTTCTTGACAACCCACGGTATTACCAACAACTTTGTACTAGAGTTAGAATTTATTTCAATTTGATTAATTGTTATCTAAATATTGACCTGTTGCAGTACTGCTCCAATGACGTCATAAGGTTGTATTGTTGAGTACATAACGGACTGTATCTCGCCAGGAGTCATCGGTTTGTCAAACACAGTCTCTTTTTGCCCGATAACTCCCACTGTTAACTGTAAAAAGAGTTATTAACTTGTAAAGTAAGCTTTTCTTTACTATAGGATGAATAATGAGGGTGAATAAGTTGTGGCATTTAACTAAATAATCAATAGCGTGGTCCAATTAGTCTCATGTTCACAACTTGTTCGACCGCAATCTCAACAAAACCGATATATAAAATATAATCAAAATTATTCGGTATGTATCGTGTTACAACCTCAAGTCTGAGACGAGCATATAGAAATTATAGAAACATTTTAGAAGATTCACAAATGAAATAAGGAATGGCGTGAGTGCCCCTGACCTGTTTCCCGTTGACGAGCACGGTGGTGATGAAGGGGCTGATGGAGTCCACGGTGTGGTTCAGCAGCGACGAGCAGTAGCGCACCCCGCGCCAGTGGCGCAGCACGCCCGCGCTGTGGTACAGGCTCTTTAGAGACTCTAGGGCGCTGCTGCCATTTACCTAAATATTTTTTGAAATTACAAAGCGTTATAGCATGAGTTGTAAACAGTCTGTTAAAATTAATAATCTGTTAAAAAGTTTCACGGAAACATCGGAAAATGTTACCTCATACAGCGGTCCTTCCCGTTTCAACAAAATGCCCCACAGTTGACATTGAGCGAAGATATTGTCCGTGGACCTCAACGCAGCAACGACATCCGGCGTGGACCTATGTTTGTACGAGTCGAAGCAGACATTCTCTTCACGATAGGTCAGAGTACGAGGCACGTCTGTCAAAGACTGGTAGCCAATGTACTCATGTTCCAGTTGCCGAAACTGCGTGAACATTTCAGCAGGAAACTCGCCTTGACTCATAAAGTCCAAGTGCTCTGTGGATAATTATATATGTATTTTAATTACTTGAAAACGCAGCGACAGTCACAAGAAAGTATCTTTAGCTAATAAAATATTATCGTAAAACACCTTTGTAAGAAAATCAATCAAGTACCTACTTTATTTTTCTGGCAAAGAGATTTGATTTGATAAGTTTATAGATATACGCTATGATCATAAAACAAATATTTTTTTCACATTTAAAAATGGAACAGTATTCTTCGATATAAATCCAAATCGTGTTTAATTGTAATATTGAAACGCAAAAGCAAAATGCCAATGCCGGTCATACTTGCCCATGCAAGAGCTGGAGATCAAGTTCTGCAGGCGACCGAGGCGCACTTTAACGCCGTCGCAGTGTCCCTTCTTGAGCATGGCAAACAGGTCCAGCATGTGCTTGAAGTGTGGGTCCCGCATGTGCTCCTCCCGCACCAACAGGCACACCGTGGGCCGCCCCGACAGCCGCCAGTATCTGGAACCCATCACGAGGATCTAATCCCTAGCTCTGCTCGGATTGCAATAACAAATCATTCTAGCATATGTAAGATAGCCAGCATATATATGTGACATTTTTAGTACTAGCTGTTTTATCGTTTTATGTTTTTAGCGACTAAGAGTTAAGTACAAGTGTAACACCGCAAAGTATGCAACACAGTCTCACGTAACAACGAAAGAGCCTATCGGCTTTCTCTATATGCTAATTCAATTTGTTGTAATACAACTGCATTATTGTTGTGCAAGTGTATCAATATTGCATGTATTTTGCTGTTCATAACTAGAAAAAATAGTGTGTGATAGTGTTGTGGTAAAACCAAGTACTTCAAAGATAATATCAAATTCAGTCGCCAGTCTGAAATTCTCGCACGACACACCTCTTCCTATTTGAGATTTTTCCAAGTTATGAGTGTATTTGTTTACTGCTCGATCAACGATACATCGTGAAGAAATCTGCATGCCTGAATGATTTTCGCAATGACTTGTAAAATCTGCCAACCCGCACTGGGCCAGCGTAGTAGACTACAGCATAAATCTCCTTGAGAGGACACCCATGCCCAATAGAGGGGCGGTAATGAGTTCAACCTAAAAATTACGGTGAGGCAGCTTTTTCTACTGATGACATGAAATGTGGTAAGTATTTCTTTCAAATAATTACAAAAAAAAATGTGGATGTTTACCTCATCTACATGAACAAAATACATTAAGTGAATGTTACAATTGAATCGTAATATAATTAAGTAAACGATCTAATCTTACTTTAAAGAACTAATTATTTGTGAATGTGGAAAAAGAGAAGTTTAGTGCGAGATTCGAACCTGCGTCCCTTCCAATCCGGGGAAGTGCTCTAGACCGCTAAGCCATCGCACCGACCGACGGACATTCCCAATCTCCACATCACCTTTGTCTATACGGCCCACGCCACCTATCGGATGCATCTACATGCATTAATCCAATAGAGTAAGTTTAATTTTGCAACAAAAATCATACTATTTGATGGCGCTATTTTTGTTCTTTATAGTAGCTGAGCATGTCAAGTGCTAATCTTACTTTCCAACAAACTGGAGTTCAGTCTTGATATCATCAATAAGCAGCGCCATATCTCTGTATAAGTAAAACTCTGACACTTCAAATATAAGAGGGTAGCACAACACCGTCATGCCGCATACTCGATAAATCTGTAAACATGAATAGAATTAACGTGAGTGCAACTGACACGCGGTTTACACAATATAGCAATAAAAGGTACGTAAACATTTACCTTACTTGTACCAAGTGATCCCACAGGCCTAATAGGACGACCAGTGAGCCTAAGTTTGGGGCAGACCCCTAGTTCTCTATATACATGAACTAATTGGGTAGAACTGCATACCTAGAATAGAAATAATGTTTAGTATTATTGTCTCGAAATTCAATTACAGACTAGAAATAAAGTGTTGCCGTAATAGGCGCTTTACAAAAGTCACTAAATAATACTACTCCGAGAATAGGAGAAAACTTAAAAAATCCAGTACAGATCCCGTATTGATTATGGCAGACAAGATTCGTTGTCGATTACGGCGTTATGTCAAATTATACACAAATATTAATATATCGGGTCTTAATCGCGTATATAATGTTGAGGTTGAATACCTTAATTTCCCGACGTTTCGACCGTATTGCATCGGCCGTGGTCACGGGTTGACTGGTGTAGTTCAGCGTTGCCTCCGTGAAGCGCGAGTGTCTGTAACTACCCTCGCCTCGTTTATATTTTGATTTCCGAAACTGGCCGTGGTCACGGGTTGACTGGTGTAGTTCAGCGTTGCCTCCGTGAAGCGCGAGTGTCTGTAACTACCCTCGCCTCGTTTATATTTTGATTTCCGAAACTGTCGGTACTGTTCGGAAATCAAAATACAGACACTCGCGCTTCACGGAGGCAACGCTGAACTACACCAGTCAACCCGTGACCACGGCCGATGCAATACGGTCGAAACGTCGGGAAATTAAGGTATTCAACCTCAACATTATATACGCGATTAAGACCCGATATATTAATATTTGTGTATAATGTGTACAAATCGCGAAAGTTTAAAAGTTATGTCAAATCGTATAATGTATGTAGTAATTTTTTTAAGGCCAGGGTCAGCGGCCTCCTTAGTAAGATTCGCATGTCATCTCATGTGTATTGGACTTGTATTAAAAATAACGTTTGTCACCGATCCGAACGCTGACAGTCAAGCAGACATTCGGTTTTAGATTATTGTGTCTGGCGTCATCCATGGTATGGTTAGTGGTCACTTAGTGCTGGAAAAGAACTAGGTTGCAATGTGAATGTTAACTGGCTCCGTGGTGTAGCGGTAGTATATGCGACTGCTAATCATGAGGTCTCGGGTTCGATCCCCGGGTCGGGCAAAGTTATTGAGCTTTTTCCTAAAAAGAAAAATTCTCAGTAGCAACCCGGAGTTTGGAAATGTGCCCGGTAGACGTCAATAGGCTCGCCCCCTACGTATCGCCTCGCCAACGATGTTTATGTCCCACGTAATTAGCTGGCGAGTCGTGGGTGTGTAATACACCTCTGCCTACCCCTTCGGGGAATACAGGCGTGATGCTATGTGAAACTATCCCGGTAATATAAAGATCCTTACCTGCACAGGTTCTACTTCATGAGGTGTCTGTGTTTGTATTCCATACGTGCCCATCATGGCTTGCAGACGCATCGACTCCGCTATCAAAACAACTTGAACCACGAGGTCAGTTGCTATGCCCTATGGAATAAACTTATAGGTCAACATTGAACTGATTATGTTCCTAGTTCCTGCCATTCCTTGCCAGGCAGGCCCTTTCTTACATGGCTTACATACTTACGGTAGTCATTGTCAGATTTAGTTGAAGCCTTGTTAATTCTAGCATAAGTGGGCCAGCTCCACCGGTAAGGTACTATCCCCCAAGTTAGCAGATATGCGTACATTCAAAGTCACTAATATTATTATATTACTCAATATATTTTGTTTCTTAGAAAGTAAGTACGGTCTGGGACTTCTTGGATCAGGGTATATAAAAAAAAATAAGTTAGTAAAATGATTTTGTTTTTGCCCACCCTGTCAAAACATCTGTGTATGCAACTGCTCGACATCACATATTTTAGGTGATTCTATTGTATACGAATATCAGCATATTTTAAAGTTATAGGTATAAATATATACTATGAGGTAAACGAACATAATTGCGTGCAACTTAAAATAAGCACATATTCTCTGCAACAAAGCAAATCATTTAAAACATGTTTTCGTACAAAAACATGAAGCTAACAATCACCTCAGCAATTAATCAGACCGCAAATCGTAAAATCGATATTGCATCATCTCAAACACATAATAAATTTCTATTACATGCAAATCGATTAAGCGGAAGATTTTCATTGAAAGCATTTGGCTTATTTAGAATCGCATTTCATCTAACACTTCTACCTAATACTCACAAACGCTGGCTTGGCCTGTAAGGTTTCCATGAAAAAACAAAGGAAATTTTAAATTCGTAGGTACCAAATACGTTTATGTTCCTGGGAGCAGCCCCACTGGGGACTGCAACTAAACACTACTGGGGAATAATTGCGTCTCGGGGTTCTTCACACCAATCAAACTTATACCCAACACAATTATTTGTGGGTCTCATGAACAATTGTCCCGTAGGTGTGGGAATCAAACCCACGATAATCGGCTTAAGAGTTCGTTATCTAAACCATTAAGTCATCTATTTTATATTTTTGTAATACGATACCTGAAACGCAGAATAACGTCCTGCCCTCCTCGGCCGATTGAAAGAGGGCAAGTAGCGCCGGATGGGGTCCAACTCATTGACGTGCAGCAATCCGCCGGTCAACAACTGTGCTAGTACAAACAGCGACTGCGCCCAAAGGAATAGACCACCTGTGTCTGAACATAAAAATACGGGTGATATTATTTGAGAGTCACATGCGTGATAGACAGTTTTCAAACAATACAATATAGTTTAGATTTTATCCACCTCATAGCCCTTTCACCATCTTTTAGTTAGGTAAATAGCATTTATGTAAATTACTAACAACCTCGGTGGTGTAGCGGTAGTGTATGCGACTGCTAATCATGAGGTCTCGGGTTCGATCCCCGGGTCGGGCAATGTTATTGTGCTTTTTCCTAAAAAGAAAAATTCTCAGTAGCAGCCCCGGAGTTTGGAAATGTGCCCGGTAGACGTCAATAGGCTCGCCCTCTATTACGTGGGACTTAAACATAGCTGGCGAATCGTGGGTGTGTAATACACCTCTGCCTACCCCTTCGGGGAATACAGGCGTGATGCTATGTAATACAGGCGTGATGCTATATAATTACTCCTAAAAATAAAGTGCAAACAATTTTTTTTGATGTGAAACATCTAATGCGGAGGGAGCGTTAAAGCGGCTGTTAGCGTGGCGACGCTTTTATTGTACTTGTCCCGTTCAAATCTTGCAAATTAAATTTACCGGTTTCCGATTGAACTGAAATTTTACACGCATGTGTATATCACGTGACAATGCAATATTATGATGACATGGAGCTGATCTGATGATGGAGCTGGAAGGTGGACATAGGAACTCTATAATGAAACGGTGCAACCCCATCAAGTTTGGGCTCGTATGATTCGTCTTGTCGAGTACTTTGTGTCTAGATGGTATCCAGGGGCTGATGATGAAGCTGGAAGGTGTCCACAGTAACTCTATAATGAAATGACGCAACCCCGTCGAGTTTGGACGCGTTTGATTCGTCTTGATGAGTACTTTGTCTTTAGATGGTATCCAGGGTCTGATGATGGAGCTGGAAGGTGGCCATGCGAAACTCAGCAATTAAATGGCGCAACTCCATCGAGTTAGGGCTCGTTTGAAATGTCCTGACTAGAACTTCAGTTATAAATGATATCCAGGGTCTAATGATGGAGCTAGAAGGTGACCATAGGAACTCCGTTATAAAACGACATAACTCGATCGACTTTGGGCTCGTATGATTTGTCTTGACGAGTGCTTTGTCTCTAGATAGTATCCAGGGTCTGACGATGGAGTTGGAAGGTGGCCACAGTAACTCTGTAATGAAACTACGCAACCCTACATTAAACACAAAGTGAAAAATGTGAAATCTATCGAGTTTATACTCGTTTGATTCGTCTTGAGGAGTACTTTGTCAAGATATGATAATTTTATTTCTACAATATAATTTCGATGTTTACACATCTGCTAGACGTCCCGCGACGTCTAGTTTTTTTTTTGCTGATGCATTATGCTCTTGATAGTAAGTTTTATCCGCCGCTCTTGGACTGAACAATACTAAGAATCCTGGCAAGCCAATGCTCACAATTTTATTTCACATAATGGGAAATGAACGAAATAATTGCCGCTACAACCAACACATACCGAGGTGATTTACAGTCACCTCGGTCATATAGCAGAAGGTACCGACGCGCTCGTGTCCGATAACGAGTGAATACAATTTTTTTTAAAGACACCCTGCACTTTGGAATAATCCTGGTATCGCAGGGGACTTTATAATTTGACAGACACAAAGTACACCCAGACTCCGAACAATCATTTGTGAATCACAACAAAGACATGTCCTGTGTGGGAATCGAAGCTACAATACTCAGACGGGGGGAATCTAAACCACTCCACCATCTGTGCAATCATATAATAACACTCTCAGCCAACTCTTGTTAGCCAACTCTGCCACTAGTAATGGGCGATAAATACTTGCTTCTTTTAGCCTCGTACGATACCCGCAGGAAATACTGTATTTTTAGTCAACATCAACGTTTACTTACAGCATATTGCTATTGCTATTTTACTCTGAGATCTCACCAATATGTAAAGTATACTACAATTATATAAAAAATACGTAACGATCATATTTTATTTTTCTATTTATAGCTGTGATTATTGTGATGCAAAATATTCTAAACTACTAATAAACTTGCACGCAGCGGATTTATTGACTACAATTATTATTCTATCATTAGGTATAATCAATTTTGCGGTTCGGAACATTTTTTTCCCGCCTTAACAAAAAAATAAAATGGTATAATCAATTTGGTGGCACATACATTTTTCTTCTGCATTGAAAATATAAATATGATCGATTAGATCAGAAAAAAATGTTCTGAGCAATTTTACTATCGCTTATTAAAATTAAATTAGTCACAGTTAAACAGAGATCGTATGATAAAATCTCAAGCGTTTCGTTAGCACAGAAGATTAGACGCGATCAGGTGAATACTGTTAAGAATGCTAAAAAACTAAAAAATAATACGGAATGCTCCAAAATAAAAAATAAAACTCCATAAACCGTTTAGAATAAGCAAAAAATAAAACAGCGTTAATATTATTAAGAGAGATAAAATAAAAATATTTAAAAACAAGAAAAACAGATACATTCTCAATATGATTACGTTGTTACCTTTGTCGTTACTGTCACTGGGTTGGTCTGTAAATATACATACCTATTATATTTTTTAACATTTTAAAACAATTTCTATAAAAAACACCGATTATTATGGTCTATAAAAATACCAATAAACCCAAGCCATCACTCTAGTAGGATGTGTGCATGATATGTATAGATGTGATACGATTGCAAACCAGCACATCGCAAACATACATGTTCTATATCTAGTTTTTGGAAAAAAAAATCTTATTGTTTTTAGCAGCTTTTATTACGACGACCTAAATTCAGACCTTCGAGTACTACTTCGGGACGTTCACAAAATATACTCGCTAGTTCCTGTACTGTGAAAAAATGTGGAAAGGGACAGCAGGACCTAAAGAAATATGAGGTACAAACATAATTATATTACTTTTTTTTTCGACTTTTTAACATATTACATATTTTCATCAACTTTTTTAGTATTTAATTTTATTACGATAAACGGTAATGAATATAGCACAAGGTCTTTTGTAACCTAATATATGTGTATGATAGGCAGAGGCGCAGAACTTGTGACACAGCGTGACAAAGAAATTTCTCAACAGTGATGACCATCTCATCAAAAATAAGGAAAACTTAGCATGACATATTTTGTGAACGGTCCTTAATTGGTGTATAATTTGAATGTATGTAAACACATCTTCCGAAAATAATTAATTGTGTAAGCTAGGGACTTACTTGCTGGTAGCCTACGCACTGAATGAGGTTCACTGCGCTCACTCTCTATACCATCTCGTGGAACATAGAAATACCAAGGTATAACAGGGTCTGAAATAAAAAATCAAGTTATAATAAAGGGTGGCCCAAATACCTCTATGCATTTTCGAACCTTAACTTTGGGTGGTTAATTGAAAAGTAGCCTTATTGCTGCTCAAAACTCTTCCAAAGCTACAATGACAATTCTCATTGGGACAGTTCTTAATTTTGTATAAAACACAACGAATTGTCAGTAATACGACCCTATAATGGTACGAACTGGTATTTTTTAGGTTTTCCTTTTCTTGTCGTGGTTCTTTTTGTCGTCCATATTAGCACTAGCAGGAGAAAATGAGGTGGTTATATTATTTATTTATTCTTATTCGTGACACGAATAGAACGTCCAATACGTGTCATTGGACGTTTAAGTCTCTGTTTATACTTTCAAGCTTGTGGTAATATAGCAAGTTTAAATATAAGGCCTAGTGGCGTAGTCGGTAGTATAACCAACTTGCGTACACGAGGTCGTGGATTCGATTCCCACTAAGGACAAATATTTGTGTGATGAACACAGATATTCGTACTGCGTCTGGGTGTTTTCTATCTATTATATGTATGTATTTACAAAAAAAGTAATATATGTATTATATCCGTAATTTGGTACCCATAGCACAAGCGTTAAGCTTAGTTTGGGACCAGAGGACGTTGTGTGAAAATGTCCGTGAATATTTATTTATTAAGTAGGTACTATTATTTTATAATAAAACGAAAGAAAGTATATACACACCACCATGCTCGTCCATATAAATTCTAGCTTTTAAAAGCTTTTGATACTCTTCAACTTGTTCCGGTAATGTGCGAAAGACGCCATCAATTATCATCAACACATAAAACAGGGGCCATTCTGACTCTATACCATCAAACTCTTTTAATTCTACTTCATGATAATACCTTCGATTTGGATCTTCCAGTACGCATTTATAGCCATCGCGGCTGAACCTTTTAAAGCCACATTTCCCTTGCAACCTTCTTAATATGATACTTTTAGTTTGTTGAACTAAATGCTCTTCGTGAGTCGCGAATGCAGGAAATGATATGGTAGGCAATAATGCGGCATCAACTCCCTAAAATAAAAATGTAATTTAGTATGGTAGAAAATTAATTCGTACATGCCTACAGTTATTTATAATCGAAGTTATTAACGATTGAAGGACGTTATTTTGGCCCCAAGCTGAAACTCACCATTCTGGTCTAAGCCTGTGTCGCCTGATACTTAACCGATAGGTATTTTATTATCGACGCTAGCAATACAGTGGCCTCACTGGCCCGTTGCTATCCCAGGGAAACGGATCAGACACCGAAAAGGATTATAAAGAGCAAGTTTCTACTACGAAAAATAATAGTGTTACTCCACAAGCATTTTTGTGAAGTATCTAGTAAATGTAGTTGTGTGGTAATACACAATGTTTAACACAACCAGCCACTACGCCATTTGAGATATCGATAATCATTATCGAAGAGACTAGATTGTACAAATATCTATGTTTTAGGGTTCCGTACCCGAAGCACAGAATAAATACTAGTCCTACGGACAGAAACCTCACTTTCACTAAAACTTGTCCAAAATCTCTGACTCCACCGACAGCAACAAAGCTGTCGTTTATAAAACTTAAAAACTTATTTTTCTAGTAGATTCTATTTGGTTACTTTTTTAAAATGTTATTTTCAAATCGGATTATTTTTTTATAAATTGTTTTTTTTTAGAGTTTTAGCTCTGAGATAGCTAGACAGTTAAAATTTTCACAAATGATGTATTTCTGTTGCCGCTATAACAAAAAATACTAAAAACAAAAAAATAATAATATTTAAGGGGGGCTCCCATACAACGTCTGTCTGTCCGTCCGTCTGTCACCAGGCTGTATCTCAAGAACGGCGATAGCTAGACAGTTAAAATTTTCACAAATTATGTATTTCTGTTGCCCCTATAACAACAAATACTAAAAACAAAAAAAAAAAACAATATTTAAGGGGGGCTCTCATACAACAAACGTGATTTTTATTGCCCATTTTTGCTCGCTATTGATAACGGCAACAGGTAGACGCTTGAAATATTCACAGAATATTTCGTTATATATTCACTTTAAAAATAAATAATTAAATTAAAATAAAACAAATATTTAAGGGGGCCTCCCATACACAAACGTGTTTCTTTACTCGTTCTTGCTCTGTCTGTTAGTCCGTCTGTCACCAGGCTGTATCTCAAAAACGACGATAGCTAGACAGTTGAAATTTTCACAAATGATATATTTCTGTTGCCGCTATAACAACAAATACTAAAAATAAAATAAAAAAATATTTAAGGGGGGCTCCCATACAACAAACGTGATTTTATTGCCCTTTTTTGCTCGCTATTGATAACGGCAACAGGTAGACGCTTGAAATATTTACAGAATATTTAGTTATATATTAACTTTAAAAATAAATAATTAAAATAAAACAAATATTTAAGGGGACCTCCCATACACAAACGTATTTCTTTACTCGTTGCGCATCTAAGTCTAAGTTGAAAACCACGAAATGAGTCAAATTTTAATTGCAAAATTTGGTAAGAGACAAACACCATGGTTACAGAGAGTGTAATGTTGTTTACCTAGTCAATGGTACGGAATCCTTCGTGCGCGAGTCCGACTCGCACTTGGCCAGTTTTTTTATTATGATGGCAGATGAGCCACAGCCTTGCGTTAAGTGGTAACCGTCACTCAGAGACTCAGTAATGCTAAGAATACTGTTAAGCCACTGCTATTTAATTTTGAGGATGAAAAATAATTTAAAGGATCGGTAAATTTGAATCAGTAACACAGATTGATCAATATACAGTAAAATATATTAATATTTTGATCTGTATTTAGCACTTGACATGCTCAGCTACTTTAAAGCCTTTACCTTTGAACTTGATTCTCGTGGTAGCATGGTTTCAAATATGCTTCTGTTGCGATTATGCGCATCAATATCTACATAGACCACGCTCCATGACGCTCCTTTGTCTCCAAACAAATTGCATCCATTAATAGCTTCTAGAGCTGCTTTTGCCATGCCTGGGGATAATATAAAACTTTACTGCACCTACCAGAAGATCATTTGCTATTACAAATTAGATGCCTGTGCTATAGAAGAAGTTTATATTGAAAATTTCGAGGATTTAATCCAGCTATTTAGTCTAATAGGTAAGTCAGTTGAGAACAAGTAGTTTTACTAGTCGTACCAATTGATGATGCATGAATTTCAGGTTTTCCATCATTGTATTTAGATCCACGTTCCCACATGCCATAATCAGGTGTTCTGTATGCACGTTCCACATAGTAAACTAAGTTCTGAACAAATGCTACCTCATCCTGTAACATAAAATAATAGTATTAATGATATTGATATAAAAGACAATACAAACAGAAAATAAAAATAAAATATTGTTTTGGATTCCGTCACGCCTCCTACTGTCGTTTTTTTTTTGTGATATCTTAAATGTACAGACACAGCTCTGATACAGTTTTATAAATAATACACCTCATCATCTTAATGGTATATACCTGTTGGATATATCAAGTGCTGCTTACTTATTCATCATCACAAGCCAATATTGGTCAACTGATGGATATAGGCCACCCCAAGGCACGCCACTTAGCCCTATCCTGAGCTTTTCGCCTTCTACCGGCTGTCTTTATTATGTTGTTATTGTTCTAGTTACAGGACATCCTACAGTACGCATGTAGTTTGTAGCCTTCACTCAGGAACTGGTGAATTAATTCAATTCATATAAAATTCCACAGAGGCATGCCAGGTGTTTACTATGATATGTGTATACATAAAAACTTATAAACCTGTGTATAAATAATTTGCAGTCCAGAAGTGATCATTTGCACAAGAAATAGTAAGTACAAAGACACCACATCAATTTGCAAGTGGTGGTAATGCTCATCATCAAGGACTGGTTCACCCGTGGTAAGGTGAAACTTTACATGAAGGGCATGAGCGGCACTCTGTCTTGTCTTGAACGCTTCAACTCGCGCTGATTGTTTAACCCAACATTCAAGAATTCCTCGCATGCATTTAACTGTGCTCTGGCCTAATTCATGGGACTTGCCCCGGTCGTCATCTATTCGCCTGAAAAATAATGACAATGTCTGTTACAGTTTAATAACTGAGTATTATTGTAACACATATTAACTAATAGTGACAATGAAATACACATTTAGATTCTAGGAATGGTTACTTAAATTATGTTACTGTGTGACCCTACAGACTAATGTGCATGAGCTGCTTTATACTTGAGTTGATAAAATTATAATAAATTGCAATAGAAGATAATTGCTCTGTCAAGTAGGACTATCGATCAGACATTAATAGGAACAATGTTTTACTAGTACTAGCCTAGTGGTAAAATCAAGGACTACAAAGACAACGGTATCAAGTTCTATCGCCTGTTTAAGGTCATGGCACACACTTCTGACTTTTTGAGGTATTTTGAGAATGTGTGTTTATTTGTTATCACTGCTTGGTGAAAAGAAACATCATGAGGAAATATGCCAGCCATGATCGATTGATTTCCTAAATGGTTTGTGAAGTCTGCCAACCCGCAACGGGCCAGCATGGTGAGCTACGGCCTGTATCCCTTTTTTTTGAGGAGTTCTGTGCTCAACAGTTATGTAGTCATGTAGTAATGGACTGAATAATAAAATATAGGGTGAATCTATGAGCAGAAGCTTGTTCACTATAATCTTAAATTATGTTACCTATATGCTTGATACAGTCCCCAAACAGCTGCTGCACAATAAATACTGTCTCTTACACTGCCTATATGAAGATCTGACGAAAGCACAGGGAAAAGCCCTGTAATTGGACTTTGATTTCTCAGCAACTGTCTTTTTACTGCAAATAAATATTCATTATTAATATTCTAATCATGAACACTACCTATAAAGGAGAAAGCCCATCACCCATACAAAAAAATGCCTGAAATGTACAACAATGAAATATACGCCAAAACGTACTACAAATCTTAGGGAACCCATTATAAAATAAATTATTATCAAAAAACTAGGTAGTAACCAGTTCCAAAATTTTTTTTAAACATAGGTTAAGTTATGGTAATGATTAATATGCAACAATAAAACAACAATAAGAAGCATTTTTATTGTTTCATCATTAAAAATCTAATATCATAATCACCAACAAACTGAACAGGAGGATAAATATTAATTTAGTACCACACCGGTGCTAAAAAGTATAATATAAGTAATGCAATTATCTTTTTTTAATTATATTGACAAGCATATATTATTTTAATTAGATTTGCGGTACATATAGGTAGAATTATATCAAAATAATGATAATTGTGGACTAATTCTATCCTACTCCAAAAATCAATAAGAATGAATTAGACAGATATCAAGTTTAGTATTTTAATAGTTGTTATATTTTTGCCCTATAGACTATTGATACTGTCACTTTCAGGCATTTTTTGGGCATATCCCTTTATACACAATTTAGTTCTTCCTTGTGGTAATACTGATAATTCTCACGATATTTTCTTGGTTATTTTTTTCTCATAATTATGTGGTGGTTCCAGCTCAGCAGGTATCTTTTGGTTCTAATTTATATTTTGTAAAGGTTTCTGAAGGCAAGTAGTAATTATAATTTAGTGTTGAGTCCAAATTCTATTGAATACCTTAAAAGGCTTACACAATAAATACACAACAGTGTGTGTGTGTGTGTGTGTGTGGAGGGGTATAGATAAAGGAACATCATAAATTATAGAGAGGATAGGATTTATGTTCTGAATTCCCATCAATTATTTTATAAAAAAATTGTTTTTAATCTAGGTAGCTGCCAGTTGTCAAATTACATGCAACATGTATTACATATTTTTACAAGTGTATTAGTAAATTAAATACAAACCAATAGCATAATAAATGTCTAACTGGCGAACTGTATCCTCATAATTAGAGATTTTCATAAATTGTAGAGAATTTATATCATCAATGCTTCCTTGACGAATCATGTCTGGATCAGGCTGCAATAGAAATATCAGATTCAAATCTTACTTTCAACTAGACCAAGAAATGAGCTTGTAGGGGGTGGATAAATCTAATATATTTAAACGAGCAATTCTTGTATATATATATATATATATATATATATAATCTGAATCTCGGAAACGGCTCCAACGATTTTCATGAAATTTAGTATACAGGAGGTTTCGGGGGCGATAAATCAATCTAGCTAGGTTTCATTTTTAGAAAACGTCGTTTTATCCGGGTTTTCAGGCAATGAAAAACTGCTACAATATTATTAGAATACGAAGGTAAATTTCACCATCATCTACAAGGTTATAATAGCTCAGGTGGGAAATCGGGCGGTCCCAAAACCAGAAAACCCCGGTTTGAGTCTAGATGTCTCCAGTGCAACGTTTTCCCCCCTTTTTTTTCAATTCTTTCTTTTGTGAGAAAAACTCTCAATTTACCAAAACAAAAATACCGAGCAAAGCTCGGTCATCCAGGTACTAAATTATTTAAATAAGTATAACGAGACTGTAAAAACCATAAAAGAAAGAAAAGGTTTTGTAATAAAAATAAATTAATCATACATTTCATGAGCCACATTATAAGATTAAGTACTAAGTTTATATACCTATTATATTGTCACCAATTTTTATTGTTAATAGTACCTGTTCCTGTTAGCAACTTAGTTTGCGTGAACTTTAAAATTTAAATCAAGTTATTTAAGAATATTCTACAGGAACACAGAATAAAAATATTCTATGTTGGTCCTTCATCAAAGCTAAAATTTATTTAATTACCAATGATATTTTCTCATTTTTGTATTTAAGTAACATCATTGTCATTGCTTATTACTCTTATCAATTTATTGTTTTAAGTACATAATATGTGTCAAAAATATTTAAACTAAGGGACTAGGTAGGTTAATACATGTTAATCCAGTGTCTTATCTATCTGCCTGCCAAATTTCATCCAGTTCGACTCAGATTGTTTAGGTGTGATTCACGCTCAAACATCTTGATAAACTTTCGCATTTATAATATTAGAATTTAGAAGAAGGATGGCTATAGGCGAATATAAATAATTATAGGAATTAAAATAAGCACAGAATAGTTTAGCGATACTACGTATTATATAAAATAAGTTCTTGTAGGTACCTTTGCAAGCAAAACAAACGATCATATCTTCATAATTATTAATTATTCTTTGCAAACGATGGTCAATCACCACGACGTATTACTTTATCTCTATTTATTAAGAGATAAATTTAGAGATGTGTAACCACAGAACAATTTTACTCATGAGAAGAACGCCCGCTACATACTTTATATTTGCCAACACAGCGCGTCTAGTTCCGTCGCCAGGAACTATTTCTTAACGCGGTAAATTTAAATGGTCATTAGAGATACTTTTTTAAGCCTTAGAAATATAGAATTCTCGTTTGCTGTTTTAACATAAACTATTAATTAGTTTATGCTAAAACAACAAACGAAAATTCTATATTTCTATGGCTTACAAGGAGACTAGTAAAACAAAATTGCAAGGAAATAAAACAAGTTTTTATACGTGACGTAATCTTTATTTTATTTTATTGTTTTACACTGCATCAAAAAATTATCTATTCTATAATATCACAATCATCATCATCTTAGCATTAATCCCGGTTGTAGTCCGCTTTCTTACTTTTACTACTTCTCTTTGCCTTCGGCATCCTACTAAGGATCTCTCACTCTCACTAGAGAGACCATTGACATGCATTTTATCTACCACGACGTCAAGCCATTACCTCTTGAAGTCAGGGCCTGGCGAAAGCGACATTGCTAGACACTAGTTTCCTACGTAGTTTGCCGATTTCTATAAAATGTGGCTGTACCAACGCGACTCTCTCGCATTTTATTTGCGAAGTGTATGAAATGAAGACTGCCACGATTCTATAATGTAATGATCCAACACAATTGTAGCAATTCTCACAGCGTCTGGTGGTAGTTCTGCTGAAAGTAAACAAGTTACATGTAAATTGTTATATTCCCTTAAGGTTGAGGTAAGAACATGGGTAAAATTTCATAAAATTCCTAAAATAGTGGAGTTCGAGTTATAGTAAATGATTTATATTACGATGATTAGCCTGCTACACCACTTATAGATGATGCCAGATGGATTGGCAAAAACATATATTCGAGTTTTCTTTTACACGCAGTACTTTCAGGAGTCCTTTCTCTGAACACCCAGGTAATGGAATGTACTACCACTGAAGCAATGTAACATAGTTCCAGTGACCCGCCAATAAAGGTGGAGAGACGGCATACGACTGGTTTATTTAGTTAGACTGGTAAGGGCCTCACACTATCCTGTTCGTTGCCCCGAACTATGGAGTGTGCGGTTGGATAAAATCTTTCCCGACTAAACAAAAAAAATGGTAATGGAATGTACTGCTTACATTGGACAAACTTAATACGTAAGCAGAAAATAAACATAAAATACAGATAACACATCATACTTAACGTCTTTGGGTGACGCCTGCGCCATCTGTCGGACGTATTTTCATACATTATACCGACCAGGTAAACTTAATTTTACAATTAAGATTTTACCTAATAATGACGCAAACCCTTTAAATATTTAGATATTTTTATATATATTTTTAGCATTACATTGTACCAAACTGAATTTAATTTTATCTATGTGAGAATATCCTTCTAAATAATTATTAATTAATGTTGCAGCGTTTTCAACTAGTTTGCATAAACTGGGCTGAACGTATGTTAACCTGCTGTTAACATCATCATATTCCTTAAAAGACGTAAATAGATGACATAACTCAGTGTTTGGATCTGCAAGCATGAGCATTTGGCACTGTTTGCAATTTAATGACACACTTTTTACTATACAGCCGCAAACGTATGCGCATGCTTGCATTTCTCCAGAACACTGTAGCATTTCATACTCTTCTACATCCTTGGTTGCAATCTCAACGGGATAAGATGCAGAAGAGCTTGTTACTGTTTGATATCCCGTACTGGTTGTTATTTCCCAACCCTTACGTAGAAATATCTTAAAATTATTATGTAAATTGTTATTATCATCAAGACAGTTCCTGTTTTTATTATTATTGATGAGATTCGTCATTATACTGGTTTTCAATGCTGCAACAAATTGTACACAAGTGGGGTTTGTGTTGCACCCACAATTGCTCTTAATGCATCCAAAGCAGTTTTCAAGAGGATCTTGATTAACCCTGCGAACAGAAAGATTATCTACATTATATTTTTTTCATTTGTTTAAATAAAAAGAAGTTGAAGACATATTAGTCAGAAACGGTTTTCCTCTTTTTCTATCTGGCGTGTTTCCATTCATCGCGTCAAATAACTTGTCCAAATTAGATACTACTGTAGCAGTCGCCACAGCATCTGGTGGTAGTTCATCTGAAACTAGACAAACGTCTGGTAAATAAGTAATTTATGTATCATTTGTATCTATCTATACAGGGTCTGCCGTAAATAATGGATAACCCGTTAATCGGAGATAGCCCTGATATCAAGCTACAAGAAAATCGACTTTTTATTGTTGGATTGCCATTGGTGTGAAAACAGTTGATAATTTTGTATTTGTTTTTTAATTTTCCTTCTTTGTTCAGTCATTCGATCACCATTTCAACAAAGTAACTTATTTTAATATACTTTTTTTGTATCTGACTCCTGGATACTTGTATAATTATATTAGATTACTATATTAGACATTATTAATGTAAAATACTGTCAAATTTACATTTTGAGCACCTTGAAAGCATTTTTTTTTCTTTATGTCAAGATTTTAACATTGACTGTGAAATAAGGTTCAACTCTCCTATGTCAATCCCACATTCACAAAGGCAAGAGTCCCTTACCCTGATCTTGTTAAGGTGGACAGGAAAACAGCAATGTCCAAATCTCATGCTTAATATAGACAAAGCTATTCTCCTGTTACATTTGAATTTAGAAAATCATGGTTTAAGTATAATCTCAGATTGGTACTTAGCGAAGTTGGTGCCTGAACGTTTACTAGTTATGCACCATCTTTTTATCCATCTAGCTTGTAAGTCACGACTAGGAAAAAGAAGGAGATCTTGAGCATAATTTTTAAAAGGAACTTTGTCACCACAGATTACAGTCTTTAGCAATTCTATCTACCCTGTCATTGCCAAGTATTCCACTATGACCTGGAACCCAAGCTAAGTGGACAGTGTAATTTAGAAGAAAACATTTCAGTAATAACTGTTTGGAATTGAGGATCGGCCAGTTTCTGGGGCAAGATTTAAAAGGGTTACCTATTAAGGTTTGTAGTGCACTTAGCGAATCAGAAAAGATTACAGACTTATTTAATTTAAATAAAAGTATATAATTTATAGCTTCCATGATACCCCCTACATTCTCCAAGGAAAACTGAAGTTTCAGGGGGACATTTTATTTTCTGGACAATATTATAATTTTGATGTAGTAGTCCAACCCAATTAGACACTCTGTCACAACAACACAAACTTCACGTCATGTCAACCGTTGCTATGGTAACCATTGATGTAGCTAATTAAGTACAATACCATCATGCAAAAAGTTGGTTTTTAACAAAATAATTTTAATTATGTTTAGGAGTTTTTGGCATTAGTTTAATAGTTTCTAGACTTATTTTAGATATTCCGATTTCTATAATATTTCAATTGGCATTAGTTTAATCGTTTTTTAAAGACTTATTACAGATTACAAGTTATTTGTGAATGTATAAAAAGATAACTTTTGTGCGAGCGGGATCCGAAATGCATCCCTTTCAATCCGGGGAAGTGTCCAAGTCGCTAAGCTATCGCACTGACCGGCCATACCCAATCTCCACGTTACAATTGTCTTAACGACCACCTATCTGATGCAACGTATTTTGACCAGATCGGAGCCGTTCTTAAGGAAGGCCAGGTTAAGAGTACTCGAAATCAACGAGCATGCATGAAAGCGCTGATGAAAGTAGATGAAGCAAAAGATGTGTGTCAGGATCGTAGCAAGTGGAGAGAAGAGGTCTCTGCCTACCCCTACAGGGAAAAGGCGTGACAATATGTATGTATGATTTTATAAAATAACTACTCTTACTTTTACCTACCCGGCGAAATTCGTATCGCCATATTTTTTTTTCATGAATATTTTGCAATGAAAATTATTAAAAAGTATTAAAATCGCTATTAAAAATAGGGGTTGGCAGTAGAAGGGTGAAAATTTTGGGTTTTATGTATTTTTTAATGGTGAATAAAAAAAAATAAAAAAAAATTGTCCAATAAATAAAAATAAAAATTTGCGGTGAACCACCCATATCACTTAGGGGTATGAAAAATAGTTTACATCCTATTCTCAGACCTATTAAATATACATACAAAATTTCATAAGAATCGGTAAAGCCGTTTCGGAGGAGTATGGCGACAAACACTGTGACGCGAGAATTTTATATATAAAAGATAACAACTTTTAACTGCGTGCATGAGCTTAATGACACTATTCAGAAAGAACGAGAGAAAAAGAGATAGTCAATGAGTTTTTCAAGATATTTTGGTATTATTAGACACATTGATACGCTGCGGAAAACAATAATAAACGAAATAGTGCATGAAAGCGTAATCTGCACTCATTTATAGTGAACATTTTTAGTGCAGTAGTAGATAGTAGAGCAGGCATACTTTACTACCAGCTTTGACAGCCTAAGCAGACAGATTTTTAGATAGTAAAGTAGGATTAAAAGCGGTAATGCCTAATAATGGTTTATATGAAAGATGAAATACTATATATTAACATTTATATATTTACTTTAATAGAAAGAAAGAAAGAAAGAACAAATTTATTTAGCTTACAAGTATGAGACAAACAAAATTTACAACATATACAATGTAAGTCAAACTAAAAACAATGTATGTCTCACGCCAGTGCTAAAAAGGTTTCCAGCTCAGCTTTATGCCAGGCTAAAGTGCCAGGCGCTGGTTTTCTGCCAGAACCTTACCTTTACACACGGATGCCAATCAAGTCATACATACAATAAAATTAACAAAAACAAAGTTGGTTAAAATAGTTACATATTTGTTATACAGTATGGTTTCACACTTGATATTATCTAAGAATAACATGAATGACCTTTATGAAAAAAAATATAATATGAATTTCTTATTTTTTTATATATATGTATATATTTTTTTTTCTCAAAATAAGAAATGAATATTATATAATAGGTGAATATAGTTTTGTTGAAACTAATATAATAAAGCTTAAGAACACATATATTAGTATACTTACATCAGTATCATGTGGTTAACTGGAAGTGGATGGATTATACTGGTTATCTCTTAATTGGTTTAATAGGTATATGTTGTGTTCCTATAGGTAAAGCAAACAAATTTAACCTTTTTCTGGCACTACTTTTATATGATGGGTCATCAAAATGTTTAGCACAAAGCATCATATGCTGCTTATTTAATTTATCCAAAAATTCATTAGAAATCCAATCATCGTTAGGAAAACAATATTTTGCCCAAACTTTTGCCCTGAAAAATGAGTGTTTTCATATATATCTTATAAGTAAAACTTCTTTAGCCTCTAATTGAGAGTAACTCCGTCTTTTTTCAGATGAAAATAATGGTTTTCTAAAGGAAATGACTACTATATAGTGTGAGCATCATGTTATTATTTCAAATTAAAATTAGAATCATCCAAAGGCCTACAAAATAAGCTTTCTTCTTATGTTATTTTTTGGTGATGGGTGGTGAACCCCGTAGATACTTCTTGGCCGCTCTTATGGCCCGGAACAAACATACCGTAGATACACCGTGCCCACAGTGGGCAGTGGTCCAACATCAATTCTTCGCCCTTTCGAATTGTCGAGACCGATAATAAGTCGATATCCTAGTAGTCCCCAACCCTACCACTTACTGGTGGATGATAATAGCTACCTACCCCTAGTCGCCTCCACTGTTAAATCAAGTTACGAACGGCAGTCTAATAATTTACTTACTTGATACAGGATGGCTGAGGAAACCTGTGGAATTGCATAGCAGAATCTTCTTTGGAGTTTACCCCGCATTTTGCGCACTTTAAAATTATTTTTCTTTCTATGATGTAGAAATGCGTCAATAACAGGTGTTTCAAACAAAAAACACAAATTTTAATTCAACTTATTGTAAATTTGTTACACAATCCACAAGCGTCTATTTCGCGTAAAAAAAACACGAAATGAACTTTAGAAAATAATTCAAAAATTTGCTCTTGTTATAATAGCAGTCAGCAAAATAATTTAGATTATTAATTATGAGAAAATTAGATAATGGAAATCGTATTGCGAAAGAAAGTGAGCAAATCCGCCATATTAAGTTTTTTTTTGTTATATGAAAAGAACCGTCCTTTTTTAGTACAATGTTGCCACAGCTAAGGCAACATATTATGGACTGTGAATTCTGTAAAAAACAAACTAAAGTTTATATTAGCACATACATATCCTTTATTTTCCCAGATTAGTTATTAAAAAATAATGTGCGAGCAGTTGCAACTAATCTAAAGAATTTTGTCTAGTCTAAACGATAAAAATAATATTATTTGAAACATAATGGGTGATAATCTAATTATATTTGATGTTAATTTTTTCTAGATCTTATTAAAAATATTAATATCGAAATTATTGCATAAAAGTAGATTAAAATATATCATAAGTAACGTAGTATAAAATCTGTATAAACACCAATAAAACTATATGTGTGCCATTGCGTACCAGCAAATTCTAACGTCGTTTGAATGTATATTGGTTTTAAAATTATATAAATAACTTTGATAGTCTTAGAATTTAAGGTGTAGGAGAGAAAATATCATACACAACATATCAACATAGTGAATAAATATCTTAGACAATTTCCATATTTTTAAGGAACTGATAAAAGTCAATCATCCCTAGTCTTAAGAAAAACAAATCTTCTAAAACAGTAGACATGTTTAAAGGATGTACAGAATAAACAAGCATGCGATTATTAGCATGAATGTCTATTCTGTCCCTTTCTTTTGTAGAGCGTTGTCTCTGTTGAATTCATTTTGACCAAAGCTGGCATTGGCTAGTTTTAATGCTGACTCCCTGGTTGTGTAACTCAGGAGTGATTGATACAAAAGATGTATAATCTTTCAAAATGCGTAATCAATCTTTAAATCTTTGGTTTCGAAAATACATCTTTAACTCACTAGTTCACTACGTTAGGATTGAATAGATGGAATGGATAGAATGATGGACGTAGATTTAGAATGAGACAATAGATAAAGGATATTGTGAATTGAAAAGAGATAACATAAGTTGTAGGCACGCACAAACGCACTCTTGAAATACAATGACGATAGGTACACAGAAACTTAGACTCTGTCGTTTTAGTAAAAAGCTCAAAACCAGTTGCGACTTGAGGGAATGAGAGAAGTAACTACATGAATCAATAGATATTTGCATCACTTTTGATCAACTGAATGAATAACGTCATTCGTAACCAAAAATTTAAAAGAGTTAAAGATTTAAAAGAGTGATTTAAATCTTTCGAAGAAAAAGATTTATAAATCGCTGATCTCATTGGTGATTTAGTTTGCGCATCTCTTAGAGATTTATTAAGTATTACTTACTTTCTTAGATAAATAACCTACTTACTTTAGTACACTACTAGTCTGTGATCTCTATCTTTCTTCATTCGTGTTCCCGCCAAAACTCGTTTCAACGAGTTTTGGCGGGAACACGAAGAAGAACATGTCATTGCTCTGCATTGTCTTCCTAAACTTGTGTTATTTCAAGTATTAATGTGTAAAAGTGGTGGCCTTTTGCTTATTAACTATTTGTGTATATGCATAAGTGTTGGCAAGTGATGTAATGCGACATAACGTGTTTTTCCTGTTGTTTCCAAAACTCCATAGAAGCTTCAGTAAGATCGCCATCGATTTACTGGAGCGGGACTATGACTTGACTGACTTTATATGACTGACTTCAACTTGTTTGATGAATTAAACTCACCTGTGATCAGTACCTACGACGTTTCTAAGTTACTGTTAGGCTGATGGTTCTGCCAATGCCTTAAAAAAATTCTACACTACGTATTACCACAGACCTCAGGCTAAATATATCTAGACAGAGCGAAGAAAATTCCTTGACTTGTATGAGCGAGAACACAAGATACAATTTACTGGTGCAAAAAACAGACAGTCATCAATTTTTGTCTTTGTCGCTGTGGCCAGTTTTTGGTATTGTCACGATGTCAAAATGCTTTGTCTGTCACGATTCAACTGACATAATCGGACATTTGTATAAAAAATCGGGTTTTACATTATATTTACGTATTAAATCAGTGTTTTGAGAAAAAGACTACGTGATAATAGTGCTTGTAAAATAGTTTACTATGCTACAAAAGCTACAGCGAGCGAAAAAATACAGGTATAACATTTCATTCATATGTAGTTGAAAATGAAATAATTTAATGATTAAATGCTATAAAGTGATATAAAATGGGCTTTTGACTCTTGAGTAATATTGTTCTGTGATGTCGTCGCTCTGCATTATTTTCCTAAACTTGTGTTATTGCAAGTATTAATGTGTAAAAGTGGTGGCCTTTTGCTTATTAACTATTTGTGTATGTGCATAAGTGCTGGCAAGTGATGTAATGCGACATAACGTGTTTTTTCCTGTTGTTTCCAAAACTCCATAGAAGCTTCAGTAAGGTTGCCATCGTTTTACTGTAGCGTGACTTTGACTTGACTGACTTTATATGACTGACTTCAACTACGACTTGTTTGATGAATTAATCTAGTTTGGAGAATAATGATGTTTATAAGTTACTGTTAGGCTGATGGTTCTGCCAATGCCTTTAAACAAATTTAAAAAAAGAAAAACAATATTTTGTATCAATATAAATCAAAGTAATCAAATCAACGTTTTGTTGATAAATAATTAAGTCGTCTTACGTGTTCTATTTGCCAACTTGTTAGGCGCGATAGTATTTTTACCTTTTTTGATTGTTATTTGAATATTAAACCACATTGTATCAGTTATTTTGTTTTAGCATTACATACCAAGGAACATAAACTCTACCCGAGTTACATACTCTTTGGTTTTAGCAGGTGCGTTTATAAATGTTTCTACTGCAATTTATATGAAAGTAGGACCTTTGGTATAAATTGTTCTGTGAAGTAGGAATTCATAAATTTACGTGTTCATTAAATTACCTACTTGTACCTACTTTCTTGGAATGGTTACCCTGTATTACTATAGGTTTACTAATTATGTGGAAATGTGAATTGTGATCATGAATACTCTACAGTAATCGAAATATCGAGATAATAGAAGATCTACAAATATAGTAATAGCTTCCATAAAAGTAGAACATATTTTATTTAATATTAGAATAGATATGAAGTTGCATCTTAGCCCTATAGTAAATAGCTAAACATGTAAAATGCTAAAAACACATAAATATATTCCATAATAATTATACAATAGATAATTCCACATTAAGATAGTCACCTTGTCTTTGTCTTAAAATAAACTAGCAATGATTTTGATCACCACAACAGAACTTATTTGTTCATAGCTGTTAGTATTTTAATAAGATACCTCATCAAGGAGAATGAATTATGGTCCAAGTGAAAGCTCTTCAGGAAATGAAAATATTGCTCCCACCACAGATAACCAACAGGTTTTACATGCATTGATACTTTATTAAGTCACTAATATCACACACAAGATACATATGAAGCACCATTGGATTCTGAAAATATTAACAAATTAACAATTGAACTCATAGTAGATGTTTTTATGTATTATGCCTGAAGTAACTGAATATAGAATTATATTAGTTTATATATGAATTTATTGTTTAAACTAACAATGGTTCATTTTGTTAACCATTTTCAAGAATCATGGTATCTATTAAGGTCAAATATTTTTGCATGCAAGTTATACAATTATAGATTCTTTGTGAGGGGTGCACTGAAAAATTACAGTGAAGAATGGACAATTATAGATTCTTTGTGAGGGGTGCACTTTGAAAAATTACAGGAATTTGCAGATATGTAGTGGGATTTTGTGTACTAGGAGATCCATACATCCATCAGCCTTTCAACATCCTCTGCTGGACATAGACATAGGCCTCCCCAAGAAATGGGGGTACTAGGAGATATAAGTACAGAATCAATAAGAATACAAAAATCTTTTATTTTCTTAATGAATAAAAGGGAACCCAGATAAGGAATTTAGACTGTAGTTTTGATATTATATGGGTGCACCCTTACATAATAACATCTTCTTTTTATATATAAAAATCAATTACTGTCATTCTTTCTTCTAAATAATTTGCACTTCAAGCGAGTTTCATTTAATAACCTATCAAATTCTAAATCTTAGACTATGCAGCTTGATAAATCACTGATAAAATAAATTAAAGGTGATACAAAGTTCACTGGTTATCTAGTTATACATAACAATTATCTGGAAGATATATTAACAATCACTAACATATATTCTTTAGCCTATACTTGCTCGTAATTTTAATATTGTTCTTAAAAACTTACAGATTGATTTGTTTAATCTGATTGGTGGTAGCTGGCCACCAGCTCTATATAAAACTGTGCATACTGAGCATGGATCAATATCACAAACTTATGAACCTACAATGCAGCGTCTTGCACAGAGTGAACGTGTCAAATCTGTGAACTTGTTGGCTCATTTAGCACCAGAACGTAGGCGTGTCAAAGCTACCAGCTATCCTGAGCCTACTACTGTTGTTGAAGAACCTCAAGAAAAAATGGTCCGTGACACTAGAAAGATTGAGGCGGGGCCTTTAATTGGCAAGTATATTGTTAATCTAAAAATGTAAGTGTTTTAAAGATTGCCTGCAACTTGCCCACGTGAGCACACAACCAAAAATGGCATCTAGTTGCAGCAGCTCTTCTGTTTTGTGACTATATGGTAGCAGGCCCAGTAACTGTGGTCTAGGTAATTCTAAAATATCCACTCGCCCTTACCTTGGTAAATCTCTAAATTGGACTGTGTTGTGCAGGATCCAACCCAGAAACTGAACAAAATTAATGTTTTAATGCCATGCAATCGAAAATAACCTTTATTTTTATAAACATAAAGTGGAAAATGTATATGGCTAAGCATGTCAAATACTAAATATATACAAAAAAAAATCTAAATCTTTATGTCACGAAGACTCGTTTTATTCTGATATCTACATTTTTTTTTCCGTCCATCCATCAGCCTTTCAACGTCCACTGCTGGACATAGGCCTTCCCAAGAGAACGCCACAACGAGCGGTCCCGTCATGGGGGATAATGCCGTAATCGCCACGCTTGGCAGGCGGGGTGGCGATCGCAGTGGATGTTGTTAATACTCGAAGGAGTGCTGCTGCCCACTCCCCCGGTATTCCCTCAGTCGGCTCTTACGACTCTCATGGGTAGAGAGGGGTGGGATAATTCTAAAGCCGGCCCCACACGGCCGACGGTCGACATTTATTTTTATGATAGGTTAATACCAACCGAATACTACGAAAAAAAAAATTAACGTCTACCAGATGTGAAAACATGGAAATTATTTTGTAGAAATAATGAGTAGAAATAAAACGATCTTAACTTTTTCAATGTGTGCTTTTATAAAATTATGATATGAGTAACATAACGGAAATAGATATAAATCATCATCAGACCCTGGATATCATCTAGGACCGAAGTACTTGTCAAAACGAATCAAACTATTCAAAAGTTGATGAGATTGCGGCGTTTTATAGCATAGTAACCATCTGACCATGGCCATCCGGCTCCATCATCAGACCCTGAATAATATCTAGGACTATGGTACTATTTAGATAACTCAAACTAGCCCTAAATCGATCGGTTGCGACGTTTAATTACCGAGTATCCATGGCCATCTTCCAGCTCCATCATCAGACCCCAGAATACTATCTAGAGATAAAGTACTCGTCAAGGCGAATCAAACGAGTACAAACTCGATGGGGTTGCGTAGTTTCATTACAGAGTTACTGTGGCCACCTTCCACCTTCTCATAAGACCCTGGATACCATCTATAGACAAAGTACTTGTCAAGACAAATTATACGAACCCAAACTCGATGGGGTTATGTATTTCTATATTGGAGTTCCTATGGCCACTTTCTAGCTCCATTATCGGACTCTGGATACCATCTAAAGACAAAGTACTCGTCAAGACAAATCAAAAGAGTCCAAACTTGATAGGGTTGCGCCGTTTCATTATAGAGTTCCTATGTCCACCTTCCAGCTCCATCATCAGATCAGCTCTATGTCATCATTATATTGCATTGTCACGCGACATACATATGCGTGTAAAATTTCAGCTCAATCGGAAACCAGCAAGTGTGTCAAATTAAGTTTGCAAGAATTGAATGTGACAAGTAGGTATAATAAAAGCGTCGCCATGCTAACAGCCGATTTTACTCTCCCTCCAAATTCGATGTTTCACATCAATAACACTGAAAAAATAAAGCAGAAGTGGTTCAAATCAGCATAACTTTTATGTGGGTTAGCTCATTTCTGCACATCACGGTCCAATTGAGCAAGATGCCATATAACATTGAAAAATTATCGGAAAATAGGGTGATGGCACCATAATCGTCCAGTCCGTGAACTTGATCTTTCAATAAGAGGGCGCCTATCAGTGCAAGAGAGGGATCGGGCTTGTTGTTTGCAGGTCTTCTTATGCTCGGGCTACACTAATGGGAAACGTCGTTAATTATCGCGACAATGAATGTTTGACGTTAGGGTAGCCACTTATACTTTTCCATGGGCCCCGACGTCGGCCACCTGCTGGCGCCTCAATCACAGTGGACGGGGTCCAGATTGGTGTGCAGGCCCAGATTAAGTATCTGGGCCTGGTGCTGGACGGGCGGTGGCGCTTTCGCAAGCACTTCCGCCAACTGTCCCCGAGGCTAGTCGGCGCAGCGTCCGCCCTTGCACGGCTCATGCCGAATATGGGCGGACCCAACAATGCGTGCCGACGGCTTTACGCGGGGGTGGTCCGGTCGATGGCGCTGTACGGCGCACCCGTGTGGGCGGGGTCCCTGGACGCACTGAACAGGGCTCTTCTGTGGAGACCACAGAGAGTCGTTGCGTCCAGGGTCATACGTGGATACCGCATGGTGTCGACGGAGGCGGCCTGCGCGTTGGCCGGTATCCCCCCGTGGGACTTGGAGGCGGAGGTGCTCGCTGAAGTGTATCGGCGGGCGTCACAAGAGCGGGAGGGGGGCGGACGCCCCCTACCCAGAGAGGTGGCCAGGTGGCAGGGCGACGCCCGCCGAGCTGCCATGGCCAGATGGAGGGCACGGTTGGAGGCGCCCCGGGCCGGTCTTTGGACTGTAGGGGCGCTCCAGCCAGTGTTGGAGGAGTGGGCGGGGCGACGGCATGGAGTCCTTACCTTCCGACTCGTGCAGATGCTGTCGGGGCATGGTTGCTTCGGCAGATATCTGCACATAGTCGCAAGGAGGGAAGCGACTCCGGGCTGTCACCACTGCGGCTGTGACGAGGACACGGCGCGGCACACGCTCGAGTCGTGCCCGGCTTGGGCCGAGCAGCGCCGTGAACTCGTCGCGGAAATAGGGGGGGACCTCTCGCTGCCGAGCGTCGTCAGAGCGATGCTTGGCAGTGACAGGAATTGGGCCGCGGTCGCTGCCTTCTGCGAGGAGGTTATCTCGCGGAAGGAAGCGGCGGAGAGGGCTAGGGAGGAGGATTCCTCCGCTGACCCAAACCGCCGCCAGCGACCGGGGCGGCGCAGGCGCAGATACTTGCGCCTCATGCCGCCCTAGCTGAGGCTGCGGGTGGATGGACCGGGGAACGTCCGCCACCCGCAAGGCCTCCCGCGAAGGTGCGACGCTCCATGTGCGGATGCGTCGCTCAGTAGAGGGTACCCGAAAGGGTAAGCCGCCGGCGGACCACCGAAGGAATGTAACATAGTTCCAGTGGCCTGCCAACAAAGGCGGAGAGACGGCACACGGCGGGTTTCTTTAGTGGGTGAGGGCCCCACACTACCCTGTTCGTTGCCCCGAACGACGGGGTGTGCGGTTAGGAACATTTTTTCCCGCCTTAACAAAAAAAAAAAAAAAAAAAAAAGGGTAGCCACTTATCGCGAGAATTCGACAATGGCATTCACATTGCCGTTTGACGCTAAGCGAACTCCAGTGTGGTTCCTGAAAGAGATTGAACGTTCAAGTGTGCCCACCTAATTTATCGCGTTAACGCAATAATTATCGCATTGACGTTGCCCGTTAGTCTGACCCTAGGAATAGGCATTGTGGCGGGGATTGAGAGTGCGTAGACAAGGGTAGCGTACCTTATTGAGATTAACTAAAATGACCTTTAATATACAGATACATGTTCGGCTACTTACTTATAAAAACAAATTTATGAAGATGGGAAAACTGTCTGATAATAATATAAACCAGCGATAACATGCGATAGATGACGTAAATCTCACAAAAAGTGCAAAAATAATGTGGCATGGAGATTGATCACTGCAAGGAGTGCCTGCGATATCTAAGGGATTAAAACACTTCCGCTGTGCCGTTGGTATACAGGTTGCAGGCAGCTCTGAAAGATTTGACATAGTACCTACCTGTATTTACCTACAGAGTATATTCTTGGACCAGTCGATATACTCGTAATACACGCGTGAAATAGGTGAACCTTTCATTTCCCAAATTTATAAACACCCTTTAAATTGGTTGAAATGGCACCATCATCAATATTCTATTTTCTAAATGTAGCAGTGGTCGCGGCAGTAGGGTCTCCCATATGTTCCCACGATTATTCCCAGATGATTTAGATCACGGCGGCCAGTTGCAATAGACACTATAGTCAACTACGCGGGAGATATATAATAATCATAGAACGACACGAGAGTGCGTGCAAGCATACATGCAATCTCTGTTCCCTCATTTTCATAGTCCGATGAGATAGTCTCGACAGGACCGGAGAGAGATGTTGATCTCTCTCTACGTAAAACCGTTGCTCCTGCACCAAAACCTATGTGCTTTTCGAGGCACGGGGTAAAATACCGCCAACGTCCTAACTCCGAGTTGTTATTGAGAATTTCTTAAACGATAAGCTCAATGGATTCAAACGCGAGACCTCATGATTAGTATTCGAACACACTACCACAAAGTCAGTCACATAAAAGCATAGCAAATCTACGACAGTATATTTGCGCTCTTGTCGCTCAAGTGATGTATACACTGGGAAGAACTTATTTAGTAAGAAGTTACTGAATTACTATGATATGTTCTGTGAGCGACGTTGTGCAGTGTGCACTGTTTCTTCAGTGAGCAGCAGTTTGACTGCATCCCCGGTATTGCTTCAGTCCATGAGGGCAAACTACCTTTCACCATCAAAATTACCTGCCGTTAGTTCGTCTACCAAAAAAAAGTTTCTTACCATAGTCCCGTCGGATCTGCACCGTACATTCTTCAATCCAAATGACATGGAATCACTTAAATTTAGCATAATAACTTCCTATTTTCTTGTTCGACTTTTATAATGTTAATAGGTCGTCGACACAGTCTGTGCCGTTCTTTCTGATCTCTGTCACTTTTATTTTCTTTGTAAATTGTTTTGCCACTCACTGCACTCGAAGCAATCTTATTTATTAGGACATGTATTAAAATTTTAAATTCTACGTGTCATCACAACTATAAAATTTTTACACGCTCTTAGCTTCACTCTATTGACTGAAACAAACTATTACAACAACACTGTACAATCTGTACAGTAACCCCCAGTTTCTATTTTAGTTTTCTCTTGTTTCTAATTTTAGTCAGTAGTGGGAACGACAGCGGTTGGTTGGCGCTATTCACCATAATGTCGTACTATTTAAGTGAAATACCTATTGATGAAGTACCCATTTGTGTTCTTGAATGTGAAAAGTGTAAGTTATGGAACTTTAGCACAATCCACATTATGACAAATTATCACTACGAATTGATTAGGTACATCGCGACGCGAGCTTCTTACTAACGCGGTGGATTTCAGAAATAACCAATTTTAAGAATATAATAATTTATACTATCTACCTATATACCTACTTGTAATGTTTTCGTACGCGATAGGAGCACTTGCCTCCTGTCTCACAATATATTAATGCTTTTCATAGCTAAGTAGTGGGTAAACAGATTGAAACCTACATTCATAAAATATGTGATTGGAATAGGGTGGTTCTTCAACAGAAAATGTATATAATTAATAATATATTTTTTCGTTTTAGACCTACTAAGTAACAACACAGCCCCTACTGTTGAAGAACATTATGATTCCCCAGCTCTGGGATCGCCTCGAACGGCGCCGCCCGCCTCAATACAACAACGATCATCTCCGATCAATACACCTGAAGATATTGGAGTCGGTTCTCTAGTAGAAGTCGCCACAGACGTCGATCAGCATTATTATGGGGTCGTCAGGTGGATAGGAGTCATTGATGGTGTGTATAATTTACACGTTTCTATATTAAGGGGCAACGAGAACAGATTTGCTTATTTATCAAAAAGTAATGACTTAATCTAAGAAAAAATAACTTAATTTAAGAAAATTTCTCAGTAGCACCTCGGAGTTTTGAAATGTGCCCGGTAGACGTCAATAGGCTCGCCCCCTATTACGTGGAATTTAAACATAGCTGGCGAGTCGTGGGTGTGTAATACACCCCTGCCTACCCCTTCGGGGAATACAGGCGTGATGCTATGTTAATCTATCTAAGTATACTATTATAAAACTGTAACAGAGCTGTGTCTGTACATTCAAGATATTTGAGAAAAAATGACTAATAGGCTATATAGGCGTGTCTAAACACAAAACAATTTTGTTTAGAATTTTTGTCTGTTTATCTCTTTGTGTGTTTGTTTGTTCGCGCATCACAAAAAAAAACTACTGAACGCATTGTGATGCAACTTTTTTGTTTGATAGCTCTCAATTAGACTTAAAAACTGGTCAACATTTTATACTGCTACCATACCGGGAACCTGAGATATAACCGAAAAACTAGCTTTTGGCTGCGGCGGAGCCGCGGGTAAAGGCTAGTTGATTAATAAAGTAATAGAACTTAACGATTTTGTATTGAAAAGTTTGCAGTGTTATAAATTGAATACTGAGTGTGTTAGCTTTATAGTAATATTATGTCTCCTGGCTACATGCAGACACGGGCACGGCGGGCGTGGAGCTGGAGCAGAGCGTGTGCGGGCTGGGCGACGGCAGCCGCGGCGGCGCGCGCCTGTTCTCGTGCGCGCCGGGCCGCGCGCTGTTCGTGCCGCTGGCGCTGTGCCGCCGCGACGCGCGCTTCCGCGACACGCCGCCGCCCGACGTCCACCCTCTACAGGACGCGCTGTATTGCGATCAGGTAACACACACACACGCCGCAGCTGGCTGCTCCACAACCTGGAAGTCTTGATTTTCTTGCTCTTTTTTCCCCGAGTAGGCTTAGGTTCTGGAATATTAATTATGCGAATTACTTATCCGAACGTAACGGTTTTTTGTTTCAAAATGTGTAATTTATTCCTTAATTTAAAAGAGGCTATTTTTATACTGATTATTTCCTTTTTATTGCAAAATTACAAACTAAGTTGCTGTGGCACACTTTAGTCTGCTGGTATATAATGTTGTGGCCAAAACTTAAATTGATCACTACCTGTTGTGGCTGACGCTTTCATAATATTATCGGCCATATAATTAAATTAATAATTCTAAGATCTGGCCACGACATAATATATTAAAATAATTATGATATTTCTATCTCCAGCCAGAATGTCCGGTAGTCCCTGGTGTGGTGCCACCACTGAATTCTTTAGGCGAGTTGGCTGGCAAAAACCGCGGCATCCAAGGGCATCATAATTCTTGTTACCTTGATGCAACACTGTTCGCGATGTTCACATTCACCAGTGTTTTTGATGCGCTGTTATATCGTCCTCCGGAACCTGAAGTAAGTTTACTTTAACTACACTGTGTTCATCTATAAGTCTCAATATTCATACAGCTTAATGTATTCCTTGTTTAGAATAAGAATGAAACAAAAAAAGTACCCCAAATTTTTTTAAATATTTGTTGACAAGATAATCCAGCCGTGCTTCGAAATTATTTTACAAAATGACCCCGTATGATTACACTGCTCGCGATAAGTAAATGTAGGTAGGTTTACGTGAGCCGAACTTGCTGACAATCACCCTTCGCCTGCATCCCGTCCTAATCAAATGCCGCGCAGAACATCACAGTTGCGAATGCGTCGCGTTACACAAAATACAAAGAGACTACTCTTTGTATTTTTTGTGTGAGAAAATAGTGCATAGGCCCCGTTGATTTATAGCGGTGCGCAATAAATTAAGAAGAAATATTCTATGTGTGCGCAGCTGTGTATCTAAAACGAGGAGGGCATAGAGTACGATAGGGAAAACCCCCTATCCTACTCTTCTTTTTATGTAATTATAAACTTAGCGCACGTCGTTAAAGTTCTCCAGAGGCATGATTTTTCTGACATAGTTGAGGAAATCGGTCCCGTAACTACTAAGTTGTATAATATATAATTCGTTTTTTATATTCTATATGCTGTATTCTGGAATAACATTTCCATTAGTGAAATAGTACATTGTTACCCTAGGGATGAAAGCAAACTATTGGATTATTAGTCCCTCGAACTAATAAGTCTTTATCTCGAGGTAAACACTGTGCTTTTCATTACGAATACGAGGAAACTAAAAATAAAAATCATGAATTAGCTAAAGAAAAGATGGGAGACTTTAAAAAATTGAATTTGGAATCGCCATTTTCATAATTGTAAAAATATAAATCTTCGTTATTTTAAAGATATAGTTGCAATTATATTAAAATAAAGTCATATAAAAAACAAATTCTTTAATAAATAGATACTTAACTTTATGTTATTTCAATTTTACATCGCGCTGTAATTGACTGGCTGTACAGAAAATAGAACTGTTTTATTTTTTTAATTACTCAGCTGTCTGTTGAAAGTAATGCTTCCTAGGGCTGAAAAGTATTACTTTCAACCCGCTTCCCAGGCAACTTCAGGCCTACTTTCAGAGTATGAGTAATGAAAAAATATTTTTACTAATGGAAATGTTATTCCAGAAGATATATTAGTTCCGGAAATTAGCCTCCATATAATAAACTCATAAAATTGGCACTTCCTCTTCTGTATACTATTATAAAGCTGTAACAGAGGTGTCTGTACAGAGAAAAAAATAATAAATTCGGCTATACAAGCGTGTCTAAACACAAAACGTTTTTTTTTTTAGATTTTTTGTCTGTTTATCAGTTTGTCTTATTGTTTGTTCGCGCATCACGCAAAAACTACTGAACGGATTTTGATGCAACTTTATTTGTTTGATAGTTCTTGATTAGAATTAACAACTGGTATACATTTTATCTCGCTACTATATCGGTAACCTGAGATGTTTCCTAAAAACTAGCTTTTGTCTGCGGGGAAGCCACCGGTAAAGGCTAGTTCTAATAATAATATAAATTGGGGTCTCCAAAAAAAGGAACACACTAAATATTGTGTTAAAGTTAAACCAATGATAGCGAGTCACATGATATCTTTGTATATTTATATTATTTACTTAAAATTGCAGGATTCTCCACATTACTCTGAAGTGCAACGTGTCCTACGTGAGGAAATAGTTAACCCTTTGCGCAAACATGGCTATGTGCGCGCCGACAGAGTAATGAAATTGCGAACTCTGCTCGAGAGGCTCTCTGATGTCCCCGGCCTCACATCCGAAGAAAAGGTACTGTTTTTATATCGGTATTATATTTATTTTATTTTTATTTTATTTATTTTCTTAAGGAAGATTTTCAGACAAGTAACGTAACTATTAAATATAACAAATGACTTAATCCAATGCTAATAAAAAATCTTCACATATATGTAAGTGTAAATAGTTTAAAAAACTAACAGAAAAGGGAAAAAAGGAAAATATATTATGTATTAATTAAAATGCGACTATTATAGTCGTCCCACGATAACTCTGCATAAGATATTAATTGACCATCCAGAAAAATCGCGCTGTGGTAACCCTTTTTGAACGTCAGTCAGAAATGACATATTAGCTTTCCGTTGATATTGTTATTGTGGTTATTAACGAATTCTTCTTTCATAATTGGTAAAATTATTAAAAGTGGTGTTCGAGAACTAATATTCAAGATAACTAATTTCCAAAATATTAAAAACTAATTGGAGACTGTTCGTGAGCAAAAGGAGCAATGTCTACATTAAACTGACCTCTACTACTAGTACTAGTAGATAGTCTCCTATAAATTCTTGATACTATATATTATTATATAATTTTCGTGAAAATATTATTTCATATTCATTATAGCAACATTTCGTTGTCTGCAATATTACACTGGCGGTGGCCTAACTGCATTCTAGGTATTGGTAACTCCACGAATGGTGGATACCACCTATTATCAGATGGACTACTAAATTAAAAACTAACTAACTTATCATCACGCAATTTCCCTTGTGGGGTAGGCAGAGAGAACAGAGTGCCAAGAGGCTCTATTCTTGCATACATCTCTCGCTTCCTCAACATTTATAATTCTCTTCATACACGCTCGCCGGTTTCGGAGACTCCTGACTCCACCTCTTCCTTCAATACATGACCGATTTGGTCTAGGTGAGTATTGGTCTCCCCCCTGTACCAACATCCTTCCACTTTCGCATTGTATATCTTCTTAACCAGTCGCTTGTCCGGCATTCTTTCCACATGTCCGAACCATCGGAGCATTCCCTTTCACATCTTTACACCCAATACTCTCTTTCATACGCGCTCTCTTACATCGTCGTTACGAATGCGATTGGGTTTTTTCTATTATATTTATGTATGTATTTACAAAAAAAAGTAATATATGTATTATATCCGTAATCAGGTACCCGTAGCACAAACAAGCGTTAAGCTTAGTTTGGGACCAAAGGACGATGTGTAAAAAATGTCCGTGAATATTTGTTTATAATGTACTACCCTTTGCCAGCGGCTTCGCCGCAGCCAAAAGCTAGTTTTTCAGTTATATCTCAGGTTCCCGATATAGTAGCAGGATAAAACGTATACCAGTTTTTAAGTCTAATCAAGGCCTTTCAAATAAAAAAAGTCTCATCAAAATCCGTCCAGTAGTTTTTTTTAAATAACTTCTAAAAAAATCTAGTATAAATTATTTCTAGTTTTTCGGTTATATCTCAGGTTTCCGATATAGTAGCGGGATAAAATGTATATCAGTTTTTAAGTCTAATCAAGGCCTTACAAATAAAAAAGTTGCATCAAAATCTGTCCAGTAGTTTTTGCGTGATGCGCGAATAAACAAACAGACAAAAATTCTAAAACAAATTGTTTTGAGTTTAGACTCGTCTATATAGCCTATTACAGCCATTTTTTCTCAAATATTTTCAATTTACAGACACAGCTATGTTACAGTTTTATAATAGTATAGATTAAAACTGGTTTTATTGACATAAGTCAGTATTGTCATTATCAAAGTTAAAGCTTCTACGGTTGTCACTTAGTTGCAGAGTTATCGTGGGTTGACTATAATTGCTGTCAAAGAACAACTTCGCAAGCCCTTTTTTAATAGTAGAGAGTGGCGAACAATACAAGTCAACATCACACGTCAAGCTATCAAATGCATTGGTGGTAAGGGGGATGGAGCTGTTAGCCCCAAAATTTGTGCGAGCGCCAGGAACGTTAACCTTGGCTCGCTGTCTCATACCGGGATTTCTGAATCTTATGCCAATCTTAGACAGCAATTCAGGACTATCTATCGAACCATTCGCTACTTTCATGAACATAAATCGCTGATGTTACGCCTGATTTCCAGGGGCAGAAAGTGATATTTCTTACATCTGTTATAGTATCCTTGAGTTTTACTTTTTGTTTTATAATCTAGAAAACGCAAAAAATTTCGCTGAGTTCCTTCTATGCGATAGCGATAAATATTATAATAGGGATTCCACACTTGGGATGCATATTATAGATTACTACGAATAAAGGCGTAGTATAAAATTTTTAAGGTTTTAACATTATTAAATGATGCGATCTACGTAATATGAAACTTCTCGCTTTTGAAGACTTATTAACAATATAATCTATATTTTTGTTAAACATTAGCTTGTTGTCATGTATAATTCCTAAGTCTTTGATTTCGGTGACTCGAGTGATGCTTTTATTATTTATTTCGTACCCTTTATGAACGAGATTTGGTTTACGGGTAAACTAGATATAGAAACATTTTGATACATTTAATTCTATTCTCTTTTTCCTTATTCACAAATAATTCGTACTTTAAAAAGTGGCGGAGCATATAAATGCTAAAAAAGAATATAGATCAATAATGTTTCAAAAATCGCGCCATCAAATAGTATGAATTTTAATTGCGAAATTAAACTATATTTGTTTTAATGCATGTAAATGCATTCCGATAGATGGCATTGGTCATAAAGACAAATGTGATAAGGAGATTGGGATGATCGAAAGATCTGTACGATAGCTCAGTGGCTTAGAGCACTTCCCCGGATTGGAAAAGACGCGGGTTCGATTCCCGCTTGTACAAAAAAAAATCTCTTTTTCCTTATTCACAAATAATTTGTACATTTAATTCTAATTTGTTACGATTGCAGTATGTTTCGAGGCGATGCAAGTCTGATTGAAGATTGTCAATATCATTAGTGTTACGTATAATTTTAAGAATTTGGAAAAGTTGAAACGAGCTGATGTCATTAATAAATATTACAAATAATAAAGGTCCCAATAGTGACCCTTGGGGTACGCCGGATGGTATAGTCATCCACTTGGAACAATATCCATGCAGAGCAACAGCTTGCGTGCGATTGTCAATGTATAAGAAAGAAAGAAAAGAAAGAAAGATAAGTTTATTGCAACGAAACAACACAGCAGGTTATGGTTGAACATTAAAAAAAAAAACATGAAAATGCTCGTTACAAAACGACCCTGACTCAGCATTTGCAGGCTCTGAAAACCTGCGCTGATCTTCCGTCAGGCCGCCGTTGTGACGTCACGGATGACAAACAATTAGATAAAAACAAAACAAAAATAAGACAATAAAGACTTAAAATAAAACAATAAAATAACACAGATACAATTATAAAATGCATGCGTGTTATTATTTATTAACCTTATTACAAAAAGACTTGGTCTCAGAGCAAGTACAATAGACAATCAATTTTGACACAGACGATACAGACATAGAGATATAAACTAGGTATATAAAGTCAAACCATTACAGATTGACACGTCAGCATTCAGCACATATAACCTAAAAATTAAACAATACAAACTACGTGAGTTTTATATAGAAATGTATTATGTAAGAAAACTTTATCATAAAAGTAGGTATAAAAGTATCAAATTAGGAAAGACTAATATCCGAATTAAAAAATAATAACAACCAGCTATTTCCAACATTGGCCGGCTTTAGAATTGTCCCACCCCTCTCCACCCATGGGAGCCGTAAGAGCCGACCGGGAGAGTGGGCAGCAGCACTCCCTCGAGTATTATCAACATCCACTGCGATCGCCAACCCGCCTGCCAAGCGTGGCGATTACGGCACTATCCCCTCTTGGGGAGGCCTATGTCCAGCAGTGGACGTCGAAAGGCTGATGGATGGATGGATGGATGGATGGATTTCCAACATGCAGGTTAACAAGATCGGTTTTTAAGAAAGCTATGTTGTGATTCGTTAAAAACTCTTTTTATGCTATATAAAGTAGGTTGTAGACGATTTTTTCAAATATTTTGGCAAGCAGACAGAACTTAGAGATCGGTCTATAGTTTTCAACATAAAGACTTATCACCATTTTTGTGCACTAGGGTAATGAAACCTGACTTCCAAATGGAAGGAACATGACCTTCAGCGATTGATCTTTTATAAAGTATAGTGATCGGCTTAACCAAACCATCAGCACAGCCAGTAATGAATAACGCTGGGTCATAATCGAGGCCATCAGATTTAGTTGGATTTAAACCCTTGAGTAATTTCCCTACCTCATCAGAATTTATCTTGAGCTTTTATAATTAATACATTGACTAGGACAACCATCAAAGACGTTTTCATTTTCCTTATGTCTAACAGCAAACATGGAATAGAAGTATTCTGAGAACAAATTACAAATACTATCACCGTCTCGAGTGTGCACGTTATTCGTCGTCATTGAGGCGGGTAAACCCGAGGAGTCTTTTTTAGTCTTTATATACGACCAGAAAGACTTCGGATTATCAACGATTGACGCTTCGATTTTAGTAATGTAGGTTTTAAAACAATCTTCTTCAATTGTCTCAGCACGACGTCGTAACAATGAGAAAGTGTGGGCGTCGATGTTGCGCCTTAGAGTTTTTACAGGAATATATTTGTTCCGACAAGAGTATAATTTTACATAAAATATTTTGATGGCCAGATCTAAGGTTCCCTCATACACTTCGTTCCAACTAAATTCATTAAGTTCCTTTATAATTGCAGAGTAATTACCTCGATTAAATAGGTACTTAGTGGAAGGTTTCTCCTGTAACTTATGTATTTGCAAAAAATCTGCAGTTATACATAGTGCCTTATGGTGTGCGTCCTCCGGCACCAACGGTGACTCACACGCCGTCACCTGAACCGGGCTATTTGAAAGTACCAAGTCCAAAATACGGCCATTTACATTTACTATAGAATTATATTGACTTAGAGAGCAAAAGCTTAGGGTATCAATAAAATTTATTACATCAGAATTCACAACATCCCTCGGTTGCATTTCACAATACTCCACGAAAGAATGCCACGAAACGAGATTGCTTAAATTAAAGTCACCTACAATTAGAAATTTATCCAAGGGATTAGCAGTGACCAATTCTGTTAATTTAGAAATAAAGTTTTGCAGTTGTGAAAAATACGCACGCGTACAAGGTACACACAGGTACAAGATGCTGGTATGTATGTTATACGTCACATTAGGCTGCGCTCGATGCATTGACACAGTTACACATAGATCCTCAGCAGAGCTGCGCCACTCAGGCCGCTCGATCGCGTGTATATCCCGTCTAACCGCTATCAACACACCGCCTCCCCTGGACTGTTTAGTATTGGAATAGTCGCGGTCACGCCGCCAAACTACATACCGCGCATCAAATAGTTCGGCGCTGCCGATACCGTCCATCAACCACGTCACAGTCACCAAAACCACGTCATAGTTATGTAGGTAAACGTTTCGTAGAAATGTTTCACATTTAGTACGCAGTCCGCGAGTATTTTGATAGTAGATACTAAGAGGACCCATCATTAAAATAATTGAAAAATATGAGAACTATTAGTAGCGCAATAATTATTAAATTGGCATACAAACCGATAGTTAACTGCATCCATTTGTAGATTTTAATAATAAAAGAAGTCTCAAAATAATATGATATAAAAAATACTGCCCAAAAACAATACAATTAAATAATATAAACGAATATCCGTTCAAACAATAATCTTTACAGAGAATTGGTTTGTTATCGTTGTTTTTCACGCGTAAAAAGAACTCACCGCTCGACGTATGTATAGGCGGTATAGCCAAGTCATTACGAGATAAGATTATGTTAGTAAGATATACATCCAGTAATACCACACCGAACAAGGAACGCGGTAGTTTATTAGTATATTTATGATATTTACAGCTATCGTAGTACCTCAAAGAATTATATAATGATAGCATTAATGTATTGCGTACTTAATAATATAGGAAGATAGAAATACATGCATAGAGAATGATTTGATTAACTTAAATAATACTCTAATAATCGTCTTATTATGCTTAGATTCATTACCTTGTAAAAATTGTTTACACAAAAGTACATCCAAATTTAACGCTAAATTATTATATTGGATCTCATCTTCTAGAAAATTAATGATTGATATAGTTCGATGTTGACATTGTATTGTCAGCCTCCACGTACAAAAGCTAAGGTATATTATTCTACTGCAGCAACAACCCGAGCCATATACCGCCGGCCAATTCGATAGGCATTGCAAAATCACCCCTGACAACACTAACATACGGATTGCAATCAAAATAAAATAGTAATCATTGACCACCCCGTAAAACACAGAAAGACTTTACCTATGTACCTCAAACTTTGTATGCCCTTAACATTGATGCATTCTAGGAAGTGTATAAAAACAATATAAAAAACTTACGTAAAATCACAATTGAAAACCTCACACTAATTTGTTGATATCCACCTACTTTCGATTTGATTTTATTGGTGATGTTTCGGTTTTTCTTGCATAGATAGGTATGGCAATTCTTCACCCACACGTAACGAAAATTCCTTTCTTTAGCAGTTGTCTTGTTTTTGGTGAGACCGACTTATTTTGCACAGTCAGATGGTCATTTATATATATACGCTGATTACCCGCCAATCCCAAGGATGTTGGCAACAACGGTGATGATTTAGCGGCTATCTTGGCTGCTGCGATAAAATCTTCTTTCATATAGCGACTATTAAAACAAACGATGATATATATAAATAATAATAATAAATATTCACGGACATTTTTCACACAACGTCCTCTGGTCCCAAAATAAGCTTAATGCTTATGCTATGGGTACCAGATTACGGATATAATACATATATTACTTTTTTTTGTAAATACATACATATAATAGATAGAAAACACCCAGACGCAGTACAAATATCTGTGTTTATCACACAAATATTTGTTCTGAGTGGGAATCGAACCCACGACCTCGTGCACGGAAGTCGGTTACACTACCGACTACGCCGCGAGGCCCGTCATTTGATTGGCTTAATATTGTGGGGGGGACCACGTGAAGGAACTCGGTGTACAAAATTCAGTTAGGTCTTTTGAACTGGATACTGGATTCGTTTACCTATTTCACAGACGATATCTAATAGATTTTCATTATTGGTCTGTTTAATACCTTTTATCTCAAGATTGTTTGATCTGGACCATTGTTGCTTCTCACGGAGGTCCTCCTCAATTTTGTCCAGACGTTTTTGAATTGCATTAAACTAATCGCATAGTGCGCACTCCATCGTTATGAGGTGGTAGCAAAAACTTTGAGAACCGTAAGGTATGAGTCACAAAGGCTTACGGCGAGCACAACACAATACAGAAGCGTCCACTCAATACCGCGTTTACAACCGGACTGACATTTAGAGACCGGAAGAGCCGAGCTAGGTATTGAACTGGCGCTGGCACTCCACATTCATAATTTAAAAAAAGATATGTTACTTTTACTAGAAAGTTTTTATTTGTGAAATTGAAAAAATAAATTTTCTACGAGCAGGATTCGAACTTGTGTCTTAATTTATTCGGGAGGATATTTTAGACCGCTAAGCTATCGTAGAAGCCTGTTAAAACTCCCAATTTATCCTTCACATTGTAGTCTTATAAGGTTTTATACAGGCTTTAGTTCTAACTGGAGTTTGCGCTCGCGTTCACTAAGTCTCATGACATTTCTTCGACTAACTGTTAGAACGGTCTGTCGCTTGGACGTAACCGGTTTAACCCGTAATTTCGTCTTGATACTGTGTAAAGACTCGTTCTTTTGATCTTGATACTAACATGTCTAATATTACTTTTACTTTAGGATCCAGAAGAATTCTTAAACGGTTTGGTGGCGCAACTATTGCGAGCAGAACCGTTTCTCAAACTGTCATCGGGTCAAGAAGCGTTTTGCTACCAGCTGTTTGTTGAGAAAGATGAACACGTGTTGCTCCCCAGCGTTCAACAATTATTAGAGCAGTCCTTTACCACATCCGGTGTTAAACTCAGTGAGGTATTTTGTTATAAAAATGATTTTAATTTTTCAACTATAACATTAGACACTTATTTGTCAGCAGGGGGTAATTACGAGCGCCGATGCAAAATAGTTCGTCTAGTGCGAAATTTTCTCTGTGAGATTTTTTCTAAATTCATTATTTTTGTATATCTATATAAAATATCAAGCTGTTCTACTATCACATGTCGCGTTACTTATGGCATTTTTAATTATGAACCAATAAATTATTTTAGCTTTTTAAATTTATACATATACTGTTTTAAATTCGAAGAAGTTATAAGCAAAATAGTTCGTCTAATTTTTAATCGATGCAAAAGAGTTCGTCTGTCGGTGAGTTAAATAAGATTATTCCTTCTTTGTACAATTATGTTGCATAATTTAAATTTGTAAAAGTAATTCTGTGTCATTTGTTAAGTGAGACAGTATAAATTCTAAAAAAATTCAGTTTTTTTCATTAGTTTTCAAATAACAATGGGTCGTGGCAAACCTGTGTGTGAAGAGCTTCGAAAGCGAAAAGTTTGTGGGGTCGATGCTGGCAAATCAAGTTACCAAATATGTAAAGACTTGATACTACCTAGGTATACAGTCCAATCTATCATTCAGCACTATAAAAAGAATAGAACGACTTCTTGTTTGAAGAAAACTGGTCGACCACGCATCACAAGAGCAGTAGAAAACAGAATCCTGAAGAAAATTATTAAAAATAATCGTCGTGCTCGAGCTGGAGAACTCACGGTGCAATGGAAGGACATGATTCACAAAGACGTTTCGGTTGATACTTGCAAAAGAGTCCTAAAAAGAATGGGTTACGGATTTTACACCGCTAAGGAGAAACCACTGTTGACTGCTGTACAAAAGAAAAAGAGGTTGAAGTTTGCTCGTGATCATTTAAATTGGACTTCCGATCAGTGGCGTAGTATCATTTGGAGTGACGAGTCCGAATTTAAAGTGACAGTCGGCGATGAAAGGAAAAAAGTGATTCGGAACAAAAATGAGGCATTTCATACTGATTGTCTCAAACGCAAAGTGAAGTTTCCGGCGTCTCTTATGATATGGGACTACATGTCTGCACAAGGTGTTGGTGGTATGCAGTTTGTAGATGGTTCTATCAATGCTGCAAGGTATCAAAACCTTTTGGAAGAGAATTTACTGCCCTCTAATCCGTCACTTAAGCATCAAGTGGAAAATGAAAAAAGTTCTCTATAAAAATCCATCAAGATCGAAGAGCGACTTAAAGGCTAAACTCTTGGCTGTCTGGGAGTCAATTACGCCTGAGGAGTGTGCAGCGTTGGTTGCAACCATGCCTCTTCGCATTAAAGCTGTTATTGAGAGCAAAGGCGACACAACTAAGTGGTAGACGAACTATTTTGCGTGAGTGACAAGGGTAGACGAATACTTTTGCGTTATGTTTTTTAGAATATTTTTTAAAATTTTTATGTTATGTGAAGTCATGAAAGAATTTCAGTTATGTTAAAATAAACTTTAAAATGTTCCTCAAATTGTGGTTTACTTTTTATTAAACGTTCTTAATTATTTTACCAATATTTACTTTCTATATTTTACGCTTTGCACTACTTACCATACTAGACGAACTATTTTGTATCGGGGCTCGTACACCATCACTGAAGTAATGTAACACAGTTAAAACAAGCGAAGAGACGGTACAGGGCGGGTTTATTTAGAGCGCGAGGGCCCCACACTATCCTGTTCGTTGTGTGCTGTTAAAGCGGGTAATTATACCATTTAGGTATATATAAACAGGGTTGCTTGTAACTATCGCAAAACCTGTTAAGAGCGACTTTGCTTCATCAAGACTGATAACTTCTGTTGTACGACTTTGTCTAATTCAATGATTTTTTTCCCATTCAAATAAAATCTAATTTGTAGTTCTAGTCGTCCTTAATCCACATAAACTCTAAGCAGTTATGAACGCGGCGCTTGTTTGATGTGGTAGCTAGCAGAGAAAGGGGTTATGACGACGAGGGCTGTAACGGGTCTCCTTGACCGAATTTGAGTTAAAAGACACATCAGTGGCAAAATTCACCACGCGCGCGCATATTGTGACGTATTATGTGACTCCTGTCTGTGACGCGATCGATTCAAAATGGCGATACACTAACATTGAATACACCGAAATGGTGGGTGTTTGTGATAGGTGTGGAGACAATGTGTCTGAAACTTGTATTCGACCAAATAAAAATGAACCCCCAAGGTAATATCCAGGGTTCAAGAATAATTATTGGCCTTCAGATGTGAACTGTGTGTGGTTGTGCCGGTGATTATTTTGAACGCTTTGTACGTGCTATTAAATTGTAGAGGTGATAATTTGTAAAAAGGTTGTGAATATTTTGGTCAGCTCAATCGTTGTAAATAGACAGATTCCGCTTTTTTAGTAAGCCTACATTTTGCTTTTAAGTTTTAAAAAAATAATTGATAAAACGTTTGCAATTATTTATCACAATAATTGTTTACGTTGCAAATGTTTGAGTTCCGCGCGCGTTGCATACCTACCTACGAGTATGTACTCGTATAAAATCTATATACGCGATTGGTAGGCATCACATGCGACGGGCGCCTGTTGATGCGATTGACTGCTTCATTACGAATTATGTTCATGTATTTTTATTTATTTTTTTATTTTTAATGTAGCCAGTCCTGAGCCTCATGAGAGTATACTCATGTACAAACATGTATAGATCCTAGCACCTTTGAAATACTAACTTATGTGGAGGGCTAGGCAAGGATCCGCGGTCTAAAGCTAAACGCTGCAAAGTATGTATCTCGCTCGGGTGATTGCGTAGCACTCAGCTGACGCACCTACTTACGCCAGAATTGTATGAATGAAACATAGTTATTTACCGGACGCAGAACTAATGATTGATAGACATCCCCACTAAAACTAAATAATTTTCTTTCTTGGGATTTATTACGATTTGGCAAAAATCATATCAGAAAGGTTGTTAGTCTTGATGTACCTAAGTCACCTTTCAGAGGTTTTGCGTTAGTTACCAGTAACCCTTTATGGAACAAAGAGGGGTTAGTTACACCATATATAACTGAAGAACGGCCACACCGATTTTTATGACCTTTGATGTGTTGGCTTTGTCCCCCCGCCCGGAATAGCTGTATAACTAAATAAATAATGGCAAAATTCGCGTAATAGAAATTTTATAGAAAATTAAAATTCTCATACATTTTCTATGAAACGAGTTTTTGATGAAACCGACTGTAATTAAGCTAATAAGTTAAAACATAATTTATTGATTCCTTAGGTGGTGCTTATAAAAATATAGTTTACAATCACAAATTAAAAGTGAAAGATAAATAATTACTGCTCATAGGCTTAGATCCTAACAAATTTAACAATGAAATGCAACAAATTTGTTTAAATTGTGGCTTATTTGAAGACCTACATCATCTGTTGCTGGAATGTGTCCGTTTTGAGTCAATTGCTCGTGAACATCAGGATGACGGGTGTACCTTAAAAACGGTGATTCTATATACATGAAAGCAATGTTCTAACAATGTGAGGAATGTGCGTAAAATTTAGAGCAAATGTGCTTTTATGAAACTAGAGTTATTTCAAAACGTTATTATTGTGAAAATAAAAATTATAAAGAACGCCTGCTTATTTTATAATGACAATACGACTAAATGTAAAGAGGAACATTCATACCACAGGGGTTTCCGGCAGTGCAATGCAAATAAAATAAGTATTTCCTCATTTTCCTTTTAATAATTAAATAACATGTACCTATAATATAATAATGTATAATATGTGAACGCTATTTTTTTATTGATTTTTGCACAAACACACGCGGACTGTGGACAGCCGGCTGGCTCAGTCGCAACGGGTTTTCAATTTCAAAAGATTTTTGGATGTTTTGAAAGGTTGATGTTTTGAATGGACTAATCTTGGTCATAGTCCATAATGCTAAAACAGGGTTTTCATGATAATGTTCGCTGCACTCCCGCTCATATTTTATTTTTCTCAAACATGCAGTGGTTGGTATGGGTGAAGGCTCTGCGTCACTAACATTCATAGTGGAATCTACCAATTCATTACGTACCACTATCGGCGATTGATATAGATAGCTTTAAAATTTTTTTAGCCCAACCTAATTCTGTGGAGGCTAGGATTCTATTTAACTTCATGTCAATGTAACAGGTACCAGATAGTCGTTACTCGCATATTTTCAATAGTTTTCAGAATAATATAAAGCGAACAATATTTATTTACAAATTATCAGTGCTGGTGAAGGAAAATATCGTTGAGGAAACCTGCATGCCTCAGAGCATGCGCTCTCTGGGGCGGGCCTTGGAATGGGAAAAACGAACTTGTTTCAATTCAACCTTACGAAGACACAGGTTTGCGCGTTCAGTGCTAAGAAGGACGCATTTGTCGTGTCGCCACAGTTCCAAGGAGTAACTCTCCCATTCTTCGATAGTATTAGGATCCTCGGCATCGACATTTCCAGTAAAGTCCAGTTCGAGAGTCATTTGGAGGACAAAACCAAATTGCAAGCAAGCAAAAAACTGGACATCCTGAACAGATCCAAGCGGTATTTCACACCGAGGCAAATACTTGCACTATATAAGGCACAAGTCCGGCCTCACGTGGAGCTGCTCACATCTCTGGGCTGGCGCACCAAAATACCAGTTCGACCCACTTGACTCCCTGCAAAGGCGTGCTGTTCTAATTGTCGGAGATCCTAATCTCACGGATGGACTGGAGTCGCTAGGGCGGCGGAGAAACTTTGGGTCTCTTTGTGTGCTTTATCGATTCTTCAATGGGGAGGGCTCTGAGGAACTTTTTAAGGTGGTACCAATATCCCCTTTTTATCATCGGACCACGAGACGACGTAGTAGTGGGATATTAAAAGGGATAAAAAATTTAATTGTTTGAAACAAATCTTTAAATCAAGCCTCTTTTCCTTCTATTTTTCCAGGTTCCAGCAGCCTTTATAATACAAATGCCTCGATTTGGTAAACAATACAAGTTGTATCAGAGAGTTCTTCCATCGCCCCTCCTTGATGTGACGGATTTAATAGAAGGCTGTAAGTATAAAAAAGTTAAATACTGAATATATTACTGAATATAACTAGTGCGCAAACTTTATTTGGTGGTTCTATATCAGTAATAGAACACATTTCCATTAATTGTTTAATCCGACTTTTTTATTTTTTTATCCGGCTTGAAATCAGTAAAATATGGACACCTTACGAGCAGCTAGAAGCTTTATTTTCTATATTTTGATGGCCCTAAGCCCATGAAAGTATAAAGGAAAAATTGGAACTACTCTTACAAATAACTTCAGGTCACGACCTAAACTTAAAAAGTTTATTTCGAACCTGATAAAATTAGCGGTCAGTAACCCGCATAGATACCTACGCATCGGTGCGGAAACGGTACGGAAGCCTGCACGTAGTGTGACAATAAAATCTGTTTCAAAAGTAAAAACCTTTCGTTAGCGATAACTTTATTTTTTAGTACTAAGACATCAAAATAAAAAATACGTGTTTATTAAAATTTGCTTAAGTTTATTCTCTCAAAATTTACGCACCGGTTAAAAAATTACTAAGTAGGTATTTACTACGAGTATATGGCCAGTTCTCTCTATTTCAAGTTTGATTCCTACGGTCAGGGCTTTATGGATAACTGTATGCACCCTTAGACCGCAAATCCTACGGTAAAGAAGAAAAGTATTTATTCCTCATGAGATAAAAACAAGGTAAAAGAATAAAAATAATGTCACCTAGAAAAAATAAAAAATGAGAATAATCAATACTCATTTCTTAAAATATTTTTTATTTCATACTTTTCAGTGGATTAGCATTTTATAATGTGTCCCATAATCAATTTCCACATTTATGCTGCTTGTTATTAGTGGTTCAGTGGTAAAATTGCGATGTGGGTACCGCCTTAAATACCTCTTCAGAGCATTCTGCATTGAAGATGTATCTTCCAAGGTGCACCCTAGAAGGCGCTTCATTTCAAACACAAGTTAGATTAGCTTCTCTAATATTATTCCGAGGGACTTCCTATATTGCATATCATAATATAAATTGGGTGATCATAGTCCGGAGCGTGCTCGTCGCGATCCCTGCCAGCCTGCAATCCACGGGCTGCAATTCAACTCGAATGCGTACCGCAGTGCGGGTTAGGGCGTGCCCCAGAGGCGACGCGTAGCGACCCGCCCCCGTCGGTACGTACAATGGTAGATGCGGCGATGGGGGCCGCCACCCATCACGCCTTGCCCAGTTTGGCAAGTTTAGGGGAGCAGTGTCGAGTAGGCACGTGGAATGTAAGAGGTGGTGTGGAAGGCAAGTTACGCGAGCTGGTAACCGTCATGTCGGACAGACAGCTTGATGCGCTCTGTGTAACAGAGACCAAGCGAAAGGGCAGTGACACCTGTGATCTTCCTGGTGAAGGGATAGCTCTGTGGTCTGGTGTACCGCAGAGCGATCGGGCCAGTATGGGAGTGGGGGTGTTGCTGTCCGCTCGCTTGGCCTCAGATGTGAAAGACTACGGAATGTTTGATTCCAGACTTTTATGGGTCCGAATAAAACTAGGTGTCACCAGGGTCTTCATGGTCGCAGCTTATGCTCCCGTAGGCTCTTCGGTGGCATCGGATCTAGAGAAGTTCTGGGATAATGTTAGGGAAGTTCTGGATTTGGCAGAAGCTAGTGACCAGAATTTGATCTATCATACTCGTCATCTATCATACATCGGAGGCGACCTCCGAAGTAAAATTCTGGATACAAGAGCCTACAGGGGTCCCACTGTCGACACGGACCACTATCTCGTTATTGCGAGATTTAGTGGTCTGTTCAGAAAGTGGAGACACTGGCGAGAGCGTGTCCACTTCGGAGGGCTTGAAAGAATAAAGATTGAAGAGTTGCAAGAAGAGAGTGTAAGAGCAAAGTATGCAGAGGGTGTCCGTGAACGGCTGACAACGGCAAGTCAGCCGGAATCTGACATGGAAGAATGCTGGAGAGTATTGAAATAAAGTATGGTAGATACAGCGAAAGAAGTCTGTGGATGCTCAAAGAAGCATAGGAAATTGAAAGGTGATGCATGGTGGGATACGGAAGTAGCAGCTTCCGTAGACCAAAAGAAGAAAGCGTGGCTGGACTATGTATCTTCTTTGAACCTGAGTGCAAGTATGAAAGAACAGAAGAAAGAAATATTCTGGCAACGTAAGAATGACACCAAAAGCCTTAGTGAAAGAGAAGCGTGATAGAGCAAATATGATTGCAGAAGAAAGGCTGACCAAAAACTTCGAGAGAGACACCAAACTTTTCTGGAGGGAGGTGAAGAAATCTCGGAGTGGTTGGTCAGCTTTCAGAATGAATAAAATAAGGTCTAAAGGTGGAGACATTCTTACGCAAACACAAGATGTGTTAAGCCGATGGAGTGAATATTTTGGAGATATGTATGCGGATGTTCAGGGTGATGCCGGTGCCACATGCGGTCTAACAGATCAGCATTCGGTACCGACATCCTCTGATGACATTAGTATAGATGACGTTGAATGGGCGATTAGAAGATTGAAAAATGGTAAGGTATTGATATGGTGTCTGCTGAGATGATCAAGCTTGGAAGCTCATGTGTCTGAGAATTCTTCCTGATGCTTCTCAATTTATGTTTGAGCTCAGGAATGGTTGACAAGGGCTGGAGAAGCGCAGTCACCGTGCCCTTGTTTAAAAACAAGGGTTCACGTTATGACTGTGCAATCTACAGAGCCATAAGCTTGACCAGTTTGGCAGCCAAAGTGTATGGTAAGATTATTGAAAGGGGAATGAGATGAATTTTTGTGTGAGGCTCAAGGAGGTTTCAGGTGTGGAAGGGGATGCATGGATCAACTGTTTTCTCTGCGCAACATTGTGGAGAAGCATCTGGCTGTAGGCCAGAGGGTTAACTGCAGTTTTGTGGATTTGGAGAAAGCATATGACACGGTTGTATGAAAGGAACTTTGGGACATTTTGCCGGAATATGGTATTAACGGTAGACTGCTACAAGCGGTGCAGTCCAACTACATGGACTGCAGAGCTTGTGTGCGGCTGGATGATGGAATGTCACCCTGGTTTGATGTCAATATGGGCGTTAAACAGGGCTGCGTTCTACTAGCCAGACTGTTTATCATATATCTGGATAAATGTCTACAAAGGTTGAATGAAATGAACGTGAGAGTTCAGATGGGCGACTCAGTGGTTAGGTCTCTGCTATATGCAGACGATGCGGTTTTATTAGCGCAGTCCGCGGCTGACCTGCAAACCCTAGTCGACGTAATGGCAGAAGATTGTAAGAAAAGGGGCCTACGTGTGAATGTGAGCAAAACCAAAATAATGGTTTTTGAAAGAGAAGAAGCCAGAAGAACAGATGTTAGAGTAGCAATAGGAAATGGTGTGCTAGAACAAGTGGATGAATTTGAATAGCTTGGGTGTGGATTCAGTTGGGATGGAAGGTACACCACTGATGTAGAGAGAAGAGTGAATGCGGGAAATAGAGTGAACGGAGCATTGGGACAACTTCTCGGCAGTCATCACCTCAGCCAGAAGGCACGTGTCGCAATACACAACGCAGTGCTTGTCCCAACGTTATTGTATGGAAGTGAGAGTTGGGTATGCATAAAGGAGCATGAAATTAAAATTAATGCGGTCAAAATGCGATCTCTGCGGAGAATCTATGGAGTGAGGCTGACTGATCGCATTCGTAACGACGACGTAAGAGAGCGAGTAGATATGAAAGAGAGTATTGGTGTAAAGATGCGAAAGGGAATGCTCGGATAGTTCGCACATGTGGAAAGAATGCCGGACGAGCGACTGGTTAAGAAGATATACAATGCGAAAGTGGAAGGATGTAGGTACAGGGGGAGACCGAGACTCACCTACCTAGACCAAATCGGTCATATTGAAGGAAGGTGGAGTCAGGAGTCTCCGAAACCGGTGAGCGTGTATGAAGAGAGTTATGAATGTTGAGGAAGCGAGAGATGTATGCAAGACTAGAACCTCTTTGCACTCTGTTCTCTCTGCCTACCCCGCAAGGGAAATGGCGTGATGATTAGTAAGCAAGTAAGAATAATATAATTTTACATTCTTAAATTCATAATAAACAGATTTGGACATAAATCATCATCAACAGGCTCTGGATATCATCTAGGACCGAAATACTTGTCAAAACGAATCAAACGATACCAAAGTTGATGGAATTGCGGCATTTTATAGCATAGTGCCCATGGCCATCCAGCTTCATCATCAGACACTGGATACTATCTAGAGACAAAGTACTCGTCAAGACGAATCAAACGAGTATAAACTAGATGGGGTTGCGCCGTTTCATTACAGAGTTACTTTGGCCACCTTCCAGCTCCATAATCAGACGCTGGATAGCATCTAGAGACAAAATACTCGTCAAGACGAATCATACGAGTCCAAAGTCGATGGAGTTATGACGTTTTATAACTGAGCTCCTATGGCCATCTTCTAGCTCCATCATTAGACCCTGGATCCCACCCAAAGACAAAGTACTCGTCAAGACGAATCAAACGATTCCAAACTTGATGGGGTTGCGTTGTTTCATTACAAAGTTACTGTGGCCACTTTCCAGCTCCATCATCAGACTCTGGATACCATCTAAAAACAAAGTACTCGTCAGTCTCGAATCACACGAGCCCAAACTCGATGGGTTTATGTCGTTTTTTGACGTTGTCCTATGGCCACCTTCTATCTCCATCATCAGACCCTGGATGTCATATAGGACTGGAGTACTAGTCAAGACAATTCAAACGAGCCCTAACTCGATGGAGTTGCCCTATTTAATTACAGAGTTCTCATGGCCACCTTCCAGCTCCATCATCAGACCCTGGATACCATTTGAAGACAAAGTACTCATCAAGATAAATCAAACGAGTCCAAACTCAATGGCATTGCGTCGTTTGATTATAGAGTTACTGTGGCCACCTTCCAGCTTCATCATCAGACCCTGGATACCAAAAAGAGACAAAGTACTCGTTTAAGACGAATCATACGAGCCCAAATTCGATGGGGTTATGTCGTTTTATCTTAGAGTTCCTATGGCCATCTTCCAGCTCCACCATCAGACCGTGGATACCATCTAAAGACAAAGTACTCGTTAAGATGAATCAAACGAGTTCAAACTATCGGGTTGCGCTGTTTCATTATAGAGTTCCTATGTCCACCTTCCAGCATCAGATCAGCTCCATGTCATCATAATATTGCATTGTCATGCGATATACATATGCGTGTAAAAGGGATATGCCCATTTTGGCCATGCGAGGCACAACAATTTACTTTGGTTAAAAAAAATATCTTATTTTATGTTTATTATTCGCGGCAGCCATATATCCCAACAAGATTGCAACATTTTTGCTCAAATAAAAAGTGCCGGAAAGATAAAATGAAATTAGGTAACCCAAAAAAATTTTATCCGTGTGGTGAAGGACTAAGAATACAAGTGTCACCACCCCATCCTTTCCCGCGGGTGTCGTACAAGGCGACCAAGGGAAGTAAGCAATTATCACCCATTGCATTACTGGTGGTAAGGCTACTCACTTGCTATCGGGTCCGAACGGGTTGGTACCATCTCCTGTGTGAACCATCTCCTGTGTGACTGGTCATGAAGCACGTCAGTGTGTTTTGGCTGTAGCAGAAGATAGCCGTTTATTCTTTCATTTCACATCCAAGAAATGAAATAGTGCGCAGTGACTTCACAAAACTCTCGGTATAGTTCATGGACTCGACCGACGGTTACCACTTACCACTTAGGTGGGCCGTGGCTCGTCTGCCATCATAAGCAATAAAAAAATGTAAATCCGGAATTCATTGGTTTGTAGGTAAACTAAAAAATGTTACCAATGACTAATTTCGTTCAATATATAATCGAGTCTCTTTCTTTAATCGATGTTTATGAGGTAAGTAATTGATATAATGCCAATATTATTTGTTTTTTTGTTAATATTTTTTATAATGTTATGATTATTAAACAAGCGAATTGTTATTTAATTTACCATACATTCTTTAGATCATAACAAAAACGCTACTGCACAATTTAATTTAATTGGGGACCCCAAGTTGCAAATGTTAGTAGGAAAGTTATAAATTTAATTGTATTACATTTATAATGTATATGTATATATTTATAGATGTATATAGATACTATCTATGTTCTATGTATATATATATATATATATATATATGTATATATATTATATTATCTTCTTATTATATATGTTATTATTATAGTAGCATTTCTTTCACATTTGATCCATTTGGCACCTACCTAAGATATTTTCTGCATGACCTAAGGTTGACTGGCAGAGAATGCTTTTAGCATTAAGTCCGCCTTTGTACAAGTAGTGCATGAAGTTTTTAAATAAATAAATATCTCGAAAATCCGGACTTTTTTTAAACCAATTATTTTACCCTTCCATTCCTCAAATTGCATATTATCATTTCCATAATTATGGTTTTATGTATGCACCCAGGGCCAAAGTGTACAGTTGGTGGGCATGCCCCTTTCAGCTCAATCGGAATCGGAACCGGAGTTTGTCAAATTTTACTTGCAAGATTTGATAAAGTAAAAGGGAAGCGTCGATACGCTAACAGCCGGTTTTACCCACCGGAGGGTGCATTAGATGTTTCACAAATAAAAAAGACGGGGTTTTCTTGTAATTAAAGAACAACAAACTGCAGCGAACCCATTTATTCAACTGGCGTGGTGTATTTTTGGCAAGCCAGTACTGCGCGCGGCTGCGTCGATCGAGAAATGACGGTTGTTATGATGTCAGTGAGTGGGGAAATCGTTTTGGCTTTAATCGGTTTTCATTTCATTTTAACTGATCAGCTAGGCTATTCTGTAAGATTTCACTAGCAAACTCCGGAGGAGTTAGGCAAAGGTATGCTGTATTCAGCCTAAATTTATTTATGATTACTTTAATATTAACTTATAATTGCTTAAAATAATGTTATAATAATAAGTGTGTTGAGTATTGCTTAAAATACCAATAAATTTTACCTTGTCGTAATTATTAGAAAAATGCAATCGTAAATGTTGATCAAAACCGTAACATAGAGAGGCGGACACTAGTGTCATCAGACGATCTCACCAGAGATTTCGATGCTCACTTCACTTCACGCGACGTTGTGTCAAGTTACAGAATACCAAAATTTTCGCACTGAAAGTGTCTGTCACTTCGGAGAGTGAATTCGACATGTGAATTCGAGTTCGAGATTTTTACAGAATAGCACTGCTGTCTTCAACTGGTTAGTTAAACTGACCATGAATGTCGAGCTTAATACTTTGGAGATCAAGGATGTCATTGCAATTGCAATGACATCCTTGATCAATTAGTAATGATCAATTATGTAATTGGAGAGGTTCGACCGTTCATCCTTTTTAAAATCGCATGTACACGGATTATTTTCCACGAAGTAAAACCTCGTTTCGCGCGAGCATACGTTGTTTTGAAGTCGTAATAAGAAAAAAAAAAAAGTTTTTCGGAAAATTCCTATGTGTAATGCCTTCTAAATACTTGTAAACAAAGAGGAGTGTGAGAACATCGAATGATCAGGAATCTGGGGCACCGATATGTTTTGTAATAGTTCGGTACAAGTGAAATAGTTGTAATATTTAGTATGAGTAAAATTGTAGCAATAGTATAATGCAAGTAACAGTACAAATGTTGCTTTCGGCAGTACCGCGGCAGTGCGCTGTATGTGGCTCGCTGGCGCGTTGGCAGTGTGGTGCCTGCGGTGGCGGCGCGCTGGAGGCGGGCGCGCTGTGCGCCGCATGCGCGCGTCTGGCGCACGCCACGCGGCCGCACCACAAGGTTCCACACACATTATCTCACACAGGCACCACACTCACATTATCTCACACGGGCACCACAAGGCGCCACACTCACATTATCTCACACGAGTAAGACGTGCGGCCAGTCCACAGGGTGCCACACATATTATCTCACACAGGCGCCCCAAATTGCCACACAAATTAACTCACACAGGCACCACAAGGTGCCACACTCTCACACAGACACGACAAGGCGCCACACTCACATTGCCACATTCTAATATTTTCACACGAGTAAAACGTGCGGCGGCGCGGTGTGTGCCGCGTGCGCGTCTGGCGCACGCCACGCGGCCGCACCGCAAGGTCCCAAAGCAGTTTTATTAAGCTTATTTACAAAAGCAGACTAGATTTATTACAATTACCATAATCATACCAGCATAAAAGACATTAAAATATTGCCCTTCAACCAAGGCGCTGGAGCAAATTGTGATCGTGACTAATTATTCTATAGGCCACTCCACTGACCGTATCTGAAGAGTTTGTAAACATTCTTGAGTCCTGCCCTGTGCCACGCGTCTACATGGAACTGTTCGCAGTCCTCTGTATAGAGACCAGCCACTACGTAGCCTTCGTCAAAGCTGGAGTTGGACACGACGCGCCATGGTGTTTCTTTGACTCTATGGCCGATAGAAAAGGTTAGTAATGTATTTACTACAATACGAATATATATTTTGGTGTCGAAGGATTTCACAAAATGTTAAACTGCTTTTCTTTCGGTGATTAGAAATTTATTAGATTCCCAATAGAAGTTCCTTATTTTTTAATTCAGTATACTTTAGGCCTTGGGGTCTCGCTCGTAGTTTGTCTTTAAATAATGTAGATTTCTTTATAGATACTTGTTTTCAACGGCTGCGTTTTTTAAATATTTTAATCTGTATTTAGCGCTTGACATGCTTAGCTTCTTTATAGGACAAATTATTTTTGAAAGTGGAAAAGGTGAGATTTACTGCGAGCAGGATTCGAACCTGCGTCCCATCCAATCTGGGTAAGTGCTCTGGACCGCTAAGCTATTGCAGTCACCCAACGGCGACTCTAAATCTCCACTTCACATTTGTTTTATTTTTAATTACATAAGTACGTAACACTCGGCACAGGTGAGCGCAACGGGTACAACATCCCCGAGATCGTGTGCATCGCGGAGCTGGGCGCGTGGCTGAGCGACGACGGGGGCCGCGCCGCGCCCGCGCCGCCGCACGCGCGCCGCCTGCTGGCCGACGCCTACATGTGCTTCTACCGCAGCCCCGACGTCGCCATGTACCGCTAGAGCACGTGCGCAATCTGCGCAACCTGACTCTGTTTGACGTGCACGCCGTCAATAAAAAGATCATCCGCGAACATCTGTCAAACGTACGCGGTGATATATGATACCTTCACGGGAATTCGCAAACGTTCCTACACATAAGCCACGTAAAGCCGTCTGACGTTATCGCAACGTGTTCTTTGAAGAAGTTTCGTATGTATTAAATTTACCGGTCCCAAGATGTTTCGATACGGCAAGAATAGGGAACACTTGCCTTATTCGACCCCTATAGGGCTGAGCTGATAATTCGGAACAGAAAAAAAAATGGGGTAATGTTATTTGTATAAATAAACCAACAATAGTAGTAATTTAAATTTAAAGGATAAAAACTTCGTGAAGTGTTTGGGTTTTAGTGAATAAAACTACTACTTCGGTCATCCTAAATGTGTCAATATTCATTTTATAACGAGCATACTAAGTAAAATAATAAGTCATAAACATACGGTAAGAGGTAAGTACGGACCATACATAATATTGTTATGATGATTGCACTAATCACTTTATTCGTATTGGTAACATTTTTCTTAGTGTTACAATAGTTCAAAACCATCCTTGGAAAGTATATACACAGCAATTTTAAATATATTTTACTCTTACGAAAAGTTTATTTTATCTAATTCCTGGCTATGGTCACAAATGTGTTGTGGTGTAACATAATTAACAGTAATTTACAATAGCACGACGATCGTGAATCCAGAAGAAGCATTCAGAATACTGCAGCATGTCTTCTTTTCTGTGATAGATCGTAATATTATTTTGCTATAGATAGATGAGATGCATATCCGATCGAATCACTGATTTGGTAGGTATCAGTTTTGTTGTGTATTTAGATTTTTCTGACTTTCATGTCATGCAATTTTTATCTACTGGTGTTTTCGACATCACTCTTGTCTGTAGTGCGTCCGTTTTATCTCCACTACGAATAATTCGGCCACTCATATTTTAGTGTCGTACACCTAGAACCCACCATACCCCGGCATTATTTTTGTGGTTGTTATTTCTTTACATTTTTCTTATCGTACCAAAAGCTGACTTGGCGTCTGGCAAAATTTTTAGTGATGCCAGCCGGTCTCCGGACACTTCTCATAATATGACTGTGAAGCGTTGCATTCTTTGCTAGGTCGTCGGTTCATTCATTTTCATTTCCTTTCCACCCCGTGTGTGCTAATACAGTGTAGCCAGCTTTTTCCCTTTGGAGACTTACTCGGTATTTTTTGTGTGGGCTGCTGGGGGTAAAGGGAAAAGATATTAGACACTGCATAGAGTGCTGCCCGAGTCTCTGAGCATCGCTATTTGCTGACTTTCGCTATACACCACACTTTTGGCTACTCAGCATAATGCCAGCAGTACGGCCTGGTAGACTGTAATAATGTGAACTATAATAATGTATGTAAATGCATCCGATAGGTTGCGTGGGTCGTAGACATCTAAAATAAATGTGAAATGGAGTTGGGTGCCGCGTTAGGTGACTGCGATAGCTTAGCGGTCCAAAGCACCCGGATCGGATGGAACGCAGGTTCGAATCCCACTCGCAGTATAACTATCTTTTCCTCTTAGACTAAAAATTTGTTTTTTTAAGTAGCTGAGCATGTCAAGTGCTAAAATATAGATCACAACATCTTAGATGTCTTTTTCTCATCACCCCCAAGTTTTAGTGTTAAAAGAAATAGGGCAATACTGTAGTCAATAATCTTCAATACACATATTGTTTTTCATGTATAGGTATTATCTCAATGTGGCTGTTCTAGACCACGTGCCGTGCCGTGACGGCAGAACGCCCAACATATCAGGCAAGTCATTTTGATCTTAAAAATTGCAACAATTCCTAATGCGCTAGGGCGGGCACATGTAAGCAACCACTGAAGCAATGTAACATAGTTCCAGTGGCCCGCCAATGAAGGCAGAGAGACAGCACACGGCGGGTTTATTTAGTGGGTGAGGGCCCCACACTACCCTGTTCGTTGCCCCGAGCGACGGGGTGTGCGGCTAGGAACATTTTTTCCCGCCTTAACAAAAAAAAGTTACGTGAGCAAGCACATGTGATATTGCTCACGGGTAGCGATTATGTCATGCATATTGCAAAAATCTGGAAGATATAATATATGTTATTTTTCTATGTTAACTTGATGATCGTAAGTTCGAACCCAAGCTGGAGTATTTGTCTTTTGCCGTATTTTATAAACAGGGCAGGAGTTTTAGCTGTAGAACAGTTTTCTAATATTACTCACTAATCTTTTGAACTCTTTACATCCGTATCTAACTTATTCTTCAGGAAAGTAAGCTAAAGTTAAGGTTTTTATGTAACTGCAGATAGAGTTCAGACTTTAAAAAAAAAATCATCCTGTTGTTTCCATTATTGGTATTCCCATAACCGGTTTTGACTTATCTACTATTAAACCCAATCTTCTGGGAAAATTTTCGCTCTTTTTCTTGTTTTAGATTAACACGTTTTTTCCCATTTGCATATTGATAACTTTATAAAACGTAATCCATGCATGTAGTATTGGTGTTCCTAAATCGAAATATTGCTTTTTGTTTACATTCTTTGACGCAACGGCTATGTTTTTACACATTTTGAAGGCTCCTACTTTCCGAAAATGAAACTGGGTCTTCCAAACTAATTATTCTCTTTTTAATTATAATGTCTTTAGTTACTTTTCGCGTTTTACCACTTCTGTTGTATTCATAAATTAATTTTGATTAGTAACTGCTTTAAAGTAGAAGAAAAGCTTCTAGACTGTGAAGAACATTCTGGCATTTATCCAGTGAGTTGTAGAAATTCTCACTTGGATTTAACGTACAATCATAAAGTAACGAACAATCTCTATAGTGCTCCAGTAACGTCTGTGGAGACAAAGAAATATTTATGTTCGGAATTTATTTACCTTCATGCAAATTCGTTCACAAATTGTTTGAAAGTCTGGTGAGACTAAGTTATAATTTATATATAAAGCTAGTACACTTTACAAGGAATCTTGTGATATATGCAACATAGTATAAAATTATAAAAAGACTAGCCTTTGCCCGCGGCTTCGCCACAGCCAAAAGCTAGTTTTTCGGTTATATCTCAGAGTTCCGACATAGTAGCGGAATAAAATGTATACTAGTTTTTAAGTCTAATAATCAAGGCCTTTCAAATAAAAAAAGTTGCATACAAAAATTCTAAAACAAATTGTTTTGTGTTTAGACACGCCTATATAGCCTAACTCAGTCATTTTTTCTCAAATATCTTGAATGTACAGACACAGCTCTGTTACAGCTACAGCTTTATAATAGTGAGATTACAGTTTTTAAAAATCTATATTTAAAAAAATAAAAACTCGCAAATACGGAGTGCACGCCTCCCGGAATTTGCGTTTTTCTGTTGGATGCCTTAATGGTTAAATATATCAATCTCGTCATTCTATTAATTAAAAGTAATTACATAATAGTTGCTATAATCAATTTATTTTTATGACTCGGTTTTCGAAGAAATGGTGATCTTCGAAAACCGAATTCTTTTTGTAATACGTGTGAAGACGATGGTTCTTTTAATACGAATAAGGTTTACGAGTAGGTTCCTACTATTTATTATATTTATCTTATCTTCGCAACCCCAATAAAGATTGTAATGTAACTTGTAAATACCTATTGCTTTTAGTCCCACGGAAATCATCTTTAAAGGCATCATAGCTTCCAAGTGGCTGAACGGATATTGGTTTAGTTTTTTGTTCGAAAGATCGAGTGTTCTAGTTTTATAGCGTTGATTAATTAAGAATCTGTACAGCCATTTGAAAATATCGCCAATTTACCGCAACTGTAACCTCGTGTGTAAACTCGTGGGTGGAATCATTGGAATAGCCTCTACGAGCAGGTTATAGTTAGATAGAGACAAGAGTAGTGGAAGAATATAGGCTCTGGGTGTTTTTAAATTTGTAATTATTATATGTTCAAAATATATGTTTATTAACTTAAAACAATTGTTATCCTATAATTATTCGAAGTTGTTCTTATTTCATAAAGTCTATTATCTCCACGTGTCAATGTAAATAAACTGGAATCAACACTATAGCTCTAAATAAAGTACTCTAGTACTTTCTCTATAATGCATCTAGGGGACGTAACGATTGTCTGACTACCCACATTCGCGAATATCCAACTACACTATTCGTGAATGCGAATATATATATCGCTTTTTTAGAAATGCCAAAGTAAGCAATTTTTATATAATATCAGATGAAGTCCACGAAACTATTATTCCGGAAGTTCTTGTATTCAATTAAAGGAACCTGTTGTATGAAGATATTTTTTGTTCTTAATGATTTTTATCTATTCAAAACTACATGGATGGCCATAAAATATGAGTTTTACCACCCACGTAGATCGACGTTATACGATTAGTCATTATTTTAGATCGTAATACATTATTATAAACTACGTTCACATTTCAGTGCTATAGCGAATGCTAAGACGCGAATATTTGATACAACACTAGTATAGATGATGGGCATAACGTAATTACTGTCACAAATAAATCTTTGTAGTCTTGATTATGATGTTTACTATTTGCTAACATATCCATTAGTTGCGTAATCGCTATAGTCGAAAACATAACTAACTGTGCTATATTGCTTCCTCCGCCTTATAAATTAAAAGAAATCCGGGTACCTATTTATAGATATTGTGAAATAAACTACTTTTATATAATATCTGTCACGTTTAATGGATTTTCTAGTAAATCAAGGTTGTGAATACTTTAAAGCATTTATGATCACAGGTCCATTTTTTCACGGCAGGATTTTAGAAAATCAAGTAAAAGCGACATATAGTAAAAGTACTTTAGTTTTTGTGTAATATTCGAGCAAACATAAAAAGCAAAATATTCAAAAGCAGTTTAGAGTACTTCATCACAGGATATTTCGACTCATATTTTCGTGTAAGCAAGAACCAGATAAGCTGTTTTATCTTTTATATATATATTTTTTAATGATATACCATCCTTAGTCCACGAATACTTCTTGTTATTTAATAATAAAATATGATGTACCATTGGTCCTTTTCTTGGTCTCAGTCATTCATTAGTCTATAAACGATTAATTAATTAGAATTAGAACTGACTCCCAAAGATGGCCAGTATTTAATTTGAACCGGGCACGATATCTGCTGCTCATAGATCTTCATGTTTATCTTGTTTTTGAGATTCACAATCGCATTCAAAATTCGGTTGTGGTACATGCGTCATTTCACTGTCTATTATTACATCACTGTTTATCCTTTTGCTCCATTCCTATGGAGGAAATATATAGGGTATGGAAATTAATTAAGAAATGTAGGTTAACACATGGTATTAACTAATCTAGTCAAAATTAATATAAAAAAGATCACTACAAACTATCGGCATTTTGGAAATCACTTTCAATTGGTGTTCCAAATGGTTTCCATCGCAGTATTCTGCGTGAAATTAATCTCCCCCTCTATTAATGACTTATCTCGCCACCTTTTGTGCACTGTGGCGTGTGTTTGAAAAGATCCGTTAAAACAACAATAACGCCAATATTAAACAATTATAGGCTCTTCGGTTGGCATCGAAGTTCTGGGATAATGTTAGGGAAGTTCTGGATTTGGCAGAACCCAGTGAACGAGTGATTATATGCGGAGACTTGAATGGATAGGTAGGGACCAGGCGTCCAGACTACGAGGATGTGCTTGGTTCATTTGGTGATAAGAGAGTTAATGATGCAGGCTTATTGCGGATGTAGGTACCTATGTTTGTAGAGAAACCTTATTGTGTCACACATTTTTTCAACATAAGGACATCCATATGTTTACATGGAGAAGGAATGAAAAGTGAAGTATGTTATATTTCTTTCTGGTGTCCGTGTGGTGACGGATTAAGAATACGATATGTCACCACCCCTTACTTGCCCGTAGGTGTCGTAAAAACCGACTAACGGCCGAATACTGAAACGTCACTCAAATATTTAACAGCTACATTTAATATCTTATAAATTACATTTTATGGTATACACACATCATGAAAACCTTGGCAGGTTTGTGTTTGATGTGTCATTCCTCTTATAATTACACTACATCTAAAAGCTTAACTAAATAATACATAATATGGACAGTATGAAGATAACACTCGTAATGTAGGTAGTTAAACAATAAAACTGACTGATGTTCGCGCAAGCATAATCTTGGAACTTGCGGGTATTTTGTGACTATCGGCTACAGGTTGCATAAGGATATTTTTTTTTAGTTTAGTTTTTATGTTGTTAGTTGTCAGTTCCATCCATCCATCCATCCAGATATCCATCAGCCTTTCATCGTCCACTGCTGGACATAGGTCTCCCCAAGAGAACGCCACAGCGAACGGTCCTGTGCCGCCTGCATCCAACGACTGCCTGCGACTTTGACCAGGTCATCGGTCCACCTGGTGGGAGGCCGTCCTACACTGCGCCGTCCGTTACGCGGTCGCCACTCGAGAACCTTTCTTGATGGTCTTTCATGTGGCCTGCCCATTGCCACTTCAGCATGCTGACCCGGCGGGCTATGTCGGTCACTCCCGTTCTCCTACGGATTTCCGTATTACGGATCTTATCACGTAGAGAGATCCCAAGCATAGCCCGCTCCATAGCACGCTGAGCGACTTTAAGCCTTGACATAAGGCCAACATTCAGAGACCACGCCTCTATGCCGTAAGTCATCACTGGTAACACACACTGGTCGTAGACCTTCGTCTTCAGACACTGTGGAATATTGGACAAGAAGATCTCCCTCAGCTTCCCGAACGCTGCCCAGCCGAGCTGGATTCGTCGATCGACCTCTTTCTCGAAGTTGTGTCTACCTAACTGGACAGTTTGTCCCAGGTATACATAGTTGTCGATAACTTCGAGAAGCGCGCTCCCGACCAGAAGTTGTCAGTTGGCTCTTTAATTTTAATGGAATATTATTAATTAACCTAGGTACAATAAAATCCGTTGTTCTCTCTCTCCGTAGAAATTTACTGCACTGACTGTTTGTAATTTTTTGTTTATTATATTTCGTGTTGTTATTTTGTGTGTTATGTAATTAGTATGGTATTTAAAGTAATTTTCTTAAAGTAAGTATAATTCTGTTAAATGTATTATATCCAACACTTTACATTCGCTGAATAGTTTATGATAATTGTTCTTATATTTGTTTTTTGTTTTTTTAGGAACTATTTATATATATTTTTAGCATTTGACATGCTTAGCACTATACATTAAACACAAAGTGAAAAATGTGAAATCGAAAATAACAGTCAGGAGCAGGATTTGAACCTGCATCTCCTGGATACCGTCCAGATGCTTTACCAATTCAGCCATCCTGACAATTACTCCTGACTGCTAATCCCGATAACACATTCATACTTAACGTCTTTGGGTGACGCCTGCACCATCTGTCGGAAGTATTTTCATACATTATACCGACCAGGTAAACTTAATTTTACAATTAAGATTTTACCTAATAATGACGCAAACCCTATAAATATTTATATATATTTTTAGCATTTGACATGCTTAGCACTATACATTAAACACAAAGTGAAAAATGTGAAATCGAAAATAACTAATTTTTAGGAACTATTTAAGTAGCTCCTAAACCCGAAATTCGCATTCTCAAAAGTCAAATTTAAGCATGTTAAAATATAAGTCCATCTTAGCGCAAGCACAACTTAAACAGTGAAAAATACGTATACTGAAACGTTACTCAACGCCATTTTGCTGTCAAGTGAACTGTCAAATCGTTCTAAGTAGCCCTTAAATCTAAGTGTGGTCGCGACGTGTCTTAAATCTATTGCATACTATTATTAAAATATTAAAAAATGTCGACTGGTTAATAAGATATACAACGCGAAAGTGGAAGGATGTAGGCATAGGGGGCGACGGAGACTAACCTACCTAGACCAAGTCAGTCATGTTTTGAAGGAAGGTGGAGTCAGGAGTTTTCGAAACCGGCAAGAATGTATGAAGAGAATTATGAATGTTGAGGAAGCGAGACATGTATGCAAGAATAGAGCTTCTTGGCACTCAGAGAGAACACTCTCTGCCTACCCCGCAAGGGAGATGGCGTGATGATAAGTAAAGATATGTTGGTCTATCTATGGGACTAAATTTTATGTAAAATATTTTGCAAGTTATTTACTGTAAACTTTATATCGGTACAAAAAAGAAAAAATGATCCAATCAATACTTACCCAAAATAATACAGCATGATAACAAAAAATATGTTGCGGTAGTAAATGATTGTTTGCATAATTTCTTGCATTATTAGTCATTTCTTTTGCCTTTTCATCATTTTCTCGTGCCCATTTGATACGATCTACTAGATCCGATAAATCTCGCTTAAATGGTACATAATGTACCCAAGGATGCAGTTGACTATAAAAGTGTTCATAATAAGGGGAGTCTTGTTTGAGAACCATACCGCCACCTGCTAATAGGTAAGGCATCCGATATGCTGCAACTGTCCCATCTATGTTGATTTGGTACTTAAACTGAAATAATAAAAAGTAATCATGAGTATGTTTGTTTATATTTTCAGGTTCAGACACACCACAAGAAATCATTTAAACCAAAATTTTATGTAATTGCTAGCCAGACATATTTCATAAGTATTTCCAAAATAGAATCATATATAATGAACGATTTGATCATATTTTACATTCAACAGGCTTTATATGCAAAATAATACAATATAACAGGGCTATCATTATATAACCCTTATTATTAAATAAGTAAATTGATTATCAGCATATATGTCTAGCGCAGAACAGATTTAGTGATGACTCTAGGCCAGTGCTTCCACTAGAAAATAATAGTTCTATAGAAATTACTAGATTCTACCCGCAACTCCGTCCGCGTGGACATCAGAATATAAATATGTATATCATTTTAGGGCACATTAATTATCTCTTTAAAAAAATAACTATCCCACGAGTTATAAAAAGTTATAAAATCTGTATACTTAATTTAGAAGCAAAATACTTCTATCTTGTACCCAACCAAACTGTGCTATCAATAAAATAAAGTTTTCCCACACACATGCCATCAGTTAGTGAATAAATACCTAATAAGTTAGATTGCATTTTGTAAATTACTTACATCAAAAAATTTAAAGAATGATATGTGAGGTTCTTTAGGTCCATAAACAGACTCTTTGTCTCTGAAGAAGAAAAAATTTGTAAGAGATCCATTTATCAAATCTGGATTGGCCCTTGCAAGATCGATCAGTTTTAGCCGCTCAGCACGCGAGTCGCGGCCACGCCATATTGTGCGTGGATGACGCTGGTTCCATGGAACTTCTGCCCCACTCTGCACTGATAATGTGTCCAGAGTCACTCTGTAATTTGACATTACAATTTCAATCTTAGATGCAAAACCCACCAAAAGTAAATCTAGGACTACTTGGGATTCTCAGGTAGGTAGGTACTGTCCACTCACCTCCCCATATTTTCTAGTGCTGATTCAGTCAAGTCATATGTTGGCATCACAATATCATAATTATCAATATTGCCACACCAAGAAAATATGGGCACCAGCTCATCATTTTTATGTACAAGAGGCCAGTCACCAAGATTTATGACTAATTCCATATCAGGCAACTTAACTTTTCTTGCTAGAGATAGTAAAATATTATCAGAAAACATATTAAATCCAACATGTTTGCCATAACAAATTCTGTATATTTTGTTTTCTTTAATGGCATAATGACAGAAACTGGTACTTTCTGGTTGGTGATATGTGTTTACAATCTTCTTTATTTCTTGTTTCATGTCTAGCCCATGGAATGGCTTTAGGTCGTTTGTAATTTGATCATAGGTATTTTCACAGCCATAATTATTTAGCCACTTTTTTATGTCTTTTTTGGGACAATTACATTGATCTGGATAAATAGGTCCTGTGATAAAACACAAAAATTATAATGTACATTTATGGTAATTTAAAATATATATAATATATAATTGATTTAGTTTTAGGAAGTGGTTGGATGAAACAGAAATGAAGATATACTAAAATGGTTGCTGGTAGGTATGTATTTAGTCATAGAGTTTTATGTTACAGCTGACTGAATGGCAAAAAGATTCAGCATTTTGCTAATATAAAAAATTGTCTTTCAATTTATACCAATGAACTCCCATAAGAATGTGTTATTTTAACTTTTTTTACATTATACTAAATTACTTTACAGATTTTAGGTTTTATAAACATAATCCATTTATCAAATACCATAATTGAGACAATTAGATAAAATCTCCATTTTTTTTTGTGTAGTAGATTATGCTCTTGTTGATAATGATTTTTTAAGGCAGGAAAATATGTCTGACCCCACACGCCTTCGGGGCAACAAACAGGGTAGTGAATAAACCCGCCGTGTCGTCTACTCTTTCGGGTACCCTCTACTGAGCGACGCATAAGCACATAGAGCGTCGCACCATTGAAGATCCTCGGTCCGACCGCCCACAGCCGAAGCTAGGGCGGTTTGGGTCAGCGGAAGAATCCTCCTCCTTGGCCCTCTCCGTCGCTTACTTTTGCGAGATGACCTCTCGCAGAAGGCAGCGACCACGGCCCAAAACCTGTCGCTGCTGAGCATCACTTTGACGACGCTCGGTAGCGGACGTACCGTCGCCCCGCCCATTGCTCCAGTAGCGCCTGGAGCATCCCCAACGGTCCAGAGACTGACCCCCGGGGCGCCTCCACCTGCGCCCTCCAATGATGTGTTGTCCTTGTTTTTTTATTTTATACTTCCAACTCCACAGTTCACGCTAACTAACATAACAATCTACTTTTAGTACATTAAAAAACAATACTTTGTGAACAGAGTACTTGTGGCAGCTTTTTAATTTCTTATAATACTATGGGATGGAAGGAATAGTCTCAGTGGAACTGTGGATTGAATGGGATGGAATTAATAGTCTTTAGTAGAAATTAAAGAACACATACCACTGGAAATATAAGGTGAGCGTGCTACAGGCTTCCTTTTATAGTTCACATTAATAGATAATTCCAAACATGTTTCATAAAGTTTATATCGGACTATGAAAGTCCCATCCTTTCTGTCTAATTTGTTTATCCAGACTCTACAATGTTTACTCGTACTTGTGGTGCCATAGATATCAACAGTCAAGTCTTTAGCTAATTCTGGGGAATATCTGTGAACAAATGTCTGAGAAGAAATATTAACTGCTTTGTTTAGGTCTGTCTTCACAATTAATTTACATTGTTGATAGTTACAACACCCTAATACAATAAAAAAATTAAATCAATGAAGAACTAGATTATGCCCTTAGCAGAGATGCCACCAGGAGCTAGTGAAGTCATCTTCTTAATCTTATAGTGAAGAACACAGGTTATACAGGCCCAGGAGCACCACTGCTTTGTACAGTGTTTGTAAAAAGCATTAATTAGAGTAGTGCAAGTCACCAGAATGTAAATTTTAAAGAGTTCTAAAGTTTTGAGTCATACACATTTGGATTATAAAACTAGATAAAATCTTATATATTTTTTTTTACCTACAAGCCTTCACTCAGTCTATTTGTAGGCACTCACTTTCATATCCTTACTAATGTGTTATATTATACAAAAGTGAGTTTTGTTTATTAGTTCTAGACTAGTTTTATCCTGGAAAAATGAATGGTTCCCATAGGATAACTATTTTTACATAGAGAATATGATGTGTCATTTAAATATAACTATCCCACGGATACAAAACAATTACCATTTGAGAAAACGTAGACTATTGTATGTATTTTACTTTACTCTGGGCTATATGTATCTATCTAAGTAAAACGTTATCAGTATGGTGTGAAGGCTTATAGACAAACAAACTCACTTTCACATTTTTAATATTGATATCCTAAACTTTGTTAGCCGTGTGGGGCCGGCTTTAGAATTGTACCACCCCTCTCCACCCATGGGAGTCGTCTCTCCACCCATGGGAGTCGTAAGAGCCAACTGAGGGAATACGGGCGAGTGGGCAGCAGGACTCCCTCGAGTATTAACAACATCCACTGCGATCGCCAACCCGCCTGCCAAGCGTGGCGATTACGGCACTATCCCCCAACTCCTTGGGGAGGCCTATGTCCAGCAGTGGACGTCGAAAGGCTGATGGATGGATGGATGGATGGAAACTTTGTTAAGGAATATCTAAATGCATGTATAGATAATTTAAACATGAAAAGAAAACTATATACAAAATACTTACGACATATCATTATGAGCTGTAAAATTAATAAAAAAATATCTCGCTGGCATTACAATTTGCTTAGGGTTTAACCCTGGACCTGATATGGTTATATCATCTTGAGATTGTGAAAATTTACATGAAATTAATAAATAGATAGTAAATATTTTATACTTCATATTTGCAAACAAACAATTAAATTCTTGAATTAATAGCGTTATTAGACCTTAGAGAGAGTATAAAAACTATAGCGCGCGCGCCTCGCTTCGGTCCAGTTGTGCCAATTGTAGGCAAATGTGTATAGATTCTTAACTATTTATTAGTATAGTGCTAAGCATGCCAAATGCCAAAAATATATATAAAAATATCTAAATCATTCAATCTCTATATAATATTTACATTGTTCAAAAGTTTAAACACTACAATGTATAATCACTTAAATGCGAATGTATAAACAGGTTCACATTTACTATGGTATAGCGGTTTTATAGTGACGTTCCATGCGTGACGTAATTTCTGTAAATATATCGATTGTTTGCCGGGAATATACTTAAGTTAGGAAATATTAATTATATGTTCAATATTCTATTAAATAGCGAAGTGGTAAAATCAAGGACTGCAAAGACAGTTTTATCGAGTTCAATCTCCAGCCCGAGGTTTTGTACGGCATACTCCTCTGACTTTGCGAAGTAATGTGTGTATTTATTTACAAGTTATTACTGTTCGGTGAGGGATGAGGATGAGGAGACCTGCACGCCTGAGATTTACTCCACGGCTACGTGCGTGTGAAGTCTGCTTACCCGCACTGGGCCAGAATGGTGAAATACGGCCTAAATCGCTCTCAATCTGAGTAAATAGGGTTGGAAGAATAAATTTGTCGGTTTGCTATGATAGGTATTTCATACTTACAAATAATATAAAAAAAGGTAGGTATCATTTATAAAATTATAAACCTTGGACTTTTTTCTGAATTAACAAATTCAGATCAAAGGTAGACCATTATTGACCCTTAAAGAGCGTTAATTATTATATTATATTTATATAAGTATTTTGTTATTACGTCTATATATTTTTCCACTAGTGCACGTATCAAATTAATGATATAATAGTATACATGTAACTATATTTATATTATTTAATCACCAGATTATTTATTAGACAGACAAAATATTTTTATATAAAATTACACTATTAAAAAAATATCGTATAAAATGAATTGCGGTACAACACTATCTCATCGTGAAGAAAAAAATTACGGTTGATAGCGTGCCGGGACGACCCGCCCCGCGTGTCCCGCGTACTAGAGATGTTCCAAATCGTAATAAACACAACTCGATTTAACTCGAGTTTAAATTCTCGTAACTCGAATTGAACTCGAGTTACGTGACTCGGGTTAAATGGATGAAACTGAGTAAAGAATGATTTGTTTTATTTGTACCAATTTAAGTAACTAACCTTCAAACTGTATCTAAAAAAAAAACATGCGGGGCAGTCTTTGTGGACTGCCGATAGAAGTGAAAACTAAATAACTTGTGAATTGTATCGAACAATTACTGGTCATTAACACTTCTTTATTAAACCAAAAATAATAATCTAATAGCTCGACTATACAATTCACAAGTTACTTAGTTTTCACTTCTATCAGAGCGTTCGATGACGATGACGAGAGTTCCATGATTTTTGTTCACCCAAAAAGTAATCAACGTGCCTAAAGAAGATCGGAGCATTCGGTGACTTATGACGCGAGTTCCATGATTTTTTTTCACCCAAAAAGTGCTCAGCGCGCCTAAAGCAGTTTTTATTTCAAAAATTGAAACAAATTCATAATAAACTAGACGACCCGTGCAAAATGCCGTATCAATTTGCTGACGATAAAGTTGAAGTCTAATTTAAATTATTAGTTTTTACGAAGGCAACATTTGGGTGCCTCTTTTTAATATGGTTTAACAATGTTGTCGTATTTTCAATATATTTGAATAAATGCGAACACTGTTTACACTTAACACGTCCACTAACTGACGATTCAAATACATCGCATACAAACGATTTCCTTTTAACCGGCACCACGAAGTTAACCTCAAATCAGTCAAATCTGCAACAAATCTACTTTGTGATCTGCAATACTGTCACATTTTATTGACAATGAATATATTCACAAATGATCCGCCAACTTCACGCTTCACGCCATTACGCACTACAAACAAACGATCGCGTATATTCATTCATTAATTTGCCGCGCCAAACCAATTCGAGTTAGAAGAAATCAACTCGAGTTAATTCGAGTTAAGCCTAAATCGAGTTAACTCGAGTTAATAAATCGAGTTGACACATCTATACCGCGTACCCAGTTCTGTGCGCGTACCTCTCTAAGACCCTTCTCAATTTTGCTAAAACAAGTGATTTAGTAACTAAATTCTACTTATTAATGAAAAGAAATGTTACTATTCCTTTTATTTTGCTGCCGGGAATCGTTTTTACAACCTGGCACTGTACATTTCGCCATTTTTATCAAAAAAAAGAATTGCTCCGACTTAATATGAACCGTATTGTTTTGCCACTGAAGTACTGAACTGATTGAGCGTTTCAACGACGCGCGATACTGTTCACACTTGTGCTTACGGTTCATACTCAGTAAGGCGCACTCTATAGTTTTATATACTAGACTTATAGCTAATAGACACAACTTTGCCAATTAAAACGTAGTGATTATATACTCTTTGTTGCCAATGTCGCGTAGAGACCAGTCTGATGAAACATAGAACAAGACCCGTTTGTATGGAGTTTGCGTGTCTAATAATGGCGGTTATTGCTATTGCATTCCCTCGGTGCGCTTTCTCTTTCTGACTGCTGTCTAGTGTCAACATAACATGTCTTATTTTTTTATTGCATGAGGTGGCATAGGCTTCAAGAATAAATATCGATGTATCGATATATATTATTGGTGTGAAACAGGAGGGAGGGTAAAATTGGCTGTTAGCGTGGCGACGCTTTTATTTTAGGTAGGTACTTGTCCCGTTCGAATCTTGCAAGTTAAATTTGACACACTTCCCGGTTTCCGATTGAGCTGAAATTTTACACGCATATATTATGTATATCACGTGACAATGCAATATTATGATGACATGGAACTGATCTGATGATGGAGCTGGAAGATAGACATAGGAACTCTATAATGAAACGTCGCAACCCTATCGAATTTGGACTCGTTTGATTCGTCTTGACGAGTACTTTGTCTTTAGATGGTATCCAGGGTCTGATGATGTAGCTAGAAGGTGGCCATAAGAACTCCAATATAAAACGACATGACCTCTTCGAGTTTGGGCTCGTATGATTCGTCTTAACACGTACTTTGTCTAGATGGTATCCAGGGTCTGATAATGAATCTGGAAGGTGGCTACAGTAACTCTGTAATAATTAAACGACGCATCCCCATCGAGTTTAGACTCGTTTGATGGGTCTTGATGAGTACTTTGTTTTTAGATGGTATCCAGGGTCTGATGATGGAGCTGAAAGGTGGCCATGAGAACTCTGTAATTAAATGGTGCAACTTCATCGAATTAGGACTCGTTTGAATTGTCTTGACTAGTACTCCAGTCCTAGATGAAATCCTGGCTGTCATGATGGAGCTGGAAGGTGGACATAGAACTCTGTTAGAAATACCCCATCGAGTTTGGGCTCGTATGATTCGTCTTGACCAGTACTTTGTCTCTATTTGGTATCCAAGGTCTGATGATGGAACTGGAAGGTGGCAACAGTAATTCTGTAGTGAAACGAACGTCTTGACGAGTACTTCGGTCCTAGATGATATCCAGGGCCTGACGATAATGATTTATGTGTACGATGTTTTCACATCTGGTAGACGTCCCGCGACGTCTAGTTTTTTATATTAGTTGTTTTTTTCCAATATATTGATATTTTATTATTTAGTTTTATCGGTGTATCGACATAAAATTTTGAGTATCGAAAACGTATCAAATTTGGTATATTTCTAATTAGACCCCAAATATTTTTAACGAAAAGGTAAAAGACCTTATTGCTAATAATTAACTCGCTAAATGTTTAAGTAACATATTCACGGACTTGACATTACTAGCACTTTTCATATATAATCTAAATTTAATAATATTATTAAACCTAAAATATGTTTTATGAAATGTTAACGAAATGAACTTAGTTATATTTAAGTAGGGCAATATAAAACTATATAAATTAAAATGAGTTCGTTTCAGAACACAAAGTGCGAAAGTGATTTATTTCAGTTTACGAAAGTCATTCCACATGTCCTACAACCTACAACAAATATTTAAATAATATTTTATAATAAATTAAATGAAGTTCATTTTGCATATTAAAATAATTGACCGTCACTGGAAACTTTCAATTGAGAGAGCATATCCTTTTCCGTCGATTTCTTACCAGTTTTTTCAGTACTTGTATTGAATAATTGCCAGCCCAGTGGCGCCACCTGGCAGGTTGGGCGCCATTTTGTTTTCTTAAAAATGACGCTAGCAAAATTAACTCATTAGCGTTTCGTTTTCCGTCGAAGCACCTTGTGCTTAGGTGCTGTACTTTACAAAGATCACATCTTATCTTAAAATAATAAGTTGTAATACTTATTTGTGGTGAGTGCTTTCAAAGTGTTTAGAATTGTACACATACATGTAGGTACGATTTATTTATTTTTTAATGGCTTTGATCGTTCGATTAATTGTCCAAATATAAACTAATTATAATACCAGATTTAAAGTACTTTTAATTATTTTACAATAGCCTTTCATAATATTTTAGTAACATAAAAACTGTAATTTATTTACAGTAATGAATGATAATAATGAAATGGATTCTGTTCCACAAGCTGTAGCTGGTCCTAGCGGACTCGCTCGTAAACGTAATCGTAGCAGTTCTACTAGCAGCTGCTCTTCATCGAGCAGCAGCAGTTCTTTGAGTTCTACTGAGGACAAAGGCAAAAAACAGCGCCATAGTCATCGTTCGCGCCGTAGAATATGCGCCGACGTTCTAAAAAGATGATGGAGAAATTGTTTGAAGAAATGGGTGAGCAACTCAACCAAGCATATTATATATCAAAAGGTTAACAATGTTCCCCACGATAATACATCATACCTTTCTGATGTTAGTGGAGAACTATATGAGCATCATGACATAGCCACCGAACAAGTCTCGCATGAGAATCAAACTCCTTGTTTATTCGATTCACATGTTCTCAATTTTGACATAGAGACCAAGTTAAAGGAAACATTGATTCCAAGAACGTCCGATAACCATTTAAAGATGCTGATTGATGCACAGCGCTTAGGCAGTACATACTGGTAAGAGGTTAGATATACTAATACGCAGAAGTTATAGTTACAATCATACTCCAGGGTTCATAGACCTTGAAGCAAATGATGAGGTAAAATCATATGAAACCTTACGTCACCTGGCACTTTCTGAAAAAGCATATGCAGCTTTAACTTACTGTATTTTAAAACAAAAGGAAGCCTTACAAGATAGTGTACGTAATTTACTAGCTTGGGCTAATAATACTTCTACTATTGATATTGAAACCTTAAACAATAAAGTTGAAGGCTTATTCTTAAAAGGCAATCTGCACAAAATCTCTTCAGATCTTTTGCAAATAGTCTGCGGCCATCGAGCCGAAACTATTGAAATGCGTAGAGAAGCAATCACTAGCCAAATTCGAGACCCATTAGTTAAAGCAACTTTAAATAAGATACCGCCATTATCACACCATATTTTTAATCAAGAATGTTTTACGGCAGCCCTAGAAAAAGCCAGGGGGTCCGAAAAGCCTTTTGGCCAGTAAAACCGGAAATTAAAAAAACCATGCAATAGCCGCCTCTCGCGGGGGCAAGGCTTTCATAACCAAGTAGTTCCATCGCGTGGAACTCGTTCCTTACGCGAACCAAATGCATACCATTTCTGCAATAACCCATACTCGCGGGGTGGACACCAATGTGACAATTACGAAGGTCATTCGTCAGTCAAACGATATGACCAAAACTCTAATGGGAGAGCATCCCATCATAATAGAGGCTCGCGGCCTTGCACATCGAGTTACGGCGGAGGTTCCAATACACAAAACTAATTAATTCATTTATATATTACTTGTGTGCGGATAATTAGCATGCATTAGTTCCGTTGTTACGCGGGTTAAAATTAAAAGTACCTAATATCTAAAGGTCCTTGTTTTCAATTACAATGATACAATTAAAATAATTGTATTCCATTATTAAGGAAAGTATCTATAACAATTTAATGATATAACTATAATCAAAACCGTAGCTCTAAATAAAATCTTATATATATTAAGTCTTTATTTTATTACTATCATCACATTAGCGTTGTGCACCTAATTGATTAGTGGCACCACCAGGCGATAACAAACAGATCTCAATTGAAAGTTTCCAGTGACGGTCAATTATTTTAATAGCAGCGTTTTACCTGAAATAAAACGCATATTAAAATACTTACCTCACTGGAAACTTTACTTTAACTTCTGCCTGGTGTAATTTAATTTTGCTAGCGTCATTTTAAAGAAAAAAAATGGCGCACAACCTGCCAGGTGGTGCCACTGGGCCGGAATTATTCAATACAAAAACCTGAAAAAACTGGTAAGAAATCGGCGGAAAAGGATATGCTCTCTCAATTGAAAGTTTCCAGTGAGGTAAGTATTTTAATATGCGTTTTATTTCAGGTAAAACGCTGCTAATAACAAATTTATAAACAATGATCTAATTCAGACATACATAAGAGCAAAATAAAGTTTAATACAAATATTTTGCACTTTTTTATAACTGCGCTCTTGAAACCTAGCATCCACCACAAATAATTTGTGATTTAATTTGATACTGGTTTTTCATGTAGTGGATAAGAAGCCATCGATTCCTGTCCTCAAAATGAAGTGGTGAGACTTAGTAGCATAGTATTAAATATTCATTAATATAACTGTCTCCTCACTTAATTGAAAAAAAAAATTTAAAAGAAATCTATATAAGAATTTAAAGTAGATATTTTAATTATGTTTGTGTTTCTAAACAAATATTAGGTGGAATAAAATCAATAAATCAACGTTTGTAAAATCGTATAACTATGGATAGATGAAACCGTTGAAACAACATATCATCCTTGGACGTCTACCATCTAAGTCCACCCGTGATCATGAACGTTCAGCGTTTGAAACTAACTGTTCGTTGCGAACTAACTGTTCAGTTATTCGAAACGTCGGGATAGTAGAAAATCAAGTAAACACGATAGATTCCGTAAACGTAGTTTTATTTCAAAAACAATATTTTTGTTAATTATTGACTGAAATAAAACTTTGAAATATGAATTATTTTTTTAAATATTGATATACATCGATACCTTCTGTTTCTTTTCAAAATCCTCAGATAAAGTTTAAATTACAAGTCTTTAAATAAATATTACGTTTAAATACCTAGTTTTTATACTGACTAACGTAGACAGAGTATATAACTCAGTAAACTCAATGGGGATGTTTACTGCCATGATTTCACGACAGATGGCGTATTGTCGACATGGTCATTGAAAACTGTGGTTGCCATACAATTTGTAACCTGTAATTTGGTAAAATTTAATTTTCTCGCAATCAATTCTCATGCAAACAAAACACAACACTTTACACATTTGACAGAGGACATCTAGCTGATAGCGCCATCTGCGCTAAGATTTCCCATGGATCCCCATTTCAGCATTGTAAAAGAGGCCCTAATACATTGCTCAGCTTATTTTTTATACAGAATTAACGTAAAATAAAATATTTTTAAAAAGTTGATTTTATTTTGTTTAAGTTCGCAATTAAGGTGGTCCTAATACAATGTTATATTGTATTAGGATTTGCCGTGTGGGGCCGGCTTTAGAATTGTATCACCACTCTCCACCCATGGGAGTCATAAGAGCCGACTGAGGGAATATCGGGGGAGTGGGCAGCAGCACTCCCTCGAGTATTAACAACATCAACTGCGATCGCCAACCCGCCTGCCAAGCGTGGTGATTACGGCAATATCTTGGGGAGGCCTATGTTCAGCAGTGAACATCGAAAGGCTAATGGATGGATGGATTGTATTAGGAACATCTCTAATAAACAACGTTATGTAATGTGGAGTTTAATCACCACTATAAAGATTTAAAATAATATTTTGTGGGTCGCTAAAAAGATTTAAAATAATATTTTGTGGGTCGCTAAAAAGATTTAAAATAATATTTTATGGGTCGCTAAAAAAGTGGTAGGTATTAGCTCTGTTAGGTTGGCATTTGTAACGTAATGACATAATTATTATGTTCCTTGCTAATGTTGGTAATAGAATGCCATGCAATTTAATAGAAATAAATTGTTCGGAGTCCCGACTCTTAAAGTAGTGTCTTACATTCTCTTTGGTAGAGACCACAGAACATTTTTACTTTACGAGAAGAATGACGGTTTCATACATTTTTTTGAGGACATTTTTTCTTACCGTCCTGCGCCATTTGGGTCGAAACCCCAGAACTAATTAGAACCGCGAGGGCGAAACACACGCAATTAAAATTGTATAACTATACTTTGTTTTAATATTTCATATTTATTCAAAAAAGTTGGCGTAACTTGAAACAATCGACGTCGTTAGTTTCCAAGTGTAAAACCGCATCCGCTGGTGCGGCAGTGGTAACAAAAGTTACCACGCCATCTGTACCCGTAGACTGGCTAAAGGCAACAAAAGTTACCATGCATCATTTCTTCGCACGGTTCAAATATATTTTTTGTTTCTGTTTACGTAGTCGATTATTACCATAGAGAAAGAACACTATCTCCATAATATATAGCGTAAGCTCAGTATAACACATCGCGAATACTACATAGTGCCAACATTCGAAAGAAAATAAATGAAATATAATATTACCCTGTAGCTGTAGCACGAGCTCACTTTTTCCGCCGGTACACGACGCGAGTGGTCGTATCCAAAAATAAATTAACATTAACTCTAATGGACGCAGTTTCATAGTAAATGTATAGCAAGCGAATTTCTGCGATTCGATTCGGTGCGCCTGATGGACGCGGGCCTTGAGGCGAATTTCTACGATGACGCGTTTCAAAGACAATTCAGCGCCTAGTAGACAATTCAGCGTCTACTATTTATGCTATGGACTCTATGGTCGACGCGGCCAAGTAAAACTGAGAGCTCAATGGTAAAACTACTACCCTCCCTATATAAACGTAGTGATTATAAATATAATACTCTATGCGGCCAAGCGGATACGAGTAGGTGTATTATTTTATATATTATCCCAAAGGGTTAGATGACAAAATATATTAATATTTTTCTTATCTTAAAAAACAGGGTTTTAAAACTGACAAAAATATATTTATTTATTTTATATAAATATTCAGGACCGCATCTTACATAAGGCGCGCATTGTCCCACCCCTCTCCACCCATGGGAGTCGTAAAAGCCGACTGAGGGAAAACCGGTGAAGTGGACAGCAGCACTCCTTCGAGTATCAACATCCACTGCGATCGCCAAACCGCCTGCCAAGCGTGATGATAAGTGATTAATACTCGAGGAAGTGCTGCTACTCACTCCTCGGTTACTCCAACTTCCTTTAATACGTGACTGATTTGGTCTAGATAGGTGAGTCTCGGTCTCCCCTGTACCTACATCCTTCCAAGCGGAAAAATCCTGCTCCCTGGCCCTCTCCGCCGCTTCCTTCCACGAGATAACCTCCTCGCAGAAGGCAGCGACCGCAGCCCAATTCCTGTTGCTGCCAAGCATCGCTCTGACGACGCTCGGCAGCGAGAGGTTTTGTCCGTGTGGTGACGGATTAAGAATACAAGTGTCACCACCCCATTCTTTCCCACGGATGTCGTATGAGGCGACTAAGGGAAGTAAGCAATTATCATCCGTTGCATGACTGGTGGTAGGGCTGGGTACCAAGTGGGAGTACTCACTTGGTATCCAGCCCAAGCGGGTTGGTACCACCATCTCCCGTGTGACCGACCATGAAGCACATCGTTGTTTTGGCTGTAGCAGAAGATAGCCGTTTATATTTCATTTCATCTGTGAAATGAATTGGTGAGCAGCGGCTTGACAATACTCTCGGTATAGTCGAGTCTATGGGCGACGGTTACCATTTACCATCAGATGGAACGTGGCTCGTCTGCAACTAAATGCAATAAAAAACAATTTGAAAAAAAAAAAAAGTCCCCCCCCACTGCAGCCGCGCAGCCGCAATGGTGACAGCCCTGTGTCGCTTCCCTCCTTGCGACTATGTGCAGATATCTGCCGAAGTAATCGTGCCTCGACAGCACCCGCACCAGTCGGAAGGTAAGGACTCCATGCCATCGCTCTGCCCACTCTTCCAGCACCGGCTGGAGTGCCCCTACGGTCTGAAGACCGGCCCAGGGCGCTTACAGCCGCAGCCTTCAGCTGGCCATGCCAGCCCGGCGGGTGTTGCCATGGCAGGCCACCACCCTGGGTGGGGGACCACCCCCCTCCCACTCTTGCGACGCCCGCCGATACACCTCGGCGAGCACCTTCACCTTCAGGTCCCACGTAGGGGTTCCGGCCAACGTGTTAACATTTAACCTGGAAAGTAAAATCCACAATTAAAATATAAAGTAGGTAATCCTCTAAACTCTCAAAGAAAATATCCAAGGTGCCTACTGTTCCCAGTGCACACCAAATGGGGCGTAATGTCAAATTTACAAAATATATATAAAACTAATAAAATATCGTTATTATCAATTTAATAAATAAAAGTACAACAAAGAAAATAACAGTATTGATGTATTTTCACAAATAGACATTTATTTAATAACCTAACTTTTTCTGAAACTATGGCCGAAATTCTTCGATTATGCCAAAACCGCTGACACGCGTATTTTTTATTTATTCTACTCAAATTCGACTCTTTGGATACGCCATGGACCTATCATACAACACGCGTTTCAATTTCTAAGGATTAAAATGGCATAGAAAAACACATCTAGATTTATCACAACTTTTCAACGGAGAAAGTTTTATTCTTTACGGTGACAGTCTCAGAATACAACCAATGTCACCACCGCATTCTTTCGGGAACATGGCGCCAGTTTTAACGGGTGTCGTACGAGGTGACTAAGGGAAGTAAGCAATTATCATCCATTGCATGACTGGTGGTAGGGCTGGCTACCAAGTGGGAGTACTCACTTGCTATCGCATCTGAGTGGGTTGGAACAAGCATCTCCCGTGTGACCGGCCATAAAGCACATCGGTGTGTTTTGGTTGTAGCAGGAGATAGCTGTTAATTCTTTTATTACATATCCATGAAATAAAATGGTGAGCAGCCGCGTTGAGTCCATGAGCGACGGTTACTAAGTATTTACAATCAGGTGGGCCGTGGCTCGTCTACCATCATACGCAATAAAAAATAAAAAGTGGTTCGTTCTTGCGTTATACACAACTCTGATGAAAAGAAGTGTTTTAATTTGAAATACTTTCAATATATAAAACTTAGTGCTCCTCAGCTCTTCAAACTATCATTCATCCATCCACCAGCCTTTCTACGTCCACTGCTGGACACAGGCCTCCCCAAATTGGGGGTATAGTGCCGTAATCGCCACGCTTGCCAGGCAGGTTGGCGATCGCAGTGGATGTTGTTAATACTCGAGGGAGTGCTGCTGCCCACTCCCCCGATATTCCCTCAGTCGGCTCCTACGACTCCCATGGGTGGAGAGGGGTGGATCAATTCTAAAGCCAGCTTCACACGGCCTACTATACTTGGTCGTAAAAACTACCCCAATTTATGATTTTACATCATCATCATTTGATTATCAACACAACCCTAGTTTGATATAATTTTATATGAACAAAAAAATAAACAATATAAGCTTAGCGTCGATTACAGCAGAAACGCGCCGAATCGAATCGAAACGCATTTTTCATATAAACTCCGCGTGCATCAGGCGCGCCGAGCCGAGCCGAATCGAGTCGCAGAAATTCGCTTCCTATATATTTACTATGAAACTGCGTCCATTAGCGACGCGCCGAAGCGCGCCGAGTGCATCGTACTGGCACTGGCTCTTGAGGCGAATTTCTTCGCCGATGCGTTTCGCAGGGTGAGGATGCAGGAAGTGCCAAAAAGTATTCATATGTCGGTGGTTTTATAAAAAAAAGTTCTTTATGCAATTATATTGTTTATTTTTTTTGTTCATATAAAATTATATCAAACTAGGATTACGTTGATAATCAAATGATGATGATGTAAAATCATGAATTGGGGTAATTTTTACGACCAAGTATAATAGTTCGAAGAGCTGAGGAGCACTAAGTTTTATATATTGAAAGTATTTCAAATTAAAACACTTCTTTTCATCAGAGTTGTCTATAACGCAAGAACGAACCACTTTTTATTTTTTATTGCGTATGATGGTAGACGAGCCACGGCCCACCTGATGGTAAATACTTAGTAACCGTCGCTCATGGACTCAACGCGGCTGCTCACCATTTTATTTCATGGATATGTAATAAAAGAATTAACAGCTATCTCCTGCTACAACCAAAACACACCGATGTGCTTTATGGCCGGTCACACGGGAGATGCTGGTTCCAACCCACTCAGATGCGATAGCAAGTGAGTATTCCCACTTGGTAGCCAGCCCTACCACCAGTTATGCAATGGATGATAATTGCTTACTTCCCTTAGTCACCTCGTACGACGCCCGTTAAAACTGGCCCCATGTTCCCGAAAGAATGCGGTGGTGACATTGGTTGTATTCTGAGTCCGTCACCATAAGGACTAAAACTTTCTCCGTTGAAAAGTTGTGATAAATGAAAAATTTATCTAGATGTGTTTTTCTATGCCATTTTAATCCTTAGAAATAGAAACGCGTGTTGTATGATAGGTCCATGGCGTATCCAAAGAGTAGAATTTGAGTAGAATAAATAAAAAAAGACGCGTGTCAGCAGTTTTGGCTTAATCGAAGAATTTCGGCCATAGAGTTCTTTTTTGTGAAAATACATCAATACCGTTATTTTCTTTGTTGTACTTTTATTTATTAAATTGATAATAACGATATTTTATTAGTTTTATACATATTTTGTAAATTTGACATTACGCCCCATTTGGTGTGCACTGGGAACGTAGACACCTTGGATCTTTGAGAGTTTAGAGGATTACTTACTTTATATTTTAATTGTGGATTTTACTTTTCAGGTTAAATGCTAACACGTTGGCCGAAACCCCTCCGTGGGACCTGAATGTGGAGGTGCTCGCCGAGGTGTATCGGCGGGCGTCGCAAGAGCGGGAGGGGGGTGGTTCCCCACCTAGGGTGGTGGCCTGCCATGGCAACACCCGCCAGGCTGCCATAGCCAGCTGGAGGGCACGGCTGGAGGCGCCCTGGGCCGGTCTTCAAACCGTAGAGGCACTCCAGCCGGTGCTGGAAGAGTGGGCAGAGCGACGGCACGGAGTCCTTACCTTCCGACTGGTGCGGGTGCTGTCGGGGCACGGTTGCTTCGGCAGATATCTGCACATATTCGCAAGGAGGGATGCGACTCCGGGCTGTCACCATTGCGGCTGTGCAGCACACGCTCGAGTTGTGCCCGGCTTGGGCCGAGCAGCGTTGTGAACTCGTCGCGGCAATAGGGGGGGACCTCTCGCTGCCGAGCGTCGTCAGAGCGATGCTTGGCAGTAACAGGAATTGGGCTGCGGTCGCTGCCTTCTGCGAGGAGGTTATCTCGTGGAAGGAAGCGGCGGAGAGGGCCAGGGAGCAGGATTCTTCCACTGACCCAAACCACAGCCAGCGACTAGGGTGGTGCAGGGTTGAGTACTTGCGCCTCATGCCGCCCTAGCTGAGGCTGCGGGTGGATGGACCAGGGAACGTCCGCCACCCACAAGGCCTCCCACGAAGGTGCGATGCTCCGTGTGCGGATGCGTCGCTCAGTAGAGCGTACCCGAAAGGGTAAGCCGCTGGCGGATCATCGAAGGGATGTAACATGGTTCCAGAGCCCGCCAATAAAGGCGGAGAGACGGCACACGGCGGGTTTCTTTAGTGAGTGAAGGCCCCACACTACCCTGTTCGTTGCCCCGAACGATGGGGTGTGCGAATAGGAACATTTTTTTCCCCTCTTAACAAAAAAGGTAAATGTTAACGACATTATATCAATTCTAGAGGAGGATAGTCCTATAATTTCAGCAGATTTATTTATTACACTACCGGAAAATTATATAATTACCGGAAGATTCAGGGACAAACTTACTGGTTGACAATTATTGGCTGAGCTGAGATGCGATGCCAGGTATCATCAGTACATTTTAGGCATTCTGTTCTCTCTGTCTATCCTACAAGGAAGATGACATGTGAATGATAAGTAGTAGTACCTACTAGTAGTAGAGTTGGGTTGCATTGACATTGTTCCCAAACTTTTTATCCATCCATCAGCCTTTTAACGTCCACTGCTGGACATAGGCCTCCCCAAGAATGGGGGATAGTGCCGTAATCACCACGCTTGGCAGGCGGGTTGGCAATCGCAGTGGATGTTGATACTCGAAGGAGTGCTGCTGTCCACTTCTCCGGTTTTCCCTCAGTTGGCTTTTACGACTCCCATGGGTGGAGAGGGGTGAGACAATGCGCGCCCTATGTAAGATGCGGTCCTGAATATTTATATAAAATAAATACATATTTTTTTGTCAGTTTTAGAACCCTGTTTTTTAAGATAAGAAAAATATTAATATATTTTGTCATCTAACCCTTTGAGATAATATATAAAATAATACACCTACTCGTATCCGCTTGGCCATTGACCTGACCATTATTGACCATTATTCTGAGTTGAAAATAAACGGAAATTTCCACCGGAAAATTCAATTTTTTTTTTATTTTCTTATTTTTCTGTTCAAAGAACTAATTAATGCACAAGTATTTAATATTACTCATTAATATCAATAACAACCACATATTTTCAAAAAACAGCGATGTAATTCATTATTCAAAAATTTTCACACTCCGCACGCTTGGCAGGTGGGTTGGCGACCGCAATGGATGTTGTTAATACTCGAGGGAGTGTTGCTGCCCATTCCCCCGTCATTCATTACCCGTGGGTAGAGAGGGATGGGACAACTTTAAAGCCGGCCCCACACGGCCTAAGTTGGAACTGGGAGTTGTATTACTATTAAAATTATGTTTGTAAAGTCGCCCGTAACGTGACACAGGAGTTCATAGTCCAGATGTTGTTTTGAAAATTTCAAATAAAATTATAAATTAACTTTTCTACTAGTTTTACGAAATTATTATTATTTATTGCTTTAAAGAGATATTTTAGTAACTAACTATTAAATAATTACAATTAATAAATAAGAGTTGACAATAAATAATAGCCAATTAACCAACGCCTTGCAGTTTGTAATCGATAGTTTTTTTATTATTTCTCATTGACGTCACTATCGATACATACTCATACAATTCGCAATGATGATGTAGGTACTTAAATTTGGTGTCAGTTCAGCCCTCTTGAGTAATATTGTTCTGTGGTTCAGCCGCATCTCTCTACGGAACTTGACATGATGTGCCTCGATCGTGACTTAATTACCTACGTGTTTTGTGGTTGTGAACTATTTTGAGTGATAACAGACCAGTGTTAGTGTTTTAATTTGTAGATTCTATTTGACTTTTTCATTAGCATGAGCCGGGCAGGGAATCAGCTGTTCACTGCTCGTGAATATGGACAAATATTGATGGCTTACGGCGAAGCCAGAGAAAATGCTTCTCTGGTTTTACGTATTTACGTTCAGTGCTACCCAAATTGGCGAGTCAGCAGCGGCTAAACCCCAACTTTGTATCGTATGTGATTTGGACTGACGAATCCACATTTACTAGAAACGGTATGTGGAATCGCCGAAATACACACATTTGGGTACGAAACAATCCCCATGCATACCAACAAACCGGACATCAAACGCGTTGGTCTGTAAACGTATGGGCAGGGATTTATCGGAATAGAATTTTAGGTCCCTACTTTTTACCAGAGCACATGAATGGGCAAAGCTATTTACAATTTTTACAGCAAGACCTAGCTAGCAGTCTACATGAGTTGCGTGTTGCTTTAGAATAAGAATGGGATCTTATTGACGACGATGTTTCACTTGCCCGATTTCCCAGAATTTGGTTCCAACATGACGGTGCGCCACCCCACGTTGTTCGCCCAGTGCGCGATTATTTAAATGAGATGTTTCCTGGAAGGTGGATAGGCCGATTTGGCCCTCATGCGTGGCCAGCGCGTTCACCTGACTTAACACCACTCGACTTTTTTTTATGGGGCCACATAAAAAACAGTGTTTGTGACAGAGTGCGATACCGCAGCTGAAATGCGCCAACGCTTGAGGGACGCCTTTGTTAAACTAAATAGTGACATTGAAGCAGATCCCACCATGATGCCTCGCCTTCACGAGGAAACATTACGTCGTGTACAGATTTGTGAGCAAGTTGGAGGTGCCCAAATCGAGCCGCATCTTATAAGAAGATCATCATAAGGTAACATTTTGTATTCAAGTACTACTGTTTCACATAAGTGTTTTTGTTATTACTTATTGTTTTTACTCGTATCTATGTTCCTAAGTAATCCGTGATTTTACAAAATAGGTTTGCTTGTCACTGCACAAGTGCACACATACCTAAGTAGGATAAAATTTAGGTAGGTAAGAAACAAATCAACAATTAGATCTAAATAGCTATTTGGATAACCAAACGAAATATTCGATAGGTAATCCTTAGCGGGTAGATCAGTTAGAAATGTGCTTGTTTTTACTTGTGGTGTTAATTAAAATTATTTTATTTGTACCTAATTTAGTGATCAGTAAAGTTAATAGTGTTAATAGCCGAAGGTTGGTTCTGCTCAGCTTGAGTTTACATAACTTAAGTTTCACGCCTGTATCCCCCAGGGGGTAGGCTAACCCACGATTTGCCAATGTTTAAGTGTACCTACATCCTAATATGGGCGAGCCTAACGTCTATTGAGCACATTACCAAACACTGCGCTGCTAATGAGAAATTCTCTACGAAAAAACCCAACAACACTTTGCGCGGCTCGGGAATCGAATCGCAGACCTCGTCATCAGCAGTCGCATGCACAAACCGCTACCCGCTACGCCACAGAGGTACGAGTTTAGGTAGGTAGATACTTTAGCGGTGTATGTAGGTATAGCGCATGAGCTCGCCTTCGCGTGCGTCACAGCAGGACGGCATACGCTGCACGCGTACATCCTATTCGATAAATTGTTAGCTATCCATTTCGTAGCGTAAATAAAATTAATTAACCATAAATCCTTAAATATTCGTTTCTATAATAAATTTCAGTTTACATCGTATAATTTACCTATAGAAAAGCGGGTTTGTTTATTTTTTGCCTTGCTGTCTGTTACACGCTGTATATAAGATTATTATTATTATTTTATTAATTTGTTTAAGGCATTGGCAGAACCACCAGCCTAACAGTAACTTATTAACATCGTTATTCTCTCATCACACGTAAGTTTAATTCATAAAACAAGTCGTAGTCGAAGTTAGTCATATAAAATTAGTCAGTCAAGTCAAAGTCCCGCTCCAGTAAGACGATGGCGACCTTACTGAAGCCTCTATGTATATTTGGAGACAACAGGAAAAAACACGTTATGTCGCATTACATCACTTGCCAACACTTATGCAGATACACAAATATTTAATTAGCAAAAGGCCACCACATTTACACATTAATACTTGAAATAACACAAGTTTAGGAAAATAATGCAGAGCGATGACATCATTGATGTATATGTATTACTAGATATGGCGTTCCGAACATTCACTTTGTTCAACTGAACGGAATTGCAATCCGTACACCTTACTTTAGAACGGCTTCGACATTCGAGCAGTATAGACGAGTACAGAGGTATTAAATAATAGAAACTAAGTGTAAATTTGGACCAATTATCTACTAAATGAGTCAAGTAGGTAAAATTACACGTTATTTTAGTGAATAAATAGGTAATAATATCGTAACAATACTATAGAAAACATTTTCTCATTTAAATTCCACGCCATCTAATTTAATATTTTTATATCGTTGGCATCTACAATCGTAGACTAAAATATGCAGAATGTAGATCTAAGATAAAGGATCCTTTGTCTTACGTGCAGAGATGTTCCAATTATAAAAACCGGTTATAGGTAAAAATAGGTGTTCAGATTTCGTGTGGTGTTTTTATAAAGTGCGTTGTGTAGCGGACACAACATTTCATTTCTCAGAAGATATGAAATGAAAGAATATACGGCTATCTTCTGCTACAGCCAAAACACACTGATGTGCTTCATGGCCGGTCACACAGAAGACGGTGGTACCAACCCGTTCGGGCCCGATAGAAAGTGAGTACTCTCACTTTGTACCTAGCCCTACCACCATCTCCCGTGTGACCGGCCATGAAGCACATCGTTGCGTTTTAGCTTTAGCAGGAGATAGCCGTTTATATTTCATTTCATATCTGTGAAATGAATTGGTGAGCAGCGGCTTGACAATACTCTCAGTATAGTAGAGTCCATGGGTGACGGTTACCATTTACCATCAGACGGACCGTAGCTCGTCTGCCACTACATGCAATAAAAAGAAAAAAAAACTTTTTACGAAAAAGCTCAATAACCCTGCCCAACCGGGGGTCGAACCTGAGACCTCATGATCAGCAGTCGCTCACACTATAGAGGCAGTTACGGCTACATTTTACTATTCACAAATAAGGGAATATACGAGTAGTATGATTCTGATAAAGCATTGTAGTTAAAAAAAGATGTCACTTCTGCGGTCTATAATCTATAGGAATATATCTTCTTCTTGTTTAATGGAATAGGAATATAATAAACATGACATTTATGACGTTTTGGTGGGGAGAAAACTACTCTATAAGCGCTCTAGCGCTATATGTTTTTTAAGTACGATTTAGGTTGATCATACGTTATGCGTCAACTAATGCTTTGAGCGCTGTAAAAGCATAAGTCCACTGCGGGCACGCCCTCCACACAAGTTGCGACACGTTATTTGTTTAGAATAGCTTCTCTAGGTAACATATAACTCAATGGATGACATGATCTTCTTCGTGTTCCCGCCAAAACTCCTTAGCTAAATAACCTCTTATTCACAGACTTGTAGTGTACTAAAGTAAGCTCTTATTTCTTATTAGTCTGAATAGTCTGTGGCTACCTTCTTCTTCTTTTTTGATAATGGCAATCAGCCTAAGCCATTGTTGCCAGTGTCAAGTTATAATATGGTTGCGGACTTGGTCTCCACGCGTAAAAAGCAATGGATTGCGGGATAATAATTACGATAAGTGGGCAATATGTAATGCATTTAATATTAATAACAGAATAATTGTTAAATATACTCGTATAATTAATATGGAAATAGAAGATGAAGTAATTATTTTATAAATAATAAAATTATTTATAAAGAAATACTATAATGAGAAATAAATTTAATAAGAGCCTTATTATATAATTTATTAGTTAGAGATAGTATAGAAAATAAATTGTATGGTAGAGGAGCTTTAAATGTTACGAGAAAATCATGGAAGGAAGGTGAGCTATACTGCGAACAATAAAATAAAATGTGAGTAATGTCGCCATTTTCTTGACAACAGAACCGACATGTCGGTGAATCTTGAATTTTTAATTTAAAAAGATGTAAATCACTGAGGCAATGGTTAAATCTAAGACGAGAGAGAATAGAAGAAATTTTTTTAGGATAGATTATTTTTGAAAACCAGGGCTTTGTCGGAACAGTAACTTGGTGGGATCGGTAAAATTTTGCTTTTTGTAAGTTAGAGGTACTCCATTCATGATGCCATTTTTGGAATAACTGAGTTCTAGGGCGTAACAGAATGTCTTCACCGTAAACAATGTCATTAAACCGGCCTTGCATACCTGCCAGTTTTGCAAGACTATACAGTTTCATTCCCTTGAATATCAGAGTGTCCAGGTATCCAAGCCAATGACACCTTTAGATTAGCGTCTTGACATTCTTTTAATATGCTCTTTATTTCAAAAATTATCGGACTGATGTTTTTACAAAATGGGTTAGAGAGTAAAGACTGCAGACAACTGAGTGAATCGGTCAAAATTAGAGAGTTATTTATATTGTGATGAAATATATATTTAATACATTCTAAAATAGCCATGCATTCTCCTGTGTAATTTGTGGTTATTGGAGAATATTTAAATAATTTAAAATACCCTGTAGCGTGTTGTAAGAAAGCAGCACCCACGTTGTTATTTTCAAAATATCCTGCTGTAGATTTGGAGGCATCGGTAAAAAATATTTCCGTTTTGGGAAATTTATTCTTTATAAACTTCCAAAGCTTCACGTTGGCATCAGTAGTACCTTTACTAATTCCCACGGACAGTAAAATAGTAGGTTCGTGAATAAGGTATTTATATTGAAAGGAGTAAATGGGAAGACAAGGGAATTTTTTGAACGAGATGCCATTTAAATTTGAAAGGTTTCTATAACTATGAATAAGTTGGGGAATTTCTTTATTGCGCCAGTGAATCGAATCACGGTTGATCACGTTATTTAGAGCTTCTAATTTTGAAAGGAGAGGATGAGACTGGAGCTGACATATTTTAATGAAGTAAAGGTCTGATAAATACTGTCGTCTAAGGTGTAGCGGTGGATCAGAGCATTCAACTTGGAGGGCATTAAGTGGTGTACTTTTCATCGCTCCCAGGATGATACGTTGACATTTTGATTGTACTAAATCATTCTTATGAAGATCAATCTTCCTTGTTGGTGACATTGAGAACGAGGCATAATCTAAGTGGCTTCTGATTAATGCATTATAAACGAGTGTTAATGTTGCAGGATGAGCACCCCACCAAACACCGGTGATTGCTCTAAGAATATTAATATTCTTTTCACATTTAGATATTGTATGTTTGGTATGTGCAGAAGTATTAAATTTCGAATTAAATCTCCTCCCAAGGAATGTTACTTCGTTTCCGAGGGGTAATTCTGATTCCCCGACCTTTATGTTGAACAAAGGACAATTTCTTTTATTAGTAAATGGGACAGCCAAGCTTTTATTAATGGATCAAGATAGACTGTGATTATCTAACCAAAGCGATAAGGAATCGAGAGAATTTTGGACAACTTTAGCAGCTACTGATATAGAAGGATTAGATGAGTACACTACCAGATCATCGGCATACTGCAGTATTGAACATGGGGAAATTATCGTATCAAGATCAAGAGTGTAAATGTTGTATAATAAAGGACTCAGGACCGAACCTTGGAGAATCCCATTCCATAACAATCTGGGAGGACAATCTATACCAGCAACTCTCAATGTTATTGATCGACCCGAATAAAGATTAAACAAAAAATTTGAAAACGTCTTAGGCAAGGAATCTAACTTAGATTTTAATAATAAAAGATTTACGTTATCGTATGCCGCACATATGTCTAAAAAGGCTGCTACGGTAGATTCATCTTTACCTAAAGATAATAATATATCTGTGGAGAAAATACTGAGATTATCAGAAACTCCTTTTCCTTTTCTAAAACCAAATTGGGTGTTTGATAAAATGTTGTTGTGTTCAACAAACCATTCGAATCTTATTTTAATGAGATGTTCAGCCAATTTTGCGAGGGCCGACGACAGAGAAACTGGTCTATAAGAAGAGGAGTCCGATGGATTTTTATTAGGTTTCAGTATTGGTATCAGTATATGGTGTTTCCAGGACGAGGGAATATGACCAGATTCTATTATGATATTTATTAAGTTTAATATGTAAGAACGTGAAATGGGTTTCAAGTTAGTAATAAAGGAATATGGGATGCCGTCTATACCCGGAGCAGAATCAGAGACCCGATTTAAAACATGCTTAAATTCTGTTAAAGAAAAAGGTGACTTCATTATCTATCTCTAAAGAATCAAATTGACTGGAATCCCGAAAGGGTATTTGATCTGAATAAGGAACTGTATCTGGAGCTAAATTAGATAAGAAGGGAGGAACCCAATCGAGGGATAGAGAAGTCTGTGAAACGTTATTACGAGAGGACCTAAAACGCCTAATGTTAGTCCAAACTGAGGAGATAGGGGTTTCAGGAGATAGAGAGCTACAAAAGCGTCGCCATCCATCTAATTTTTTTTTACGTAGCAATTTTTTAGCTGCTGATGCAGTATTTTTGAAATTTAAAAATGTTTCTAAATTTAAATTATTATTGCACTGTGCTTCTGATTGATTTCTTTTCTTTATTGCTTCCGTGCAATCTTTATCCCACCAAGGTGGAGATGGAATTTTCTCCCTGGCTGTATTTTTTATGGGAAACTTATCATCAGCGGTTGACAACATTGCATCTGATTGCATCCACGAAATCGTCGTAACAATCTTGAGTAATATTGTTCTGTGGTAACAGCGCTGAACGTTTTTGTGAATAATTTTAGGAAGGTCTTTAATCCTGTCTTCTAAAGCAGAGCTATAAGACTCCCAATCACAATTTATCAATTTATATTTTAGAGGTGGAGGTAAACGAGGTATATGACTCGAAGGCTGGCCAGGTAAAGATATGAGCAATGGGAAATGGTCGCTACCATATGACAATGAAAGGCGTTTCCACGATAAAATACTAGACAACTGTGAGGAGCATAAAGAAACATCTACAAAACTCATCGCTTGGCCAGGAATAATGTGTCGTGTCGGTGATCCATCGTTCATTATACACATAAATTAAATTCATCAATTAAATCTACTAAAACAGAACCCATGTTATCGTCGTTAGGAGCCCCCCATAGGCTGTGATGTGAGTTAAAATCTCCAAGAACAACAACTGGCTGAGGAACTGCCTTAATTATTCTTCTTAATATAGGGAAAATAGTGATATCTTTACGAGCAACATACAGAGAGATGAATGATATGCCACCAACTGCAGCAGCAACTGCATTAAAATTATCATTTTGAAAGGAAGGCAAAGGTAATGAATGAAATAGACAATTGTTCTTGATGAGAAGAGCAGAACCTCCCCACCCATCTGCTCTATCATCTCGGATAATGTTAAATCCAGGTAGCTTGAAATTAAAACCTGGCTTCAACCAAGTTTCTGAAATAGCAATTATTTTTAAATTAAGTTTGTTTGCTAAACTGATCAACTGATTTTTTTGAAATTATACTCCTACAATTCCACTGGAGAACTTGATCCATGTTTAAAGTAATCAAAGATGGTTATAGAAATATTATTAATAATTTTAATAGCAACGGGGTCTGATAAAAATGAGTTAATAATAGTACTAGTTAAAGTGGCAATAAGCTTCTTTATCTCCTGTAAATTATCCTGAGCAGGGGAAACTTCATTATTATTTAAGGCACAACCATTTGTTGGACATGGAAGGTGATATTGAGAGAGAATTTTGTTGTGAGCAGTTTTGTCATAACCTTTTTGTAATTGTTTATGTGGTTTTGGCTTCATGATGATAGTTTTTTTATGGGACATTGGAATTGAAATAAGATTATTGCAAGATTGAAGGGGATTTAAGGGACTTGGTGAGTATTGAGGCTGTGTGGAAGCAACCTGAGAATATAATTTCTTATTCCTTGGTGAAGGAAATAGTTTTGAGGCCTCTAAATAAGAGATTGAATAGACATGTATTTCTTTATATTATTCTGCCTTATAAATTCAGGACAAGTTTTGGTAGTAGCCATATGTGTAACTTTACAATTGATACAGTTATACTCTTCAGTACCACATAATGACCCAGCATGTTCATCTCCACACTTATAACAGCGAGGTTTGCTTCGGCATTGTGTAAGTGTATGTCCGAACCGACAACAATGGAAACATTGAACAGTTGGATATATGTATTGTTCTACAGGCAATGAAGTAAAAAAACTGTATACATGTGAAGGTAAAGATTGACCATCAAACGTTAGCACAACAGTCTGAGTAGGAATCCAGATTGACCCCTCAGGAGTGACTGTTTTCCTGCTCAAACGTCTTGATTTAATTATTGCTCCAAATCCCTCAGGAATTCTTATACTACTTACAATTTCGTCATGGAACCACTCTGTTGGCAGACCTCTCACTATACCCATTTTACAAATATTGAATGTTGGAATATAAGCTCTAAAGTTATTTTGTTTCAATATAGGGTGTGATAGAAATATATTAGCACTATTTGCAGATTTAAACTGTATGGCCAGTCTGTTACGTCCAATCCTCTTAATGCCATTATCTAATATGTCATTTAAGTTGAACTTAATGGGATGTAATGTAGTACCACTTTGGTTGTCTTTATTAATCAACTCTACATGTACCAAGTATGGTCCTGAGTCCGTTTGCAAATAGTTAGATCTATATGGTTTGTCAGTCTCAGTAATCATTTCTGTTGCAGTAGTTGGAGGCATGCTAGAATTTATATTAACTGTGGGATCTGGAAGATTTATTTGTGATTTGCTCACTCCAGACTTAGACTTAAACACAGGTGCCCTTAGTAATTTTTTAATTTTTTTATTCTGAGGTCCATGAATCTTACCTACATCTACCAAATCAAAGTTACTGTTTGATAGGAGAGAATCCGCCTCTAATAAAGTAAAAATAGGGTTCTTATCAGGGGGCTCAGGTTCAATATACATTTTTACCAAAGTATTAATATAATTAAAAAACTTACATTAATCAGCTAGTCTACCATGTATATACAATTAATTACGAATATTAACACTGTACAACAAGAAATTTACAATAAATATATAATAAAAAGTTAATTGTTTTATTAAATAGGAAAAAAATAATACCGCCCTTTTGAATAGCCCGCCAAAAGTCAGACTAAGCATACTCTGTGGCTACCTGGCTACGGCTATTTATTATACTTGGGGAAAAGCGTTATTTTGTCGTTCCTGTGACAATAAAATCACAGTGACATATCATCGTGATTTTGTCACGTTGATTACTCAGTCTAACGATGGGCGATGTCAAAATGTTTGAACAATCGAATGAATCGCATTCATCAACATTTTTTATTCGAACTAACGATTGTCTCGGTTTGCCAGAAAACAATAGAGTTTTTCGATTGTTCCTTGTCAACTTCATTGGCTCAGTAAGTACAATGCTTTGATGGTACCGTTTATTGCCTAAACTACTATATTCTAATACAAAATATAACCTATTGATTGACGATTGAATTGCTACAAAATCAATACTAACACATCGACTTGGTATTTTTTTTTGTTTTTAACATTTAAATGATTTACATTAAAACATTGATATAATCTTAAACATAAAATATTGTACGATTATAATACATACTTTCCCTAACCTATTTAATCACCTATATTTTTATCATTTTTTATAAAACTATAATATAACATCATACTCCAGAGACCGACTCTATGTTGTCATTTTAACTACCGTGTGCGATCCAAAAGTAGATTTTAATTTCGTTAAATTTTTTATGATGGTATAAACAAGTACGTCCAAACCAAACGAAACGACTCCTCGATGTGGATTATGATTGGTTGATCTTTCAAACACGAATGAAGTCAGTAATGACTTAATAACTGAGCCACGATCCGAGTGAAAGCTATGAATGGAGACAATCGTAAACCATGGCGAGATGTTTGTACAATCGAAAGGTAACCATCAACTGCGAATGAAAACAATCGAAAGTCATCGAGATGTTTGAAGAATCAAAACAATCGACATCAACCACTCATCATCGCTCACTACGATACGCCCCATACGCACAATCACGACACGTGATTTTTTAGTGTCATAATCAATAGGTATTATAAAATAAATGCGTGATATTTTTCTTAAAATATATTAATAGTTTGTAGTCACTTTGATTTACTATAACAATAGACACAATACAGGTGATCCAAAATTACCTTCACACTACTGGATTACTACCCAAGTGGTTTTTTTTTAATAAAACTATAGGAAATAATAACAATATTTATTGTTTAATTAGGTACACGCATCATTATCGTCAGGCATATCTAGGACTCAATTCTTAAAAATAATTAAGAAAATTCATCCTCTCTTTCACTCGTCAGCCACCTTGAATAGTTGCGACGAGGCACATACTTTTGCATCTGTTGTTCGGGCAGTTTCGTTCGTGTTCGTTACTATTATAGGTCGTTCCATCACCATGTTACGTATTGTCGTGATGTGAGTGACAAAGATAACTATTGGTATTTATACTACTAAAGTTCTTGGCGTGTCTTGGGCATCCATCCATTCATCCCATCCATCAGCCTTTCATCGTCCACTGCTGCATGACATAGGCTTCCCCAAGAGAACGCCACAGCGAACGGTCCTGTGCCGCCTGCATCCAACGACTGCCTGCGACTTTGACCAGGTCATCGGTCCACCTGGTGGGAGGCCGTATTACACTGCGCCGTCCGTTACGCGGTCGCCGCTCGACAACCTTTCTTCCCCAACGGTTGTCGGTTCGTCGAGCGATGTGGTCTGCCCATTGCCACTTCAGCATGCTGACCCGGTGGGCTATGTTGGTCACTCCCGTTCTCCTACGGATTTCCGTATTACGGATCTTAGCACGTATAGAGATCCCGAGCATAGCCCGCTCCATAGCACGCTGAGCTACTTTAAGCCTTGATATAAGGCCAACATTCAGAGACCACGCCTCTGTGCCGTAAGTCATCACTGGTAACACACAATGGTCGTAGACCTTCTTCTTCAGATACTGTGAAATATTGGACAAGAAGATCTCCCTCAGCTTTCCGAACGCTGCCCAGCCGAGCTGGATTCGTCGATCGACCCCTTTCTCGAAGTTGTGTCTACCTAACTGGACAGTTTGTTCCAGGTATACAAAGTGGTCGACAACTTCGAGAAGCGCACTCCCGAGCAGGACCGGTGCTGAAATGACATGGACATTAGACATGACTTTCGTCTTGTCCATGTTCATTTTTAGACCCACTAGTCGGGAGACACGGCTGAGGTCGTAGAGTATGGTACCAAGGTCCTCCAGCGATTCTGCCATGACCACGATATCATCTGCAAATCGAAGGTGAGTGATGTATTCGCCATTTATGTTGATGCCTAATCCGGTCCAGTCCAAGAGCTTAAAAACATCTTCCAATGCAGTGGTGAAGAGTTTCGGGGACATGACGTCTCCCTATCTAACACCTTTCTGCAGTTGAATCGGTTTCGTGCTCTTGTCCTGAACTCGGACAGACATAGTGGCGTTTCTATATAAACACTTCAACACTTCGATGTATCGATAGTCAATGTGGCACCGCTGAAGGGACTGCAGCACCTCCCGAGTTTTGATCCAATCGAAGGATTTCTTGTAATCCACAAACGCTAGACACAGAGGCTGATTATACTCCTCGGTCTTCTGTATAATCGGGCACTGCGTATGTATGTGGTCTACGGTACTATAGCCTTTTCGGAAACCGGCTTGTTCGGGAGGCTAAAGGTCGTCGAGCCTGCGCGTGAATCGAATTGTAATGACCCTCGAGAGCAACTTATAGGCAAGGCTCAAGAGCGAGATGGGTCTGTAATTCTTCAAGAGGGTTCTATCACCTTTCTTGAAGAACAGCACTACCACGCTCCTGGTCCACGACTCTGGAACGTTGCCCTCGAGAACGACGGAATTGAATAGCCTCTGGAGGGCTTTGAGGACCAGCTTTCCGCCTGCCCTCAGAAGCTATATAGTAATTCCGTCGTCTCCTTGTGCCTTTCCGTCCTTTAGTTGTTTGAGAGCAATTCTGATCTCGTACAGGCTGACGTCCGGGATATTTTCGTTATAGTGCCGAGTTAGCTTGGATCTGGGCTCATGGATTGGTCCATGACAACAGGGTTTTGGGATCTGTATAACTATCCATAGAACTCGTGGACCTCTCTAAATATCTCATCTTTGGAAGAAACAACAGTGCCATCATTGGTCTTCAGCTTGGTCTGCTGGCTTTTCCCAACAGACAGATCTCTTGCGAACACTTTGGAACCTTGGTTCCACTCTATCGCCTCTTTAATACGCAAGGTATTAAATCGGCGAATGTCTCGTCACATAGACTTGGAGATCTGCCTGTTTAGTCACCTCTGATTGGACCAATCAGCTGAAGACTGCACCGTCATTTCTGTCCGTCTCGCCATGAGCTTAAGAGTTTAGTTCGAAAGCTTTTGAGTCCTATTGACGTGACTATTCTTAAAAAAGGCGATCCGACCGCTTGGACAGTTTCCACAAACCTGTTGTGCATATCGTTCACTGAATCGCACTCGTTTAGGTATTGAAAGTGATTTTGTAGTTTGAGCTGAAAGTTTTCGGGCTTCTGGTATTGAGCAGGTGTTGGTTGGAGCGTAGACTTCATCAAGCGTGATCTCTCAACTTTCATATTTAGATTCAATATGCCTCTAACTAAGCGGTGATCACTCCCAGTTTTAATCTTGCTGATCACTGAGACATCATTGAATATGTGTCGTTTGTCCGTTAAGATGAAGTCGATCTCATTTTTCACTGAACCATCAGGGCTAATCCAGGTCCATTTTCGCTGGGGCTATTTCCTGAAGAAGGAATTCATCATAAAGAGGCCATCCTTCTCCAGAAAATCAGACAGCATCTGGCCCCTGTGGTTCCTCTGCCCAAATCCATATTCTCGCACCTTCAGCTCATCATCTCTCCTTATGCCTAGTTTTGCGTTGAAATCTCCCGTAACCACCGTGAAGGGACTTTTAAACGCGTGAATGGCTTTCGAGATGTCCTCGTAAAGGGCCCCCACTTGGTCGTCGGAATGTGTCGAGGTTAGTGCGTAAACCTGTATGACCTTCAGCGAATACCTTTTGGTTATTCTGAGTATAAGGTACGCTACCCTACTCGACACACTCTCAATCTTCTCCACGTTACCTATGAGAAACTTGCAAACGATAAACCCGACACCACCCTGGGACTGTTGGTCGCACTCGCGGTGGGAGAGCAAGTTCCCGGACTGGAGGATTATCGTGCCCTCACCCTGTCTTCGCACTCCTGATAATCCTACAACGTCCCATCGGATTTTGCTCAGTTCCTCTTCCAGCGCGGTGATCCTCTCGTCAGTCCTCAGTGTCCTGACGTTGTGCGTTACCAAATACTTTCTTGTCGGCATCGTCAAAGGGACTTAGCACGCCAACTAATTGTAAAATTGGCACATCAAAGAAAAAAAATAGTAAAGCCGGCCTTTCGGCACAATCAAAGTCGGCATACATTGATACCTACAAGTAATGTAGTAGCGTGGTAAAAAGATCAAATGCAGGTTTGATTATCCAATGTTATAATTTTGTCAAAAATTTTACCTGCAACATAGTGAATTATGTAAAGTACGCGCATTTGTGGCTGAGTGCGCGTGCATATTGCGTACGTGTGAGGTTACGTGTATGTGCATGCACGCTCATCACTACGCGCACATGCACCAAGCGTGCATGTATATGCTCATATGAATGCACACTCTCCAAACGCGCACGCGCTTACTCATACGAGAGCACGTACTTGCGCAAGCGCATACATAAAAAATAACATAAACAGAAATTGAATTGAACTCAAGATCGATAAGGCACACGTTAAGTAAAAACCACTGAGCGTCCTATACGCGGTAGAGCGGTAATTCACAAAGATATTTCTTAAAAAGAAATAGCGCTTCGATATTTACCGAAATTTATTATTGATTCTTTTATTTCCATAAATAAGTATGATAGTTCCGTAGACTTTAATGTAGTAGTGTGTAGTACAGTAAGAACAAACCACTACACCCAGACCGCATAAGCACTCTGAGAGAGTGGCCTTGGAGAGCGGTAATTCACAAAGACATTTCATAACTTGAAATAAGCCCTTTGATATTTACCGAAACATATTTTTAAATGCCTACTTTTATTTCCGTAAATATGATGCGACATTTCACTACTATTACTTTTCTGCCTACATGCCATTTAACTCATAGAGTAAACATATTTTGTTTTGTTTGATGATAAAAACAAAATTATGTTTTCTCTAAAAAAACACAATATATTGTAACACGCTAAAACTAAGATAAGTACGTAATTCTAAAGTAAGGCTAGTTACAACTAAAACATCAAATATTACTGTGCTCTCCCTAACACCTATCTAATTAAGTTTTATTTCATAAAATATGCATTTAATAAAACAGCTCATGAGAATTAAAAATTACATTGTCTGCAAACGTTAGTTAGAAACATATCAATCCTGTAGTTTTTCATGTCTGCGTAGACAAATTTGTTACTCTATGAGTTAACATTATTACGCAGAAATAAGCCTTTGATATTTGCCGAAAATTATTTATGATTTTTAATGTACCTAGTCTAGTGTTTTTAGAGTAGTCAGTTGTCAGTTCGGTTGCAACTTGCATGTTTCTTCGCCCTGTGAGCAGTTGCTATTGTTCCAATTGAATTGCTAAATGTAATAAACTTGTCATAATGCTGGATGAGTGCATACTTAAATACTTACGCAATATTACAATATGATAATATGTGTTATGGATGGTGTGATGAAAATCTTAGTTCTTTAGTTGAAGTATCTAGTAAAATGGTGAGTTTATGCATATTTTAGAATGTAATTTTTTTCCGTGAGTGGTCGAAATAAAGCTTATTTATTTATCAGCATACGTATTTCTTGTTATGATCTTGAGTGAGAGTAGCATTTACAGCGTAGGCATGTAAAATCTACCTACAGTGTTCGGCCTTACAGGAATGCAATAAGTTCAAAAATTATTTATTTGGTTAAAAACTTATCAATGATTTTAGATAGGTAGGTACCTATCTAAAGGCGCGGCTTTACCATGAGCTATATACTTGTGGATGAAGCGTGCTGATATAATAGACATCTTGATACTTAAAACTAGTGCTATACGACATACTTACACAGTTGTAACTGTGACGAGAGACGTCACCATTGGACAGATTTTAACTTGTAGTTTGATACAATGCTGTGAAATGTGTATAACACTAATTAGGCTTAAGCAACGAGCTAGTATTTCATCCCTTAGCTGGCACCTTAGTATCATAATCTCCCTAACTTTATTCCATGTTTTTGTTGGAGCCGGCTTTGGATCTATTTAAGTTTAGCTGATCCACCAGTATTTATGTTCAAAATGCTCAGAGCATAGGCGGGAATATCTATTTGGCTCCCAGTTTTCTCTTCTTATGGACTTGATCCACGCCTTTCTAACTTCAGGATATTTTGAACCCTATAAAAGAGAACAAACTTTATGAAACCATAAGCAAATGTTTAGTTCAGTTGGTTGAACTATCGATAAAGTGTAAATGACTATTGTCTACATCAATACAAAGGGCGCCTAAACAATGGATAATATTTTAATAATTTTAACTAATAAACGTGTTTTTATATCAATGTATAATAATGTAATCATATTGATAACATCTAAATCTTCCAACATCTATCGAATTTTTATTGGGTTTCGTAGTTACTTAAGGTGAAAATAGCTGATATAGACATACGTGTGAAATTACAAATTTGGATTCTTTACACCTCCTAGCGTCGTTCTGGATGAACAACAGACAGCCACACACGATATATTTTCACTAGCGCACAAGATATTTAGCAACTTCAATAGGACTTTCTAATATTTCACTTTTATGATGCTCCAAATCACAATGTTTTGACCTACTGGTTGGTCAGCGTGACAGCGTGTGACATGAATTTCACATACAGTACCTCATTGCCAAAGTTATATAGGCTATCTTTTTGAAGCGAAACTTCTTTATCGGGGTTGGAAAAAAATTTAGTGTAACATTTTTTCGTTACGCGTCACATTTTTCCGTTACGCGCCATATTTATTTTATATGATTTTTTTAAATATGGGTTGCAAGACTATCAATAATATAAGACATATGTATATTGCGTGACAATGTAATATTATGATGACATAAAGCTGATCTGATGATGGAGCTAGAAGGTGGCCATAGGATACCTATAATGAAACGGTGCAACCTCATCGAGTTTGGACTCGTTTGATTCGTCTTGACGAGTACTTTGTCTTTAGATGGTATCCAAGGTCTGATGACGAAGCTAGAAGGTGGTCATAGGAATTCCAATATAAAACGACATAACCCATGGAGTTTGGGCTCGTATGATTAGTCTTGACGAGTACTTTGTATCTAGATGGTATCCAGGGTCTGATAATGGAGCTAGAAGGTGGCCATAGGAACTCCAATATAAAATGACATAACCCCTTGGAGTTTGAGCTCGTATGAGTCGTCTTGACGAGTACTTTGTATCTAGATGGTATCCAGGGTCCGATGAAGGAGCTAGAAGGTGGCCATAGGAACTCCAATATAAAATGATATTACCCTATGGAGTTTGGGCTCGTATGATTCGTCTTGACGAGTACTTGGTATCTAGATGGTATCCGGGACTGATGATGGAGTTCGAAGATGGCCACAGTTAACTCTGTAATAAAACGACGCAACCCCATCGAGTTTAGACTCGTTTGATTCATTTTGACGAGTACTTTGCCTTTAGATGATATCTAGGGTCTGATGATGGATTTGGAAGGTAGCCAAAGGAAATCCATTATAAAACGACATAACCCCATGGAGTTTGGGCTCGTATGAATCGTCTTGACGAGTACTTTGTATCTAGTTGGTATCCAGGGTCTGATGATGGAGCTGGAAGATGGCCACAGTAGCTCTGTGGTGAAACGACGCAACCCCATCGAGTTGGGACTCGTTTTATTCCTCTTGACAAATACTTTGTCTCTAGATAGTATCCAGGGTCTGATAATGGAGCTGGAAGGTAGCAATAGGCACTCTGCTATAAAACGCCGTAATAATTCTATTATAATTAATGAAATGCTATAATAATCTTAGTAGCAATAAGGTGAAATAATTGTATAATTTGTATCCATGTCTATGATAATAAAAGCCTTTTGCTTAAACTTTATCTAATTTAGCTTTATTTAACCAATTTCTGTAAAGTTGTAAATAGTAGATAATTTTTCGAAAAATGATGTCATAAAGAAGTTTCACTTCTTACGTGTGTACACTAATACACACACACATAATTTTTTATTCCTATTGAGACTTCGAACAATAGACAGAAATAACAATACTGTGTTTGACAAATGAATACAGAACGGCAACAGCGCTATTGCTCCGTCCAGTAGTATACTTAGTCTATGTGTAAGAGACTATTGTTTCTTGGGCTGCTGTGCACAGGGTAGATACTAGTTATAGAGAAAATTTCAAAATGGCGTCAGAACTGTCATAATCAATAGTTGCAACCATAGACATACGGTCGAATTTTTTGATAGGAATTAGGAACATTATATATGCCGTGTGTAGGAACAATATACGTGATTTTGAAACGTTGTTACTTCCCGCTAAGTAACAGCGACATATTTTAACGACTGATCACAATCGCAGTGACTTTTTCGCTTTGACGTTATTTATCACCCAACACTATTTATAAATTAATTGTTAGTTGTTAGGCACACGCTGTAAATACGAGGATTGGGCTTATCTACATATTCTACATTAATTTAATAAGCAATGCCTGATACTGCAGAACAGGCAGATGTATAAAAACTGTTTTAATTAATTAACTTGCACCATGACTACATGCAACTTAAATATTTTGCGGGACGTCTTAAGCAGATTGAGGTTAAAATTATTTTTATGTTGTGTGTATTTCTAATTTCAAATACCATGTGTAAATGTTACGTATGTTACAGAATTGATCACTTTATTTCGCGATCGCTGCAACAACCCAGATATCGGCCTCCGTATTGGTATGAACGTAAAGAAAGAGTGGTATGTAGATTGATCAATTAGCCATATTCATATTTGTTATTGTTTCTGGTGCGGGCACATATTTAATTTGGTGGTACTAGTGGTGGCGCAGAGCAGTCCTTTAGGGACATAGGTATTTGAAATATCCACCACTCTGATATGAAGTACCTACCAAATTTTTTCCATAGCATCACCACGCCTGTGTTCCCCGAAGGGATAGGCAGAGGTGTATTACACAGCCACGATTCGCCAGTTATGTTTAAGTCCCACGTAATAGGGGGCGAGCCTATTGGTGTCTACCGGGCAATTTTTTTCCAAATTAGTGAAATAAGTAAACACTATACTATCTATCTCTATGTCATCTGTTTTGTTCTAAACAAAAGGCTAATTGTAGCAGTCCATGTTATGTATATGTATGCTTTACATATTGATTCTTGCTACAATTTCTTTAATAGTTAACAAACTTATAGCTTCAAAATTTGAAATACCAATATGTACATCCTGTGTAAACAATAATAAACATCATCTTGTGGATCTGCTAATAGGCACAACACGTAGGTGTGGGAGGTGAATATATCTTATAATATCTTAACCATTACATTATCTGTACTTAGTTTATTTAATTTTATTAAGATTTTATTTTAAAGTACCCCCTTGCACTAAGGAGTAGTCCCTGTAGTGTGGAGGATTTTATAATCACAGTTAATGGACACAAAGTACACTCTATCCCAGAAGGACTATCTTTGGATCACAAAAAGAGGGAATTTCCTGTGGGAATGGAACCCATAATACCTAGCACAAGAGATCTTTATCTAAAGCACTACACCATACTTACAGTGCATGATTATACTGTAATTTTTTGTTATTATTTTAGGATATAACTATGTAAGTTGTAACTGCTATAACAGAGGCATACTATGATGGCCATTTTAACAATTGCCTGCTCATGAAGTTTCATATAAGGAAATTGGTGCTCTTTTTATCAAATCTTACCACATTTGTCTTAACAACCAACACCACCTATCGGAAGCATTTACATGCATTAATCCAATATAGTAGTTTAATTTTGCAATTAAAATTCATACTATTTTATGGCATAATTTTTTAAACATTTTGGTCTTTAAGACAAATGTGGTAAGGAGATTGGGCATTTCTAACAACTAGTACGGTAGGTCAGTGGATTAGAGCACTTTCCCGGATAGGAAAGGAAGTAGGTTTAATTCCTGCTCGTACTAAAATACACTTTTTCCTTATTCCCAAATTATAATTTGTACTTTACGAGTAGCTGAGCATGTCAGGTGCTAAAATATAGATCAAAATACACAGAGAGTTGATCAAATTCAATACGTTTCAGGGGGAGTCTGGTGTCTAAACCATTCTGCCATTTTTGCAGTCAACTTTTGTTAATACAGTTATTGTACACCATTTTTCTTTCTCTTTGTGTATGAATTTGACAAATAATGTATATTAATTCATTTAAAACAAACACAATTCAACAATTTCACTTCATTCAAATATGTTATGTAGACATTTATATTTTTGTCTAACATTTTAGTCCACTACTATTTACAACTATTAAGTTATAAATCCAGAAATATTGTTTATCCAAACAAAAGTTATAAATCCAAATACCTAACATGTCACATCACTATTTGTAATTTATCAAAACTGTCATCACAGTGTGTCGCTATTATAGGACAGGTGTTGACCCCTCAAGTGCTATAGCTGTGCGCCCGCCCCGCTTTTGAGAGAACAGAGAGGTTGTTATGTCGTCATGATTAAGTTGGAAGCCATATTTTAGTTGCCGTGGATTTCGTGCAGACTCCAGATTATGTACTAATTCTTCCCATAGTACATTGAATTATAACAAAAGTGACAATATAAATAGGTGCAAACTCTGACTGCACACTCTTTACGATGATTCTAGTAACAAGCAGCTATGAATTTAGATATGTAGGTAAATTACAGTGTAGTCCTCCATTTGAAGAAATATTGAAAATATAAATTAATTTATTTTAAATTCCATTTATGAATAGTTATAGTATAATACCTATTCTAGTCTATAGTATAATAATTATACATAATAGAAAATAAAGCCGCTTTCCGTGTCAAGTTCCGTGGCACGGGAACATGTCAGTTAATGTGTGTAATCTAGGTAAAGCTCGCGATAAAGGCCGGCGCTCACTTGACGGGATGGATGGCACGGCAAAGTATCATCGGAAAGCCGAGGGACGCTTCGGCATCCCGTGACATGCCAAAGGATGCCGTACTGCACATTTCATATGCCAAAAAAAACAAAGGATGGCGCGGCATCCTGCGGTATGCTCGGTCTGTTTATAACGATATCAAAATAATATGCCAATAGTATTATAATAAGATTCAAATTCATTTCCCCACAAAAATCCTTTCCCGTGCCATCCCGTAAAGTGAGCGCCGGCCTTAGTGATTCACGTGTATTGAGAACTAGACATTTCCAACTGCTCAGTATCCGGTGGGCACATCGGTTCGACTGCCCCAGTGGTACAAGCGGCCACCATTAATTATCGCAATAATGGACTTTTAAGGTTGGTATAGCCACGACTTGTAGGGCTTGAAGTCGTAGGTGCTCGCCGAAGTGTTTTGGCGGGCGTTGCGAGGGGTGGTCGTCCCCTGCGAGGTGGCAAGCTGAAGGGCGCGGCTGGAGGCGTCCCGGCCGGCTCTGGACCGTAGGGGCGCTCCAGCCTGTGCTGGAGGAATAGGCAGGGTGACAGCACGGTGTCTTTACCTTTCGACTGGTGCATGTGCTGTCGAGGCACGGTTGCTTCGGCAGATATCTGCACATGGTCGCAAGGAGGGTAGCGACGCAACGCCGGCGGACCACTGAAGTAATGTACACAGTTCCAGTGGCCCGCCAATACAGGCGGAAAGACGGCATACGGCGGGGTTTGTGAGGGTCCCACACTACCCTGTTCGTTGCCACGAACGACGGGGTGTGCGGTGGGGTACATTTATTCCCGCCTTAACAACAGAAGGGGCGTTAACCTGTTCTATCATTATGTCCTGATCTACTATTAATTTAAACAGTAAAACTTTTTGGTTTGCTCCTGATAGTACGATAGGGACAAATGGTTACTATATCTAATAATGCTGAAATTTAAGGCGTTGGGGTGGATATTCTACGTATAACAAATTGACTATGACAAGAGTTAAGACAAGACTCCTGTGTTTGTTTAAAATGAATCTGTATTATCTACGTGGCAGTTTTAAAGAGTGTTACATACCACCGAAGCCCTTTGAAAGTATTCCCAATTATAGGTGTAAGACTGCTTGCTGCACCAATTTTATAGATTGTAGGTACAGCTTATAAATATTGATCATTACAGATATCGGAAGACTGTATCACATCAGAAAATAAACAATTTATTGAACAAGTATTTCAAGATCGAGTACAAGAACAAGAATCTAAACTATCACCGCTTGCCAATATTGAGACAAGTCAAGCCACACAGTGGAATCCGTTCACTCGTCGTGTTGGTCTCATTGCTCGTAAAATTGGGAATTATCCTTTATGGTCGAAGGATGGAACGAAAATGCAGACAACCTTATTACAGGTATGCAACCTCTCCCTCCTTTACACCTTAGCAAGACCTGTCGTGAAATCGGCCACGAAAATATTATTTTAAGTACTTTCAACATTCGTAAATAACATATATTTTAACATTTTGATAAATTGTGTGAATTAGTTCAAGCACAGATCAGCGTTTCGACATTTCTTTCCACTTTATACTTCTAGAGTAACGAGTATGAGAGCGTAGACATGAAATGCGAAGTTTTGATTTTGAGTAAACAAAAAAAATTGTAGCCAGTTTAGACTAGGGTAATTCGATTTTTAATTTAAAAGAAACACCTATCAGTGTGACGAATATAAAATATAAGCTGCAAAGCATAGTTTGTCAATGTACTAAAGGTAAACTAAGTAGGGTCATTGAGCCGGTAGCGCGCACAGGTCCGGTACCCAGACATTTGCTCGACTACATACTTTAAAATCTTGACAATAGTATTCATAGCTGAAATAATACCTAGATATATGTCTTATACCGTTTTAAGATAGTTAAGTGGTAATACTGCACCGATTTTAAAGCAAAATACTAAATCTATAACTGGGGATTAGCCGCTCAATATATCCTGTTACTCAGAGGTGAGTGGAAGTGCGAAAAATGACAAAAAAATTTACGAGGGCGCTCGAGATTAATCGTAAATTTATTAATTTTTTGTTATTTTATATTAACATTTAATATTTAGTTAGATTTAATATTAAATGTTAAAAGGTATTTTATAGAGATTTTGTATTAAATTGACTTATTTGTAATAAAAATCGGGTGTACGCCAACCGGCATGCAAATTTGTCAATTACACCAATTGGCGAACAAGTGCTAAATATGATGTGTCAAAAATATGATGTGATAAATGGTTCAACAATGTATTATTCAGTTTACGAACACATGCTTTCCTTAAAAAACCTTGTAAATTTTAACTTCAAAACGTACTAAACATAAAATCTGGACGGTATCCATGAGATGCAGGTTCGAATCCTGCTCGTGACTGTTATTTTCGATTTCACATTTTTCACTTTGTGTTTAATGTATGTTGCTAAGCATGTCAAATGCTAAAAATATATATAAAAATATCTAAATATTTATATGGTTTGCATCATTATTAGGTAAAATCTTAATTGTAAAATTAAGTTTACCTGGTCGGTATAATGTATGAAAATACTTCCGACAGATGGTGCAGGCGTCACCCAAATACGTTAAGTATGAATGTGTTATCGAGATTAGCAGTCAGGAGCAAGGGTCACGATGGCTGAATTGGCAAAGCATCTGGTCGGTATCCAGGAGATGCAGGTTCGAATCCTGCTCGTGACTGTTATTCTCGATTTCACATTTTTCACTTTGTGTTCAAAATTGTGTTCGCTTATCGGGATAATGCTGTGAAAACTGTGTTTCAGTAAGCGAATATGTGATTATTATGAAACAAAACTTAAGATAATTTAAAACATTTATAATTAAGAATTAAATATAAGTTACTTTACTTATCATCACGCTATCTCCCTTGCTTCTCTTCTCTGGCTACCCCAGCCAGAGAAAACAGAGTGCCAAAAAGCTCTATTTTTGCATACAACTCTCGCTTCCTCAATTCTCTTCATAAACGTTCGCCGGTTTCGGAGACCAGCTTCCTTCAATACATGATCAATTTGGACTAAGTGGGTTAGTCTCGGTCTCCCCCAGTACCTACATCTTTCCACTTTCACGTTGCATATCTTCTTAACCAATCGCTCGTCTGGCATTCTTTCTTTATGTCCGAACCATCGGAGCATTCTCTTTCGCATATTTACACCAATACTCTCTTTCAGACCTACTCGCCCACTTACGTCGTCATTACGAATGCAATCAGTCAGCCTAACTCCACAGATTTTCATCAGTTATCAAGCGCATTTCAAACGCACTGATATTACTGCCATGTTCCTTTTTGCATATCCAACTCTCGCTTCCCTATATTAATGTTGGGACAAGCACTGCATTATGTATTGTAACACGTGCCTTCTGGCTGAGGTAGTGGCTGCCGAAAAGTTGCCCAAAAGCTCCATTTCATTCTGTTGTGTGTTGTCTAACTATTTCAGTGGTGTACCTTCCATCCCGACTGAATCCACATCTAAGATTAGCAACCCTCGGCAAGCAGCTTAACGAATGTAGAAGGCTGATAGAATACATATTCTGAAGGGGCTTGATGTAGGCACTTCAGCTAAGTGTTCGCCACTGGGTACTCCAGTGTTCGCAAACTAAAAAAAATGTTCGCAAACTGTCATTTTCAGTACTTCTTCCTTTTTTTCTCATTTTATTCAAATCTACGTGCAGAATAGCAAAATAGCATTATATCATTCTTAGATAGTATACATTTTGAAGGGTTCAAAGAAGGCAACTCCGCTAATTGTTCGCCATCCGGCACAATAACCCTACCTACCTCTGAACGCAAAGTTCGAAAATGTGAAATCGAAAATAACACGAGCAGGTTTGAACCAGCATCTCCTGGAATAGGTACTATTAGCTAAGTATCTTGGTTTGCATCACTATAGAAAACAAACCTGGAGTCATCACATCCAGAACAAACGAGATGAGTTCAACATACTGCTTAAAAAGCTCGACTGGCTTTTAGGAAGTAAGTGCACACTTGTTCATGTGGTGACGGACTAAGAATACAAGTGGTATTGGGGTAGTGAACACCCCATTCTTTCCCACGGGTGTCGTATGAGGCGACTAAGGGAAGTAAGCAATTATCATCCATTGCATGACTGGTGGTAGGGCTGGGTACCAAGTGGGAGGAGTACTCACTTGGTATCGGGCCCGAGTGGGTTGGTACCACCATCTCCCGTGTGACCGGCCATGAAGCACATCGTTGCGTTTTGGCTGTAGCAGGAGATAGCCATTTATATTTCATTTCATATCTGTGAAATGAATTGGTGAACAGTGGCTTGACAATACTCTCGGTATAGTCGAATCCATGGGCGACGGTTACCATTTACCATCAGATGGACCGTGGCTCGTATGCCACTACATGCAATAAAAAAAGAAAAAAGAAGAAAGGAAGATCTTCCAATTTTATTCTAAAAAACAAATTACTTATATATAAAACAGTTTTAAGACCTATCTGGACATATGGCGTCGCACTTTGGGGATCAGCCAAAAACTCAAATGTGGAAATATTACAAAGGTTTAACAAGTGCTTAAAATCATATCCAACGCTCCATGGTTCAGTAAGACATCAGAACTACATGAGCACTTAAACATTACATACAGTAAAGAAGAAATGCAGCTCACAATAAAATTACATAAAGACCGTATAAACACACGAGAACATGCCAGCCAATGCTCTAAAGTCTAAACCATCAGGCATAAGAAGGCTTAAGTGCACTCACAAATGGGACTTAGCTAAATAAAAATATAGTGTGGTAATGAATTAAAAAGCAGATTCTTCATTGAAGAATGAACCTTACCTGTTACAGATCACACTTAGGTAAACAATTGCTAATAGTTTGATAAACTGATTACAAGATACAAAGAAGCAAAAAAAATTTAAAAATGAAACTCCTTAAAATGCATCAAATTCAATCTCATTAGATAAGTTATAAATTTGAAAGATATTAAATAAAAATACTTATAGCATAATAATATATATGGGTGAATATATGGTAAAAGTATTTTCAGTGGCCCCGGCGAAAAAGCTATCTATTTGAATTAGTATTAAATATCTTACAACTTTGCAATGTGTATATATGTGTAATAGTACGGGCCAGAAGAAATATTTTTTTTTTTTAAGTTTTATGGGCCCCAGGGGAAAATATGTAGTCAGGGGAGTGACACCATGACAGAGTAGTGACAAAATGAGCCAGGGAAGTGATATCCTTTTAGAATTTTTATATGTTAAATAAAATATATCAATAAAAATGGCTATTTATCGTGTTTATTATTTTAATTACAATTATATCAGTCTGAAGTGTTAATTTAACACATATTCCTTTTTAAAACCCTAACATGAAATCTGAACACAAACAAATTAATGAAAGTAATGAATTTGAATATAATAAGTAATTAAAATTAAATAAAAAAAATTCAAACCACTTATTATAAAATTAAAAAGTATAGATTAAACCTATCAGTATATTTTAAAGATATCAAAACAAATATTTTCCTTAAATATTTATCATTATTAATAGTAAATGTACACATTACTTCTCAAATATCTTCATTATACAATCAAGTTTAACTTCAAACTAAGTAATAAATCTGTTTATAGAAAGAAATGACATATTTTAAACACCAACTACTTTTGAAGTTTGTAAAACTAAAAGAAAAATCAAACCTCTTCTTACAAAATAACAGGCTTAAGTATAGGTTGAACCTATCAGTCTGAATTACATTTATCGTTACTATTATTAAATCTTAGTACTTATTACTTCTTAAAGAACTTACTTATCATCACGCCATTTCCCTTGCAAGGTAGGCAGAGAGAACAGTGCCGAAAGCCTCTATTCTTGCATACATGGCTCGCTTCCTCAACATTCATAATTCTCTTCTTACACGCTCGTCGGTTTCAGAGGCTCCCGATTCCACCTTCCTTCAATACATGACCGATTTGGTCTAGGTAGGAGAGTCTCGGTCTCCCCCTCTGCCTACATCCTTCCACTTTCGCATTGTGTACATTCTTAACCAAAAGACAAAAAACATATATTAGTACAGGTAGTGTTTTTAAGATTTGTTCCCATTTAAAATCCGCAAAATCATTATCATCTAGTTTAAACAGAGTTCCATTGCTAACACATATGTTCAAAAAGGTCACTAAGACCTCTCTTTGCTCTTCGTCATGCTCTTCGTCAAAATCTGATGAACACTCTTCGGCATATCTATCCATCCATCCATCCATCAGCCTTTCATCGTCCACTGCTGGACATAGGCCTCCCCAAGAGAACGCCACAGCGCCGTTTGCTGTGGCGTGGTCCTGTGCCGCCTGCATCCAATGAATACCTGCGACTGACCAGGTCATCGGTCCACCTGGTGGGAGGCCATCCTACGCTACGCTGTCCGATACGCGGTCGCCACTCGAGAATCTTTCTTCCCCAACGGTTGTTGGTTCGTTGAGCAATGTGGCCGGCATATCTATTCTCCTTATAAATTAACACAAAGTGCGAAAATGTGAAATCGAAAATAATAGTCACGAGCAGGATTTGAACGCATCTCCTGGAATATCGTCCCAGATGCTTTGCCAATTCAGCCATATTATTTTGTGTTTTAGGAACAGGAAGATGTTCATCATTGTCAGGTGAAGGTGGCGTGACAGGATAATTTTCAATAGAATGAAGCTTTAAAGGATCTCTGTGCTTTTTAGTTTTCTCTCTCCATATTTTTCTAATAGTTCGTTGTTCCGTTTTCATATCTTTGTTTGTCCATTTTCCTTCTTTCTTTGATATTTCAGTTTTTCTTTCTCTTTTCATTGTTAAACTTCTCTTTTAATTGTTCATTCTTACCTGAATCACTTTTTATTCTCTGGAAACGTAGCCATTCAACTTCACGTTTATTTTTCAGCATTACTTCACATTGACATGTCCAAAGGACGACCGCGGCCCTTTGTCCCTGGACCCTTGCGAAAGCAAATTTTTGCCCAGTTACATGGACTAAGCCATGCTGGTCCTAAGGCAACTATTCGTCCAGTCTCGGACCGTTACGTTTGGCCTGGTATTGCTAAAGACTGCCGTGAGTGGTGTCGAATATGTTTAGCTTGCCAACAAGCCAAAGTGACTTGGCATGTACATTCCCCAACCGGACTTGGTGTTCCCGTTGTCATCACCACAGACCAAGGGCGTCAATTCGAGTCTGATCTCTTCAGACATCTTACAGCCACATGTGGAGCAAAACGCATTCGCACTACCAGTTACCATCCTTGCACTAATGGACTCGTAGAACGGCTACACAGGCAATTAAAAGGATCTCTCATGTGTGATGACAAGTCTTGGCTGATTGCCTTGCCCGTCGTCCTATTAGGATTACGATCAGCATTCAAAGAGGTTTTACAGGCAACAGCTGCGGAACTACTATACGGCGCGACCCTGAGGCTGCCTGGGGAATTGATAATACCGTCTCAACATAGTGGCTACGAGGAGCCTATAGATTTCGTAACAAAATTAAGGAGACATATGTCCAATCTACGCCCAGTTCCAGCATCTCATCATGTCAATCCCTCCACATTCATATTTAAAGACCTTGCTACCGCTACTCACGTGATGCTAAGAAATGATACCGTTCGACGCACCCTACAACCTCCTTATAGTGGGCCTCATAAAGTTATCTCAAGATCTGATGATGGTAAAACGTTATCGATAGAAATCGGAGGCAGGCCTAAAACCGTTAGCGTGGACAGAGTTAAACCAGCATTTGTTGAACGCAACGCTGAGCCTCAACTGGAGCAGGCAGGCAGCAACAGAAATGTTTCCTCTCCACAGGTGGGACAGCAACGGCAGTTGACCCTCCTATTGGCTATCCTACTCCTTCGGAATATACCACCCGATCAGGGCGTAAAGTACATTTCTCCAAAACCCTTGATCTTTAGATTCATTTAGTTACTTTTTTTTTTACTATAAGATACATTTTATTTATTTCTCTTTTACGGATTCTCCTTCTCCGTGGAGGGGTGATGTGGGGTTCGGAATTTCCGAACGCACTATGATTTGACAGCGCGGCAAAAACGAACTAACGTAACTGCATGTTTGTACTTGTTCGCCTGATACATGTTATTACACTCCCGCAGTACTCGCAGTGACTCGCTCGTTAATTTAATTGTGATTGTTAATTAATCGGATTTGTGGTGCATGTGTGTATATGTTGAATATTCTATTTTGTGAATAAATAATAGTCAGAATCATATTCCACCGAAATATTAGTTGTGTTTGACTTACACTTCGGACTTCAAGGCGGAACAGGGGAACATAGTATAAGTTCCCAAAATCACCCGCATAGGTATAAGTTTTAATTGTTCTCATTGAAATGATTCTTCTTTAAATTTAGATATAGGGTTGGGGTCATATCCTATTTTTAGACAAAATATAATCGTATCTATAGCCGTTTCAGTTTCGGGACAGTTGGTAAGTAAACAAAATTGGGGGGCTCTAGAAAAAAAACCTCGTATGTTGGCGGTGTGCAAAATAAAGTTGAGAACTTATGTTGTAAAGAAAAAGAAAGATGTATCTGCAACAGTCACGATACAATAATGTCACGTTTTATAGGATGCACTGCTTGTTGATCCCCATGGACTCGAGACTAATTAATTTGCGATCTCGACTAAAGTTAATAGTTAGGTTTACCTCACTAATCACTACCAGGTGGAATATAGTCACTAGTGATGGAATAAAAAAAATACCATTTAAGATGTAAAAAGTATAGGTAACATTGTGATTATAAAATTACATTTTACTTTGCAGGTTGTGGACAATCATGTTATAAAATATATTCCGCCAGAAGAATTTAATCCAATGAAAACCAAAAGCATAAGGAAAAGTAATAATAAAATGGGATGCCTGTTAGTAGGTTCAGAAACTATAGACCCAAGTACTGTGACTAAAGATTATTGTAGTTTATTTGACAGAGTAGGCATGTTACCAAAACGACATCTGTGTAGATTCATGGTGTCACCAAGTGCATATTTGCCCTCAGGAACACCATTATTTGCTACACATTTTAGAGTTGGAGACTGCCTAGACATAAGAGCTAAAACGTAAGTTGATACTATCTTTCTTTATTATATGTATGTTTTGTTTGTTCTCTTATCACGCAAAAATTACTCAACGGATTTCGATGAAACTTTTTGTTTGATAGTTCCTGTTTAGATTTAAAAACTGGTCTATATTTTATTTCCTAACTACATCCGGGACCGGAGATATACCCAAAATACTAGCTTTTGCCTATGGCGGAACTGAGTGCAAAGACTAGTCTAATATATTTTCTAACTGTGAGGGTGGCGAATAAGCATACGGCCCGCCTGATGGTAAGCGTCCATTGCCAGATGCATCACCCGCACATTGCCTACCCCAGCAAGGAGGATAGGAAGTAGAGTATAAGAATGATAGTGAGTGCCTAGATGAGCAGGCTGACAGTGAGGACAATAAAGAGAAGATTTAAGATTTTAAGTCTCTGCTGGGCGAAGCAATCGGCAACCCTACCCCAGTCCAGGTGAGTCATGGGGACCTTGACCGACCCCCCCAGGCTGTCTGATAATATTCTGATCTCGTTAATTAATTTAAACAAAGCATTTGTATGATTGCAAGCAAATACACGTATGATAAGTAAGACAAAATTTGCAAACTGTCCGCGACGTCCGCATTGACTTCGGAATACAAATACGGCACTTTACGCCACATTAATTATGGAGTGTCTGTTCAAAACTGCTTATTTCGCCAATCATTGTTAAATGGATTGACAAAAACGATATATACGTTCGACGCGAAACAAAGTACTGTACCCCTAGTACGAGTTTTTGATAGTTTTCAAATACGATATGTAGTTTCGAGTCATTCCATACATTTACGTGCAGCGCCCCTAACGGAAACGTAGTGGAATTAAAGTTGGTAGTACGAGCTCAATAGAATCATAGTTAACGAATTCAATGATAGTTTTCGAGCTTATTATTGTATTTTGGCAGTATGAGTCCGACTTTGACAAGTCGTTGTTAGTAAAGTTTCGACGAATACGATATACGAAAACTTTTATAGTTTTGGTACTCGCTATGTAAATTTTGGTGAGAGCTTGCAAGCATCTTTGTTTTTAATCCAAAATATAATGTTGGCGAGACTATATCTTGCGTGGAGGTTAGCTGAGGAGGCTGAGAATGATGAGGAGTGACAGGAGCTCCTACAAAGGCGGAGATTAAATGTGCCTAGCCGTATCTCCGACACTCATTTTTTGCAACGATATCGGCTATCCAAGGAGGTATTTGTGTATCTCTATGATACCCTAAGAGAAACTACAAATCTCAAGAGTTCACAATGAATCTCAGTGGAGACCAAGGTAAGTTTTATTTCACATCACGTATGCGCGCATTGGATAAGTTATATCGTATGTACTTACATATGATTATGTATGTTATAGGTAGCATAATAACCGATAATATATGTATATCCAAATATCCACTGTTTAAAGATCTTTAATTTACAATTTTAATTATGTTGCTATTAATATTGAGTTAGAACCTAGGTCTTTAATTTTTATGTAAGTAGGTAATAAAATCATTTTATGTTAAGGTTTGTACCTTAAAAAGTAGCGGAGCATGTCAAATGCTAAAAAATATAAATCAAAAATCATTTTATGATTTTAGGTTCTAAGTGCATTGTTATTCTATGCAAATGGGGACTACCAGCACCCCTAGTAAGAGTGAAAAGCAACATACCTATATACTTTTTTTGTTTTGTATAATAAGAAATGAATTTTTATTCTAGGTTGCTGGTGAACAATTTATGATGATGGCCATCCTTGCTGAGTTTTTATGGTCTCTTCTCAGAAGATATTTCCAAGCCAGTGGTAGATTGCCTGCCTGTGGTTGTGGGCTTACATTGAAAAATATATATGAAATATTTTTCTATTTTCATTACATTAAATGTTTTCTAAAGAAAATCGTTTTATTATTGGTCTTTAACTGTAACAACACATACCTATTATTTGTAAATAAGGAAAAAGAGATTTTTCCTTATTCACAAATAATTTGTACTTTAAAAAGTGGCGGAGCATGTCAAATGCTTAAAAATATAGATCAAAAACACATACCCAGTTAACAATTATTGTAAATGCATTACATAAAATTTTCTTCTCCTTCTATGCAGTAGCGTGCTAAAAGTAGCTAGTGTGTGGGGGCAGTTTTCTTGCCTCATAGCCTAGTGGTGACTTCCTGAAGCTAGAGGTTGTGGGATTTTTTTGTGGATAAGTACTGAACACAAAAAATATTTACTTATATTTAGATATTTTTATATATATTTTTAGCATTTGACATGCTTAGCAACATACATTTTTCATTTTTCACTTTGTGTTTAATATATTTACTTATTTTATTTTTAAAGTACAAATTATTTTGAGAATAAGGAAAAAGAGATTTTTTGTACTAGCGGGAATCGAACCCGCGTCTTTTCCAATCCGGGGAAGTGCTCTAAGCCACTGAGCTATAGTACAGGTCTTTCGACCATCCCAATCTCCTTATTGCATTTGTCTTTACGACCAGCGCCATCTATCGGAAGCATTTACATGCATTAAACCGATATAGTAAGTTTAATTTTGCAATTAAAATTCATACTATTTGATGGCGCGATTTTTTTAAACATTTTTGATCTATATATATATATATATATTTTTCTTTTTTTTTTTTTTAGTATTTGACATGCTCCGCCACTTTTTAAAGTACAAATTATTTTGAGAATAAGGAAAAAGAGATTTTTTGTACTAGCGGGAATCGAACCCGCGTCTTTTCCAATCCGGGGAAGTGCTCTAAGCCACTGAGCTATAGTACAGGTCTTTCGACCATCCCAATCTCCTTATTGCATTTGTCTTTACGACCAGCGCCATAGTAGTCTGTGACCATAAGGTACTTCATCCGAAACGTCAATGTCAACAACTAAATTTGTCTCTTTTAGTTTGCCGTGTGTAAAAGAGATGAAGATATTAAAACGAAGTTCGTTCAATCGTGCTAGTCGATGGTCGATATCGTGTAGACTACATTCAATAACTTTAACTCGTACTACCGATTACATCTAAAACTATATAGTTCATCGAGCTAACCAAAACTATCATCGTTTCTATAATTTGTAAACTCGTACTAGGGGTACTGTTTTTAACACGCTTTTATTTGCTTCACCTAGATCTATCTATGTAAAGCAATCTTTGAACTTAATTTTCACCCACTTCAATACGTCGGATTAAATTGAAACTGTTCATTTTATCAAAGGACCAATGCAATAATTTAAGAAGTTTGACAGTTTTCTTTCGTTTTTTTTATTACTTACTATAAAAAAAAAATTAAACAGAAGTTGATGTTATTTTGATAGTAATAAAGAAGAAAATATATGATAATTGAAGAAAACAAAAAGAAAAAACGCTCATTAATAGCTAATTGGGCTAAAAAATAGATAATAAAGATTGTAAAAGACATAATTGCATGTGCATTTTACTATATCTTAAGGTCGGGTCACACAGAGGCGGGAGCCGCGGGAAAGCGATCAATCGCGAAGCGATAGCGGTCCGTACATGTCACAAAAGGCTACCGTCCGTAGCCCGCGTCGGGTAAGTGGCGGGAACACAGCCGGTGTGACACCAAAAGCGATCAAATTGTTCACGATCTTCCTTTGCAGATAGATTTTCCAAAAGAATATCCTTCTTTAAAGTGTTTTTATAATTCCTGTCTTTATTATAATATAGACATGGGTGGCGTCTAACTAATTCGAATAGTTTTTCTGTTGGATTCATATTGAAACTGAAACTATCGTACACTTAAGTTGTAAAAAAATACAATTCGTGAGATCGGACCGCGATCGCTTCGCTCTGGGTGACAGCTTGTAATGACTACCGTAGACTACAGCGCTAGGAGTGGGCGTTGAATCAACGAACCGTTTTTTTAAACTGTTTTTCTATTTTAACGAGTCAACCGTTTTCTCTTTACCGCAAAACTAGTTGAATTTATCAACCTGTTTCATTCAACCGTTGAATGAAACAGGTTGAATTTCAACGAGTGTAGACGACACGAAACGGTTGCATGAAACGCTCAACGAAAGTTCATTCAACGCGTCAACGCCTAAAGCGAACACCATCTGAAACGAACGTCAACATCGTGTCGCGTCCTCAACGAAACAGTAGCGGTAGGTACTAGGTATAGGTAGAGCGCGGGGTGCTTAATGCTTATTTATACGAGCGAGTGAGACACCGATAGTTTGAACTTTGAAATAGTTTGAGAGTGAGAGAGATATTTATCTGTATAGATGACGTACTCGATTTTACTCCCCATCAAATTTTCATACCGCGGGCTAAATATGAAAATGAGTAAATTCTAAAAACAACGATGATTTAGTTACTTGAATAACTACTTTGATTGAGTTGGCGAGTGGCGTAACGTCAACTACCTACTTAGTCTTTATATATATAATTCTACTGTACCTGTGTATGTATGTCACTGAATTCCTACTAAACGGCTGGACCGTTTTGAATGATTTTTTTTGTATGCGTTTGGGTGGCGCCCTGGATGGTTTAGATTCGAGGTGGCGCCACAATAGGATTTCAAGACTTTTTCTTCTATTTATTTGTGAATGTTTGAGTAAGTACCGGGACGGTTTAGATCCACATTTGGACCCGGTAGGTGGCGCCACAATAGGATTTCAGGAGTTTTTCTTCTATTTATTTGTGAATGTTTGAGTAAGTACCGAGATGGTTTAGATTAACATTTGGACCCGGTAGATGGCGCTACGATAGGATTTCACGATTTTTTCTAATGTAAAACGATATACCTATCTAACGAATCCAAACGAAACGCCAATGTTTGGACAGGACAACGTCTGTTGGGTCCACTAGTGAAAACTATATTTTTTTCTGATAACTAAAACGTATTATTAGGTCTGTTGACGTTTACCACTGAAGGAATGTAATATGGTTCCGGTGGCCCGCCAATAAAGGCGGAGACGGCGCGCGGCGGGTTTCTTTAGTGGGTGGGGGCCCCACACTACCCTGTTCGTTGCCCCGAACGACGGGGTGTACGGTTAGGAACATTTTTTCCAGCCTTAACAAAAAAAAAAGGTTTGTTGACTGTTGACGTTTCGGTTTCTGCGAACCAGTTAATAACGTTAACTGGTGTGGGTAGAACGGGATGGAACAATTCTAAAGCCGGCCCCACACGGCACACATTCATACAAATTCGAATATTCCAAAAAAATCCCGTCCCGGATCGAGGTCGCTTTCCCGCGGCTCCCGCCTCTGTGTGACAAGGGCTTTAATAATCATAACAAATCTTCTAAACTACCAATGACCTACCTATTTGTAATATTTGATGTAACCTCTCCCTCACACTTTTTTACAAGCATTATTATTTAAATATTATTTTTTACTGTTTAATTCAACTAGCTTTCAAAGTGTCTTTTAATTTATTGTAGATATTTTGTACAGTAAATAATAACGGTATTTTTGCAAATTTTATTTCAGCATGGATAGAGGCTTTCAAGGTGTCATGAAACGGTGGGGATTTAAAGGAATGCCAGCATCTCATGGTGTAACTAAAACACATAGAAGACCTGGCAATATTGGCGCTGGAGGACAAAAAGCAAGAGTTTGGCCAGGCACAAAAATGCCGGGTCACATGGGCAACAGGTTTGTGTCTACCTAGTCTAGTAGCTGTATAAATAATATTATTAAATAATGCGTTCCTATTTGAAAAGCTATTGTGCTTTCAGTTGGAGAACAATAAGGGGCGTCAAAATTCTTAGAATCAATACTAAATACAATGTTATCTGGACCTTAGGTGTCGCTATACCTGGAGAAACGGGTGCCATGTGTTATTTGTTTGACACAGTTTTACCGCTGAAGAAACACAAAACCTCACCACCTTTTCCTACACAGTCATTGTCTGAGGATTTACCATTGGAATATTATGATGAATCAGTTCAACCCTTTGATGAAACTTCTATTACATTCGGAGAATAATATAGATGAAGAAATTCGAATGTTAATTTTTGCAACTGTGTACTCCAGAGGTTATAAATGTTATACTTAGTTCAATTTAGACATTATGTTGTTTTATTCATTGTCATCCTTAACAACTTATTGGTAAATAAAAAATATAGGTACGAAAAAAAAAACTAAACGCATACAGAGCGTTAGTGGTACATGGTGAAATTTTTGGGCGCGCCGACCACGCACATTTTAGAGTACATAATGGATGGTTTTATACAACACTGGCGAATATAGGAAGCATAGAGAATTTATTTTTTAAAGTGTAGGTAAAATAAAGTATGTCGTACATAAACACAATAGAAGTTGTTGAGTTCAACATAAGTAGTTCAATAATGGAACCTTAGTGTGGTTTCACAATTCACTTTACTAATATTAGAATTTACATTTAAACTGAAAACGACTTTACTAGTACGTGCATAAAATTGTACGTCTATACTGTGAGAAGCACAGCGTGACAGCGTGTTGACCGCTTTGTGTTGTGTGGGCGAATGCACGGCGCGTCGGTGGCGTGGTGCCACGGTCGACGCGTGTTGAGTTCAACATAAGTAGTTCAATAATGGAAGCTTAGTGTGGTTTCACAATTCACTTTACTAATACTAATATTAGAATTTACATTTATACTGAAAACGAGTTTACTAGTACGTGTATAATATTTTACGTCTATACTATGAGAAGCACAGCGTGACAGCGTGTTGACCGCTTTGTGTTGTGTGGGCGAATGCGCGGCGCGTCGGTGGCGTCGTGCCGCGGTCGACGCGTGTTGAGTTAAACATAAATAGTTCAATAATGGAAGCTTAGTGTGGTTTCACAACTCACTTTACTAATACTAATATTAGAATTTACATTTAAACTGAAAACGAGTTTACTAGTACGTGTATAATATTATACGTCTATACTGTGAGAAGCACAGCGTGACAGCGTGTTGACCGCTTTGTGTTGTGTGGGCGAATGCGCGGCGCGTCGGTGGCGTGGCCCGCTCGGCGGCGGCGTGGGCGCCGGCGCAACACGTGGCGTGGCGTGAATACACGTGTTGAACGCCCGAGCGTGAGCGTTAGCTGGTGTTCGCCACAAAACAACTGGAATATAAATTTAGAATGTTTTGTATACCTATATATTTATTATAGATTTAGTGCAGAGGAATCAATAGCGATCGTTGCTGAAATTATGCGAAAAATAAAAATAACTGTTAGGCGAATCTCGCAATGAGTTAGGGTTTTAATGAAACTTTCTGGAAATCGAGCTTTATCAAGCAAGTAGGAACACCTTATTTTTGGATTAGTGCTTGTGCAATGCGATGCATATTTACGCAAATTAAATAGGTGCTTAGATTGCCTTAGACAAAGCTCACATGCTTTTAGTTAACAATAGGTTAAGCTATTGTGGTACCGTAGTATGGTTATAGGCTGTATAAAAACACAAATTGTATGTAAGACAAATTGTGTTAAGACTTTCAAGTCGTAGTTTAGGCGTAAGGAGAAAATAACTTAATTATAAAATATATAAGAGGAATTCCAAAAATAATACAACACGAGTCAAAAAACTAACAGCAAGAGAAAATACTATAAATAAGTCCAAGATTAACCGATTTGTGATACATGAAGTCTATGACAACTACGCTGATGTGAAACTTAAAAATAAAACATTAAAATTTTTATATGCAAACGTCCGCAGTATAGTTAAGACCGGAAAACTGGATGAAATAAGATTTATATCACAAACGTTTGCAACTATTGTTCACGTTTTAATATTTACGGAGACTTGGATAAAGGATGATGCAGAAGCGCAAAGATTAAACTTGCCGAACTATTCGCATTATTACAACTACCGAAAATATTCAAGAGGTGGTGGTGTGTCCATTAACGTCCACGATAGTCTCAAACATGAGTTTTTGGTAAAACAATGCGATGATGGAAATCACTTTTTATGGGTACACCTCCATAGACTTTCCTTGGACGTAGGGGCCATATATAGGCAACCAGCAGCAAACAACACCAGGTTTCTGGAAAATTATAATAAACATCTCTCAAATAAAAAACGTGTCTTGGTTTTCGGCGACTTAAATCTTAATCTACTAACTTCTCAAGAAAAATCCGTAAAAGAATATAAGGATGTGCTGCAAGAGAATAAAATTAAAATATTAAATAAAATCAGTGCAGAACATTGTACCCGTGAAACACAAGGTCAACAAAAACGATCATAGATCATGTGTGTACAAATTTACTAGATAATTCATTTCAAATGTGTATAATTGAGTCTTCAATGGCTGATCACAAACAAATATATTTGAAAATAAACAGATTTTCTTCTGAAAGTAGAAAACGAGAACAATACGAAACAATAAATTACACTAACTTACAGAACACCGTTAAAGAGGTTTTTGGTACGAACGTGTTTCATGATTATGATGAACTGGAATCTCAGCTGTTACTTGCGATAACAAATAACAAAATCAAAAAAAACTAAAATACTAAACCCACCGAACAAGGACTGGATAAACAATAATTTAATTACCCTAATAAATACGAAAAATCAGTTATGGCATAAACTTAAACAGACACCTGAAAACCAACAATTAAGGAACGATTTCATACATCAGAGAAACATGACCCATGTGAATATCCAGTCTTCCAAGAGTTACTATTATTACAAAGCTTTTACAGATTGTCAGAGGAATCCTTTAAAAATGTGGCGACTAATCAATACATTATCAAATTACAAAACTAAAACTAAGAACTCTATACCATTAAAAATTAATACACGATACGGACAAATCACAGAGACCAAAGAAATTTGTGAGTATTTTAACACTTTTTTCTCTACAATAGGTGCTGAACTTGCTAGTAAAATACCCCAAAAATATCACAATAACCTAACACAAACACTAAAACCACCAATTATAAAAGTAATAATACTGAATTATCAAAATTAAAACTAACAACTTCACAAGAGATACTAAAAATAATAAATAACCTAAATTCTAACACTAGCTCAGGGCTCGATGGAATAAGCACGAAATGTATCAGATGTGTAAAAAGTTGATATAATAGAACCCTTTGTAAAATGCATTAATAAATGTATAATCGAAGGTTATTTCCCTGACAGGTTGAAAGTTGCAAAAGTTAGCCCTATTTATAAATCGGGAAATAAATTAGACCCTAACAATTACCGCCCAATATCGGTCCTACCAGTGTTATCAAAGATATTCGAAAAAATATTACATGACCAGCTATATCAATACTTAACTTCTATTGACTACTTATTTAAAAAACAATATGGCTTTCGACCCAAGGCTAATACTATGTCCGCGACTGTCGATCTTGTAACAAACATAAGGCTTAATATTGATAAAAAAAGATCGCTCTGGGAATTTTCATTGATATGAAAAAAGCATTTGATACCGTTAGTCACGGTATTCTGTTAATAAAACTAAGAAACATAGGTGTTACAGGCAAGGCATATGAAATTTTGAAATCTTATCTAAGTAACAGGCGTCAAGTTGTTAAAATCAATAACCAGCAAAGTAGTCCCCAGCTAGTTACTTGTGGCATACCTCAGGGTTCAATTTTGGGCCCGCTGTTATTTCTCATTTATATTAACAATATACATGAAATTGGGCTTAATGGAGAAATCACTCTATATGCTGATGATACTTGCCTGTTCTACTTTGGTCACTCATTAGATACGATACTAAGCCAAGCCCAACATGACCTAAATATTCTGAATATCTGGCTGCAATCAAATTTACTTACTATTAATACAACAAAAACAAATTACATAATATTCTCAGCCAGAAATAAAAAAATTGGTAATCATAGTCATCTAACGATTAATGGCGAAAAACTAACTAAAGTTAATAAAGAAAAATACTTAGGCCTACTTCTCGATAGTCAGCTTACTTGGAAGCCACATTGAAAATATTCGTATCAAAATTCATTCACTAACGGGCACTCTACTAGGTATAGTGCGCTGTATCCCAAGGCACGTACGATATATTATATATAATTCATTAGTTAAGTCCCATTTAGATTACTTAATCGAAGTATGGGGATCGGCAGCAAAAACAAACCTTAAAAAGTTACAAGTAACTCGAAATAAAATTATTAAAACTTTATTACAATACGATTATCTGACACCTACTGTTAAAATGTATACTGAAACAAAATTAATGAATATAGCTCAAATACATAAATACAACACATGTATTTTTATTAGAAAAATTATTACTAAAGATATTATTAATAAATAAAATAAAGATAAAGATATTATTAATAAATAAGAGTCTATAATAATAGACTCGCAAATTACATTTACAAAAAGAATAGATTATCATAAACGCGTGACAAGACAAGCTAATAACCTCTGCTTGAAGTATCATAGTACAAACTATGGGAAAAAGAGTATTCTGTATGAGGGAGCTCAAAGCTATAACAAATTACCTAGAACTATTAAAGAAGCTAAGTCCCTGACTATGTTTAAAAAGTTATTAAAAAACCACATTTTAAAGGATTTTTCATTAATTGATTAGTATTATTTTATTTTTATTTTTTATAAACTCTCCAAGCAAATATACATTACCATTTATACACCAATAAATATAATTAAGTATATATAATATTTATAGATATAATCTTTTTAAAAAGCAACATTTATATATAATATAATCTAATATAAGTAAATGTAATAACACACTGTACATAACCTCGCCGTAGGTGAGTATAATTATGTTCCTTGTACATAACACCTTACCTACAACATAATATTACCACTACATTAAACTGCTTTGGTTTTAATAATACTAACGAAAAATAAACAAACATCTAAGTATCTTTACAAAAGTATCTACGCACAGCAAAGCAAACTAATTATTACAAAATAATCTAATACATTATTTTTACCGAATGAAATAGTTACTAAGTCATAGGCCTTAATAAATATCTATTGTTCCGCACACGCACACTAACCGTTATACCGATGCACACTTGATTTTGATAAACATATTATGGATTTGTATGAACTTTTCTTTCGGGTTTTCTTTTTTATTTGTGATATTTACTTATATGCTAGTTTTACGCAACTTAGCTATACCTAATTAAACAATGTATTTTCTCAGCAAGTGATTTATGTAAGTCTTTTGACAAAATAAATGTCTTAAACCGTAAACCGTAAAATGCAAAAGGTTTAGACAACAAGAAAGTTTTGGCGGTAAGCTGGTGATGCTATAAGTACCTACTGACACGTTCAACCGATACAATAGGTTACGATTCGTTAATAAGTAGGTATTAAAAATGCCTCGTGATCATGTGTAGTACCTATAAATTATTTAGATACTCGTATTTGCGTTTAAGTATGTTAGGCATAGGTATATTAGCGGGAAAGAACTATCTTTCTGTTCACACAAATTTAGAAGGTTTGGAAATATGGGTGCGAAAGGAACGAGCTCACTCTTTAATGGCAGATCCGCTGCTGTCGGCGCGTAGACACGGCGTGACCTCGAGCTTGGCCGGGTCGTGAAGGCTGCAGTGCAAAGTAGTCGTCCTTAACTTGGATGTCTTCTTAACCGCACGTGCTGTTTAGACTGCCTCGTCATGCGGGTCGTAGTAGATTGATCTTCCGCCCTCGCTGCTTCTTTTTACTTTACGAAGTCTGAAGTTTGATGGCGATGGCGGCCACGTGGTGTTGGTGTGGCATCGCTACGACCCTTTAGCGGCAATCGGTAACTCTCGAAGATTGGTATTATTTTTCTTTCGGTCGCCAATTTTTCGACGCGGAGCCAATCAGCGTCGACAGAAGTGACACTTGTATTACAGGGAAACAATTTGTGTACTTTTTTTAATAATATATTGACCAATAATAAAATAGGTAGGTAATAATACATTACACCTGTCATAGGAAGTAGGTAAGTATCTAAAAGATAGTAAAATCATGCCATGTCATGTTTATAGGGTGGCAATGACACTCCTGAAATTAATGTTCCGCCAATAAACATGCAAAAACAGCACACAACAGTTTTATTTAGTGGGTGAGGCACAGAAGGCCGGTTGGGACATCAGCTTTAAAACAACTGCGTGTTCCTAAACCCATCGTACTGACATACAAACACTGTTGGTAACGTAGATTTTTAAGTCTAGGTTAGTAAAAAGTTCACGCAAAGGTGCGACACTCCGGTGTGCGGAAGCCACTGAAGCGGAGCTGGGCGGAGTAGAGCTGTGCAAACCAACGCTACACTATACTAAAATGCAGTGCACCAGTCCTGTCCGGACAAGTCTACGTATATAGACCTAGATGTTTGAGTGCCTCATTTTGTTTTTTCTGCCTTCATGAGGGCTTATAAATATGAAATTTTAGCTACTAAAAATCATAAAATTATAGACCCATTGCCCAACATAATGAAAATCTACTGTACATTTACACAGTATCCATTTTTAGATTAAATTTGATTGCTTCTGCCATGCTTACCAAATGAAATTTATAAAAAGAAATTCGGCGTAAAACGATTGCCAGAAGTGTTCGAGATCGAGACTAAATGTTCTCAATGAAGAGTTTTTTGGATGAGATTTGTGTCCATATTTTTTTTGTTTTTGTTGCTTCTCTGCCTACGTGCAGAATTAAAGATTATGTTATAACTATCTCGAAACAACGAATGACAGGTTTTCAAATGACCAAGTCATAATTACTTATTATCATGCCATCTCCCATGCGGGGTAGACAGAGAACAGAGTGCTAAAGGGCTCTATTGTCATATACATCTCACTTCCTCAACATTCATAGTTCTCTTCATACACGCACGCTCGCCGGTTTCGGAGACTCCCTGAGTCCTGACTCCACCTTCCTTCAATACATGACCGATTTGGTCTAGGTAGGTGAGTCTCGGGGGGCGGTCGCCCCCAGGGAGGTGGCCAGGTGGCAGGGCGACGCCTGCCGAGCTGCCATGGCCAGCTGGAAAGCGCTGCTGGAGGCGCCCCGGGCCGGTGCTGGAGGAGTGGGCGGGGCGACGGCACGTTGTCCTTACCTTCCGACTGGTGCAGGTGCTGTCGGGGCACGGTTGCTTCGGCAGATATCTGCACATAGTCGCAAGGAGGGAAGCGACTCCGGTCTGTCACCACTGCGGCTGTGACGAGGACACGGCGCGGCACACGCTCGAGTCGTGCCCGGCTTGGACCAAGCAGCGCCGTGAACTCGTCGCGGAAATAGGGGGGACCTCTCGCTGCCGAGCGTCGTCAGAGCGATGCTTGGTAGCGACAGGAATTGGGCCGCGGTCGCTGCCTTCTGCGAGGAGGTTATCTCGCGAGAGGGCCAGGGAGGAGGATTCTTCCGCTGACCCAAACCGCCGCTAGCGACTGGGGCGGCGCAGGCGCGAGTACTTGCGTCTCATATGGCCCTAGCTGAGGCTGCGGGTGGATGGACTGGGGAACATCCGCTACCTGCAAGGTCTTCCGCGAAGGTGTGACGCTCCGTGTGCGTCGCTCAGTAGAGGGTACCCGAAAGGGTAAGCCGCCGGCGGACCACCGAAGGAATGTAACATAGTTCTAGTGGCCCGCCAATAAAGGCGGAGAGACAGCGGTTTCTTTACTGGGTGAAGGCCCCACACTACGTGTTTGTTGCCCCGAACGACGGGGTGTGCGGTTAGGAACATTTTTGTTTCCTTAACAAAAAAAAAAGAAAAGATAGTTAAGTCTCGGTCTCCCCTGTACCTGCATCCTTCCACTTTCGCAATGTATATCTTAATCAGTCGCTCATCCGGCATTCTTACCACACGTCCGAACCATCAGATCATTCCCTTTCGCATCTTTACACCGATACCGTCTTTCATACTTACCCGCACTCTTACGTCGTCGTTACGAATGCGGTCAGTCAGAGCCTCACTCCACAGATTCTCCCACATTTTGACCGCATTGATTTTACTCTCATGCTCCTTTTTGCATACCGAACTCTCGCTTCCATATAATAACGTTAGGGCAAGCACCGTGCTGTGTGCACACGTGCCTTCTGGCACTCTATTTTGCGCATTTAGTTTTCTTTCTATATCAGTGTCAGTGGTGTACCTTCCATTCAGACTGAATCCAAGATATCTCTACCTTAATACGCAAACCGCGTATCCATTTTGACCAACTTTTCAGGAGCAATAAAACTAATTTAAAAAGATAATGTTAATCATTTCGTTTAATAATGAATTTACTTTTCAATATATGGATACTATTAAAGTATGAAAATTTTAGGTACTTTATCATAAAAAAGGAGTTACAAGTTTTACCCATGAAAAATATGAATAAAAATTACGAGTTTATCTAGTACCTACTTGATTATAAGTGATAGCCAAAATAACTTAAGTAGATAAAAATATTTATTTCTTTTAATTGTTTTTGCACATAGACTGCACTTAAATAAATCAGTCTGCACTTTAATAACATAATATTTTTCTTTTATATACCATTATTTCTAAACTTTATTAACAGCCTTTTACACAGTTAGTAACCTAATTATAGAATTTTTTGAAAATGGGCTGTTGTAATAACAGTGCAATAACCTATGAATAACACAAACCAGTAGGTAATTAAATTAAGTTTTAAAAATATTATGTCGGGATCAATATAAAAATCATTGAGTATACGGATCAATTAAAACCATTGGTAAGCCAGATAATCAAAAATCAGGATACTAGGTTTCTTTGATTAATCCAAATCGTCTCGTCTTAAGCACTACTACTTACGAATATAACATAGAGCGTGCTATAACAAGTGGACGAATTTGTTTATCTGGGATGTGGATTCAGTCGGGATGGAAGATACACCGCTGATATAGAGAGAACAGTAAATGCGGGCAATAGAGTGAACAGAGCATTGGGACAACTTGCAACCATCACTTCAGCTAGGTACCTAAGCAACGCAGTGCTTGTCCCAGCGTTATTATATGGAAGCGAGAGTTGGGTATGCAAAAAGGAGCATGAGAGTAAAATCAATGCAGTCGAAATGCGATCTCTGCGGAGAATTTGTGATGTGAGACTAACTGACAGCATTCGTAACGACGACGTAAGTGAGTGAGTAGGTATGAAGGAGAGTATTGGTGTAAAAATGCGAAAGGGAATGCTCCGATGGTTCGGATAATATGTAGAAAGAATGCCGAATGAGCGACTGGTTAAGAAAATACAATGCGAAAGTGGAAGGATGTAATAGGGGAGACCGAAACTCACCTACCTAACTAAATCGCTTATGTATTGAAGGAGTCAGGAGTCTCTGAACCCGGCGAGCGTGCATAAAGAGAATTATGAACGTTGATGAAGCGAGAGATGTAGGGGAGACTGGGGACACTGATCCCCATTTTCGTTTTTCATTAATATCCCTAAGGTTATTAAAGTTATACAGAATATTTTTATATGATTGCCTAGAAAATTTATCCTTCTATTCTTTTGCATCATTCGATTATGAAATTTATCTGTATTAACCTGATTTTATGTCGTTTTTCCTGAAGACTACAAAAGGATTAAGTGTCCCATGTTCTGGGACACTTGATCATGGTATGGGTTAGACTTGATCATAAGGGAAAAAAGTGCATTGTAGTGTATAATGTGCAAGAATAAAAGGTTTCTTTAGTAGGAAATTTGTAATTTATGAAACTTTAAATTTATTATCATATTTATTACCTCATAGTTTTCCTAATCCTTAATATTACGTTTATTAAGTAGGTACTATAGTTTTCCTAATCCTTAATATTACGTTTTTTTGCAAACACTTTATGAATAAAAAACTTCTAATTTATTAATTATTATTAGTTGTTTTGGTATGAAATCAACCTTAATCTTCTAAATTCTTAATAATATTCTTGCTACTTTCGTTTCCTTGAATACCTTTTCAACTTCATTAGAGGCACATTGATGGTCTTGGCTGTGCTTTTTGAGCTATTATTAGGTACCTTTTAGGACAGCTTTGAGTACTGGCTTTTATTTTATCTATTGCTTGGAATTTGTCCACCCTTCCTTTTATATATTCCAGGCGTTTTAAAATCAATAGTAAGTAACAAAGCAAAAACTAATATAATCTTGCAAGAATGTAGGGGATACTTGATCCCATGATCAAGTCTACCCGAGTTTGCCATGATCAAGTGTACCCTGAACCGTTATTTTACAAAAAAATATTTTCAGAAATCAAAACGAAATGTTAATTAAAGGAAACACGTCTCTACACACACTTTAATAAATCAGGTATAAGCAATTTTAATTGTAATCCGTAATTTATTTATATGAATGTATTAAAATAACAATCAAAATAGTTAAAAAAAGGTGTTGACGCGCTGTAAAAAAAATTGCACCACTGCTTTGAAGTTATCGATATTAAGCTTTCAAAATGATAGTTGTTCATTGACGATGACAGTTAGGATCAGTGTGGCATGTTACGAATTTAAATAGTACATTGTTACCCTAGGGATGAAAGCAACTAACAAACAAACACAAATTATAATTTGTGCTTTATATAGTTTATTGTTAAGTTTCACCAGAAAATATAATGTTTAGGGACGGCTTGTTATAGTACATTGTTACCCTAAGGATGAAACAACTTATTTAGTCCCAAGACGGGGTTGGTCGCCCGAGCGTAGCGAGGGCTCCAATAGTTCGAGGGACTAAATAAATCTTTATCCCGAGGTAAACACTGTGCTTTTCATTATAAATACGAGGAAACTAAAAATAATAATCATGAATTAGCTAAAGAAAATATGGGAGACTAAAAAATTTAATTTGGAATCGCCGTTTTCCCGCCGATTTTGTTTTTTTTCTGTGGCCTGTCACCTATTCAGCCATTATTTTTCATTTTAATCATTGAAAACATATAAATCTTCGTTATTTTAAAGATATACTTGCAACTATGTATATTAAAATAAAGTCATATAAAAAACAAATTCTTTAATAAATACTTAACTTTATTTAGATATTTTTTATATATATTTTTAGCATTTGACATGCTTAGCACTATACATTAAACACAAAGTGAAAAATGTGAAATCGAAAATAACAGTCAGGAGCAGGAACTTTATGTTATTTCAATTTTACATCGCGCTGTAATTGACTGGGTGTACAGAAAATAAAACTGATTTGTTTTTATAATTACTCAGCTGTCAGTTGAAAGTAATTCTCCCTAGGGCTGAAAAGTATTACTTTCAACCCGCTCCTCAGGCCTACTTTCAGAGTATGAGTAATGAAAAATATTTTTCAATTCACATTGCGATAAACATATTTGGTTGGTCTATTTGGTTTCTAACGACTGATAAAGAACAATTATTTTTTACTTTTTAAGGGTTGTTCCTTAAACTTTACCTAAGTATTTTTTGCGTAGGGTTTTTTTTCAATTAATGTTTATGTAAGAACCAAGTATAAACTGACAACATCACCCTGAAGCTACTTTTAAAATATTTTCATGTTTTTGTGTGGTAGATAAGCTTCGTCTTCATGAATATAGGCGAATTGCATTATAGTCGATAATAGAATCAGAATTTTTCCAGGCGTATTTACTGCCATATTTTTTAAACAGAGAATAATATTCGCCATGTCTTAAGTGCATTTATTACTAGCTTCAAATACATTTGGAGTTACGTAGCCAATATTCGCAGATAAGGATAAAAGCAATACTTACTTGTAACTCCATTTAAAACTTTGCACCATATATTTACTGTATTATTATTTTAATTATTGAATTCAATATTTTTCAAAACTAATCAACATGCTATCAATATTTAATAAAGACTTCGCATTTTACTGAATACGTAGTATTTTTGCTTAAAACATAAAAATAGCACACCGGTCTATATACACAACTTCGCGCCGTAATATTGCCTTAGTAAAAAACGTTGCCAAGGGAAAAACCTACAATGTTTGCTTATGAAAAAAAATTGATGGTGTAGTTACGAGGTTTGCTTGACCTTAATTTTTAGTGTTACCAAAACACAAAAAATAACGATGCTTAGAAGGAAAAAATCAAATTTTTTTACGCAGCTATTTCCATCAAAAAGTCAATTTTGACCTTTGGTGGAGTTACGAGGTTTGCGTATTAAGGTGACGATATACAAATTCATCGCTTGTTCTTGCACACCATTGCCTATTAATAATCTTACAACTGTTCTGGCTACTCCTCTTTCAAAGACCATTATTTTGGTTTTGCTCACATTCACACGTAGGTCTCTCTTCTTACAATTTTCTGCTATTACGTCGATTAGGGTTTGCAGGTCAGTCGCAGACTGCACTGATAAGACCGCATCGTCTGCATATTATAACAGAGTTAACCGCGGCCATCTGAACTCCCACATTCATTACATTCAACCTTTGGAAACATTTATCCAGATATATGATAAACAGTCTAGCTGCTAGAACGCAGCCCTGTTTAACGCTAATATTTACATTAAACCAGGACGTCATTCCATCATCCAGTCGCACACAAGGTCTGCAGTCCATGTAGTTGCTACACCGCTTGCAGCAGTCTACCGTTAATACCATACTCTGTCAAAATGTCCTAGTTATTTTGCATCCCCTTCCACATCTGGACCCTCCTTGTGCCTCACACAGAAATTGATCATACCTACACCATCCTCATTCTTCTTTCAATAATCTTACCATACACTTTGGCTGGCAAACTGGTCAAGCTTATAGCTCTGTAGTTTGCTAAGTCATAACGTGAACCCTTGTTTTGAACAAGGGCACGATGACTGCGCTTCTCCAGTCCTTGGGAACCATTCCTGATCTCCAGCATAAGTTGAGAAGCACCAGGAAATATTCCCAGACACATGAGCCTCCAAGCTTGATCATCTCAGCAGACCATATTAGTGCGCTCATACAAAAAAAGAGCCGCTTCGTGATAAGTGGCAATCCATTGCCTCTGCCCACCCCTCTGGAAGATAGGCGTGAGTCTATGTATAGGCAGGTATGTATGTGTATAAACAAGAAAAGTTTAGCTTTTGCATAATATTATAATAGATGAAACAAACTCCCGTCACAGACTCGTTAATCTATTTAATTCGAAAGATTCTTATTCTTGTATGTCTAAACTATACACATTACATAATCATGCTTATAATATTAGGTACCGTAAATTTTCTTCATACATATTGGCTATATATTTTGAGTTAAAGTTGGTTTTAAAATGTATAATGTTCAAAAGCTAGTTTTATTACTTATTTTGCACGAAAAACGCATAAACATTAGCCATCTCTATTTACCCGGGAGTCGGGGTCACTAGACATGACATATGGGGTTAATAGAAAAATTCGGTAGGGTTGTTACCTACTAATTTTAAATAATCTCTATTTACCCGGGAGCCGGTACTTTCAAAGTTTTTAATTAATAGGTAAGATGTAGATGAATAGGTATTTATTTAAATATTAAATTTAAATAGCAAACTTAAGAAAGTATGTATTTATCTGCATTAATAGGAACTAAGCCAGGTGACAACCCTAGTAACAGTTTTTCTAATAACCCCTTTCTCATTTCTATTAAACCCTTTCCCGCTCAGATAAAATATACGACCTTTCCCGTGTCTATTGACCCCATATTACGCGTCTATTGACCCCATACTACGCATCTATTTACCCCTTTCCCGTCTCTATTTACCTCAAGTCTGAGTAAAATCTACATGTTATGCAATTTTAATTCGTATCAATGAAATCAAATTAACATTTTACTAACTTGTATATAAAACTTAAACCTGATGAATTAAGGAACACTTTATATTAACTTTTGTCACACTATATTTTGGTTTTCTTGTATAAAATCACTAACTTTCAAGCAGCTCAAATTGATACCGTGTGGCGGTTGACATTCAAACATATTTTTTTTACTTTAGACTAACTTCACAGCAAAACAAATGTTACCAGCTCACAAAAAAAATGTTGCAGTATTTATAACAACGAAAAAATAGTATTATTTTTACTATGGAAGTTTTTGTTTCACAACTTCCAGTTGTGAAACAAAAACTTTCCTGGTTTGGTCTCCATTCACCCCGTTTTACGGTACCTACATATATTGTTATAACTAGACTAAGTACAGTTACGTTACAATTTCGCCCCAACTGCTTAGCAATAAATGGGACACTTACCTGTGCCAAATCTGTTAAGGAAAACACTAGTTAATTAAAGACTAAATTACTTATTAAATTAATTCTATTTCACTTCGCATCAGATAATTATTATATTTTAGTCAAATTCTCGAGTATAGGTATATTTTTGGTTACAAGTATTTATAATATAAATAAGTATTAGATGTTTAGGTGAATATAGAATATGAAACAATTTCATGGATACCTAATTTTAGTCCTCCCTTACTATGCGTACTGTACAATATCTGAAATCTCAAAACATCTCGTATTCCCATATAATTTCCGTTACCATAAAGAGAGATGTAGTACACCCACATTTCGGAAAAGAAAAATACAGGCCCTATTCCAGGTTTCCCTTTTTACAAATATGAGATCTTGATACCACAGCAGAACAAGTTATAAGAGCAAACTTATCAACACTAGGTCAACACTGTATGATGTGATTTACCATAAATTAAGACTGACTTATTGACTCAAGGGATATGGACAGAGTCTAAAACTACTATATACTAGATTTTACCCGCAACTTTGTCCGCATGGACTTCTGAATATATGTCATCTCCATAGAGAGAGACTTGAGTAAAGGACAGCCTTATCCTAATTTTTTTTGTTGGGGTCGGCATCCAGTCCGTTCGGTTTTAGCTGATCCACTAGTATTTACACAGAGATACTGCTTATTTGACCTCCACAATCCAAATAAGGGTACAACTAGCGGCCTCTGAACAAGATAAAGTTTAAAGCGAATGTCACATTAGTCTTAGATTTAAAAAAAGTAAAAATAGCTATCCCTCATGAAATATCTATTGTTCTAGTGCCGTCCTTTTCTAGGCTCCCAGACTAGTATTTAAATATTTCATAATGATTGGTTCAGTAGTTACAGCACGAAACATAACAAACACACTTTCGCATTTATAACTAGCTGCAACCCGCGACTTCGCCCGCTTCAATTTAGTTATTTTGTACTTTTGTGTGGACCCTAATCATTTTTCGAAAATAAAAGTAGCTTACGTTATTCTTTGTAACAAGCAGCTAGTAATTAATGGCCAAAATGAGTTAATGATTACAGTGTTTTTAAGCCCATCTACCTTATGAAAATGTAAAAGAACAGATTTTTTTATATTTTACAAAATACACGAATGTAAAAAGTAGGTACATTACTACTTTGGCAAAAATCAGTAGTCTACGAAAATTAACTAATGATACTTGAGTAATTTATGATATTTTTTTTTACTAACGGTTTCACTGTGGTTACTTTTCGCATACAAGATATTTACCGAGAGCCACTGATACTGTCTCTTAGTTATTTCTTGCAGACTAAAGCTATAAATATGAAATGAAATAAATTGTCCGATAGAAGTCACCAACAACACTTAGTTACTTTTTGCTAACACAAATTGGTAATTAACTAATACAAATTACATTTATTCAGAATGCTAGAATTAACTATCTTAGCCAGTATTAAAACAAATATTTACACAATTTACTGAACCATAGAGCGCAGGGTATAAATGTAAATATTTTATTCATAAAAATCATTTTTGTAGCTTTAAACATTAGTGCGTTATTAAGATTATAAGAACAAAAAACTTTTGAACATGTTTATCTCGAAACTAACACTTAATTATTTCTCCCTCTACAACAACAATATACTCTCATACACATTTAGTAAGAACCTGTTATTTAGACATTACAAACACTTCAATTTTATTTATTTGTATACATTAAGGACATTCAGTTGTGAGGTATGTTTACTACAAATAAAATGCATAAAATCAAATAATTTTAAGTAACTTCACTGTTGAGTTGGAGGTTGGAAACCATATCCAGGGTATGGCTGTGGAGCGCCAGGAGGCGGTGCCCCAGGAGCAGGAGCACGAGCATATGGATAGGGTGATGGAGGATACTGACTAGGTGGATATCCTTGCTGATAGGCATGAGATGGATAACCTCCACCACCAGGAGGATAGTTTTGGGGATTTTGTGGATAAGTCTGTGGTGGAGGTGCTGTAGATATTGGGGCTGGGCTTCCAGGTTGAGATGATGGATTAGAATATGGAGGCTGTGTAGCAGGTGGATAAGGAGAAACTTGCCCTGGGGCAGGGTATTGTTGCCCGGGTGCACCAGTAGCCGAAGATGTACCAGATGAAACTGTTGAAGGAGGAGCATTATTTCCATGAGAACTAGAGTTGTATGTAGGAGATTGCGCAGAAGGTGATCCATATCCAGAATTAGGTGGATTTTGTGAGGAATAACCACTTGGGGGAGGTTGAGGGGATCGGTTTGGCTGAGATATAGGAGTTGAACTATATGCAGACGTAGGAGTTGTATTAGGAAAAGGTTGAGCTTGATATGGTTGCGGTTGAGACCCAGTGGAGTTGTTATAGGTACTGACTCCAACATTGGGGTAATTGGAACCAGTTTGTGATGGAGGATAAACAGAATTACCAGTATAAGCTGGTTGAGCAGCACCTCTTACTTGATAAGGTGCTCCACTGTTAGCGGGGCTTCCTGGTGGAGGGGCATATGGTTGCTGTCCAGATGACGGAGGATACCCAGGTGCTGGATGAGACGATGGTGGGTAATTATTCGGAGTAGTGGTATTAGGAGGTCCATAATTTGAATTAGGAGGATAACCTTGTGGCTGTTGTGGCGGATTAGGTGGGCCATAGCCTTGTGTAGGAGGACCATAACCAGGTTGTGGAGGGTAAACACTAGGTGCTCCTTGGTATTGTCCTTGATATTGATTTTGTGGATAAGGTCGTTGACTGTATGATTGGGTAGGCCTTGTTGGTGTTGTAGATACACCTGCTGGTCTGTATGATTGCTGAGCAGAACCACTCACATCACCACTGTTAGGAGAGGGTGAATTGATTGGTGGTGCTTGTGATACATTTCCAGGAGCAAGTTGATGAGGGGGCTGTAAGAATAACAAAAAGGTCAAGATAACTGATGCATCATACATTTTATGATTAAACTTAAAACTACATACACAAAGATTACTAAGCTCTGCACATGTGCTAAGCATAGTAACAATTGATATTTACCTCATTTACGCATTTGTGACTTTCACAGAATTAACATTTTATAGCAGCATGTAATCTATGAAACAAAATGTTTATTACTTACGGGTAAAAGACTTTGTATATTTTGGTTAGCATCTGCTACAGAAGCCAAATACACTAAATTTCGGTGAAGTATTTGTTGGTATTGATGACATTCCATCAGCTGCCCTTTCGCTTGATACTCTTGAATTGTTTGAATGAGATGAGCGTTTTCATCTAACATCTTTTGTATTTGTGCCGGGCTCAAAGGAGGCCTATTGCCTCGTGCTGCAAACGCTACAGACATTTCTGTTATGCAATATATTATCTACATTCTACAACATAAAATGATTGTTATGTGCCGGAAATAAGTTTTCTTTCTCACTTTATATAGTCTTTAACCACAAAATTGATATCCTCCGGAAATTACCAGACAAAAACTGAAAACGACAAACAGGTAAAACAGGCACAAGCGGCACAACTTGGGCACAACAAAGCAAGCAAGGCCACTTTTCTTTATTTATTTAAGGCTTTGGCGAAACCATCTGCCTGCCAAAAGCTCTAAACGACCACGTGAAATGTAATGCCATCTTGTTTTAATTTTGATCCAGAGCAATTTCTACACCCACCAACAGCGCACTTCATGGTTAAAAGAATTTAAACGTAAGTAAAATGCGTCCGAAACGAACGCATTGATGGTTCACTTAAAACTGCGGTTTGAGGGCCCGCCCAAGGTGATGTCATGACCTAGTTGAAGGCGACATGACCTCGTTGCTTTGCGGCATCTCCGCTCTTTTTCTGTACCAGTTTATCAGAATAATCAGTATATAAATTGATTGCATATATTGCAGTGTTAGTGTTTAAATAACAGTGTAGAACACTACTTATTCGCCATGTCAGGACAAATAAGATTGACTTTATCTTATCGGAAACACGACACATATTCAATGATGTCTTAGTGATCAGCAGGATTAAGACTGGAAGTGATTACCGCTTAGTTATGAGGCATATTGAATCTAAACATGAAACTCGAGAGTTCACGCTTGATGAAGTCTACGCTCCGACAACTTTAAGCTTGAAATACAAAATCGCTTTACCTAGATGAGTGCAAATCAGCAAGCGATATTATGAACAATAGGTTCGTAGAAACTGTCCGAGGTAGGGTCGACCTATTTTATACCAGTCGCGTCAATAGGACTCAAAAGCTGTCGGACCCAACTCTTAAGCTCATGGCGAGACGGACAGAAATGACGGTGCAGTCTTCGGCTGGTTGGTCCTCTGATTGGACCAATCACAGGCCACTAAACAGGTAGATCTCAAAGTCCACCCGACACGACATTCACCGATTTAATACCCTGCGTAGTAAAGGGGCGATAGAGCAGATCCAATGTTACAAAGTATTCGCAAGAGGTCTGTCTGTTGGGAAAAGCCAGCTGACCAAGCTGAAGACCAACGATGGCACTGTTGTTTCATACAAAGATGAGATATTAAAAAAACATAGCACCACGCCTGTATTCCCCGAAGGGGTAGGCAGATGTGTATTACACATTCACGGTTTGCCAGCTATTTTTAAGTCCCACGTAATAGGGGGCGAGACTATTGCCATCTACCGGGCACATTTCCAAACTCCAGGGGTTGTTACTGAGAATTTTTCTTTCTATTAAAAAGCTCAATAACATTGCCCGACCCGGGGATTGAACCCGAGACAGCAGTCGGTCAGCAGTCGCTTACACTACCGCTGCACCACAGAGACAGTTGGATAACGATAATAATAATGATTGCAGTGAGATATTACAGATGTCCGTAAGTTCTATATAGACAGTTATACAGATTACAGAACTCTGTTATCAGCTTGATCCATGAGCCCAGATCCAAGCTAACTCGGTACTATACCAAAGATATTCCGGATGTCAGCCTATATGTGATCAGAATGGCTTTCAAACAACTAAAAGATAGAAAAGCACCGAGAGACGATGGAATTACTATATAGCTTCTAAGGGGCAGGCGGCAAGCCAATCCTCCAAGCCCTCCAGAGGCTATTCAATTCTGTCGTTCGTTCTCGAGGGTGACGTTCCAGAGTCGTGAACCAGGAGCGTGATGGTTCTTCAAGAAAAGTGACAAAACCATAGATTTAATATATATAACGAAGAGCTCGGATGGCCTGAAGCCCCTTCACCAGAACTCATCTTCTTCTAATTATGTGTGTAAGTGGGCGCGAAAATAGAATGAAATGGCTTCAGATCACTATCGACGTATTCATCATTCACAGAAATCACGATGTAATTTAGGTAATTAGCGATTACTACTACACGAAATCAACTTAATTAAATCTTGAAATAGCGGGATGGCAAAGATCCAGAGCGATTTGTCACAAGCGTGGTGCACGGGCGCCGTCTCGTTCAAAAGTGCGTTCAATTCAATACGGCCGCCCCCACTACCATCGACCATGACGCTTCGCTAGGTTGACATTGACAGTCCTGTCAACCTGACGTTTGACGTAAACGCCGTGACGGCCGGACTGACTTGCGACCGTCCTCGGGCGATTTATCTCAAATAAATTATGATAACTGCACGGTTCGTTCGGTCATCCTGACTTAATCATTTTCATCGGCACACAAACACTAAAATCATTTAATGACTGGGACTAGCAAGGCAAGTGTATCGCCAAATCGACAAATTTCGTCAGATGACGCTAAATAAACCACTGTGACGAGCCAACCAGACGATGGCTCGGACGACACATTTCGTCTACCTTCTGTGACGAGTGAAGTGTGCCCTCTAACTACTCACCCTGGAATAATAGGGACAACACTTCTTCGCCCAGGATCAACCATTTGTACAATTTATCATAATTATAGGAATGTTACAGTACAGTAACAATAGTTTGTACTATACCTGCCTATGATAGTGAACTGTACTGTTCCGTGTGCACTTCAACTTCATGAAGGACCTCCCATGTTTTAGGGTCTGAGTGTACGCTCGCAGTGACAGTGTGTGAGTCAGCCGAAGCAGTATCCGAGCATATCGTCAAGGTGTCGAGACGGTCTAATGACTCGTTATCATTATTTGAGCAGAAAGTATTGTCTACGTCATCAGACGCAGTCTCAGCCTTAACTTCATTTAAAAGACTGGACGTAATTTCAAGTAATCCATCATGTTCCTGGGGTACAGCGCGCAAATTCTCATGGAAATATTTAAGAGTTCGATTGGAAGCATCCACTATGCTTAACCAGCACAACAAACGTAAATCACTTAACCAGCGCTATACAATCTGTCACTTCAACAGTGATACAACAATAACGCTTAACCCGTGATATTGTACCAATTACTCGACCAGTACTTCAACACTATGCTTAAACAACACATCAAAACTAGCAAATAGTCTGTCTTTATCTGTAGTCATGTTGTTACACATTTAGATAGTCAGTCATGGTACAAAATGTTGGAAAAGAGAGAAACTGAATTTCCCCAATCTGCAATACGAATCATATACAGTATGCAACACTCTAGATCTTAACACACAAGCCTCTATCCAGCTATCGCGTGGGCTGCCTCTGTCCGGTACCCAACTTCCAAAATAACACATTGCCTCTATCCGGCAATTTCAGCGATCACTCCCACCCCGAATGCCAAACGCACGCCACACACTTTTGTGGCCGATGATACGCCTACGCCTACGAATAGCATGGAGGTGGAAACAATCCGAGTGACTTCCATACCGGACTATAATTCTTAGCATGAAGGTCTATCCCCATCGTCATCATTCGGGTTCGTTATGTCAATGGCACCCAAGTCTGAGTCATTGTCGTCGGGGTTGTCAATATAAAGAATGAAAGAAAGAAAATAATTTTATTACCACTAGTAATAAAGGATAAAACAAGAATTGGACACATACTTAATGTCGAGGTGACAATAAGGCCCGCATTCAGCAACTATGTCACAGTGCATCATATTATCGCTTGAAACGCGTTAGACTCCCGGGAGTCTCGGCTCAATGACCTCGACAATTGATAAAAAAGTCCAAAAGAATCTCCAACGCTTGCAATAAGAGTCAACATCGCAAAAAAAAAGGGCCGAGCCGCGCGCGCGGTCGCAACAAAATTTGGCGCTAAAAATTTATTTCCTACTCCTTAACTTTCAATGCTATCTACTCTAAAATTTTTGCCCGATACAGTCTGTTCATTCTACAAGCTGTTCATGATTTTTGCCTAAGCCTATATATACTGTATCAACGAGAAATAAATCCCAAACGTAAACGTCAGCCAGTTGCGTCAATGGACTCGAACGGGACGGTAATAAAGTCGAGATTTCAACGCGAAAGTGAAATAAAATTAAAGTTTGTGAAAAGTTTTCGCTTTATAAAGTCAGTGTTATTATAATAATTAGTGGATAGTGTTTTTAAGTGTTTTAGTGCATAAAATAGTTATTATACTTGACAATAAACATGGATTTTTCAACAATGGGTAAGTAGTTTTTTTTTAAGATTTTTTTTAGAAAAATACGGCCACCCGTTGCGGCGCGTTGTCTCTTGCGGCGCCGCGTGGCCTTGGCGCGCTATTGGCCGGCACGTGTAAGACTCCCGGGAGTCTAACGCTCGTTTAGAACTTGTTGAAATAATAGTAAATAATAATCCTGTCAGTTGACGGGTTAAAACACACTGCAACCTGGCCTGCGTTAGTGACGTACGGACGTCAAATAAGCAGTACTTATATATAAAATTATATACAATAAAAAACAGAATATCTAAATCTACAATCGGCATTAATTACAGTTACAAAAATATAAAAAATACAATCAACGAAAATATAGTACCTACTATTGCCTACCACCTAAAGAACAGAAAACTATCTAAGATTGAAAAAAAAAAATGAGCAAAATTGCAAATGCTAAAATAATAAAAAAGATTTGCTAAACCAAACTCATCCGCTTTTTTATTTTCCTAATAAATATTTTTTAATATCGGGCATTTTCGTAGTTATTCATGAGCGTATTCATACAAACGGTTGGAGTGAAAGCTTTAGTATCGGTTTCCTTCTAGTACCTCTTAGAATTTTAAGGGACCTTGCTGTTAGACTAACTTTGATGAATGAATAAAGTCACAGATTACCTGATTATAACTCTTAATCAAAATGATACCTGGTTTTCAGACCAACACTATACTTGACAAAAGTCTCAATCAAAACATCAATTAATTAAGTTTAAATTAAGCTCTACATGTGACTAACTTTCCAGTAACCTCCAGTTACTCAACCATTCATTTGTGCATCCACACTGGATCACCAAGTTACACCCGGACTTATCAACACCTGGTACTGTCCATAGATTTAGGATATACTCCATAGATAGGCTATAAGAATAAAAGAGACCCACCGAAGCTAATGGTACTGTGATGTGTTAGAACGAGAGAGAGAGAGTGATGCTGTCAACGAGACCTAAATTTATTTGTTACCGGCCTGTAGCGGCCTTGTCAAGTTTACGCGTACATGATTTGGCGATTATTTATTGTAATTAAAGTCTTTACCAGTATTATAATAACGTTATAACGATGGTTACTTGTGCAGTACCAGGTTGTAATTCTTCAAAGTATGATAATCGACAGGATTACTCATTTCACCAGTAAGTTTACTATTTGTTTATTATCTTCAATTCAAAATAACGGTTACGCAAATGTATCAGATTTGGAGAAAATATTACGAGAAAATTGTTTATTATATTATTACAATGATTTGGGGTACACGAAACAGTCATATTTGAGAAATTACAAATACGGAAATATGAGGAGATTTATGACCTCATTTTTAGTGATGCGAAGCCTTGATTTATTTGGTGATATCGACTTTGATGGTTGGTTAACAACAATATTAACTATTATTAACATACATAATACAATTACAAGTATGATTACGGTTTCATAACTAAATTGCTGAATCGATTTTGGTAAAAGGAGAAATTGAGCACAAATTGCGAAATGTAAATAAAGATAGCATTTGACAATTTTATAACTAAATGATTATATTTAAGGATATCTAATTTACTACCTATTATTGATGTGAAACATTATTCATTTTGACAAGTACTTTAGTCCTAGATGATATTCGCTTTGAATATGATGATTTATGTCAATTTCTGTTATTTTACATTTCATAATTGAAAAAGTTATGATCCTTTTATCTACTCATTATTTCTACAAAATAATTTGGATGTTTTCACGTCTGGTAAACGTCCCGCGACGTCTATTTTATTATTTTGATATTTGATATACTTATATGATAAATAAATATTTTATTAAATCAGTGTTTTATATTTTCTGGCCTCTTCCATAAATTTCTGGTTACAGTGGCAGTTTCGTGTATTATCGCTCGTACCACTGGTGAGATGATTCAGAATTTCGGAATATATTAAATGTGAATTCCCAATCGTTTCATTAACATTTTAGTGAGACAAATGGGAAAATATTGTTACTTTATATAACTTATGCAATTTCCTTCGATGTCTGTGTTTATACTACTGGTCTTGCAAGTTACTGCTTATTTAATGTACCTACTTACCTACAATAAATGCATCTAAATACTAACTAACTAACTTATCATCAACCCATTTCCCTTGCGGGGTAGGCAGAGAGAACAGAGTGCCAAGAGGCTCTATTCTTGCATACATCTCTCGCTTCCTCAACATTCATAGCTCTCTTCATACACGCTCGCTGGTTTCGGAGACTCCTGACTCCACCTTCCTTCAATACATGACCAATTTGGTCTAGGTAAGTAAGTCTCAGTCTCCCCTTGTACCTACATCCTTCCACTTTCGCATTGTATATCTTCTTAGCCAGTCGCTCGTCCGGCAGTCTTTCCACATGTCCGAACCATCGGAGCATTCCCTTTCGCATCTTTGCACCAATACTCTCTTTCATACCTACTCGCTCTCTTACGTCATTGTTACGAATGCGGTCAGTCAGCCTCACTCCACAGATTCTCTGCAGAGATTGCATTTCGACCGCATTGATTTTGCTCTCATGCTCCTTTTTACATACCCAACTCTCGCTTCCATATAATAACGTTGGGACAAGCACTGCGTTGTATATTGCGACACGTGCCTTCTGGCTGAGGTGGTGGCTGCCGAAAAGTTGTCCCAATGCTCATTTCCCGCATTCACCCTTTTTTCTACTTCAGTGGTGTACCTTCCATCCCGACTGAATCCACATCCAAGATATACAAATTCATCCACTTGTTCTAGCACACCATTTACTATTGCTACTCTAACATCTGTTCTGGCTTCTTCACGTAGGCCCCTTTTCTTACAATCTTCTGCCATTACGTCGACTAGGGTTTGCAGGTCAGTCGCAGACTGCGCTAATAGGACCGCATCGTCTGCATATAGCAGCGAGTTAGTGCATCTAAATAAATAAATATTAACAACCAGACGCAGTACAAATATCTATGTTCATCACATAAATAATTGTCCTGAGTGGGAATCGAACCCACGACCTCGTGCACGGAAGTCAATAAATAATCATCTTTCTTTTAAAAACTTATGACTTACGCATTCAAGTACCAGGGTAGCAGGAAATTGTAGAAGGTTGCTAGAAGCAAAATCTGAAATTGTTGACTTGAAATAAAATTATCCCTTTCGTCTCACCAACAAGATTAATTAAACGATCGGGTAAAAAAAAACAATACCCGATCGTCTCACCAGTGATACTGACGAAAATACACAGGGAATATTATTCGCTTTCTATGTTACTCTCAAAACCTTTTCAAAAGTATGTTTTAGTATCGCACACTGTTATCGATATCGATAACAATCATAACTTTATGCGCAGCACTTTCAATGCACACATTGACAACTCACACACACATACATGATTGTTTTTTGGTCTCATTCGGTAGTTGACATTGTCCATCTATGAAGTATATCCTAAATCTATGGTACTGTCCCATCATCATGTAAGCTTAACCCTTTCCCTCCTTACGGTACTTAGAAGTACCTCCACATTTTTCGTCTAATAACTTAAGTTCGAAAACACTTTAAGCTAACTACAACTGACGATCCTTTAGAGTACGTTTTCGTAAGCCAATCACAGCGCGTTATTTGAATTACCGCGTAATGTTGCTGAAAAATTTGAACATAAAGTTACAACCTGTCGAACGTTTTGTCACTTCCCTGTGCTGTGTAATTGGAAATATTTTATATATAGAATATCATAGATGTGCTATTTTTTTTTTTACTATTTGCGTTTTTCATATTATTGACTACGTTTCTAAAAGCTGTTATAATATATTATCACTTTATTTTATATGAATTTTTGATAAAAACTGATGCGGACTTAAAAGTACCGTCAGGTGATTTTAGTCTCAAAAATTATGGCTTTTTATATTGCACATACTCGATCAAGTGGGTATTTTGTTTTATCATAAACGAATGATTTTTTTATTTTTATTATTATTCTGACCAATATTCTTATTGTTTAAGCCATTGAGATGGATATTAAAAACAATACTGCTCTACTTGAAGCCCTGTTGTTAGAAGAGCTTCCGGACTGCAACGAAGAGTCTGATGATGAAGTGGAAAATCTTCAACTACCCTCACCAAGAGGCTTCGATGAGGTTTTTGAAAGAGCTCTAGACAGTATTTTTGCCGAAGTCCCGTCATCGTCGCCGTCAAATGAAGATGTATTGGAATGCCCTGATTTATAATCAGGTACCCACATCTCCAATACCTGGATCTAGTGTTCAGACTGATCTACCGTCTGCAAATACGTCTTCACACAGAACTAACCAGCGATTACCTGAACCAAACCGTAAATGGAAAAAGTGGGACCTAGATACAATTTTACCGGAATACATTGCAGATACTGGAGTAGTAGAAGACTGTTTTGCTCACTGTACCACACCGACTGATATATTTTTAGTATTGATTGGAGATATTATTGACAACATTGTGTACCAAAGTAACCCTTATTCTACTCAGAAAGGCAAGGTATTGAATTTTAATTGATAAAAACGGATCCAAGTTTGCCATTACATGCCCTGTAGCTGTCAAAGATTACAATAGTTATATGGGTGGCGTAGATACAGCTGATCGTTTGACAGCCCTTTATTGTATAGATCGCTAATCTCCGAAATGGTGGCACAGGTTGTTTTGGGGTCTTCTGGACATCACATTTGTCAATTCGTATGTCATTCATGGACTTATAATGAAACAGACCACCGTAAAAGATTTTCGACACTCTGTTACTCAAGGCTTGATGACTATGAAAGATGCTAGTCAGAAAAGAAAGACCTATTGATAATAGTGCGAAAAGCGGGCCTTCGAAAAGGCGCAAATCTGACTATTCCACCATAAAAGACGTACGCATGGGTAACAGAGGCATCCATTGGCCTACGTTTGTAGAGAACAGGGGAAGGTGTGAGGTTTGTAGTTTGAAGAACATTCAGTCGAAACCTCACAGTAAATGTTCGCATTGCAACGTGTTTTTGTGTGTAAATGAAAAGAAAAATTGTTTTGTTGACTATCACGAGATTAATCTGTAATTTAAAACCGATTAATTTAATTATTAATAAACCAATGTTGGATCTCATTACTTTTGTAGTTTCTATCAAAGTTCCTAACATTGAGGTAACACGAAGTTCCTGACGGTACTTTTAAGTCTAGGTCTTGGAAATAGTACTTCTAGATATAATAAAAATAAAAAAAAAATCTGTGTGTTTCATTATAATAATAAACTTCAAAAGCGGAAATTCGTTAAAATCGATACCCGGGGGGAAAAGGTTAATATTTACCTATCTCCTCAGACATTACACTTTAACTTTCGGTTTCCTCAAGATCGCCAGTTGTACTCTGATCACCTGGCATTTTCCTTAATTTATCATGAGCGTACTTGTAAGTGTGGTTAGAGTTCAATGCTTTAAGGATATAACGACCTTCCTCTAAAGCCTCTATACTTCTAAACAAAGTCCTACACAGAAAAAGATTTTGGTCCGAGATCAGAAGGGATTTCGGTATCAATGTTGTTCAATTTTACAATAATCTATATTCTCTAACTCTACATTCGATGTGGTGACACTAGTCACATGGGACCGTATTATCTTTAACTACGTCATTAGTCAAAATGTCTCGTCTAATAACTATATCGTGCTAAAGGTATTCATCAGGCAAGCATGAAAAACAATGTTGAAAGCGATGTCATCAATTTCCACAAAAGCTAAAATTTTCAAATTACTATTAATAACATCCACCGCGATCGCCAACCCGCCCGCCAAGCACGGCGACCACGGCACCATCCCCCATTTCTTGGGGAGGTCCATGTCCAGCAGTGGACGCCAAAAGGCTGATGAATGGATGGATTATTCACGGAAGCTCGCCTATGCCAATCATAGTTACGACAGCATAAATACGGTCACCGTTAAATTTAAAGAAAATAGAATTTCTAACCAGCGAGCACTCAGTTCCAGATTCGTAATAGAAAGCCAAACTCAACCAGAGTGATGCAAAATCCTAGTAGGTGCGTTAACCACACACATGTGAACACGACGTTGCTCAGCTAGTACTGCATCCGAACCATTGCCATCGCCACCGCCACCATGTACTCGTTGACCTACTGCTGAATATCGGTTCGCGTAGTGGCTTTGACTCTTGCACAGTCTACTTCAGCACACCAGGAATCTATATCGTTATTACTCGGATCAAGATTAGAAATAAAATATGATTGGTTAGATCTCACCATCGTATCGCGTCAACGATACAATCAGTCGCGCTAACGTCGTGGTTCGTGGAGCCACTCACGGAATGGTCGGGTGAAGGCATGGCCACCAACTCACGACACGCTGGCACCGCATCTTGATGCGCAGCCACCGGTTCACGAGGCGATTCACCGCAGGAAAGCGTGAAATACTGTTTTACTAGATCAAATATTTTAGGTATTTACTATTCAATAACGGTGTAATAAAACCACGAGATACCTAAGGATATTGTCTAAGGAATGTGCTAATTTGTTACAAGATTGGATGTACTTTACTCGATTATATTTATTCCTGAAAACAAGCTATAACAAAATCTAAAACGAGTTATTTGTTAAGAAAATTTCAAACGTTTCACATAATATTTATATGGACATATTGCTCTATAAATACGAGCCTCGATGCAAAATAGTTCGTCTAGTGTGAAATTTTCTCTGTGAGATTTTTTCTAACTTCATTATTTATGTATATCTATATAAAATATTAAGCTGTTCTACTATCACATGTCGCGTTACTTATGCCATTTTTTAATTATGAACCAATAAACTATTTTAGCTTTTTAAATTTATACATATGCTGTTTTAAATCCGAAGAAGTTATAAGCAAAATAGTTCGTCTAATTGTTAATCTATGCAAAAGAGTTCGTCTATCGGTGAGTTAAATAAGATTATTCTTTCTTTGTACAATTATGTTGCATAATTTAAATTTGTAAAAGTAATTCTGTGTCATTTGTCAAGTGAGACAGTATAAATTCTGAAAATTTCAGTTTTTTTCATTAGTTTTCAAATAACAATGGGTCGTGGCAAACCCGTGTGTGAAGAGCTTCGAAAGCGAATAGTTTGTGGGGTCGATGCTGGCAAATCAAGTTACCAAATATCTAAAAACTTGATACTTCCCAGGTCTACAGTCCAATCTATCATTCAGCACTATAAAAAGAATAGAACGACTTCTTGTGTCAAGAAAACTGGTCGACCACGCATCACAAGAGCAGTAGAAAACAGAATCCTAAAGAAAATTATCAAAAATAATCGTCGTGCTCGAGCTGGAGAACTCACGGTGCAATGGAAGGACATGATTCACAAAGACGTCTCAGTTGATACTTGCAAAAGAGTCCTAAAAAGAATGGGTTACGGATTTTACACCGCTAAGGAGAAACCACTGTTGACTGCTGTACAAAAGAAAAAGAGGTTGAAGTTTGCTCGTGATCATTTAAATTGGACTTCTGATCAGTGGCGTAGTATCATTTGGAGTGATGAGTCCAAATTTGAAGTGACAGTCGACGATGAAAGGAAATAAGTGATTCGGAACAAAAATGAGGCATTTCATACTGATTGTCTCAAACACAGAGGGAAGTTTCCGGCGTCTCTTATGATATGGGGCTGCATGTCTGCACAAGGTGTTGGTGGTATGCAGTTTGTGGATGGTTCTATCAATTCTGCAAGGTATCAAAACCTTTTGGAAGAGAATTTATTGCCCTCTATTCCGTCACTTAAGCATCAAGATTCCTTCATTTTTCAACCGGATGGTGCTTCCTGCCATACTGCAAGGACAACAAAGACGTGGCTACTGGCAAAAAGCATCCCTACAATCAAATGGCCATCTAACAGCCCGGACTTGTCGCCGATCGAAACCCTATGGTGGAAAATGAAAAAAGTTCTCCGTAAAAATCCATCAAGATCGAAGAGCGACTTAAAGGCACTCTTGGCTGTCTGGTAGTCAATTACGCCTGAGGAGTCTGCAGCGTTGGTTGCAACCATGCCTCTTCGCATTAAAGCTGTCATTGAGAGCAAAGGCGACACAACTAAGTGGTAGACGAACTATTTTGCGTGAGTGACAAGGGTAGACGAATACTTTTGCGTTGTTTTTCAGAATATTTTTTTAAATTTTTTATGTTATGTAAAGTCATGAAAGAATTTCAGTCATCTTAAAATAAACTTTAAAATGTTCCTCAAATTGTGGTTTACTTTTTATTAAACGTTCTTAATTATTTTACCAATATTTACTTTCTATATTTTACGCTTTGCACTACTTTCCATACTAGACGAACTATTTTGCATTGGGGCTCGTACTACAGAGAACCTGCTAAATTTGAATTTTCATCTACAGTCCTTTAATTAGTAAATCAAATTTAATGAATATTTATCCCAAAACTTGAAGGATGACTAGCGAATAGCGATGCGATGACAAACCGCGACGCCCGCTGCCCCACCAGTCGCAATCGGGCGCTTGCCAACGTAAAGTTAGTGTCAATATTTTCTAAAATTTTGACACTAACCAAATGGTTTCGTAAAATAATAATGACACAGACTTACAATATCAGTATGAACAAAAGTGTATACTTACCTATATTATGTACCTACAAAGAGTTTTCTTTATGTTTTTGTTATAATAGATTTCGCACTTACATAATATATAATTTAATATTCTTATAAAAATACTAAAAATAACAAATAACAAAATATAAAAATACTAGCCTGCCCGTGGCTCCGCCGCAGCCAAAAGCTAGTTTTTAGGTTATTTCTCAAGTTCCCGATATAGTAGCGGCATAAAATGTATACCAGTTTTTAAGTCGAATCAAGAGCTATCAAATAAAAAAGTTAAAACTAAATCCGTTTAGTAGTTTTCTAACTGTTTCAAAATGACTCTTAATACTTCAGTTGATGTTTAGTTTCTTACATATTATTCCCGTAAGACATCAGAGACCACTTGCAAAAAAAAACCCTGCTGAATCAGTATAATATAAAAAAATAATCTAATATTGAGCGACAAATTCAACATTTACTTCATTCTCTTGTGACGCTTTTACAGCGGATGATCACTGATCAAACATCAAAATCTGATACTATCTATATGCTTCGCATCTTTTTGCAATGGATTAGAGATGTGTAGTGATTGATACAAAAGATGTATAATCTCTCAAAATGCGTAATCACTCTTTAAATCTTTGGTTTCGAAAATACATCTTTAACTCACTACGTTAGGATTGATTAGATGGAATGGAATGATGGACGTAGATTTAGAATGAGACAATAGATAAAGGATATTGTGAATTGAAAAGAGATAACATAAGTTGTAGGAACGCACAAACGCACTCTTTTGAAATACAATGACAATAGGTAGGTACACAGAAACTTAGACTCTCTGTCGTTATAGTAAAAAGCTCAAAACCGGTTGCGACTTGAGGGAATGAGAGAATAACTACATGAATCAATAGATATTTGAGAGATATTTGCATCACTTATGATCAACTGAATGAATAACGTCATTCGTAACCAAAGATTTAAAAGAGTTAAAGATTTAAAAGAGTGATTTAAATCTTCCCAAGAAAAAGATTTATAAATCACTGATCTCATTGGTGATTTAGTTTGCGCATCTCTACAATGGATCCAAGTAGATTAAATACAACAATAAACAAAATAAGTATGGAGATTAGGTTTTAATTTTTTTTTTTTCACGTAATGGAAATGACGAAGGAAAGACGCTTCAATTTTAGTAACGTTTTACTAACGATTTTTCATGAATGAGCCGCAAGTCTCGAAAAACAAAGGCGAAGGTCGTATAAAGACGTATATGCTCTCGTTGATGTATGTGTTATTAGAGCTTGGTGTTCAAGATCTTATGGAAGTTATTTCCGGCCTAACTCAGGGACGGTTAGCAATTATAGGCAAAGGATTTGGAGTGGTTTCCTACATAGCAATAAAGAATAAATATTGTGTAATTTGTGCCAACGCCGAAAAGAGAGGGCACGATCCAAATGAACGATGTGCTGCAAAAACTATAGGGGACATTCTAGCGCTATGAAGGCAGATATTATATGTAAAGGTTTTAAAGCCTCGAAAGAAAGCTATGGCCTTATATAGGCAAGAATGGCTGAGGGTGAAGTTTCATCAACTTACGTCAAAATTCTGGAAGCAACCACTCAGACGAAAAAATGGAGAAGAAAATTGAGAATTTTTCATGAAATGTGTACCAGAAATTTTGATTCACGACAAATTCGTGGCATAGTCATTAGAGATTTAGCATTAGAGGACATAAAGGAAAATTTTTACACCAATTTGCCACAACATGACATCATAAAAACGAAAAATACACCTATATAAGCCGAATCTAATATACACGATGAAGAACATGATGTAAGAATTCAGCCCTGTATACTTCAGCCCAGATATTTAGAATTTAATGAATATTGATCAACTTATTTATAAAATGAAACATACTCATTAGTTATACCATTTTTATTTCATAAATATTCAACTACAATGTTGCTCCTGTTTGGTCACTGCTTCCACTTCATCGCAGCTACAATTTTATTGCAGGTCCTCTTCAGTAACTGCTTCCGCCTGTATGCTGCTTTCACTTATCGTTTCAGTACCATACAATTCCTAATTAGTTTAATCTAGATGGGTGACTTCTAGTGATATTTGAAGTCTACTTCAAGCTTAACACCCTAGTTTGGAAGGTAGGTAGGTTCCTTCTTGCAGATGATGCGACGTATTCCCGTTTAATCCGGTGTGCCGCACCTAAAACGTAAACTTTCAAACAAATAATATTAATACGTAGAACAATGTTACAGTGAGACATACCAAAAAATAATTGTAGGTTATTTTTTGTTACTATTGAAATTATAGAAGCGTGTTCCACTTATTACACTTAGTAACGTTAAACGCACATTATTATATTGGGAGTAATTTTATTTCGATTTTGCATATATTTTTCTTGGGGAAAGTTGTACGGTTTCTTAAGTGGACGGCGTCTTTAAAATTTAGATGGTGATAAAAAAATAAATCCTAATAAATAAAATATATAATTACGTAAGTACCTACATCGCTTGAAACGCGTTAGACTCCCGGGAGTCTCGGCTCAATGACCTCGACAATTGATAAAAAAGTCCAAAAGAATCTCCAACGCTTGCAATAAGAGTCAACATCGCAAAAAAAAGGGCCGAGCCGCGCGCGCGGTCGCAAAAAAATTTGGCGCTAAAAATTTATTTCCTACTCCTTAACTTTCAATGCTATCTACTCTAAAATTTTTGCCCGATACAGTCTGTTCATTCTACAAGCTGTTCATGATTTTTGCCTAAGCCTATATATACTGTATCAACGAGAAATAAATCCCAAACGTAAACGTCAGCCAGTTGCGTCAATGGACTCGAACGGGACGGTAATAAAGTCGAGATTTCAACGCGAAAGTGAAATAAAATTAAAGTTTGTGAAAAGTTTTCGCTTTATAAAGTCAGTGTTTTAATAATTAGTGGATAGTGTTTTTAAGTGTTTTAGTGCATAAAATAGTTATTATACTTGACAATAAACATGGATTTTTCAACAATGGGTAAGTAGTTTTTTTTTTAGATTTTTTTTAGAAAAATACGGCCACCCGTTGCGGCGCGTGGCCTCTCGCGGCGCCGCGTGGCCTTGGCGCGCTATTGGCCGGCACGTGTAAGACTCCCGGGAGTCTAACGCTCGTTTAGAACTTGTTGAAATAATAGTAAATAATAATCCTGTCAGTTGACGGGTTAACTAGATTTGTGAATAAATAAATACTTATTCTGCGTATTTTTTATATTTGTAACCCGAAAAAAACATATTTTATATTACATTCGTAATTAGTTGTACATATCACAACTGAAATAATTTAAACTGTGGGCTAATGCTAACGTCACCTCCTAAAATCTTAGCTTGCGTTGAAACACCTCGCCTTAACTGTAGCCTCCTGCGTCTGCGATGGTGTCTTCGGAGATACGCAAACAGTCGCTACGTGTAGTGGTGTAGTCGAGCGTCGTCGTTCTTTCAATGAAGTCAGTCGATCTAGTATTTAATGCATTGTTTCGGTTAATACATTGTTAGGAGAATTATGTCGCTTGCGGGTATGACAAACGTGTATCACGGCAGTTTGAGCACAAAACACGGTTTCTAAAATGAGAGACAGGACTTCTAGGACGTGAAACGCGACTCCTAGAGCGGCGTCTAGCTCTAGGCATTGTTATTAATAAAACAAGTGAAAAGGATTATAATGAGCCAACCAAAAAAACAAATTAATAGCAAGATATTTAGCAAACAATAAAGCATCAGATTTTCAAATATCTCTAATCAAAAAAGAACAATGTTAGATAAACTTTTCTCCTCGCTACACTCCCCTTTTTTTGCAAAATTACTACAAATTGGCAAGTAATTACCATTTTTTTCACCTTACCTTGCCGCTTATACACATAACATGCGAAATTTACTTTCCTCGGGGCACGGAAAGGGACAGGATGTGCGGGCAATGTGGGTAACTTATCCCAGCGTCTGATAACGAAGAGCCCGGATGGCCTGGAGCCCCTTCACCATAACTCATCTTCTTCTAATTATGTATGTAAGTAATGTCTTCGGCTGATTGGTCCTCTGATTGGACCAATCACAGGCGACTAAACAGGTAGATTACAAAGTCCACCCGACACGACATTCACCGATTTAATACCCTGCGTAGTAAAGAGGCGATAGAGCGTATCCAAGGTTCCAAAGTATTCGCAAGAGGTCTGTCGGTAGGGAAAAGCCAGCTGACCAAGCTGAAGACCAACGATGGCACTGTTGTTTCATACAAAGATGAGATATTAAGAAAACATAGCATCACGCCTGTATTCCTCGAAGGGATAGGCAGATGTGTATTACACATTCACGGTTTACCAGCTATGTTTAAGTCCCTCGTAATAGGGGCGAAACTATTGCCATCTACCGGGCACATTTCCAAACTACGGGGGTTGTTACTGAGAATTTTTCTTTCTTTTAAAAAGCTCAATAACATTGCCCGACCCGGGAATTGAACCCGAGACCTCATAGTCAGCAGTCGCTTACACTACCACTGCACCACAGAGGCAGTTGGATAGCGATAATAATAATGATTGCAGTGAGATATTACAGATGTCCGTAAGTTCTATATAGACAGTTATACAGATTAGCGCGAAAATATAATGAAATGGCTTCAGATCACTATAGACGTATTTTAATCAGCATTTACAGAAATCACGATGTAATTTAGGTAATTAGCGATTACTACTTCACGAAATCAACTTAATTAAATCTTGCAATAGCGAGCTTGAAATCAAAAAACATACATACAAAATATTAAATTGGCTACAATTTTATATAGTGAATTCACGAAGCGCGCCGCGGATGACGTAGGGGGGCATCCCGTTATGCGGCAAGCGGGCGGGCGATGCATTTGAAAGGTACCACAGCCATTCCACTGGACGTTGCTTTCGAGTGCATACGTTATTGAGATCTACTCATACGTTCGTCGGAGTACATACTGTGGTACACTCGTACTTGATAATCGTTGCTAGATGATACTTTTATCTAATTAATATTGAAATCATATAGTAAATAAATTCTATGTGTGCTTGTGTTAGTGCTTGTTTTTCCCATACTGGGTAAGTTGTGCATTATTATGTAGATAGAAACTTTAATTGCTGTAATTCAAATTGTAATTTTCAATCTAGGACCTAACGGTCAAACTATTTTTTAGTTTTATATGCAAAACTTTTGTGGCATAGCATTTAGTTGTAAAAGTTGTTATGCTTCTGGCTTCAATAAATAGCCGCTATGCTTACTATCTCTTGCTCCTGCGTTGGTGGCAGTCCAGGTTTTTGCAAACAGCCAAATGTTGACCAGTCCATAAAATGGGCATTAAGGGAACTCCCTTGGGGCTACCGAAGTTGATTTCGCACGACGCTGAGCCCCTGGCTGCGGTTACTTCGTTCACCTGCGCTGGCCTTACTGTGCTGGGTTCTGGAAGATCGAGGACAGCCGAGGAGAGTGCGGTATATGTTCGAAACGTCGTCTACCGGCCTAACGGCTTTTTGTACCCACTAACTTCTAAATTAATTATACTTAACTGTTACCTAGTAATTTGCCGTTTTATTTAACTATTTATTATAATAAAACGTGACAATAACAATGTGACAATGACAATGTGACGTGAGACAGGAAGATTCGATACATTGTCTCAATTTTCTTAGGTATTTCGTATATGCCTGCCTCACTTCCACACTTCTTAATGTATCATGTCTACATCTATAGGTTATTTATCTAAGTGTTAAGGGCTCATTATGTCATTGTCAAGAAACAAGAAGTCATCTCATCTGTCAAGTCTAGGCAGGGTCTTCAATCTTCTAAGAAAAATGAAACATTGGCTACTACACTGTAAAACTGTAATGCACGAAATTTTACCTAAAATATCAATAACAGGGTCATTTTTATTTAGTAGTATTATAGTCTGGAGGAGAGTTTATTCTTACAGGTGCAGAGGGCGCTACTAATTATTATGCGAATATATTTAATTGATAAGATGATATACGGCTTCATAGGCAATTTTAGAGCAATATCTTTAAGTCAGATTATAATGTTTATAAGGATAACATAATTATTTACTACCGTAGTGTACATTTTTTTATAAAAACCAATGACATGAAAAAACAATATAATTATTGAAGATATTCTAGAAAAAAACATGAATTAATTTCGTCCATTAATTTTTCATGTTGTATGTATTTTACATAATGTTTTGATGTGTATAGATTAAATGTTGAAAAGGTATTGGTAGAATTCTAGTGTTATATAAATAACATATTATTAATCTTTTCAGTAATAACTGATGATATAAATGAATTACTGAATGTTAACCTATTTATTGAAATAATTAATATATATGCGACTGAAAGACCCAGTTTTTATGGTCATGAATAAAAAAAATAACAAGAAAAGTAATAATACTTTCTAACATTTACGCGAATTTTACACATTTTGAAATAAAACTACGTTTGCGAAATCTATCGCGTTTACTTGATTTTTATACTATCCCGACGTCGGATAACGGGTGGACTTAGATGGTAGGTGTATTGATATCAGCTTTGGACGCCTACCATCTAAGTCTACCCGTGATCATGAATGCTGTAAAGTACAAATTATTTGTGAATAAAGAAAAAGAGATTTTTAGTAGGAGCGGGAATCGAACCCGCATCTTTTCCAATCCGGGGAAGTGCTCTAAGCCACTAAGCTATCCTACTGATCTTCCGATCATCCCAATTTCTTAATCACATTTGTCTTACGACCAACGCCATCTATCGGCAAGCATTACATGCATGCAATATAGTAAGTTTTAGTTTTTTTTTTTTGCAATTAAAATTTATACTATGTGATGGCGTGATTTTTTTAAACATTTTAGATTTATTTCTTTTAGCAATTGACATGCTCCGCTACTTTTTAAAGTACAAATTATTTGTGAATAAAGAAAAACTTCACAAATAACTTTACTTCTTTATTCACAAATAATTTGTACTTTAAAAAGTAGCGGAGCATGTCAATTGCTAAAAGAAATAGATCTAAAATGCTGTAAAGTATTCGAAACGCCGGGATAGTATAAAAATCAAGTAAACGGGATAGATTCCGTAAACGTAGTTTTATTTCAAAAAAAAATCCAAGTCCAGTCTGTGTGATCTGTCACATTGTCAGGAAAAATTTCGGTTGTACTTGTGCTTCGGTGTGGTTTGCTATTTTTATGTATCACAGAATAATTCTGTATTTGTGTTACCTACTCCAAGATATCGCTGTTTTTTTCATGTTATAATCGTTGAGTTGAGCTCCTCATAGAATCGAATCTACACCAGTGGTAACTTGTTTAGTGATTGAAAGCAAGATACAATTGATGACATCGATAAATATCAAATATTGGCCAGAAAATATTTTATTAAACGTTTTAAGAGACAGTTAAAATAAAAAATGTAATAAGATAGTTTATGATGTTTTATTTATAATACTAATGTATGGATTTTTAATTGTTTTGAAGAACTTTGAAACCACAAATATTCTTGAACATTTTATTTATTTCACACGTAATTGAAATCATAACAGTTTACAAATAAATATAACTCACGTAGGTTAGTGTATGTATATAAAGATAAAGTTGCGACCGGAGAAATTCCACCATTACCATAAAACCCTGTGAAGTTAATCTCTATTCTCTATCTTAAAAAAAAGTAAAATCTTCATAAAAATCTATCGTCTATCTTAAAAAAAAGTAAAATGAACTTATTCTGCTACGAATGATGTCGTATCGCGAACTTTGATTTGACGTACGGTAATCTAAATTTCGAAGGCTGGCTATCGAGCACTGTCGAAACTTTTTCACTTAGAAATTGTCGGTGAGAAAAGATTCGAAACATATATATATGACGATGAAAAAGTAGATATAGATATTTAAATATTTTTATATATATTTTTAGCATTTTACATGCTTAGTACTATATATATTTTTATACAATAATATACATATTTTTATACAAATTATTTTATTATAGATATAATAAAATAAATTCGTATAAAAATATGCCGTTCGTACCTACCTAGTAATAGCAATGTTCACATAACAAAACGGGCTATTTTGGAAGTAGCTTATTTGTGGATAATATAGATGTAAAACCTTGCATATTTCTACTATTCTCACATATTTTACCATAGGGCATTATAAAGGCAACTTTATAATTACCTACGAATAATATAAACTTAGTATTCATAAAGGTGTAACTAAATAATTAAAATAGATGATTTGTCAACTAATAAAAATAATTTATTTATTTATTTATTTGGAACAACAAACAGTTATACATTAAAATTTTACATGCATTTATAAATTTTCTTAACCTAAATTTATAAATGTATAACCCACGACATTGTTCACGACTTAATATAAAAATCAAGATAAAGTAGATCAGACTAAAATGTTGAAAGAGAGAGAAAAGAAAAAAGCGTAACTAAAAACAAAATCAAATTAATATTGATATGTCTGTCAGGGACATATTATTATATTAAGTATCTGTGTATAGTAGCTCAATCACTTGTTTTTTAAATTGTTGGTTTGAGAGTGCAAAAATGCAAATGTGCAAAAATTAAAATGTGTGTTATACGAATCAACAAGGCGACGAAGAGGTGCGCGAACTCCGGCATTAGTCCTACTAGTACCAGTGTGGAACAATCGAGGCACGCGCGCCCCTCGCCGATATACTGTTCTGGGTACACTATAACATAATTGGTTTGTGAGTTCGGTACAATCAAATCTATTGTTACATAAACCATGAAGCATAATGACACCTAGCATTAAATGTCTAGATTCTAAGCTTAAAATGTTAAACTTAATTAATGAAGATGTGTAAGAAAGTTTGGTCCGATTACATTTATAATTTATGGTACGTAAGAACTTCTTCTGAACCATTTCCAATAAATTGTTGTACTTAGCATAAAGAGGATTCCAGATTGATACTGCATATTCTAATTGTGAACGTATTAGGGTTTTATATAATGTCAGAAGAGTTGAGGGTCACACAAAGTCACGAGAGGATCTTAAGACAAAGCCAAACATCTGATAAGCTTTGTTAATAATTGCATCAATGTGTTGGTCAAAATGTAAAGAAGAGTCTATCAGTATTCCTAGATCACGAACTAAGTTTACTTTATTAAGCACCACGCCATTAATTGAGTAATTAAAGTGAATTTTATTTTTATTTTTGGTAAAGGAAATTGTGTGACATTTAGGGAGACTTAGGAAGAGTTTATTTTTCTTACAGTAATTAGAGAGTCTATTAAGATCTTCTTGAAGGAGAATACAGTCTTCTATTGTTTTACAAGCCTTATAAATTTTGCAATCATCTGCATAAACTAAAAAATTAGAGTTTATAAAACAATGCTGTATGTCATTAATAAATATGATAAAAAGCAGGGGCCCCAAAATGGATCCCTGAGGAACACCAGAATTGACAATTATTGACTCAGATTTGTACCCGTTAAGAACGACTCTTTGAGTTCTATTAAAAATATATGAGACAAACCAGCGAAGCAAATTGCCTCTGATACCATTAAAGGCAATCTTGCCCAAAAGCAGCACGTGATCCACCTTGTCGAATGCCTTTTGATAATCACTATACACGGCGTCAACTTGTACTTGGTGGTCCATGTTTACGAATAGATGCTCAACAAAAGTCATAAGGTTTGTGGCAGCCGATCTACATTTAACAAAGCCGTGTTGTTGGGGGACTATAATTCTGTGAAGAAGTGGATACAGTGCATTGTGCACCAATCTCTCAAAAAGCTTCGACAAGGTGGAGAGAATCGATATAGGACGGTAGTTTTCGATGTTACCTTTATCACCATTCTTATAAACAGGTATAATATGTGCCTGTTTCCAAATTGAGGGGAATACACTGTCATGTAAACATTTATTAAATATGATATGAAGTGGTATGAAGATGGTATCAAATGTTTTAACAAAAAAATACGGTGGAAGACCATCAGGTCCAGCTCCTTTAGACGTATCAAGCGCTTTAATCGCACTACGTATGCAGTGATCAGATAAATATAGATCGGGAACACTAATAGATGTATCCGAACATTGACCAGAAGGATGCCAAGTATCTGGGTCGAGTTAAGAGGGTTCATATACTGAGCGGAAGTAATTGGAAAATAGATTACATATGTCTGTGGGATTATCAGAAGAGGTGTCTTTAAAGTACATGGTATTCGGAAACTTGCCCCTGCCTTTCCTATTTGATATGTACGTCCAAAAGTACTTAACATTCATGGGTATGCTATCCTCAACAGAACCTATATAGCTGCGGAAGCAGGAGACTAATTCTTTGTGTATTATCTTACGGTATCTGGAATAGTGATCATAGTCCGATTGGTTTCTATAAATTTTCCATTTTAGCCAAGCACGCTCTTTATTTCTAAAACTACGGATCAAGGAGGAAGAAAACCAGATAGGGAACCGAGAACTTTTCAAGCCAGTAAGTGGTACATCCTTTCTTATTAAACCGTATAGAGTATCATAGAAAACATTGACCGATTGTTCAGCAGAGGTGTGCAAGTCTCACATCCCAGTCTATATTGCCAATTTCCTCATTAATAGACTTATAGTTGGCTTTACGGTAATTGTAAGTTGGCTCTGAGTGGCGTCTCATAGGTATAAAGGGGGTATTTAAGCATGAAAATATAGTAAAAGGGGGATGATGACTGTCAAGGTCTAGAAGAGGGCTACAGGAAACTAAGTCGCAGTCATTGTTAGAAATAAACAAATCTAAAATTCTATCAAGGGTGTTTTTATAAGTATGAAATTGTACACCATTTGTTATAGCAATAAAATTAAGCAGAAGTCGACTTAAAGGCTTAATCACAGGCAAATTTAAACTGTCAGGAGTGTGACTCTCCTGAGCCAGCCAGTCTATATCAGGTATGTTAAAGTCACCAGCAATGAAGAAAGAATCAGTTGTGCGATCATCAATTATATCACGTAAAGTGTTAAAATATTGTGAATATATTTCCTCAGAAGTGCGTGGTGGAAAGTACGCAGCACAAACGATATGCCATTTATTGGTCTGGGACGCGGGCAACTGAATGGTTACTTGTTCGAAAACTGCATGATTAAATAGCATCACCACTTTGGCCGGTTGCAGTTCACGACGCACTGCCACAAGAACACCCCCTCCCTCATTTTTTTGCGTGGCTAACCTGTCGCGGTCGCACCTAAACACTTGGTAACGATTATCAATGAATTCGCTATCATGGATACCCGGAATAAGCCAGGTTTCCGTTAATATTAATATGTCGTATGAAGCTGCCAAAATGTTCGTGCGAAGCCCCCTACAATTCTGATAGTATATTACTACACTATTGGGAGACACTGGTAATAATGAATCAATAAATACATTTTAGTTATATGTAATATTATAACAAAAAATATGGTACGTACGATCTGGAATTCAATCAATTTATAAATGTATAATATGTTCGTATCAACATATAAATGAACATTTAATGTATTGAAATTGTATCCTGATATAACAAAATTATTAGCTAACATAATGCTAGGTGTAAATAATATGAAAGATCTCATTAAACGATAAAAATAAAGATAATAGAAATTATGACAATGTAAATGTAAAGAGATATTAATTATAGAACTATTATTCCACAGGTCCATATACATGCATATATGGACGCATGTATTAAAAATAGCACGAATTATTAGTAATATTAAAACCATTATAATTAATTGTATTAACAGAATAAATATGACAGCATCAGAAGGCACAGTGAATTTACAATTATTTTTCAGACGGACCGGCTTTTTCGTAGAACTTTCCAAGGTCCTTGTCAGAACGAATAGCAAAAGCCAACGACCCATCACGTTCCCGTGCCAGTATTGTCCCATTTTTAATCCAAAAAAATTTAAAACCACATTTGCGGGCAGCTTCACGACTCTTACGAAATAATGTTTTATTTTTTAGTGTAAGATGCTCGTTTAAGTAGATGGGTACCGAAGCGCCTGATATTCCTAATTGGTCCGACTTCACACTCTTTGTTTTTCGGTAGGCGCTAATCAGATTTTCTCGTAGAATTCTTGATTTCAATTTCACAATAATATTCTTCGGCTTACCATCGCGTTGAAGAGCGTGAGGAACCCTGTGTATTGATATGATGTCACTTGAGGGAACAGAGAAGTTTACTGATTTGCAGATAGATTCCATTAAAGTGAGCAGATTCTCGTTCCTTTTCTCAGGTAGGTTGCAAATCTCAACATTGGACTGGCGTGCATGTTGCTCCATGGCATCTATTTTAGCCTCCAGTACCAATATTGTTTCATTCGAATCACAACATGTTTTTTCGCAAAATCGCTTCTCATAGTCATTTTGACATTTCTCAACCGCTTCAAGCCGACCCCTCATATCTTCATACCCTTTATTTATAAACGTTATCGATTTTTGAATTTCAAGGTTGGTTTTTTGATTTATAATATTTTGATGTTTTAATTCCGTTACTTCTGTGACTATTTTGTTAAGTATAGTGTCCTGTTCCGCTTTCCAAGACTGCAACATAATCTTCAACTCCTCAAATTTGTCGTTCTCTGAGTAAGCATCGGCTCCCCGAGAGCGGTCTGGTAGTCATACACGCAGTAGCACAGGAGCTGTCTTCTGACAACGCGGCATGACCAGCAGTTGAGACGTCCGGCTCAGACTGAGTTTCATGAAGCATCCGGGTTATGCAGGTGCTTTTGGGGGGCGTGTACTTAGTTAGCGGCATTGCAGTGGAGGTACTTCAACAATAACAATAGTCATCCAGAGAGTCTATAGTGTAGATAGCAATTTCACGACGGCGGCCACTTGTTACCGTGGCGCAATGCACAAGCCACCGGTGTCGCACTCACGATGCCGCCGGTTCGCGTCCCACCAACAGTCTTCGTTTTTGGAATTATATAAAGTAGTTTAAGTTTATTTGTTTATTAAAAGTTCAAATTCAAATTTAGTTTAAATTTAATTCGATTCAACGATTGTATATAATTGAAGCACAAGCTCACTTAAGATTTGATGTCCCTCTCTAGCTCCTCCCACTGGGCGTACACATCAGGTAAAAGCACTACAAGAGCAACAAGGATTTGAAAAACAGAACGACAGCCAATCACAAATAATCAGTATACTGTTCAAATCGCGAAGAACAACACGTCTGTCCACTTTAAAACATAGAAACAAACTGATAATGAGTCAATATTAAAAATGTTATAATGAGCCAGCATATACATTTTGTTCTCATTTTAACTATAATACAATAAAATGCATTAAAATAAAAATACGGCATAAGAATACCTAACTGTCACTGTCACTCGGAAAACATAAACAAACAAGCTTGCCTTCGACAATGTCATGTATAGTTGTTCGAAAACCATACAATATTTGTTATATTATCGTGGATTCGATACGTTTACGATATGAATTCGATAGTTTTTCGTGCTTGAGCCTTTCAGTTATTCGAAACGTCGGGATAGTAGAAAATCAAGTAAATACGATAGATTCCGTAAACGTAGTTTTATTTCAAAATCAATATTTTTTTTAAACATTGACTGAAATAAAACTTTGAAATATTAATTATTTTTTTAAATATTGTGTATACATCGATACTTTCTGTTTCTTTTCAAAATCCTCAGATAAAGTTTAAATTACAAGTCTAAATAAATATTACGTTTAAATACCTAGTTTATATACTGACTAACGTAGACAGAGTATATAACGGAGTAAACTCGATAGGGATGTTTACTGCCATGATTTCACCGCAGATGGCGTATTGTCGACATGGTCATTGAAAACTGTGGTTTCCATACAATTTGTAACCTGTAATTTGGTAAATTTTAATTTTCTCGCAATCAATTCTCAGGCAAACAAAACACAACACTTTACAATGTGACAGAGGCTAGATGGCCTAGCTAGCTAGATAGTTGATAGCGCCATCTGCGCTTAGCTTCCCATGGATCCCCATTTCAGCATTGTAAAACAGGCCCTAATACATTGCTCTTGTATTATGCTTATTTTTTATACAGAATTAACGTACTCTAAAATATTTTTAAAAAGTTGTTTTTATTTTGTTTAAGTCCGCATTTAAGATGGTCCTAATACAATATTATAATGTATTAGGAACATCTCCAATAAACAACGTTATGTAATGTGGAGGGAAGGATGACCTAGTGGTCATCCTTCCTTTGAAGATTTAAAATAATATTTTGTGGGTCGCTAAAAAGATTTAAAATAATATTTTCTGGGTCGCTAAAAAAGTGGTAGGTATTAGCTCTGTTAGGTTGGCAATTGGCATTTGTAACGTAATGACATAATTATTATGTTCCTTGCTAATGTTGGTTATAGAATGCCATGCAATTTAATAAAAATAAATTGTTCGGAGTCCCGACTCTTAAAGTAGTGTCTTACAGTTACATTCGCTTTGGTATAGTTCAGTCTAGTCTATAGTTTAGTCAATCGTCATGATTTATTTTATTATTTTATCGAAAAATAAACTACCAATCTTCTGTGATGAGAATCAAAAATGACCGCCGTGCGCATAATATATGTGACCAAAGAGCCACATAAAATATAACAATAAGCAAAACAAAAAAATATTTGAAGTTATCAAAGAATTTTCTTGAGAAGTGTGAACGGTGTTATTAATTTATTTGTATAAAATCCTAATGTTACACTATCAAGTAAGTACGTAGTTATTCTGGAATGAAATGAAAATTAATGTAATATCCACAAACAGTCATGTGTGAGATAGATATTGAATATCCCAGCGAAATCCCGGAATATGATTACAGTACGTGGAATGTTGATAAGTCTACTGTAGAAAAAGAAAAGTTGTCATTTAGAGAATTTTTCAGTGGTTTTATGCTCAAAAACTTACCTTGCATAATTAAAAATGTAGCTTTGGATTGGGAATGTTCGAAGAGTTGGGTTATAAACAACGAAATAAATTACGACTTTATTATTGAAAAATATGGCAATCTTGATGCCCCCGTAGCCGATTGTGCCAATATACAATATAATTCGCAGTGTAAAACTAATATGAATGTAATGCACTATATGGAATATTTGAAAAGCAATAATAGTAAGAAAATTCTTTATTTAAAAGATTGGCATTTAAAACAAAAGATACCTGATGATAATTTTTATATTATACCTTCTTATTTTGCGCTGGACTGGTTGAATGAATATGCCATTGATATTAATGATGATGATTTCATGTTTGTATATATAGGACCCCAGGGGTCTTGGTAAGTTTAATACTTTAAAAACAAATTTATATATACACTAGCTGCTAGTCAAGACTCCATCTGTATGGAATGTTGCTATTTTTTTTCAGTACAAACCCAATTCTTTTTCTAAAATAAAAGTAGCCTATATGACTCCTTATAACAATGGCTATCTGCCAATAAAACTTGTCCTGTCCAAATCGGTCAAGCCATTATGGAGATTAGCTAAGGCAAACATAGACAATAATTTATTTTAATTGTTTTTTTACGTGATAACTTCTTATTAATCGATGAACGCCGGCTGCACGCACGAAAGTGCCATAAGTAATAAGAAGCTGGTTTTTTTTACTAATTAATTTTAACATTTAAATATGCTTATGTGTTATGCATTTACTTATACATTTTCCTGTTGTTTGTGGCTATAAATATACCCCTTACCATTGGCAGACTGTAAAACGTTTATTTTCTGTCACTGATAGTGTAATTATTATTTTAGAATTTTCTATTGGTATATTGCTAATATGCTTTTCCAGGACACCATTACATGAGGATGTTTACAGCTCCTATAGTTGGTCAGTCAACATTGTTGGTAGAAAGAAATGGATTCTATTTCCTCCTGGGGAAGAAAACAAATTGAAAGATAGATATGGCAACATGCCCCTAGTGTTTAAAGCTGAAACCTATACCAATATAAAACATTATGAAATTATACAAGAAAAAGGAGATGGTATATTTGTTCCCTCTGGCTGGCACCATCAAGTAGTTAATGAATTAAATACTATTTCCATCAACCATAACTGGATTAATGCATGTAATATCCATATTGTTTGGAAAGCATTACAGAAAGCCTTGATAATGGTGGAACACCAAATCAAAGAGTTCAAAGATACACCAGAGTTTACCTTTGAGTGCCAGTTGCTGCTGAAATCCTTTTTTGGTATGGATTTTGAAGTCTTCATTAGGCTCCTCTGTTATATAGCAAAGAAAAGACTTGATCAATTACATGGAGAATCGAGATTTTGTTTGGGTAATAATTATCTCAGTAATAACACAATCAAATTTGATTTAAAACATATATTAAAAATAATGGATTCAATTAACATACATCCAATAGTTGTAAATAAATGCATACCAGTATCCCTTGATGATTTCTTAGTAATAAAAAATAATATTGAACAAGTATTTAAGTAACTACCTATATGGTAGAGATAAAACCACAGAACTCAGAAACAAGTAGAATTGCCATGTGACTCAAAACTATCAGAAGGCATGTCTGCGATTTCACGGCTACAACCACATACGCACAGATTGGTATGCAAGCACTCTTCATACATATTTAAAATTATGTGCAAGCTAAGGCGTAAATTCCGAACATTAATATTGCAAATATTATATCCATAAATAATGATATTGGCGTTTTGTCAAACTGGCCACTTTGATCTCAAATATCTGGCGTTTGGTGAGGTATTCCGAATTCAAATTTAGACTTGTGTATTTGTGTTGCCAATTTAGCGATTTGTTTTCGCGCTATTTCTTTGACATCGTTCTCTTTACAATATGAAAATACTAGTTCCACCGTGGCACCAGCGCCGCAGAAACAGCTCGGCGCACATTAATGATTTGAATGAGGAAGCTACTGTAATAGAAAACACGGTACGTTTTTGGTTCCAACATTTCCGTTCTGGAAATTTTGACCTACAGAACAAACCCCGTGGACAGCCGGAGACCCTACTTGACAATGAAGAATTAAAAGTGATTGTGGAACCGGATCCATTGCAAACCACGTCAGAGTTAGCAGCAAGCTTCGGTGTAAATGATAAAACAATTTTAATTCACTTGAAACAAATTCGAAAAGTGAAAAAGCTCGAAACATGGGTACCGCATGAATTGAGAGAAGCAAACTAGCAAACACGAATCGAGTTCTGCGTTACATTACTCAACTGTCACAATAACGAGGGAATTTTGAATCGTATCGTTTCTAGTGATGAAAAATGGATCCTGTACGATAATCAGAAACGCTCATCACAATGGTTGAACGCAGGAGAACCGGTCAAATTCTGCCCCAAGCGAAAGTTGACTCAGAAAAAGGTACTGGTAAGTGTCTGAATGTTGGCCTCGTAGCAAGGCTCAAAGTCGCTCAGTGGGCCATGGAGCGGGCTATGCTTGGTATTTCCCTACGTGATCGAATCCGTAATACGGAGATGCGTAAGAGAACGAGAGTGACCGACATAGCCCGCCGGGTTGCCATGCTGAACTGGCAATGGGCAGGCCACATCGCTCGACGAACCAACAACCGTTGGGGAAGAAAGGTTCTTGAGTGGCGACCACGTATCGGACGGCGCAGCTTATATGGAATCTATACCTTCACACAACGCTCTATAGTGTTGAGTTCGGGTATACCATAAAAATATGTACCGCCTTGTTGAGGATTTTAAAATATACCCGACTGCAACATTCGTTTTGAGCATACTTGTGAACCGTCGTGTTAAGGATTTCAAAATATACCCAACCGCAACATTCGTTTGGGTCGGTATCAGATAAAGGGACGTTTATTTTATAGGTTAGAGATTGAGGTAAATTATACGAGAACAAAAGTGGATAAAAAACGTTTATTAGTTACTTTAAAAATAGGTAATTATAAAATTAAAAATACTAATTTAGCGCGCATTACGGACATTCATTTTAACATTCTGGCCTAAGTTATGCTTTCGTTTAGTTCTGCGTTCTGTATTAGACGGCCGCCCAGCTTGAATCCTAGACTTGGTCTTTCCTATTCCTCTGTCTTTACGTCTACTCAGCGCTGTGCTTTGAACTTTAATTTTCCTTGGTACACGCCTTGTTATTATCTGATTTAAAATAAAGTTTTGTCCTTGCTCTGATGTATTAATTTTTTTGATTATATTTGTGAATTTTCCCAGTGCTCTTAGATTGTGGACAGTGGGGTTTGTTTCAAATAACTTTGTGAAGCGTTGTACTTCAGTCTTAAACTCTGCGAGTGCATTTTTATATTGGTGAGGGAATTCTACAGCAACCTGTTGCTTGTAAGATGAAGAATTGGCAACATCCTGTATCGGCTCTTGTGTATCGGAGGAAGAGGACTGTGGTACTACCTGTATCGGCTCTTGTGTATTAGAGGAAGAGCACTGCGGTCCTATCGAATCCAAATCATTGTTCGGTGTTTGATCCAAATCTATCATATTCATGTAGAAATTTTCATTAATCTCATCCCCCGTCGCAATTCTTGCGAGTGACATTCTATCTTGAATAGACAGCCGAGGAGAATTGGGAAATATAACTCCAAAGTTTTGCTCAATGCTACACAGGTGCTTGCAGAATTTTCCACATTTTCCAGCGTCACAGTCGCAAACGGCTAAATCGGCTCTCACAGTGTAAAAAGTATTTGGGCTTGTCTCTGATTCCACACTGTACTCATTATCGTTGACTTTAGATATATTTTTAATATTTCGAGCAGTCTTCATGAACATTGCATATATGGAATCCTTGGTTTTTCGCGTGTTGGCGTAAGAAACAATGCGACGCATAAAATAATTTTCAAAAATGGACGTTATGAAATCTACTAATGCGCAAGCATTAAATGCTTTACATCGCTGGAGTATGACGTCTTTAAGAATGCGTATAGATGCTTCTGTTATGTTGTTGGTGTTGTTTCCTCGCGTAAGTAAATCCAACCTATCAGAGACACACCATTCAGGCCGGCGTTTCCATAAGTTACTCAGATGATTTAATAGAGCTGGCATCGTCTTAACATACTCGTCACCTGTCAATTCCTCATACAATTTTACTGCTTCTTCTGGATCAGTTATAAAAAGAATATTTCGAAATCGTGTCATGATGGACTGTCTTTTCATTATGTCAACCTTGTGATCTGCAACGCAAAGCCAACGCCAAAAGGCTTGGCAAACATGGAATGCGCATAATAGTAATCGAGCATTTGGAAAAATAGTTCTCAAAGCATTTCGTTCGGCAGTAGAATCGTCCGTCATAACAATATCCGGCTCTAATTTTTTACCCGCCTCGTTCTTTTCTACAGCTTCTTTTATAGCGGCAAAAACCATCGTGTAATTGGACTCATTTTGCTCAGTATGTATAGCACATGCCAATGGAAGCCCACCGATTTTGTGATGTGTAAAAACTAGAGTAATCGCAGAACTTGTCTGGTCACACGATGATGTTGTGTCTACAAAAATCATATTCTCATATGCAGTAGACAGAAAAAGTCGTTTCATAATAGGAGTAATTATCACAATAATCCTGGGATTTTGTTTTAACAGTATCGAGTAGCCTTTTTTATTTAAACTCTCAATTTTCGCTTGTATGATTTCGGGGAGATTGCATTCATTACGGTCGCCATACTTTTCAGTACGCCATTTATTGTACATGTAGTACACATGATTTTCGGAGGGATTTATTTGAGAGTTTGATAACATCTCTATTCCATTTAGATCAGTATCTTGAAACGAGTCCAGTATGTTCAATTCGTTGTAATTTATTGCTGCGCAAGGTGTCATTCCGCTATCAAAATATTTCATAAAAGTTTCTTCGGTTTCCTGGCTGCATTTTAGTAAATTCAAAGCTTCGGCAACGTAAACGCGATGAGAGTGTTCAAAAACTATGGTCACTAACACATTATACCCTTGCGACAACAGTTTGTCGTTTCGAATAGTGTCCTTGTTAACTTTTTTGATAACAAAGTCTATTTTAGCCTTACAGTTTTGTCCACGAGACGACTTCTCAGATTTTTTATTGAACGATGAATGTTGACATGTATAGGTTTTTCGAAATAAGAAGCGCTTCAACGAAGGATATGACTTTCGAACTATCCAGTTAGTGTTCGTAAAATTTGATATTTTTTGAACAAACTCGTCGATAAACTTAACATATCGTTCTTGTTGTTCATTTTGTTCAGTCTTCAGTCTAAATCGCATGGAGTACTTTTCCTCCGATTCAAAATCCAGATTCTCGATAAGTCCACATTGTTCGGTTATAAAACCCTCTAAACTGGCTTTATCTATCATTATTCGTAGGTACTTTTTACGCTAAAAGGATCACAAACTATATAGTTATTACTTTATAATAATCTTCGCAACGTACTATGCACTTATGACAATTTTTTTAATTAAATACAATTGAAATCACAATCTTCAATCACATTTTAAACAGTACTGACTCGCACGTGGTCACAAAATGATGCAACAAACAAAATATTGCGTCAGCCAGCGGGTGCAAAGGATAGAACGATTTAAATAGTAACGTGCCAAAAGAGTACCGAACGATGGCTTCGTTGCGGTCGGGTATGTTTTAAAATACTTACGCGGGCGTATACTAAATCTGAATGTATACCCGATATCAACTCGCGCCAGTGACGTCACAAATGTTAGATAAAGGTACGCTTTATTGAAATGATTTTTGTTTACTGGATTTGAAAATATACCCGACGGCAACGCGGTCTCTGACGTCATGAGAGTTGTGTGAAGGTATAGATTCCATATAAGCGACGGGCGCAGCGTAGGACGGCCCCCCGCCAAATGGACCGATGATCTGGTCAAAGCCGCGGGGAGCCGTTGGATGCGGTCGGCACAGGACCGCTCGTTGTGGCGTTCTCTTGGGGAGGCCTATGTCCAGCAGTGGACGTTGAAAGGCTGATGGATGGATGGAAGTGTCTGGTGGACCTGTGCTAGTGTCATCCACTACAGCTTCCTAGGATCTGGCCCGATGATTACGGCATATCTGTATTGTCAACAATTGCAAACAATGGAAAAGCTAGCCGTTAAACAACCGAGTCTGGTCAATTACCTACTGCTAGCTAACTAACCCACTGCTACTTTAGGATAACGTTAGACCACACTGCACAACAGACGGTCGCTACATTAGAGGAGCTGCGAATTGTCTCCGACATCCACCCTATTCCCCGGACCTCGCTCCGATAGAATCATTTATTCCGGAATTTTATTGCAAGGAAAAATATTCGGTTCCGATGAGGCTGTCAAAACCGCCTTCAGACTTTATTATTGATTCTCGCACCCACAATTATTTCAGCTAATCAATAAACTACCGATAAAATGGCGAAAGTGCATAGATAATAATTACTTTGATTGATTAATTAAAATAATTTCATTCAAGAAAAACGTTTTCCTTTTTCCATACATAACGCCAATTTCATAACATATGTAAGGATCTAATATGTCACACTGCCACTTGCCTCACCCATTGACATCAGTTATTTTAATTGTGTTACTTACCATGTCATTTACACTAGTGGTTGATACCATTATTACTGTAAATACGAAGTTATGATGTTTCGAACTTCAAGTAGCTACGTTCCATTTTGAATATCTAATTTATCAAAATGTAATCAATTGTGTGTGTGAATCAATTAAATGTATTTGGACAATTGGGGTCTGTATTCGGTGTATAGAATAAGAAATATGTGTTGTAAAAAGATACTGTTTATGGTAGCACAAATATAAAATAAAAATATCTGATGTTAGTATCTAATAATAGGTACGTCAGTATGCTTAACACATTAAATGCAAGCACACACACACACACACACACATTATTAGGATAAGAGCCAATTTACAGTCGAAAAAAGAGGCTGAGGCAGCAGTGGTACAAAGTATTAGTAAAATTAGATATCTTATGTCCAATTAGAAGTAAAAACTCAAAACAATGTAATAACTGTGTTCTTTTTAAAATTGTTATATCAGTTATCTGAATTATTTAAATTTCATAATTTGTATATTATATTATTAACAAAAAAAGTCAAACACGCATATGATACAGTTGAGTGTATACAATGTCCATCCATCAGCCTTTCTACGTCCATTGCTGGACACAGGCCTCCCCAAATTGGGGGTATAGTGCCGTAATCGCCACGCTTGGCAGGCGGGTTGGCGATCGCAGTGGATGTAACAACATCTCGAGGGAGTGCTGCTGCCCACTCCCCCCGATATTCCCTCAGTCGGCTCCTATGACTCCCATGGGTGGAGAGGTAGAACAATCTAAAGCCGGCCCCACACGGCCAGTATAACTATAATGGTATACAATGTATTAGTGTATATATGCGTATACATATACACAGGCTGCTATACTACACGTCGCTAGCTTGGCAAAAGCGAAATACGTCACGACGACATGTAAGACGTCATCTTAAAATGAGGAGTTACCCATTACTAGTAGCTTTCTTGATGTGGGTACACAGGCGAAGTGAAGAACGATCTAGTAATGAAATACAGTGTTACTGGAAAAAATCTAAACTGGCTCAAGTTGGCACTAAAATGAAATAATTATATTACTGCAAATAATCTGTCATCAGGTAAAAAATTCATGTACGATGCAAACTGCTGTTTAAAATATGATGCTGGCACAATTTTTTCAAATAGCGGCAGACCAAAATGTATCCGATTGTGAATTATTAAAATATAATAACTACAATGTGAAAGAGTATGAGAAATTGTCACTTCACTATCTTATAATAGAACATGATGATGATGGTGATTGTGACTTATTTTTGAATAACATATCACAGTATTTTAATGATAAAAATATAAAAGCTGTTGAAGACAGTACTCGGGCACAATATAAAAATAGGTTGTGGCATGAGCTAAGGTATGCCCGTATCACAGCATCAAAAGCTTATGATGTAAGCACATGTCACAGCAGATGGATCCTTAATAGCTGTAATTATGGGAGCCAAAACCCTAGACACAAAAGCTATGAAGAGAGGTCGGGAATTAGAAAGTAAAGTAAAAGGAGTTGTAGAAAAGACTAGGGAAGAAAGTGAAGGTGTGGTTTATTTATTTCTTTACAGTTTCCTTTCATAGCTGGTTCACCTGATGGCAACATTGACAATATTTGCATTGAAATGAAGTGCCCCACTAGTGAAAAAACATACAAAAATTATTTAAAAGATAATAAAGTGACAGAAAACTATATGGCTCAAATACAAATCCAAATGTATGTTACTAATCAGAAAAAGTGTTATTTTTGTGTTGCTGACCCAACTTTGAGGTGACTAACCATGTAGTTATCTTACTGGTTAATTATGATGAAGCTCTAGTTAACCACTATATTTCAAGTATAAGTCAATTTTGGAAGACAAATGTATACCCTATTTTATATGAAAGTACAAAATAAAATAAATTATATCTGAATGGTTTTATTTATTAAAATTTACGTATAGAATGAAAAAAATAATAACTGAAGATAATAATATACTTAAATTCATTGGACAATGCCACCTTGCAAGTTTATAAGAGCACATGCTATTATCACACAATCATCTAGCACACGTATTAGTTTAGAATTTAAAACCGAATGTGGTTTTAACATAGTAAACTCCCGGATTCTTCGGATTACCCTTTCTATGTGGATCCTTAAACTTGCAATCTGCTTTGTTTTATAGGATTCTTGTTGGGTCAACTTAGCACCTTGAACTACAGTTGGAGGTTTCAACAGATTACAACTCTTCCGGTTTAATAACTGTTCAATATGTTTAAAACCACGATCAGCCAACACCCAACTTCCAGGCTTCAACTGTTCTAGGAACACATTCTTCTACCAGTAATGTGTCACTGATACGTCCTCCATAGTCTGATGATATATAATTTACCAAGCCATTAGGTGTACTAGATATTAAGTACTTTATTGTGTTGGCTTTCTTGTACTCTGACCATGTTAACGCTTGATGTAGTGATTAAGAAGGTTGTTCAATTTCAAAACATTCTACTATACAGGTGACATTATTATAGCGATGCCTGAATGCTATTGGAAGGGTTCTCTTATATTTTTTTTATGCAGTTCTACAATAAATGGTTTAAGGATCTTAGAGATTATGGGAATATTCTTTTGAAATATTTTACTAGCATATGATGTAGATATTTGAAATTGGTCTGCTAATTCTGAAAAAGTACAACATAATATGCTTAACAGGTATGCTGGTGTTTGTATGTATTAAATCAACCAAAAAGTAACAATTATTTGTTATTCCAATATACAAGCGTGGTTTGGCTTTAATTTTCTTAAACATATTACTAAGGGCTTGCTTTGCTTCTCGTTCCCTTTCTATTTCAGTTTCCTCTTCATTTAGGCTACTGCTCTCAGATGATAATTTTAATTGTAATGATTGGACTGAAGGCGATGATGGTTGAAACAATTTTGTGGTACACACTGATGTGTCACTATCAAATGTATCCATTAATTTTCTGCTGTTAGAAATGCTTGGCCTTGTTAACTTTGCATGTTCTTCTACTTTGAATGGGGATGTAGATACAGTGTTTGTAAATGTCTTAGATGGCGATATTGCAATGTTATGGGATTTAAAATCTGTTTGTGTATACTTGCTTCTGAAGTATTTGCTTTTTATAAGCGTTTGTATACATTTATCTTGATTTTTAGGCACATATTCTTCTGTATTTATGTCTAAAACAAATGTACAAGTTATATATAGGTATGTATTATAATGATCAGTTAGAATGGGTATTCATTTAAAGACTTAAAAATACTTACTAGGAGGTAAAACTGCTCTCATTTTTGGTATCACTCTCCAACTTACTGTCATCTAGGGCTTCTTGTACTAAAGCCTATCTTTGCCTTTTGATAGCAGCAAGGCGAGATGTACTAGTTGATGGCAAACTTCTTTTTCTATCCATTTGACATTCAAATTTCGATGGAAGGCATCCAGGTTTTAACATTATTTTATCGACAAAACCAATTACATGATACCTCATGTAATTTTTCATATCATTGGGCAGCTGAAATATAAATTAATTCTAAATGCACTTGTGACAAGAATCTAACCTATAACATTACATAGCTTTCACTACTAAATTATTTGGTAATTACTATGATTTTTTGCTTAAAATATACTAAGATATAAGTACTTACGTCGAAGTGATCTTCGCAAAAGTAGATCGGTGAAGTTACAGACATTCCGTCGCACTTTCGTCTTGCTAGAGCCAACCATTTTTTTCTTAGGTCTCCTTTTCGCGGTACATCAATGTATATTTTATTCGGAGTAGTTACAGAAGTGTTCCTACATTCAAGTACTACACACCAACGATATGTCTTTTGTTCCATTACGAGCCCAAACTTCACAAAAAGCTTAATCTTTCCGAAACTCCGAATCTCGTATTTGTATGAGTATGAGCGCATTCGCTTCACGTTTGTTTACTTTACTCTAGAGATGTGTAACTCAGGAGTGATTGATACAAAAGATGTATAATCCTTTCAAAATGCGTAATCAATCTTTAAATCTTTGGTTTCGAAAATATATCTTTAACTCACTAGCTCACTACGTTAGGATTGAATAGATGACAGTTTGGGGCCGGCTTTAGTATTGTCCCACCCCTCTCTACCCATGAGAGTCGTAAGAGCCGACTGAGGGAATACCGGGGCAGTGGGCAGCAGCCCTCCCTCGAGTATTAACAACATCCACTGCGATTGCCAACCTGCCTGCCAAGCGTGGCGATTACGGCACTATCCCCCATATGAGCAAAACACATGTTGTGGCGTTCTCTTGGGGAGGCCTATGATGTCCATACGTACGTACGTACGTATATATACACACACACACATATATATATATATATATATATACACATACATACACACACACACACACATATATATATATATATATATATATATATATATATGTGTGTGTGTGTGTCTAGTCAACCTACCTGTATAAACGTAGGTACATTATATTAATACAAACAAACGTTTCAACATTTTAATTTAGGTCCTTGTACCATTATAATAGTATTGAGTTTTCTTTGTAGTCATTTATTAGCTTATGTTGCTTCTACCAATAAGCCGCACCATGATCACCTTGTGCAGCTTCTAAGTGTTAATGATTTATTTTTAAAAATATTCAAAATTTAAATAAAATTCTTTGATTCTAAGCAAAACAATACTTGCAAATGATAAAAATTGTTTTACTTACTGAAAATATGATACACCACATATATATAAACTAATCATCAGAAAAACCGAAACACCTTGCAAGTTTATGTTTTGTAAGGATTATCAGAAAAATGTGTATATTTAGGAATATATTTCAAATGTCGTTTAATAGTGAATAATATGAGGTTTTGAAATCCTAAAGTTAATGTTCTAAATTTAAATTAAATTTTCATAGGATTTGTATTTTGTTTAAACAAGTCATTTTTGTTAAAAGGAGATCCGTAGGAGAACGAAAGTGACCGACATAGCCCGCCGGGTTGCCATGCTGAAGTGGCAATGGGCAGGTCACATCGCTCGACGAACCGACAACCGTTGGGGAAGAAAGGTTCTTGAGTGGAGACCACGCATCGGACGGCGCAGCGTAGGACGGCCTCCCACCAGATGGACCGACGATCTGGTCAAAGCTGCAGGGAGCCGTTGGATGCGGTCGGCACAGGAAATTTAATATAGGATAATAAAATGTGCATAGGGCATCACGTGAGGCTAAGACACTGTTCGATGTAGGTACCGATGACTGGTTAGTGCAGGCAGACGTGGCCCAGACACAAAGACAAGCTCTGTCTTACCGTCGGCGCTGATTCCTCCCCAAAGCGTCCACGAACCTCCACCATAGCTGACCTTTTCTTCAACGCAGTATTGTGCAAAGCGTTCCGCATCTCTTCTGTAGACCTTGTTCCTTCCGTCGTTACCATACAGCATAATTTTATACTCATCAGAAAAGAGGACTGTTCCGCTGAAGGTATGACCAATTTAGGGGCTCACGTGCAAAGTTAAGGCGCGCTCCTCAATGGTCTGCAGTTAATTTGGGCGGTACCAGTCCACGCGTTCCTTCAACCTTCTTCTAATTGTAGAGTCACTTACAGCCACCCTACGAACAACATGAAGTTGCTGCTGCAGTTGAAAAGCATTGAGGCGTCGGTTTCGTAAAGAAGTTGTTACAATAAATCGATCATCTCGCTCATAAGGGACCCGATTCCTGCCAGATCCTGAACGATGCGGCATAACCAGTCTCCCGAATAGCGTTTGTAGACTATGAACAGACGACAGGCATGGATGCAATCTTTCAGCCACAACACGCTGACTAAGTCCAGAATCCAGCAATGCCACCACTTGGGCGGCTGCTGCGGGTGAAGTATCCATATGTTTTAGAAAAAAAACTTTTTCAGACATCCCAAAGTCACAGTCACACACCTGTGTGTGTATACTGTAATACAGAACAAAAAGTTTTAAATAAGTGCTAATTTTTAGTTTTCAAAGGTGAAATGTACTCCAACTCTAAACACACATTGGTCTCAAAACAGTGAATCATTTCATTTATAGGATAAACTTTAGATTAATTATATTTCTAGATGGACCCTCGGGGTGAACTTTTCATCCCAATGCCGTTCTATGGCTGTTAGTGTCAATCGTGACGTCACTTGACAAGGGCGTATCCAGGAGCATTAGTGTCATTTAAAATATCAACGCGTGTAATTAAAGTGTGCCGAAACTACAAAAATCGGAAAATGAGCACTAATGATATCTCTTATCATCGGTTAGTGACATTATTTCATACAATAACTGGCTAAATAAGTCATTTAAATATTCCGAAAATAAATTAATTTTAGTTCGTATTTTTTATGTGATACCAGTTTATGAACTTAAATTTCATGAACTTAATTTTAGTATTCTCATTAAAGACGAGGTTATATTATAGTATATATTTTTTTATAATATATTAAGATTATTCGAGTAAACAGAAAGAGATAATTGACTATATACCTACGAAATATTTTATAGTATAAGAATGTCTTGAATCTATGCTAATATAATTTTCCCATAATTTAATACTACTACTGAAATTGGTATCATTACGCACGCACACAAACATAAATTGCACAAGCGTAATGACAGCTGTCACGTACACTAGCATAATAATTCCCGCCCGATTTTTATGACGTTTATAAGAGTGACAGTCCATCTAGATATATAATTTAATGTAAGGGATAAACAAATGAAATTCTAATTTTGAATTTAGAATTTTCGCTTATTACTGTAATGGCCAAACTGCCAGCTATACAATCATGTGATTTTTTTCATGGAATGAAAACTTTTTTGTGTTAAATTAGGACAGAAACCATAAAAAGGGAAGTGTACCGATTTTTCTGATGAGAAGTGTATTACACTACACTGACGGCGAGTATGGTGCGTCCGTCGTATAGGTACTAAGTAGGTAATATTTTTCTGGTACGGTACGCGTACATATTTCTAAATAGACATTAAATTTACTCTTTTTTTTTCTTTTGCAATCGAACTGCTTTAGCAGTGAGTGACGAATTGAGATCTTTTTTCACTTTAATTGAGTAGTTTTCACAATACAGTATCTACGGCATATTTAATGTATAGTCAAGTCGGTCGACCAAATGAAGACTAGCGCGCGATTGTATCTCTTTTGGTTCGGATACTTTTGAGCGCGGACACGACGTCCATTTGTTGGTAGGTCAATGCGTCGGTAAGTTAATTTACCGGAATAAAAAGTTGTTTATGCATTAATCCTGGATGTAAACTGTCTGCCAAATTTCATCAGTCCGTTAAGCCGTTTTTGAGTAATTAAGTAATATCCTTAGTTGGTACATGGGACAAAACCATAAAATTTAGTATGAATACCAACAAGTTGGTATCTAGTACGTCGAATATCCCAGCCGAACACTGGTGGCGTACGAGACACACCTGTGTTGTCGACAAGCTGATGCGCGAAAGGTACTAACTTCTCGTTCTGTGGAGCTTTGTTAATTCCATCGTGACATAGAATTGCCTGGTTCACCCAGGAAGGGAAAATACCACAGTGTCCAAGAATATTGACGTATAGCAATGGGTTCCGTTCAGAGTGCTATAGACCCAAACTTTCTCCTTATCACCTCTATTGTCAATCCTATCCACCACCCGATCCCTTCTCATGTTAACTTTCATACCCATCTCATCCCTTCTCTTATTAACAGTCCTATCCGCCTCCTACTTCATTTCTTGGGTTAAACGCAAGTGTTGCTGATATCTATAGATATATCTATAGGCTAAAGTAATCCACCCATCACCATGCATATTTTGCTACTCTTGTAGTGTACATAAAAAGTAGTAAGTACTCATTATAAACTAGACTTTGTCGCAGCAAATACACATCCATTGTTAATTAATATTTCAATATCACTTTTTTTGTATCCCAGTTCTCTTAATAACTCTACAGTATGTTGTCCTGGAATAGGTGGTAACATTTTATTACTTGATATTCCTGGAGTAACTGACAATTTTGGAGCTGGTTCCGGTACTACCACATTATTACTATCTCTGAAGAAAGATTGATCTGACATGCGATAGTTATGATTGTCAACAGCGTCCATATCTAACACAGGAGTCACACAGGCATCTAATTTGTCAAATATTTGACACCACTCATCTTGAGTTTTTGACAGAAATACTTCATGAAATTTTTTTTTGCAGGCGTCGGCGTTGCCTAACTGTGGATATTCTTCTTCAGGTAGTTCTAAGCCTTTAAGCAAAGATGAGTAAAATTGTGGTTCAAGTGCTCCCACAGCCATAAATTTGCCGTCCTTTGTTTTATAAGCTCCATAACAAGCAAGCCCTCCATCTAAGGTGCCAGCTCCTGGTTCGTTTGCCCAAATCGGTAGATTTCTTGCTTTAAACAGCCATGTTCCTATGTAAGCTGCTCCTTCTGTCATGCTTAAATCAATTACTTGGCCCTTTCCTGATTTTGTCCTTTCAAATAAAGCTAATATTATACCCATAGCACATAGAGCACCACCTCCAGCAAAATCGCTTAACAGATTAAGTGGAGGCGATGGGGGTTGTTTGTTTTTACTAAGTAACGAAAGTATTCCAGACATAGCAACATAATTGATATCATGCCCAGCTTTATTTTTATAGAATGTAGTTTGTCCGTATCCTGTTAGTCTCGCATAAATTAGGCGAGAGTTTTCCTTTAATAGACTTTCTGGACTCAATCCCATTCTCTCCATAACACCGGGGCGAAAAGTGTCTATAAGGACATCAGATGAAGCACAAAGTTTTTTTACTATATCTACACCTTCCTTTTTTTTCAAATTAACTGCTAAATGTCGTTTTCCATTAGACATTACTTCAAACGGATTAGGCAGTAACTGTAAATAATAATGTATAATATAAATATATTTAGTAGGTAGGTACCTATTAAGAAAGGTTTTTAAAAACCCTAGGTGTGATATCTATCCGCCGGCGGACCACCGAAGGAATGTGACATAGTTCCAGTGGCCCGCCAAGAAAGGCGGAGAGACGGCACACGGCGGGTTTCTTTAGTGGGTGAAGGCCCCACACTACCCTATTCGTTGCCCCGAACGACGGGGTGTGCGGTTAGGAACATTTTTTCCCGCCTTAACAAAACAAAAATAAAAAAGTGTGATATCTATACTATTATAAAACTGTAACAGAGCTGGGAGGTTAGGCAGAATCTCATATCTCACATGTCGATCGTATCGTGATCACTGTGATTGGTTGAGAAACCGATGAGTGATGTCACAATAATCCGTTGGCCAATCACGGTAATCTGTCAACCAATCACAGTGATCACGATACTATCGACATGTGAGATATGAGATTCGTGATGTCACAATAATCCGTTGGCCAATCACGGTAATCTGTCAACCAATCACAGTGATCACGATACTATCGACATGTGAGATATGAGATTCTGCCTAACCCCCCTGGTCTGTACATTCAAGATATTTAAGAAAAAATGGCTGTAATAGGATATATACACGTGTCTAAACCCAAAACAATTTTTTTTAGAATTTTTGTCTGTTTACCTTTCTGTTTGTTCACGCATCACGCAAAAACTACTGGATGGATTTTGATGCAACTTTTTTTATTTGAAAGCCCTTATTAGACTTCAAAACTGGTATGCATTTTATCCCGCTACTATATCGGGAACCTGAGATATAACCGAAAAACTAGAAAATTATTTACACTAGACTTTTTTTAAATTTATTTTAAAAAAACTACTGGACGGATTTTGATGAAACTTATTTTATTTGAAAGGCCTTTATTAGACTTCAAAATTGGTATACATTTTATCCAGCTACTATATCGGGAACCCGAGATATACCCGAAAAGCTAGCTTTTGACTGCGGCGAAGCCGCGGGCAAAGGCTAGTAGCCTATAAAATCACGAGGGATATGATAAAGCATTTCCCAACAGGTAATATGTAAAAATAAGATTGTAGTTTATAATCTACTAGCACACTACCCTCTGCTCACATCGTAGTATAGATGAAAAAATATGAATAGGATTTGCATAATATCCTTTTTTACTCTCTACCACCAATCGATTTATAACTTCTAGTACAATGTCTGTTTTAGGTATAACGTCAGGCCTTAGTCTAACTACTTACTTTATCGACTATAGTTACAGTAGCTCCAAAGTCAGCTAGAATTGTACCACAAAGAGGCCCTGGAGCCAAGCCTGCCATTTCTATGACTTTAATTCCTTTGAGCGCCATCACTTTTGCTGAAAGTTTAGTTAAGAGAATTAATTACATAAATTACTAGCTGTCCCGGCAAAACTTAAAAATTACTCAAAATTAATAAATTTTATTTCAACTCTAGCCTTTGCTTGCGGCTTCGCCGCGACCAAAAGCTAGTTTTTAGGTTGTATCTCAGGTTCCCGATATAGTAGCGGGATAAAATGTATACCAGTTTTTAAGTCTAATCGAAATCTATCAAATAAAAAAAGTTGCATCAAAATCCGTTCAGTAGTTATTGCGTGATGCGCGAACAAACAAACAGACAAAAGATCTAAAAAAAGATCGTTTTGTGTTTAGACACGCCTATATAGCCTATTCCAGTAATTTTTATCGAATATCTTAAATGTACAGACAGATATGTTACAACTTTATAACAGTACAGATATTAGCAGAAATGTATTAGAAAATTAATTTTGCTTCATATTTTTCTCCACATTATTTAAATTGTTTTAATGGCTGCTATTCTAGATAGACAAATCAAAGATTATAAAAATCGGTCCAGCCATTATCTATACAAATAAATACAATTGAAGTGTCTGTTTGTACAGTCCGAATAACAACGTTTTACTTAATGTATACGCGGGTATATACGTTACCTATAACAAATTACCAATTTTTAGTTTTTGTATGTCCGTCTGTTTGTTCCAGCTAATCTCCAGAACGGCTGGACCGATTTAGACGGGACATTCACTAGCAGATAGCCGTAGTTACAGCGCGTAACTTAGGATACCTTTATTTTGGAAAAACAAGTAGGGTTCCGAGAAAAAAAAAGATGAAATCGTGAATAAATAAAATCTCCGGAATGGCTGGACCGATTTGGAAGAGACTTTCACTAGCAGACAGCTTTTGTTATAAGGAGTAACTTAGGTTACTTTAATTTTGGAAAAATAACTAGGGTTCCCCGCAAAAAAAAAACCCATAAAGTTTTAAAGATTCCAATAGATAACTATATATACATCGAATATAAGTACATCCAATATATACATAACTAGCTGCCCGTCCTGGCTTCACGCGGATAGACATTTATTTTTAAACATTTTAGGATAAACGTAGAGTAAATGTATTTTTATGCAAGACATCTACATTTTTATAGAAATAAATATAGCCTATGTCATTTTTATGCATACACAAATACAAATCTTTCCTCTTTATAATACAGGTGGGCCATGTATTTGTTAACATTTTAAAAATAAATAAAAATAAAATCATATAAGTTATTTTTAAAATTGTTTATTTAAAATATAGCTATGACCGCTATCTCATCTTTGGCATTCTTCTAAACGCACACGGAAATTTTCAAAATCTCTTCGGCAAAGAGAGTGTGAAATGGAAGATATCTCTTCTCTAATCTTAAGTTTTAATTGAAGCAGTGTTTTTGGCTTGTGAGCGTATACACGATTCTTCAAATATCCCCATAAAAAGAAATCTGCTGGCGTCAAATCGGGATTCCTGGGGGGCCACATGATGTCGCCTCTCCTAGAAATCAGTTTTTCCGGCAACATTTGTTTAACTACCAGCAGGGACTCGTTTGAGGTGTGGCAAGTGGGTCCATCTTGCTGCAACCACGTGTTTCGATTGTAGCCAGCAAATTCCTGTAGCTGTGAGGCTAAAAACTCGCGTAACATTTTTACACATTCAGTAGAGTTAACGGTGATGGTACGCCCGCGAAAATTTTCAAAAAAATTGGGTCCAATGATCCCTGTAGCTGAAATTGCTGCCCATACAGTTAACTTTGGTGAATGAAGGGGCCTTTTATGTTTAGCTTTAGGATTTTCGCTACTCCAATATCTACAGTTCTGTTTATTAACGTGGCCGTTAAGGTGAAAATGTGCTTTGTAGGAAAACAAAATGTTGTTGAAGTTTTTGAAGCTTCTCAACATTGATTCGGCATAGGACTTGCGTAAATTTAAATCATTAGGCTGTAATTCCTGCACTAACTGGAGCTTGTATGGGACTTTAAATCTAATTTCATAATACGGCGTAACGATGTCCGTGATAGTCCTAATTCAGCCGAACGTTTGCGTGTCGATAAAGCTGGTTCGCATCGAACTGAAGCTGAAACTCTCTGCACATTCTCTTCACTCCGAGAAATCCATGGGCCGCCAGTTTGCTTCACATTTAATATCGATCCTGTCTCCTCAAACTTCTTCACCCATTTCTTTATTAAAACTGCACTCGGACACTGATTTAAGTTGTGTAAATTGTACTCGACATGAAACATGCGCCTTACAATAATGGGCAAATCAATGTTCTTGTAAAAATTCTTTACGCAAAAGGCGCGCTGCGGTCCCGTTAACTATTTCCGAGAAACAAGCTAGCGACTAGGCGTTCCTCCGCACCTCGCACCGCTAGAGTTTGCGGGGGAAATTAAATTTGAATTTAAACTATTTCATGGCCCACCTTATATTAGTTTATACCGGCGGTACTATTTCATAATTTAATATGAAAAAATTGTTATTGTAACATTACTGTTATAGTTAGGCGTATTGTATCCAGGACTTTTTTGTAGATATTGGTGTCTTCTATAAAACTGTAGTAAATCACTTCGTTCTATTGTCAGTAATTTAAGGAGCGTTCGCGATATAAGGATTTTTTTGGGTATTTTTTTGAAAGAAAGATAGCAAAAGGTTTATGCACATATATGGAAAAAATAAAGGAGGGTAAAAAATAAAACATACATTGATGGTATTACAAATGAAAAAACAAAAGAAAAAAAAAGAAAAATTACTCCATCTCATCTCAAAATGTAGGTCTACCCTGTGGGTGTCACAAAGCCCATCCAAAAATGGATAATTCTCAGCTTAACGCACACACGTTGGATTACATTATCGAGGTTTTCATACGGAACTCTTAACTTCTTTGAAAATATTTTATCCCCTATGTTCACAAGGGATAACTACGAATTATATTGGTGAAAGAATTTTTCAAATCAGTCCAGTAGTTTCAGAGGCTATTCAATTCAAACAAACAATCAAATCTTTCCTCTTTAGAATAGTAGTATAGATTGCGACATAATTGTTATACATAGTTAGACGAATAGTATTCAGGACTTTTTTGTATATATTTATGTCCTCTATAAAACTGTAGAACATCACTGCTCTATTGCCAAAATTTAGGCCGTGTATGGGGATTTTTTTTGTATTTTTAAACAGTTTTTTAACTATTATAGAATGGATTTTAGGAGGAGAGTCCACCACTCACCCACGGATTGTCAATCCCGGTTATCTTTGGACAGAATAACCTAAGATTGCCAATCCGCACTCTCACAGATAGAGGAGAATGTGATAATAGCAAAGTAGCATGCACGATAATGACAAAAAACTCACCAACGCGACACAACCATGCGATACGGTAGAGCTCTCAGAACCACAATATTGCAATATTCCGCAAAAATCCGAACATAAATTCGACACGTGTTTCACCTCTAAACGAGGCATTCTCAAGAACGCTCGGCAACAAATGAGCGAACCTTACTCGTGCAACTTGCTTTTATACCCCTTCCACTATACAACAGTTATGACGTATCGCTCGAACGATATGAAAACAAGTTTAGTAGTGGGGAACTACAGCTAGTTTGTTCATTCAACAACATGTTACTACTGAATTCAATTATTTCTAATTGTTCTAAAACGGACAGTCTAATATTTTTATCACAAATATGCAAGGGCAGGAATGTATAACTATATATCTAATGAATGGTTACAATCTAATAAATGTTTCGCAAAATGTGACTTTTCAGGGTAATTATGCCTATACGCAGCTATATTTCTTTATAACGAATCTCAAAATTATGGCCTGTTTGCCCTATATAAACATTATTACATATTTGACATTCCAATTTATATACACCAGACTTTTTACATTTATCAATACTATCATTACCGTTACAAAGATTTTTAAGCGAAAAGTTAAGCCTAAATGCGGGATAGATACCGTGAACCCTCAGTGTCTTTGCTAACCTGTCTGATATGCCACCAAAGTAAGACAAAGAACACGTAAAATTAGTTTGTTCTACTGCAACAGGATACAAAAGTTGTTTTACTATGCTGGACTGTTTTCTTTTAACCAATTTGTCGATCAAGAGCCTATTATATCCGTTTGATTGGGCTATATTATAAATGATATTTAATTCCTTATTGTATGCTACCTTATACAACGGAACATTAAAAAGACGGTGAATCATGCTATGAAAAGCGGCCAATTTATGCTGCCAAGGATGACAGGACGAGACGGGTATAACCGTATCTGTATATGTCGGTTTACGATAAATTTCGAACTTATGTTTGTTACCCACGCGATAAATGGAAATACAATTTTCTCGACTTTCGCAACATTTTCTTGGGTGACTGACGTCGATGGACGGCCGCAACGATGTTCGTCTTCCGTGCTCGTTCTCCCTACTCGAAATTGAGAAGCCCACCTTGCAACAGTGGAATACGGCGGAGCAGGCTCTCGTAATGTTGCCTCCAAATCGCAATGAATCTCTTGCGTCGTTAACTTTTTTAAACAGAGGTATTTAATAACGGCTCGCACTTAGTTTTTCTCTATTTTCGAGAACACGTTCCGACACGAAGCAAACAAATGACTACATTCAGAAAGAAAGAGAATCGAAGATTTTTTTCTTTATTAATATTACAAATATGTATCTGAGCTATGCCTGCCAGTATTTATTTTTTTTTCTTACCAAGGAGTATGTCGTTCTCACTACTTTTTGATCCCTCCTCGTATATCAGCGATTTTATAATTTTTACCCCTAAGAGGGTGATAGGGGTCGAAAGTTTATATAAAATGTTTGTTATTTATAAAATAGGAAGCATGAAATCCAATATTGAAGCGTCTTATATAAAGTTTAAGTAATAAACTTTATAAACTAAGTGCAACCCGCGACTTCATTCACGTGGAATTTCGTTTTTAATTTTTTTGTGGTAGTTAACATAATTATTTTTCTAAAATAATAGTATCTAAAGTTACTTCTTATAACATACGCCATTGAAAGTCCCGTCTAAATTGTCCAGCCATTATGGATATTAGTCGAAACAAACAGTGTGACAAAATCTTTAAATATTGTATTTTGTTATTCTCATAATAAGCGTTTAGTAAAAAAAACTGTTATTTAAACATTACGAACAGATATTTCAATTTTATTTATTTGTATAGATAAGTTTTTTATTGCTTAAAATTCATAGTTTGCATTATAAATAAGTTTACGCTGGATGGCGTTATGCACTTTTTCTTAATCGGGCTAGTTTTGTTTTGTTATGCTGCTTATTATTATTATATGACGAGATAACGTTAAACATACCGTAGGTTGTACGTAAGCGACCACTAAAGGAATCTCACACAGTTCCAGTGGTCTGCCAGTACCTACAGGTGCAGAGACGGAACATGGCGGGTTTATTTAGTGGATGAGGGCCCCACACTACCCTGTTCGTTGCCCCGAACGACGGGATGTGCGGTTAAATACCCGCCTTAAACAAAAAAGGGGTTTTACGTAAGCATCCTCCTTCGGCCTCCGATTGAAATGCTAAATATAAATCTTTTCCTTTTTGCTGTTAACACCAGCTTTGGTGTTGGTGTATAGTTTGTTAGTCGCCACCTTGATTATGGTAAGTGACCGATGGTGAATATAAATAAGAGATTCATCAGAAGGTTTAGCAAAGAGAAATAAAACGCGTGTTCAGTGTAGGAATCTCAAGGACTGACTGTTTTAATATTTCAAAAGTAGTATACTACTCTGTCAAGAAAGTACCGGAAAAAGATCAATAATTCACAAATTTTTATTATTCATCCAAATTTATTTTATCACCTTCAAAGTATGCTCCTTCAGAAACAATAGACTTACGCCTACGAATAATCCAATCATCAAAACATTTTTTAAACGCCGTTTCCGGAATTGAGTTCAGTTCTTCAGTCTTCTACCGATTGAAAACGGGTGCCAGGAAGTGGTAATTTGAGTTTAGGAAAAAGAAAGAAGTCGGCTGGAGCCATATCTGGTGAATATGGTGGTTGCTCGATGGTATTTGTTGAGTGTTTGGACAAAAATTCATTTTGAAATAAAACTTCGTTTACGGAATCTATCGCGTTAACTTGATTTTACTACTATCCCAACGTTTCGAATACTTTACAGCATTCATGATCACGGGTGGACTTAGATGATAGACGTCCAAGGCTGATATGTTATTTCAACGGTCTCATCTACCCACAGTATATGATTTTACAAAATTTTTGGTTTATTTATTTTAACCCACCTAATATTCGTTTAGAAACACAATTAAAATATTTACTTCAAATTTTTTATGCTTACAATGTATGAGACTAAGTTAGTATATTAAAATGAGTATAATACTCCTTTTTAAACTAAAATGTTTTGTTTTTATTTAGTGCTCAAAAATTCTACCATAAACTACCAATTACTACCAGTAAGAAGACAATCTTGGTTATTAGTTTATATTATTATTATTGGCCGTGTGGGGCCGGCTTTAGAATTGTCCCACCCCTCTCTACCCACGGAAGTCGTAAGAGCCGACTGAGGAAATACCGGGGGAGTGGGCAGCAGCACTCCCTTGAGTATTAATAACGTGCACTGCGATCGCCAACCCGCCTGCCAAGCGTGGCGATTACGGCATTATCCCCCATTTATTGGGGAGGCGTATGTCCAGCAGTGGACGTTGAAAGGCTGATGGATGGATGGAGTTTATATTATTAAATATATTGATTTTGCCAAAAGCTAAGGCTAAAAAGCTACCACCGGATCGGAACGCGGCCTGACTGAGAAAGATCCAGCCAGAAAACTCAGTAGGCAACAACTGTTATGGATTATTAAATTTTTGTACGGAATTACTGAAAGCTAATTAAGTGGGATGTTTCTTAATTTCAATAGCCTCACGTATCATTATAGGGCGATATCGATGTTCTTTTGCGAGGATTTGAGGTTTGTCAAACCTAATGTAATGGCGGGTGTGGTCCTGTGTGTGCAGGTCACAAAATGCAGACTTTGTATAGCGACGGTGCTTCACATCAGCTATGTGTTCTTTAATCCGAGTTGTTATGGATCTCTTTGTTTGCCCAATGTAGGAGAGACCACAATCACAATTCGTAAACGAAGTTTTATTTCAAAATGTGTAACATTCGCGTAAATATCAGAAAGTATTACAAAAATTCATTCTCAATTATGGCCTTGTGCGAAGGCGCATTATCGTAGTGCAAAACCCAAGAATTTTCTTTCCACAAATCGTTTCAATTCAATTCGTTCAATTTTTTCGTCGAATTTGCTCTCTTAAACGCCGCATAACGCTTAAATAATATTCTTTATTTACCGTTTGACCTTCTGGCAAGAATTCCGAGTGCACAACACCGCGATCAGTCAAAGAAAACAGTCAACATGACTTTGACTTTTGATAGACTTTGGCGTGGCTTTTTCGGTTTCGGTTCAGTTGGAAGTCGCCACTCCCAAACTTGTTGACTAGTTTGCATGTCAAACTCGTAAACCCACATCTCGTCACCAGTAACAATGCGTTTCATTAATGTTGGGTCGGAATAGACTCGTTCTAGCATGTCCTCAGCGACTCCATACCTAAGAGATTATTTAAAATGGTACAGATCGACTCGTGAGACACAGAAAGTTCGGCGGCTATCTCTCTCAAAGTTGAATGAGGATTTTCAGTCACGATTTCCTTCACTTTTGCTATGTTACCTTCAGTTGCAGACGTTGATAGCCTACCAGAGCGAGGCAAATCTTCCATCACATCTTGACCGCTTTTAAACGCTTTGTACCACTCATAAGCACGTGTTTTTGATAAAGTCGATTCATCGTAAGCCTTCTGTAACATTTTCAGTGACTCCGAACACGAAATTCCATTGGCGATGCAAAATTTTAGACAAACTCTTTGTTTGATGTTTTTGTCCATTATGAAATTCGCAATACACACTAGATATGATATAACTAAAAACAGCACTGTATTTAATATAAATATCACATGCAACTCAAACTCCGCGCCAAAATAGATAACAGTTGTGCCAATCTAACAACAACAACAAAAAAACAAAAATTTTAATTTGGAACCATAAACAAATCATCCATTCCCAATACTTTCTTGTATACTTTTACCTTGGTAGGACATTGCTACAGTTTTAGCACAGTATTATTAAATAATATTATATATACGAGGGGTGATCCAAAAGTAATGATAATGAAAATAAAACACCGTAATTAAAGTTAAAATAATAATTTATTTTTCTACATAGTCTCCTAACAAATCAATACATTTAGTCCATCTTTTTTCTAAACCCAGGATTCCCTTTGAAGAAAATTCCTTTTCTTGACCCTCCCAAAACGCCTCAACAGCGGCCATAACTTCGCTATTGTCTTCAAATTTCTTGCCTCGGAGGTGTTCCTTGAGCCGAGGAAAGAGGTAAAAGTCACTAGGAGCCAGATCTGGCGAATAGGGAGGGTGTTCGACCAGTTCGAATCCCGTTTCTTGAATGGCAGCCATCGCAACTGCGGCTTTGTGAGCCGGTGCGTTGTCATGGTGAAACAGCACTCCAGCTCGCAGTTTGCCGCGTCTTTTTTCCTTAATGGCCTCCCGTAATCTTCTTATTTGGTCTGCGTAGTAAGAGCCCGTAATAGTGGCTCCCTTTTCCAAATATTCCACCAAAATTATTCCTTTAGCGTCCCAAAAAACAGACGCCATAACCTTTCCCGCCGAACTTGAGACTGAATTTCTTTGGCGTCGGTGAGGAGGCTCGCTTCCAAGTCATCGATTGTTTTTTTGTTTCAGGATCAAAATGGTGGATCCAGGTCTCGTCCATAGTCACAAAACGCAACAAAAAATTTTCTTTATCTGCTTGGAACTTTTCGAGATTGACCCTCGAAATGTCAACTCGTTTTTTCTTTTGCTCGTCGGTTAACATTCTGGGAACCCAACGCGCAGAGACCTTTTTCATATGCAACTCGTTCGAAATGATTCTTTGAACGCTTCCATATGAGATCCCTGTGACCTCAGCTACATGCCTGATGGTCACTCTTCGATCTGCCAACACAACATCTTCGACTTTTTTCACGTTGTCTTCTGTGAGGGACGTGGATGGGCGTCCTTCGCGATGTTCATCTTCAGTGGATGTTTTGCCCAGCTTAAACTCCTTGGCCCAGCGTGCAACTGTAGAATATGGAGGAGCAGAGTCCCCCAATGTTTCCACCAAGTCACAGTGTATGTCTTTTGTAGACATTTTTTTCAAACAGAGGTACTTGATCACAGCTCTAATTTCGGTTTTCTCCATGTTGATGTTATCTCTTCGACAGTTCGTATTCAAATGAATGTATCTCCTGGAAATCCTGACCTATTTATATGATTTTTTTAGGCTGACGTAGTGAGTGTATAGGCTAGCGAAAAAAATTTTTTTTGGATTTTTATGTGGACCTGAAGTAACCAATTATCATTACTTTTGGATCACCCCTCGTAAAACTACCTACATTCAAAATTTAACTCGTAGCTTTAAGTCGGAGTTAAGAAATCAGTCAGCTAAGTAATAAGTACATAGCTTTTCTTTTTTGTTAAGGCGGGAAAAAAAAATCCTAACTGCACACCCCATCGTTCGGGGCAACGAACAGGGTAGTATGGGGCCCTCACCCACTAAAGAAACCCGCCGTGTGCTGTCTCTCCGCCTTTATTGGCGGGCCACTGGAACTATGTTACATTCCTTCGGTGGTGGTAATTAGTACATACCTAAGCAAATGAGTTGTCATAAGTTACCGTTCCGAGAAGACTAGTCGCGTTTTATTCGACCTAAAGTGATGATCCTACGATGCAGTTATTTTAGTAGCCATTTTGATATAATATATCTTTTAAGCATTGTTATATTACGAAGGCATACCATGTTGTTTTAATTCAGAAAATGGCCATCAAATTACCTAGTATCAATTTACGTGCTATAATACGAGATATAGTTTGTATTGTTTCGTGTGGTGACGGACTAAGAATACAAGTGTCACCACCACATTCTTTTCCACGGGTGTCGTACGAGGCGACTGGGGGAAGTAAGCAATTATCACCCTTGGCATTACTGGTGGTAGGGCTGGGTATCATTGTCAAGTGAGAGTACTCACTTGCTATCGGGCCCAAGTGGGTTACCACCATCTCCCGTGTCACCGGCCAAGAAGCACATTGATGTGTTTTGGTTGTAGCAGGAGATAACCGTTAATTCTTTCATTTCATATCTGTGAAATGAAATGGTGTGCAGCGACTTGACAATACTCTGGGTATAGTTGAGATCATGAGCGACGGTTACCATTTACCATCAGACTGGCCGTGGCTTGTCTGCCACCATACAACAAAAAAAAATTGTGTCAATCTTTTCCAACGGCCACTTAAGTTGGCACCGCACCCTGCGGGAGACGCGATAGGGGTCTACTGCACTTGCCGAAAAATTGGATCGCGATCAATAGATAGTCGTTGAATACAACTCAACTTAATCAACACCTTGCTACTTAGCTCGCTTTTGCCGTTCAAACCACAATAAGAACTTCACTTAACTTCAGCTCTCAGATAATGGAAGTTAACGAAGCTACTGTACTTATTGTGGTGTAAATCGGGCTTAAGGCCCCATGATACGTGAAATCGCCTTTTTTCAATCTAAATACTATGTAAAATACTGAACCAATAAATATGTAATAAATATATTGTAAAGTTGAAGAGATAAACTAAGGTTTATGCGTGGTGAAAACGCGATTACTTAAAAATTTCTCTATAAAAAAATTACAAAGTTACCTCTATATAATTAAATAAAGCTGAAACACTCAATAAATACTTAAAATTAGATCAAGAAATTTTGGAAATATAATTATCTAAACCTATCAGGGATAATGCGTTTTAAATTTTAGAAATAACCATTATTTTTAGTGTAAAAAGGAAATACCTAAAATATCGTGTTAAATAGCCATCTGTCCTGCCGCCCGACCCTCCTCTCAGTCTCTCTTCGGAGCTCGGACGAGAAGCCCGTATCGATTGGTAGGCACACAACGCGACGTAAAAATATTCATTATTTTAGTAGTTTTTTTTTGTGAGAGACGCAATAATGGGTACGGCACGGACCTTCCGTGGTCCAAAAATGAAGAGATTGAGTTGGCATAAAATAGTACGATTGTTACCCTAGGGATGAAAGCAACTTATTTAGTTTTTTTAGGCGGGATAAAATGTACCTACAAACAAAAATAAATAAATATTCAGGGACATTTTCACACAACGTCCTCTGGTCTCAAACCAAGCTTTACGCTTGTGCTATCGGTACCAGATTACGGATTTAATACATTATATTACTTTTTTTTGTAAATACATACATATAATAGATAGAAAACACCCAGATGCAGTACAAATATCTGTGTTCATCACACAAATAATTGTCCTGAGTGGGAATCGAACCCACGACCTCGTGCGCGGAAGTTGGTTACACTAACGACTACGCCACGAGGCCCGTCTAGAAACAAAAAAATGTACAAAGGCGTAGTGTGGGGCTCTCACCCACTAAAAACCGCCGCCCTCACCTGCCCGTGCTCAGTGGACCATTGGTACCGCGTATATTCTCTTCGGTGGTCCACGCGGTGCGAAGCTTCGTCGAGCTTCCTCTGAGTGACGTCCCCGCGCATCTGGGACGTCACTCCTTCGCGGTAGGCTCAACGCGGGTGATGGACAATCCTCGATCCAAGCACCCGAGGCCTCGGCTAGGGCGGCATTGGGTGCAGATAGTCGCGCCCACGCTGTATCGCGTGCCGGCGGCGGGTCGGGACAGAGAAGAGATCAGCCTTTCCGGTGCCTCCTTCCGCGAGATAACATTTTCGCAGAAGGCAGCGACTGCGGTCCAATACCTATCGCCGCCGACCATAGCTTGGACAACAGCTGGCAGTGACAGGTCCTCTCCAATGACTGCAACGAGATTACGGCGTTAGCCCAGGCTGGACACCACTTCAGCGTGTGCTGCGCCGAGTCCTTGCTGCAGCTGCAGTGGTGGCAACAGGGAATCTCCTCCCTCCTAGCGACCGTGTACAGGTACTTGCCGAAGCAGCCGTGCCCCGACAGCACCTGCACCAGTCAGAAGGAGACGTCTCCACGCTGCCGCCCCACTTATTTCTCTAAAATCGGCTGGAGTACGGTGTAAAGACCGGCCCGAGGCGTCTCCAGCCAAATGCCGATGATGGCGCGGCGAGCGTCGTTCCGCCATGTGCTGATTTGACTTGGTGGGAAGCTTCGGCGAGCACCTCCGCCTCCAGGTCCCACGGGGTGGCTCCGGCCAATGCGCACGCGGGCTCGCATGACAACGTGCGATAGCCGTGGATTGCTCTGACCGCCACGACTCTGTGGTCTCCACAGGAGAGCGCTATTGCGGGCGGTGAGTTACTCGGCCCACACGGGTGCGCCGTAATGCGCCAGCGACCGGCTACAACCCTGCGTACAGAGCTCCGTATAGCTGAGGCTGCGGGTGGATGGACCGAGGATCATCCGCCACCCGCAAGGCCTCCCGCAAAGGTGCGACGCTCCGTGGTCAGCGTCGCTCAATAGAAGGTACACGAAAGTGTAAGCCACTGGAGGACCACTGAAGAAATGCAAAATAGTACCAGTGGCTCGCCAACACAGACGGAGAGACGGCACACAGCGGGTTTCTTTAGTGGGTGAGGGCCCCACATTACCTTGCTCGTTGCCCCGAACGACGGGGTGTGCGGTTAGGTACATTTTTTCACGCCTAAACAAAAAAATTATGTACTTATCTACTTACATTTTCAATTTTATACATATACCTATATACACTATCATTAATGTTCAATGTATGCTATTAATATATTTTTTATTGCATATAGTGGCAGACGAGCCACGGCCCATCTGATGGTAAGTGGTAACCGTCGTTCATGGACTCAACTATACAAAGACTATTGTAAAGCCGCTGCTCACTATTTCATTTCGCAGATATGAAATGAAAGAAACGGCTATCCTGCTACAACCAAAACGCAACGATGTTCTTCATGGCCGGTCACACGGGAGATGGTGGTATCAACCCACTCGGGCCCGATACCAAGTGAACACTCCCACTTGGTACCCAGCCCTACCACCAGTCATGCAATGAGTGATAATTACTTACTTTCCTTAGTCGCCTCATACGACACCCGTGGGAAAGAATGGGGTGGTGACAATTGTATTCTTAGTCCGTCACCACACAGTCATGCAATGGATGATAATTGCTCACTTCCCTTAGTCACCTCATACGACACCCGTGGGAAAGAATGGGGTGGTGACACTTGTATTCTTAGTCCGTCACCACACGTAATAATTTTTTTTTAATTAATTATTGGAATAATTATATCTACTATTTATGTATAGGTACCTACTATGTACTTACTTATTTTAGTCAAAATAAAAATATCATCTGTATAAATATATATAATATATTTATACTGATGATATTTTTATAATATTATACGAGGGGTGATCCAAAAGTAATGATAATTGGTTACTTCAGGTCCACATAAAAATCCAAAAAAAATTTTTTTCGCTAGCCTATACACTCACTACGTCAGCCTAAAAAAATCATATAAATGGGTCAGGATTTCCGGGAGATACATTCATTTGAATACGAACTGTCGAAGAGATAACATCAACATGGAGAAAACCGAAATTAGAGCTGTGATCAAGTAGGTACTGTTTGAAAAAAATGTCTACAAAAGACATACACTGTGACTTGGTGGAAACATTGGGGGACTCTGCTCCTCCATATTCTACAGTTGCACGCTGGGCCAAGGAGTTTAAGCTGGGCAGAACATCCACTGAAGATGAACATCGCGAAGGACGCCCATTCACGTCCCTCACAGAAGACAACGTGAAAAAAGTCGAAGATGTTGTGTTGGCAGATCGAAGAGTGACCATCAGGCATGTAGCTGAGGTCACAGGGATCTCATATGGAAGCGTTCAAAGAATCATTTCGAACGAGTTGCATATGAAAAAGGTCTCCGCGCGTTGGGTTCCCAGAATGTTAACCGACGAGCAAAAGAAAAAACGAGTTGACATTTCGAGGGTCAATCTCGAAAAGTTCCAAGCAGATAAAGAAAATTTTTTGTTGCGTTTTGTGACTATGGACGAGACCTGGATCCACCATTTTGATCCTGAAACAAAAAAACAATCGATGACTTGGAAGCGAGCCTCCTCACCGACGCCAAAGAAATTCAAAGTCTCAAGTTCGGCGGGAAAGGTTATGGCGTCTGTTTTTTGGGACGCTAAAGGAATAATTTTGGTGGAATATTTGGAAAAGGGAGCCACTATTACGGGCTCTTACTACGCAGACCAAATAAGAAGATTACGGGAGGCCATTAAGGAAAAAAGACGCGGCAAACTGCGAGCTGGAGTGCTGTTTCACCAAGACAACGCACCGGCTCACAAAGCCGCAGTTGCGATGGCTGCCATTCAAGAAACGGGATTCGAACTGGTCGAACACCCTCCCTATTCGCCAGATCTGGCTCCTAGTGACTTTTACGTCTTTCCTCGGCTCAAGGAACACCTCCGAGGCAAGAAATTTGAAGACAATAGCGAAGTTATGGCCGCTGTTGAGGCGTTTTGGGAGGGTCAAGAAAAGGAATTTTTTTCAAAGGGAATCCTGGGTTTACAAAAAAGATGGACTAAATGTATTGATTTGTTAGGAGACTATGTAGAAAAATAAATTATTATTTTAACTTTAATTACCGTGTTTTATTTTCATTATCATTACTTTTGGATCACCCCTCGTATAACGTAAAAATTCGCTAAGGATTTTTGGAAATTCCAACTTCAGAGGAGTCCCCTTCCTTTGTAAGTCTTTTTTATTCTTACTATTATAAAGCTGCGTCTGTATCTACATATAAGATATTTGAGAAAAAGTGATGTTATTAGGATATATAGCCGTGTCTGAACACAATCAATTTTATTAAGATTGTCTGTTTGTGTGTTCGCGCATCACGCAAAAACTACTTAACGGATTTTGGTGTAACTTTTTTATTTGATAGCTCTTGATTAGACTTAAAAACTGGTAGGTATACATTTTATCCCACTATATCAGGAACCTGAGATATAACCCAAAAACTAGCTTTTAGCTGCGTCGGAACCGCGGGCAAAGGCTAGTTGTATATAATTAAAAAATGTAGACTTGAAATACAGTTACTGATATCAAATTATTACCGAATTCGATGAGTTAACTAGCGAGTATACAATAATGCTGCACAGATGGTGGAGTTGTTTAGATACCGGCATCCCGGCCGAGTGTTGTGGGTTCGATTCCCACACAGGAAAAAACTCATTGTGTGATCCACAGAAGGTTGTTCCGAGTCTGGGTGTACTTTGTGTCCGTAAAAGTGTATGTTTGAAAGCCCCCCTCGATACAAGGATTATTCGTTAGTGCAGGGTATTGTCTTTTAAAAAAGAAAAAATAATTAGGAAGCGCTTAGTTTTTATGCACATTCACATGTTATTTGGGGGAAATGTGGTTTAAATTTTGTATGGGAGTATTGGCTTTATTATAGGTAGGGACTTGATAATTGTATGTCTAAAAATAAATAGTTCTCGTAAGACAGACATGGTTCAGCATTTATAGGTTTCCTCAAGAAGAGATAAATGAATGGTGGTGGTGCTTTTTCAATAAGAACTTTAAGGCCCCATGATAGGTGAAATCGCCTTTTTTCAATCCAAATATTATGTAAAGTACTGTACCAATAAATATGTAATAAATATATAGTAAAGTTGAAGACATAACCTAAGGTTTATGCGTGGTGAAAACACGATCACTTAAAATTTTCTCGATAAAAAAAAATTACAAAGTTACCTCTAAATAATTTAATAAAGCTGAAATACTCAATAAATACTTAAAATTAGATCAAGAAATTTTGGAAATATGATCTAAACCTAAAGCAGGTGTCATGCGTTTTAAATTTTTGAAATAAATATTATTTTTAGTGTAAAAAGGAAATACCTAAAATATCGTGTTAAATAGCCATCTGGCCTGCCGCCCGACCCTCCGCTCAGTCTCGCTTCGGCTGTCATAGGTAGTACCCTACCCTGGAAAAGTTATTATTATTTTAGTAGTTTTTTTTTTGTGAGAGACGCAATAATGGGTAATAAGGTCCGTAGTCAAAAAATGAAGAGATTGAGTTGGCATAAAAAATAATTTGTGTTCAAATAAACAACGTAGTGAAATAAGTACCTACCTATCTCTGTTTGCAGAAGGGTCACTATTTCATTTCACAGATAATATGAAATGAAAGAATTAACGGCTATCTCCTGTTACAACCAAAACACACTGATATGCTTCATGGCCGGTCACACGGGAGATGATGGTACCAATCTTGGGCTCGATAGCAAGTGAGCACTCCCACTTGGTACCCAGCCCTACCACCAGTAATGCAAAGGGTGATAGTTGCATATTTCCCTTAGTCACCTAGTACGAAACCTTGGGAAAGAATAGGGTGGTGACCTTTCCGGCGCCTCCATCCGCGAGATAACATTTTCGCAGAACTGCGTTCCAGTACCTATCGCCGTCGAAAATAGCTCAGACAACACCCGGTTGTGACAGGTCCTCTCCGATGACTGCAGCGAGATCATGGCGCTGCTCTGCCCAGGCCGGACACCACTCGAGCGTGTGCTACGCTGTGTCCTCGCTGCAGTCGCAGTGGTGGCAACAGGGGGTATCCTCCCTCCTAGCGACCGTGTACATGAAATTGTGAATGAATACCACTCCGAAAAGCCTGGACCGATTTGGACGGGACAGGGGGTTTTTCTAGCAGAGCTGTTGTTATAAGGAGTAATTTAGGCTACTTTTATTTTGGAAAATTAATTAGGGTAGGTTGTGAATGAATGACTGCCAATAAAGGCGGAGAGACGGCACACGGCGGGTTTCTTTAGTGGGTGAAGGCCCCACACTACTCTGCTCGTTGCCCCGTACGAAGGGGTTTAGACGGGGTTAGGAACATTTTTCCACGCCTAAATAAAAAACAAAAATGGTATGTACTTACCGTACGCATGTAGCTACTTACATTTTCAATTTTATACATATGCAATAATGTTCCATGTATGCTATTTATCTATCTATACTATTATAAAACTGTAACATAGCTGTGTCTGTACATTGAAGATATTTGAGAAAAATGCCTGTAAATAATTGGAGTGAGTCCAGAATCATCATGATGATCCTTATGATTATGCAGGAAATATTCACTCTTAAGGTTACAAAGGTACACCATCTTGGCATTTAGGAAATGTCGACCTTCTTCACTTTCGTGAGATGTACAAACCTCATGGCTGATGAGCGAAGATGTTGCAGGCGCGTTGTTGCAACCTGATAGAAGACTATTCAGTAATTTTTTCAGGCAGCCAAAGAAACGCTCTTGAAACAATTATTTGATGTCCACCGTCTCTCCGCCTTTATTAGCGGGCCACCGGAACCATATTACATTCCTTCAGTGGTCCGCCAGCGGCTTACCCTTTCGGGTACCCTCAACTGAGCGACGCATCCGCACACGGAGCGTCGCACCTCTGCGGGAGATTACACTACCCTGCCCCGTTTTACATGCATCACTGTACTTTTATCCACACCAAATTCCATCTAAATGGAGTTGCTCAGGGACCTCGGGTAGAGTTTATGTTCCTTGTAAGGGACTGTTAACTTTATAGTTGCGGCACGCTATGATGGCCGTTATGACATATTACAATAGTGATGTGAAATGTTCTCTGTGTATGTTCAGCCATATCAACGAAATCCACAACAAAAGGCGTAAACAGAGTCCAAATTAACGAGCAAGGGTCAACAGTAATGCAGTATCAATATCCGAAATCCAAAGCCAGGTCAAAACTATATTACAATCGCAGTGCACTCAGTTTGTACTTTTCGAAGCAACGTCAAGTCGAAACTGCTTTGTTTTGCATTGAGCATTGACACGAGTTTGCCGGAGGTGGTAGTTGTGCTGGCCAGCGATTCTAGTGACGATCATATTAGATGTGACCCTAATATATATAGTTTAGAAATTAATGTAATAAATAAATTTTATGTCCTAAAATTATACATTCGATAAATTTTATGACTAACTGCATGTCACTATTGACAATAAATAACAGCAATTTGCTCCTTCAAATGTAATTATTAATTAATACGAAACTTCATGAGTGAACAAACGTCAAAACGGCCATCATTGCGCGCCGACACTTTAGTAACCCCAATAGTTGCAATCTGGCAGGGACAAAAAACTTAAGGTCATCCATGTAGTATGGATAGGATATTTTTTGACCATCCCCTTTTTGTGTTGGTGTTATTATATCATATTTTCGCAGTATATGGTTGTGAATTATATGAACTTATTAATATTATACTTAGGATATTGAATTCACTAACTTTTCATTGATTCGATAAAACAGCAGTAAGTTCTTAAGAAACAATTGAAAAAAGATCATTAACAAACTGGCACAGTTTTATCTTCACTGCAAATCTACTGGAATTCAACTATTTCAAACAAACGCAATATTTTTGAATCAATAAACTAGTTAATCCAGCCAAAGATATCCCTATTGACTTATTAACCACCTATGAATCAACTAGTGGAATTTGATGATGATATTAACAAATCAACTAACTAATAGTCAACTACACTAGAGAATTTAAAACATAAGCTAGTTAAAAACAAGCTGGGTTTCAACAAATTGATCATTTGTTGTAAATGGTTTCATTATGTTGAGGTAAAAACCTTTATGACCCACTAATTATAACAGTTCAGTAAATCTATACATATTATTATAAAGCTGTAACAGAGCTATCTGTACATTTAAGATATTTTATTTTTGTTTTGTTTGTTTGTACATAACATAATAACTAATAAACAGATTTTGATAACTTTTTAGTTTGATAGTTCCTGATTAGACTTAAAAACTGGTATCCGTCTTATCACACTATTATAAAGGTGAAGGGTAAAACAGAACTATGTCTGTACATTTAAGATAATTGAGAAAAAATACTGTATTAAGATATTTAGGTGTGCTAGACACACCTAAATATCTTACACACAGACCATTTATTTTTAGATCTCTCGTCCATTTGTTTGTTTGCACATGATGCAAAAACTACTAAACGGATTTTGATGCAAGTTTTTTGTTGGATATTTCTTGATTATTACAGAATACATTTTATCTTATTACTACCTATATCCGGAACCTGAGTTTTTCCTTTTCTCATCGTAATAAGATTAATGCTGTCTATGCTGCATCTTACCACAAATGAATTGAGAATCATGTAATATTCTTCTACAACAGATAACACAACGGGCAATCACTAAATCGAAAGTATCTTCAGATTCCAAGCAAGCAAGAAATATACACGCTCAGAGCCAATTGCCAAACTATAACAGCACCAGCAGTGTGATTTTATATATGAAGGGTTCGTGCTTTCGAAATTGGTAATAACATCCTACATCCCATAAAGGCCTCATACAATACCCGCAAAAAATGATATTATTCTAAAACAGTTCCACAAGGAGCAATTACTAGTTACTAATAAGTAACGTAAATAAATTTTTAACTTACTTTAGTAAATGAATCAATTCAATTCAATTCTTGATTAATGACGTTGTTAGACTTATAGACACAACTTTGCCAATGTTGGCCAAAGTCTCAATTTTTAAATAATATAGGTAGTTGTAGTCTGATCAAAGTACAACAGTATATGACATAGAGCAAAGAGTAATACGTATAACCAGAAAACATAGAGTAAGTATTAGTATTTGACAGTGTATTTACCTCGGACCAATAATACACTGGACGGAGTCTTAGCTTCAATTGCGTGTCAATTTTTTATGTATGCGTTTGACGTTTTGTCATTGTGTGCGTAATCTAGTGTTGTGGAGAATGACGCCACGATGTCGATTATCGATAACCAGACTACCAGTACTATCTTTTATTGTACTTTTACTGCCTGGTTAAAGTTATATTAAATCAATAATTTTTTATTATATTTCCATAGTGGTAAAGCTATATAATTATATCTCAGGTTCACGATATAGTAGCGGGATAAAATGTATACCAGTTTTAAGCCTAATAAAAAAGTTGAGAGGAGAGCAAGAGCTATCAAATAAAAAAGTTGCATCAAAATCCATTTTTGCGTGATGCGCGAACGAACAAACAGACCAAAAACTAAAAAATATTGTTTTGTATTCAGACGCCTATATTGCCTACAGCTTTATAAAAGTATATATAAAGTATAGGATCCTAGTGAAACGTGCCCTGTGGGGCTGGCTTTAGAATTGTCCCACCCCTCTCTACCCATGGCAGTCGTAAGAGCCGACTGAGGGAATGCCAGGGGGAGTGGGCAGCAGCACTCCTTCGAGTATTAACATCATCCATTGCGATCGCCAACCCGCCTGCCAAGCGTGGCGATTACGACGTTATCCCCCATTCTTGGGGAGGTCTATGTCCAGCAGTGGACTCTTAAAAGGCTGATGGATGGATGGATGGTGTAACGTGCACTGTGTTAGATATAATATTTAGGATATCCTTTAAATATACTTGGTACTGCATCAGATTTTACTTTCATTAAATTTAAAACCATAAATGAAACAAGATTGTTCAAAATGCTCAAAGCATAGGCGGGAATATTTATTTGGCTCCCAGTTTTCTCTTCTTATGGACTTGATCCACGCCTTTCTAACTTCAGGATATTTTGAACCCTATAAAAGAGAACATACTTTATGAAACCATAAGCAAATGTTTAGTTCAGTTGGTTGAACTATCGATAAAGTGTAAATGACTATTGTCTACATCACTACAAAGGACGCCTAAAACAATGGATATTATTTTAATAATTTTAACTAATAAACGTGTTTTTATATCAATGTATAATAATGTAATCATATTGATAACATCTAAATCTTCCAATATCTATCGAATTTTTATTGGGTTTCGTAGTTATTTAAGGTGAAAATAGCTGATATAGACTTACGTGTGAAATTACAAATTTGCATTCTTTACACCTAGCCTGATGAACAACAGACAGCCACACACGATATATTTTCACAAGCGCACAAGATATTTAGCAACTTCAATAGGACTTTCTAGTATTTCACTTTTATGATGCACCAAATCGCAATGTTTTGACCTACTAGTCGGTTAGCGTGTGACACGAATTTCACATACAGTACGTCATTGCCAAAGTTATATAAGCTATCCTTTTTACTCCTATTGAGACTTCGAACAATAGACAGAAATAACAATACTGTGTTTGACAAATGAATACAGAACGGCAACATCGCTATGGCTCCGTCCAGTAGTATACTTAGTCTATGGTATTTACTAATGATTTACCATTACCATTATATCAAATATTACATTATATGATTGCTTACGTTTCAACCACAGACTAATTATAATTAGTGTGGTTTCAAGTAGGAGTATTCGTTATATTAAATAACTAATAAAATCACTTGCTATTATAAATAATCTATAGCCACGTTATTTGTTTCACCAGGCAAGAGTTATTTTCGATTATTTGTATTATATAAGCGCTACCACAACCGCTATGCCACGACGTCGACGACCAGTCAGTCATAACGCGAAAGAAAGGGACAGAACGCAATGACCCTGACCCGTTCATATCATTGTCACATTGTCACGAAATTATGCTCTAACTTTACCACTTATGAACTATATTTCTGTCAATTATTCAAAATAATCTAAGTATCTAAAATCGTTTGGTTATTTGATTTTATTTCGTTATATTTTTGAACGATGATATAATCAATCAGTACGGATAACTCGCTTAAGCTGGAATAACGTATGATTATCCTGAGTTTTTGAGCGATTGCCGCGCGTTATTTGTTTAGATGTACTTATAGTTTTTGATTTTAAATTATTCGTGGTGTTGGTTTGTTGTGTCTGTTTGTTTAGTGTATTATAAAACTGTTAATAAAATGTTGTTGTAGTATAGTGTAAATAATTTTCGGTTAGATAATACTTTAAAAGCCTACTTAAATTTAATCAAAAATGTCATTGGGTCATATGGACATTTTAGTGTATAAAGTGTATTAGTAAGGATTGACCCAATTCTGAAGTCCACGCAGACGAAGCCGTGGGCAGAATCTAAATACATATATCTTAGATCACAATTTCAATGCACTTAGTAGACAGTAATCTATTGTTAAGATTCTTCTTCTTCTTTCAAAAATGGCAGTATGCCGCTGGTGACGACGACGATCTTGCCAATGTCGAGTGACTTATTACTAGGCAGTAGTTTGGAAAGCGTTATAGGACGGCAACTTCTCTATCTGGTAGGTAGTCTTGTTAGTAGCTGTTGGACGGACACAAGGTGCTAGTACATAAACAGACGGTACAAACAGATGGTATGTACCTATAATGGCCTATTACATTTTGATGTTATTTTCATTTAAGAATTTCGACAAGACTTTGATTACTTTAGGTGAGAAATAAGTGAGAAGAGAATGCAAATTTATAGGAAGAGGAACTGCAATACTGGATAGTTTTAAATAGAGATCAAAAGAGTTGCAATTTAATGGGCATGCAAAGAAAATATGGTCAACTGTGCCCTCATCTAAGCCACATTCACATAAAGAGTTGTTACGTACATGTATCTTTTTAAGGAACACTGGAGTATGGTAATGGCCGAGTCTGAGTCTACACAAGGAAGTAAGTCCTTTTAGCCAGCTTTTTGTACTTTGTAAACCATGGTTTTGGTTGGATTTCTGGTTTAATACACGCATAATATTTGCCTTTATGTTGGGAACTTTCCTGCCACTGTTGAGACCATGAGGATGACAGGATTCTTTTAGAGACATGCTGTAGGTCATAACTGTATATAGCATTATGGGACTGGTCTAATTGATTTGAAGTAGCAAACCTGGCCAAACTATCCGCGCATTCATTGCCAGTAATACCCGAATGTCCTGGAATCCAAACTAATTCAATGTTTAATTGTTTTTTAGAACATGCTAACAGAAGGTTTTTAATATCCATTACAAGTTTACTTTTATTTTTGCTGTACAGCTGATTTTGAGTTAAAGATTGTAAACTGCTAAGGGAGTCCGAAAAAATAACACTCTTTTTGATATTATGTGCCTCAATGAATTTGACTGCCTCGTAGATTCCAATGCTCTCTCCTGTAAAAACTGAAACTTCTAGTGGACAATGGAAAAGTAGAGCAATTTTAGAGTTCTGGTAATATGTAGCTACACCTGAGCATCCAGAAGGTGATAATTTAGATGCATCAGCATAAAAGAGATTCCAACCATCCCAATATCTCCTGAGTGCCAAGTTGAAGTCGTCTTTAACATTCGGGGAATTCTTAGTAATGCCAAGGGTTAAGACAACTTAAGGCTTAAAATGTACAGCTTCATAGACAGAAGAAAATACTGGCAAGATTGGGTACTGGCAAACAGGTGAGAGAGAATTTTTTTATATTTCTGTAGCTGATTATTAAAGGAGGAACTGACTTGTTTCTCCAATATGATGAGTTCAGAAGCGATTCATTAATTTTGTCCAGTAGAGGAAGCAAGGGATGAGAAGAGAGAGCAAAAACCTTACCGAGAAAGCGATCTGCCAAATATTGCCTCCTTAAGTTCAAGGGTGGGTTCTGAACGTTCCACTTGGAGAGCGTTAATCGGTGTAGATTTAATTGCGCTCACTATGATCCTCAGATATTTAGACTGAATGGCATCGAGTTTACGTAAAGCCCCTTTATTACACGGTTCCATTACAAAGCTGCAATAGTCCATTCTACTCTTGACTAACGCACTATATAATAATTTTAATGTGCTCGGGTGAACACCCTGAAACTGCCTTAAGAATAGACACAGATTGTTCACATTTTTTAATAATGTTGTCTATATGGTAAGCCCCTGACAATTTTGAATCTACGGTTACTCTCGTGAATTTGGCTTTGTCTTTAATAGGAATACTTACGCCATCAATATTAATATTTACTTGAGGTATCCGCCTTTTCCTATTGAATATAACACCTACACTTTTTGGTGAGCTAAGGGTCAGCCCGTGATTTTCAAGCCAACAGTTCAATGAGGATAGAGAGATATTCATAGAGGTAGCAGCATCTTCTATAGAATTATCAGAGACCATTAATGGAATGTCATCTGCATATTGTAAAATTTGGCAATTAACATTTAAACAACTGGGTAGATCGTACGAGTAAATAATAAGATCTGATCTGTAGCCCAATTCTGTATAAGAATTGGGCTACAGATCCCTGAGGTAGACCCTTCCAAACCACTCCCTGTACAGGTTCATCTAATCTCTCTAATCTCAATCTAATCTAAGAATACCCCACAACAGAGTCATTGTTTGCAAGAGACAAGCGGATCTTAGAGGTGAGAATTGCAACACTATCCATTGTTAAATTAAATTAAAATTAAAAAATATCTTTATTTCATAGGCCTATTAAATAGCACTTAAAATCGTCAAGAATACACTAATAATTAACACAAGCGCCTGAGGCGAGTGCATCCGCAATAACAAAGTGGCGATTGCAATCGCCACAAGCGGCTGGATTCCGAAGTAAAGCCTTTCATGAGAAGAACCCGGCAAGAAACTCATGGGCCACTTTTTTAAATTGCCAATTTATTACAATTTAATATAATCTTTATAACTAAAATGACATTATATCATACAAAACAATTTTGAAAAATAATGAATGAGGAGCAGCTCAAGCCCATTTTGTTTTGTCCTCAAGATAATCCGAAACAGTGTAATAACCTTGATTACAAAGTCTAATTTTTATGGCTTTCTTAAACTTATTTAGTGGCATGTTTCGGACATTTTCAGGAATCTTATTGTAAAAGCATATACATTGCCCCATAAAAGATCTACTAATTCTGTTGAGACGAGTACTGTGTGCAATAAGATTGCCTTTGTTCCTAGTATTAATGTGATGAATATCGCTATACTTATCAAAAAATCCGATGTTTTTCTTAACATACAACAGATTTTCGTATATAAATTGAGACACAACAGTTAGAGTATTCATTTCTTTGAATTTCTGCCTAAGGGAAACTCTCGGGCCCAGATAATAGATTGTACGAACAGCCTTTTTCTGAAGTACAAATATGGAATTTAAATAGGCGGAACATCCCCATAGCAGTATGCCATAGGACATAATACTATGAAAATAACTGAAATAAACTATTTTAGCCGTTTCAACATCAGTCAATAATGTAATTTTTTTTACCGCATATGCCGCTGAGCTTAACCTACCTGACATTTTTTTTAATATGGGGGCCCCATTGGAGTTTGTTATCTATAGTGATACCTAGGAAAACCGTGGACTCCACAAGGTCCAGTTTAACGCCATTCAATTGTACATTGGTTTCTACATGCCTTACATTGGGTGTAGTAAATTTTATACATTTAGTTTTATTTTCACTTATAACTAGGTTATTAGTATTGAACCAATGAACAACTTTAGATAGTGCGTTGTTCACATCGTCATAATTAAGCAGTTGCCTTCTTAGTTTAAATAATAAAGATGTATCATCTGCGAACAACACAATACTTCGATTATCTTCTACGTAGTATGGTAGGTCATTAATATAGACTAGAAACAGAAATGGCCCCAAAATAGACCCCTGTGGCACACCCATTGTCATGACAGACCCAAGCGATAACGTACCATTAACATCGACCCTTTGAATTCTATTGCCCAAATAAGAAGTCAAAAGCTCGAGAACCCTGTTCCTGATTCCGTAATGGTATAACTTTTTAATGAGGGTTTCATGATGTACACAGTCAAATGCCTTAGACAAATCGCAAAATACGCCTAACGCATCATGCGAATCTTCCCAGGCTCTAAATATGGTTTATAACAATTCTATACCTGCATCAGTAGTAGAGCGATTCTTTGTGAAGCCGAACTGGTTTTTATGGAAAATTTTATGATTGTCAAAATGATTAATCATTTGTTTGAGAATAAGCTTCTCAAATACTTTACTTAGTGTCGGTAGTACAGAAATTGGACGAAAATTATTAAGTTCTGAGGTACTACCAGATTTAAATAAAGGAATTACTCTACTAAACTTCAGAAGGTCGGGGAATACACCATTAACAAAACAACCGTTAAACACAGATGTCAATTGGGGAGCAATAATATCAATGATTGAGTTAACTAACTTAACAGACATACCCCATAAATCCGCAGTTTTTTTAATATTGAGACTTAAAGTTATTTATAACGCTGTTTACATTGACATCCGAAAATTTAAAGGAAGTATTACATATCGGAACAGATTGCCTAAGGAGCGATTCGGCTGCAGTAGGAGACAACGTCAGATGTTTTATTGTTAAAACAGGGATATTAGTAAAATAATTTTCAAATGCCGTTGCCACTTCTCGATTCGCTCTTACATTTTGGTCATCTATTTTCAAGTTAAAGATCCTCTTGCGCACTGTTTCTCGACCGGTTTCACTGTTTCTCGACCGGTTTCACTGTTTATCACCTTCCAAGTCATTTTAATAATATCGCCGGATTCTTTGATTTTATTTTTCAACTATAGTGATTTAACAGGCTCGTTTGAACGTTTTGGAATATTTTTTTACATATTCTAAAAATATTGGGTTATGATTATATGATTTTTCGTTATAAAGTTCATACAACCTCAGTCTGCTTTTATAAATACCACAGGTTGCCCATTCACTAAATCCCGCGCGAGCGCCAATAGTTACAGTTTTAGGTTTAAACTTCTTGTTGAATTCATTATTGATTAACTGGAATAAAGCAGTATACAAATCGTTAGGGTTGTCATGAAAAGGCAACCGCGGTACTTTCTCAGATAGATTACATTTAAAAAGCTCTAAGAATTCATTGGAACAAAGGCAACTTTTTCTTTATGGACCCTACTAGTTCCAGGAAATACCACCAGTTGTCCACAATGATCAGATTCTAGTTTATTTATGATAGATTTATTGATTGGTTTTGCAAGAGAGGCTGACTATATCATTACGTACTTTATATTTCATATTATTATCTATAATAATTAGGGCACCACCCCGTATACTAATGCCTCTGTTGAATGAGCAAGCAACCTGGTGATTGGGAAAATTGAACATGTATTGATTATTTTTCAGCCAATGTTCTGTAATACAAAGAATATCTACAACACAATCATTAATAAATAATTCTATTTCCAATTCTTTACCAAGGATACCTTGAATATTCTGATGTACTAAGTTGATTGGCTTTAATTTCTTATTATTACTAAATCAAGAGGGTGTCTCTTTTGTCTTTATTAAATTATAATTACTTGATAAGCAAGAGGATATCTCTATTGTCTCGTATTGTAATTTAAAGTAGTATATGAAATGTCATTATTTTTATTACTATAAATGTCATCATTTAAATTACAAATGCCAATGTGTGTGTTGTTCCCAAGCCTTTTCTAAAACCAAATTGAACCGCTGGTAGCAACTTCCTGATTTCTACAAACCATTCTAGATGGTTCTTAACTAGATGTTCTAAAAGCTTCACAAGTACAGACGACAGATCTATAGGTCTATAAGAGTCAGGATCATTAGCGTCTTTCCCTGGTTTCAGTAATGGTATAATTGTTTGTGTCTTCCATTCTGAAGTGACATTACCATATTTATAACAGTGATTGACCAAATCCAGGTAGTATTGATGGCACTTTACACTAGCTTTCACAATAAAAGAGTAAATAATTCCGTCAATACCGGGTGCAGAGTCCTTGACATGAGAGAGGACTGTATTAAATTCATCCAGTCAAAATGGCTTATCAAGGGGATGACCAAAGAGGGTGGTGTCAAAACTAACAAATGTGGTTTCTCCCTCATTAGGAACATAAGATGGCATAATTTTTGAAAAGAAATATGATTCTATCCCAGCGGGCATGTATGTAATTTATAGTTACTGTGGTTAAGCTATGTCTAAAACTTTTAACTTTTCTCAAAAGGTCGGGATAGTAGTAAAATCAAGTAAACGCGATAGATTCCGTAAACGTAGTTTATTTCAAAATGTGTAACATTCGCGTAAATATCAGAAAGTATTATATCCTTTTCTTTTTTTTAAATAACTTTCTAGATTTGGCCATTTTGCATTTGATAGTCATGTTTGCATTGTAACTTTTTTTCTGCCCTTTTTCTAGCTCGGATCATGTGTGTGCACTCACAATCCCACCATGGTGGAGATGGTATTTTGCCAGAGGGAGACTTCTTTAATGGAAAACATTCATCTGCTGTAGAGGAGATAGCAGAAGAAAATTATTCAAGGCAATTCTGAGCATTAGTTATTGTTATGGGTGGCAATGAGGCAATTTTGACATCTAAAATTTGTGAGTAAAGATGCCAGTCTGCAGAGTTAACTCGAAACTTAAGTAGAGGTGCACGGGGCTTACTATGGCACTGCTTAGAAGGCATTGCAGAGACTATAGGGAAGTGGTCACTGCCATAAGTTGAATTCAATCTGTTCCAATTGAAAAGTCCAGCTAAGTTTGATGAGCAAAATGTTAAGTCTACACAGCTGTTACCCTGGCCTAACAATGGTCTACGTGTTGTGCTGCCATCTTTAATAACACATAGGTTAAGGTCATCTAATAAGTCAGCCAGCCCTATGCCAACATTAACACAGGACTCAGATCCCCACCTGTAATGGTGACAATTAAAATCCCCCATAGCAAACAAAGGGCCCCTTGCACTACATAAAATATTTTTAATCAATGTCAGATCCTGAATACGGGGGTGAGCAATATAAAAAGAAAAAATGTGCATATCCTCAGCCTTAACTGCGACAACATTGATGTTGTCACCAAAAGGCGGTAGAGGAATAGGTGTGAATGGAACTCTGCTGTTGACAAGCAGAGCACATCCACCATAGCCATCCTTTCTGTCATGGCGAATGCTACTAAAACATGGGATCCTAAAGCTAGAACCATCAGTAAGCCATGTCTCAGCAACAGCGCAGACTAATATTTTATATTTATTAAGTAGATAGATTAAATCATGTTTGTTATGTAGGATACTCCTCGCATTCCACTGAAGAAATGTCAGGGGATGGAATGCCATTAATATAGTTCAAAAAAGAAGCAAGTTGTACAGCAACGTTTAACTTTACAATTATGATTTGTACCTATAGTCGGAATTATATTCGATTCCACATTTGACATTAGCTACTGTTATTTTGTAAAATAATGATACCACATATTAATAGTGTAGTGATGAACACAAAAATCGATAAACAATCGCGATTAATGTTTATGTAATCATAATATTGGTGTGCCAATTAAAGACTAAATTATTGATTTTATTATAAATACATATTTATTCATACTAATTATTTATTAATTAGTAACCGCTGCTTTATTTTATAAAAAGTTAATATTTTTGTTTTTTTATATTAAAAACAAAACTTATAATAAAAGAGCCTAGATAGTTTTCTGTATTGGCAACCCGTGCGCGCTCGTGCAGCTATCGCCATTTTGTTTATCTTGTCATTCGGCTTCATTCTCCCAGTCTAACTGCACGAATATCTTGTTTCATTGCGAATCGATATTTTGTTATTTTGTTGGGTTTTTGTTAAAGTTTTGTTATGTTGTGTTTGTTGTTACGTTTATAGTTTTTTGTGAACTTTGAGTGAATCTATTTGTTTTGGTTTTCCATCAAAATGGATCCTCAGCCAAGTACATCACAAAAAGACGTGGATGTTTTCTTGTCCCCAAGAAAAAAACGTCCACGAAAAGCTTTCACTGTTACTGAAAAAGTAATGATCCGCAACGCCTACAAGTACGTGAAAAATGAAACTTCTGCGCAATTGGAGGCCTTTGAAGTTGAGGAAGAAAATGAATGTATGAGCAAAGTTGCTGACATATTGGTAATAACCTCACGCTCTGTTTGTAACGTTTTGAAGGAAGTAAATAAAGGTGCGCCGCCAACTCCTCCTAAAAAAAGCGACCAAAGCGAAGTTTCAAAGATAAAATTGATGAATTTACATTCTCCGCAATACGAAGAATTGTTCATCAGTTCTTTTACCGAAATGAACCCCCAACCATTGCAAAGGTTAGTCAATCAGTCAGACAGTATTATTTTATACCTACATCTTTTATATATAACTAATGATTCCAAACTATTATAAAATTTACTATTTTAGATTTTACAAGTGATGAACGATGATCCAGAAATGCTCAAGGTTTCCAAAGACACCCTCAGAAAAATTTTGAAGCATCTTAATTTTAAATTTGTTGCACGGTCACGCAAGAGCACACTTATTGATCGAAATGATATGATAATATGGAGCCAGCGTTACTTGCGATCTATATGTCAGTTTCGACGAGAAGGGAGACATATATATTATCAAGATGAAACTTGGGTTAACGCAGGTAAGGCTAACATTTTGAATTTATATACATTTTACATTAAATTTTATAGTAATATTGAATGTTCATGTACTATATTTATTTTTAGGTCATACTGTAAAAACTTGGATGGACAAGAAAGTCACATCATCTCGGCAAGCGTTTTTGGAGGGACTGACCACTGGATTGAAAAATCCATCTGGAAAAGGCAAACGTCTCATAATTAGCCATATAGGTAGTGAAGAAGGCTTCCTGGAAGAGGGGCTCATGATTTTTGAAGCAAAGAAAAATTGTGAAGATTACCATGATGAGATGAACGCAGTTTCTTTTGAGGAGTGGTTTGCTGGAGTCTTATCAAAATTAATACCAAACTCAATTGTGGTGATGGATAATGTACCTTATTATTCCCAAAAATTGGAAACGGCACCAAAAATGAGCCGGAAAAAAGCTGCAATTCAAGACTGGCTTTTAAATAAAAATATTCATTACGAACCAGATATGGTTAAAGCTACGCTTTTAGAACTGATTCCATATAACGAGTCTTTTAATAAGTACGCTGTAGACGAAATGGCAGCACAACGTGGGATCACGGTTTTAAGACTGCCCCCTTACCATTGCGAGCTGAACCCTCTCGAATTGATATGGACGCAGGTAAAGGGGCATGTAGCTCAAAATAATAAAACCTTCAAATTGACAGACGTCAGAAATTTATTTGAAGAAGGCATTCAATAAATTACGGCTACCGAATGGTCTAAATGCGTATCCCATGTTGTCAAAGAAGAGGAAAAAATTAGTAGGCTAGATATGTTAATTGACAATATCACAGACACATTTATAATAAATGTTACAGAAAGTGACAGCGATAGCGATGACGGCGACGATTTATAAAATAAAATATTACCATAATACATCTATTTGTTTTATTTCGCATGTTCCTTCATGATCACATTTTGTTATTTATTTCACACATAATTATTAAAGAAAACTTTCAGATCCTTAATAAAATTAATCGTCATAACTAAATTATCCGTTCAGAAATATTTAATTTCCTGATATACTTAGTTTCTATTAAAGTAGTAGTTGTTTAGATATACTTGTTGCAATAATAATTGCAACGTTAGGATCTTTTCCTAAATTGTAAACGAACAAGCATTGAAATTAATAGATAGAAGTTATAAAGATTTATTAATATACATTTAGTTAAAAGTAGTCAAGATAGGTGACACACATGAATATATTATTGACAGACAAAAAAAAGGAATAACTAAGAAAAACTATTTGAAATTACATGACATGCACAAAAGAATAAATCTATACAAAAGAGTTCTAAAGTGGCTCAATTATACTGAACCTCTTTCAACACTCCTCCTTAAATGAGACAGTTCAACTCCTCCTCAAATTTGCATTCCTTTCATGCACCTTTAATGTTTCTCTTTACAAAGTCCTTTTGTCAACACATCTGCAAGCATCTCATTCGTAGATAAATAATTAAGACTTACCTTACTTGTTTTTACCATCTCTCTAATGTAATGATGCCTCACATCAATATGCTTAGTCCGCCGGTGATGCATAGGATTCTCTGCAATTTGAATTGCAGATTGACTATCACTGAATAAGTTAACAGTTTCAGTAATCCCGGTCAAATCTGATATCAATGCAGTCAAAAATGCTGATTCTCTGCATCCCTCTGATAATGCTACATATTCTGCTTCTGCACTTGACAATGATACTGTTGTTTGTTTTCGACTTTCCCATGATACAGAACTCCCTCCAAGTATAAATACAATACCAGTATACGATTTTCTATCACATACATCACCTGCATGATCTGCATCCACATAGCCAACAGCTTTTCGCCAGTCTTCTTAAAATTTAGTCCAACTTCTTTGGTTCCTTTTAAATACCTAAGTACACGCTTTGCAGCTGCCCAATGCGTTGAGTTGTAACAGCTGTTAAATTGACTTAGATAGCTGACTGCAAATGCAATATCTGGTCTCGAGCACACAGCTAGATACATGAGAGAACCAATCAATTCCCTGTATGGTAATTCACTGGGTGGAATATAATTCTCTTCTTGTGATTTTACAAGCTTAACTCCACATTCAACAGGAGTCTTCATTATCTTGCAAACACTCATATCAAATTTCTTTAATATCTTCTCAAGATACTCAGTTTGATTGAGTTTTATAGTCCTCCTCTTGTATAATTTTCATACCTAAGAAAACATCTACTTTCCCTAGATTCTTCATCTCGAACTTAGTTTGAAGCTCTTTTTTCACAGATAATCTCTCTTTACTATTATTCCATAGTAACAGAAGATCATCCACATACACTGCAATAATCATCATTGAGTTTTGTTTCTTCCGACAATAGACATGTGCGATCGCCAGCTTTTAATTTTTTTACGTTTAAACAATTTACGGGTATCTGCTATAATATTAGACAAAATATCAAAAATTTCTATGGTAGAATTTTGACAATAAATGTTTTCCATCTTTTTTCTCTTTTTTATGGCAACTGTGCATTCTTTGTCCCACCAAGGTGGCGACGAAATTTTAGCCGAAACTGAGTTTTTTAATGGAAAGAGTGTATCGGCAGTGTCAATAATGGTCTTGCAAAAAGAGTCCATACAATATTTCTCATTTCCAGCTGTGACTTTCGGTAGATTACTAACTTTTGTATCTAATCGGTCCTTGAATAAAGACCAATCAACATCTGCTAGTCTATATTTGAGTCGAGGAGGACGTTTGGGTGGAATTTTATTGTTAAAGGGGAAAGTAATTATTAGAGGAAAATGATCACTTCCATACGTGGATTGCATCATCTCCCAAGATAATGACGAGGCCAACTTCGAGGAACATAAATTTAAGTCTGGGGCACTAATCCCTAGATTTGGTGGAGCGAGTCGAGTTGCACATCCAGTGTTTAGGATACATAGATCGTGTGTGTCTATAAGATCCAGAATGGCTGCGCCAAAACAATTAGAAGTACTACCCCAAGAAGGGTGTTGAGAGTTAAAATTTCCCAACACTATAAAAGGCTTAGGAAGCAAAGAGAAAATATTTACAAGTTCATTAAAAATATCTTTAGAAGGTCTAGGAATGTATAATGATACAAAACAAATATTATTTACAACAGCTGCTATAATAGAGAAGTCAATATTATGAGCAGGAAGAGGAAAATGACTATACGTATGAGGGTGTTGGATAAGTAAAGCAACACCTTCATAGCCATCTGAACGATCTTCTCTAAGACACGCAAAACCAGGTTTTTTTAATAAAGACTCTGGTTTAAGCCATGTCTCCTGAAATAAATGGTTTAAATTTATTTACAATAAAATAAATGACTGATTTTTTAGATATTACACGATTAGCAGAACTGACACATGCACAAAGTTAGCACCCATCCTACTCCTTAACTTTCAATGCTATCTACTCTAAAATTTTTGCCCGATACAGTCTGTTCATTCTATAAGCTGTTCATGATTTTTGCCTAAGCCTATATATACTGTATCAACGAGAAATAAATCCCAAACGTAAACGTCAGCCAGTTGCGTCTTCTATGGACTCGAACGTGACGGTAATAAAGTCGAGATTTCAACGCGAAAGTGAAATAAAATTAAAGTTTGTGAAAAGTTTTCGCTTTATAAAGTCAGTGTTATTATAATAATTAGTGGATAGTGTTTTTAAGTATTTTAGTGCATAAACTAGTTATTATACTTAACAATAAACATGGATTTTTCAACAATGGGTAAGTAGTTTTTTTTAGAAAAATACGGCCACCCGTTGCGGCGCATGGCCTCTCGCGGCGCCGCGTGGCCTTGGCGCGCTATTGGCCGGCACGTGTAAGACTCCCGGGAGTCTTACGCTCGTTTAGAACTTGTTGAAATAATAATAAATAATAATCCTGTCAGTTGATGGGTTAAAAAACTATAGGTGACCTAAAAAAATTTTGGTGGACCTATACAGACCTAACGTATACCTATCGATCAAGGTGATTTTGATTTCAAAAATCCTTCGACGGGGTGCTAACTGCTAACTTTGTGCAGGTTGTGAGCACAGACTAATTGTGAGACTGCGTCATGTAATGGCGACATGACATGGCGTCATCGACAGTCACTGGTGTTGCCAGCAACATCCCACCTAAATTGTACCTAACATCAATAATTTTCTATGTTGTATTTTTTGTATTTTTATAGTTATTTAAAAGAATAATAAATATAATTATGTTTTATTATAATCACAACGTGATTATTAATTTATGGTGATATTTCTTCACAAGTAATCTTTGCATTCGATTCTACTTATCAGCTTTCGATTTTTAGAGTAACATACCTAGCGTTTAAAAAGAAAAAGGGCTAACTGACGCACCATTGTAACGACGTTCAGTTCTTTAGATCAGAAATAGTTTGTTATGTTTAGAATGTTTTAAAAGTGAAAGCAAATCGTATAATTACTCGTATCGGTCATTATTACAATAAATATGTACTTAATCGTAATTGAAAAAAGTTAAGCAATTGTGCAGTTCTAACAAAACGAAAAAATGTATTATTTTGTGGACCCGCCGTTCCAAGGTTACGTTGTTGAATTTTGATGAATTGTCAAAATAATGCTACCTATTAAAATGACTCCACTTTATGTATTAGCATAAGGTTAATTTTCAATCATAGTAGGATGTGTGAGACCAACGAAAGAATTTGCTTGTTGCAACATAGTTGCCGCCGCGTTTAAACGAAATCAACTTACACTTGTAAGCGTACTTATAGATTTTTTTTGAAAAGCACGCTTTTTTAGGCTTTTCGTTTAAATGCCCACTCTTTGTGGGCACCCATAATTCGATTCAAGTCGATTCGTCGAAGTAGTATAGTAGTCTGTGATTCGTCGGCAAGGCGCGCCTCAGGATTTGAGGCATAATATAGCAAAGAGTATATACTAAAGATAATATTATATCATACCATAATGTGGGCAAATACTATAAATATATTTTTACTGTGATGTGGGTCTTCACTTCACTCACCTTTGTTCTATTTCACTCACTCGCTCATTTCATTTCTGTTCAGTTCATTCTCTTTGGTTCAGTTGTCATTTAGTGATGGCGGCGCTTGGGCAGTACGTACGCTATTTTACTGTAACATGCAAAGTGTTTTCGTAATTTCGATATTAACATTTTTTTTTGTTCAGTTAAATAATTTATAGTATATCAGAAAAATGTGTAACCATGTATAACTTAAGACTCAACAATGTTCATTTGTGTTCATCATTTGTTGCTATCAACTTTGTGATGCTGAATAAAAATTATACTAATTGGAACCTTATTGGCTCGTAAAAATATTCTTTTATGTTAAGAAATTGTAGTAATTGTCGTGGTTAGAGAGTTTATATTTTTGGGTACTCTGACATATCTTGGCAAACAAGTCAACATGAATGATGTTCGTGACAAAGTTGTTGCCGGGTCTTCGACGTGGGAGAGTAGTGCTACTCAGAGTGATTCCTCGCCAGAGATCCAGTCATCTCCGAGTGCGAGTGGCGAGACCCCGCAAACCCCAGGAGCACCTGTGCCACTCGCGTCGCACCTTGCCGCTGACTTACATCCAGAACTGATTCAACAAGGTTGGCGAAAGTATTGGTCTAAACGAGAAAACAGACCTTACTTTTGGAACAAGTTATCTGGTGAATCCATGTGGGAATTACCTGCAGTTAAAAGGGATTTTGATCCAATAACAGACCCGCTAGGCATATGTCATGCTGCTCCACCAAATGCTGGAAATGTGACTCCCGGTGCGATTAAGCGACGCCCGTCTGAAGATAATGGTCCGCCTCCTAAAAAGTTTGTACTGGCTGGTCCATGGGATATAGAAATTCCAACAAATGTTGTAATATATGAGCGTCCAGCAACAATATGCCCACATCCTCATCCAGAGATAGAAGGGTTTAGATTTACTTTAGCAAATAAACTGAGGCAATGTTATCAGGAACTATGTCATACAAGAGAGGGTATTGATGCACCAAAAGATTCATTTAATAGATGGTTGATGGAGAGAAAAGTGAATGATCAGGGTGGGTCAGATCCGTTGCTCCCTAGTCATTGCTTTCCTGAAATTTCACAGTCAATGTACGAGGAAATTATGAATGACATTCCTATCAAATTAACACATCCAAAATTCACGGGCGATGCTAGAAAACAACTGTCAAGATATGCAGAAGCTGCTAAAAAGATGATTGAATCAAGAAATGCTTCACCTGAAAGTCGTAAAGTAGTGAAATGGAATGCTGAAGATACATTCCAGTGGTTAAGGCGCACTGTTGGTGCTAATTATGATGATTTTCAAGATAGACTAGCACATTTAAGGGTAATTTTATTTCCTTTTATTTTTATGTTTTTATTCATGTATGTTAGTTAAACCAACAAATTATGTAATTTCTATAATATTTATAAAATTATTCTCTATGGATTTATAGTTTACTAACAGGCATTAATGATTTCAGAGACAATGTCAACCACATCTATCTGAGACTGTAAAGGCGTCAGTGGAAGGAATCTGCCTCAAAATCTACCATTTGTCAGCTGAGTATGCTCGTAAAATTAGGGAGAAACATAGTTTCTTGTTGAAAGAAAATGGAATACAGGTACAAATTACATATATTATTTTAATTAAAATTTGTACACTGCCAAGTGACCTGCTTGCTGACATAGTATCTGCTCATGGACATAAATAAACTATTTTTATTTAAAAAATAATAACCACAGCGTGACAGCACTCTTTAGCATCTTGTCACGGGGCGATTGGTCAAATATTCTGAGAAGAATTCTATTGGAATGATTTCACTGTCAGTAAAGTGTAGTTTTAATTTTGAAAAAGAATAATATGTTCAGGCCTTTTTTGCATTGACAGTATAAAATATATTTTTAAGGATTTGTCGGCACCACAACAGCAAGCAGCTCTGCGCAAGGTGTGGTGCTACCCAGTCCAGTTTGCTGTGGGGGCTCCTCGCTCGCCACTGGTTGAACACTACCTTGACCGCGACCAGACCTTGTTGCGCTACCTTGGGGAAACACAACACATCAATGCTGTCTACTTACAAAAATTAGTAAGAAAAACCACATTTTTGTTTGATATGCTACTCAGACCAAAATATTATTTGCTGATTGATGTCATAAGAGTTTTATTTACTTTCTCAAGGTCAAATTATTATGTCTCAATCTCAATTTTTGGGACTGTATAATATCTTAAAGAGAAAATAATTGGCGGAGAAAGAAAATGTTAGAACATCCGCAAGACATAATCACAATCTGAAATATTACTAATTAGAGAATTGTTAATACTTTGGATTGCAATGATATATCATATCTAGTCTGTGTGAAATTGGAAAAATGATCTCTGCCGAATCTGAATAGCCTGTAACAATTTATATAAATGTTTTATTTGGGATATGGAGGTTGTATGGCTTCACTAGAAAGCCAACCCCAATAACAAATAATAAGGCTATGAGAATGTGTTGAATGTATGAGAACTCGGTCATTAAAAACACAGTGCCTCTATGTCGCCACACGGAATGAAGGTCCTAGCATGCCAATTGATAGGCGTTATCAGTGGTATCTCTCCTCAGGAGTGCCTGTACCGGTACAGCTGCTTCGACGACAAGAAGTTCGAGCAGTTCCTGTCGCGCGTGTGGTGCGTGCTCCGTCGGTACGCGGCGTGGGTAGGCGCGGGGCCGGACGCGCACCTCACGCAGATGTCTCTGCCGGTGCCCGTGCTCGAGTGCTTACACCGCTGCTTCGGCGTCACCTTCGAGTGCTTTGCCAGCCCGCTGGATTGTTACTTCAAACAATATTGCTCCGCCTTCGCTGATACTGACTCTTATTTTGGATCTCGAGGGTAAGAACCGTCACATTCGCGTTGCTTATTGTGCGATTGATTATTTTAAATTCCCAATGTTTATTTTTAATCATATGTTCATAAGGTTTATTTTTAATCATATGTTCATAAGGTTTATTTTTAATCCCCAACCTAAACGGAGATTTTATAAGTTTAACGTGCTTAAAGCCGCAGTCTACGCCCGTGTGTCTGATGAATGTAGGTATGCGATAACGTCCAAAACAACCCATGAACACACTACGTACGAATTCGAGACAAATAACGTAATTGCTAGACGCGTAGCTTGCTCGAATGTGGCGACCACGCAGCTCAACGCTATAACTCAATACACGTGGTAAACGATAAGTTCCACAAGGTGTATGGTTCAAAATTGTGTTGCGCTACAGTTGTACATAGTCGTGGGTTAATATTCGTATATACTCGTATTGTGTGCTGCAGTGGAAATTTAGACCCACCACCCATTGTCAAACAAACGAACCCACGCAGCTAAAATGCGCCGCGTGCCCGTGCAAAGCGTGCGCCGCAATAGATCAGCGGCTTTACTGTGAACCTGTCAGAAGCAACATAGTTTCTAAATGACTCAATGGATTCATTTAGTTTTGTTGTTTTGAACTTTTGTTTGTAACTCGACTGAGAGTTCTTCTGTTCTAACTTTGTAAAATTTGTTCAGCCGTTTGGAGACTATTCGTTTTTTTTTGCCAACTTGCAGTCAATATCATTTATTGAGTAGTTTTGACTCAAAAGAATGCCTAATTGAATATGTCATAGATATACGGTACCAGAGTCTCATGATTGAGTAAGGAGCGACGTCAGAGGGTCAGGGGGATTTTAAATATGTAATTTATACCTACGAGTACTTGTGTCACAAAGTGGTTTCAACATAATTGTTTAATTAAATTCATAAGAAATTAATGCAAAATCTCTGTATTTAGATTTTAAAATTGAAATATGTTTTTCTATTAGACCATTTTTAGAATTACGCCCAGTTTCTGGATCAATGGTCGCCCATCCACCATACTGTGAGGAGTTACTGGAAGCTACGTTCCGTCATATGGAGCGTCTCTTACAAGAATCTGCAGAACCTCTGAGCTTCGTAGTTGTATTGCCCGAGTGGCCCGATAGACAAACACATGCTCTGCATAAACTTCAAGCCAGTCACTTTAAAAGAAAACAGGTAGGTCATATTGTATATTATATACACAATAATTACACATCTCTATAAATTTAAGGGAAGACGCTTTATACGAGTATTTGGTACTACTTCAATAGCAGGGGATACCATAGAAGCGTTCAAAGTAGAGAGCCCATGAAAATTTATCTCAAACGAGTTTTTTTGTCGATAACATAGTTAAGCTACCCTTTGTGCAAACATTAATGATAACGTACATTAGATAAAGATCGGAGAATAGGAAATTAGTTGGTACATATTAAAAAAATATTTTAATAGCACTATAAATTGTATTAAAAATGTTTTTTTGTACTTATTTACAAGTCTGTTTTACTTTAAACACAAAGTGAAACACTGTTTTACTTTGTCTCAACCAATGTGTATAACATCTTGTGGAACCCTCTCTTTACGGAAAACATAATAAATGACATTTCATTAAGCTAATGTGACGTTTCGGTCCCTTGTCACTAGTAAAGGAATCTATGGTTTCGTTTTGTATCAGACTCAAATTGGTCTCAAAAATTTAATTTTTAATATCTAAAATGCCTACCCAAATATCAAGTTAAAATTTCCCTACTTTGATCGTTCAATTCAAATCTACCATGTAATAATGAGCGAGCCTATTGCTATCTATCGGGCACATCTAAAACTAGCAACAGTTGCAATGTATTAAATGTTTAATACATTCAAAACCATTAAGTTATGTATATTGTTTTTCTTTAAAGCGATAACTATTGATGTGAAAACATCTAATGCTGAGGGAGTGTAAAACCATCTGTTGGCGTGGCGACCTCGGCACGCCAATTTATTTATTGGTTTTAACGCCATCTGTTAACAAAAGCATTTAACTTCGTCAATATAACGGGAATCAATAAACCAATAACAGTTTTATTCGTTTATGGATAACGAGAGGGCGATTACCAACAATTAGGTATATAAGACTCGAACAAAATTTGAAGAAAGAAAGAAAATCGGCGATCATCTACGAGATGCCCCGTGACGGCTCATTTTTTTCACAATAAATACCTATAAGAAAAACTTGATGAAAACGTATAATATTTGTATAATTGTAGGTACAAACAAACACGTAAAATATAACCTAATTTAATAAACTTTCTTAGTCTTTTTCTCGAAAATCCGGCGAAGTAGGGATATTGTATTATTATTCATTGTATGTACACTTAAAACACTACAAATTAAGGTAAGTTTCATTATGATACAATATGAAACCGAAGCCCATACGTTTGTGGGCTTTCTCCTTTTGTTGTAGTCAATTGCGCATTTCTTTAGAACAGGGGTCTCCAAACTACGGGCCGCGGGCCAAATCCGGCCCGCCAGTGCCATCAATCCGGCCCGCGACAGCTTAAGACTAGTCTTATTGTTGTGACTATGGCTGTGATAAATTGAAGAAGAAAACACATAATGATAATTACCCGGTTTTATTTACTTGCAAGGTAAAACTTAACGACAGAAATGATGACGCAGGAAACTTAAGTATCCAAGCTTAAGCATATTAATAACTAACAAATAATTGAAATTAATCACAGTAAAACAATAAACACTAATGAGATTTATGTAAATATGTTTTGGCCCTTGGAACATACTGAAAAAATTGATGATTTTGGCCCTAAGACTTCAAAGTTTGGAGACCCCTGCTTTAGAACATCCCAGTCACTTAACCTTTAGTTCATGGTGATTACCCGGTAACATACCTTGCCTTGACATCTTAATAACTTATTCTAACTAAACATAAAGATTACCCACACTAAATAAAATAAACTTTATGAATTCGATTGAGCTTTTCTACTAATTTAAAACTAAATTTATGGGTGGGGACGTTTATGGATTTGGTGTGTACAAATGCTGCGGCTACACTACCTACTTTTACCGTCTACCGCTTCTTACCGTAATCATTATTGTATTATATTACCGCCTAAATTACCTATCTTTTACATTTAAACAAAACTAAAAAAAAGAAGATGGTGGATGATAATGGATTGAGGATGAAATCCACCATTTCTATGGTTCTTCTGTCGGGTATTCCATAGACATGGTTCGGATTGTATATTTTTTTGTTTAATGTAGTTGATCAGCGATATTGTTAAAATGTTTAGTACCTGGAAGTAGAGAATTGAAAGACGCTATGCTGTGTAGCCACAATATTTTTGCGCCCGATTCTATTTTTTTTACAAATTACAGGTTACAAATGGTACGGAAATTACAGTTTTCAATGGCCATGTCGATAATACGCCATCTGCCGTGAAAAGATGGCAGTAAACATCCCTATTACAGAAACTATAGCGCCTTTTCGTTCGGCCACTCCATGTCCGTCGACACGTGCATTTCCGTTAAACTCATGTTGCGCAAAACGGGGGTGTGACCACATACACATTAATTACTGCAGTAATTTTCTTTGATGTGCGTAAAATGACCGCCGCCGGAGCTATCTCCTACTATCAAATGGCATATTTATTGGACGTTGTAAATTTATGCACATAAATCGTGGCTACACCTAGGTATTGGTTGAATGATGTCCTTAATTATTTCCATATTCCGGTAGTGTAGCCTCAGAAAAACAGAATAGTTATATACCTAGTAAAATGTTCCATCCATCCATCCATCAGCCTTTCAACGTCCACCGCGGGACATAGGCCTCCCCAAGAGAACGCCTCAACGAGCGGTCCCGTCATGGGGGATAATGCCGTAATCGCCACGCTTGGCAGGTGGGTTGGCGATCGCAGGGGATGTTGTTAATACTCGAGAGAGTGCTGCTGCCCACTCCCCCCGGTATTCCCTCAGTCGGCTCTTACGACTCCCGTGGGTAGAGAGGGGTGGGACAATTCTAAAGCCGGCCCCACACGGCCAAATTATTTTTTAGGTATTTTGTTAAGCCTGATGGCCTTAAACACCTAATAGATTTATGACTAACATTATTTCAGGTCGTCATTCCAGCTTTTGAACACGAGTATCGACACGGGTTTCAGCACATCGTACCCAAGTAAGTATAGCTCTCCCCAATATAAAGCATAGCTCTTTAGAAAAGCTAGAAAATGAGTTGGTTGATAGTTGATATGGACTAAAAAATCTCATCTTGAATCTGTCACTATATAATAATGAATAACTTGACAAAGTACTCCTCAAGACCAATCAAACGAGTATAAACTCGATAGGGTTGCGTAGTTTCATTACAGAGTTACTGTGTCCACCTTCCAGCTCCATCGTCAGACCCTGGATACCATCTAGAGACAAAGTACTCGTCAAGACAAATCATACGAGCCCAAACTCGATGGAGTTTTGTTGTTTTATAACGGAGTTCCTATGGCCACCTTCTAGCTCCATCAGCAGACCCTGGATACCATCTAAAGACAAAGTACTCATCAAGACGAATCAAATGATTCCAAACTCGATTCGGTCGGCATCGAAATCTCGAATCGACTCGGTGTTGCGCTGTTTCAATACAGAGTTACTGTGGTCACCTTCCATCATCTATAACTGAAGTTCTAGTCAGGAAATTACAAACGAGCCCTAATTCGATGGAGTTGCGACATTTAATTACAGAGTTTCGCATGGCCACCTTCCAGCTCCATCATCAGACTCTGGATACCATCTAAAGACAAAGTACTCATCAGGAGGAATCAAACGTGTACAAACTCGACGGGGTGGCGACATTTCATTGTAGAATTACTATGGCCACTTTCCAGCTTCATCATCAGCCCCTGGATACCATCTAGAAACAAAGTACTCGGCAAGACGAATCATATGAGCCCAAACTCGATGGGGTTGCGCCGTTTCATTATAGAGTTCCTATTCCTATGTCCACCTTCCAGCTACATCATCAGATAAGCTCCATGTCATCATAATATTGCATTTTCACTGATATACACATGCGTGTAAAATTTCAGCTCAATCGGAAACCGGGAAGTGTGTCAAATTTAACTTGCAAGATTTGAACGGAACAAGTAGGTACAATAAAAGCGTCGCCACGCTAACAAATGATTTTGCCCTCCCTCCGCATTAGATGTTTCACATCAAAAAGAATTATTTGAAATGATCTTTCGTAAGGAAGAATTTCTTTTTAATGAAAATTGATGAAGTTGGCGTGGTAAGACCGAAGACTGCCATGATAGGGGTAACGATTTAATCTCAAGCACGATGTTGTAATGTCTCATGTCGTAATCCGGTGGTTTTTTTTTTATAAATTATAACTCGGAAAGCTTAGGACGCTTTAGAACGAAAAGTTATTGTAATTTTTTAATCATTTACCATAAAATATATATTAAACCATGGCGAAAAATAACTTTTTAACTATTCAACGGCAATATATATTTTTTTTAACCTATATCAGTCCTATTCAGTTCGATAACAGGCCCTCGTAACCGATATCGGTCATGCGGTCTGATATAGGTTAAATCTTCCACGGGGATATCAAAATCGTTGCTTATCCGCAACCAAGCGTCATGTAATAGTTGCTTATCCTTGTGCCTGACATTCTTAGGATTCCATAGTGATTGCCTTTAGTAGGCTTCTAAAAAGCATTAGAACACATCGTTGTCGGACGCAGAAAGCACGTCTTTATGCGAACGCAGTTGACGGGCAACTACCAACTAAGCAAACGTCAAACGAGTGTGTACAGGCGCGGGTTCGTTTTATCGCGAGACTCACCGAGACCCTTTGACTCGGGCACAAAAAACCGACACTCTTCCGAGACATAGCGAGAGCCCCGAGACGAGACGAGGCTAACTTGGGGGGTTAGGCAGAATCTCATATCTCACATGTCGATCGTATCGTGATCACTGATTGGTTGAGAAATCGACGCGTGATGTCACAATAATCCATTGGCCAATCATGGTGATCTTTCAACCAATAACAGTGGTCACGATACGATCGACATGTGAGATATGAGATTCTGCCTAACCCACCTCCACTCGCCCTCGGCCTGTCTCGGGGTGTCTCGACGAATGTGTACAGCCGTAGTCGGTTTTTTGTGTTCGAGTCAAAGGGTTCTCGGTGAGTCTCGCGATAAAACGAGACCGCGCCCGTACACACTCGTTTGCTTAGTTGCCCGCCAACTGCGTTCGCTTAAAGACGTGCTTTCTGTGTGCGACAACGATGTGTTCTAACGCTTTTTAGAAGCCTACTAAAGGCAATCACTGTTATGGAATCTTAAGAATGTCAGGCACAAGGATAACCAACTATTACACGATGCTTGGTTGCGGATAAGCAACGATTTTGATATCCCCGTGGAAGATTTAAAAAAAAAAAATATTCCTGTTGAATAGTTAAAAAGTTCTTTTTCGCCATGGTTTAATTTTTTTTTTATGGTAGTAGATTATAAAATTACAATAACTAATAAAAAAAAAACGCCGCAATTGTTTTTTCCACGTCCATCGCGACGGGCATCCGAAGTTCAATCGATACAACGAGCGTGTACATGATGTGTTTTCGTGTTGAGCTTCGACGAGACGAGAGTGGACGAGAACGAGAGGTTCGCGAGACAAATAGACGAGTGTGTACAGCCGCCATGACGGTCAGCTCTAGCACCGCAAGCGCTCATTGGTCAAATAAAATAGCGCGCGCTTTCCCACCTTCCTGTTACACACTTCCGTCCCATTTCACGAAATCACTCCCACAGATTGTTACCACATCGAAATAATCTCATCGAATTATTGTGTTATCATCGGTTCTTCATAATCATTTTTAACCGACGTTTTTAAGTGAAAGAAAATAATTGAGATATAAGATACCGTTAAATAGATAGATGCGTTCAGATCAAGCATTAGCTTGTAATAATGAAGCGTGTAATATAATGGCGTTTGTGTGATTGCAGGAGCGAGGTGTACTTCAGGTGGGGCGGCGGCTCGGTGGTGGTGTGGCTACAGAACGCGGGCGGGTTCGCGCGCTGGGGCCCCACGGAGGAGCGCGTGGAGGCGCTGCTGGACGCCTGGCGCCCGCGCCGCGCCGACCCCGCGCCCGCCGCCGCCTGCGCGCCCGCGCCCGCCGCCGCGCCGCTCGACAAGCGCTAGTCGGCCTTCGCGACGTACTTGCCGGTAGTAGGCACGCATAAATACCGACGAGAGGCTGCACACTTTCAAAAATATCCCAGTTGCTTACATACAATTAATTGTTCAACAAAATGTGACTATGAGGGAAACTTTACGTTTGTATATAGAGACAAATCATGTACATAAATAAATATACATAGTATAATTAGGCGTGATACATAGGGTATCTTTTTTATCTCCTTTCTCTGTTGTATAGTTCGATAAAGTTTATTATGTTTTGATTGTTTATTATATTTTGAGAAGAAATGTGTTTTATTTTATTGCAAGTTATAATCACCATCTTCCTAGATCATATTATTCCCAGAGGAATATGCATGTAACTCCAAAATAAACCAAATATTTTTATATGTAATGTTTATTGCTATGGAAATATATCTATACATTTATTTTTGAAATATGCCGTGTTTTAATTATTGTGAAACTTAATCATTAAAAGTTGATATTAGAGATCTTCCTCGTAAATTTTTAAAGAAGAGGGCGTTGTTCGTTAAGACAAATGTGATAAGGAGATTGGGTATGTCTAAAAGATAGTACCGTAGCTCAGTGGATCAGAGCACTTCCCGGATAGGAAGGGACGCAGGTTCGATTCCCGCCTTTACTTAAATACTCTTCTTCCTTATTCACAAATTATGATTTGTACTTTAAGATTAATAGATCTTTTTTTTCGATGCAAGTTAAATAAATTAATATATTTAGATGATTTATAATTTCTCTCTCTCTCAGTCGGTCCCTCATGTCTGAGGATCGTGGTCAGCATCAGGGTTGCATCTGGAGCGGATGATCTGCCTCCACCGTTTCTGCCCAGCGCGTCCCTTACGACCGTGTAAAATTTGGAGGACGACGAGTCTTACTTGATCGATCCATCTGGTGGGGGAACGACCGCGCGCTCTCTTGCCTTCGGTGTTCCCAACCACAATCAGTCTTTCCAGATTCTCGTCGCCTCTGCGCATTGTGTGGCCGAAATACGAAAGAATTGGCATATGGTGGACAAGTGAGTTTTTACTCGGAGTTGAGTCCGGATCGATGCATTGGTGCTTTTCGCAGTCCACGGTATTCTCAGCATTCGCCTCCAACACCACATCTCGAATGCATCAATCCTTTGTCTCTCACGGGCCAGGATTGTCCATGTTTTAGCTCCATACAGGAAGATGAGGAATACCAAGGCTCGTACTAATCTAATCTTGGTTTTGATACCCATTCCTCTCTGCTTCCAGATGTTGCTTAAACGGGTCATCGCATCCTTTGCCATCACGATTCACCTCTTTATCTCGGGGACACAACTGCCGTCATTGCAGATTTGGGAACCCAGGTAAACGTATCGGTCGACGATATTGATGCCAGAAATGTTGCAGGTGACATTTGCTAGCTTTCCGGCTCGATCCACTATCATCACCTTGGTTTTCACTCTGTTTACTGCGAAACCGATGTTGCCACTTTCCAGCTCGAGTCTTTGGAACAGCTCACTCAAATCTTCTATGGATGTTGCCAGAAGAACGGTGTCGTCGGCATATCGGAGATTTGATAATCTTTTTCCACCTATAGGAAAACCTTTCTCCCAATTTTCTGTTGTCTTCCGGATAATGTACTCTCCATATATGTTGAAAAGTGCAGGGGATAAGATGAAACCCTGTCTCACTTCTTTTTTTGTTTGGAACATATTGGAGCATTCAGTGCCCATCCTGACGAAAGATCGGTTTTCAGCATACAAACTCTGGATTAAAGCAACGAGGTGTTCAGGAGCTCCCATTTCGAGTAGCACATTCCATAGTTTGTCCCATTGCACGCAGTCAAGGACTTTTGTGTTGTCGATAAAGCATAGGACCACGGGGCTGTTGAATTCTCTGCTCTTTTCGATTATTTGGCGGATGTTAAGTATTTGCTCCCGCATTCCCTTGCTCTTAACAAAGCCTTCGGGTATCTGTCGGCTTAAAAAGTTGTCAAGACGTCGATTTATGACATGGAGGAGGATCTTACTCGCATGAGATATTAACGCAATTGTCCTGTAATTTCCACAATCCTTTGAAGAACCTTTCTTATGTCAAGGGATAAAAACCGATTCTGTCCAGTCTTTTAACCATCTTCCAGTACTCCAGATGGTGTTACAGATCCCGGTGATAGCCTCTGTGCCTTGCTGACCTAGGTTTTTTAGAATTTCAGCTGTAATAGCATCTTTACCCGGTGATTTCTTGCACTTAAGAGTTTTGATGGCTTGCTCAATTTCCGATGGTAAGATATCAGGTTCTTCTAGTGCCTATGTACTATTAGCGCTAATTGGCTCTCCCTTATCATATAACTCCGCGCAGTAATTCCTCCAGCGCTCTAACACTTGAGCCATCCGTAATTAGACGCCCATCTTTATCTTTATCTTTAATGGCACAGGTTCTCGGTTTACGCGTTCCAGTAAGTACCCTTACTTTCTGAAAGAGATATCTGGATTCGTTTTTAGTGAGTGTTGCTCGAGTTCGAGACAGATTCCTTTGATGTGTTTGTCATGATCTTTACGACACCATAGTTGAACTTGGCGGCTCAGTTCGGCATATCGCTGCTGATCTTCAGTTGAACATATGCCTTTCTCCTTTAGTTCACGTCTCTCAAGGATGATTTTAACCGTCTCAGGTGTGATAAAATCTTTCATAACGGGTTTCGGCAGCTTATTATCCCTAGCTGTTTCCTCTATCAACCTTTTGAGGTATTCCCATTTGCTGTCGCTGTCTCTCATGTAACTTGGAATGTCTCCCATTCTCCGCTCAAAACCTTCTCTGAAACCACTGAAGTTTATGCTTTGTATGTTCGGAACTGCATTGGGTTTCTGTATCCTCTTTAGCCGCAGTTGAACTGTTGCTACAAGAAGCTGGTGATCAGAGCTGCAGTCAGCACCAGGGAGAGTTAAGGCGTTCGTCACTGAGCTTCTCGATCGCGTCCCCACTAGTATGTAGTCTATTTGGTTCCTACATCGGTCACCATATGATGTCTGAAGCAGGTGTTGGTGATGGTAAAATTTTCCTCGCAGCAGAACTGTAACAGACGCTCACCCCTATAATTACGTACTCCGATTCCATGTTTGCCCGCAACACGACGAAGGTGGTCATCGCCTGTGGTATCTCTGACTTTGGCATTGAAGTCCCCCAAGATGATGGTAACTTCTCGTTTTGGAAGTCCTTTAAGTGTCGCAGTCAACGTATTGTAAAAGCCCTCCACTTCTTCTTCAGTCGATTGTGCTGTGGTATATCTGCACGATGTTAAGCTGCACTGATATATCTGCACGATGTTAAGCTTGCACGGTATGGTATTAATTTTGAGTGCTATTATACGATCACTGACTGCCTCATATCCCACTACGCACTTGTTCAGTACTCGCGGCACGATAAAGGCCACTCCTCTGCTGCTATCGTGTTCTGGGCCTGAAAAATACACTGTATTTCCGAGGTCAGATGTAAGGTGACCCTGTCCTTTCCAGTGTGTTTCGCTTAACCCTAGCAGGTGAACGTTCTTCCTCTGCATTTCATGTTCCACTATTCGCAGTTTGCAAAAATATTGAATTTAATAACTAAAATAATAATACAGTAAATAAATGATGTAAAGTTTTAAATGGAGTCACAAGTATTGCTTTTATCCTTATCTGAGAATGTTAGCTACATAACTCCTAATTTATTTTAAGCTAGTAATAAATGTTAATAATAATGTTGCACTTAAAGACATGGCGAATATTGTTCTGTGTTTAAGAAATGGGAAATCTGGCAGTAAATACGCCTGAAATAATTCTGATTCCATTATGACTATAATGCAATTCGCCTATATTCGTGATAATGAAGCTTATCTACGTCACAAAATCATAAAAATATTTTAAAAGAAGCTTCAGGATGCAGTTTATACTTGGTTCTTACAAAATAAAAGAGCAGAGGAAGAAGTAAAAGAAACTGAGCATGTGTTCCATCTCATGGGGTCATTTTAATGCTGCGATTTTTACAGCTGAAAACAACACTGTACCATGTTTATAAAGTTTAGATAGGTGGAAACAGCCCAAATATTTCAATGAATTCACTAATTTTAGTCTAAACCGCAATATTCAGCAATAATTCAAAATCCGCTTTTCTCTCTGCTTGGAACTTATGACAAGTGTCAGACAAATAAAAGCATACTTAGAGAAAGAGCATACTTAGAGCGCACTTAGAGAAACTTTGTATTGTGTATCTCATTTATTCCTGGTATTGTCGACGGCATGTCATATCTATTACTATCCTTTATCTAAGGGTTATTAGCACGATCATGAATGATGACCGATTGCCTGACCGCCCGAATCCGATGACCGAATAGAGCTAATAGGACTAATAGAATGAATTAGTTTACTGTCCGAAATGAAATAGCGTGACCAGAGCGTTCTTTTAAATGACCGAGCAGGCACAAGACTCCTGCTAGCTGTTAGCGCGTCTTCCGGCGAAGAAAACTGTACCCCTTTCGTAATGGAATTGAAACCAAATTATAATTTGTGAATACCAAAACCATCAAAATGAATTGAAACCAGGTACCCCGTCAAAGTGAAGAAACTAACGATCAAAATTTTCCCTGCGCTTCTCGATCACTTCACTTTCGTAGGCGTTGGTTCGTTTTGAAACAGCCATACTGTCGACTGACGCTTTGTTTCTGGATCATATTGATAAATCCAGGATTCGTCACCTGTCACAATGTCGTAAACGCACCGAGACGAGCTTGCTTCAAATTTCTTAATCATATCACGGCACCACTATACGCGGGCCTGCTTCTGAGCTTCGGTGAGGTTATGCGGCACCTAGCGCGAAACTATCTTCCTTATGTAGGTACCTATACATGTCTAGATGCCTAATTAGCAGAACTATGGTTTAACCGTTATTATGACGTTTTAATTGTACCGAAATCTCAGACTAAGAACAACTGAGACCGAAATAGTACATTCCAAAGAGCATATAACACTACGTTTAGTACATTCTTTGGATAGGTAGTTGATTGCATTTCCTTTGTCTTTAATCTAATCACCACATATATTAGGTATTTTTAATACATGAATATTGAGTAAATCTTAGCTGAGGAATAAAATTCATTCAAAATATTTTTAAAATGTAATCTTTTAATTGAAAGATCATGAAAAAAAAAAAGTATGATATGGACATCTAACTTATTTGATAGCAAGAAATGGCAAGATTTCTACAAAGAAACGCGAGTGAGCCTTAGTGGTCGCATAATAATTAATATGCTGTGTACGTTTGACATTTTACCTTGGTATTAATCATAATTAATATTAAGTATATTCTGAAAAAAATAATTCTGGTATTAAATGAAATAAAGTTTCGTACAGTAGATATTTCTTTTTAATGACAATTGATGAAGATGGCGTGGTAAGCTCGAACTGCCGAGATAGGGATAACGAGTTTAATCACAAGTCCGATATCGTAATGTCTCATGTCGAAATCGTGTGTATTTTTTTATAAATTATAACTGAAGAAAAGCTAGGTAGCTAGGATAAGAATTTTTTTCGATGACTCGTAAAATCTGCCAACCCCCACTGGTCCAGCTTAATGCATTATAGTCAAAGCTCCTCTCTCTCTTTTTTTAATAAGCCGGAAGAAAATGTACACGCCTACTGATCAGCTCAAGTCAAGCGCTAAAATATAGATCAAAATGTTTAAAAAAAATCACGCCATCAAATAGTATGAATTTTAATTGCAAAATTAAACTTACCATACTGCAAAATGCATGTAAATGCATCCCGATAGATGGCGTTGGTCGTTAAGACAAATGTGATGAGGAAATTGGGTATTTCTAAAAAATTGTACGATAGCTCACTGGATTAGAGCACTTCCCCGGATAGAAGAACCTGCATTAGGTTGGATTCCCGCTCGTACTAAAATACTCTTTTTCCTTATTCACAAATTATAATTTGTACTCTATGAGTAGCTGAGCATGTCAAGTGCTAAAATATAGATCAAAATCTTGGACTGGTTGAAGTCAAGATGATTGAGTTTTCCCCATTCGAGCACACTGTCGATGTCCCTCTGGTGCGCTTCACAATGTAATATGTATGTTCCTTGGTGCGTGGTCTCTATAGTTAGGTACCTTGTATCTTATCAGTTTTTTATAATCCACTAGTGACCCGGCTTGAAATTGCCTGGATTGAATAAGAAAGAAAGACATTCCGAGATCTTGTGGCCACAGCGTGCAATAGAGATATTTTTTAATAAATACACTGCAATTTCTTAGATAACATTTTAATATAATTTATCTACATATTAGGCGTCTAAAGTAATACTACATGGTTTTGTTGAATAATACAAAATTGTGAACACATGCCCAGGAAAGCTTATCTTATTTGCCGATACTTTATAGTATCTTATTTCTATGGTTACGTTTACCTAAAATAACTTAAACGTGTATGCAATCAGAATAACTGTGGCTTCTATACCTAATCTAAAACAAAATTAAGCTAGACAAACCACATGTACGATTAAGTATCAAGTAAAAATCTTGTTTGGATAGAATGTTAGGTATTGGTTCATTTTGAAGTAATTAACGAACTTTAAACACAAAGTGAAAAATGTGAAATCGAAAATAACAGTCAGGAGCAGGATTTGAACCTGCATCTTCTGGATACCGTCCAGATGCTTTTACCAATTCAGCCATCCTGACAATTGCTTTCCCGCTACTGCAGATTCTCGACACAATACGCCACTGTCTTGCAAATAGGTATATATGTCAACAAGCAACTAGCAAAATGAAAAAAGAGCATACTAATTCGTCCATGTTGGTTTAGGTTATCGTTACCATCTCAAAGAAATAAATATTTTTAGTTAGAACTTTCTCAATAGTGAGTGTTTGTCTACATTAAAAAAGAATAACTAGGTACGCAAACATTTCAAGTAAATTGGCAAAATCGTTTTAGAGATCTCTTGCATGGTAAATGGTATTTCGCTTACATATACATATTATAATAATAATTAAGATCTGAGAATTAAATGTACACTAGTTATATAAAAATAAGGGCCATTCGTTAATGTTTAGATTAGGTTAGTATTATTTTATTGATAACTAACTTAAACAAGTCGTAAAATCTGTAGTGACGTCAAGGGTTTTCATCACACATCAGAAGCACGAGCGTTAGTTGTTAAGAGGGTAGGTTGTTAATCTTTTTTGTAACCAATTGATTTACCCTATTTTGACGAGAACATCCGCATTTTATAACAATGCCGGGAGTTCGACGTCGTATGAATGTGCTTAATACGTCAAGGACCATTTGACCGTCAAGGACATTGATTCAAGAAGTCCACTCACAGAGTTTGTTTGTTTTATGGCTTTTTACGCATAGCGATCTAGAATACCTCGAATCGGTTTCAAGAAACTGTCTCTAGAAGGCAGGGTTAAGACCAACTAAGGCGCAGAAATCCCGATAAAAACGGTTGACTGTACGTAAAGAGCGTATCGTCACCGCCCGCACTTTACAATGCCACCTGCGGCAGGCAGCAGGGACCCCCATCACTGACCAAACTATCAGAAACCGATTGCATGAAGACCGGCAGTTCTCTACAAGACGTGTACTACATATTCCACTAACTGGTTCTCTTCATGCAAACAACAGGAAGAACCGAGGTAGTATCTGTATATATATATAGGCACAATAACAATGAAGTCATTATGCCCCATGTGGTGCCATTTACACAGAGAGTGGGTGTAGGATTAAGGCTTATGCACATGCAGGTAGAGCCACCAGAGAAGCTTTGGAGGATGCGAATAGTCCCGATTCCCTTGAATACATGTAAACTTCCTGATAAAAAATGTTCGAGACACAAATTGCTCGTATATAATAAGAGACAGCTCATAAACATGTTGAAAATTAGCTGGTAGTAAGGTAAAATTTTTCAGCCCTGTTTCTATCAAAGAAATGAAAATTTGTTTATTTTAAAATGTAGTAATTAAAACTGAATTTCATTTAATTAATAACATACCTTGCCGTGTGGGGCCCGCTTTAGAATTGTAACACCCCTCCACCCATGGGAGTCGTAAGAGCCGACTGAGGGAATACCGGGGGAGTGGGCAGCAGCACTCCCTCGAGTTATTAACAACATCCACTGCGACCGCCAGCCCGCCTGCCAGGCGTGGTGATTACGGCACTATGCCCCATATGGGCGAAACACATGTTGTGGCGTTCTCTTGGGGAGGCTTATGTCCAGCAGTGGACGTCGAAAGGCTGATGGATGGATGGATGGAATAATATACCATTTTAACTATTGTATTCCTCCACTAACACCGGAATCCCATAATTTAGGTAAGAATATCAAAAACGTATGAGTGACCCTTATTTTGTTTTGACTAGTATATTACTAAAATTGCTATTGCAGTAGCTATATACATTTAAAGATTATTCTAATTATTACAATATTTACTAATTGATGTGTTCTTAAATGTCAGTTAATCTTAGTATTACATAAAGAAAAGTAAACATAAATAAGCTATAGCAGATAAAGTTATCTAAAGGTGTGTTTTTAACTATATGAAAATCAAAATCATGTACTGTATGTATTGTATTGTAAACGCGGGCTATTTTTCCGCAACTCGACGTCGTAAATGCGCCTATTTTGCGCGACGGCTTGCTGGCATGTACTGTATGTAATTTTTAACATTTGTTTTATAACATCATACCACTGCTTTTTCGTCTCCATTACCATGGAGAGATAAAGAGATGCGTGGTAAACCACATTTACCATTCAGATGATTGATAGTACAGATCTGCATTGCGTTGCCACAGGATATTGAGTTTTATTATATATAAATCTCTACATATTAATTTTGTGACAAGAAACCTAGTCAAATTCTAAAAGATTTCATATCAAAATAATATTATATAATTAAAAAAGCAAATTTTAAGACATATTATAGCATAACTAATATAATTAGGTCAATACTTATAGGTAAACGAAAAAATATATTAACTTGTAGTTTGTAATAGAATTTCAATCTTTTTTCATGGCAGTTGAAATCATTTACGTCACCTGTAATTATTTAGCACAGCAAGATGTTTTTTTACTATTGTGGCTAATAGAATTTAGCTCTTTGTCTTTTGAATCATATAAAGCCATAATAATACCCACCCACTGTTACTAACTTCTCAATTGAACCATAGATAGACATAGATGAACTATGCAAAATAAGTCTAAAAACAAAGTTAACACCAACTACCAATATCTAGCTTGTTGATTTTAGCCACAATCAATTTCAATATGATCTAATATTAATGATGAATTCTAACAAGGACATTAGCAAATACAATTTAAACAATTGTATAAAATCAAAGACAACCACTTCAACTCTTCATGGGACCTAAGCTTTTACAAATTAATTGAAAATAACACATTACAATGTACTACAGTATAAACTTCCGACTGGTTTTACTCATATGTAGAGCATATAACTCATATTTAATTCAAACCTCTCCAAAATTGGCCTTTGTTAAATTTGAAAATGAATTTGACAAACTACTTTTCATGTTAAAGTTATTATTGCTTCATTCAGTTATATTCTTCATCCTCATCCATAGCAAAATCCACACCAGAGTCAACAGCACACACAGGACTGAAAGAAGAACAACACGGATTACATTCAAATAAAAGTGATCTTCTTGGTTACTGACCCATAATGTAATAAAAATTTATTTTGGTAGGTGACTGCAGTGACAGCCTAGTAGTAAAACCAAGAACTACTAAGACAATAGTATCGAGTTTGATCCCCAGTCCAGTCACGGTACACACCTCTAACTTTTCGAGAATATGCGTGTCTTTGTTTAATAAAATATCAATGCTTGGTGAAGAAAACTGTGAGAATATCTGCATGTCTGAGAAATCTTTTTGACGGCTTGTGAAGTTTGCCAACTTTCACTGGCTCAGTGTGGTGAACTACAGTTTAAGTCCCTCTCGCTCTAAGAGAAGGCCCGGGCCCAAAACGGAAACAGTAATGAATTTAATTAAAATCCATCCATGCATCCATCAGCCTTTCGACGTCCAAAAATAAATAAAATAGCCTTTATTGCTGTTTCTTTCCTTACTATTAATACATGCCTACTTCCTAAAAACTAAATTGATTTATTCTAACTAGCATTTAAATGATCGGCAACTGGATGTTTATGTGGAACAGCTTGTCTGTCGACAAAGGCCTCCTCTAAAGATTTCCACGTATTCCTGTCTCTTGCTAAACGGGTCCATACCGCACCAGCTATTTATTTGAAGTCATGTTCCCATCTTTTGGTTTGTCTGCCTCTATTTTTTTTACTATCTCTTGGATACCATTCTGTTACTAACTTAGTCCATCTCTCTTTACTTTCTCTTAACATATATGTCCAACGCCATTTAAGCAGTCTGTAGGTGGTGTGTGCATTTTTAAATTTTGTTTTCTTTTTAATTTCTTGTAATTTCACTCTATCTTTTCTTTTTATACCTAAAATACTCCTTTCTATTGCATTTTGGCAGACTTTTAATTTACTTTCTTGTAGTTCTGTTAACGCCCACGTCTGGCACCCATATAGTAAGCATAGCATAATGCATATTTCGTATACTTTCTTTTTTCCTTTCATTGGCATATCTTTATCCTTCATTATTTCCCTAAGAGACCAAAACCGTTTCCAAGTATTAGTTATTCTTCTATTCTTTTATTCTATTTCTTTATTCATGCAATCATCTGTAGATATAAGTTGGCCCAAATACATATATTCATTTACATATTCTACTTGTTCGTTATTTACTGTTATTTGTTTGTTAGTTACTGTTTGTTGACAATTCGTCATAATTTGGTTTTAGTTAGGTTCATTGTCAGGCCAGCCTTAGCACTTTCATCGGATAGTTACTGCAACATTAGTCCCAGAGTTCCTGCGTCCTCTGAGAACAAAATCAAATCATCCGCGAAGCGTAGATGGTTGAGATTTTCGCCATTTATATTGAGGCCATTTTTGGTCCAGTTTTGATTCCTGAAGAATATCTCCAGCACTGCTGAAAATAATTTCGGTGATATAGGATCTCCTTGGCGTACACCTCTTTTAATAGGAAATTCGTTGCCCGTAGATTCAAGTTTAACTTGTGCTGTGCTCGATGTGTGTACGTTTTTAATGATTTGTATGTATTTTGCTTGCACCCCTTGTCTTTTTAGAGCGTCCCATATATACTCATGTTCCAATGTATCGAACGCTTTGTTTAAGTCAACAAACCCTATGTAATACGTTTTATTATACTCTCTATATCTCTGTAGAATTTGTCTTAGAGTGTGTATGTGAGTTATAGTTAAGAATTTGCTTCGGAAACCAGCTTGTTCCTTAGGTTGGTTTTCATCTAGTGTATTGGTAATTCTGTTTAGTATGATTTTTGAAAATATTTTATAAATATTGGAGATTCAGCTGATCGGTCTGTAGTTTCTTATATCGCCCTTGTCTCCCTTCTTATGCAGCAGTATGATTGTCGATTTAGTCCAGTCCTTCGGGATAGTTTCTGTTTCGAGGATTACATTGAACGAATCTGTAAGTCTTGGTGCTATTACTGGTAACGTGGTTTTTAGTAGTTCATTTGTGACAATCTAATCCAGGTGCCTCATCCAGTTTTTGGGTTTTGATAGACTTTATTGTATCTTCCTTTAGAATTGGTTTAATCTCCTCTTTATTTACTGAATCATATTCCTTTATTACTTGTTCCCCGTTACGACTTTGGTATAAATTTTGGTAGTATTCCGTAGCAATTCCTAGTATTTCTGGTCTTTTGCTGGTCTTTCCATTATTTATATTTCATATTTGGAATCCAGTCCTTTTTGTAATTCATTTCTTTTAGCGCCTCTTTATTCCATCTGTTTTTTCTATATGTTTTCTTAATGTTGTTAACCTTTTTGTTTACCGTTCTTTTCTAAGTTGTTCACTAATCTTTTTGCTTATTTCTGCTATCTTATGCCCATTATTATTACCTTGTTGTATCAGTTCTTTCCATTCTTGTAATAATTGCTTACTTTTAAATGATATCACTGTCTTACTAGTCATGTTTACTTTTTTAGTTTGTGTTTTTAATTGTTTGAGCAATCTAATGTATTTTTCTTGAGTCGATATACATTCTTTTCCGCACCTTGCAAGGATATTTCGAGGTTATTCAGAAGTAAGTCCGTGTTACCGGTGCATTCGATGACTTTCATACTGTTGTGAAATTTTCGTGCTCTTTTAGCACGTGTCCCTGATAGTTTTGCTCTAACCATTCTATGATCTGAGTTAAAATTAAAATTGCTTAAAATAGACAAATCTTCAAAGACTTTTACATTGTTACACATAATATAGTCGATCTCGTTTTTATACTGGGCATTAGGTGAGATCCATGTCCATTTCTTTGATGGTTTCTTTTTGTAAAAACTGTTTAAGATGCTTAATTTATTTTAATAGCAAAGGATACTAGTCGTGAGCCGTTTTTACTTCTACTGCCAAATCATGACTTCCTATGGTACATTCTTCTCCATTTTTCTGTTTACCAAGCTGTCCATTAAAGTCCCCCATAACTATTATGTTTTTGGATGCATTTGCAGTGGTAGATTGTAGGTCTTGGTACAATTCTTCGATTTTTATGATGTCTTCTTTTTTATTTGATTCGGTAGGCGAATACGCCTGGATTATTGACCATACTTGTCCTTCCTCTCCATCTACAGGTAATTGAATGTTTAGAAGTGCAATCCGTTCTGAAATCCTTCTTAGTTCTTGTATGATTTTTGGCAAGGTTTCTTTCAACCATGAATCCGACTTCGTATAATCCGGGCATCTCCTCAATATGGTGTAGTATGTATTTTCCATGGTCTTCTATTCTTTCCCCAAATCTTCTTACTTCACTAATACCAATTATGTCCCATTTTATTTCATCCAATGCTAATTCTAGTTCTTGCAATTTTTCCGTGGTTCCTAGTGATCAACAGTTTATAGTTGCTATAATTATGTATATTGTTATATTTCTTTTTCCTGTTATCTTTAGAGGGTCGTGGTCATTTTCCCCCACGAGAACCAGTCGGCTTGGGGGAAACAGTAATGGATTGAATTAAAATCCATCCATGCAGCCATCAGCCTTTAGACTTCCACTGCTGGACATAGGCCTCCCCAAATTGGAGGTATAGTGCCGTAATCGCCACGCTTGGCAGGCGGGTTAGTGATTGCAGTGGATGTTGTTAACTTTGGTGCATTATTTTGATGTATCTAGTAAGTAGTTTAGTAGTTTATCCTGTATAACCTATGAAACTTGTTTTTAACTTTAGACTATAAGCCATGGAATTTTTCCACTTCTAAAAAGCTTAATTATGGTGTTTGTTTAATCTAAATACATTTGAAATTATGTATGTAAAGATGAAACTTCATAATATGATTAATACCTTGGGAATTAAGACTGCCTTGTACACTTATATTGTCCAAAAGATATAAATAAATTAAGACAAATTATTTAGAGACACAGATGTCAATAGTACATTAGTTTATACTCTTTACCTCATAGCTCTGCAAGTGAAGAAGACAATTCGTTTCAATTTCCTGTTGTAGAAAAAGTAATTAAAAGCCCACAGGCAGCCAGGTTCTCCAAAAGGATCACTTGCCAAATCTGGATTGTAGCTGTAGATGCGACAATCAGGCAAAGTGACCTCTTCATCAACAGCAGTCCACAGAACCGGACGTAATTGCCTCCACCGTGCACCACCAACCGCTGACAGCGCTGCATCTACAGCACCTTGTACCCAGCTTAGTGATGGTTCAGCACTGAATTCACTACTCTGTTTTGGTAATAATATAGCTGTCAGTAGCACAGTTACAGTCAATTAAAATGTAGTTATTTACAGTAACATGTACGCCAAGAGAGAACCTTGTGTAATACTAGTATAATTTTTTAAGTTCAACTCATTGTTTATGACTAGAAATAATAAACATCTACTTTTTAACTAATTATTAATAAAACTTGCCTTTGCCATTGAAAAATCATAATCAGGAAAAGCAGCATTCAGTGTAGCAATCAAGTAGAACAAAGTTTTGCGTGATATGGTATCACATAATACACCATCTTCATCACCAGACAAACTTCGACTGGAAAAATTAAGTAATATATGGATTTAAGTCATTGTTATCATTTTTAGTGACAGTTTTTTAACAACACAGTCCTACCTGTACATTATTCCTTCTGGTGGGGATAAAGCCTGAAGGTTGTGAGTTGTTTCACCATCTGCTGTGAAACGCTTATAAAAAGCTTTCTCAGTGCCAGCCATCTTGCAGCTGTAGCTCTCAACGCGTCCCTGTACGGCGCTATCTCCGTTAAGGATAGAAAGAGCTCTGCTTAGGGCCTCTAAATGACCACTTTCTAAGAGTTTCATTTTCTCTGTTTTATAATTGTGGATATTTTACCCACTAAAATTGTTTATTATAAGCGGCGCTTTTATTATTGTACAACACGGTGTACTATTTCTGTACATAGCAGAGGGGTGTATGAATATTCCTTTTCTCTTAGAGTGTAGAAGATTTACACTCGGAATCAATTTCGTCTTCTGTTCTTCCGCGCTGATGGAATGCGGGAACATCACAAATAAGAAAAAAGATAGATTTATTAAATTGCTGTACGGTAGCAAAATTATTTATAGCTTGTTTTGTTACAAAGGGACAGCGTCACTTGTTGTATCACAAAAATAGCCACTCGTTACAATCACAGATCAATATCCATAGAAGACATGGTCACAAAACAATTCGTCCAACACAATACAATCAATTATGAGGGTTTATTATCGTAATATTGATATGTAGCACACTTTAAAAATAGCTCTGAATTTCTACTTTACACCCAGAAATCAAATGCATAAAACAATGGCGATGGCGCATAATACAGTGTAACCATTAGAAAAATAAAGAATCTACCATAGATATAGTATAAGAATCTACCATATCCATATCAGCAACGTTAGATCAGTGCTGCTATCTAGCAGCCGTGCGTGTAGATTTTTTATAAATTGGATCTCCAATTTATAAAAAAATCGTAGCTGTCGGTACATTGCCTCTACAAAACTCCGTAGATCTACGGATAAAGATGTAACCGATATATTCATATGCATTAAGATATTAGTGATATTGTATGTATTCATGTATCAGTAATCCGACTCAATCTGATATGCTCATACGGGCACATATTCACTATATCGTGAACATGAACAGTGACTACTGAACAATCGGACATATTTTGAAGCTGCCTATTTATAGATGGACTGACCTTACACCTAATTCCTTGCCGATAAAGCAATTTGTTATTAAAAAAACTGCCAGAAAATCTCAAAGAGGAAGGAAAAGACAATTTTGAAGTGAAAACGTCTTTAGGTGCGTTGAGCACTTTTTGGGTGAACAAAAATCATGGAACTCGCGTCATCGTCACCGAACGCTCCGATCTTTAGGCGCGTTGTGTACTTATTGGGTGAACAAAAATCATGAAACTCGCGTCATCGCCACCGAATGCTCCGATAGAACTGAAAACTAAGAAACTTGTGAATTGTATCGTCGAGCTATTAGGTTAGGTATTATTTCTGAATTATTATTGGTTTGTTAGTAAGAAGTGTTAATTACTAATTTATTGGTTTTCACTTCTATCGGCAGTCCTCAAAGACTGCCCAGCATGTTTTTTTTTAAATTTGATTGTTCAATCATTATTTCTATCCGTATATATCCACGACACATGTTTTATCATCATTGTATAATTTTTTGTATCATATATTTTTGAATTAAATCCACGCTATTCTCACTCTTACTATTACTATTTTCCATTAATACGATGATTTTATACGGAAACAAGAAAACAGCACAGTATTCGTCGTAGTCAATTAGTCGTCGTACTAAATTTTTCCTTGAATTCATACCAAATTTCCTATTTTCTTCAAAATGGCAAACGTAATAAAACACAAAGCTAGAAAAATAACAAATAAAAACAAAATTTAACGTTTCATTTTTCTTGGGTAATGCTTAGTCTAAGGTATGGAGCTCAGAATAAGAACCTAATAGACGGAGCCACAGCGTGGCCGCACTTGAAACAGCATATTTTTTTTAAATGTTGCCAGGTTGACAAATATTTAACCATATTTGGGCAAATTAAACGATAGTTAGAATGAGGTCTATAACTTGGTCGTAAATAAGAAACTCTTCGTAACAAATATTTTATTGAACATCACAACTTTTATTAAAATAATTATTTAAAAGTAAATCTACCACCCTTTCTATTCATCCAATCGTCAGTCTTTAAACGTTCACTGCTGGATATTGGCCTCCCCAAGAGAACACTAGACCTAGCAGGCTTGTGCTGACTGCATCCAACGGCTCCCTGCAGCTTTGACCATAATATTTGGTCCATCTGGTGGGAGGCCATATTACGCTGCGCTGTCCGATACGTGGTCGCAACTCGAGAACCTTTTTCCCCAACGGTTGTCAGTTCGACTAGCGATATGGCCTGCCCATTGCCACTTCAGCATGCTACCCGGCTGGCTATATATATTTATATATATATATATATTTATATATATATATTCGGCGAATACTGTGCTGTTTTCTTGTTCCCGTATAAAATCATCGTATGAATGGAAAATAGTAATAGTAAGATTGAATATATATATATTCACGTTCTACGGATCTCCGTAATAAGAATTCAATCACGGAGGGAAATAACAAGACTTTGAGCCCTGATGGAAGGTTAGTATTGTTGCTCCATAAATTGCCGTTCTGTTCGATATCTCATCTGGTAAATAATAATTTATATTTAATAAAATAATAAATAATAGTACATAAGAATACACTTAAATTATCTTTTCTTTCTTTTCTGGGTCAAATAAGTAAAGAATTATCATCCTTCCAGCTCTGATTTAATTAATTGAATAAGAACTTAGAGCAAATCAGTTTCTCTGAAATCTAAATTATTACTACATCCATCCATCCATCCATCAGCCTTTTAAAGTCCACTGCTGGACATAGGCCTCCCCAAGAATGGGGGATAGTGCCGTAATCGCCACGCTTGGCAAGTGGGTTGGCGATCGCAGTTGATGTAGTTAATACTCGAAGGAGTGCTGCTGCCCACTCCCCCGGTATTCCCTCAGTTGGCTCTTAAGACTCCCATGATTGGAGAGGGGTGGAACAATTCTAAAGCCGGCCCCACACGGCATTATTACTACAACGGTAGTCATAATCTAAAATAGAGATTTACTTACAAAGTTGAAGTTACAAAGACTAAAAGCTATACTTACATGAACATATTCAGTGGCAATGATTTTGCTCCCTACGTTACTATTTTCTTATTATGTATAATGAAACATCAACAAAATATCGTGAAACATATTTTGGGTATTTTGTGGGCTGCCTCGTTTTCCCGTAGTATCCACCCGTTTCGAGCTCGCATCTGGATTAGAAGAACACCTAAAAAGGTAAATTTTTATTATCATCTCATAAATTACATAATTATAAATTTATTAGTAAAGTGAAAACTGGGCAAATTAAATTCGCAATAAGGCAACACCGAAACAATTTTCAGTAATATTTTAGATATTTTTATATATATTTTTAGCATTTGACATGCTTAGCACTATACATTAAACACAAAGTGAAAAATGTGAAATCGAAAATAACAGTCAGGAGCAGGATTTGAACCTGCATCTTCTGGATACCGTCCAGATGCTTTACCAATTCAGCCATCCTGACAATTGCTCCTGACTGCTAATTTCGATAACACATTATACTTAACGTCTTTGTGTGTTTAATGTATAGTGCTAAGCATGTCAAATGCTAAAAATATATATAAAAATATCTAAAATATTTAAAGGGTTTGTGTCATTATTAGGTAAAATCTTAATTGTAAAATTAAGTTTACCTGGTCGGTATAATGTATGAAAATACTTTCCGACAGATGGCGCAGGCGTCACCCAAAGACGTTAAGTATAATGTGTTATCGAAATTAGCAGTCAGGAGCAATTGTCAGGATGGCTGAATTGGTAAAGCATCTGGACGGTATCCAGAAGATGCAGGTTCAAATCCTGCTCCTGACTGTTATTTTCGATTTCACATTTTTCACTTTGTGTTTAATTTTCAGTAATATAAACTTAGCTAGAAAACGTGTTTTACGAGTGTATCTTAGTGATAATTAAAAATTTATAGTAAAAAAGCCCATTTTATATCACTTTATAGCATTCAATCATTAAATTATTTCGTTTTCGACTACTTACGAATGAAATGTTATACCGGTATTTTTTCGCTCGCTGTAGCTTTTGTAGCCTAGTAAACTATTTTACAAGCACTACTACCCCGTAGTCTTTGTCTCAAAACACTGAATAACACGTAAATATATCTAAAACCCGAATTTTTATACAAATGTTCGATTATGTCAGTTGATTCGTGACAGTCAAAGCATTTTGGCATCGTGACAAATACCAAAAACTGGCCACGGCGACAAAGACAAAAATCTATGACTTTGTCTATTTTTGCACCAGTAAATTGTATCTTATGGTCTCGCTCATACATGTCAAATAATTTTCTTCGCTCTGTCTAGATGTATTTAGTCTGATGTATGGAGGGTAGAGCTAAGGAGGACCGACTCTGTGTGTAAAAAAGTGTCTGTAAAACAAGGGCGAATAAAGGTGGCGCTATTGTAGAGTTAGTATCAGTTCAAATTTTAGGTTATATTTACTAAATTCTTTTAGACCACATGAGTAGTTTACTTTTTATTTACGACGGTTTCGTTAACTACTGTAGTTGCCCGACATACGTTATATTTCTACTCAACACTCTTCACTTTGTCTACAACCGCTAAGTTCGTATCGAACCTGAATCTACACAAGCGCCAAGCGTTTGATGCTTTTAGCTGGACACTTTTTTAGTTTGTCCCCCATATGAGTCGGTCCTCCTTACCTCTACCCTCCATAGTCTAAGGCTAAGGTCTAAGGGTAATGCAGAAAATGCTATACAGTCATTCTGAGTAACTTTGACAGATTACAGCGATATTTTTCACAGTATTTTACATGTTTTAACATTTAAATGACAATATTATACTTTGGTAGTTTTCTCAGAATGTGTTTTATCTATAGACAACAGTAAAAGACTATAATATCCATTAATTTACAGAAAAATCTATTTTTGTAGTATGTCAAAGTTACCACCCACAAAAGTGTAACTTTGACACACATTAAATCCGTCACAAAAATGAGGTAATATTTGATTATTAAACTACTTTGGGTAACATTGGTCAGGAGACCCTGGCGAGGGACCCTACCTCGCCAAATACACGTTACATAGTAAACGTGTAGGCGCGAGACTACCAGTTTTATATTATTCCCAAATTAGAGATGTGGCTGTGGCGATACCAACATAAATTTGCAGTAGTATCATATAATTATATTTGTAAAAAAGGTCCATCAATCAAAATTTAGCAGTTACAAATATATATTTTTTTAATTAGCATCAAAAACCTCGTTTATATCCTAAAAATGAATAAACCGTTAAGCATTATAAAATGAAAACAAACTAAAATAATTAAAACAAACAAAAAATATGTAAACACTGGTTTGAAGCGTCTATTCGCCCTACTACATATAGAGTAAATTGTCATCTATATATTAAGTGTATGGAGTGCTATACAATCACAAAATATCAAAAAAGTTATTCACTGTTCCATACACTCAAATTCGCGCACTAATTTCGGAAAAAGTTTTGACATTAACTCTGTTTTACAACTTCGCTTTTATTTTAAGGTGTGTCTACGGAGCTTCTTTAAAAAATAAAATCTAAAGCCAGCATTAACAAAAAATATTGATTTCATAGGAAAAAAACATTAAACCATTCTCATAGTCACACTGTCAATGTTACCCGAATTAATCAAAGTTGGGTAACTTTCGTTGATTAACTGTATAGTATCGATATTTATATATATCGATATATCATTTAATCAATATGTTGATATCGATTTAGATAAATTTATTTAATAAGAAATACAATATAATATATCGTACAGGAAACGTGTATATTAATAATCCAAGTTATGCGGAAGATATAATGCATAATGCTTCTCAGCACTTCAGTCAAGAGGTTGAGGCAACTGCTTTCAGTCTGTCTGTGTACATACTCATACAATGTTTTAGAAATGGTAACTGTGAAAGAATGAACCTTCATGCCACAGCGTCACAACTCACACTGACCGTCACTGGTCGAATAAGTATATTTTGAATTGTATTTAAATATAACAAATAATAATGACAATTGTAAAAATATATTTATAGATTGTAACAGGTCTCCTTATAAAAAAGTATTAATTTTCTTCATATGTATTTATTTTCTTATGCTATGAATCCATCAATTGGTAGCAGAGCGTGGTTGCAGAAATAAATATAAAAATGGCAACGAGCATAAGAAATGCAATCGACCGGCTTACAAAAAATAATTATGATACGTGGAGTGTACAAGCTCAAGCAGTATTAATAAAATCTGATCTTTGGGAATATGTAAGCAGTAAAAACAAATTGCAGGCGATCGCAAATATCGAAGAAAAGAAAAACTATGAAAAACAAGACAGCAAGGCCAGGTCTGAATTGTTATTATTAATTTCTCCTTCTGAAATAAAATAAGTAAGAAACTGCCAAACGTCAAAGGAGCTTTGGGGTAAACTTAAAAATATTTATCAAAGTACTGGTCCCGCCCGTAAGGCTACACTGCTAAAACAGCTACTCATAAAGAAAATGCTCGATGGAGCCGATGTTCGTGACCACTTAAATCACTTCATGGACATTGTAAGCAAACTGGCGGACATGGACGTAACAAAACACCCTGAGCTATTAAGTATCATGATCTTGTACAGCTTACCCTCTGTTGTAACCTCATTATAGTAATCAACCTTTATATAGACAATTTACTTTTATTGCATTTTTTAATGTTGACAGCTGACAAGGTATGTCATTGATTAAAAACTATTATCTAAGATATGTGGTTTATTTTATTGGCGACGAGATAAAAAAGATTTATAATTGTTTTAAATGAACGATGAACAATTTGCACAATTTCTACGTGCTCAACAGGCACAACAAGAACAAATATTGCAAATTTTCATACTATTATATACGGTACAACATGGCCATGACACACAAGCCAGGAGTACGTCCAACACTAAATCGACACCTAATGAAAAATTAATTTTAATTAAAAACTTTAAAATGGAGAAATTTGATTCTAATAAATGTAAAATTGATGACTTCATAGATTTTTTGTCAAATAAATGTCAAATTTTCAATGTCATAGATAGAAGTTTAAAGAAAGACATTCTTTACACACTGACACCGGATACATTCCGTGAAGTGACAGCACTAACACAAATTTTGAAACCAGTACATATGAAGACATATCATCCAAATTATTAGATTTATACAGAATCAAAAAAACAAGATACCGAGCATTAACAGAATTTTGGAACTGCATCAGAGAACAAAATGAATCCATGGAACACTACGCGAATAGAATTAAAATTCTTAGTCATGATTGTGGCTATAAAGAAGAATTACTAGAAAGACAATTACGGGATAGGTTTGCAACAGGCTTAAATCATCTAGACTTAGAAACAGACCTTAAACAAAATGGCCTGACCTACTAGACCTACTAGACTAAATGTCTTACCTGTTAATTATGTTTTTTAACGTTTTGTTTTTATTGAAATTATTAGTCCGATATATTTTTTAATAGATTCGGCAAAACATAAAAAGGAATGATGTTTCTATAAATAAATATATCGATTAATCGAATAGAATAAATAACTGTCAAAACATCAATCAATCATCATCAATTCGATATATTACGTCAACATCGAATAAGTTCGATAATGTATCGATATTTAGTGAATACCCTAGTGCTAGATGTAATCGATGAATAAACTGAGCGCACATGTTTTAGGTACATATTTACATGTTTAAAATGTCACCAGTTTTATTAAAACGACAAAAAATGGGAGTTGTTGTTGACAACACCAGAAGAGAGGAAAAAAATAAGAAGAGATTTTATATAAAATTTTATTTCTTTATGTTGTAGTTCGCGCAGGAGACATTTCACAGACAATTGTAGCACTTATATCTATCAATAAATCTAGTTATTTTTTGCTATCCTATATTTGTCGCAAGCTCTAAATCCTGAATCAATCTGCTGGACAACAAGCTTAAGCACCTTCCATTTTGTTATACGTCCCGCCAAGGACATGCACGATTCACGACGAAAACGACAGTGAAAAGTTTCAACGTACGTCAATAATTATTATTAATTGCTTGCTGGACTTGCACGACCCATTTTACATCCAGCAAGCACCCCCACCACTGCAAACGTCGTGCAGATCTTGCGAGCAAGATCTCTAGTTCTCATATATATTGAATGTACTCTGTGATCTCTAGCACGCACGATGCACGATCGGTTCGACGTACGTCTGCGCTATTCACTGTCCATATGCACGAGGTTCGAAGGGGTGGGGGTGCTTGCTGGATGCAAAATGGGTTGTGCACGTCCAGCAAGCAATTAATAATAATTATTGACGTACGTCGAGATTATTCACTGTCGTTTTTCGTCGTGCATCGTGTATGTCCTTGGCGGGACGTACAGCATGATGGATGGTGCGTAAGACGTTTAACACTGTTATGGTCAGAAATAAAATAGCCATTTAAATAGCAAGGATAATAAACAATATAAATAATTGTAGCAAATAGCTGGTAGAATGTTACACAACGGCAAGCGGCGTACGTGAAAAAATATATTAGAAGTAAGCGTGATAGAACAGCAATCATTAGGTAAGTTAAATAGACAGAATATATAGCTATTATGTAACAATTGCAACGGAAAGAGCAATAGGTATAGTAATAATCCCCAACATCGACAGTTGTATTAAAAATAACGGATAGAAATATTATTAATGCATAAAGTGATAAGCAAAATTTAACTTTAACATACGAGAAATAAGGCATAGAATAAAAACAATTAGTGCAGGTAAAAGGAATTGTCCCATGCGATAAGACAACAAAAGCGCGGACCACCCAGGTGGCTCGTAACATTGTAAACAAGCCAGTGTCTCTCAAACTTATTACAATATATAGTTTTCAATTATTTTCTTTAAGTCTGCTTCGGTTATAATTAGTGTGTAGGGGACGTCGCGTTCTTCTTTACTAGAATCCTGCAGTTTTTTACCCAGATATAAGAGTAATTCTTCTCCTTGGCAATATTTTTAGCTTTGTTAAGTAGCTTTTTGTTCTCGAGCGTCAAATTGTCGTTAACGAAAATCCTGTTATTTCCTTTGATTCCAATGTCAGAGACAGTCTTGACTTATATTTCTTAGCTGCGGCGATAAAGTTGTCCCTCAGGTATCGGTTATACACGGATATAATAATATTTTTAGCATCTTTCATATTACGCTGAGGAACTCTTGCGATATAATTAATGTTATCTTTCACAATGTCACAGTTAATTATTCTGGCAATTTTAGCTGCGATAGTGTATAAATTTTCAGATGGAGATACGGGAATACCTTTTATTTCAATGTTGTTCAGTCTCGACCGTTGCTCGCCCTCGCGAATGTACAGTCCAATTCTCTCTAACCGCTGTTCGAGTTGCAAGAACTCTTCCTTAGTTTTCTTCAGGGAGTCAATTTGCTTGTTAACGTCCTCTAACTTATTTGTAATCTCATCGACTGAGGTATGAACGAAAGATAACGACTGTCTTATCTCCGACATTTCATTCTTCATAGTTTTAAGCTCGGATAAATCCGCCTGTATCGCCGTCATATTTGCAACTAGACGAAGCAAAGGTGCAAGTTGATCAGCTAGCTTACGTAGTTCTTCGCGAATACCTTCGAAGTCATCATACGTTTTGCTGGAAGCTGATGTCGCAGTTGTCTGATTAGAAGGACTAGCCAGCCCAGACTTGCAGGAGTCGCATTTCCACGCAGCTTTTTTGCTTTCGGCGAGCCTGCGGTATTTTGACTCAGTAAATCCAGCACATAGAAAATCAAACCGACCATGGCAAAGCGAACATTGTACACCATCTCTTGCCTCAGCGTTACAACGATAACACATAAGCATATTAAAAATAATAGTGGAATGTGAAAAGTTTGATTAACTTTGTAGAAGTATGCCACTCGTACATGCACACGTGCTTGCGGCTTGGCGCTGACCGACCGACTCAAATGATGTCGCAAGTTAGTGTATTTTCATGTTTTTGCTTAGAATTACTTAAAATTTATGTGTATAATACTTTATTACAGTAAAAGTGATTCATTTTGGTTAAACTTTATAGTGTTTTCTATTAAAAAGAATTGATTTCTATTTACAGTATTTTATACAGAAAAACTGCTAGTGAAAGACAGTGGCCAGTGCAATAAATCAACGTTATTTTTGAAACGTAATTGAAACAAATTTTCGTAACGTTCATGTGGATAGAAAATGGACTGAAAGCAGTTAGAGGTTTCTTTTTTATATTAAATCAGCAGATAACTCTTCTAGACAAGTCTTCGCGACCATTTATAAAGAAAAACAACAAAAATATTTCAGTTATTTCATAAATCTATAATTTTTTGTATTGGTAGCAGTTGTTATTGTTATAATAAAACAGTTGATTACTATTAATGTATTAATATTTAATTTCTGAGCAATGGACACTAATTTGTTTTTTTTTTGATGTGTATATTGACAGCAAATGCAATAGCATCATCATTTTATTGGAATGATATAAATATGCTTCAATTTGAATCATTCGAATGGCTCTTTCTTTCAATAGAATAGTTCGAATAGCTATAATAGCTGTTTGAATGATCATTCGTATGAATCATTCATATTCGCCCAACCTTGCTCGGCAATCTTTAGCTCAGAGTCAGAGCTCAAACTAATGATCACTTTACATACTGAAGACGTATAATCTGAAGACACACTGAAGAATTTAAAACAATGAAGACTTAAATAAGTCATACACACTTAAGACTAGGCGGCATGGTCATCATCACACAAATAATTGTCCTGAATGGGAATCGAACCCACGACCTCGTGCACGGAAGTCGGTTACACTACTGACTACGTCACGAGGTCCGTCATAATACTTACTATCCTTTCGGCGATTAGCCAGAACAAACAAACAAAAAATTTAAACATTGAACGACCTTGAATTGATTTTATCAAAATCCTAAACCTAAGCCTGTCCTGCATGGACGAAAAAAAAAATTATTACTCTATGGCTCAAACCAAAATGTACTCTGTGCTCAAACCTAACCTAAAATTTAGTCAATCTATTATATTATATTGTTTATAATTGAGTATCACAGAACAATTTATAACAAAGGTTGAGTAGGTATGCTCAAACTTTAGTGCTATATGCATAGATAATTCACTTATATACCGCTATATGTCACTTACTTTGGACTTCTTAATCTGTGTCACTTACTGGCACTTTCATTGCAATTTGTTTTTATTCCTAAAATTTATATAAGCTCTGGTTAGGTGTTGTTTATCAGTTTATTCAATTAACCTACGGACCAAGACGTTGGGTAGTTCACGATTCAGCCTAATGTTAAATGGGCTGTTGGGCTGCCAAATAGGTAATAATTTCTGAACATGATGTCTATATCAATAGCTGTTACTAAATTATTAAAATCTACTTGTCCTAGATGTTACAGATACCAAAATTACGGTAAGTAAATAGTAAGTACTGGACTTCATATTATTAAGACTACTTAGAGCAGTTATTTCTTATTATTTACAGCCCTTATCACAAATATTACGTCGTCTTCACAGTGGGTAAGAAAATTGGCCATAAATATACAGTTTGAATGGATTGTGGTTTCGAATATTTTTTCTATCGTGTTTGTATTGTCTGCATAATTTTACTCCTATTTTGATTCTTACAATGTCATGCTTAAGGTGAACGCACACTTATCCGAGCCGAACGAAACGAATTTTAGAATTCTGAATATGAAATCTCATGAAACCTCTTCCGTATTCAGACGATTCATATACAGAATTCTAAAATTCGTTTCGTTCAACTCGTTCGACGCGTTCAGCTCGGATAAGTGTGCGTTCACCATTAAAAACTAGTTATTCTTAGTCTGTCATCACAAGGACAGCAAAATATTTAGTTGTAATACAAAGGAACAATATTATTAAAATACTATCAAATTGTATAAAGCTATGGCCCAAAACCTAGAGAATTTATGTAATCAGGCTTTATGATCAATATAGAGAAGTGAAAACTACTTCTGTTTAGATTGTACTGTACTTACTTCATTTCACTTGTGCAGCCTGATTGTACACAAAGAGCCTACAACACTCTTTGTGTTCAATATAATAATGCGTTCAGGGTGCTGATGGGGTTGCCGCGAATCTGCAGTGCCTTGGGAATGTTTGCTGAACTTTGTGTGGACTGTTTTTACACTACGATGCATAAAAGATGTGTGTCCTTAGTGCGCAGAGTCAGTGGCAGCACCAACAGCATTCTGAGCATGATAGATAGCAGGCTCGGTTGTATGTATGTTAATTGTTGCCGCTCAGTCTCTAACGGGATTGCGCTGCAATGAATGTTAATAATATAGTTAATATTTAAATTAAATTACTAACACTAGGCTAAGATAACTGTTACGAACAGAGTGGATTTTTATAGTCTGAAATAAATATTATTATTATAAACAAATATTGCTGTTATTGTGTCTACAAAATGCTAATTTTGGTTAGTACTTGTATGTTTTAGTGTTTCATTCCATAATAATTATTGTTTTACTAGAATCTATGGCATCCACGTTAAGCCTATGGCCTACAAGGTGCCCGCGGCACACTCTGTTTGTGAGTGACTACAACAGTAATAAACTATTGACATCTAAATAAATGTATGTTGTGGTCTACAGTAAGACTTCTTTGTGGTCCCTTTAAAAAAGGCTGAGTATAACCAACCTATACTGACAATTTCTTTTAATTTTTAGCTACTCGCAAAAGATTTTACCGTGGCACTAGTGTAATTCAAAGTGATAATAAATGGGAAGTGACACTTGATCACAGACGCTTAAAAACTCCAAATGGCCAAGTTTTATCAGTTAACAATGAGGCTCTTGCACGGGCTATTGCTGCTGAATGGGATGCTCAAACTGAACATATTTCACAGCCTACCATGCACTTGGTTTGTTGTTAACTTACTAGAATAATTTTATAAGGTATATGTGTGGTACTTGACCTGTTATGCGCACTGGAATGAAAAAGAATATTTCCAATATAGTTCACCCTAGCTTCTTTTAGATTCAATTTTTAAGAAAATCTTAAAAAACAGATTAAGTGTGAAACTAAGGAAGTTGGTATAAATGTAAATTAAAAATAATTCAGTGTCAATTATATTAAGAATATTACTGCTTGCCTTTATTACTGAACTACTTTATTATGAATACATTCATAAACAAGTACCTATGCATTACAAATTTAACCCAACCCTCTGACCTCCCTTTTAACCCTTTTTTACTCTATCACCACACCTTGATCACTGTATATTTATATTGCAATTGAGACCATTCAAATGTGCCCAAACACAATACCACTACTGTAATTTGGTGAAAAGAAGAAGAGTTTTTTTTAAGATGGCTAAACATCCACAATCAAATTTCAAATATAAAAAAAATGGTACCACTTTAGTGAGAATAGTCTAACTTAGCACAGTCAGCAATGGTTATATAGTGTAGTACATTATTATTTTGTCCTTAATTGAAATGTGGATGATATTATGGTGATTTACTACATCTTATTTCCTCTAGAAATTTATCTGCAAAAAAAGCATTCTATACAGACAGATAGAGACTAACTTCTCAATGCTTTTATCCATTCAATTCAATTAAATATTAATGAATAAGTAAGTCCTTTTGAAAAGACATTCCATAATTTAATTGTGTACCTATATACTTAATGACTTTATGTTTTAGACTGCACTATGCAATACAGCATTGGATAACCCTGGAAAATTGTCATCACATGATATAACCAGCTATATCATGGATTATTTCTCCACAGATACACTTTTGTTTTATTCTGATGTAAGTGATCATAAATATTATATAAATATGAAAAGTGCATTTGGGTGCTATTTAAGTAATTGTAGGTCATTAAGTTCCCTGGGGCGGCGCATGCGCCCGTACCTGCCCCTAATGCCGACCTAGGTGAAGCTGCGGGTGGATGGACCGAGGAACGTCCGCCACCCGCGAAGGTGAGACATTCCGTGTGCGGATGCGTCGCTGTACCCGTAAGGGTAAGCCGCCGACGGACCACTGAAGTAATATACCTAATAACATAGTTCCAGTGGTCCACCAATACAGGAGACACGGCACACGGTGCGATTATTTAGTGGGTGAAGGCCCCCCAGTACCCTGTTGGTTGCCCCGAGCAACAGGGTGTGCGGTTAGACGTGGCAGACGAGCCACGGCCCGGATGGTAAATGGTAACCGTCGCTCATGGACTTGACTATACCGAGAGTATTATCAAGCCCGCTGCTCACCATTTCATTTCACAGATATTTAATGAAAGAATAAACTGCTATCTCCTGCTACAACCAAAACAAATACACCAATGTGTGGTACCAACCCACTCGGGACCGATAGCAAGTCAGTACTCCTACTTGATACCCAGCCTTACCACCAGTAATGCAATGGATGATAATTGCTTACTTCCCTTAGTTGCCTCGTACGACACCCGTGGGACTGGGGTTGTGACACTTCCGTTACCACACGGACCAGCGTAACCTAAGGAAATATTTAAATAGCATTTATATTTGTATGAGCCGTTGACTGTTGATAGAAATTTCACGCGCCCCACGATTAAATTTTTTTTTGTATGATCCATGCCCTGCATATTTATGAGGAGAGTATGAGGACTGGTATATTAAAGTACAAATTATAATTTGTGAATGAGGAAAAAGAGAACTTTAGTACGAGCGGGAATCGAACCTGCGTCCCTTCCTTTCCGGGGAAGTGCTCTAATCCACTGAGCTATCGTACTCCCTTGCGGTCGTACCCAACCCAACTTACTATATTGGATTAATGTATGTAAATGCGTTGCGACAGATGGCGTTGGTCGTTAAGACAAATGTGATGAGGAAATTGGTATGACCTGTATTCAACTTAGGAAATCTCATAGAATAATAGGTATGCATGGGGAAAATAATCTAAATGCATTACATTTGATCTTTGATATTATTTCTGAAGGAAGAAAAGGAGTTGCGAATATTGCAAGAAAATAAATGGACCCCTATTTTGGAATGGTTTGAGACGAGATTTAATGTAAAGCAAGAGGTGGCTACAGGTTTATTGCCCCCACCAGTTAGTATTGAGAGCCGAGCAGTGTTGGCCAGATACTTTTTGTCATATGACTTTACTTCACTCACTGGTAAGTGTTAACTGATTATTTGTAACTAGCTGACAGCTGACCCGGAATAAGTTCAAATCAGTCGGATTATCAGTAATTCCGGACACGTTTGATGTATCGAAAGTAACTCGATAGTCTTCTGACTCATTCACTTATTAAATTTTTGTAATTAATATTTTTTTTTAAATCTCTTAGTTTTCATAAAAAATTGATTTATACAAATCTTGTCCTGACAATAACAAAAACAAAGAATTATCCAATTTGGTGCAGTCGTTCGTAAATTATGCGCGTACATACATTTCGGCAATACTGTTTTATATAATATACATTTTTTTTGTCTGTTTGTGTGTTTATCTGTTTGTTTGTTCGCGCATCACGCAAACCCTACTAAAAGGATTATGATGCAACTCTTTTTGTTTGATAGCTCTTGATTAGACTTAACAACTGGTATACATTTTATCCCGCTACTATATCGGGAACTTGAGATATAACCTAAAAACTAGCTTTTGGCTGCTGCGGAGCCGCGGGCAAAGGCTAGTTTTACATAAAAAAAATTTGTGATTTTTGACAGTTGACATTTTGAACCAGAGATAAACGTAGTGATATAGTAATAACAGCATAAAAAAGTATTATCTAATAATATCTATACTCTCATAGGTAGTCCATTAAGCAGTGTTACCTCCATGACAGTGGTATCGAGTTCGACCTCAAGTCCGAGGTCCACACCTCGCACGGCACCCGCCTCTGACTTTTCGAGATTTTTCCAAATGATGATGTGTGTATTTGTTTACAAAAGTTTACTGCTTGGTGAAGGAAAACATCATGAGGAAGCTTGCATGCCAGAGAGATTTTCTCGACGGCTTGTGAAGTCTGACAACTCGCACTGGACCAGCGCAGTGGACTACGGCCTAAACCCCTCTCACTGTGATATTAAAATCTACATTCTAGAAAAAAATCAGGTTGTAATAATGCAATCCTAATCATCATATCACGAAAATATTTTTTCTTTGCAGCAATGTCGTTTTGTGTTGAAGCTCTCAAATCACCGATTCTTATGTTGGCATGTGTTGAGAGATTTATAGATCCCAAAGCAGCTGTTTTACTCGCCCGACTTGAAGAAGAATACCAGGTAAAAGATGTTATTACAACAATTTTTTTGTATTAGTTTGTAGGTTTTATATTATCATTACTTACAAAATAATTCTGCCCGTAATTTTCTTCACGTCGATTTCACAATATATATACACTAGTCGATCCGTGCGGAATTCCTCATCCATTAAAGGACCTCTTCTTAGATGATTTTAAATCTCAAATTTAAGATAGCGGTACATTTTTAGACCGTGAGTGTCTATTTTAAAATGAGGGGTACAATCATAGAATTTGATAAAGATATAAGGAAGGTCTTGCGGGCCGATAAAAAAGCAGGCTAGAGAAATAATATATAAGACCAGTCTTTTGGATATTAGAGGGAAATGGATCAAGCTGTTTTCGGAATAAATTCCAGCCCGCATGTGTGCCTATGGCACTTTCTCTTTAATTTGATTGGTTAAAACGCTCTCGTGATTTTCTGTAAACTTTGCTTCCTATCGTGTATGTTTATCGTGAATCTTAACTTTGCTTCCTATCGTGCATGTTTATCGTGAATCTTAACTTTGCTTCCTATCGTGCATGTTTATCGTGAATCTTAACTCGTCCAATAATATTACTCTTACCCAGTCATCCAGAGACCAGTTCATGTGTTCTCTAACGTAATTCACCCTTGAATTTCGATTCCTTTCAAATTTCCGGACTATTTGCGGGTCTAAATGGCTTCATGTTTGCTTCAGAAACTGTATACGTTTCGTTCAGCACGTAGAAGTGATTTTTGTCTTCAACATAAACATCTAATTGAAATCGATTTTTCAATAATGATACCATAATTATATCGATCCTCCCACGCTGTGCTGCCCTTAGTTCGGCCTGTTCCTGGCTTGCGAATATTGCATCCAATCTCTTCAAATTGCTGGAGCACTCTGAACGGTAGCGACACACACAGTTCTCGCGTATTATAAGTTGTCTTCAAACACTTCAGCTGTTAGTTACATGTTATTAGCGGTTAGTGACAAGTTATTAGCGGTTAGTGACATGTTATTAGTTAAATTTGATCAGAATAATAATGGAGAAGAGTCAGAAGTACCACCATCTCACAGAAGATGAGCGTGAAATAACAGTAAGTACTCCGCCTGCGTATGATGAGTGAGAGTTCTAAAGGCCTAAACCCCTTCCCTATCCTCTCCTTATCCTTCCTATCCTTTCTTTACTATCCTGCCTATTCTCTCCTTAGTATCTTTCCTATCCTATCCATATTATCCTTCCTCTTCACCTCCTATCCCTTCCCTTGGAGATGGCGACGCGTTAATGATATCTCTGGGGCTGCCAGCGTCTATGGGCTACGGTAACCGCTGACCATCCGTATGCCATCCAAATGATATAAAAAAAATAGAAACAAAAGCAAAGCAAATGATTTCAAAATTTGTCTTTTTTTTTTAATACTTAACTGTCTGAAAGTGGAAAAAGAGAGGTTTAATGCGAGCGGGATACAAACCTGCGTCCATTCCGATCCGGGGAAGTGCTCTAGACCACTAAAGCTATTACAGTCGTAGACGGCGATTCCCAATCTTCACTTCACAATTTCTTTTAGATGTCTTTACACAAAATCCCGCTCGCAGTACCTAAACCTCTCTTCCACTTTCACAAATAATTTGTTCTTTAAAGTAGCTGAGCATGTCAAGTGCTAAAATACAGATCAAAATACTTGTCTTTTTTATATCTGGATTTTAATACGATCATCAAGAAAAATAAAGGTTCTACTTCCTATATTTGTAATGAAATTAACTTTTGTAGTCTTTCTTTCATAAAGCTGGCTCCAATATTTTGGAAGTTATTGAGATTTTTATTAGTGACTAGAGATGGGCCGAATGTGATTTTAACCGAATACGAACTTCGGCCGAACATTCGGTAAATATACAAAGTTCGGCCGAACTTCGCTGTGTGCCTTCTCGGGAGTAACAAAGTCATATTCTGTGTGTATTTTTATTTTTTTATGAAAGTCAACGATGTAAAAAAACAGTCAGTGAGGGTGACACCTTATTTCAAATTATTGGGTGTATTGATTCATAGACTTCTGGATTGTGAAAAAAAACTAATTCATTTATACATTTTAATTTATCTGTAATAATTATAGTTTAACAAACAACTGAATGGTCGGCATTTAAAACCGAACTTCGGCCTAATGCCGAAGTTCGGTTCAAGCCACTGAAATTCGGTTAAACCGAATGTAAAACGAACTTCGGCCCATCCCTATTAGTGACCCGTTTTCATTGCGGCCCAGTGTATTTTACAATTATTGCCAATGCAATGAATTTGTCTTACAGCGTATTATTTATTTTTGTTTAAGTTGATGCGTTGGGGGCGAGTTCCGTGGGCGCACGAGTTAAATCAAGCCGAGTTGACTTCGCGTGTTGCTGCTGCGTTGTTAGTCATACACGGTTCTGTAGAAAAGCATTTATTGAAGGCAAAAGCGACGGCGGCCGAACACCATCAGTGATTTTTGTTACAATATTACTCCTAGATGCTTTTCCGCAGCCACAAATTAGTGAATCCGAGAAAGTCAGTGAAATTACTGTCTACCTATATACCTGACTTCATTTACGAATGTATATAAAACGATAGTAGTGTAGATATAGTTATAAAGCCCGTCGCACACGTAGCTATGATATATAGTAATATATCGTGAAAGTATATACGGTAAAAGTTAGAGACGTTATAGAAATATATATTCTAGCTGCATGAGCAGTCACTTGAAAATTTGTAAAGAAAATATATCGTAATATATTTTGCTCTGATTTATATTAATATCTACATTTATGTATTATAGCTACCTGTGTGACGGCTTAGCATTATAAAGTTTGAAGATTAATAAATAGTATAAAATAAAGTCGTTGTCCGCGTCTGACTGTTGTCCTTTTACTTCTTAGATGAAGGATAGTAATAGATATGACATACGCGTGCACCCGTAAGGGACAGATATAAAGTACATGCAAAAACAGTGATGTCAGGTTATGATAAATTTTCCCCATTAATCATTATTAACTACTAAATACGCAGTTATATTATATTGAGTAATGTGTCGTTACAGATATACACACATAGAGCAAACACTCGTAGCCATCACGCATATATTTATCATGGGTTAGAATCAAACCCACGATCTCCAGTTTCGCAGTCAGGGTCACTAGGCACTAGACCGCCAGGCCAGTTAAGGAATAAGTGAACTATATACAAATAAACACATTTCATTCGCGTTACAATAACTGCGACCATAACTTGACCACTGCTTGCTGCCAAGCGTGGTCTAGTGCCATGCTTGACGGAGAAAGTGGAAGTGGAAACGCTATGCGGATATATAGCGGATATGGAGGAAGGAGGTATTTTGCCCTCTTCTCTCCTCCCCTATAGGTGAGATCAGCGAATAGTGGCGGTCTTTTGATATTAAAAAAACATAACGTGGCAGGACTAGGGTAATATAGTAAGGTAAATCAATTTATAAGTTGTTTATTATCCTTTATTAACCATCTATTTTTCATCCTAATAATTTTGCCATAGCACAATTTACTGAGGTCTTTCAAAACTTCAAGTCCATATTCACTGACCATATTTATTTACATCTTTACTAGGGATAGTGTTTGTTTGACCCCTCGGGAAATTTCCAGGTACTGTTTAAACAAGTGAGCATGAATACTAAAACTTCTCTGGCCACAGGTAGCACATCATCTTCTACGTGCCGGCCATCAATATCTTCTTCAATGTAGTTCGAAAATACATATAACATAATTGAATTAAAAATATAATTTTGTGATATAGTTGATCATTACTAATATTATAACTGCGAAAGCGAGTTTACTTATTTGTTTGTTAAAAATTTGCCTTTAATTTCTGGAAGGCTTCACAAGCCATCCAGAAATCAAGAAAGTCTCATAGGTTTACAGGCTCACAAATAATCACTCCACCACCTATACCGGGAGTATTGGCAAGCCGCTACTCACCATTTCATTTCAGATATGAAATGAAAAAATGAACGGCTATCTCCTGCTACGACCAACACCGAAAAACTGATGTGCTACATGGACGACACGTGAGATGGTGGTACAAGCCCGCTCGGGCGCTATAGCAAGCACTCCCACTTCTTACCCAGCCCTACCACAAGTAATGCAATGGGTGACAACTGCTTACTTCCCTTAGTCATTTGGTACGATACCCGTGGGAAAGAGTGGGGTGGTGACACTTGTATTCTTAGTCCGTCACCACACGGAAACCAGCTAATAACGTGATAATAACCAAAATGAGGCGTTATTCCTGATCCCGTGCCAATAACGGGATAAAATAGTATCCTACGTATGTGTGCCAAATACTACCCAAATCCATTTAGTCATATTTGCGTGATTAAGTAACAAACAAATAAGCACTCATGGATTAGTAGTATTTAGTTTAACAACATACATTTAATTTTAAACTATTTTTTTTAATATTAATTTCATAGAACTTACATGTTTCAATAATGTTGGAAGTGCCTACTTAGCCAAAAACACCTTGCGCTGAGTTTTCATCTTTATCCATAGGTAGGGTACTTTCTTATCTATATGGAATCTGAAAAATACACAACGAACTATTGTAAAATCTCTAGAAACGAAGTCTTCACACTGGTGGTAGGGCTGAGTACCTAGTGAGAGTACTCACTTGGTATCGGGGCCCGAGCGGTTTAGTACCACCATCTTCCGTGTGACCGGCCATGAAGCACGTTGCGTTTTGGCTGTAGCCGTTTATGCTTTCATTTCATATCTGTGAATGAAATTGTGAGCAATGGCTTGACAATGCTCTCGGTATAGTTGAGTCAATGGGCGAGGGTTACTATTTACCATCAGATGGCCCTTGGCTCGTCTGCCACTAAATGCAATAAAAAAAATGGTTAATAATTTATCCTTAACCGCTATGCATAAAATGCTGGATAACTTGCCTAAATTGGAGAAGCCGCTTACCTTGACTTTAGACGGCCAACTTTATTAGTCCGTAAATACTATAAAAAATTAGCAATCAATTATATAATTTATTCAATGTATTACTATTTTGCGATGAATGTAAGACACCATTTCGTGTATTTTAGTATTTAGAATTAAATTATTTTCCCCACATAGATGGGTAATATAATTCATCTTAACCGGTATCCCTTAAATACTAGATAAACGGGGTAAATTGAATTTACGTAAGAAATAGCCGTCACGACAAACTTCATTAACAAAAACACAACAAATATATGATTTTATCAATATTTAGCGTGAATTTTGCACACCATTTAATATAATTAACTGTTTTTTAATATTGTATTACTTTATTATTTCGATAAAACAATATTTTATTGTACTTACGTATGAATGGATATATTTTGCACCCTCAACCTTGTTGCTAATGAGTTACACCTATTTTGTTGCAGTAAGAGTGAATTCACAAGGATAGCACTATTTTTATTATGTTATAGGATAGGATGTGATATGAAATAATTCTTACACTCCACTTAGTCTTAGTAATAACTATATTATATTTTTATCTGTTTATTCGTTCGTGCATCAAGCAGAATCTGCAGAACAGATTTTGATGCAACTTGTTTTTTATTTGGTAACTCTTGATTAAACTTAAAACTGATATACTTTTTTGTTCCGCTACTGTATCGGGAACGTGAGATATGACCTAAAAACTAGTTTTTGACTGCGGCGGAGCCGCGGGCAAATGCTAGTAGTAATATAAATGTGTAAGTAACATAATATATACATTATAGTAAGCTACACTATTGTATTAGGGTATACCCTGTAATAATAGTTGTCAATTTTCATATTATCGTTCGCTGCGATTTTTACAGCTGAAAACACAACACTGTACCATGTTTATAAAGTTTAGATAGGTGGAAACAGTCCAAATATTTGAATTCACTAATTTTAGTCTAAACCGCAATATTCAGCAATAATTCAAAATCCGTTTCTATTCAATTCAATTCTTCATTCTGGCGGTCCCGATGATTTCGCCAAAATCCGCTTCTCTCTCTGCTTAGAACTTATGACAAGTGTCAGACAAATAAAAGCATAAACGATGACAAGGACAACAGGCACTATACCTTTCTCTACCGTACTTAGAGAAACTTTGTATTGTGTATCTCATTTATTCCTGGTATTGTCATCGGCATGTCATATCTATGTACTATCCTTTATCTAAGTTATACTTCTTCTGAACCACGCTACGATCTGATCGCGATTCAGAACTTAAACCCTTATTCGACGTCGTTTAGATATTTTTTCAAGGAAGGTATAACAAATCGTAATTACTTTTTAAGTAGAGAAATTCAGTGTTTTAAATCAACCAATTCTCAAGCGGGTGTCATACGAAGCGGCTAAAGCAAGTAAGCTATTATAACCCATTAGCTTAGCTTAGCATCCGCGTATATTATAAATACATAATTGTCTACCACATAATATCATGTCCGTAACGATTGAGAAGCCACTTCAGATTTTAAAAGGAAAATCATTGGCATATTTAGTAGGAAAGCAAATAATTTTGTAGGCCAAATCCTGAAATTTGTAGTAAAATATATCCAAAGATATACCAATGTAAAAATCCAAACATCTGAATTGAGGAGCCACCTAGAACACGGAAAGTATTTACCAAATATTTTTGAAAATTTTCTATCATTTAGTAGTAATTGTGTATAGTGCCTACTAAAAATCTGAGTCCAGTACTATTGATATTAAAGTTTAAACTATTGGTTTATTTAAAATCAACACTATTAAAAATTTTTATAGATTTTATATTCCGGTTTCATTTATACTTCAACTTTTGGGAAAACACATTAAAAAACGAGCTATTATTTTAGAGTATAATGCCATCATTAAACGCAACGTTTTCAAATGGGCCCAGAAAAAATTGACTCCTTTTGCATCGCCAATGGAATTTCGTTTTGTTCGGAGTCACTGATAATGTTACAGAAGGTACGGTGAATCGACTTTATCAAAAACACGAGCTTATGAGTGGTACGAAGCGTTTAAAAGCGGTTGAGATGTGATGGAAGATTTGCCTTACACTGGCAGGCCATCAACGTCTGCAACTGAAGTTAACATTGCAAAAGTGAAGGAAATAGTGACTGAAAATCCTCATTTAACTTTGAGAGAGATAGCCGCCGAACTTTCTGTGTCTCACGAGTCGATCCGTGCCATTTTAAATAATCACTTGGGTATGAAACATGTTTCGGCTCGGTTAGTCCCAAAAGACCTGAATTTTCTCCAAAAACTCAATCGCATGAGAGTCGCTGAGGACATGCTAGAACGAGTCAATTCCGACCCAACATTCATGAAATGCATTGTTACTGGTGACGAGACGTGGGTTTACGAGTTTGATATGCAAACTAGTCAACAAGCTTCGGAGTGGCGACTTCCAACTGAACCGAAACTGAAAAAACCAAGCCAAAGTCGGTCAAAAGTCAAAGTCGTGTCTTCTTTGACTATCGCGGTGTTGTGCAATCTGAATTCTTGCCAGAAGGTCACACGGTAAATAAAGAATATTATTTGAGCGTTATGCGGCGTTTAAGAGAGCAAATTCGACGAAAAAGGCCAGATTTGTAGAAAGGAAATTCTTGGATTTTGCACCACGATAATGCGCCTTCGCACAAGGCCATCATTGTGAATGAATTTTTGTCCAAACACTCAACAAATACCATCGAGCAACCACCATATTCACCAGATATGGCTCCAGCCGACTTCTTTCTTTTTCCTAAACTCAAATTATCACTTCGTGGCACCCGTTTTCAATCGGTAGAAGACATAAAGGAGAATTCGCGGCGAGAACTGAACTCAATTCCGGAAACAGTGTTTAAAAAATTGACAAAACAAAACACACACATGCTCACGCGAGCGCGCACAACATATTATTTCTAACACAAACAACAATTTTTATTGTTAGGTATATATTTTATTCATGGACACCCTTCAAAACAATTTGTTAGGAAATTATAGGATAGCTAATAACTTCGTAGATATTGAATTTTTTTATGGTATGATTAAACGTGCTATTAGTATACATTTATACAAAACATAAATGATTTTTGTTCCAAATTTCGATCGTCACAAGTATAAGTAGATAGAGGCAAATCTATTTACGGAAGCATCTCAATTGAGGAACCAGATAAAATGTGCCATATCTCCCAATTCATTAATTTTTAATTACTGACTCTTGGCCTACAAATCTAGTATACCTACTTACTACTAAATGTTTAAAAAATTGCGCATTAATGAATAACTGCTTCTTCGAAAAATGACGAGTCATATATGTATAGTCTGAGGAGCTACATATAAAATATGGTAACTTTTTTAGTTTTGATACTACTGAGCTCAGATTTTATCTTCTAATTACTCTTAAATGCTACAAAATCATACCAAATTTTGATAAATATTCATCTATCATATTCCTAGTTCTGACATGGCTCCTCAATCCAAATATTTAGATTGAGGTGCCACCTTTATGTTCATATAACTTTTGAAGTATTATACTACAAAATCGCGGATAGATCCTACAATTTTTTTAAGCTTACCTACTACTAAATAAGTACTTATAATAATTTCATTAAGATACGAAAAGTGGCTCCTCAATCCTTACGGACACATAATATCTGTACAGAAATTACCATCCTAAATGAAACCTCTATTTTGGCGGGATAAAGCAGTAGCCATGTCCTTCTTTGTAGCCTGGCCTCTAGCTCTGCCAAATTTTATGATGATCGATCAAGTAGTTACGTCGTGACCCCGTCCAGAAGTAACAAACATACAAACTCACTTTCACTTTTATAATATTAGTAAGGATTGCATTATTGGTGGTAGGGTTGGGTGCTAAGTGGGAGTACTCACTTGTTATCTAATCCGAGCGGGTCAGTTCCACCATCTTTCGTGTAACCAACTGTGTAGATACCACCTTGTCGTCTGTCCTTCCACTTCCCATCTACTTAGGTTAGCAGCGCCTTGGCAGTATTCTTAGTATTGTTGAGGCTATGAGCAGCGGTCCACTTACCATCAGGTCTCTGCCACAATTAATTTCGCTTACCCTTAGCGGTTTCAATTTTGGAGCTTGCATCGAAATCTTTCTACTCGCTTTAATCAGCCTTTTTTTGTTAAGGCGGGAAAAATGTACCTGCCTAACCTCACAACTGGGTATCGGTGCAACAAACAGGGTAGTGTGGGCCCTCACCCACTAAATAAACCCGCTGTGTGCCGTCTCTCCGCCTGTACTGGCGGACCACAGGAACTGTCACACAGTTTATTTCAGTGGTCCGCAGGCAATTTACCCTTTCAGGTACCCTCTACTGAGCGACGATTCCGCACATTGGAGGGTCGCACCTTCGCGGGAATCAGTGATAGCCTAGCGGTAAAGCCAAGAACTGTAAAAACAGAAGTTTAAAAATAATGTGTAAACAAATACACTTGTTTCCAAATTATCACTGGTCGGTGAAGTAAGACATAGGAAACTATCATGCGGGAGATATTTTCTCGTAGTCTGCCAACCGGCACTGTGCCAGCGTGGTGGATTACGGCCTGAATCCCTCTCACTAGGGTGGGATACCCGTGCCCAATAGTGGGACAGCAAGTGTTGAAAAAAAATCATACTAATTTCTCATATTTAAGACAAAATTTGAGATAATATTATGGTAATTGTTTCGCACCTAGAAGTTATGCGCTATGTTAGATTTTGATAGTCTACTAATATACCTATAGAAAGTATTTCCTCAATAAGTGGGTAATATACCTCCATCCATCCATCCATCAGCCTTTCAACGTCCACTGGACATAGGCCTCTCCAAGGGAACGCCACAACGAGCGGTTCCGTCATGGGGGGTAATGCCGTAATCGCCACGCTTGGCAGGCGGGTTGGCGATAGCAGTGGATGTTGTTAATACTCGAGGGAGTGCTGCTGCCCACTCCCCCGGTATTCCCTCAGTCGGCTTTTACGACTCCCGTGGGTAGAGAGGGGTGGGACAATTCTAAAGCCGGTCCCACACGGCCAATGTACAATGGTAATATAAAATGCAAAAATATGGTCCATTGGTTCCATAAATTGATGCGCTTAAAGTGTTTAAACAAGTGAAAACAAACTTCAGTTATTTATAAAGAACAATTTTTTTTTGTTAGTGCGTCGCTTTTGTCGTTCTATGATTATAATAAAAAATTGGTAGATGCAGAGACTGGCTAGATCCAAATCGTGGAAATTGGTACAGTGCAAGAATTCACTGGTTAACAACGCGCATTTTGGCAACGCATCGTGCCTTGAGTCTGCACAACTAGTACAATATCATTTAATTATTAATATAGCCGCTGCTCACCAATTCATTTCACTACCAGTAGGTAATAACAATGAGTGATAATTTACTAAGACCGTGTGGGGCCGGCTTTAGAATTGTCCCACCCCTCTCCACCCCTGGGAGTCGTAAGAGCCGACTGAGGGAATACCGGGGGAGTGGGCAGCAGCACTCCTTCGAGTATTAACAACATCCACTGCGATCGCCAACCCGCCTGCCAAGCGTGGCGATTACGGCACTATCCCCCATTCTTGGGGAGGCCTATGTCCAGCAGTGGACGTTAAAAGGCTGATGGATGAATGGATGGATGGATAATTTTCTTCCCCTAGCCGCCTTGTACAACACCCGCTGGAAAGAATGGGGTGGTGACACTTGTATATTCTCAGTCCAGCACAACATGAACGGCTTAAGACCTTCAGGTGAGCAGCGTGACGTACTTAAAATGCATACCTATAATTTGCGGTCCGTCCACAAATCAGCTGTGTATCTATGTAGTCTTACGGGTATTATTACTCTTGTGGCATTTGCTATTAATAAAATTCAATTGACCTACTTATAACCTTGGGTTTTAACTTATATTACCTACTTAGATAGATACGCTTTCACGATAGTTAATAAACATTACGATGTTATAATTAAAAAAAGTGTAAATAGTTGAGCATCTCTTAACGAGTAAAACTAAAATGAAAATAGCAAAACGTAGTCGCAAAGTTTCGCTAAATTTAGATGGGCGGGCGGAGCGCGCCGCAGTCGCAGCTAATCATCGGCAGTGTCCGAGTTCGACCTCGCTTTGTTCACAATAACGAATTACGCGCTCCTTGTGTCATTTTCATCACTTTAAAGTAACAATTTACGAAACCTTCCGAGATAAATTGTATCTGCCTACTGAGGATACTTACGGTACACACTCATGATTCATTTAAGACAACAGCTTCTCTGAATAGTTTCTTAAAATTGTCTTGTATTAGACGAAGATTGAGGTTAATATGTTCTAGTTTAAGAAGACGTGAAAATCGTTTATTCTGTTTGGATCATTCTGTAAGTATTCAGTCGTAGTTACTTATGTAGGTACCTAACTTATATCAAATGAATATTATTAATTAATTTCGATTTCCTCCTGTCATCACATTATTAAACCTATATTTAATATTTTGAAATAAAACTACGTTTACGGAATCTATCGCGTTTACTTGATTTTTATACTATCCCTTGGTGGACTTAGATGGTAGATGTCCAAAGCTGATGGTAGATCCATCTAAGTCCACCCGTGATCATGAATGCTGTAAAGTATTCGAAACGTCGGGATAGTATAAAAATCAAGTATACGCGGTAGATTCCGTAAACGTACTTTTATTTCAAAATGTGTAAAATTCGCGTAAATGTTAGAAAGTATTATATATTTACTAGGTACCTGTCTAGTCTTAACTTTAAGGAATCTTATCCTTACGCTATTCTATATTTTGTTCGGATCTTTTCCAAATTCTTAAAATAACTAGGCATTAACCGTGCATTATTGTGAACATGAAGTGGTAAAACAAAGGACTGGAAGGATAGTAGCGTTGGTTCGATCCCAAATACGATGTTTAGACATAGCATGGTACACTCCTCTGATATTCGCAGTTTTCTTCTTTTTTTGTGTTACCGAAGCCTATAGACGCTAGCAAGACCAGATGCATCACTCGCACATCGCCATCCGCAAGGAAAGGGATAGGTACGAGGTCGAGAGGAGAGAGAAACGAATATGGAGAGAATAGGGAGGGGTTTGGGTCTCTGGCGCTTTTACTCACCATATGATTAGGAACCATATAATAATATCAACGATATACCATATAATAATAACAACGATGTACCAACGGTTCGCCAACTACGTTTTAAGTCCCACGTAATAGGGGGCGAGCCTATTGCCGTCTACCGGGCACATTTCCATACTCCGGGCTGTTTTTGAATTTTTCTGTTTATGAAAAAGCTCAATAGCACTGCCCGACCCGGAGATCGAACCCGAGACCTCATGATCAGTTTGGTAGATGTTTTCTTAAACATTTTTGATCTACCTATAGGTATTTTTTAGCATTTGACATGCTCCGCTACTTTTTAAAGTACAAATTATTTGTGGATAACGAAAAAGATATTTTTTGTATGAGCGAGCAATGTCCTCATCACATTTGTCTTTACGACCAACACCATCTATCGGAATGCATCAATCCAATATAGTAAGTATAATTTTGCAATTAAAATTCATACTATTTGAGGAAATTGGGCTGACCAAATGGGTCTGTACGATAGCTCAGTGGTTTAGAGCACTTCCCCGGATTGGAAAAGACGCGGGTTCGATTCCCGCTCGTACAAAAAATCTCTTTCTCCTTATTCACAAATAATGTTTTCTTAACTTTGCACGACTTGCGTCATTTAAATCAAAGGCATAGTAAAGTTTTAGTATATCTACCTAACCTTAAAATTGTTACATTTCAGGGGTAATGAACAACGAGGTAGGGTTAGAGGGTCGGCCCCGTCCACTATCCGCGGGTTTATGGACATTTTTCTCGTGGCTCCGCCGCGACGAGCGATCTGACTCCAGTGAAAGTCTGTCAAGCGCCGGCTCCGATCGCACAGTAGCAAGTTTCTCATTTCTGTCACCAGCACGGTACGAACGAGCAACAGCTCCGCTTGTACTTCCACCACCGGGTCCACCAACTGATTCCTACAAAAGAAGAGTTCTTGATAGAAATCTTCGTCATCAATATGAACGTGATATAACTTTACATCGTAAATACGGTTTATTCAAGAACGGAAACGGTGAAACTAGTCGTGGTTACGACGCTTTCAGTTTACCACCAGCTCGAAAAATAAACAGTGAATCGGGCAGTATATGGGAACGCGAAAGGCGAGCTACAAGTGAATGTTTTCAGAGAAGGTCGGTGCATGTTCCAGGAAAACGGCGTGCTCCTTTGCCTCCTGTACCTGAAATTTCTACTGCATTGCCCGCATCGCTAACCCGAAGAAGTACTAGAAAAAGGCGCGCACCACAACCCCCTGTTAATTTGAATGTAAAAAACAAGGAGAACATTAACCACGAAGAGATTCATAGAATTATTACTGTACAAATGAACCAGGAGAACGAAAATTTTGAAAATAATAATGTTACTATGGGTCATAAGTCTGAAAAATACAGCAAAAAAGAAGAAGTACGTTCTAAAAACAAAAGGGACAAAAATTTCCTGAAACAGATATTTGATAGTAAGAAACGAAACTCCGGCATAGATGTAGCTTCTATTAAGTTGCTTCCTAGTATAAGTGAGCTTGATAAACAAGCTGCTGAAATTATAAAAAACTGCAAGTCCAATTCCTCAGAGCACCATAATAATATCAACACAGTTTTGGAAAAAATGGAATCGCAACGTGCAGGGCAATCTGGTAATAGGATTTGTGTTAGTTGTTTACGAAAATATAATTCAGCTACTTGTTTATATTGTTTTCCAAAGCAAAAAACAATGGTACCTATTTGTGATACTGATGAATCAATTTCTAAATATAAGGCTTTGGATAGCTGTACACAAACAGAAAAAAAAATGCCTCCATCTATACCGTTCAACAATACAGCTGAAGAAAAACAAAAACTTAAAGAAATGCTAAAGGAAATGAAAGATTCACTTCCAAAACGAGCTAAAAATGATTTAAATGTCCAAAATAGTATGAAAATTATGGATGGTTCTCGCTCAAAACCAACAAGCTCATATTCAACTGAAACGCCAACTCTTCGTGTAGGATCTACTATTCAAAATGATAATATGATATCATTATCAGGCAACAAAGAGTCAATATCTAGTTTTATCAAACCTGCATCACCCCAAATATTACCAGTAACTCGTAGTCAGATACCAATTACAGTGCAACCGATATCAATGGTATCAAACAAAGATTGTAGTAATATAGTTATGGAAAAGAAAGATGCAAACGTCAAGAATAATGCAATCTTATGCTCAGTAACAAATATTCAAAACGTAATACAAACAAAAGTGCAGAATACTGAGGCTTCAGAACAGGCAAATGCTAAAAAAAATATACATGTACCTTTGAAAATATCATCTTTGCTAAATCCTGTATACGTTCCAAAAAAATTAGATGTTTTAAATCAACAACAAATAACTAATACTTCGCAAAATGGCCTAAAGACTGCTAAACAAAATATACTAGGAGAATGGGTTGCAAACACAAAAAATGCCTCTAGAACCGCTAATAATGTAACTAAATCCTCAATTTCAACATCGCGTGTAAATGAAACGCCCGAAATTTTCAATAAATTAGAAATCAAAAAAGAAAATAAAATACAGCATAGTCTTACAGAGCAGAGTGGCTCCTCACAAATTAATACTTCTATAGCGGTCATGAATAAAGATAAATCTGAGCTTAAAAATGATAAAAAGGTCATAATGCATTCTACGTCATCAAAATATCAAAGTGTAATGAAAGATACACAAGATCAGTACTCTAAGAGACGGACTTTAATTCAACAACTCGAACAGTCAATTGCCAAAGGGGACGAACAAGCCGCAGCCGAAGCTGCATCTAAATTGGCCCAGCTACGTCTATCCTGTTCAGTGTTATCTTTTTCCTCGCAAATACTGTCTCAACCTTCAACATCCGCAGCTAGCTCTAGGATAGTAACAGATAACGCCGTTTTAAACATATTACCTTCACAAAATTTATTGTCAGATTCAAATCTTGAAAAAGTACCACAAGGCATACAGGTCAACCCAGTTAAAGAAGTATCGTCGCAGAAAGTATTTAATATCACATCAAGTACTGATAAAGTAGAAAACAACGTATCTTTAACACCGACATCTAAAGTGGAATCCTGTACACCCCTAAAAAAGAATAATTCTTCTGTTATAAAGGATACTTCTTTTGAGCTTAAAAAAGACGGTTTATCCACAAATGACGAAATGACTACGTAAGTACCTAAAACATTTTTTTATTAATTGTTACAGGCTTTTTTTACATTCATAATAAATTAATTTCTAGTATTGCCGTGATGGTAGAAGATAGAGAAGCTACAAGAGGCCCTGTTCACTTATTATTAAGGCGACGAGCTTTAATGAAAGACTTACGCCGTGAAGCTGAGGCATCGCTCGGTGTAGCCGCTAATCTTCAGCGCTGGATTGTTGGACGTGTTCTGTGTGTTAACGATGACACACCGGTCGCCACATTAGGTGGACCCAATTTCAGCGCACCATTCTACCTATGTGTTGTAGAGTCAGGTAGGTAGGTATTTTGTACTATGTATATAAAACTAGGATCTTCTTAAAGTAAAAACGATCATATTATTAATCCCATTTGAAAAGGTGCACTTTGAGTTAGCGGCTAAATAATAGGTATATCTAAATACTTGAATACAAAGATGCATAGATGCTGAAAATGTGAAATCGATAATAACAGTCACGAGCAGGATTTGAACCTGCACCTCATGGAATACCAACGAGATGCAAGCTTTACCTATTCAGGCATCGTGACATTTGTTCAGGGCTAATAATTTCAATAACACATTCCTTCTTATCTTGAGTGACGCTTGCGCATCCGTCAGATGTATTTGCATACATTATTCCAAAGCAGCCCTATAAATAAATAAATAATATTAACGGACATTTTCACACAACGTCCTCTGGTCCCAAACTAAGCTTTACGCTTGTGCTATGGGTACCAGATTACGGATATAATACATATATTACTTTTTTTTGTAAATACATACCTATAATAGATATTATTTTGTCCGTGTGGTGACAAACTAAGAATACAATTGTCACCACATTCACCACGGGTGTCGTATGAGGCGACTAAGGGAAGTAAGCAATTATCATCCATTGCACGACTGGTGGTAGCGCTGGGTACCAAGTGGGAGTACTCACTTAGTATTGGGCCCGAGCGGGTTGGTACCACCATCTCCAGTGGACCGGCCATGAAGCACATCGTTGCGTTTTGGCTGTAGCAGGAGATAGCCGTTTATTCTTTCATTTCATATCTGTGAAATGAGATGGTGAGCCGAGGCTTGACAATGCTCTCGGTATAGTTGAGTCCATGAGCGACGGTTACCATTTACCATCAGATGGGCCGTGGCTCGTCTGCCACTACGTGCAATAAAAAAAAAGAGAAAACACCCAGACGCAGTACAAATATCTGTCTTCATCACACAAATAATTGTCCTGAGTGGGAATCGAATACACGACCTCGTGCACGGAAGTCGGTTACACTACCGACTACACCACGAGGCGCGTAAAATATTTTGATACTTTTAATATTTTAAACACTTGACATGCTCGGCCATTTATCAGAACACAAAGCGCGAAAATGTTAAATCGAAAATAATAGTCACGAGCAGGATTTAAATCTGCATATCCAGGAAAACTGTTTCATATAAAAAAATAAAAAAAGCGGTCCTGCGCTGACTGCATCCAACGGCTCCCCGTGGCTTTGACCAGATCCTCGGTTCACCTCACTCAAGAACCTTTTTTCCCCAATGGTTGATAAGAGGCCAACATTCAGAGACCACGTCTCTGTTCCATGTGTCATTACCGGTAACACACACTGGTCGTAGACCTTCGTTTTCATACACTGCGGAATATTGGACGAGAAGATCTTCCTTAGCTTCCCGAACGCTGCCCAGCCGAGTTGGATTCGTCGATTGACCTCTTTCTCGAAGTTGTGTTGTGCCTACCTAACAGGACTGTTCGTCCCAGTTAGACACATGTCTTCGGCATATCGAATGTGAGTGATGTATTCGCCATTGATGTTGATGCCGAATCCGGTCCAGTCCAAGAGCTTGAAGACATCTTCCAGTGCATTGGTGAAGAGTTTCGGGGACATAACGCCTCCCTGTCTAACACCTCTGCAGTTGGAGTTGGATTGGTTTCGTACTCCTGTCCTGAACACGAACTGACTGGCGGCGTTTATACAGCACTTCAATACTTTGAGGTACCGATAGTCAATTTGGCACCGCTGAAGGGACTGCAGCACCGCCCAAGTTTCGATCGAATCGAAGGCTTTCTAATGGTCCACAAATGCCAGACACAGACGCCGATTATATTCCTCGTTTTCTGTATAATCTGGCGTAGCGTACGGATGTGGTCTATGGTACTATAGCCTATTCGGAAACCGGCTTGTTCGGGAGACTGGAAGTCGTCAAGCCTGCGCGTGTAATGACCCTCGAAAACAACTTATAGACCGGGCTCAAGAGCGAGATGGGTCTATAGTTCTTCAAGAGGGTTCTGTCACCTTTCTCTGTGAGGTTCTATCACCTTTCTCTGAAGAGCTTTTAAGACTGGCTTTCCGCCTGCTCTCAGAAGTTCTGTAGTGATTCCGTCGTCTCCCAGTGCCTTTCCGTTCTTTAGTTGTTTAAAAACCATTCTGATCTCGTACAGGCTGATGTCCGGGATATCTTCGGTAAAGTTCTGAGTCAGCTTGGATCTGGGGTCTTGGACCAAGCCGACAACAGGACTCTGGGATCTGTAAAACTATCCATAGAACTGGTGGACCTCTCAAAATCTCATCTCGGGATGAAATGACAGTGCCGTCGTTGGTCCTCAGCTTAGTCAACTGGCTTAAGCCGACAGACAGATCTCTTGCGAACACTCGAGCCTTGGTTCCGCTCTATAAGTTTGCTCGCATCAAGTGTTTAACATATTCATAAAAATATCTAAATAACTAAGTACTTACTTATTATTATTGATTTCAGAAGCGAATATTGCGCCAACATCACAAACTAAAGTTAAAAACCTTAATAACTTAAAAAATGACTCGCATGACAAAATTGGTGATGTCTATACGGAATTAGTGGAATTAGAGCAACAAGCGTATGTCCCTAATGCAGACAACTTCGAATGCGGTATTTGTATGGAGGAGTGTCCACCTGGTCGTGGCATAGTGCTGCGTGAATGCGTGCACGTGTTTTGCAGAGAGTGTATGTCTGATATGGTGCGTCACTGCGAGGAACCAGATGTTGTTTGCCCGGCTGTGGGTTGTCAAGGGATATTACAAGAACGTGAAATTCGCGCGCTGGTAACTCCACAAGAGTACGAACGTTGGTTAGCACGAGGATTAGCTGCAGCTGAAAGCGGCATTCGGAACGCATTCCATTGTCGTACTCGTGATTGTAAAGGATGGGTTTTTTGTGAACCAGGAGTTCAACGATTTCCGTGCCCCGTTTGCAAACGCATCAACTGTGTATTATGTCAGGTATGGATGCTATTCTATTATTCATTTATTTAATATCATTATGTGGTGTTGCTCAGATTTGCTTGTCTTACAGTGGTATATTAGGTATCTAATTTTGTTGGTCCTTTAGTAGCCTCCTCTTTACACTCACAACAAATAAGGTATATAGACACACATTAACAGGACCTTCTTCACAGCTGGGCACAGTAGGTGGTTTCTTTGATACTTTAGGTGAGCTCTAAGAAAGAATTTTACGCAAAACCTATACAAAATAGATAAAAATGGGATATGTCTAGTAAATCTTTCCACCTTCAGGAACCGGGATCTGGGGAGTGCTGACCACTCCTTTTTGAAAAAGATTTTTTTTACAGTATGCTTATATTTAAACGGCATTAATATCTGCAAATAATAATACTTACTTACTTATCATCACGCCATTTCCCTTGCGGGGTAGGCAGAGAGAACAGAGTACCAAGAGGCTCTATTCTTGCATACATCTCTCGCTTCCTCAACATTCATAACTCTCTTCATACACGCTCGCCGGTTTCGGAGACTTGACTCCACCTTCCTTCAATACATAACCAATTTGGTCTAAGTAGGTAAGTCTCGGTCTCCCCCTGTACCTACATCCTTCCACTTTCGCATTGTATATCTTCTTAGCCAGTCGTTCGTCCGGGATTCTTTCCACATGTCCGAACCATCGGAGCATTCCCTTTCGCATCTTTACACCAATACTCTCTTTCATACCTACTCGCTCTCTTACGTCATTGTTACGAATGCGGTCAGTCAGCCTCACTCCACAGATTCTCCGCAGAGATCGCATATCGACCGCATTGATTTTGCTCTCATGCTCCTTTTTACATACCCAACTCTCGCTTCCATATAATAACGTTGGGACAAGCACTGTGTTGTGTATTGCGACACGTGCCTTCTGGCTGAGGTGGTGGCTGCCGAGAAGTTGTCCCAATGCTCCGTTCACTCTATTTCCCGCATTCACTCTTCTTTCTACATCAGTGGTGTACCTTCCATCCCGACTGAATCCACATCCAAGATATTCAAATTCATCCACTTGTTCTAGCACACCATTTCCTATTGCTACTCTAACATCTGTTCTAGCTTCTTCTCTTTCAAAAACCATTACTTTGGTTTTGCTCACATTCACACGTAGGCCCCTTTTCTTACAATCTTCTGCCATTACGGCGACTAGGGTTTGCAGGTCAGTCGCAGACTGCGCTAATAGGACCGCATCGTCTGCATATAGCAGCGAGTTAACCACTGAGTCGCCCATCTGAACTCCCACATTCATTTCTTCAACCTCTGTAGACATTTATCCAGATATATGATAAACAGTCTGGCTGATAGAACGCAGCCCTGTTTAACGCCGATATTGACGTCAAACCAGGGTGACATTCCATCATCCAGCTGCACCCAAGCTCTGCAGTCCATGTAGTTGGACTGCACCGCTCGTAGCAGTCTACCGCTAATACCATACTCCGGCAAAATGTCCCAAAGTTCCTTTCGTACAACAGTGTCAAATGCTATCTCCAAATCCACAAAACTGCAGAAAACCCTCTGGCCTACAGCCAGATGCTTCTCCACAATGTTGCGCAGAGAAAACACTTGATCCATGCATCCTCTTCCACACCTGAAACCTTGTGCCTCACATAAAAATTCATCAGACACCATCCTCATTCTCCTTTCAACAATCTTACCATACACTTTGGCTGCCAAACTGGTCAAGCTTATGGCTCTGTAGTTTGCACAGTCATAACGTGAACCCTTGTTTTTAAACAAGGGCACGATGACTGCGCTTCTCCAGTCCTTGGGAACCATTCCTGAGCTCCAACATAAATTGAGAAGCATCAGGAAGGATTCCCAGACACATGAGACTCCAAGCTTGATCATCTCAGCAGACACCATATCAATACCCGCTGCCTTACCATTTTTCAAACTTCTAATCGCCCATTCAACTTCATCCATACTATTGTCATCAGAGGGTGCCAGTACCGAATGCTGATCCGTTAAATCACATGTGGCACCAGCATCACCCTGAACATCCGCATACATATCTCCAAAATATTCACTCCATCGGCTTAACACATCTTGTGTTTGCGTAAGAATGTCACCTTTAGACCTTATTTTATTCATTTTGAAAGCTGACCAACCACTCCGAGATTTCGTCACCTCCCTCCAGAAAAGTTTGGTGTTGCTCTCGAAGTTTTTGGTCAGCCTTTCTTCTGCAATCATATTTGCTCTATCACGCTTCTCTTTCACTAAGGCTTTGGTGTCATTCTTACGTTGCCGGTATATTTCTTTCTTCTGATCTTTCATACTTGCACTCAGATTCAAAGAAGATACATAGTCCAGCCACGCTTTCTTCTTTTAGTCTACGGAAGCTGCTACTTCCGTATCCCACCATGCATCACCTTTCACTTTCCTATGCTTCTTTGAGCATCCACATACTTCTTTCGCTGTATCTACCATACTATCTTTCAATACTCTCCAGCATTCTTCTATGTCAGATCCCGGCTGACTTACCATTGTCAGCCGTTCACGGACACCCTCTACATACTTTGCTCTTACACTCTCTTCTTGCAACTTTTCAGTCTTTATTCTTTCAAGCCCTCCGAAGTGGACACGCTCTCGCCAGTGTCTCCACTTTCTGAACAGACCACTAAATCTCGCAATAGCGAGATAGTGGTCCGTATCGACAGTGGGACCTCTGTAGGCTCTTGTATTCAGAATTTTACTTAGGAGGCGACTGTCTACCAGAATTAAATCTATCATACTTCTCTGTTCATTCCTTCTCCATGTATACATATGGATGTCCTTATGTTGAAAAAATTTGTTTGACACAATAAGGTTTCTCTCCATACATACATCCGCGATGAGCCTACCTGCATCGTTCACTCTCTTATCACCAAATGAACCAAGCACGTCCTCGAAGTCTGGACGCTTGGTCCCAACCCATCCATTCAAGTCTCCGCATACGATCACGCGTTCACTAGCTTCTGCCAAATCCATAACTTCCCTAACATTATCCCAGAACTTCTCTAGATCCGATGCCACCGAAGAGCCTACGGGAGCATAAGCTGCGACCATAAAGACCCTGGTGTCACCTAGTTTTATTCGGACCCATAGAAGTCTGGGATCAAACATTCCGTAGTCTTTCACACCTGAGGCCAATTCCGTAGTCTTTAACACGAGCGGACAGCAATACCCCCACTCCCATGCTGGCCCGATCGCTCAGAGATAACCCGCCACCAGGAAGATCACAGGCGTCGCTACCCTTTCGCTTGGTCTCTGTTACACAGAGCACATCAAGCTGTCTGTCCGACATGACGGTTACCAGCTCGTTTAACTTATCTTCCACACCACCTCTTACATTCCACGTGCCTACTCGACACTCTGCTCCCCTCGACTCGCCAACCTGGGCAAGGCGTGATGGGTGGCGGCCCCCATCGCCGCATCTGCCGTTGTTCGTACCGACGGGGGCGGGTCGGTACGCGTCGCCTCTGGGGCCCGCAATGCGGTACGCATTCGAGCCGGTTTGCAGCCTGTGGATTACAGGCTGGCAGGGATCGCGACGAGCACGCTCCGGACTATGACCACCCCCAAATAATAATAAAAATAAAACATAATTTAAACTACCGTTATTACCGCAGAGGGAGACAGGAACCATTGAGCATGTCTCCCGCACGTGCCATGGTTCAAGTCTCACACATTACTTTTTGTCACAGCAAAAACCTTCAATTATGAAAAAGAAACACTCCGCGCCAAACTCCAATTATCAGAGAATACAATAGTAGTAATTTAGACTAAAATTCATAAAATAAACACGGTCTTAATCAATTCCTAAAATGAAAAGCTAATCTGCGAGGTGTACAATAAAATTGCCCCTAATGTTGTAATTTTATATTTCAGACTATACATGATGGGGAAACTTGTGAGCAGCACAAAGCAAAAATTGAGCAAGAAGCTGCTGGTAAAAGCTCCAAGGACGATGGCACACAAACATTATTAAATTCCATGATCGCCAAGGGGGAAGCTCTAAAGTGTCCAGAATGTAGTGCAATTATCACTAAAAAGTGGGGATGCGACTGGGTAAAATGTTCGGCTTGTAAAACAGAAATTTGTTGGGTAACACGCGGTAGACGATGGGGCCCTGGCGGTAAGGGTGATACTAGTGGCGGTTGTCGCTGCGGTGTAGACGGCAAGAGGTGCCACCCATCCTGCAATTATTGTCATTAGGGGTTTATTTGACACGTACTGGATTCCGGTTTACTAAATATCAAAATAGATCTTAATATCAAGTGCTATAATTATAATAAGTGACATTGCTATGTTATGATGATACTTTTAACTAAAAATGGAAAGTACCAATAACTTTCTTCTATTTTTTTAATTGACAAGTCATAAGTTCATTTGACTTCCTTGGTAACTAAGTAGATAAGTACCTACGTTATAAATACGGAGAATTTCAAAGTACGAATGGATACCGTTAATATATTAATGATGGTATATTTATTAGTTTAATAAATATGTAATAAGTTGTTCCGAGATCAGGCTTACGCGCAACATGGTACCGGTACCCGTACTAGGTACCTCTATTATTTATTCAACCCAACATTATTACTTTACAATGATTCTTTAATAAGCACACGTCATTAAGAAGACGGGCCTCGTGGCGTAGTGTAACCGATTTCCGTGCACGAAGTCGTGGGTTCGATTCCCACAGGACAATTATTTGTGTGATGAACACAGATATTTGTACTACGTCTGGTTGTTTTCTATCTATTATATGTATGTACAGTAGAATCCGTTTATTATGACTCCGCCTATATTGACCAACCGCTTATTATGACGTAATTACACAGCGAAGTTTGGTTTTCACATAAAATTCTTTATAACTAAGTCGAATATAATGACTTCACTTATGATGGCATTTCGCTTATTGTGACCCATTTTTAATAAATTGCGTCCAGTTATAGTGACCGGCGTGATTCCTAACACCTTCGGCAGTGTTCGGGAGAGTCACGTGATACCCGACGACGTTCGACGCGTGCATGGCTATTTTGTTTTGAGTCTCGGTGGGTAATTGATTTTTCATTACTCATACTCTGAAAGTAGGTCTGAAGTTGCCTGAGGAGCGGGTTGAAAGTAATACTTTTCAGCCCTAGGGAGAATTACTTTCAACTGACAGCTGAGTAATTATTAAAAAAATAGTTCTATTTTCTGTACAGCCAGTTAATTACAGCGCGATGTGATATAACAAAGTTAAGTATTTATTAAAGAATTTGTTTTTTATATGACTTTATTTTAATATAGTTGCAATAAATAACGAAGATTTATATTTTTTCAATGATTAAAATTAAAAATAATGGCTGAATAGTTGACAGGCCACAGAAAAAAAAACAAAATCAGCGGGAAAACAGCGATTCCAAATTAAATTTTTTAGTCTCCCATTTTTTTTTAGCTAATTCATGATTTTTATTTTTAGTTTCCTCGTATTCGTAATGAAAAGCACAGTGTTTACCTCGGGATAAAGACTTATTTAGTCCCTCGAATTATTGGAGCCCTCGCTGCGCTCGGGCGCCAAACCCCGTCTCGGCACTAAATAAGTTGCTTTCATCCCTAGGGTAACAATGTAGTATTGTTTCTCTATTAAAATAAATACATACTAACAAAAATAGGAAATTGTTTATTTTCTACAAAATGCTTTGTATGACGTCCGCTTAGTATGACGTGTTTGTTATGTCCCTGCGATATCATTATAAACGGATTCCACTGTATTTACAAAAAAAAAGTAGGTAATACATGTATTATATCCGTAATCTGGTACCCATAGCACAAGCGTTAAGCTTAGTTTCGGACCAGGACGTTGTGTGAAATGTCCGTGGATATTTATTATTATTATTAGTTTTTATATTTCGTTCGTCGCGCAGAAACACAAAAATGGCTGGACCTATTATGATGAAATGTTGTATTTCCTAGGGAGGGGGAAGGCCGTAAGGGGCCCAGGGACTCCAGTAACAATTGAGATTCACATTTGGACTCACAAAATAGCGCTACGGTTGTTTGCAAGATTTTTATTATCAATTGTTGACGCTTTTTTTGTCTTATATGGTTTTTTGTGCATCATAACATATTTTATAACCACAAAATTTCAACGCAAACTCCTTCCACCGCCCTTATCGAAAAAATCTGGGGCCTCTAGTAGCAGGCAAGCCAACGTTCAGGCAAGCTAGTTTTAGCCCTAGCCAGATAGCTGCTGCCCGCGACTTTGTCAGCGTAGAATTTAGCTATGTTTTTTGCGAAACAATATTTTTTCCAAAATGTAAGTAGCCTAAGTTACACCTTATAATATCAGCTATCTACAAGTAAAGTTCTGTCCAAATCGGTGCAGCCGGAGATTATTAGCCATACAAACAGACATAAAGACAGAGAGACAAAAACTTTAATTCCATATTTTGTTATAGGTTTTATGTATATAGTCATCCATCTATCCATCAGCCTTTTAACGTCCACTGCTGGACATAGGCCTCCCCAAGAATGGGGGTTAGTGCCGTAATCGCCACGCTTAGAAGGCGGGTTGGCGATCGCAGTGGATCTTGTTAATACTCGAAGGAGAGCTGCTGCCCACATCCTCCGGTATTCCCTCAGTCGGCTCTTACGACTCCCATGGGTGGAGAGGAGTGGGACAACTCTAAAGCCGGCCCCACACGGCAGTAAATGCTATAGTAAAAAGCTGTTATTTAGACATTACAAACAGACACTTGAATTTCATTTATTTTTATAGATGTACCTACCTATCTATTATATTGTCAACTGCTCGGCAATTGGGATCACAACATTTTGGCACCTCTACTTCACTAAAATTGCTAGACCATTGTTGATTATCGTGTCACCAACTGGGTATAGGAACGGTACCACATGAGTACGAGCAGCAGCAGATCTGGCCTGCCCATTGCCACTTCAGCATGGCAACCCGGTGCTATACCACCTACTAGATACTCAGTAGGAGCCACAACTTTGCGCTGCGTGGGTCAGTGTCCATGGAAATTACGACATTTCCCTCATCGCTTTAATACTGGTTCTATTGAAAGATGAGCACAGATATTTTGTAATATTGCTGTTAGTTTCATTTCATATTGACGAAAATGTGTAATCTGTTCATTGTATATTTGAATGTGTTAAAAATCTGTATGTTATAGCTACATAATAAAATTATATACTAGACATGCTATTCAGTGTTATTTGTAAACATATAACTTGAAAGTATCTAGGTAAAACTGCCTACATTGTAAAATATTTGGAGCTTATGTATTACGAGGTTTTGTATAATAAAATACAGACATGTTTGGAACGCATAAAAATTATAGCAAGAGGAAATGAAGGAATAATTTTATCTTATAGTTCAACATTTATGTGGCATGCCTTATGGTACTTTCTTTTGTGACTGCGGATCACGAGGTGTCGGGTGTCGGGTAATGCCAGATTAAGCCAGCGCGGGGCCTGTAGCAAATTCGGCCAAGAGGCCCTTGGTTTGATTTGTTCTCAAGTTTATGGTATTTAAAGTCAGATTATAGATAAAACCGAAAATGTGTGTGTGTGACAACCCGGAGCGGCTATGTAGGAAAACGTATATCTGTGTGCGTGTAATGATACTAGTTTTTGAAATAAACTGCCTATATTTTTTTATTACTTTTACAAATCAAATTGGTTTGGTTTTTTAAAGTACAAATTATTTGCGGGCGTCGTTTCCCGCCCGTACTAAAAATCTCTTTTTCCTCATTCACAAATAATTTGTACTTCAAAAAGTAGCTGAGGATGTCAAAAAAATATAGATCAAAAATGGTTAGCTTTTTTTAACTTTGGGTAATAAAATAGTTCAAACGTATATTATTTTAAATATTTATTAGGTACAATCAAAGTTAAATACGAACAATCAAACTTAAACCTATACCTACGATTTAACGTACACAACCTATACCTATACCTACGATTTAACGTGACAAAATCGAGTTTTAGAAATTCAGGCGGGATTGAAGCTTAACCTAAGCCTTTCGCGTTAGGCATGCAAGATATTTTACGCTTATCTAAACTTATTGCACGCCTCATAAGCGAAGCGTTGAGGTGGTTATACTCTAGTTTCATGCAGAACAACAGATTTTTCAAACTTAAAATGTCTCTATTTATCATATATTGCACTTGTAAAATAATATATACACACACATATCAAGAAAAAATACTATTTTTAACACTCATGATATTTTGATTTTTAACACTCATGATATTTTGATGCCATTTTTGTTATTTAAACTAGGTACTTAGTTTAAAAACTGTTTAAAAAAGTGCTGTCTTGGACGTCCGTGTGTTGTAGGTAATGTTAACACGATAGGTAACGACCGAAATACTTTACTAATCGAGGTTTTTTTTCTTTTATGATACAGTAGGTATAACTACGAATAGAGCCCTATCACTCTTCACCGTCTGATTCGATGTGGTTTAATTGTTATTAAATAAACAAATAAATAGTGAATATTTACGCTCGACGCGACCCTAAAACCATTGCTATCCTTATTTCGTGAGAACTATTTCTATAGACTAATATAGAAGTACTTCTTAAGATTAGCGCTAGATGGCGTATAAGACATGAAAACCACAGTACTTTTTGAAATTAGCGCTATGTGATTTATAGAAAACTACTTAGTAAGACCAATACATTACTAGTTCTTATCCAATAATCAATTTTATTGTGAAAAATGAAGATTATAAGGCGTGCACTTTTGGATTTTCCAAAGTATTTTTTTTTACGGTCAGACAGACGTTGTAGCGCGGGGCCCATAGCATTTGCTACTCTTGCTACGTGGTTAATCCGGCACTGTTGTCGGGGTTCGATTCCCGGGTCGGGTAAACAAAGTTATTGGGTTTTGCGTAAAGAATTTCTCAACAGTGTCCGCGTTAGTCTTTCACCAAGGCCAACGGGTGAGAATGAGGGAGCGCAATTGTTTGCGCGCACACTATAATATCTCAGAGTAGGTACATGGTAAAAGCTGTTGACAGTGGCTACCAAGACCGAAAGTGGTCTAGATATTTTTAAATCGGTAAGTTATATTTTGATCTTATATGGCATTAAAGTAGGTAATAACTCGTTGGAAAGCAATATTTGGTCTAAATTATTTTTATTCAGAAATACATTAAATTTAAAGTACAAGTATAGCTTACAACTAATGTTCTATATGTAAAGTTCTCATATGGGATCACAATTGTGCTAGATATATGATGAAAATATTGTCACTATCTTACCACACTAAACACACCACTTACAATACTTAATTTTTAATAGGGACCAATCGCTATTTCTTAACTTGGGTACATTTGCCAGGTGTTAACCCATACTGTACATAAAGTGTACATCAATAAACATGCTGCAGTCAACAAACAGATATTTGCTATACAAAGAACTGGCTTAATGGTATACCATCTGGGAAAATGTTACTTTTAAATAGTGCTTTCAACAAAAACAAACTTAAAAGACTATCCTAATATATGTTTGTACAGGCACTGCAAAACGATTATGGTCAATTAAATATTTAGATAGAAATCTGTATAATTAGCAGCACAAGAAGCAATTTTGTGTTCAATATTATTGTCATACTATGACCCATCCATTGTTAATACTTGACAACCGAAATGAACCATTCAAGTATATGAAATGCTCAATTATACATATATCAGTAACTGACTGCATTGCTTAAATTATAATAACAAGACATTAAAATTATTACTACTTGATGCAATGACAAATAACAACAATTAAATGATTGCTAATTTACTTACAGTTCTCTAGTAGTTTCAAGAAAGGCAAACCAGGGAATGTTCTATTCAAAAACATTTTCTTGGTAAGAAGTAGAAGTGTTGAACAAGCTTTTTACTATATACTGTTAACTGATTGGCCATCTTATTGTACTGTAAAACAAATTAAATCCATCAGCTGCTTAGTTCAATGGTCGAACACTACCCAAATGAAAATGATGGGTGCTGAATCAAATAGTCATAATAATTATTAGCCAATGATCTCTCAAGGTGATAACTTTTACTATTTATGAACTATCTATCAGCAACTAGTTTATAGAGACCTAAACGGGAGCATGTATGTTAAAAAATTGAAATAGTTTCTATCTAGAAGATCATTTGTCATAAACAGATTTGTTTTTCATTGATGTGAAAACCTAAAAACCACTTCAAGTAAAGTAAATGATGTGTTATCATGTTAGTTTATTAGAATTATATTACACCTTGTACATTTCAATACAGGCACTTACCAAGAACATATATTAGATTTCAGTATACCAAGTAATTTTACCTCCCTGTACTGCAACAATTGTCATAAAGATAATAACTTCATTTAAGTATTTTAGATGACTAAATCTCTATTATATTATAATGATTATACCTCAATTTTACTAAGCTAATGAAAAATTCTTAATTACTCAAGATTGGTAAGAAACCTAAACAGTACAACTTGTCCAAGTAGATAAAGAAAGATGACAAAGTAACAATACATTGGCAGCACAAAGACCTTACATTAACTTACACAAATATTAAAATCACCAATCACTTCACTCATTAAATACTAATAACGTCGCATGCCTGGTGGCCCACGGCCTCCTGGGCCACCACGGCCCATTCCTGGGGGAGCTCCCATCATGCCTGGAGGAGGGCCACCCATCATAGGACCACCTCGCATCTGTGGTGGCGCTGATAACTGTCCGCGAGAACCTGGGGCCATATGTTGTTGGGATGGTCCACCAACACCCCTGGCAGGACCTTGAAGTCCTGGTGGAGCTCCAGCCGGACCAGCACCGCGGCCTGCTGCGCGACCCCCTCCAGGGCCGCCGATAGCTCCTGGCAGCGGTACGCGAGGTAAACCTTCTTCAGGCGGAGGTGGTCCCTCTATAGTCAGGGAAACAATATTTTCACCTCGAAGTAAGACAAATCCTAGCGTTCTTTTCTCTTCTCTATCAGCAGTTTTGCTATTTTTAGATTTGATTTTTCTAAACTCTTCACAGTCTCCTAATATCAAATTCATGTGTTTATCAAAGGCTTTGAATGTCCCAATGAATGTACGTGAATCTTGTAGTATTACTCTTACTCTATAATTAATATGCTGTTGCATTTTATTATTCTTACCGATAGTCTGAAATAACAAGACATAACTATTAATATACACATTTTAATTGCCTGCAATATTAGGTTACAAGCAAGCATCAAAAGTTTAATTTCGTCGGCTTTACCCGGTAAAATCTAAGACAAAACTTTTAAGTAAATCTACTGCAAATAATAAAAGCTAAACATTATAGAATAAAAATATAATGAAAATAAACTTATACATACCATTTTGGCTAACTGATTATGCAAATATAAATGGATAATAACGATTTACAATACAATTATTGTTTTCGAAAAACCTTCAAATATAAATGACAGATAGATTGGCTTGACAGATACAAACAAACTACTTTTTTTTTTTGCAAAGCAGGCAAACGCGAAGGTAGACCTTTATTGCCAGCTTCACGTTATTTTTGTTACTATAAAACACAATGGATTTCTTTTAGAATAAGAATGTTTTACGGTTCTGAAACAAAACGATAACAAGGTATCTATATCTACTAGCTATTTTGAAATCTACAATAAATCAATGATGAACATATAAAGTATGTTGGGGTAAGAGCGGACGGTTTTTTGGTGTTTTTGTAAGACTAAAAGAATATTTTTATTTCAATAGTCTGCTTTGTTAACGGACTTCTAAAATATTATTATGAAAAAAGAAAAAGTACATTTTGTGTAAATAAATAATTGAACCCTTTATAATTAATGTTATTTATGAAAATTAGATCTAATTGAGAAGGTAGTGTTTTTGTTTACCCGGTAAAGTGCGGACCATATTGGGGGAAGAGGGGAGTATATGCTAAAATCAATTCTATTCATCGTATTGATACATAAAGAATTTTATTCCGGTCTAACCCCAGTAAAATTTTACTTTTGAAACAGTCTTGAATGTTTCGTATTGGTCGGCAATGACAAATTTGTTTTTTCAAAAGCATAATACATCCGCTCTTGCCCCGTTCGACAATGAAACAAAAATGTGATTATCAAACTTTATAGGAATGAAAATCATAAACTTAAAAAAAAAGTAAAACAAAGGAAATTTTTCAAGTAAATATTTAGGCAACAAACAACGGTAGCAGTAAGTAATAGTAATTCAAGTCTTGAATGTACAAGCTAATTCTTATAACAACTATGCCTTAATTTTTAATATACCGGTGTGATATTCTTGAATTAGATTATTTATTAATTAGACAAATTAGTTGTTTTTTTTTTATGAACTCAGTAACAATATCACGAACTTCTCTGGATAAACCAAAGCCCAATTTCTCTAACGCCCTTTAGCTAACCTTGTTTGTGCTTCTATCGGTAACTCAGGTGATCTACCCATAGTGTCACATTTCAAGATTTTTTTGGCAAGGACTCGGTCGCTCAGTGTAGAAGGTTTGTGGTGTGTATATTGAACATTTTTTGCAGCAACATAATTTGTAAGCTGCTTACTTTTTACTGTTAAAACTGCAAACACTAAAAAAATTTGGGAATATCTAGTAGCTTTAGGTTTTTCTAAGGTGCCATTTTAACGTGGCATTTTAAACCTAAAAATATAATTGCGATTAAATATATATTTTTTCATTATAATTTGAGTTTATATTTACTCAAATTGCCAATGCAATGTCTACAAATAGTCGCATTTTATGTTGGAAAAAAATATAATATTAGTAGGTTTGGTAGGGAAGTAGGGTTGGGGCTCTTTAAAGCAGTATATTAAAATAAAAGGATTATTAAGTTCAATTGCGTGTATTGCTACTGTACAGAACGTAAACGACAAGAAAAGTGCGAAACTTACGAACTAAACTTATGTACATTGTACCGTAGCAGCCGAAGTTGACGAATATGAATTCGTTGCGGTTAATATTACTGTAGGCGCCTTATCATGCCCCCGGGCGTTGAAAGCTGGTCTTTCAACAAACACTAATGACGTCACTCTTCACTTAAAGGCAGCAGACAAAGTTTACTAAATGACCGTCGAAGAACTCCAGTCGAGGTCTCGATATCTGCCACACGAGCTATTTGATCAGACCCAGGATGAAGGGCAATAATCCGACCCAGTTTCCATTTGAGAGGTAGTACAAAGTCTTCCTTTAACAGAACAAGTGTGTCGATCTTCAATTGGTTACTGGAAGTTCGCCATTTAGTCCTTTGTTGGAGTTCTGACACGTATTCTTTACTCCACCTTATCCAAAAATGTTGCCGTAACTGCTCGATACGATGATATCGATTGAGGTGGGATGTCTTATAATCCTTGAGGTCCTTAGTCGGCATTGAAGAAAGATGGCGTCCGATCAAGAAATGACCGGGAGTTAATGGCGTCATGTCTTCAGGGTGTGATGATAGTGGTGTGAGTAGCCGTGAATTTAAAATTGCCTCGATTTGTCCATCCATCCATCCATCAGCCTTTCAACGTCCACTGCTGGACATAGGCCTCCCCAAGAGAACGCCACAACGAGCGGTCCCGTCATGGGGGATAATGCCGTAATCGCCACGCTTGGCAGGCGGGTTGGCGATCGCAGTGGATGTTGTTAATACTCCAGGAAGTGCTGCTGCCCACTCCCCTGGTATGCCCTCAGTCGGCTTTTATGACTCCCGTGGGTAGAAAGGGGTGGGACAATTCTAAAGCCGGGCCCACACGGCCTCGATTTGTACCAGAGTTGAATTAAGTTCTTCGTAACTCAAATTACAGTTTCCCAGCACTCTAACTAAGTAATGTTTTGCAGATTTTACACCCGCCTCCCATATGCCACCAAAGTGTGGGGAATACGCAGGAATAAAATGGAATCTGATTCCTTCATTAGCTAGGTCACTAGATAAAGTGTGAGAGTTGTCTTTTAAAAACTTAACAAGATCATTGTATGCTCCTACAAATGTTGTGCCATTATCAGAGTAGATATCAGTAGGCTTACCGTGACGAGATACAAATCTACGCAAAGCTAACAAAAAGCAGTTACTCGTCATGTCACCTACCAACTCCAGGTGTATCGCTTTGGTTGTGAAACAGACAAAAAGCGCTATGTACACCTTTACAATACGGCAACCACGACCTTGACGACTAGCAGAGGCGATAGAACCTGCATAGTCTACACCAACAATTTCAAACGGAAACCCACCAGGTGTAAGCCGCTGCTGTGGTAAATTACCCATCAAAGGCGTCACGACCTTTCCTTTCATTCGCCAACACCTAATGCAACGACTGTAGCAAGCATTTGCCAAATTCCGACCACCTATTGGCCAGTAAACCTCTCGAATTGATGCTAATAACAACTGTGGCCCGGCGTGCATGAGTCTCGCATGCTCATACTCAAAAAGCAACTTACTAAATCGATGTGTGGACTGTATTAAGATAGGATGCTTTTTGTCATAAGCGAAGGTGGAATTCTCTAAGCGACCCCCAACCCGCATTATGTTGTTATTATCTAAAAATATATTAAACTTCAGCAATGGGCTCTTTTTAGGTAAGGTTCTCTTTCCGATAATTAAATTATGCATATAAAGCGTTGGGCCATATGTCTAAATGTGAACTTAGTACCGATCAAAACGCACACTTTATTCCTCATCACGGCGTTTTACGAGAAAGCAGCACCACTACAAAATTAAGAGCAGTTTTTAATGCGAGTAGCCCTACTACCACCGGTGTTACTTTAAATAATATTCAAATGGTAGGCCCCGTTGTACAGGATGACTTGTTAGCAATTCTTTTGAGATTTCGGCAGCATAAATACATATTGATGGCTGATGTTGAAAAAATGTATCGACAAATACTTGTCCATCCTGATGATAGATATTTACAACGGATTGTATGGCGCGATAATCAACAGGAACCTTTGATGGCATTTGAACTGAACACGGTTACTTACGGAACCGCAAGTGCCCCATTTCTGGCAACCAGGTGCCTTCATCAGTTAGGCCTTGAATGTGAGGATAGAATGATGAGAGGTCGCAGAAATCATTTTACACGATTTTTAAGTAGATGATTTATTGAGTGTCGGGGATGACTTTCATAAGGTTCGAGATATGCGTGACAAATTGACATTAATTCTCGCATCGGCTTGTCTCCTACTCAGAAAGTGGAGGTCTAATGATTCTCAGTTGGTTTCGGATTCAACTCAAATACCTTTAAATTTAAATATAGGTGGTAACGAGCCTAACAAAACCTTGGGGCTAGGGTGGCAGGCGACAACGGACGAGTTATGCTTTCCTATAGGTAACACATCTGAGACTAATTCGAAACACGGCATACTCTCCACGGTATGTCAGATATTTGATCCCTTAGGTCTAGTTTCTCCTGTAGTAATTAATATAAAAATGTTGTTACAATATTGTGGTTATATAAACTGTCTGGGGACGAACCTTTAACGTCAGATATTGAACAAATCTGTAACACTTTAACAGAGCTGTGCCTGAAACTGAATATTTAAGATATTTTAGAAAAATATTATTGGACAACACGAGTCAAATGCACCGTCCTGCTACCCTGCGCTCGACTCTCGACTCCGTTCTGTACGGCTCGGGGCCGCGTGTTCATATATTTGCTTACACTGTTTCCACTGATGCGGAGTGGAGATTTTGAGCACTGTGATTGCCCAATTCACGGCCCACTCCTCTCTACTCCGCCCAGCTCTGCGTTATTGGAAACGCACCCTTATGATGGTATGTACAGCACAGACACATACAAGCCACAGCTTTATAATTTCAGAAGATAGAAAATAAATATTTATTTCTCGCCACAAAAAGAAGTCCTCTTACAAAATACTTAAAAAAAATTACTTAAAACAAGATTAGTAAATCAGCATTAAATTACCGATATGGAAGACAATTGGAAGACAACTAGGTCTTCTTCTTGTATTGACTTGTGGCGAACTAGGTCTCTATTACAGATATGAAATGATAAGTATTTATTGTTTTTTTCTGAGAATATACTTATTTAGACAAAATTAAAAAAGAAAAACCAAGATGGCACAGCAGATTTGGATGGATTGATAGAAAATCAGCATTTCCTAGAGAAGAAAAGCCAATGGGCCAATGCCAACAGTTCATGCGTGGTTACGCAGTCGACTTCTTCTTTTCTGAATAGTGGAAGATCAGCTTAAGACCTGCATTATGCTGAGATGGAATTGCGTATTTGTCGATCATTAAATCTGCTTGGACAGTCCAGTTGTGTAGATACAATTTCGAGTAAGAGGTCAATCGACGAATTCAGCTCAGCTACGCAGCTTAGGAAATTTTCTCCTATAAATTATTTGTGAATAAGAAAAAAAGAAAAATGTGAAATCGAAAATAACAATCAGGAGCAGGATTTGAACCTGCATCTTCTGGATACCGTCCAGATGCTTTTACCAATTCAGCCATCCTGACAATTGCTCCTGACTGCTAATTTCGATAACACATCATACTTAACGTCTTTGGGTGACGCCTGCGCCATCTGTCAGAAGTATTTTCATACATTATATCGACCAGGTAAACTTAATTTTACAATTAAGATTTTACCTAATAATGACGCAAACCCTTTAAATATTTAGATATTTTTATATATATTTTTAGCATTTGACATGCTTAGCACTATACATTAAACACAAAGTGAAAAATGTGAAATCGAAAATAACAATCAGGAGCAGGATTTGAACCTGCATCTTCTGGATACCGTCCAGATGCTTTTACCAATTCAGCCATCCTGACAATTGCTCCTGACTGCTAATTTCGATAACACATCATACTTAACGTCTTTGGGTGACGCCTGCGCCATCTGTCAGAAGTATTTTCATACATTATATCGTCAGGATGGCTGAATTGGTAAAAGCATCTGGACGGTATCCAGAAGATGCAGGTTCAAATCCTGCTCCTGATTGTTATTTTCGATTTCACATTTTTCACTTTGTGTTTAATGTATAGTGCTAAGCATGTCAAATGCTAAAAATATATATAAAAATATCTAAATATTTAAAGGGTTTGCGTCATTATTAGGTAAAATCTTAATTGTAAAATTAAGTTTACCTGGTCGATATAATGTATGAAAATACTTCTGACAGATGGCGCAGGCGTCACCCAAAGACGTTAAGTATGATGTGTTATCGAAATTAGCAGTCAGGAGCAATTGTCAGGATGGCTGAATTGGTAAAAGCATCTGGACGGTATCCAGAAGATGCAGGTTCAAATCCTGCTCCTGATTGTTATTTTCGATTTCACATTTTTCACTTTGTGTTTAATGTATAGTGCTAAGCATGTCAAATGCTAAAAATATATATAAAAATATCTAAATAAGAAAAAAAGATTTTTAGTAGGAGCGGGAATCGAACCCGCGTCTTTTCCAATCCGGGGAAGTGCTCTAAGCCACTGAGCTATCCTACTGATCTTTCGACCGTGTGGTGACGGACTAAGAATACAAGTAACACCAGCCCATCCTTTTCCGTGGATGTCGTACAAGACGACTGAGGGAAGTAAGCAATTATCACCCATTGCATTACTGGTGGTACTGGGTACTAAGTGAGCGTACTTACTTGCTATCGGGCCCGAACTGGTCGGTACCACCATCTTCTGTGGTTATGAAGCACGTCAGTCTGTTTTGGCTCTAGCAGATTTATTCTTTCATTTCATATCTGAGAAATGAAATGGTGCGCAGCGGCTTGACAATACTCTCGGTATAGTTGAGTCCATGAGTGACGGTTACCACTTACCATCAGATGGCCCGTGGCACGTCTGCCAGCATTAGCATTAAAAAAAAAGTGTGTGTGTACTTATGTACACGCGTTAGAAGTTATAGGTACTTTTTTGGCATAACAAGATAAAAATCTTTTCAAAAATTTTATCTTTCGCCTTATTCTACGTTTGTAGAAAAAACGACACTAACAATAGAAAAAAGGTATTTAATACATTGAAAGTTTTATTAAAGCGCATTATGTAGTAAAATTAAGTTTATTTAAATATCACAAAAAAAAAAAACTAAAATGTTGACTATAGCTGGTATAGGTGCCGGTTTTTCGTGACGGTGTGCGCGAGCATCGTAAAAATTTACTCTCATAATTTTTCCCTAAAGCGCCATAAGAAGTATAACTTCAAAAATAAACTGTTTGTAGCAGAACAGCAGTGACCAACACAGTGGCGGATGAAGCCTGTTGGAGGCCCGAGGCGGAAAACTAAGTTGGAGAGCGCTTTACCTCTAGATGGTATCCAGGGGCTGATGATGAAGCTGGAATGTGGCCACAGTAACTCTATAATGAAACGACGCAACCCCATCAAGTTTGAACACTTTTTTTGTTTGATTCGTCTTGATAAGTACTTTGTCTTTAGATGGTATCCAAGGTCTGATGATGGAGCTGGAAGGTGGCCATGCGAAACTCTGTTATTAAACGACGCAACCCCATCGAGTTTGGAATCGTTTGATTCGCCTTGACGAGTACTTCGTCTTTAGATGGTATCCAGGGTCTGATGATGGAGCTATAGCGCTAGAAGGTCCATAGCCAAGGCCATAGGAAATCCGTTATAAAACAACATAACTCCACCGAGTTTGGGCTCGTATGAATTGTCTTGACGAGTACTTTGTCTCTAGATGGTATCCAGGGTCTAACGATGGAGCTGGAAGGTGGCCACAGTAACTCTGAACTCAAGACGAATCAAACGAGTATAAACTCTATAGGGTTGCGTAGTTCAAACTCAACTCAAAATCTTTATTTGCGTAACTAAGTTAATTACAAAAGATGATTAACTTAAATTAATAAATGAGCCACTTAGTACTTTCTCAATTTATAGACATAACTTATTCGAGAAAAAAAAAATATAATGTTTTACTTGTAATTTATTATTATTATTTTTAGTATAAGTAAAAATTGCTATTTTTATATGAGTAGATCGCCACACTTTAATTTATTATCTTATAATTTGGTATAATTTATGAATTAATAGGTATCACAAAAAACCACAAGACAGAAACAGTAACTAAAAATATTTTGAATCTAATGTTTTATTTGTGTATATTTATTTTCCGTTATTTATTTTCTAAATATTCCTTTATTGAGTAAAAATAATTCTTTACTAAATATTCCTTGAGGTTTGTAGTAAAGTGTGTAAGTTGATTTTCTTTCCTAATATGTGATGGTAATTTATTAAGGCCCGTAGGCTCCTCGGTGGCATCGGATCTAGAGAAGTTTTGAGATAAAGTTAGGGAAGTTTTGGATTTGGCAAAAGCCATTGAACGCGTGATCGTATGCGGAGACTTGAATGGTGGGGACCAAGCGTCCAGACTTCTAGGACGTGCTTGGTTCATTTGGTGATAAGAGAGTGAATGATGCAGGTAGTCTCATTGCGGATGCATGTATGGAGAAAAGCCTTATTGTGTCAAACACATTTTTTCAACATAAGAACATCCATATGTATACATGGAGAAGGAGTGAACAGAGAAGTATGTTAGATTAGTAGACAGTCGCCTCCGAAGTAAAATTTTGGATGAATGGTTATGGATGGCCCCGAAGTAAAATTCTGGATGGAATGCCTACAGGGTCCCACTTTCGACACAGACCACTATCTTGTTTTTGCGAGATTTGTTGGTCTGTTGAGAAAGTGGAGACATTGGCGAGAGCGTGTCCACTTCGGAGGGCTTGAAAGAATAAAGATTAAAAAGTTGCAAGAAGAAAGTGTAAGAGCAAAGTATGCAGAGGTTGTCCGTGAACGGCTGACAATGGCAAGTTAGCCGGAATCGGACATATAAGAATGTTGGAGAGTATTGAAAAATAGTATGGTAGATACAGCGAAAGAAGTATGCTCAAAGAAACATAGGAAAGTGAAAGGTGACGCATGGTGGGATATGGAAGTAGCAGCTTCCGTATATATTCCATATACTACTATCTCTAGACTCTGCAGGCAATACAACGCATTATCTTCCTTAGATTCACAGTTAGACTTATTTGGCAATAATCTCACAAAATTTAAGAAATGTTTAAAAATTTTAACTAAACCATATTCAATTTAATTTGTTTCATTACTTATCATCATCACTGATTGTTTTCATTTAATCATTGTATAACTAGTTTAATTTGTGTTTACTTTAAAGATAAGGCAAATTGTGATATCCTATAATTAAGAGAGCGCACATAAACAATACCTCGTTATTGTTTAATGCTAATTGTAATTTATCTGTGTGTATCTTTTGTTGGATGTTCATAGTAAATAAATAAAATATACATTCCGCAAGGGTTCACGTTATGACTGTGCACACTACAGAGCCATAAGCCTGACCAGTTTGGCAGCCAAAGTGTACGGTAAGATTATCGAAAGGAGAATGAGGAGGGTGTCTGATGAATCTCTATGTGAGGCACAAGGAGGTTTCAGGTGTGGAAGACGATGCATGGATCACGTGTTTTCTCTGCGCAACATTGTGGAGAAGCATCTGGCTATACGTCAGAAGGTTTTCTGCAGTTTTGTGGATTTGGAGAAAGCATTTGACACAGTTGTACGAAAGGAGCTTTGGGGCATTTTGTTAAGAGTATGGTATTAAAGGTAGACTGCTGCAAGCGGTGCAGTCCAACACATGGACTCCAGAGCTTGTGTGCGGCTGGATGATGGAATGTCGTCGTCCTGGTTTAATGTATCAGCGTTAAACAGAAGAGATTTATCCGTGTGGTGACGGATTAAGAATACACGTGTTACCACCCCATTCTTTCCCACGGGTGTCGTTTGAGGCGACTGAGGGAAGTAAGCAATTATCATCCATTGCACGACTGGTGGTAGGGCTGGGTACCAAGTGGGAGTACTCACTTGGTATCCAGCCCGAGCGGGTTGGTGCCACCATCTCCCGTGTGACCGGCCATGAAGCACATTGTTGCGTTTTGGCTGTAGCAGGAGATAGCTGTTTATATTTTATTTCATCTGTGAAATGAATTGGTGAGCAGCGGCTTGATAATACTCTCGGTATAGTTAAGTCCATGGGCGACGGTTACCATTTACCATCAGATGGACCGTGGCTCATCTGCCACTACTTGCAATAAAATAAAAAAAGGGATGTCAATGTATCGGTTGGCAATAGTGTGCTAGAAACAAGTGGATGAATTTGTATATCTTGGATGTGGATTCATTCGGGATGGAAGGTACACCACTGATATAGAGAGAAGAGTAAATGCGGAAAATAGAGTGAACAGAGCATTGGGACGACTTCTCGGCAGCCACCAACTCAGCCAGAAGGCACGGGTTGCAATACACAATGCTGTGCTTTTCCCAATGTTACGAAGCGAGAGTTGGATATGCAAATGAGAGAAAATCAATGCGGTCGAAATGCGATCTCTTAGGCTGGTTGACCGCATTCGTAACGACAACGTAAGAGAGCGAGTAGTTATGAAAGAGGGTATTGGTGTAAAGATGCGAAAGGAAATACTCCGATGGTTCGGAAGGTGGAGTCAGAAGTCTCCGAAACCGACCGAACCGTGTATGAAGAGAATTATGAATGTTAAGGAAGCGAGAGATGCATGCAAGAATAGAGCCTCTCGGCACTGTTCTCTCTGCCTACCCCGCAAAGGAAATGGCGTGATGATAAGTAAGTAAAAAATATAAAACATGAAAAAAGAACAACCATGGGTCAAAAAACATTAGATGCATCGTCTTTATTATATATATCGAATTATGCTTAAATCGCTAGACGATGAATTTACCATGAATTTAATGTCTAAAAAAAAGGGAATCACATTTAATAAATAAATAAAAATGTTTTGGTTTCTAACAATAATTAATTAATTACTCTATTCCTACTCTACCTACATATCTTTTTCGTCCTTCATATATGTATAAATATTCTGGGGAACCCGTTGGCGTAATTGGTAGTGACCCTGCCTTTAACGCCGGGTGTCGTGTGTTCTATTCCCACCCACGGTCAACGTGACGAACACATAATATGTTGGCTGTGTAAGATGTTCCCGAGGTGAGTTGAAATCAGGTAGGCGGCCGGTCGGAAAAATACAGCCGAATCTTAGGACATGTGAAATCACGTTGTGCCGACCCCACCTAGCATGGGATAAAGGCAGGAGAAACAACACATACATATTCTAATACGATACGTATTAACATTTTTTTATTAATTCTTTGTAGTTCACTTAAAGGATAGGGGGGCCCACAGGGAAAGAGTGCTTAGGGCATCAAGTTACCTTAATCCGGCACTGTTACAGAGTTACTGTGCCACCTTCCAGCTCCATCACCAGACCCTTTTTTTTTTGTTTAGGCGGGAAATGTACCTAATCGCACACCCCGTCGTTCGGGGCAACGAACAGGGTAGTGTGGGGTCCATCACCAGACCCTGGATACCATCTAAAGACAAATTACTCGACAAGACGAATCAAACAATTCCAAACGCGATGGGGTTGCGTCGTTTCATTACAGAGTTACTGTGGCCACCTTCCAGCTCCATCATCAGACCCTGGATAACATCTAGGATTGAAGTACTAGTCAAGACATTTCACACGACCCTAACTCGATGGAGTTGCACCATTTCACTTTTTAATTGCAGAGTTTCGCATGGCCACCTTCCATGTGCATCAGCAGACCCTGGATACCATCTAAAGACAAAGTACTTATCAAGATGAATCAAACGAGTCCAAACTCGATGGGGTTGCGTCGTTTCATTATAGAGTTACTATGGCCACCTTCCAGCTTCATCATCAGACCCTTGAATACCATCCATCCATCCATCAGCCTTTCGACGTCCACTGCTGGACATAGGCCTCCCCGAGAGAACGCCATAACGAGCGGTCCTGTGCTCCTATGGGGGATAGTGCCGTAATCGCCACGCTTGGCAGGCGGGTTGGCGATCGCAGTGGATGTTGTTAATAGTCGAGGGAGTGCTGCTGCCCACTCCCCCGGTATTCCCTCAGTCAGCTTTTACGACTCCCATGGGTGAAGAGGGTTGGGCGACGAGCCTCGTGGCGTAGTCGGTAGTGTAACCGACTTCCGTGCACGAGGTCGTGGATTCGATTCCTACTCAGGACAATTATTTGTGTGATGAATGATGAATTTGTACTGCGTCTGTTTGTTTTCTATCTATTATATGTATGTATTTACAAAAAAGTAGTATATGTATTATATCCGTAATCTGGTACCCACAGCACAAGCGTTAAGCTTAGTTTGGGACCACAGGACGTGTACGGTCGATGGCGCTGTACGGCGCGCCCGTGTGGGCGGAGTCCCTGGCCGCTCGCAATAGAGCCCTTCTGTGGCGTCCACAGAGGGTCGTAGCGGTCAGGGCAATACGCGGGTACCGTACGGTCTCGACCGATGCAGCCTGCGCGTTGGCCGGGACCCCCCCGTGGGATATGGAGGCGGAGGTGCTCGCCGACGTCTATCGGCGGGCGTCGACGGCGCGGGCAGGGGGCAGCCGCCACTCGCCGAGCGCAATGTCATCGTGGCGGGAAGATGCCCGCCGCGCCACCGTCCTAAAGTGGAAGTCTCGGCTGGAGACGCCCCGAGCCGGTCTCTGGACCGTGGGGGCGCTCCGGCCGATCTTGGAAGAATGGGCAGGGCGGCAGCACGGGGTCCTCACCTTCCGGTTGGTGCAGGTTTTGTCGGGGCATGGTTGCTTCGGCAAATACCTGCACACGATCGCAAGGAGGGAGACGACCCCAGGCTGTCACCACTGCGACTGCGACGAGGACTCGGCGCAGCACACGCTCGAGTCGTGCCCGGCCTGGGATGTGCAGCGCCGGGAACTCGTTGCAGTCATAGGCGTGGACCTGTCGCTGCCGGCCGTTGCGCGAGCGATGGTTGGCAGTGACAGGGCCTGGACCGCGGTCGCCGCCTTCTGCGAGGCTGTCATCTCGCGGAAGGAGGTGGCGGAGAGGGCCCGTGAGGAATCCTTCTTTGCGGACCCGATTCGCCGCCGGCGGGAGGGGCGGTGTGCGCGCGCTTATCTGCGCCTGATGCCGCCCTAGCCGAGGCTGCGGACGGTGGGGTCGGGGAGTGCCCTGCCGTCCGCGGAAGCCTACCGCGAAGGTGCGACGCCCAAGTGCGCGAGGCGTCGCTCAAGAGAGGGTGCCCGAAGGGGCTGCCGCCTGCGGTTCGCGGTCGTAACGACGCGGTACCCGTGATCTGCCGTAGCAAGGGCGGGTGGAGGCGCACGGTGGGTTTTTAGTGGGTGAGAGCCCCATTCACCCCGTTGTCTCCCCGGGCAGCGGGGTGTGGACATTTTTGCCCACCTAAAATAAAAAAAAATAAAAAAAAAAGGGACCACAGGACGTTTTGTGAAAAATGTCCGTGAATATTTATTTATTATAAACTAGCCTTTGCCCGGGGCTCCGCCGCAGCTTAAAACTGTTTTTAAGCTTATATCTCAGGATAGTAGCGGGATAAAATTTATACCAGTTTTTAAGTCTAATCAAGAGCTATAAATAAAAAGTTGCATCAAACAGACAATAATTATCTAAAAAAATTGTACCTATTAGACACGCCTAATAAGTAATTTTTTCTCAAATATCTTAAATGTACAGATACAGCTCTGTAACGCTTTATAATAGTTGAGATTTGGATACAAGTGCGATGGTTTGTTTGTTACGCTTTCACGCCGTAACTAATTGGTGATTCCTGCAGTATAGCTAATTTTGCATAGAGATTATTAATGTGCAGTAGAGTGACGTATTTATATTTTTAAGTCCATACGGACTTAGTTGTGAGGGATATAATATAATAAAACGACTCAGAGGCTCTAACGCCCAAGGGCCCTGATATGGCTTTAAATCCGGCCCTGCCTTCTAAATCAGACGGGGCCACCGGGACTAACCTTTGACTGCGACCGCCGCGCGTCGGTACGTAATTTTTTTTAATTTATTCATAATCGTGAAAAATATCATTAATCAAATTAAGGACATGATGCTATGATGATGATTATAAACGAATTCACCTCATATTAGTGTTACCTTAGACTCGTTTTGCCTTACCCAACAATTTTCTAATTGAGTATTGTTTGAGCACATCTACCTAATAAGATTTCAATCAAGGCAAATAATTACTGACGGGCCTCGTGGCGTAGTCGGTACTGTAACCGACTTCCGTGCACGAGGTCGTGGGTTCGATTTCCACTCAGGACAATTGTGTGATGAATACAGATATTTGTACTGCGTCTGGGTTCTTTCATTTTTTATCTATTATATGTATGTATTAACAAAACAAAAGTAATATATCTGGATCGTGATCTGGAGCACAAGCGTTAAGCTTAGTGTGGAACCAGAGGCATTGTGCGAAAATGTCTGTAAATATTTATTTATTTACCTACGTAACTGGCAATAACGGCATAGCATACATTTTATTCTCGTGTAATCGGTTAAATTAAGTAGGTACCTACCTTTCTTTTTTGTTAAGGCGAGGAAAAATGTTCCTAACCGCACACCCCGTCGTTCGGGGCAACGTACCTACCTATCTATGTCGTGGTGAATCTTAGCAGTGCGCATTAGTTTTCTTGTGCAAATACCTTTTTTTTTGTTAAGGCGGGAAAAATGTTCCTAACCGCATACCCCGTCGTTCGGGGCAACGAACAGGGTAGGGTCCTCACGCACTAAATAAGCCCGCCGTGTGCACTCTCTTCGCCTTTATGGCGGGCCACTGGAACTAAGTATGTTTTTTTTTTTTTTTTTTTTTTTTTTTTTTTTTTTTTTTAAATCCGGGCGCTGTATGTCCCAGCTCACGAGTCTCCCGTGACATGGTCACGGCCCTTATGTACCAATTTTAGTATTGAGACTATATTTTGTGCAAGTTTAAGGAGGCCATTCTATCATGTTTGTGACAATGCTATTTATTTGCTATTTATATGATTATTTTTCATTTATTAGTTTTATACCGAAAATTTCTTTGATGTTTACTGTATATCTATTTATTACGTTTTTATTTAATTTAAGTGGTGTTTTTTAGATATGGCGTAGATTGTTGAATTCTATCAATTGAGTATATATTTAGTGCTTTCTTATTCATTTACTAGTTTTTAAATTTTAAGTGTCCTTTTAATCTCTATTTTAGTGGTGTTATTTTAGTATTTCCATTGTTTCTATGCTAGTTTTTCTTACATGTTTTGCTTGTCATACGTCTATTATCATCCTTTTCATTTATATTTACATGCTGAGGAATGTTCATTTTGCATTCAAGTTTTTGTAAGTAAATATGATTGCGTTTATGTTTTATCTGTATGTTGTGAGAATGTATGTTTAATTGTGTATGTTCATGCATGGGTTTTATGTTTATGTTTATATCTATTTTTTGTATATTTAAATGTAATTACCAACTTTCTTGTATGTATTCTATTTGGGTGCACAAATATGCATAGCTATTATGTATTTCGTGCCACCGGTGTATGTTATATATAGTTTTTATTTAGAAATATTACTATTGTTATATATATTTTTCATTTATATGTATTATTGTTATATATTTGGGATGTTATGCTCCATATTATAGTAGTTTTGTGCGTATGTTTTATCTAATATGCGTTTTATGATAGATTTATTAGTTTGTATATTTTACCATTCATTTTAATTACCATCTATTTTATGTTTTTTATTTTGTTAAGGATTTTATGTTTATTGAATTTAGGTTTTTGTATGTGTATTTTATAATTGTATTCATGTTAAGTCTGTACATTGTGAATTTGTGTATTTCGTTGTGTATGTTCGTATGCTGATGTTGTGCTTGTTGTGAGTTTGCCTATGGTAATGTGTATACCTAAGTGTTATATATATTCTATTTAAGTGCACAAATGTGCATGACTATCATGCCATTTGTGCCACCGGCTTGTAATTAAATTTAGTTTTTATTTGTGTGTGTATTTATTATATGTATTGAACGTGGTTTATGTATATGTATATTTTTGTATATATTGGATGTTATTTATTTGCCTGTATGCTGTTAAGTAAGTATGTTACATTACTTCACTGGTCTTGTGCGAATACCTATTAAGGAGCTGGTTATGCTAGCGACGAAGAAAAATGTGTTTAGTGTAAATCTGTCCTACTCCCAAACTTACCTAGTGGGAATATGCTAATTAAAAACAGCATCAATTAAATTTAATGTTGACTTTATTGCTATCGGCATATGTCTACATATTATATTATCTATACTAATTAAATATAAAACTTATACAGCTAACAACGGCACAAATGCACTTCATAGTTTACTTTTAGTCTTATTCTCAAGTCATTTAACAAACAATGCCATTTTGGTTACAAATAAGTATTCTAATTTTAAATGTGTAACTGCCTGATTCCTGTCTACATGCTCACTTTACCATACATACACTAACACTATAATCGCAATAAAATATACGTACACAAAGAGCCACTCAAACCAAAAAGCCTTCAAAAATTACAATATCGTACCACAACCCGTGTGGTTTCATAATATATAACAATATGATAAAAGTTATACTTAAATGTTGTGTCTACTATGATTCAGATGTTGCTGCAGGTGCAAACTGTATTACTGAAGTAAGTCGCACCATAGGTGTTTCGGGGTTAGGTTGAGGAATTAATTTGCGCTTTCGTGGCGGCAAGGAAGACGGTTCAAGCGTATATTGAATGGAGGTTGTAGGCGTCATGGGAAGAGGTGGCGATGGAAGAGACACTACAGCGGGTGCAGGTGCAGAAGCACATTGTGGTGATGGAGGGGAACTAGGAGGCGTCGGCGGCAATTGCTGTAACGCTTCCACAAAATCACACATCACATTTCCGTTAACTACAACAGGTCCTGTAGTTGGCAACTGTTGAGTGCGCGGTGTGTCCGCGCCGTGTTCTTTGTAAATATGTGCTTCCATCTGTTTCTTAGTGTTGAAGGTTCCGTCACAAACGGTACAACGATAGCATCGCTCACCATAATGTTGGAAGCGATGCAACTTTAATACATGATTGTAACCGAAATCGCGAAAACATATATCGCAAGTGTAAGGTCGTTCTCCAGTATGTGTACGCGTATGCACTTTCAACTGCTTTGAGCAGGTGAATCCTTTTCCGCATCCTGGGGCGGGACAGCGGTATGGCTTTTCTCCCGTATGGGTACGGAGGTGAATAACCAGTTGTCCAGACTGAATGAAAGTTTTATGGCAATGTGGACAAGCGTGCGGTCGTTCTCCAGTGTGGATCCTAGAGTGCCGATGTAATTTCCCGGAGTGTTCAAATGCTGCATTACATACACTGCATCTATATGGTCTCTCTTTTGTATGTATGCGCCGGTGAACTTGTAGGTTCTCCTTGACACTGAACATCTTGTGGCAAAACTCACATTCGAAGGGCCGTTCACCGGTATGGGTCCGATAATGGCGCACTAGCCTTGCGGGAACAGCGAAAGTCTTGTTACACACATCGCAACGATGTGCATCTGCGGTGGCACGATGAGATCGCGAGTGAGCTGTCAGTGCACTCCGCGTGGAAAGCGTCAGACCGCACTCACCGCACTGGTATACGCGTTCCTCCTCACCTGTCGAACGATACGGTTTCAATTGAATAGTCGCTAAAGGTTCCATTACAATAACAAGACGACCGTATAAATTGTTGATGCTCTGATACAAACGCGACAACCGTTCACAGTACAGTGTCTGTTGTGTATGGCATGCAACGACCAGCCAGGAATATCAGGATGCACCAACATAATACGGCCACACAGGGGGTACGAGCTGCGTGAGGGGAGCGGAGCAAATGCCGAGTGAATGTCCTCTGATAGCACGTGGAGGCCCGTACCGCGGTTTCGAACGCGATAGTGCCGCAGTCAGGCCTCCACGTGATTGGGCCGCCGACCCCGCACCGCAATCCGCCCTCAAAAAGTAGTCCTTTTGCCGTTTATCCCACTCCGCCCCATAAACAAATTTTTAATAAACTTGCTAATATCTAGATACTTTAACCCATATAGGTACCAACTAAGTTACTAATAGCAATGGCATATATATATATATTCCAAAAATAACTTTTATGGTTATCAACCACTAAAAGTTAATATAAATCTCTACTAAATGCCTACGTAAGCAGCTCTACGTAAAAGCTTGAACAAAACACATCTCACTGCAATGCACGAGTTTAGTCTATTATTTACTAAATATGCCCCAAATAATAATTATACATTAGTATTTATCAACTGATTACACAGTTAAGATTACATTGAAATCCTCAATGTCATATCAATCAAATTATATTTTAAATTTTAGATGTAGGTTAAAATAATTTCTAGATATTTTCATGTAAATAAGTCCTAAATGGCTGTAATATATATAAACACCTTGAATAAAGTAAAATCCTTACCTATCATGTTACAAAATGATGTTGATATTTTCTATCAGGCCTCAATATAGTTAATGTTGACGTAGGTTGTGCACAATGATCCAACCGTGAGCTACAATGATGACACACTCACTCGACCGATGTTGGCCGTTGAATGCGGTGCGCTGCCGCGCATGGAACAAGGTAGAGCCATGGGTAGAGCGGTATCGGTGGCGTTGCAAAACATGAGAGTAAGCGGAAGTAACATAGCGTTATCCTGCTAGTTAATATTATAAATATATTTATGAAGTAAAACTTCTTTAGGCGCGACTAGGGAGTAACTCAGATTTTTATCTGACGGAAGTAACGCTTACTATAGTCTGTGTAGTTTCCGCTATTTAAAAATAATAATTTGGATTGGTCGTAAGTATATGTCATATACTCCACGCTTCTTGACTTATACGCCAGCTAGTGGCAAATATCATAATCAATTAGGATTATTTATTTCCAAATTTTCAAACGGATCAATTGTGAATAGCAAAGTGAATAAAAATTCAACAGTTTTAGAAAAATATTTTAAATTGCAGTTTTTTTTTTATTTTTTTCCGTCAACGCTAAATAAGTTTTACTTCAATCGCGCGTAAAGGTTACACGCACACACTTTTTTTTTAAGATGTTTCGATGTTTTTCCGTCTGTTACAACTAAACAACTGATCGGATTTGGATGAAATTTAGTAGGTAGACAGATGAGACACTGGAATAACATACATGATACGTTTACCCTGAAAAAACAATACTTAGACATTTTTGATCTATATTTTTTAGCATTTGACATGCTCCGCCACTTTTTAAAGTATAAATTATTTGAGAATAAGGAAAGGTCGTAAAGACAAATGTAATAAGGAGATTGGGATGGTCGAAGTACCTGTACTATAGCTCAGTGGCTTAGAGCACTTCCCCGGATTGGAAAAGACGCGGGTTCGATTCCCGCTAGTACAAAAAATCTCTTTTTCCTTATTCTCAAATAATTTATACTTTAAAAACAATACTTAGTTTGCGTAGGATAGCTATTTTTCATAAAATGACTTAATGGATTTTTATAAAATTTGGTATTAATTGGAGTTCCTGTGGGATATGCCTTAAATGACTATGTACCAAATTTTGAGGCCCACGCAGACGTAATCACGCACAGAAGCTTTTACTTCATACATCCATCCATCCATCAGCCTTTCAACGTCCACTGCTGGACATAGGCCTCCCCAAGAGAACGCCACAACGAGCGGTCCTGTGCTGACCGCATCCAACGGCTCCCTGCGGCTTTGACCAGATCGTCGGTCCACCTTGTGGGAACCGTCCTACGCTGCGCCATCCAATACGTGGTCGCCACTCGAGAACCTTTCTTCCCCAACGGTTGTCGGTTCGTCGAGCGATGTGACCTGCCCATTGCCACCACTTCAGCATGGCAGCCCGGCGGGCTATGTCGGTCACTCTCGTTCTCCTACGGATCTCCGTATTACGGATTCGATCACGTAGGGAAATACCAAGCATAGCCCGCTCCATGGCCCGCTGAGCGACTTTGAGCCTTGAAACGAGGCCAACATTCAGAGACCACGTCTCTGTTCCATATGTCATCACTGGCAACACACACTGGTCGTAGACCTTCGTTTTCAGACACTGCGGAATATTGGACGAGAAGATCTTCCTTAGCTTCCCGAACGCTGCCCAGCCGAGTTGGATTCGTCGATTGACCACTTTCTCGAAGTTGTGCCTACCTAACTGGATTGCTTGTCCCAGGTAGACATAATGGGCGACAACTTCGAGAAGCGCACTCCCGACTAGGACCGGTGCTGAAATGACATGGACATTAGACATGACTTTGAGACCTACTAGTCGGGAAACCCTGCTGAGATCATTGAGTATGGTGCCAAGGTCCTCCAGCGATTCTGCCGTGACTACAATGTCGTCGGCATATCGAAGCTTTTACTTACCTAATAAAAATAATCACAGGTGGATGAAGTTCATGGATGGTAGTGCTCAAAAATACATGTCATGACTTCTTGTCAATATAATATATTTAAGCCTTAGCACGCACTTAATACAATTTGTTACGCAAAATTCTGTGACATATGGAAATTGTATGAAGCTGCATGCAATTGCGAAAATTAAATCGTTTTAGTGATGATCCAGTACGCGGATGGTTTATCTTTATAAACACTAGGAAAAATAACACGCGAATAATATTCGTAGTGCGTGCGAAGCCTTACGATCAATGATATTGTATCTCTAATACACCTCTGCCTACCCCTTCGGGGAATACAGGCGTGATGCTGTTTTTTTTTTTACTTAATATAAGTGGTTGTTATTTATAATATAAGGAAGTTATTGCTGTAATTGCAATTGTGTATAGGTATGTTTGTCTATTATGCCATAAATTTATCTTAAGTATACCGAACTTCATTCAAATCTGTTTAGTCGTTTCATCCAATCCATTTCAAAAAGAGTGCAGGCAGTGCGCCATACTATATAAGTCTTGTACCTATGTAACTACTTACCTATGTAATCATTGCAAATTGCAAGCATGTAACACGCAAAGCGCTTTTGTATTGTATACCTTACCACACAACAGACGCTGCTCGCTCGTTGAAACTTGGAATGTCCGACTCGGAGAGGCGCGGAGAGCGGGTGAAAGAGGGCGACGTTAGCGTACACGTGGAGGCCCACTGCGGTTTCGAAGCGCGCGTGTGAACTCTCGATAACAGTGCGCGTGCGTAACAGTGGAACCCTGTCCCGCACACTTCCCGCGTACTCTCCCTCTCTCCGATCCCATTTATCTGTCTGTCTAGGACAACAACATAATGCAAACTATGTTAGGTGGGTCTTATGACCCCTGCAGTTATTTCCTAAATAGCCATCTATTTCATAGGTATACAGTCATAAGTTGATAGATAGCTATTGTAATTATAAAATAAGCGAAGACAAAACAGTTCAATAAGTTTTCTCTTGTTTATTTAACCGATTTTCTTTATGTTAGTAGTTTTAGTTAGTATTGAAATTCGTCAATATAAAAGTTCATTAAAGGTAGAAAGAAGTGTTGGGAACTAAAAATAATAAGCACTTAAAAATAATTATACCTACCTAGCTCTACAAAAAACAAAAATATTAATGTCAAATTTAGACTACCGGGTGAACATTAATTTACTCAGTCTATTTTGATTCGTTATCTAACTACATAGTTAAGTAAGTTCGTTATTTTTTAAATTAATCATAATAGGTATTTCTTTACAAGTACCTAAATATTTAACTTTATTTGGTACTAGTGGATCACTAGCACCGGCTTAAGAAAAATCAAGTTAGGTAGTATTGTTTCGCCGTGTGGGGTTGGCTTTTGAATTGTCCCACCCCTCTCCACCCATGGGAGTCGTAAGAGCCGACTGGGGGAGTGGGCAGCAGCACTCCTTCGAGTATTAACAACATCCACTGCGATCGCCAACCCGCCTGCCAAGCGTGGCGATTACGACACTTTCCCCCATTCTTGGGGAGGTCTATGTCCAGCAGTGGACTTTAAAGGGCTGATGGATGGAATATTGTACCTATTGTTTTGTCGGAAATTAATTATAATACAAAATTACTAAAAAAAACTATATTGAAGATATGATCGCTACTAAACTTCCCTTACGATCAATGGCTGGTTTAATCTGAAGATTGTTTGAAAATATAATTAAAATCAGTCTAGCAGTTTTGGAGTCTACAGGATCATATACACATCGATTTTTATATTAAATAAACAGCCAGACCTGCCAACAAGACGTCGTTAATTTATTATCTCCGTGATTTTTCTAATGCCGCAATGGTAAAGTAAATATGTAAAGACCTCGTTCGGTTATCTTAACGTCACGACAATACCTATGTATAAATAAACTTGTGACCCGCCCTTACTTCGGCTGGATGCAATTTTATTAGTCATCAATTATTTTTGAAGAAATACATTTCTCTGATAACTACAGTATTTTGAAGAATCATTAAGATATACAAGTGTATGCCCCAATTTTACTTTATTAAAAACACATATTCTCTATTTAAAAAAGTGGGATGTATCTAAACGACAGTGATAACCGTTCCAAAATCTGCTTGGTGCTTTAGAAGAACAAACTGGACAAACAGACAGATGTGGATAGTAACTGTACTATGTTCTATTTTTATATGTACCTAATAGGCATAGATAGATCAATCACCGCTTCGGAGTTTTTTTTTAATTGCATTTAGTGGTAGCCTAGCCACGGCCCATTTGATGGTTAATGGAAACCGTCACTCATGGACTCAACTATACCGAAAGCATTGTCAAGCCGCTGCTCACCATTTGAAAGAAAGAAAGAAAGAAAGAAAGAATCCCCGCGCCCGCTCGGGCCCAATGCCAAGTGAGTACTCCCACTTTAGTACCCACCCCACCACCAGTCATGCAATGGATGATAATTGCTTACTTCCCTTAGTCGCCACCCGTTGGAAAGAATGGGATGGTGACACTTGTATTCTTAGTCCGTCACCACACTGACAAAATCGATTCAATGAAAATCGGCGTCTTTTAGACGATAAAAACAAATAGATAGGTATCTAATTAGAGAAATTTTAATTCATTGACGATTTATTATTTGCGTACCTACACCTAATTAATATTATTAATAGTTATTGTTTTCCCTCTTTTTTCCCATTTTACCTCTTGCATAGTATTTTCCCTTTAAACATTTTTACTAGGTACTTGTACTTACCTATCTTTAGCAAGCCCAGAATGTTTTAAGTAAATGTTGTTTTTAAAATCAGCACACACCTCTAGTAAAATGTCTTTGTTTCGTGGTTTTTTACTAACCTACAGTAAAAGGACACAAAATACATTTAAAACTCTGAATAACTACATATTTAACAGTCGCGCAAATCTTATTTCTGTGTAGGAATTAAGATTCGAGGACACAGCTAGACTAGAAACACAATCGAAGTACAGCATTCAATTTAGTTATTAGTTTAAAAAAACTAGACGTCGCGGGACGTCTACCAGATGTGAAAACATCAAAATTATTTTGTAAAAATAAAATTATCGTAATTTGACAAAGTACTTCTCAAGAAGAATCAAACGAGTATAAACTCGATAGGGTTGCGTCGTTTCATTACAGAATTACTGTGTATACCTTACAGCTCCATCGTCAGACCCTAGATACCATCTAGAGGCAAAGTACTCGTCAAGACGAATCATACGAGCCCAAATGTCGATGGGGTTGCGCGGTTCATTATACGAGTTCCTATAACCACCTTCCAGCTCCATCATCAGATCAGCTCCATGTCATCATAATATTGCATTGTCACGCAATATACATGCGTGTAAAATTTCAGCTCAATCGGAAACCGGGCAGTGTGTCAAATTTAACTTGCAAGAATTGAGCGGGACATGTAAAATAAAAGCGTCGCCACGCTAACAGCCGATTTTACACTCCCGCCGCATTAGATGTTTCACATCAAAATAATTTATTCGGTATTATGTTACATAAATTTAACGTTAACATTATTGGATGAACAATATATGTAAGATAATTGGCAAGGGTAAATTTATCTGTTGTATAATTTATTAACTTTGCTACCGTAGCTACCTCTCTAATTTAAATTTTCATGATTATATAGCATTTACTATGGTGTCGTCATAAATCAGGCTTAAGTTGTAAAAGGCTGCTCTTTTATTTTCTAGTTACCACTATTTTTGGAGGAAAAGTAGGTACTTATAGATAAATGAGATAAAATGAGCTATTTTGCCGTACAATCGAAAAACATAGAAATATTCACAGCTGGTAAAAAAGAGAAGACAGCGGTGCATTCTTTCTTGAAATTGGAAGAGGCTCGAACTCTTAATCGATATCAAACTCAACTAGGTACCATGTCTAACTTCAAACTCTACTACATACTAACCATCTCTTACTTCTCTCGAAGTTAGTGCTTACTTCCTTACCCGTAGGAGTGAATCGGTAATAATATGCTGTATTTTTTTTTACTTCTTCATCATTTTTAAGTTTCATCTATCATTATACCTACTTACCTCACCTTAGAAAAAAAATATGAAGAGGTAACAATATACCTAATATTGTTACCTCTTCATATTTTTTTTCTAGTGGTAGAGCCTTGCTTGTCTTTTTTTTTGTAATCTATGGATCCTGTGTGCCTTGGCGTGTGAAAATACTACACTGGCGTACGTCATGACAGGACGTATGCAGGCAGTGTAGAGTCTGACCTTATTCCTAAGCGAGAGTTTTGACCTAGCGTTTAACAGATAGCGCAAACGTCCCATGACAAAGGCTGCGCGCGAGCGTACCACCTGAATGTGACGGGCGAATGTGAGTCTGTTATCTAAAATTACACCTAAGTACTTGGCTCGCCTACTCCAAGGAATAGGTTTACCAAAGATGCTAATCTGTTTGATCTTCTCCGGGGGATACAGTCGGGGTAGTCTCCTATGAAACATGACCGCCTGGCTTTTCTCGGGGTTGATCTCTATTCTCCACTTGCTAAACCACGTACTGAGGGCAGTGGCCGCGGATTGGAGTTTCCTATGCACTGTGATAGGGTTAAACCCTGCATAATAAATGGCTGTATCGTCTGCAAAAAGTGCTGTCTGCACTTCCCGATGCTGAGGCATGTCGCTGGTGTACAGCGAGAAGAGGATCGGAGAGAGCACGGAGCCCTGTGGGACCCCGGCGAGTATGGGGTGGGGGGAGGATAGTACCCCTTCCACTCTGTAGCGGAAACTGCGGTTAGTTAGAAAGTCTCGTATGATGTAAGCGAGATACCGCGGTACTCCTAAGTGGAGTAGCTTGTATATTAGGCCGTTGTGCCAGACTTTGGCGAATGCTTTCGCTACATCGAAGAAAAGTGCACCTGTAAAAAGGTTATTTTGTTGCATTTTAGAGTAGGTATACTCTACGATGCGGTGGACTTGTTGCACACTGGAGTGCTTGGCTCTAAAGCCGAATTGGTGGTGTGGGATGAGATTATTAGCATTGGCGTGTGCTTTCAGCCTACACAAAACTAATCGCTCGTAAATCTTACCTAAACCTTTAAGCAGACTTATCGGTTTATAACTAGATGGTTCGGATCGCTTTTTGCCGGGTTTGTGGATTCCTATTACCACGGCCTCTTTCCACTGAGGGGGAAAGATGTTTCTGTTGAGCGCTGCGTTATATATACATGTCAGAAGGGAAATGACTGGGGGAAGAGTTTAATAACCCTATTCGATATTCCGTCCGAACCGGGGGCTTTCTTTCTGTGGAGGTTTTTAATTACAGACTCCAGTTCGGTGGTGGTAACTGGAGGTGGCTGTTCCACTAGGTCCCTACCTAAGGTGTCTACCGGTGGGGCCGAGGGTGAGGCCCGCGACTCCACTTCCCTATCAATGAAGGCGTGATGTGTTTCATCTACGTGTAATGTACTCGGCGTACATTGTCGCTCCAGACTATCGGCTAGGCACTCGGACTTCTCCTCGTCCTCGAAGGCGGGTGGAAGGTTGGGTCTGTTAAGCGGAGGCATGGTAGACACACTGTCGTTTTTGAAAGTGCGGGACAATTGCCAGAAGGCTTGATGGGTCGGTTCTAGGTCTCTCAGCTTGGTTTCCCACTCTGATTGACGTAGAGAATCAATTGATTTCTTAACAGCCCTTTGTAATGAGCGCATTATGATGCGGTTATCCTCGCTAGGATGACGATCATAGGCACGTATAGCGGCGTTCTTCTGCCTCAGCAAGTCACGGACGTCATCGGGTAGGTGCCATCGACGATTTCTCGTTTCTGGTACCTGCCGAGAACAATCGTTAATTAACGATTGTACGTGGCTTGTGAAACAGTCGACCGCAGCCACCGTGTCCTCTACAGTACTAATAATAGGGGGGATTTGGTCTAGGTGTACAGACGACGACGACCGGAGTTTACTCTCCAGCCGTCCCCAGTCTGTCACCGTCATCGTTTTGTCCTGTTGGCCAGAGGGGCCAGGTGAGTGGGAGGCGAGATCTAAGATCACAGGACGGTGGTCAGAGTCTAACTCATGTAACACTTCTACCAAACGCAAACGTAGGTTTACGTTTTTTAAAAGCGCCATGTCTAATATATCGGGCCTGTAATCAACACAGGCCGGGTAGTGAGTGGGCTCCATAGGCGCTATGATGTCGAACCCTAGTCGCTCAGCCAGTGACTCGAGGGCCCTGCCCCGCGTACTAGTAACGTGGCAGTTCCACGAGGTGTTTTTGGCGTTGAGGTCGCCGGCGATGATAACGGCGCTTCCCAAGTCTAGCAGGGCTTTTAAGTCCCTGGTTATAAGCGGTGTCGAATTGCTACTTCCGGGTCGGATGTAGGCGGATACTATGACTATAGGCTGATGGCCTGTGAGGGCTAGTCTACAGACCGAAGCTTCGATGAACTCTAGTGGGGGCGGATCCATAGGCGTGCAGTGCAGTGACCTTTTATAATATATGAGTGTGCCACCTAGCGGTGAGTTTAGCCTATCATTACGTACTACGTTGTAGTTAGCAATCCTTGGGGCCCTATGAAAGGGTTTGAGGAATGTTTCCTGTACTAGAAATAGGTCCAGTAGGTGGTCTTGTAGAAACGTGGCTACCTCGTTTCTCTGCTGGGACAGGCCATTGGCGTTGAAAAACTTGAGTGTGTATGGTTTGACTCTGCCTGAGGTGTGCGAATCCATTATACGGTAAACGTGTTTAGTTTCTCGATGACGGTCGAGAACCGTACGGCGGTGTTAAGTAGGGCAAGACTATTGCCCTGGTTAGCGCGGAGTTCGGCCGCGACTTCCCTAATCTCGCTAAAATCTATGAGAGAGGCGAATCTAAGCACCAGGGCCAGATCCGGATCTGTGCTCTGGGGCGTCCTACCCGCTGGGCCTACGCCTACAGCTGGTGTCGGTGCTTTGCCCTGAGGGGGCTTATGTTGGCCCACGGTGGGCTTCGTTTGCCCAACGACTGGCGTCCCTACGGGCTTAATGTTGTTAGGCAGAGCTGGGAACTCTGCCCGGCTCGCTGAGCGTACCCAAGCGTTGCAGAGGGGTGGGGGTGCGGGGCGCAGGATGGGAGCCCTGGGGCGGTCCTCTTGGTGTGAGGACAAGTGGGCGCCTAGCGGGTAACCGGGGGGCACGGGGGCAGCCCCGGTAGTTCGCCGGGTGACCCTTCTCGCCGCATAGGACGCAGGAGGGGGGCTCTGTGCACTGGGTGCGGTCCTTTGGACGAGAGCAATCAGACGTTGAGTGGTACTCTAGGCACTTGACGCACCTAGGGCGCGCGTAGCAGTGACGCGCAGAGTGGCCATATAACTGGCATCTATGGCATTGTGAGACAATGCCCTTCTTGTTAGGGGGTTCCACCCTGATGCCGGACAGTCCGCAGACTGAGGTCATTTTATAAATGGCCTTGCCTTCCTTGGTGAGGTCTAATGTGACCATCACCAAGTCGTATGTTTGGTACCTATAAAATCTCTCTCTTATTCATTACTTACTTTCACACATTCCGCGGTCTGCCGTCCTAACGAACGTACGTGTTGCGTTCGTTCCGCACGCTCCCGCCAACTCACAGCGCCACGTTCCGCGCCACGCGCGCAGCTCGCTCCGCCGCATACTACTTGCCAGACCAAGTAGCAACCGTCTTTCTCAAGGCGAACTTATGTGTTTGTTTTTTCGTTCGTAGTAAGAACGTACGTAAATTCAATTGTAAATCTATTTCTATATAACGAATAACAAGAAATTGGCCCCTTCAGGGTGCCACTGCTGGGTAAAGCCACTGTTTATTGGTTCCCCGGTTGAAACCTCACGGTGTCAACAAAGCCGGATGAGGCGAGGATCCGATTTGCCAGCTCTACCCCTTCAGGGTAGCGCAAAATCGGACGGGGCTAGACAATCAGGCCTTGGGGGATCTCCTAGCCTGACCTAGCCATCGCCCCCTCCCACCCTACCTTACCCCTTCATCCATTTCTTATGTGTTAGTTTGGGTGTGCCGGCCTGCAAAAGCCCATACCACCCCGGCACCGAGGCCGTTAGGAACCCTTCGCACAATAAGATCGGCGGAGGGAGTACAAGCTTAGGGCTCACTATTTAATTACATCCTCCCAACCTACACCCGGTTAGTTAAAGGCATACGCCGATGCTAATAATCTCATCCCCCACCACCAATTCGGCTTTAGAGCCAAGCACTCCAGTGTGCAACAAGTCCACCGCATCGTAGAGTATACCTACTCAAAAATGCAATAAAACAACCTTTTTACAGGTGCACTTTTCTTCGATGTAGCGAAAGCATTCGACAAAAGTCTGGCACAACGGCCTAATATACAAGCTGCTCCACTTAGGAGTACCGCGGTATCTCGTTCTCATCATACGAGAATTTCTATCTAACCGCAGTTTCCGCTATAGAGTGGAAGGAGTACTATCCTCCCCCCACCCCATACTCGCCGGGGTCCCACAGGGCTCCGTCCTCTCACCGATTCTCTTCTCGCTGTACACTAGCGACATGCCTTAGCATCGGGAAGTGCAGACAGCACTTTTTGCAGACGATACAGCTATTTATTATGCAGGGTTTAACCCTATCACAGTGCATAGGAAACTCCAATCCGCGGCCACTGCCATCAGTACGTGGTTTAGCAAGTGGAGAATAGAGATCAACCCCGAGAAAAGCCAGGCGGTCATGTTTCATAGGAGACTACCCCGACTGTATCCCCCGGAGAAGATCAAAAAGATTAGCATCTTTGGTAAACCTATTCCTTGGAGTAGGCGAGCCAAGTACTTAGGTGTAATTCTAGATAACAGACTCACATTCGCCCGTCACATTCAGGCGGTACGCTCGCGCACAGCCTTTGTCATAGGACGTTTGCACTATCTGTTAAACTCTAGGTCAAAACTCTCGCTTAGGAATAAGGTCAGACTCTACACTGCCTGCATACGTCCTGTCATGACGTACGCCAGTATAGTATTTTCACACGCCAAGGCACACAGGATCCATAGATTACAAACATTACAGAATAGATTCATGCGCAAAGCTACGGGTGCACCGTGGTTCCTACGCAATGTCGACCTTCACATAGACTTGCAATTGCCTACCATCAAGCAATTTATGAAACGGTGTTCACGTAGTTTCTTTGACTCCGCCATTACTCACGCCAACCCTCTAGTGGTTGAGTCGGCTAGGTACAACCCCTCTAATATATCGCGCGTACGCAGACCGCGAAATAGCCTCGACGAAGTCGACGACGACATAACTCACGCTCAGATCAGAGCATACATAGCTTGCGTAGCTAATACAAGTAATTACCCACGGTTTCGTCCCCGCCGACGGGGGCGAAAGACGTGTCGCGGTCAAATCTTAAACGTGGGAAATCCCACTTTGCCAGCAACAGCCCGAGCCGAGGTCCATACCCCATAGGGGGTGCCCCCGGGTAGCGTTGCTTAAATGTCGGGTTGAGAGCCCTCTGCGCTCACCAATTGTCCGGGTAAGGTTGTCATAGCCATCTGAGGCTAACAACCAACGTCACACAAAAAAAAATATTACTTACTTTAGATAAGAATAAGAGTGGGTACATAAATAATATGTACCTGTTTCGGATAGGTAGATTTTTTTCAAACCGAATGGTTCCGTCCAGTAGATTTTTTAGGGTTGTATTTTTGCAACGGTTTTTGCCGAGCCACTATCTTTTTTCCCAACCCCAATCCACTAATGTCCCACTGTTGGGCACGGGTCTCCTTTCAGAGTGAGAGGGAAGCTTCTACCATGCTGGCTTAATGGGAGTTGGCAGACTTCACAAGATGTCGCGGAAATCTTTTAGACTTGTAGCTGTCCTCATGATGTTTTCCTTCACCGAGTAGTGATAATTTATAAATTTTTGAAATTTACAAAGCCAAGTGTGTTTCTTCGTGGTCTCGACCTCAGACTTGGGATCGAACTCGATACTACTGCCTTAGCAGTCCTTGCTTTTACTGCTAGGCTATTATATACTATACTGCATATTCCATATGAAAAACTCGCCCTCCGCCAGTGTCTCATCCTCGCCTTTCTTTTTAATGTGCCTTGTCTCGGCCATTGATACTGTTTCCTATCACAAATATTATTAAATGGTACCTATGTATGGATTTTCCTTCTATTTTCAGATAATACCGATGGGTATTATCTCTCGTATTTTCTATTTAGGTGGGTAGTTGGGTCCCTATACAAAGTGCCTAGGTATTCAAAAAGCTAACTACTACCTATATACCTTAGTAAGTAGAGTACCTACTTAGCAAAACATTTCAAATAAAGCATATTGATCTACCTATATGGATGTGTAGTTTACTTCGCTGCTTCAAACTAAAAGGATAATATGTCAGATGGTAGAAGAAAATAGATTCGTTCACAACACAAAGTATTCAGTGATGAGGGTTCCTGGTTCAAACAGTCTACAGTAAGGCGAGCGTGGTGCGAGAGGTGGGGCGCGCGGGTCGGAGTACCGACACGCGCTGCACGGTCACCGAACGGACGGAACCGCAGTGGTGAGGCCACGGCTCGTGCGCCCGATTCAACCTTACTCAACGCGACCGCAACTGACCCGCGCCACAAGCCGCGCTTCCCGCTCCCCTCTACAGCCGCCGCCCGCCGTGAGCTGCGCTCTGCCGCGTCGTCGTCCGCCTGCCTCACTTTTTCGTTCGTTTTGAATGTAGTTATTCAGGTAGGTACCCTAAGTAGCTTTGCATAATGTAGCAGTATTTAGGTATGCGCATGGACTCAATTAAACTAAAGTGTACCTACTACCTACCTACCTACTGTGAAGACGCTGCTTACCTACCTATCTACCATTCGCGGATGTGAAATTAAAGAATAACCGCAACTCTCCCGCTAGGTACCTACTTACCTACCTAGGTACCCACCACTAAAACCATAAATAATATACCTACCTACTTACCTACTACTAAACCAAAAACCTTATTTATGGTCATTGGTCAGCCAAACAGGTGACGGTGGTAATGACCTGCTCGGGCCCGAAATCAAGTGAGTAGGTATCTGTCTACCTACCTACCTACCTACTCACACAAAACTCGGTGTGTGGAGGCAAAATTTTTTAACTTCCCGCTAATAAAAATGAAAATTTTCAAAAGTTGGGAAGTTATTAGCTTTACCCCGTTTTTCGAATATCGAGTTTTCAACAGATGTTGACGTTGTGTGCGTGCGTGCGTGCGAGTGTGTGTGTGTGTGTGTGTGTGTGTGTGGCCATATATAAACTGACCAAACTTAGATTTTGAATACAATTAGGACCGATACGAACCGGTAGATCTTGAGAAATCTCCTTTTTTGAAAAATCATTTTTTTTGGAATAACTTAAACGGTTTTACCGATCAATTTGAAAAACTAATCAGCTCTTAACATCAAAAAACCACGTCGGTCGCCGCTAGTCCGGTCAAAATCGGTTGATTCGATCGTGAGATATCGTTGTCGAAAAAAATTTTAAAATAAATGTTTTTTTCAGAATTTCTATGTAATGTTTCAGTCTGACCAGTTCGAGCTATAAGATTCTTCAAAGAGCTCAAAAAGCTACGACGGTTCAATCATTCAAAAGTTATTGCGATTTGAAAATTCAACGAATAGTGTAGTACTTGGAACTTCCAATCATCTAACTTTTCCAGAATGATTCTGTAAGCTCTGCTATACTATCTCTATCAGACTTTTGAGCTCTTCGAGCTCAAAAGTATAGAACCTTAGAGTATAAATGAACCTAAGCATAGAACAGTTATCTCTTTGAGCTCGGAGAGCTCAAAATGAATAAAGTACCTATAATTTTAACGACTTTTCGATCGAGCTCGAAAAGTCGTTAAAATTATAGGTACTTTATTCATTTTGAGCTCAAAAGCAATTTTGAGCGCTAAGTATCAAATTGCGGGAAGTTGCAGGGATGTTGCCGTTTTCCGGATTTTTTTGCATCTGTTGATAAATGGTACCTAACCGTCGCTCATGGACTCAACTATACCGAGAGTATTCTTAAGCCGCTGCTCACCATTTCATTTTACAGATATGAAACGAAAGAATAAACGGCTATCTCCTGCTACAGCCCTTTTGGCTCCGCAATGATGTGCTTCATGGCCGGTCACATGGGAGATGGTGGTACCAACCTGCTCGGGCCCGATACCATGCGAGTACTCCCACATAGTACCCAGTCCTACCACCAGTCATGCAATGGATGATAATTGCTTACTTCCCATAATCGCCTCATACGACACCCGTGGGAAAGAATGGGGTGGTGACAATTGTATTCTTAGTTCTTCACCACACGGACAAGCATAGATTTCAAAAATATGTTAAGTACCTACCTACCTACTTATTTAAGTACCTAGGTACTAGTTTTAGTTTAGCACGTAATATGTTTAGCCATCTACTAAAAGAACACAAAGTGTAAAAATGTGAAATAGAATATAATATTTACAAGGCCGCGTTATCTTAGGTGGTACCTACCTACGATTCTTATGGGTAGGTAGGTACCTATACCTACTTATGTATGTTTACCTGTTTGGAACAACGTAAGTATGGAGATAGCCGTGTGGGGCCGGCATCGAGAATAGCTCCACCCCGTCTTTTCCTATGGGAGTCGTAAGGGATTACCGGGGGACCGGGCAGCAGCGTTTCCCTGTGTACTAAAAACGTCCACTGCGATCGCCAACCCGCCTGCCCAGCGTGGCGATTATGGCAATACCCCCCTAGGGGAGGCCTATGTCCAACAGTGAACGATGAAAAACTGATGGATGGATGGATGTATGGAGATACATCCAACAAATGGCGCGGGTGTCACCCAAACATTGAAAAGGAATGTATTAATATGGAAATTGATGACCCCGGGTGGGTATCACTTGGCAGAGCGTCTAGCTAGACGGTTTCAGAAGGCGTGGGTACAAATCCCGCTCGTGGCTATCATTTTCTATTTTACATTTTCAATCTTTGTGATCTTTTAGACCTTACCTACATAAGAGAATAATGATATTATTGTTTTATTGTCTGGTACTTGCCTTTCGAAACAAACACGTCTCACTTAGTGTTATTTAGTCAAACTTCTCATGTTTAGATCTTTTAAAAGTAACACCTGTTGTTGCAAAGGCCGTGCAATACAGATGGTGGAGATCACCACATTATTGTCATCCAATAGGGCACAGGTTGAAAGTGTATTTATACTGTCAAAAATTCAAAATACTGAAAATACGTAGGTTTCGAGTTTAAAAAGATTCCGGTTTGTTTCACCGTTTATGAAACTCTCGTTATGTGTTCGTGTCAGGTTGAATATAGATGGGCACTATCAATAACATATAGCACAGATGACGGAGTGGTTTAGATATCGGCCTCCAGCCCGAGTGTTGTGGGTTCGATTCCAACACAGGCAGCGTTGGATTTACACTAGGGCCAGACGGGGCAAGTGCCCAGGGCGTAAATTTTTTTAGGGAGGCAAAATTTTGAGTGAAAAGAAATTATTTAGTGTTATCAAGATTTCTCAATATAATTAATTAATTCTACATATTAATAAATAATTTTCTGTTTAATTGATAATACAGGAAATTCAATTCATCCATTATTGTGAATTATAATTTTATTTTGGCACTTTTGGTTAAAATTAATTATCAAAATGATTTAATAAATTTATTTCAAATAATATAATTATGAGTAAACCTTAGTGCCAAATTTATAATTGTTAGAAAAAAAAAAAACAAATAATTTATTTATGTTTTTGGAATATAGTTTAGTAAAATTCAAGTATTGGGGCGGATTTTTTTCCGGTGCCCAGGAGCGGCATTAAGTTTAAATCCGGCCCTGAACACAGGACAACTCATTGTGTGATCCACAAATGGTTGTTCCGAGTCTGGGTGTACTTTGTATCCATGAAATTGTACTCGTATGTTTGTAAAGTCCCCCGCGATACAAGGATTAGGTATACGATTAGTGCAGGGTGTCTTTAAAAGAAAATAAGACGGAATTATAGGTATTCAGGGAAATACAATACTTAGTACCTTTTTTAAAGGCAGGAAATAATGTACCTAACCGCACACGCCGTCGTTCGGGACAAAGAACAGGGTAGTGTGGGGCCTTCACCCACTACATAAACACGGCAGTACCCTCTCTCCCCATGTATTGGCGGACCACTGGAACTGTATGACATTACTTCAGTGGTAAGGGAAATACTTACATGTAAGTACAGCCTTTATTTTTCCTATCATAACAGGTTTTACAATATTGTATCGCAGGTAATTCGTAGCTTTATAAGTACCTACACATTCTTGTCACATTACACAGTCTTGGCGCGTCAGTGTACATTAACAGAACCAGAACTTTCAGCCTCAATTTAAGGGAAGGCTCTTACGAAACTTTACAGGCTAAAATGTTACTTCGTTCCGCACATGCAGACGGAGAGACGGCACACGGCTGGTTTATTTAGCAGGTGCGGTCGCCACGCTATCCTTTTCGTAGCACTGAACGATAGGGTGTTCAGTTATAAGCTTTAATACTCGACTTCCAAAAAAAAAAGGTGTTACATAGAAAGATAAATAGGTAACTCCTAATTTTTAAAAGTCAATTGCCAGAGCCTAGGAAGCGAACTAACCAAATCTATACGAGGAGGGATCAAAAAGTAGTGAGAATGAGATAGAATATAATGACTCTTGATAACTTAATAATTTATTTTTCTACATAGTCTCCGAATCTCTCTACACACCGAGTCCAGCGCTTTTCCAAAGTTTCAATGCCTTTCAAAAAAATGTTTTGTCTTGGTCCTGCAAAAAGCTCTCCACGGCATCCATCACCTCGTTATCGTCTACGTACCTGTTTCCCCTTAAGTATTCTTTCAATTTGGGGAACAGATAAAAATCGCTAGGCGCCAGATCTGGTGAATAAGGGGGGTTGGTCGTTGTTGGCCGTTTCCATTGCGAAGATTGCTGTTTTGTCTCGGGATCAAAATGATGGACCCATGTTTCGTCCATTGTTACGATACGAGACAAAAAGTTTTCAGAATCTTCTTGAAACTTGTTCCACAATATCTTCAAAATCTCAAGTCGATTTTGTTTCTGACTGTCGGTTAACATTCTCGGCACCCATCGTGCGGAGACTTTTCTCATATTCAAAGATTGTTTTAATATGGATTGAATACTTCCATATGAAATGCCCGTTTCTTGAATTAAGTATCGGATGGTAACTCTTCGATCGCTCAATACAATTTTCTCGACTTTCGCAACATTATCTTGGGTGACTGACGTCGATGGACGGCCGCAGCGATGTTCGTCTTCCGTGCTCGTTCTCTCTACTCGAGATTGAGAAGCCCACCTTGCAACAGTGGAATACGGCGGAGCAGACTCTCTTAATGTTGCCTCCAAATCGCAATGAATCTCTTGCGTCGTTAATTTTTTAAACAGAGGTAATTAATAACGGCTCGCACTTCGTTTTTCTCGATTTTCGAGAACAAGTTCCGACACGAAGCAAACAAATGACTACATTCAGAAAAAAACAAAAGAGAATCGAAGATTTTTTTCTTTATTAATATTACAAATATGTATCTGAGCTATGCCTGCCAGTATTTATTTCTTTTCTACCAAGGAGTATGTCGTTCTCACTACTTTTTGATCCCTCCTCGTAAAGTAAGCACCCCGTATTTTAATGATACAGATTGAAAGGGGGGGAGGACAATCATAAGAAACAAATCTCTTTAATGAACGCTTCTAAAATAATAGGAAGACCATGAAATCCATTGCAAAGAAGAATTAGTCGAGTTTATTTACGGTACAAAGTTTAAGGTACAAGACCGGCCTCAGATTATAAGCGGCATTGCGACCGGCGACTGCAGTCCAACGCATTGTTGCCTACGGTCGCGGTTTTACTGTTCCGAGACGGACTGCAAACCGCACATTGTCGTGGCTGTAGGCGTCATCTCCCAATATAACAGTTACTATATGAGACCTCAGTAGTTTCAACTTTTTTTTTATAAGTCAGAGCATTGTCCGCTTCATAGCACGCTGAGCGACTTCGAGATTTGATACAAGGCCATCATTCAGAGATCACGTCTCTGTTCCATATGTCATCACTGGTAACACACATTGGTCGTAGACCTTCGTTTTCAGACACTGCGGAATATTGGACTAGGTCTTCATTAGCTTCCCGAACGCTGCCCAGTTGAGCTGGATTCGTTATTGAACAGGGCTATTTGTCCTAGATAATCTAAACTAAACGATGAAATTGTGTGTAAGCTTTCAAAGCTTGCTTTGAATGAAAATATTCAGATTCAGCTTTTACAATTAAGAATCATAATTTAATTTATCTTATCTCGCATCTGGATTAGAGTAAAACCTAAAATTGTAACTTTTTAACATCATCTCATAAATTTATTAGTAATTAAGCGAAAACTAGCCAAAATAAAACAAAAATAAGGCAACACCGAAACAATTGTCACTAATAGAAATTTAGTTAAAAACCATGTTTTGATAGTGTATCGTAGGCCGGATCCGCAGCTAAATGCTAAGAACAAAACATTGTTTTGCTAACATTTTATTCAAATATGTATAACAAACAAGCCGTCCACTGTGATTTTTCAGCATGGGGAATATTTTTGTTAGCTACGTACAGCAACGTTCTTTTATCAACTATAAAACATTGAAAATTACAGACAGATTTCGTTAAAAACAATATTTTTTAATAAATAGGTACAATTTATTTTCTATAATCCACTCCATTATCACTAAATTACAACATTGTTGTATCTATCTAAACTTTGTAATTTGTGTTTCTGTGGCACTGGCGACATCTAATTTTAGTGTAATTTCTACTACTAGTAGGTACTACTACCTATCATTCAAACGTCATCTTCCTTGTAGGATAGACAGAGAGAACAGAATGCCAAAAGGTTCAAAGTTCTCTTCATATACGCTCGCCGGCTTACTCGACCTTCCTTCAATACGTGACCGATTTGGCCTAGATAGGTGAGTCTCGGTCTCTCCTGTACCTACAACCTTCTACTTACGCATTGTATATCTTCTTAACTAACTGTCGATCGTCCGGCATTCTCTCCACATAGCTGAACCATGAGAGCATTCCCATTCGTATCTTTACGGTTCCTGATACGAAGAAGTCGAGGATTGGTATTCTTCATTATCCTGGCTCACAAACGGAATTCCTTCGACGGTTTCCAGCGACCCCTGTACTGATGATACCTGGCATCGCACCTCAGCTCAGCCAATAATTGTCAACCAGTAAGTTTGCCCCTGAATTCCCATCTCTGCTGTCATCATCACTCATCCATCCATCCATCCATCAGCCTTTCATGGTCCACTGCTGGACATAGGCCTCCCCAAAATGGGGGTTTTACCTTAATCGCCACGCTTGGCAGGCGGGTTGGCGATCGCAGTGGATGTTTTTAGTACACAGGGGAACGCTGCTGTCCGGTCCCCCGGTAATGCCCTTAGTCGGCTTTTACGACTCCCATAGGAAGAGACGGGGTGGATTCTTGATCCCACACAGCATCACTCAAATTGTAAATTTCCGGTAGTGTAATAAATAAATCTGCTGAAATTATAGGACTATCCTCCTCTAGAATTGATATAATGTCGTTAACATTTAACCTGGAAAGTAAAAAACACAATTAAAATATAAAGTAGTTATTACCTCTAAACTCTCAAAGAAAATATCCAAGGTGCCTGCTGTTCCCAGTGCACCTCAAATGGGGCGTAACGTCAAATTTACAAAATATGTATAAAACTAATAAAATATCGTTATTATCAATTTAATAAATAAAAGTACAACAAAGGAAATAACAGTATTGATGTATTTTCACAAAAAAAGACATTTAATTAATAACCTACCTTCTTCTGAAACTCTATGGCCGAAATTCTTTGATTGTGCCAAAACCAGCCAAAACCGCTGACACGCGTCTTTTGCACGCCTCATAAGCGAAGCGATGAGGTGGGTTCTACTCCCGGTTGACAAGGCACAGCTGATTTTTCAAACTTAAAATGTCTCTATTTATCATATATTGCACTTGTAAAATAATATCTACACACACATATAAAGAACAAACACTATTTTTAACACTCATAATCCAGCCAACCTGTAATATTTTTGAGTCCTGTCTCAGCTGCTACTTTTACCCGTGACCATGATGAATGTTGAATTAAAATTGCAAGATCATCAGCAAACGCAATCATTTTCGCGTTGTGTATTTCCGTATTACAGAGATCATTTATATATATAAGAAACAACGTAGGCCCTAGCACAGATCCCTGTGGGATACTGAAATTTACCTTTAGCTTAGAACTAAATTGGTCTCCATTTCTTAGTGTTTGTGTCCTGTTAGAAAGATAATCTTTAAATAGATGCAATGGTACACCCCTAATGCCTTTTGACTCTAGTTTACGAATTATTAACGAAATTGAGATAGAATCAAAGGCCTCAGTTAAGTCTAAAAATGCACCAATACATTTTTTCTTATAGTCAAGATTGCATGCTATATTATTAACCAAGTCCTCTACAGCATCTGAAATCGATTTGTTTTTTCTAAAGCTATATTGATTTTTTGAAAAAATATTATTATCTTCTAAGTACTTAACTAATTTTTTGTTCAAGATCTTTTCCAAAATTTTAGCAAATGTAGGTAGGAGTGAAATTGGATGATAATTTGTTAGGCTATCTTTTTCTCCTGATTTAAATATAGGTAACACAATGGAATCCTTCAACAAGTTCGGAAACTTACTACTTGACAAGCACAAGTTTAAAATGTGAGTGAGAGGTGCATTAAGAGTTTTCACAAACTTTTTGACAAACTCTGAAGATATACCGTCCCAACCCGTGGACTTGGTATTCCTCAGAGACATAATAATATTGTACACCTCGATTTCATCGGTTTCCAGCATCATGAAAGACTTCAACCTAGTAAGATTAAACCTAAATTTTTTAACTAATTCATTTTCTGTAAGTTTTAATCTTTTTAATATATTATTTGATATCTATCAATTCTTTCGTGAATGTTGGTGCTAATCTTAGCACCAACATTCACGAAAAAATTATTAGCATAATCAAGAGATTCTTGAGGTGTAGATTTAATATTTAATAGTTCATGCGGTACTTTGGATTTATCTGATATATTCAAATTACATACATCTTTTATAACGTTCCCCGTCTTTTTTATGTCATTTTTACTTACATTTAACTTACGTTTGTCATGCTCATTTTTTAAACTATGTAAAAGATTGTTACAATGATTACGATAGCGTTTATAGGTAATTTCGAGTTCATTATTATCAGGTGATTTTAAGTATCTTTTATGTAATGTGTCTCTGAATTTCATACAGCTTATTAGTCCGGGAGTAATCCATTGCTGACGAATTTGTTGTCGGTTAGGTATTAAAACAATTTGTGTACTTTTTTGAATGATTCCAGATAATATTTCGATAAAAAGATCGGTCGCTTCATTAAGGTCAGTTAAGGATGTTATACTTGTAAAATCAATTTCGTTTATTAGATTGTGAGCCATATCAAAATTAAATATTTTAGAATTATTTTTATGTTTATTATGTTTACATTTTTGTGCCAGAGGTACATTTAAATATAAACTGCTATGATCAGTTACAGACGACTTACAAATTACAACCACCATTTTTGAATTTGACTTCACAAAACAATGATCATAACATTTATCAAGACGGGTAGGAAATAAATGACTTGGTAAAAGACAGTGGATTGCAAGTAGATCTAGGTAATCTTCAGATTTAGAGTCACTGCCATTATTACCAATATCAATATTTATGTCTCCAGTTAAATAGATGTTAGGTATACTTTTTAGCTTGATCAATAGTTCATCCAAAGAGGAAAGAAAGTTGGTTACAGAAACAAAAGATCGCGATCTGTATAGGCAAATAAAGGCGATATTTTTATCTATTTCTACTACTAAACAATCGGCATCTGTAAACTATGGTTCATAAACTTTTACATTTCCTAAACTGCTATTCACATACACGACCACACCACTGTTCTGATTAAGATGCCTATTTGTATTATAGGCAACATATTGGTCTATTTTTGGGATTGAATTTAAATTTGGTAACCAACACTCAGTTAGGATAAAAATATCGTAATATAACTTACTCCTTGTCATAAAAACTTTAAAATCTTCTAAATTTTTGTTATTGCTTCGAATGTTTTGTACAATTACTTTAAGAGATAATTTCGTATTAACTTTATAATGCAAAAGCAATTCTGGATTCTCAACCAAAAAAGAGTCTCCAACGTTGACTCGTTGTTGATCAACGTCAGTGACAACATCTTCTAGATTGCGGGCCATAGTTTAAATAATGTGATGGAATAGCAGAACGAGATATTTGGTTGAGGATGAAAGTTACAGAGAGCACTGATTTACTACGAATGGACGAGTTATAAATGTGATATAAAAATATTATAGTAATATGATATATGCATACACAATATATACTGTATATATGAGTTATATGCTTATATATAAAAGGATTATAAATGTAATAGCATAGAAATATTAATATCAAGCAATTATGAATACTAGGTATTATAGGTGTTTGGTTTACATTAACTGAATTATCATCAACAAGTACAAAGAAACCTAAATAATAACAGGGTTTGAAAAGTTTCAATAATTTAAAAGATATACCTGAAAATAGTCATGGCATGTCTAGATTTTTTACCTGATTTACTGTTTTAATAACTATGGCAGGCATACCCTCTTCCTTACGTAGTAAGATATTTCCTCGTGATACCCAGCAATATTTATACTTTCCATTCTTCACTAGATCTCGAGCTGCTGCCAGCAATTTTTTCGACATAGGTGTTAGATATATAAACTTTTGAATTAATGCCACTAATTCCTAACATTTCTGAATTTATCGGTCTTTCTTTATTTTCAAAATTATATTTCTTAGCTGCCTTTAACACTTCTTCCCTCTTCTTCTCATCCCCGTATTCCACAATAATCGGACCATTTTGCTTACCTCTTCTATGTACCTTAGTTGTTTCATCAAATGGTTGTATGTTCAAAGTATTGTAAATATTCCTGACAATTTTATCAACATCTTCCTTATCCTCTCGTGGAATATTCCTAATTTCAATAGTATTCTTAACGTATTGCTTTTGTAACTCATTTATTTGAAATTCTAACTCACTTATTCGTGCTTCATATTTAACTTCAAGTGTTTCTACTCTGCCCATAATTTCCTTATAATTAGATGCATTGAATGGTTGACCAGATGTTGGAGTACGCTGCATTTTATCTCAAAATTTTGCTTGTACTACGATGTATTGCACTTACTCCAATCTTAAATAGTGCTGTCTTCAAAGAGAATTATAGCTTATTTCTTTAAGCACAAGGTCTAAAGATGGTGATCTGTATTATCGAAGCACAGTAACACGTATAACTTCAACTAATGTCCGAGAGAGAAGGACATTCTCCGCAATACGAAGAATTGTTCATCAGTTCTTTTACCGAAATTAACCTCCAACCATTGCAAAGGTTAGTCAATCAGTCAGGCAGTATTATTTTATACCTACATCTTTTATATATAACTAATGATTCCAAACTATTATAAAATTTACTATTTTAGATTTTACAAGTGATGAACGATGATCCAGAGATGCCCAAGGTTTCCAAAGACACCCTCAGAAAAATCTTAATTTTAAATTTGTTGCACGGTCACGCAAGAGCACACTTATTGATCGAAATGATATAATAACATGGCGCCAGCGTTACTTGCGATCTATATGTCAGTTTCGACGAGACGGGAGACATATATATTATCAAGATGAAACTTGGGTTAACGCAGGTAAGGCTAACATTTTGAATTTATATACATTTTACATTAAATTTAATAGTAATATTGAATGTGCATGTACTATATTTATTTTTAGGTCATACTGTAAAAAAAACTTGGGTGGACAAGAAAGTCACATCATCTCGGCAAGCGTTTTTGGAGGGGCTGACCACTGGATTAAAAAATCCATCTGGAAAAGGCAAACGTCTCATAATTAGCCATATAGGTAGTGAAGAAGGCTTCCTGGAAGAGGGGCTCATGATTTTTCAAGCAAAGAAAAATTGCGAAGATTACCATGATGAGATGAATGCAGTTTGTTTTGAGGAGTGGTTCACTGGAGTCTTACCAAAATTAAGACCAAACTCAATTATGGTGATGGATAATGCACCTTACCACTCCCGAAAATTGGAAACGGCACCAAAAATGAGCTGGAAAAAAGCTGCAATTCAAGACTGGCTTTTAAATAAAAATATTCATTACGAACAAGATATGGTTAAAGCTACGCTTTTAGAACTGATTCCACATAACGAGTCTTTTAATAAGTACGCTGTAGACGAAATGGCAGCACAACATGGGATCACGGTTTTAAGACTGCCCCCTTACCATTGCGAGCTGAACCCTATCGAATTGATATGGGCGCAGGTAAAGGGGCATGTAGCTCAAAATAATGAAACCTTCAAATTGACAGACGTGAGAAATTTATATGAGGAAAGCATTCAAAAAATTACGGCTACCAAATGGTCTAAATGCGTATCCCATGTTGTCAAAGAAGAGGAAAAAATTAGTAGGCTAGATATGTTAATTGACATTATCACAGACACATTTATAATAAATGTTACAGAAAGTGACAGCAATAGCGATCGATAGCGATGACGGCGACGATTTATAAAATAAAATATTACCATAATACATGTATTTGTTTTATTTCTCATGTTCCTTCATGATCACATTTTTTTATTTATTTCACACACAATTAAAGAAAACTCTCAGATCCTCAATAAAATTAATGGTCATAACTAAATTATTCGTTCAGAAATATTTAATTTCCTGATATACTTAGTTTATATTAAATTAGTAGTTGTTTAGATATACTACTATAAACGAGAGGAATCGATCCGAAAATATTTCATTTCCGTATCGAATAATTTCGCAACGTCACTATTTAGTACTTGTCATAACGTTGCAACACTTTGACCTAAAGGTCTTAGTAACCAGGTCATAAAATTACACATGTTGCAACACTGATTTTGTCATATCTGGAATCGAATTAAAATTCCGACTATAGTAAGCCACCAACACTTGTATATTATATTATATGTAGTGTCTTTAATTTTAGGTAAATCAACAGTAACTAGTCCTAAATTCTAAAAATCCTTCTTCCTATCACTACCTCCTTTCACAAAACCACCACGAAGTTATTGAGCAGTACTTAAACTAAGCTCAACCGTCGACAAACCTGTCAACAAAGAAACCTCACAAAACGGATCATTGGCGGATTCAATGGGATCGCCATAAAGAAGAAAAAGAAGAAGACTATAGTAAGTCTCTTGAGTAATATTGTTCTGTGATAATAGTAGTCTGTGATATTCACAAAGAGCATATAAATAAAACTACTGGGGAAATTGTGCTCACACTGCCACAACAAGAGCCATTGAACAAGAAGATAAAAATAAAAATGATAAAAACATATCCTACGCTGAAGCTACAAAATTACATTCACCAATAAGAGGTAAAAGTTACAGTGATGCAACTAAAAACTCCTTTGCCAATACCGCCGTTCCTGTTTCATTTCTCTCACCATCAAATTCATCCTCATATAAGAAAACAGTATTTCTAAAACCTCGTCCTTCCCCACCAAAAAATCAAGGGTATGACCACTCTGCTCATCAGGCCCTAATTAGTGAACCTATACTAAACAGTAATGGAGTTGCATATCCTACTACTGAACCTGCTTCAAATACATCTTTAGATAATATCATGGAACTTATTCGATCACTCACTAAAGTCATTAACTCTCATTTACCGACCAACGTTGCTCATCCTACACGATCCTCATTACCCCGACCCATCCATAATGGCCTCCCTAGGGCTTCAATGGAACTACCAAAGTCTAAAAAGTAAAATGTCTGAACTATTACACCTCATAAATAAATGTGACCCAATTGTAATTGCTGTCTCTGAGACATGGCTTAATGCTGGTTCCTTCTTTAAGGTCCCACGTTACCTTTGTTTCAGAGATGACAAAGCAGATGGGTATGGCGGTTCAGCCATACTTGTCAAAAACTCTATAAATACTCATCCTGTACATATACCTCTTTCGTCTTTATCTGAAAACCTCTCTTTTGTCGCTGTTCATTTAAAAAATATAAACTTTGTGTCCATATACATCCCCAGACCATCTTTTGAAATACTTCATAAAATCTCGGATCTCCTATCAGATATTAAAGGCCCTCTTATTGTAATGGGCGATTTTAATATTCACCATCCAGTCTGGGGTTGTCAAACTTCAGATCGTTTGGCTAACTGTATATTTAACATTATGGATAATACGGGACTATTTTTACTTAATTCTGGATCACCCACTCGTCGTACAAAACCAAACAAACGGATAAGTGCTGTTGACTTGACTTTGGCATCAGCGAACCTAGCTCCCTCTATGTCATGGGATACTTTAACGTCATCTTTCGGCAGTGATCATTTTCCTATTATCTATAACCTCCCCTTTTCTAAAATTTTATCCACCCCATATAAATCATTGTTACATTATAAAGTTCCTAATATAATGGATAATAAGGCTTGGTCTAAATTCTCTTCCATTTTAGAACAATCTTCTACGCTTCCTCCAGTTCTTCCACAAAATATAGAATCCTGCCTGCAGGTACTCATAAATCATATTCATTCTGCTGCTAAGCAGTCATTTCCTGTGAATACAATAAATACGAAACATAGATCACCACCATGGTGGGATAAAGAATGCCAAATTGCTGTTACAAAAAGGAAGATGGCTGAAACATTATACCGCAAGAACATGACAAATGAAAACTTCACTTATCTTTCCAAAATGATGTCTGATACAAAACGTATTTTACACTCCAAAAAGGTGGAGAGCTGGAAACAATTTTGCTCTTCTGTTTCTCCTAATACTAATGCTATTTCTGTTTGGAAATCAATCCGTCGGTTTCGGGGATCTTTCAAGGATACCTCCCCTCCACTACCTAAATGCAAAAGATTCTATGATCTTTTTATGGTTAGATTGGCTCCCCCTTCTGTCCCTGATGCTATTATTACATTATTAAATTTAAATAATTCATCCATCCAAGATGACCATTTTGCCCCCTTTTCTTTACAAGAACTTCTCCTTGTCCTCTCTTCTCTTAAAGACTCTTCCCCAGGCCTAGATGGCATCCCATATTCTTTCTTGTCTAATGCTAACAACATAACTCTAAATTACTACCTTGAACTGATAAACTTGATGGTTAATTTAGGATATGTTCCGACCCCACTGAAAACTCAAGTTATCATTCCAATTTTAAAGCCTGGTAAAGACGCTGAAAACCCAGCTAATTACCGCCCTATCGCTTTGTCCTCCACTCTGATAAAAGTTGTGGAACACCTTATTAAAAATCGACTAGAATCTTTCATTGAGAGTAGGCATCTTCTTCCTAATTCGCAATATGGATTTAGAAAAGGTAAAGGAACTCTGGATAGTTTGTCTGTCCTTATTACTGACATTCGGCTCTCCTTTTCCAGAAATGAATCCACTGTCGCGACTTTCCTAAATCTATGTTCAGCATATGACAATGTAATCCTCTCCATACTTAAAGACAAGATGGAATTCATGTCCATTCCAAAGAAATTTATAGACTTTATTATTAATTTATTTAGTGATCTTACATTACATCTCAGGGTTGATAATGAAATTGTTACCTCTAGATCTTTATACAAGGGTATTCCCCAAGGCTCAGTATTAAGCCCCATTCTTTTTAACATTTATACATATGATTTACCTAAATCAATTTGTAACTCCATATTGCCGTATTTTACAATATGCCGATGACTTGTGTTTGTATACAGCAGATCGTAATGCTATAGATTCTGCTCATAAAATATCACAAGCTCTTCAATCTCTTCATATTTGGATAAATAATAATGGTTTTGATATAGCTCCTCTAAAGAGTTCTGTAGTTGTATTTACAAGAAAACGCTTAAGACCCAGACTTAATATTTACTTTAATGAAACGAGATTACCTGTAGAAAATGAAAAAAAATTTTTAGGACTTATCCTGGACACTAAATTAAACTTCTCCTCTCATTTCAATTATATTGTTATTAGATGCGAAAAAAACCTCAATATATTAAGATGTTTAGCTGGCATTTGGTGGGGAGCCCATCCCTTTTATTTAAAATTATTATATAACGCTATCATTCGTAGTGTTATGGATTATGGGTCATTTCTTTTCGAACCAGCAAATAGAAGAGCTCTTAACACTCTCGACCTCATTCAAACTAGAGCTCTCCGTATAATATTAGGCGCAATGAGGTCGACTCCTAAAAGTGCCATGCAGGTGGAGTGCGCCGACCCCCCTTTGGATTTAAGGCTACAATATTTGTCCGATATGTTCTTACTTCGCACGTTTCAGTACTCCTCACACCCTCTTCTTCCTAAATTGCAACTTTTGTATTCTTATATGACTTTACCCTATTGGAACCACAAAAAATATCCCTGTTTGGTTGCAAGTTACTCGCAAATACAAAACTTGAAATTCCCAACTCATAGAACTGATAAACTACCCCTGTTCGATTTTAGTTTTGAGTCTATTATATTTAAACCTATAATCCATTTTAACTTAAATTTAAATAACGATGGCCCCTTCAATAATAAAGAGTTTCTTGATTTATTAGATAAACATTGGCATGGGTGGCATCTGATCTTCACTGATGCATCCAAATTAAATCAAGATGGATGTGTTGGGGTTGGTCTTTTCCACCAAAATTATGATATTGTACAAAAAATAAAATGTCCTCCTGAAACATCAGTTTTTACTGGCGAGGAATTATGGAGGCTATTAACTATATTATCCTATTTTAACTGGTTAAAACTGTAATATTTTCGGATTCATTAAGTGCATTCCAGTCTCTATTGAGTAACCCTTTCAAAATTACTTCCAGAAACTGGTTGACTCTTAAATCGAAAGAATTATTATTAAAATGTTCTGTGCTAAATTATACTGTCCACTTAGCCTGGGTTCCAAGTCACAGCGGCATCTTGGGCAATGAAACGGTTGATAGAATTGCAAGAGAGTCGATAATTTGTGGTGATAAAGTCCCCTTTAAAAATTATCCTCAAGACCTCCTTCATCTGCCCATTCGTTACTTAAAGAATAGATGGTTAAAAAGATGGTCTATTATAAATAAAAGAACAGGCACTAATTTTGCTAAATATCAATCGGAAATTGTACTTAAACCGTGGTTCTCCAAATTTAAGTGTAACAGGAAAATCGTCTCGATAATTTCGCGGATGAGATTTGGACATTGCTGTTCTGGTGTACACCTGAGGAAGATCAGAGTCAGAGACACTTCTCTCTGTGAATGCGGCTTGGACATAGGAGATTTAAACCACATCTTTTTCGCCTGCACAAAATTTGATCATAAGTCACTATTTGAATCACTTATAAATCATGATTTCCCTCTCCCTATACATATAGACAACATTTTAGGTAACTTAAATCTGACAACAATAATTCTAACACTTGAGATAAACCTACATAATTATTATTAACTAAGTCTAGTCATTTTACCATTCACCTGTAGATATATCATCTTATTATTAGCTCGTTGTAGTTCTTAATAATGCTTATTGTTACAAATTACTTGTAGACTAGTGTTAAAACGTGAAGCTGGCATTAATGTTTATTAACCATTGCCATAAAAAAGAAAAAAAAAAAAAAAAAAAAAAAACAAGAAGTTAAGATTAGATGAAACTACTAATTTTATTTCATATAATTGGGTTACGCTTTTACCATATAATTAATATAGATCATATGATTAAATTCAACATTTAATTAATCTAGAAGAACACTACAGTTTAAAGCGTATACGGCATACACTTAATTTATTGATACGGAACTTCTAAATGGGTGGCGGCGATTTGGTAAGGGTTGTTTCAGTGTAATTGTTTTATATTTTGTTTATTGGAAATTGGTATTGTTCAGTGGCGTTCATCCAAAAGGAGACTTGCTCTTGAACACTTATACTTTACTACTTTCTACTTCCTACTAAGCTACTAGCTATAATCCTATCAATAATAATATATCAGGCTTTTTTATTTCTCTCTCTTTGTATATCAGTCTGAGTCTGTGCACATAACTGCTATTCTGTACTTAGAAGTATTGTATTATAAATTTTAGAATTCGAAGAAATCATGGCACCCAAATACTATGAAGAACCAGGAACGCGTCTGGAAGGCAGAACAAGCAGCTGCAGAGGAAAAAAAACGTACGCTAGACTTACAAAGAGAACGCGCAGAAGAACGAGATCGTGCTGAACTTAACAGTATTATGAACAAAAGCAACACTGGTATTGACAGTGATAATCGTTTAGCATGGATGTATGATGTAAGTATATGTGGTCGCAATGGACAATTCTTCAAAATATCTATTTCCATTATATATATATATATATATATATATATATATATATATATATATATATATATACTTGTATATGTGTGGATGCAGGCGGCACAGGACCGTTTGCTGTGGTGTTCTCTTGGGGAGGCCTATGTCCAGCAGTGGACGATGAAAGGCTGATGGAAAGAATCTAGAAATAGATATGCTCCTTTGGTGTGGGATAGCAATTTGAGCGTAGAGATCACTAATGTGAAATAGCACTCTAATTCTAGTAACATATTTATCTTAGTTGCCCTAATTCTGAAAAACTTATGCAGACAGTCATGGGCAGATTTTTTTCTTTTTTGCCTTTCCATACATTCTTATTAAAGGCCAGGTCAAGAGTACTCATAACTATAGAGCATGCATGAAAGTGCTGATGAAAGTAGATAGAGCACAAGATGTGTATCAGGATCGTAGCAAATGGAAAGAAGTGGTTTCTGCCTACCCCTACAGGAAAAGGTGTGACAAAATGTATGTATGTAACATGGCAATCTTTCTTTATACAATCAGCGACTCTTTAATCCCATATTTCATCTAGGAATATTTTAAGACAAGAAAACTGTTAACTTGTAACACTTACTTAACATTGTGAGAATCTCAAATATGTTGTGGCCAGATCTTTTAATTGATCACTTGCTTCTTCACATGGTTTCATGAAATGTGTTTGTATTTTATGATATAGTTAGCTAAAATTGATAATATTGTTTAAATGTAAAGTTAAGTTTGCTCATATTTCAATTCACTTTTGATTAAATCCTTAATGTAAGATTTCCATGATATCAAAGGTAATTGAAAATTCCAAATAAAAAAGGAACTGAGTGTTTTTGTTAATATGAGTTAAAAGTTACCTGAGTAGACTTGCTTTGGTCACCTTGATCCTTTATTTGGATAGCCATTTCTCTACTTCAGTTAGGTGTATATGAACATCCATCCATCCATCCATCCATCAGCCTTTCTACGTCCACTGCTGGACACAGGCCTCCCCAAATTGGGGGTATAGTGCCGTAATCGCCACGATTGGCAGGCAGGTTGGCGATCGCAGTGGATGTTGGTAATATTCGAGGGAATGCTGCTGCCCACTCCCCCCGATATTCCCTCAGTTGGCTCCTACGACTCCCATGGGTGGAGAGGGGTGGAACAATTCTAAAGCCGGCCCCACACGGCCATTTGAACATAGCTTATGGCTATGCTTGGGTCATCATGTGATGAGTGTATGGCTATCATTTGCACAAGTTGTAGTAACAGTGCTCTCTGTCAGTAGTAAATCTGCAGTGTAGAGGATTGGATCTAATATATTTTACCTTGGGGCGTGCTAGACTTTATTTCATACTGTTCTGATAGGATTTCATTGTACTTGACCTCTTTAGCGTCTTTTAGCCAGCTGCATAATTAGGAAGAATGATTTTTTCGTCTTTGACAATAAACCTATCATGCCAGTCTCTATCAAATTGAATTAATATAGGATAATCTACCAGATAAGAAAATTGAGACACACTTATTTAAAAAAAAATATTTCTAAAACTACATATCTTTTGACTTTATATTATCATACTTATATAAACTACATAATATTATCTAGACATGCGGTACCGTGTCAAGCCAAGTTGAAGCTAAAGAATTGGAGAGCAGTACCGTGTGTAATATTACATGAACCATTTGGAGCCACTTTTGACCCTCTCATAACTCAAAAACTATTTCACATAAGCATGTCAAATTTGGCTCATATATCGAGACTTGTGAGATACATATGCGCTCCAAATTTCATAAACACACCTCAAACGGTTATTTAGATAATAACGTCCAAAAACCGTAATTTTTATCACTGACTGACCAAAACTCTCAAACTCTAACCCAGTTCCAGATGACCTAGAAAGTTCAAATTTGGCATCCATATACCTAGGTAGTTAGGTGAAATTCAAAGGTATAAATCAGAACCTAGTAAATTTTTATCATTTTATTAGGAATAGGTACCTATACTCATGAGTGTCAACTTCAATATTATGATATAATGCCTTGGTTGTTGACATCAACAACAAAAGAAGTGAGATCTCAATGGGTGCCAAGTTCAATGGCCAGTCCTGAAATTTATTTATAACAACATAAAATATTTTATAACAATTTAAAATATAATTTCTTCTTATAACTTGGGATAATATATTGAAGTCTAAGGTCTGCCTTAAAAAGGTGGGAGTTGTGTGATATATGAACATGTAGTTATTTTAACTGTATTCCCATCTATGACACTATTTATTTACAGAAACCAGATAAGAAAGTTGAACAAGAAGAATATCTACTTGGCAAGGCTCTAACCAAAAATTCTGATCAATCACAAAATGTAATTCAAGACCCTATTCCTGCTGTGTCACGAAGAGTAGTTGGATCCAGTATGCTAACAGCTGGAGGTGACACACAAGTTGATTTGTCACGTAAAATGCGCGAGGACCCATTACTGTTGATTAAAGAGCGAGAAAGGGCCGCTCGTGCTGCACTGCTAAATAACCCTTTACAACGTCGCAAACTTACAGAATTGTTAAGGAAAGAACAGGTCAGTTTTAGCTATGGATATGAGGTGGCATTATTTGGTGTGTCTACTTATGTGTTAACTTTAATCATATTACTTATGTTACATTTCAGGATCAGAGGAATGAAAGAAAAGTGAAGAAACAGACAAAAAAGAAACATAAAGATCTAGATAATCTGCTGACAGCTAAACTTAATGCTTTAGGAGGACAGAAAGGAATAGACTTAGCAACTCTGCTTGCTTCTGATGATTCTTCCTCTGATTCAGAAGTGGAAAAACCCAAAAAGAAGAAGCGTGAAAAGCATAAATCGAAGAAAAGTAAAAAACATAGCCATTCTTCTGATAACGAATTGGATACACGAAAAACTCATGAGGATAGACATAGTAGTGATAAGAAAGCGTTAAAGCACCGAAGTGATAAGTATCGAGAAAGAGACTCCAAGAAACAAAGATCTGAAAGCCCACGAGAAAGTTCCAGCCGATTAAACAAAGAAGCAGGTCCCTACAGAAGACAAAATGATCATAAGTCGTACGAGTCGGATATCACTAAGTACGATAGAAACTATAATAAAGACAGGTCTAATCGATCACCCTTTGCAGACAAAAGGCGTAAAAGAGATTTAGATAATAGAGATAATAAAATAAGTGGTGGTTTGAGCGAAGCTGACAAAGCCGCTAGGCTTGCAGAAATGATGGCAGCGGGATCTGAACGCGAGATTCAGCGTGAAAAACGAGTTGCTGAACAACGCGCCGCTGACGAATCTAATAGAGGCGCCATACCTCGTACAGGTCCCGCGCGTCTCGAAGCACGGGCTTTACCTACATCCCTAGAAAGTAGAATTCACTCCAACAGACATAACATACAACGTGACAAGCGACACATGAACGAAAATTTTGCTCGTCGATGATGTCAAAATTCTGTATAAAAGAATTGTAATTAGAATAAAAAAATGTATTTGTTTTGCTATATATTTTATTTCATAAGTAATATTAATTAATTAAATAAGCAATTATAAATAATATTTCTGTTAATTTCTATCTGAAGAGACCGACACTTTCGCCTTGAATGTTGTAGTTAATCCAGTGGAATTTTCTCTCTAACAATCTGTAAAAGAATTTAAGAAAGTTTAAAAAATGTATTTACCTACACAACAGAAACCAAAATAGATTACTAGTAGTTACTTTGTAGAGGGTACTAAATAAATCTTAGATGCATAAATATTTTAATCAATATTTTGCTTAAATAGATGTGTAACCTAAATTTCAACTTCGTAAACAAAACAAAAATGTTGGGCTAATTTAGAGTGAAAAAAATGATTTCATATTTGCAAAGATCTAATAGTAGATTTAGTAGTGACATTTGTCAGGTGAAGAATTGAAAATATAATTTTCTATTTTGCAAATAGGGGGAAGCCAATATTATGTCGGCTGCATTATAAACTAAATAAATTACAATCGGATTGCTGGTAGTCACTATACAGCTATCCTAAGCTAAACTTAGAAATAAGTTAGTGGCCATCAGGTAACCTGAAGAACCGATGTTATGGTAAGTTACACATGCATTGCCACATAACTAGTGCCAACAAACACATCAAAGTGCGTGTACCTCCGCACACATTCCAGCATATATGGGGTCAGTATCCCAGGGGCCGCGCTCGGGGAGAGGAAGCGCGCGGCGGCGGAGTTCAGCCACGAGCTCCGCCACATCCATGATGGGAATAGGGTCGAGGCCGCGCGCCAGCCCCGCCAGGTACTCCACGTAGTGACCCCTGCAAGAAGAATCTGTGTCAACACACCTCGATGAGGCCCCGCTTGTAGAGCCCCTCTAGCGAGCCGTAGGGGCGAGGCGGCGGGCGAAGCGCGGCTCGGCGCACCAGCGTCTCCAGATCGTCCACGTTCAGGATCGGCAGTGGGTCCAGGCTACAGCGCCGAACCAATCGACTCAGGTATTCCAGGTAATGGTTCCTGCAAACACATGCCTGACTCACCGCCGCGCTCGCCGCGATCAACTAACTCATTCGTTGTCGTAGCAATGATTACGCATGCCACCAATTTCGTTATGTACTAATATAATTTAAATAATATAGATTAGGTTCGTGTTTCGAGTTGAGTAGATATTATGGTAGGCATGTTAAAATTCTGGTGGTAAATCTGGTGGATGTCTTATTTGCAATCACATTAGATTATATAGGTATATGCGAGATAGAACGAGAGGTAGCTAGAGTTTTCAACTTACAAATACGGCTGTCACAGATCATTATAAAGGATTAAGTTTTAATTAGGTAGGTAGTCTAAAGTTTTTGGAGGATCATAATCATTACATATTATTATAACTCTATCTAAATGCTATGATTGTTTATAACCGCATTTTGTGTTTTTTCGAAGTAGGAACGTGCCCAATCTCCCATATATATATAAATTAATTTCTATTTCCCTTGGTCATCGCATCACGCGTAAACGGATGGAACAATTTCACTAATTGTTTTTTTGTTGTGTTTATTAGTGTCAGGATAAGGTTCTTATGAAAGAAAAATATTTATTAATTCTTATGAAAGAATTGCGCATATTATTAGAAAATTCAGAAAACTTGACGACTATTTTAACTTTGCACGTTTGACAGTTCGCAAATAATTGAATGTTCATAGCTAAGACAGGACAACGTCTGTCGGGATATCTAGTTTCCAAATAAAATCAAGACGAAGGAGCATTGATATCCTATATCAATGCGAAAGAGCATTAGATACTTATGTTAAATTTATTAGTATTTACTTAGTATTAATGATATATACCTATATCGGATATGCTCATGTTCTTGCTACACCGTATATTTCATCGATTATTTACTTCAACATTCGATTTTAGTCAGCGACTTACTTGCACAGTCCTGCATAGTTAGCAGGTGCTTCATTACCGCAGGTGCCGTCGACAAGTCCAGTGGGTGTTTCTCTTTGTAACTGTACGAGGCATCTTCCTGAGCCGCCTTCTGTTGGTTTAGTTTCGTAGTTCACATTGTTCATCTGCAGCAGATGGAAATTAAATAATACCTATCTAATAGGTAATAATTATTATTATACGTTATTGTAGGTATAATATCTATTATTATTCTAAATATTATTCTATTTCAGTTCTTCTTTAGGGCCTTAACTTGTTAATTGACATTTGAGCTGATTGCCATTATTATGAAGTTGGACTTCTATTACATGTGAGGTATCTACGGTGCGGCATTTTATTAAGTAAAGCTAAAATATTAGGTAACTACTCTTATTATGTTCGCGCCAATTCGTAAATCTATTCGGTGCTTACTCTATTCTATATTTGTATAAAAGTAGGAAGTAGGTAGTCTTAAGTATATCTTTATAAATTGGATGCTCGACTATGATTATGAGCTGTAAAGTGGGATCCGCACGGCTTTAAGCAAGATGTAAGCAAGTGTTTAAGCAAGGTGCCCTTGTCGGGACACCAGCGGATTGTGTTTCGGCTACTCGGTTTACATCACGGCTTTAAACAAGATGTAAGCAAGCGTTTCAGCAAGGTGCCCGCTGGCCAGACGGTTGTAAACATGAATCCGCTCGCTGTAAGCTCGGATGTAGGTAAGCACGCAAGGACGTTGAAGGTCAAACAAAATTTGGATTACATCTGCTGTCCACACGGCTGGCAACAAACAATGTCATCCCTGCTGGAACGCTTGCTTACAGCCGTCCGGTCCTTGCTTTAGTACTAGACCGCTGTCGGTCATGTCCTCTCGACCAATCACAATGAAGCGAAACGAAAGTTCGTCTAACGTTTCGTTTTTCATTCTAAGGGGGCAGCTGTTGTTCCAAAGCGAAGGTTAGTCGTCTTGAAGCCTCCCTTGGTTTAGTGTTACAACTTTTTACCCGCTAATTAAAAATACCTATGGAGATACAGTAAACCGAAATAACATGAGAGCCTAATATCGAATTTGAGTAGCTGTAATATTAGTCTTACCTGTAGTAAAGTTTGCAATTCATGTGGCTCCTTATCGCGAAGATAAAATAGGCAATTCCGAGGGTGATGTGCATGTAAGCCAAGTTTTGCGCAATAATCGCTCAAGCCGCATCGGGCCCCCATTGTAAACGGTTTGCCACAGCCATAACAAAATTCATATTTACACTGAGTACACGTAAAATGCATACAACCTCCCCTGAAATAGTAGGTAAATGTGATTGAATTAAATAAGTGGTCTCTGGAACTACTGAACCGATTTTAAGAATTCATATTCCATTGTTTATTATCTAATAATTATAAATAGTATAAAATAAAGTCGCTGTTCGCGTCTGGAAGGTTTGTATGTATTCACAAATAATAGTTTGTGGCATAAGCTGCCGAAATGCTCGTGCCACACTAACTGGAAACATTGGAGTCCCAGACCTGCCGGGGGTAGAGGAACTCATGCGTAGAGCCGGATACCTCGCCTCTGGCTAAAGGAAGTCTGAAGAACACCAGAAACACCACGCAGTATTTAGCAGGTTTACCTACCGGTTTTTAAATCGGGAGTCAGGCATAAACTATTTGCCCGCCCGGCAGGGCGATTCAAATGGGATATCCTCGCCTAAAAAAAGGGTCCACTTATGAATAACGACGTAACGAAAAAAGAACATCGTATAAAAAATCTAGAGCATAACATGCATTGAATTAATCAGGCAAACCGTTTGCCGGGTCTGCTAGATCTACTAGTACTTGTATATATTAAATTCGAATTTAGGTAATAAACCCATTAATCACCGATTCACTCCAAAAACTACAATGGATTGAAAACCTTCGTCATGTTCTTTAGTCGCGTTGTTAATGATTCGAAGGAGGCTAAAAAAATGCTAACTTTGAAACCTGTCGTTGTCGACGAAAATTATATGGGGCATATTGTTACAGCTATTTAGTGACATCTTTCCCTGGAGTTATCGGTATGATGTCATTGATAGGTACGGCATAAACTTCTATTGAAAAAACATCTAAACTATAATAGAAACTGTCTCAAAATACGTTGGTTGATTTAAAAGGAGTAGGGTAGAAGCGGGTAATCCCAGTCAGGTGACAATACCGGTCAGCACACTATCTCGCAAAATATTTGGTTTACGGTGGCGTGATTGTTCCCCGCCCGACGCACCGACCACTGTTGCCATATGTACGGATTTATCCGTACATGTACGGAATTTGGAGTATTACGTACGGATATATGTACGGATTTCCAATAATACATAAAACGTACACGATTTCAAATGCAACACCCAAAATTCTCTAAAACCACAGATTAGAATATATATAGCCCAAAATTGATTCATTGATTTTTCGCTCTTGACATTCCTACAAAGAATCGTATTAAAAAAATAAAGAACGTACGTGATTGTCTATGACGAGGAATTACCGTATGATCTTTCCTCTATGACTGACTGATTACAGTAGGTTGACGTTGGTTACAGTAGGGAATGAAAGAGATAGGTAAATATATTACGCTTTATTGTGTTTGTAATAATGGATGAATGATAGTGACCAATTTAATCCTTTGCTCAATTGCGCAATACCTCATAGTAAGAAACTGTTTCCTTCATACTATGAGTTTCCTTACTCTGTGCGCAATACGCATTGCTTGATGTTTCTGGTTATACGATTTCTCTTTGGCTCCATTTTGAACATGTGTGTGTGTGAGTGTTTTTGTGGATTGTTTGTGTTACGAAACCACTTTATTTATGTCATTATGAGTGGATATACAGAGAAAGCCCGTAGAATGCAACGTTTTAAAATATAATGGTTTTATTTCGTATGGAGTTTTAGATTTATTGCACGTACGGATTTTGCTGTCGGATGTACGGATTTTTAGTTCTTATAGTATGGCAACACTGGCACCGACTCCCGTTCAGTTCCGACCTCTTGAATAATATTTGTTCTGTGGTTCCGACCGCGCAACGCTGAGAGCGAGACGAGTGTGTGTTTCGAGGCATTTCCTTACAGCTTTTTGGTCGTAGAACATAAGACGTAAGTACCAAAATATTCATATTCCCTTAACTGTTTATATTTTTTTTGTTATGAATCAGTCATCTAGCTATCCATGTGATTAGATATTTAAACCAATTCGCAATAAGTTGTTTTCAGAAATTATTATTAACCTCAAAAAATCATAGATGGGTAATGCCGGTCACGCTGACCGGTATTACCTTACGGGTAGTTATAGAAGTAGATGATATTCTATGTCCAAAAAACAGAGGTATTGTTTTTTGATCGTCACTTTTATATTATTTGTCTCATACATAAACAATTCTTATTCAATTCTAGAATGCCACGGAATAGAAGCCAAGGATTGAAGTTGAAATTGAGCCAAAGTGATTTAACCAGGGCATTCCAACTCGTGATTAAGGGACACCAATAAGATAAGCAGCACGTTTTACTGATATTCCTTTTTCAACCCTCCAAGAAAGACTGAAAAAGAGAAACTCCGATGCCCCGTCTCTAGGAAGGAATCCAGTCTTCACAAAAGAACAGGAAGCTGAAATAGCAGACCAAGTAAAATTTCTCGGTAAGATATTTTATGGCTGTACTTCAATACAAATCAGAAAGATGGCTTATGAATATGCCGTTAAAAATAATTTGAAACACAACTTTAATGAAGAACATGGAATGGCTGGCGAAGATTGGCTTACTGGTTTTATGAAAAGAAAGAAAGAATCTGTTATATGTTTGTAAAGCAGAAGGTACGAGCTTAAATAGAGCAACGGCTTTTAATAAAAATGAAGTAAATATATTTTTCACACTGCTTGGGGAGTTGATACAATTTTTTACCGAGAAATATATACAATGTGGATGAAACTGGGATCACCACAGTACCAGAGCCAGGTAAGGTTATTACTGAGATGGGACAAAAACGTGTGGAGTCCATAACATCTAGTGAAAGAGGTAAAAATGTAACAGTTGTTTGTGCAGTAAGTGCAACGGGAGTGTACTTGCTACCCATGTTTATATATCATTCACCAACGTACGGGATGATGACGACACCGACATTGACGATATGGAAAACAAGTGTCTGCTATGCCATGATTACGGTCGTAACAATGAATTGTGGTATAGGTGCGTTCGGTGTGGGCTTTGGGCCCATGCTGAATGTTCGGGCTGTGAGTCAACTGAAGGCTATACATGCGATTTTGTGTCGCTAAAGGCTTGACCGGTATTGCCATCCTACTGACCGACATTACCCGCCACGCTTGGTAATAGCGGTCAAAATCCTTTTTTTTCCAAATGTATATTGTGATTTGATTTTTGCATAACATATTGATCTCGTTGATTGTGGTAATTATAGAAGGATACTTAAAGTTATGTTGTATTAATAGTTTCGAAATAAAATGTTGATTTTTCTATATTTTTTGTTTCACTTTGTTAGGTGACTGGCAATACCCGTCCTTACCCTAAGCAAAGAAACAGACGCGGACATCGACTTTATATTACTTATAGATGTTAAGTTAGGTACAAGAATGTTACCTAGATAAGGAATATTTGAAGTGACATCGTGGGCATTCGAGGCCGTTGTCCCTTAAATGTTGTTGTATTGCAGTAACAGACCTTTCAGGATCGTTGTCTTCCAACCATGCAGTGTATTGTTCACAAGTTAACCCTTCGTGATTAGCATTCCACTGAAGAAGTAATTGTCGTTATGTTAGGTTTTCAATAATTGCGGTTTGCGTTCATTGATATAACTTCCACGTATAGTGCGGAGTGGTAGAGCCTTGCTTGTACAAGCATGAATGGGCCGGCCCGACCGGGAAATCCCACCCTCCCTCAGCAGATCAACGTGAAATAACGATAGATACTAAGTACTGCTGTGTCTCGTAATTGGGTGAGTGAGATTGCTGGAGGATAGGAGGTGGAGAGGAAGGATAATATACTAACTTATCATCACGCCATTTCCCTTGCGGGGTAGGCAGAGAGAACAGACTGCCAAGAGGCTCTATTCTTGCGTACATCTCTCGCTTCCTCAACATTCATAACTCTCTTCATACACGCTCGCCGGTTTCGGAGACTCCTGACTCCACCTTCCTTCAATGCATGACCAATTTGGTCTAGGTAGGTAAGTCTCGGTCTCCCCCTGTACCTACATCCTTCCACTTTCGCATTGTATATCTTCTTAGCCAGTCGCTCGTCCGGCATTCTTTTCACATGTCCGAACCATCGGAACATTCCCTTTCGCATCTTTACACCAATACTCTCTTTCATACCTACTCGCTCTCTTACGTCATTGTTACGAATGCAGTCAGTCAGCCTCACTCCACAGATTCTCCGCAGAGATCGCATTTCGACCGCATTGATTTTACTCTCATGCTCCACTCTCGCTACTTTTACTCACATACCCAACTCTCGCTTTCATATAATAACGTTGGGACAAGCACTGCGTTGTGTATTGCGACACGTGCCTTCTGCTGAGGTGGTGGCTGCCGAGAAGTTGTCCCAATGCTCCGTTCACTCTATTTCCCGCTTTCACTCTTCTCTCTACATCAGTGGTGTATCTTCCATCCCGACTGAATCCACACCCAAGATAATATATATTTAAGATAATATATATTGACTGCCTCGGTGGTGTAGCGGTAGTGTATGCGACTGCTAATCATGAGGTCTCGGGTTCAATCCCCGGGTCGGGCAATGTTATTGAGCTTTTTCCTAAAAAGAAAAAATCTCAGTAGCAGCCTGGAGTTTGGAAATGTGGCCGGTAGACGTCAATAGGCTCGCCCCCTATTACGTGGGAGTCAAACATAGCTGGCGAGTCGTGGGTGTGTAATACACCTCTGCCTACCCCTTCGGGGAATACAGGCGTGATGCTATGTTATATATTGAAAAGATAAAAAAATAATATATATTGAAGATAATATATATTTTTTTATACTACTTTGATGGTGAACAAGCATACGGCCCACCGATTGTAAGCGGTTACCGTAGCCTATAGACGCTAGCAACACCAGAGGCATAACTCGGGCGTCGCCATCTCCAAGGAAAGGGATAGGAGGTGGATAGATAGGATAATAAGGAGGGGATAGGTAGGATACTAAGGAGAGCATAGGGAGGGGCCTTGGGCCTTCGGTGCTCTCACTCACCATACGAAACAACGCTACCGTTGTAACACGCTGATCTTTTGTGAAAGGGTGGTACTTCTTCGATCGAGCCGGCCCATTCGTGCTGGGATAAACAAGGCTCTACCTAGGAGAGGATGCAGGATAAGAAGGGGGTTTCGCCTTCAGCTCTCTCACTCACTATAAGAAACAACTGTAGCTGCATATACCTTTTTTTTTGGTAAGGCGGGAAAAAGTATTCCTAACCGCACACCCCGTCGTTCGGGGCAACGAACAGGGTAGTGTGGGGCCTTCACCCACTAAAGAAATCCGCCGTGTGCCGTCTCTCCGCCTTTATTGGCGGGCCACTGGAACTATGTTACATTCCTTCGGTGGTTAGGTGTATGTACTTACTGTTGTTTTAATGCATAATATGGCCTGTGAGAGGGTGGTACTTCCCCCTTCGAGCCGGCCCATTCATGCTGGGACAAGCAAGACTAACGCTACGTCACATTTTTACTTAAAATTTAGTATAGAGTATAATTATCATGTGAGCTAAGTCTAATCTATTTGATAATTAATATGGGTATTAGCATGGTAGTTATAGCATAGTGGTAGCACCAAGGATTGCAAAGACAGTGGTATCGAGTTCGACCCATAGGTCCGAGGTGCACGTACGGCACACACGGATTTTCAACATTTTCCAAAACACAATGTATTTGCTTACAAATTATTATCCGTGCTCAGTGAAGGAAAACCTCGTATGGAAACCTGAGAGATTGTCTCGATGGTTTGTGAAGTCTGCAACCCCGCACTGGGTTAGTGTGGTGGACTACGGCCTAAATACCCTTCACTCGAACACGAAAGGAATTCCGTGCCCAATAGTGGGACAGAAATAGGTTTAAAAAAATTATACACATGAGACAAACCGGTTTCCTGCAAGTAGCACAGCTCACAGAACGGCATTCTGGACACCGTACTTTCTTTTGTTTAGGATGAACGAAAAATCCCGATGAACATTCCACACACCATCTGAAGTTTGGATCTCGAGCCAAGGTTCGGTCTCGCAGCTGTTGATAATAATAGTTACATTCGAAATATTAAGAGTCCCCAGAGAGAGTGAGCTTTCTAAATATTCTAATTTTTAATCTAATATATAAAATTCTCGAGTCACAGTTGTTGTTTGTCGCCATTCTCCTCCGAAACGGCTTGACCGATTCTTATGAAATTTTGTGTGCATATTTAGTAGATCTGAGAATAGGCCGTGTGGGGCCGGCTTTAGAATTGTCCCACCCCTCTCCACCCATGGGAGTCGTAAGAGCTGACTAAGGGAATACCGGGGGAGTGGGCAGCAGCACTCCTTCGAGTATTAACAATATCCACTGCGATCGCCAACCCGCCTGCCAAGCGTGGCGATTACGGCACTATCCCCCATTCTTGGGGAGGCCTATGTCCAGCAGTGGACGTTTAAAAGGCTGATGGATGGATGGATAGATGAGAATAGGATGTAAACTATTTATCATACCCCAAAGTGATAAGGGTGGTCCACCCCAAATTTTCCATTTATTTTGTACAGGAACTTTGGGACATTTTGCCGGAATATGGTATTAAAGGTAGACTGCTACAAGCGGTGCAGTCCAACTACATGGACTGCAGAGCTTGTGTGCGGCTGGATTATGGAATGTCACCCTGGTTTGATGTCAATATCGGCGTTAAACAGGGCTGCGTTCTATCAGCCAGACTGTTTATCATATATCTGGATAAATGTCTACAAAGGCTGAATGAAATGAATGTGGGAGTTCAGATGGGCGACTCAGTGGTTAGGTCTCTGCTATATGCAGACGATGCGGTTTTATTAGCGCAGTCCGCGGCTGACCTGCAAACCCTAGTCGACGTAATGGCAGAAGATTATAAGAAAAGGGGCCTACGTGTGAATGTGAGCAAAACCAAAATAATGGTTTTTGAAAGAGAAGAAGCCAGAACAGATGTTAGAGTAGCAATAGGAAATGGTGTGCTAGAACAAATGGATGAATTTGTATATCTTGGATGTGGATTCAGTCGGGATGGAAGGTACACCACTGATGTAGAGAGAAGAGTGAATGCGGGAAATAGAGTGAACGGAGCATTGGGATAACTTCTCGGCAGTCATCACCTCAGCCAGAAGGCACGTGTCGCAATATACAACGCAGTGCTTGTCCCAACGTTATTGTATAGAAGCGAGAGTTGGGTGTGAGAGTAAAATCAATGCAGTCGAAATGCGATCTCTGCGGAGTATCTGTGGAGTGAAGTTGACTGACCGCATTCGTAACGACGACGTAAGAGAGCGAGTAGGTATGAAAGAGAGTATTGGTATAAAGATGCGAAATGGAATGCTCCGATGGTTCTGACATGTGGAAAGAATGTCGGACGAGCGACTGGTTAAGAAGATATACAATGCGAAAGCGGAAGGATGTAGGTACAGGGGGAGACCGAGACTCACCTATCTAGACCAAATCGGTCATGTATTCAAGGAAGGTGGAGTCAGGAGTCTCCAAAACCGGCGAGCGTGTATGAAGAGAGTTATGAATGTTGAGGAAGCGAGAGATGTATGCAAGAATAGAGCCTCTTGGCACACTGTTCTCTCTGCCTACTTCGCAAGGGAAATGGCGTGGTGATAAGTAGGTATTTTGTGGACAAAATATTTTATTTTAATTATTTTATGGTTCGGCATTAAACATACATACAACCCTAAATTTTTGTAGCTAATAGGTCGAACATAACGTAGGTATGACATAAATTTTCTTTGAAGAATAAATCGCATTATCACGTAACTAATTATAGAGTGTACCTGTATACTTACTTTTCTTTGGAATAGTTCGTGAACTTCGATTTCGAGTAAAGTTTTCAAAAGTATATCTAAATGTGCAAAATATTCAAGCCACGCATCTTCAGGCAAACTTTCAAGTTCCGGTAGTTTGCAGTATGGGCATACACAGTCGACGATGCTTCGTTCTGTTATTTGTACTGTGAAATAGATACGCGCACATTCACGACAACATCTATGAGTGCAGCGTAACATTGATACCATCTGCAAATTTACAATAAGTATATGTGTTAACTAGATTCCGCCCGCGACTTCGCCCGTGTAGACATCACAATATAAATACGTCAGTCTAAGAATGATTCTTTATCAAAATTGCTACCCCTGGAACTGCAATTTTTCGGGATTATAAGTAGTAGAATAATCATTTCTGGGTTCCATACTAGGTAATGTATGCAAAATATTATGATCATAGTTTTGATCCGTGTGGTGACGGACTAAGAATACAAGTGTGACCACCCCATTATTTCCTACGGGTGTCGTATAAGGCAACTAAGGGAAGTAAGCAATTATCATCCATTGCATGACTGGTGGTAGGGCTGGCTACCAAGTGGGAGTACTTACTTGGTATCGGGCCCTAGCGGGTTGGTACCACTATCTCCCGTGTGACCGGCCATGAAGCGCATCCTTGCGTTTTGGCTGTAGCAGGAGATAGCCGTTTATTCTTTCATTTCAAATAGGTGAAATGAAATGGTGAGCAGCGGCTGGACAATACTCTTGGTATGGTTGAGTCCATGAGCGATGGTTACCATTTGCCACCAGATGGGCAGTGGCTCGTCTGCCACTACATGCAATAAAAAAAACGTAATAGCGTAAAAACGTAACAAACAGACAAATACACATTCCGATTCCTGAGCTCATACTTGACTATATCATCCATCTCCCTAATTATCCCAGTCATGTTTTTGTTGTCGTAGGCTTTCGATCGGTTCGTTTTTAGCTGACCCACCAGTAGGTATTTACACGGAGCATTTGCCCATCTGATTTTAATCTTGAGATTACTGTTACAGTAAACAGTAGATAACTATACGACTGCTCTTATTTTTTCATAGCCGCTGTGAGTTAGCGAACGTATCGACCTTTATATGCTACAATAACTTCCCACTATGACGGACTAATTCCTTAATAAATGCTTTCGCGCCATAAATGCTGAATCAACATTAAATTTTGTGTAACAATATACAGTCCGAAACCCAGAAGGACTGGTCTTCATCCCGGAAAAATGAATGGTTGCCGTGGGATATTTATTTTTACATAGATATCTATAACAGTGGGTTTCAATCAAAGATGAAAACATTAAACACAAAGTGAAAATCAAAGTGTGCTAAGCATGTCAAATGCTAAAAATATATATAAAAATATCTAAATACAAAGATGAAAACTTAGTAAACAAAGAAAAGTAAAAAAAAAAGTCAAACGAATACAAAGGACATGTACCATTTACGGCCTGTGGCGGCCATAATATTATCAACATTTAAAATTAAAGTAATAATTTATAAAATCCATCAGTGGTTTACTTTTCTTGATAGAACTTATCTGTCATGTCATGCCATTCTACTCATCTACTGTTTTTATTGTGTATTGTATTGTGATTTTATAAGTGTAAGTTATATAATATTTAGTGATTTTAAGCCTCATTATTTGTTTATATATGTAGTTATTATTTTACTTATTTATAATTATGGTGTTATTTTGGATCAAATATTCGGCTTTGAGGTATTTCAATTTCAAAATTATATTCATCTTAGATGTCTTTTATCTCATCATCCAAAAGTTTTAGTGTGAAAAGAAATACACAGGGCAATAGGGTAGTCATTTATCTTCAAAAAACATATTGTTTTATGTATGTCCTTTCCAGGCCGAGAATGTATGGGCATTTGGTACATCTCCTTTATAAATTTGATATTTATTACATGTTTTAGTTTCAAATGAGTGTAATATGAAGGCAACACAGTATTTTCGGAGATACCGACATTAGAATTTAATGTAGTGAAAACGAAATAAGTATGAAATCGACGATTTATGTTGAGTAATATTTGAAATACTCACTTTTGATTGAAATGTACTATATATTATGTAGGTATACTCCACGTGAACGGAGTCGCAGAAATGAGTGCCATATAAATAATGAAAAGAGCTTGCACTTACACGTAGGTATTTAATCTCTATGGCAAAGTCAGTTTACCTTCAAATTAATTTACTATGTTCTATTCTAATACACAGTGCTTATGATTTTATTATACCTATATTTTTCTTCATCCTTACATAGTATGAAACGAAAAAAAAACAGTCGCTTTTCGCGTCTGTCTGTCTATATATCCGCTAGTATACAAGTAAAGTAAGCGTCGCCACGCTATATGTTATAAGTATTATTCCGATCGGTTCAGTAGTTTGCGCAGTACCCATAACCGAACAAAAACCGGCTCTCCATTTATTTGTATAGATTGCACACGTGCTCCGGGTCGCTATTGATATAAAAAATATTAATTGAATTTTACGAAAACTTCTGAGTGGTAATAAAACCTTACTTCATGTTCAGGTAGCCGTGACGCGCAGAGTTCACAATCTTGAAATAAATAAGCTAAGGCAGAATTTAAATCAGTACACTCTAGCGCAGCTAGAAGCGCTGCAGGAGCATCGGTGCCTCGAGATACTAATTCCACAGCGAGTTGGGCCTGCTCCCATGTCTCTAGTGCCCCTTCAGCGAGGAGCCTTCGAGCTTGTCTCTGAAAAACGATATATTCTTAAGATATCATTCTTTTTTGTTAGGTACACATAATGATTATTCGAAACATATAATATTATATTACTTAATTTCCGTCTTTAAAAGTAGTGACACTCAGTTCGTAGGTGCCAAAATAATGACACTACGTAGCTGTATTGAGCCCATATTGAATCGCAGGGATTTTCATTGTGTAAAAAAACGCTGCCTCTGAATTTGTTTAAAGTGCGTTGAGTACTACGACCGGAAATTAATCAAACTACATTTGCTGGTTATTACCATAAGGAGATATTTTTATCGGTCCAGGATTGCAGATGCAGGAGCAGCAGCACTGACACAACCCAATATGCACATTAAAATGTACGGGCAATGCAAGTAGCGTTCCATACCATTGCCGTACTCAGCTGCCATGCCAACAAAGACAATTAGGTACTATCTGCATGCTAACCCCCATCACCACATATTAAGGTTTTCGTAACGGTAGTGTGAAGAGCATGACTGGATGGATAATATTGTACTTACCATCTTGCTTTATTTTCGACCTATTCTTTAAATAAAAATAACGCATGGATCGATTCCCGCTCGTACTAAAGTTCTCTTTTTCCTCATTCACAAATAATAATTTGTACTTTAAAAGTAGCTGAGCATGTCAAGTGCTAAAAATATAGATCAAAATGTTTAAAAGATCACACCATCAAATAGTATGAATTTTAATTGCAAAATTAAATTTACTATATTGGATTAATGCATGTAAATGCGTTCCGATGGATGGTGGTCGTTAAGACAAATGCGATGAGGAAATTGGGTATGACCGCAAGGGAGTACGATAGCTCAGTGGATTAGAGCACTTCCCCGGAAAGGAAGGGATGCAGGTTCGATTCCCGCTCGTACTAAAGTTTTTTTCCTCATTCACAAATAATAATTTCTATTTAGATTTGTCTTACATTAGTAAGTAATGAATAACTTGGCTAAAAATATTTATACACACCTCTGGAGAACCCTCCAATATACGAATTTTAGCCAAATCTATTAATTGACCAGACACACGACGTAAAGTCAGAGGTGGAGGCGGAGATGGCGGTGACTGTGGTGATTCTTCTCTTGGTTTTATAATTTGTAATTGGGAATCTTCAGAATCGCTGTCTGTCCATTCATCTTCAGTGCGGCAAGTCTCGCGAAAATATTGTTTTTTTTCTTTGGATGGCGGCAATGTTGTAGGTAAAGATGATTCTTCTTTTTCCTCTTGTTTTACAGGAGGGGGTGGTGCTGGCTTCTTTTTATTTAGTGTAGAAGTTGTTGCTTTCACTTCCACTAATTCAGAGGACGTTGGGACATGGTTGGAAGATGTGGTTTTGCTATTAAAAAGTTTAGTTTGTAATTGTTTTACGTAACCACTTTGAACGTTGCCAAAGTGATTTCTTGGAGGAGCTGGTGCAGGATATTGTTTAAGGGAAGCTCGGCGAATTGGAACTTTTGAAATAACAAATTTTGGAGAATGATTATCTATTTTATTTTTATTGTTAGGCATAATTTTAACTAGCTTAGGAATGCCAGATTTAGTGTGTAATTTCGCTGTATTAACGCTACTTAAGGGTGCATGGTTTTTATTATTAATATTAATATCGTTAAATTTATTAGTAATCACTTTTCCAGTTGTTTGACCGTTCTCAGTATTTATAGAACCTGGTTCACTGACCATAGTATCTTTGTCATTATTTATATTACTTGCACCTAAATCAACGCCTTCCATAGTATCTTCAGGAATTGTATTTTGCTTTTTATTTTCTGAATTATCTAATTCATCTTCTTTGTAGGAATCGGGCTGGTGAGTTGTTATCAAAATGTCAGCAGTATGTACATTAAATTCAGTTTGTTCTAAATTAGAACTCATATTTACAAAAAGTGTGGAATGTTCGACATTTTTCTCAAGAACTTGAGTGAAATTAGATTCGTTATGGTCAGCTATATTTTGTTTATGAGCAATTAAGTTGGTCTGTTTACTGCTATGAGCAATGGAATTTACATGTGATACACCATTTTCGGTAATCTCATTGACCTTTGCTTGTGTGCTAATTTCTTCATTGCTAATGGAATCATTATCTATATGTTCTAGTTTTCCATTCGATATCAGCTGTTTTGTTTCGGAAATTAATACTTTTGTGGGAATAACTGATTTTATTTCTACGTTTATCATTGTTTCCTTTGTAAGTAAATCAATTAATTTAGGTTCTGTGACTGATTTAACAGTCGGAAGCGTTTCTAAACGTTGGATGAGTTCATTTTTATTGTTACTTAGTTCTTCATAAATTTCATCAAAACTATTAACAGGTACAAAAACATTATTGTTCAGATCTTGTTTTTTCGGAGTCATTGCAAATGTTTGTTCACTTTTTTCAATTGTAAAAGTGTGCTCTTCTTGTAATGTGCGGGTAATAGAATCAAGGATTTCCATATTTGCAAGTTTAAAATCTTCTAGTTGGTCTTCAACATGATCTAAAGCTTCCTCAAAAGTTTCGTTATCTTCGGAGCTTGTTCTGTGTTGTGTTTTTATTTGCATGTCAATTATTTTTATTTTAGAATTTTCTTCATGTTCTTCTTCAGAACTAGTAATTTCCTTTTCATCAGATGTTGGGTTATCTGTCCTCTCATCAGTATCACTATAACTTGATTCTTGTTCATCGTTACTTTCCTCAGAGCTGATTTCTATTTCACTTCGTGCGCCTGGTCCACCATCAATAGAATTTATGTCAGAATTAATTTCTTCTTTCATCTTTTGTATAAGCTTTTGCGTATTATCAACCATATCAGAAAGATTTTTTGTGTTCTCTTCAGTCTGCCTTTGCATGTGTGCTTCACGTGTTTCAATTGGATGTTCAGGCGATGGAGTCTGTTTCGTATTCCCATTATTTTCTGAGTTTAACAATGAACGTTTCATTGGGCTATTACTATTTACTTTTTTAGTTAAAGATTTTGTTTTATTATGATTTCCGCCGGTGCTTGATGTCATTTCACTATTATTTAAAATTATTGTTCCATTAGGTACATGTAAATTAGTTTCACTTTTGATTGAACCGGTACTGGCTTTATCAATACTATCGTTGATATTCGGTAACGGACTTAGCCTCGTCAAAGCGTTATAAGCATCAATAAAATCATTTTCAGATTGGATAAAATCAATAGACTGGGGTTTTATATTAGCAGTTGGTTCAGGTATTGAATTCCCACTTAACAAACCTTTTAATAGTAAATTTTCATCAATCAAAGAAACTCCGGCTTCCTGTAGAAGTATTTTTAACTTGTTTGGCAAATCATCTTTTTTATTTGTATTTTTCTCAGTAATATTATTTTCTAAGTGATATTCCTCTCTTTCATAATCAGCGGTCTTGATGTTTAGAGGTAAATACATCCAGTCGTCGTCTTGTAATTTAAAGAGTGTCGGTGCTTCACACTCATCTGAACTATCTTCTGCTGAAATGTAAAGTGAAAGTTATGACGTAGTACGATGATGATGTGAGCTTGTAATGAAACGTAATATTATTGGTTTGTGGTTCGTTTAAGATTACCGCGCATGCGGTGAGAATGGCGGGATGGGGACCGAGGAGGTGCTGCGTCATCATCCGCTCCTACAGGAGATCCCCAAACATGTCCACGTAGTCGTCTTTCCTCACCAACACCCGATATTTCAACCTGAAATCCGATGCATAAAGATGTAGGATCTAAAGATATTACAGAATATTATACTCGTATTATAGACTATTATTATAGTCCTGTAAATATAAAATGTTGTAAAAATTACCTGGCGGCGATGTCTTTCGACGCATTCTGTTACAGCCGGCCACATTGCCCCTCTATGTCGTGCCAGTGCTGCTCTCGCTTCCAACTCAGTGATCGCAGCTGTAGGTGCTAATCGTACGGCAGCTGCGCGTACGCCAGCACATAGACTTGGCCAACGTTCACGAAGCCACGACAAAGGTGCCGCTGGGCTTTGTATCAGTGCTGCTTGCACTTCAGCCGCACTAAATCCTAGTTTTTCTGCTTCACCCATCAATTGAGCTAATTCTATTCCTCTTTCTGCTTCTCTTTTAGCACCGGCTCCAGCTAACGCTTCTAGTGATATTGCCCGGCCTGACTGCCTTTCAGGAGATGGTGCCTGTGATATAAGAATAAAAGTTTGGCGAAAGTCACTAACTTTATATTACATTTATTAATATTAGATACTTAATATATTTCAGTAGTTGATTCATGTGGTATTTCATACACATGATATTGTATACGTTTCTAATAGAAACTTTTCTATGGTCTCGAAACTTGCCCATGATTAAACACTGCACTAAAAGGCTAGGCTATCAAGCCTAGTGGAAAACCAAGCACTGCAAAGACAGTGGTGTTCATTGCTATCCCCAATTTGAAGTCACTTAGAAGAGGTAAGTAAGAGCTAGGGAATAAGTATTTATACCTCAGAGCCATAGAAACTAGACCGCCGAATAGAACGAGTACGACGCAGGTCTAAATGTGAAGCACGGCGTGATAGTCGACTATATCCATCTGCCCAATCTCCTCCTGGGCTGCTGTCGCGCTCACGCCATTCCCATCTATTTTCTGGACCAGCTGTGCGTATGCTTCTTTCACTTTCCTGCAATTTATTTAGATGATTAATTCATTATCTATTATACAATATGTCGACAAAGTAAGCCCTGACTGATATCACTTACGCGAGTATCGCTGGATAAGGAATGTCTACTGTGAGACCGTTCTCGTCTGTTATCATCCCTAAAACGACGTCGTGGTCTTGAGCGTGACACGGATGGAGCCTGTTCCCAGGTATTAGGGACTTCATACGTCTGAAATCATACGTTATATTTCTACAGGTTTGAGGAAGCTGGGATATGAGCTTTAGAATGTATTGCAAAGAACATAGAAATATGTTTTTGTACATAATTTTACATAAAAACAGACTTCAAATTAATGATGTCTAGAACCCATCATTAGCTTACCACCACATTTCTATTGGACTTCCTTTTTTATTATCGGTTAAAGAGCAATTTGTATAGTCTAGCGGTAAAACCAAGAACTGGAAAGACAGTGGTATTGAGTTCGATCCAAGTTCAAGGTTTAGACCTCATACGGCACGCACCTCTTTTCGAGATTTTTCGAAATTATGTGTGTATTTCTTTACAATTTATCACTGCTCAGTGAAGGAGAACATCGTGAGGAAACTTGCATGCCTGGGAGATTTTATCGACGGCTTGTGAAGGCTACCAATCCGCACTGGACCAGCGTGACTATGGCCTAATCCCTCTCACTCTGAGAAGAAACCCGAAACCTGTCCAATACTCGGACAGAGAAAGAGTTGAAAAAAAAAAATCTTGTACGTCATAATCTATACTTTACTTATAATAAAACTGTAGAGAGGTCAAATCTGTACATTGAATATATATTCAAAATTAATATTGGAGGATGAATGGTGATCGATACTGATGCCAAAAATGTACTCAGTAATTTTTTTGTCTGTCTGTCTGTCTGTATAAGCACGCATGGGTCAATAACTACTGAGGGGATTTTAACCAAACTTGGTACGATTGTAGTTCATACTCCTGGGCAGGTTAAAGGCTATATAACATAACGCTAAGACACATAGGAGCTGAGCAGTGACGATAAATTTGAAGCAAGTCGGATGAAAATGCGTTTTAGAGCTCTTATCCTCGCATACGTTGATCATACACCAAAAGTATGTATTACAAAGATGATGGTCTTCAAAAGATCTACAAAAAAGTTCTCAATAGTATATATCTATCTTTTATAAATTAGCCACAATAACGTGTTTAATCGTTAGGCATTCCTTCAAAGTGTATTATTATTAAATACATAAATATATTGTATTTCACATAGATATATCTTTATCAAACTCCCATATTCAAAAAGCACACTTTAATACCTATTTTATAAAAAAAAAATTAGAAATCGTTTTATAAACACAAGATATAGATGAAATAAAACTTCCAAATCTCGCCGCGGCTGTATGAGTATGGCTATACGGTTGATTTTTGTTTAACGCGCGAAACGGCCATCCGCTGCATCTATAAAAAGGCGAGGGCGCTCACGCGCCGACTTCAAATCATAAACGTGGGAAATCCCACTTTGCCAGCAACAGCCCGAGCCGATGTCCTTACCCCACAGGGGGTGCCCTCGGATACATGTTCATGGGTCATTCTTTTGGCGGGAGAAATGCCAAAAGAATGAGAGATGCGCGTTCTCAGGAATCGTCAGAAGAAAGAGCGCATCGTTTAAACTCTATGAGAGTTAATAATGCAACTGCACGAGCACATGAACGCAGTTAAGAGGGAGAGATGCGATTAACTTCTGATAGGGAAAGAAGAGCTAGACAGTCAATGAGTTTTTAAGAAGAGATTTTGATATTATTAGGCATATTGATACGTTGCAGAAAACAATACTAAATGAAATGAGTGCAGGAAAGCGTAATCTGCACTAATTTATAGTGGACACTTTTAGTGCCTAATTGTGGATTTTCTCTGTTTTATACTTCAACTGCCTCTGTAGTGCAGAGGTAGTGTAAGTGACTGCTGATCATGAGGTCTCGGGTTCGATTCCCGGGTCGGGCAGTGTTATTGAGCTTTTTCGTAAATAGAAAAATTCTCAGTAGCCGCCCGGAGTTTATAAATGTGCCTGGTAGACGGCAATAGGCTGGCTCTTATTGCGTGGGACTTAAACATAGCTGGTTAATCGTGGGTGTGTAATACACCTCTGCCTACCTCTTTGGGGAATACAGGCGTCTTTCTATGTTTTTGTTTATACATCGATGTTTATAACATATAATTATACTAGGCTGTACGGCTTGATGGTGAGTAAGACGGTAAGTTTGCCACCCTATAAGTGGTTGGCGTGGCAGCCTATAGACCAAAAGCAACCTTCGCGAGTAATCCACCCCAAGTAAAAGCTATAGGACATGAAGAGGAATGATGATATAGAGGAGATGAGGAAGTGGTCAGGTAAAATAATAAGAAGGAAATGTGGGGGTGGTTTGGTAGGTTTCTAATTGGGAGATAGAAAAATACATATTTGACCTTTTTTTAATTAAGAATGTTAAATTTAATTTTATATTTGATACTAGCTGACCCGGCGAACTTCGTACCACCATATATGTATTTTTCATGAATGAATATTGCAATTATAAATTGAGATATAAAGTATCCTATCTCTTAAGTTGGAACAAAACACACATTTTAAAAAAATCGGTTCAGTAGTTTCGAAGTTCATCCCGGACAAACATCGCGACACTGGTATTATATATAATAGATGGGATAAGTACACATACATTTCAATGGTTTTATAAAATCGCGGGTAAAATAGGGGTCGAATTTAGAAAGTAAAGCTTTAACGCTGACGAAGTCGCGGGTATCAGCTAGTATGTAATAAAGTGTTTGAATTTAATTTTGCCCTTTATTCGATCGAGTTGCGTGTGACTAATAATAGACGAGTAATGCAATAGTATGGTGAGTTCGTCACAGAACACCACCCCATATTTCCCGCGGGTGTCATACATGAGTAAGGGAAGTAAGTGATTATCACCAATTGCATTGGAGGTCGGGTACCTAGTGGGAGTGCTCACTTGCTATCTGTTTGTACCGGTTTGGTTGTAATAGCCGTCCATTCATGAGCGGTGGTTACAACTTACCATCAGGGGGGCAGTGGCTCATCTACCACCATATGTAACGAAATATTATACATATCTAAAGATTAAATGTTATGTACCTCATGAAATAAAACCACGCACATTATTGCGTTCACTTGATTTTAGACTATCCGACGTTTCGAATACTTTACAGCATTCAGAATGAACCGTGACAACTTCCTTAGTTTTATTTCATAATGTGTAACATTGGAGTAAATATCAGAAAATATTCTATGTACCTGTGTTGATATACTCTGTGGAGGCGGAGATGTACCCGTATTTGATACAGCCGATTTACTGATCGTAACAGCAAAGCGCCCATTAATATTAGGGTCGCGTGGAGGCGATGTTCCAGTGGACTTTTTTGGAACAGTTGCCTGAGAATTGTCCACAGAAGTCCTAGTGGAACTTTCACGTGGGGGCGAAGGCCCGACAGATATATTATGTCGTTTTGGAGTTTCAGGCCTCGGTAAATCTGTGGTGCCTTTATAAGGGGAATCATTCAATGCTGTGTTGCTATCCTGTAGTGGCACAATCTCGGTACTCGTATCTTGTCTATTGGGTCGTTGTGTAACATTTTGTATATCTCGGGGCGGAGAAGGTCCCACGGCTATGTCATGTTTTGTAAATGAATTACTCTCATTGTTCACATTCATTTCACGCGTTGGTGTAACAAGTCGATTAACCGATATCTTCAAATTATTTTCTTTAGGTGGAGATGGTCCGCAACCTGTGGAAGTACGTTCTTTTTTCGTCTTCGCTTTATCTGTGAAATAATTCAGAATACGTGAGTTATTTTCTACTATCCTGTCGTTTCGAATGTTTTTACAGCATTCATGGTCGCAGCTAGAGTGGTCCGCCCGAGACCATAAATAAAAATTAACTGAACGCGAATGATTTCGTAAAAGTATGTAGATCTGTTTCTTAGCACTTGAAATGCTCAGCTACTTTAAATAACAAATTATTTGTGAAAGTGGAAAAAGGGAATTCGAACCTGCGTCCCATCCAATCCGGATCACATCTCCGGATTGGATGGGACGCAGGTTCGAATCCTGATCTTAGACAGCTAATTAAACTTACTATATTCGAATGATGTATGTAAATGCATCCGATAGGTGGCGTGGGTCGTAAAGACAAATATGAAGTGGAGATTTGGAATCGTCTTTGAGCGACTGCAACAGCTTAGCGGTCTAGAGCACATCCCCGGTTGGATGGGACGCAGGTTCGAATTCTGCTTGCAGTAAAGTACCCTTTTCTTCTTTTCACAAATTATTTGTTATTCATAAAAGTAGTTTTATTTCATATAGCCTTTGCCCGCGGATCCGCCGCGGTCAAAATATAGTTTTTAGGTTTTATCTCAAATTCCCGATAAAGTAGCGGGATAAAATGTATACGTTTAGTTCTTAACTAGATATAATCAAGAGATATTAAAACAAAAAAAATGATCAAAATCCGTTCTGTAGTTTGTTACAGTTTTATTAAAGTATAGATTGTGTAATATTCGCGTAAATATTAGAAAGTAATATAAACGTAAGTTATATTTACAAAATACAAGTTAGCAGCAAATAGCAAGCAGCCGTGTATCTCGTATTTACATATCTAAATATTATGGTATAAAATTTTAGTCTTCACTAACCTCGTTCAACATTAGTTTCCAGTTTAACAATTGCCGGTGAAGGTGCTTGTCTTGAATTAATTTTCAGCCTTTCAATATTTTCGCCAACTGATTGTGTATTTATAATTGGTTTTGCTATATTAGTTGGTGTTCGGCAGCAGATAACACATACACGTACACCAGGCTCATTTACAAACGTGCAGTGCTCACACTGCCACGTGGAAGTAGGCGGTGGAGGTGCGGGACCAAGAGAGTCTTCCTCTTTTTCTTGAGATTTCACGGGAATCCCGTGGTCACTTTCGCTTTCGCTTTCAGAATCTGCATCGCTAGAGGGTACAGGAGGTGATGGTGTGCGGTGCTTATGACGTCGGGAAGTACGCGACCTTATGCTCATAGCCGGCGACACCGCGCGGGATCCAGCTCTTGATGCTGCTCGAGACACCGTACGATTATCACCTAAAAATTATCAATTTTCTTTAATTTTAAATAACCATTTCAGCAATCGAGATCAATTAATAGTTTTAACTAATTAACTGTTAATTTGATCCTATTCATATTCATATTCATTTATTTTCGCATTCCACAATGTATATGGTGGTAATATAATAAAAGAGTAACAATTATGGACCCTGTTGGGCACAGCGAAAAGTAGAAAAGAGGATGACGTAAAAGGTATTTTTGGTAATTATTCGTATTGTTTATTGCTATTATATTATTTTTTGTTAATATTAAATTTATTATTCATTTTAAATATTATTATCATTATATATATTTATGTAAGTAAATGATACTTATATATTTTCATTATGTTTATTATATATTGTATTATAATTTAATTACATAAGATATATTTTTTTAAATCATATTAATAAGTCTTAAGTATTTAAATTATTTATTCTATTCTTTCCACATTGCTTCTATACCGCCGCCTTTATCAGGTTAGTACTTTAGGTTTGTCAATTCATGATATTAATTCAAGGGCCCTTTTCCTCCAACAATTTTAAGTCCCCCAACGGACATTATTAGGCCGTTACCATTTAATAAAATACAGTACCTGTGCTGCTCTACGAGCTACGTTGGTGTTATTTTCTATCGGACATGTGTACCTACTGTATACTGATTTTGAGTTGTCCTTAAAAGAAAATCCCCCTAATTAGCTTGTTCGATTGCGTTTCGAGTAACCTTCAATTTGTGGAGTAATCCTGTAGTAAATCTCCAAGTCAGAATCAAATATATCATAACATATAGGTCGCACTAGTCGGTCTTTAGACTTTACAGTTCAAGCATTGGGCATAGGCAATTCAAAGACATAAAAATATTATAACAACACCATAAAACTTGACACTATTTTTATTTACCTCTTCTGTATGGCTGCGGTGTCTGAGGTGGAGGCATGTGAGGATGTTGATGCATGTGTACATTATGCCCAACGTGAGGTGGTGTACAACATGCAGATGGCCAACCGGGATTGGGAGTAGCCCAAGGATGATCGAGACTGGCACAGCTACCATACCGCCAAGGTGTAGGTGCGCAGTGTGCGCAACCTACGCATGTGCTCGCTGCACCACCACTTAGTTCTAGTACAGAAGCTCCTCTGCGAAGAGGACGGTACCAATTTTGCATAGCTGGATTCATGTTTCCTGAGTTATCCCAAGGCTCCTGTACTGCCTGTAATTGTATAATGACGTTAATTTGATTTATGTACTTATGCATGTTAGTTTTATTATAAAAGTTACATAAGGAATTTTATATTTCATTTACCCGGTTGGTCCATGTGGTGACGGACTAAGAATACAAGTGTCACCACCCCATTCTTTCCCAAGGGTGTCATATGAGGTGACTAAGGGAAGTAAGCAATTTCCATCCATTGCATGACTGGTGGTAGGGCTGGGTACCAAGTGGGAGTACTCACTTGGTATCGGGCGATTATCTCCCGTGTGACCGGCCATGAAGCACATCGTTGCGTTTTGGCTGTAGCAGGAGATAGCCGTTTATTCTTTCATTTCATATCCGTGAAATGAAATGGTGCGCAGCGGCTTGACAATACTCTCGGTATAGTTGAGTCCATGACCAACGGTTACCATTTACCATCAGATGGGTCGTGGCTCGTCTGCCACTACATGCAATAAAAAAAAAAACCCACCGTATTTGGATGCAGTCCAAATCCTTGTTGTGATCCTCGAGGTCTATTCCAACCCACATGTGATAAAGTATTGACCTGTCCGGGGGACTGAGCAGCGGCAAGATGCATATTTGTTGGAAGAAACGGCACACTACCAACGTGGTTCGATGTTGGTGTCGATGTAATTTTTGTTTGAAGATGTACAGGTATTGGTTGATGCATGTGCTGTTGTGTAGCTTGATGGTTAGGAGATGGAGCTGCCAAATTTTGCGTGTGAGACCCCATCATCGTTGAAATGTGATTGAGAGGAGCACGTTTCTGGTCCAGCATCGGTGATTTAGGAATTATTCCATCACTGCCAATCTAAAATTTGTGCGGTTACTCAATTACATATTCTATATCATTAGGCAAAAATTCAATACTCATCACAATACCTCAAACGAGGGATTGATAATTATTAGGTATCTGGTAATTACAACCGATATGTCAATTTTAATCAGCCGGGGAACACCTTGGCCTATTTCGGTTGTAAGGCAATTAAAAAGTTATACTTATATCCTTACAAGTTTACCAGCGGCTCCGCCGCGCGCCGCAGCCTAAAGCTAGTTTATAGGTTATATCTCAGGTTACCGATATAGTAGCGAGATAAAATGTATGTACTTATACCAGTTCTTAGTCTAATCAAGAGCTATAAAACAATTTTTTTTATCAGAGTCCGTTTATTAGTTATTGCGTGATGGCCGAACAAACAAACAGAAATAGATTATTTTGTGTTCAGAGATGCCTAAATATCCTAATACATTCATTATTTCTCAAACATTTTTAATGTACCGACAGAGCTCTGTTACAGCTTTGTAATAGTATAGACTCCACAATTTCATCGGTAAACTAGCGTTTGCCCGCGGCTCCGCTACAACCAAAAGCTAGTTTTTAGGTTATATCTCAGGTTCCCGATATAGTAGCGGAATAAAATGTATACCAGTTTTTAAGTCTAATGAACAGCTATCAAATAAAAAAGATTGCATCAAAATCCGTTCAATAGTTTTTGCGTGATGCAGGAACGAACAGAACAGAAAAAAAACTAAAAAAAAATTTTTTTTTTTGGTTTGACACGTCTATACAGCCTATTACTACAGAATAGATACTAGTCCTCTATTACAGTAATTTTTTTCTCAAATATCTTTAATATACAGACACAGCTCTGTTACAGCTTTATAGTAGTTAGGATAGGGGCTTGTCTGTCAGAGGTCTACTGGCTTCGGGCTGCGGCACGGGCCAAGGGCGAGGAATTCCCTGAGAGGAGTCCGGGCAGAGCATGAGAGGCGGCCCGAAGGACGTTGATGACGGCGGTGGAGGGAAGAGCTAGAGTCTCCCGGAGCAGGACGGGAGACTTTAGAGGCAGTTGCGCCGCACCTCCACCGCTGGTTAAATCGAAGGCACGGCAACCTCAGTTTTCGGTTGACGCAGGTACTTACCGGACACGGGTGTTTCGGTAGGTACCTGCAACGTATTGGTAGGGAAGAAGCCCCCGGATGCCATGAGTGTGGCGCATAAGTTGATGACGTGCGCCACACTTTGGAGGATTGCCCCGCCTGGGGGCCCCAGCGCCTTGCCCTGTTGGTGCCAATTGGAGGAGACCTGTCGCTGCCGACCGTAGTAAGCCAAATGCTCAGCGGCGACGGGTTCTGGTCGGGGCCGCTGTGGTTTTAGTGGGTATTCCGGGTACAATTAAGAGCCAAGTGCCCGGCTAGTCCTACATACCCCTGGTTTCTCACCGGGGGGATGCGTAAAAGCATTTCCAAAGAGACAACAAAAAAAAAAGTTGCTTGTCTGTATTATAAGATAAAACGTGGCTGCCACTGTAACAAGCATTACCCCGCGTGAAGTCTTAAAGAGAGTAAAGAAATATGAGAAAATTAATATTTTAAATAAGAAATACCTTGTGTCTTCGCGGAGGTGGTACAGGGGGCGCAACTTTTGGCGGAAGTGGCGGTCTTTCGTCAAGTAATTGTGACTTTGACAGAGCCTGCAATTGGTAAAATAAGGCTTGTAAAAATTAATTACCACTTGCGACGGACTTAAATAGTTTGTAAATTATATTACATAATCAAACCTCATTCGTGGTATGCACTTATATTTGGTTATATGAGGGCGGGTATTTTAACCCATATATTGTTTTTATATAAAAATGCTTGACAATACAAATGTACTAATGGACAGCATCGATCAATTCTCTATGTCTGTCTCATACTTCTGTACACCGGAACTAGCGAGAGCGTTTATTAACCAACCACATAATTATTTAAAAATATTGATGCAAAACATTAGATCAATTAACTGTAACTTCCACAGCTTTCAAACTTTGCTGACAAGAATTTCCTTAGATTGTGACCTAATAGTACTGACAGAATGCTGGTTACCATGTATCAGTAATTATAATGTTCCTAAACTGCCTAATTATACAATAAATAAAACCTCTAACAATTTAAATCAGAGTGATTGTGTGGTGGTATAGGTTAGATCTGAAATTCCATTCACTTCTTCTCAATTAAAATTTGGTTTGTGGTCCACCGGTCTTTTAATAGAGAGCTAGGTGTTGATATCGCTGTAATTTGTATTTATAGGTCGTCATCTATTGGAAATATTGAACCCTTCTTATCTTGTTTAAATAATATTCTTACGTCACTCTCAAAGTTTAAATCAGTCATTCTAGTTAGAGACATTAATCTGGACATAAACACGTCATCTCTTGACTCTCGCTCACATAATTATCTCAACACCCTTGCTTTTCACGGTATGTTGCCCTGTCACACTTTGCCGACAAGAGATAACCGGTGCCTTGATCACATTGTGGCGAATCTTTGGTATTCGACACAACAATTACTGATCACTATTCAGCTTTATTTTGTATATTCAAAAATAGACTTACAACAAAAAAAGAAATAGTTCTGTCTAAGATCGTCTATGTCGCTCTCGATAACGCAGTGGCTAAAATAGACTTTTTCATATCTATATCTTACGTGACCCAAACATTGCAACTGAAACCTTTATAAATTGTCTAAGTACAACCATACGTAATTGTACGTCTGCTGTTAACACACCATCAAGGAAAAAAAATTTAAAACACTGGATCACTCCAGCTATACTACGTTGTATGAGGCAACGGGATTCCCTATATAAGAAAATTAAGGTATTACTAAAAAATGGAGATGAGTTAAGGATGACGATACTAAAAATTACTTATATGCGATATCGTAATTTTTGTACAAAATTAATAAAAAAAAGCTAAGAGGTCCTATGATTCTCAAGAATTAAATAAAGCTGGAAATAACCCTAAAGTTATATGGAAAACCATCAAACGCATAGTCAATCTTCCAAATTCTAAGGAGTCGTCGTCACAACTACTGACACATCCGCTTGATCAGATTAACGTTTGCAATGACATTAACGAACATTTTGTTAACATAGCTGGGACTTTCGCGTGTGAGCTAATTAAAGACCGACCAATGCCTGAACTGGTGGGTCATACCAATACAAACTCCCTGTCATCTCTAGTGCTAGAACAAATTGACACTGATGAAATTATCTCCACTATTAAGTCCCTAAGATCAACAGCTGCTACTGGATGGGATGGCATATCCCCTCTCATTCTGCAGAGATATAGCAATACCTTAGCACCTATCTTATGCTACATTCTTAATCTATGTCTTGAGACAGCAGTGTTTCCAACTTGTTTTAAGATAGCGATAATACATCCTATATACCAGGACGGTGATGGCAAATCTTTTAATAATTATCACCCTATAGCGGTACTTACTTCTTTGTCTAAGGTGTTTGAGCGACTGCTTAATAATATACTAGTTAATTTTATCGATAGTTGTAACTTACTTTCTGCTCAACAATTTGGCTTTAGGAAAAATAAATCTACCTCTGACGCAACATATGAACTGACCTACGAAGTTGTGACTAATCTTAACAATAAGAAAAAAGTCCTTACAATCTTCTTAGATCTCACTAAAGCTTTTGATACAGTGCCTATCTCTATACTTCTCCTAAAACTAGAATCTATAGGTGTCAGAGGTCAGCAACTAAATATCAAGCAATCAAATAGATTACAAACTGTTAAATTAGGTAACCATTACAGTGAACAGTTGTTAACTTCTTATGGTGTGCCCCAGGGCAGTGTACTGGGCCCGACCCTATTTCTAATATATATTAATGACTTGTCCAAGATGGTTTTATAAAATTGTAAAATAATCTCCTTTGCTGACGACACTTCATTTACTTTCTATGCAGAATCCTGGTCTGAACTCCAAATAGTTGCACAAAGTGGATTTACTTTGGTAACCGATTGGCTCATACGTCATATGCTCACACTAAATACTTCTAAAACAAAATTCATTACTTTTTCACTTTCATCAGCGTCTCAACCAAAAACTCCTCTCATAATAAAAGCACTTGTTATTTTGATACCTGTACCACGAGTCAGTGTAAAGAAATCTTATCTACAGATAAAATTAAATACTTAGGAGTGACTATTGACAAGCATTTGAATTACAAATGTCATATTAATATACTTACAGGCAGAATTAGAAAGCTCATATTTGTTTTTAAAAACCTCCGACACGTTGCAAGTTATTTTATTATTCGAACTGTTTCGTACGCCTTATGCAAGTCCTTAATAACATACTGCATAACTTGCTGGGGTGGTGCCGCAAAAACCACTATCAAGCCTTTAGAAGTAGCTCATCGAGCGATATTGAAAGTTGCAACATTTAAATCCATCCGATATTCCACGACTTTATTGTATAAAGACTGGAATGTACTTAATGTAAGACAACTATACATATTACAATTATTACTTCACCAGCACCAAAGAGTACCTTATATACACCTTTCCAAACGACGTAAAGATAAAATCTGCACCATTCCTTCTATTAACTTTATTTTTACTAAAAGATTTCCTTACTTTTTAGGGCCACATTTATACAATAAAATAAATTATGTCTCATCTGTGTATAACTTGACTTCTTTTAAATTTAAATCTGTTGTTCGTGAATATCTTCTCAATAAATCTTATGATGATACTGAAATATTCTTAACGGACTTTTAAAACCACCAGGCAACTCTTAGACATACACAAATAATATATATTTTTATATCAACACACACAAACACACAACACTCACATATTCACATACACACACACACACACTCTCTCTCACACACACACACACACACACACACAAATATCCAAGCACACAACGTGCATTCATCGTAGACTCATTCTACGAGGAGGGATCAAAAAGTAGTGAGAATGAGATAGAATATAATGAATATTGATAACTTAATAATTTATTTTTCTACATAGTCTCCGAGTCTCGCTACACACCGAGTCCAGCGCTTTTCCAAGGCTTCAATCCCTTACAAAAAAAAAGTTTTGTCTTGGTCCTGCAAAAAGCTCTCCACGGCATCCATCACCTTGTTATCGCCTTCGTACCTGTTTCCCCTTAAGTATTCTTACAATTTGGGGAACAGATAAAAATAGCTAGGCGCCAGATCTGGTGAATATGAGGGGCAGTCAACCAATTCAAAGCCAGCTTGCTGAATGGCAGCCATCGCAACTGTCGACCTGTGCGCGGGTGCGTTGTCGTGATGAAACAACACGCCCCTTCGAAGTTTCCCTCTCCTTTTTTCTTTGATGGCATTCCTCAACTTGGGAACTAAAGCGGCATAATATTGGCCTGGAATAGTGGTTCCACGCTCCAGGTAATCAATCAGCAATATCCTTTCTGAGTCCCAAAATATTGAGGCCATAACCTTGCCAGCCGATGCCACGGTATGAAACTTCTTTGAGGTCGGTGATGATGGGCGTTTCCATTGCGAAGATTGCTGTTTTGTCTCGGGATCAAAATGATGGACCCATGTTTCGTCCATTGTTACGAAACGAGACAAAAAGTTTTCAGAATCTTCTTGAAACTTGTCCAACAATATCTTCGAAATGTTAAGTCGATTTTGTTTCTGACTGTCGGTTAACATTCTCGGCACCCATCTTGCGGAGACTTTTCTCATATTCAAAGATTGCTTCAATATGGATTGAATTCTTCCATATGAAATGCCCGTTTCTTAAATTAAGTATCGGATAGTAAATCTTCGATCGCTCAATACAATTTTCTCGACTTTCGTAACATTTTCTTGGGTGACTGACGTCGATGGACGGCCGCAACGATGTTCGTCTTCCGTGCTCATTCTCCCTACTCGAAATTGAGAAGCCCCCTTGCAACAGTGGAATACGGCAGAGCAGACTCTCCTAATGTTGCCTCCAAATCGCAATGAATCTCTTGCGTCGTTAACTTTTTTAAACAGAGGTATTTAATAACGGCTCGCACTTCGTTTTTCTCCATTTTCGAGAACACGTTCCGACACAAAGCAAACAAATGACTACATTCAGAAAAAAATAAAAGAGAACCGAAGATTTTTTTCTTTATTAACATTAAAAATATGTATCTGAGCTATGCCTGCCAGTATTTATTTGTTTTCTTACCAAGGAGTATGTCGTTCTCACTACTTTTTGATCCCTCCTCGTATTACATTAAAACAATCTGCCATAACTTTTTTTGTATTGTATGTAGTATTAATTAAATTAAAGAAACTATAATTGCACAGGCATTATGTTAACGGGGTTGGCACTGTTACTCTTTAGCACAGGTTACTTTTGACCTCCTTAGGAGAACAGGTCGCAACCACTGGTTTGTAGTGTACACTTCCAATTAATATTGTACTATGATAATGTTATATGTAGGTGACAAACTGTAATTTATGTCAATAAAGGTTATTATTATTATTATTAAATTGTGGTAACCTGTCTTTGATGATTTCTTCGTTTTGGATGTCTGTGATACATGTCATCACATGACGCACAAAGAGCGCGACGACCGCATTCTGCACAGCGCACTCGAGCACCCCCTCCACCACATAGCCCACAGGATGCACCGGCTTCGAGAGGATGACCTATCCGTAAAATAAAGATGTCAACTGGCTAACTGGAATATTTTTTTATCACCATTATATTCTTACTAATAATGATGGCTGTATTTGAACTCATAAAAACATTATCCTTTGCTCGCGGCTCCACCGCAGACAAATAACGGCAAATTTTTAGGTTATATCTAAGCGGGATAAAATTATAGTCAAGAACTAACAAAGGAAAAAGGTTTTATCATCAACCAATAGCTAAAAATTCTAAAAACTTTATCTTTTCCAGAGTCCAGCTACGTCGAAGCCGCACCGTAATAAAAATCAATGAATATGTCTCGCAGAATTTGAAAAAAGACTGAGCCGATTTCGTAGTTTTATGTGTGTGTTGGAATGGGCCCTTCGATTGTTTAGATTCACATTTGTTTACCAGGATATTTTTATGATTTTTCGAATATCTCATGTAGATACAAAATTTCACCGCATACACGCCAACCACCCTTATAGAAAGTTCTAATATTGAAAAAAAAAAAGAGATAAGCCCGTGTTCAGGCAAAATCACGTTGTTTTTGTTGGGTTCAGCTAGTTAAAAATAAATAAAATTTAAATAAAGATATTCTATATGAAGTCATGAACTGATACCAACTGCGCCGTAAGTACCCAAGCAATAAATAAATGTGTCATATAAATCTACGTGTCATATAATACGACACGTAGCTTTATACGACTCGTATTAATATTTTAGGTAAGATATGGATGAGCATTGTACGTCATATTAAATACAGAAGAAGAGATGACCGACGACATTGTATCATTTACCTATAGTAAAAATAGAAAGAAATGATAACCTGCCTTTGTAAATAGAATCATGTAAATTTGAAATACAGTTACTGAGTATTAATAAATAATACTCAATAACAGCATTCGCTTCAGCCTTTGTGCATATTCACATGTTATAGGAGTTAGGTAAATTTTGTATGAGATTACCGGTTTTGTAACAAACTTGAAAATTGGAATTAGATCTACAAATAATTCCATTAAGAAAGCCATGAGATAAAAAAATAGACGTCGCGGGACGTCTACCTGATGTGAAAACATCGAAATTATTTTGTAGAAATAATGAGTAGAAATAAAATGATCATAACTTTTCAATGTTTTGTATGTTGTGTGCTTGTATAACATTTTGGCATTTCTAAAATAACGGAAATGGACACAAATCATCATCATTAGGCCCTAGATATCATCTAGGACTGAAGTACTAGTCAAGAAAATTCAAACGAGCCCTAACTCGATGGAGTTGCGCCATTTAATTACAGATTTCTCATGACCACCTTCCAGCTCCATCATCAGACCCTGGATACCATCTAGAAACAAAGAACTCATCAAGATGAATCAAACGAGTCCAAACGCGATGGGGTTGCGTCGTTTCATTATAGAGTTACTGTGGCCACTTTCCAGCTTTATCATTAGACCCTGGATACCATCTAAAGACAAAGTACTCGTCAAGACGAATCAAACGATTCGAAACTCGATAGAGTTGTGCCATTTCATTATAGAGTTCCTATGTCCATCTTCCAGCTCCATCATCAGATCAGCTCCATGTTATCATAATATTGCATTGTCACGCGACATACATATGCCTGTAAAATTTCAGCTCAATCGGAAACCGGGAAGTGTGGCAAATTTAACTTGCAAGATTTGAACGAGACAAGGGAAATAAAAGCGTCGCCACGCTAACAGCCGATTTTACCCTCCCTCCGCATTAGATGTTTCACATCAAAAGTAAACAAAGCGAAATAAGGGTACTTATATATGTCACTTTTATATTTGAAAATATTAAATGAAGAATGATAATTAAGTATAGTAGTAGAATAGGTAGTATTTAGTAGTAGTACCATTAATCCTTGCAGAACTATGGTCCTAATATTTTCAACATAATGTAAATTTAAATGTCTAATAAATTTCTATAATTGTTTATAATTAGGAATTACATATTATGTAGTCGACATACAATTTAACTTAAATAAGACACAATTCTCAAAGTTTGAATGCATTTGAATACTACCTTTTGATCTGTATTTTAGCACTGGACATGCTCAGCTACTTTAAAGAACAAATTATTTGTGAATGTGGAAAAAGAGAAACTACTGCGAGCGGGATTCGCACCTGCGTTTTTTCCAATCCGGGGAAGTGCTCTAGAATACGCGGATCCCACCTAGTGTCTATAATTTTTTCATATTTCCGCGCTTTTTGTTCTGGTACGGGCTAAGCATGTCAACTACTAGAAAATATCTAATATATAAAATTCTCGTGTCGCGGTGTTTGTGGTTGAACTCCTCCGAAACGGCTTAACCGATTCTCATGAAATTTTGTGTGCATATTGGGTAGGTCTGAGAATCGGACAACATCAATTTTTCATCCCTCTAAATGTTAAGGGTAGTCATCCCCTAAATTTTACATTTTAATTTTTAGCTAAATTTTTAATTTTTTATGATACAACATTAAAAAATACATACAACCCAAAATTTTCAACCCTCTACGATCCACCCCTATTTTTTATTTGTTAATTATAAACTTTAATTTTTTGGCAAGATATTTATTTTATTTTGTCATGAAAGAATAAAAAATATTATATTAAATTTTGTATTACTCTAAATTTTTCACCCCTCTACGATCAACCCCTATTTTTTATTTGTTAATTATAAACTAATTTTTTTGGCAAGATTTTTATTTTTATTTTGTCATGACAGAATAAAAAATATTATATTAAATTTTACATTACTCTAAATTTTTTACCCCTCTACGATCAACCCCTATTTTTTATTTAATTATTATAAACTAATTTTTTTGGCAAGATTTTTATTTTTATTTTGTCATGACTTAGAATAAAAAAAATTATATTACTCTCGATTTTCCACCCCACTACGATCAACCCCTATTTTTCCATCGCGATTTTTTTATTTTTAATAATTGCCTTTAGTTATGTTTTTTTTCTCATTTTAATCTGATCTTCCGAATTCACCGGTCGATAACTGATGAACTATCAATCGATCAGTTATCCCCGCTAGGTGTCTACCGTTGTCACCTCTCATCCAGCAAACATCACGGAGTAAGGATGAGAACGAAGCCGGTCTCTCACTATACAGTTTTCGAACATTTTTTTTTTGGTTTTATTTGTGTATCGATCGTAGCAGTGACTGTTATACGTATTATTTTAATTTTTTTGTACAACTCTCATGTTAATTTTATTCTCACCGTAAATTTATTACTAATTTCCAGTGCAATAATTATTTATTCGCAATTTATTAATAAATGATAAAGACAGTTTTAACTATTAGTTAATTAAGTGATCTCATGTAAATAAACACGTGTTGTGAGCTCCCGCCAATAACGGCCATTACCGTACCTGTATATATATATATGCACTTAACATTTTTTGGAAATAGTTTTAAATCAAAACGAAAACGTATACGTGTTTAATAAATATACCTGTTTTATTATTGTTAAAATTAAGTCAAATTATAAGCAAACGAATACAATATTAATTCACTGTTTTTCACCAATACACTGATAGAAGGATTTATTAATTATTAATCATTTAATTTATTTGAAGACAATTTTAATAAATAATTTTTTACACTCAATAAAAATTTATTTGGGAATAAAGTACATCCTAAATAAAGCATACTTTCATTGTCTACAACGCTTTCGATTATAAGTAAATCCCCGCACACTTATAGTATATTTTTATTGAACTAAAAAACTGTTTACTACAAATAATATATATGGCAAAACAACGTTTGTCGGGTCAGCTAGTATGATTATAAAAATAACATCATATTAAGTCAGACTGGTTAATTAATACGATTACAAATTATTAACTTGTGTGTTAAGTCATAGTTCTGATGAAATACCGTGTCAGCCTAAAGATCCATGGAAAGTTCGATAAAAATATGGAAATATATATTTTCCACCGACAATCTTTTACAGATAAAGTTACAGATCTTCGGTTGCTACCTTAGATAATTCTCTACTATAAACCTACCACTAGATTTAATTATATTAGACTATAATAATTAAGCACTCCTATATAGAGTAGGTAATACAATTCATGGCGATAAGTAATGGTCATTTTAACAGACGAAATAAAACATACCGGTGGGGGGCCGCGGTGGTGGCGGCGGCGGTGGCTGTAGATTTGCATTCACATACTGTTCACCGGGAAACTCAACGACTTCATAGTCGGGTTCAGGCCTTGGCGCAGCAGGAGTACGTTGCAGGGAGGATGCGGCAGGGCGCGTAGCATGTGGCAGAGTTGATGGCTGCAACGCTGCGTGTAAGTGAGCCGGCGTAGAACCGCGGGGGTCGCGACTCCGCCCTTTTAGCATCTCTGTTTCTGTAATGTAGTAGTATATTAAAAAATCAGTGTTTGGTAATGATTGCTTTAGTACTAAGTATGCAGGTATTTTCACAGATTGTTTTCTTATTTACTAGGACTTATCTCGTTTTGGTTTAAGTATACTTATTGCGCAAAACAAACAATGAAAAATAAACAATTATCACGGATGGCCTCACTAAGTGAAGTTTGTCATGTAAATGTGTAACATGCGAGCTTAATTAATTATATATTTTTTATACTACGGGGGTGGCAAACTAGCATACGGCCCACCTGATAGTGATGGTAAGCAGTTACTGTAACATATACCTAGACGTTAGACCAGAGGCATTACTCGCGCGTAGCCATCTCCAAAGAAAGGGAGAGGACAGGAGGCATGATAAGGAGAAGATAGGAATGATAATAAAGACAGAATAAGAAGGATAATAAGAAGAGAATAGGAAGAATAAATAAAGAGAGGATAAGAAGGATAATTAAGAGAGGATAAGGAGCACCTCCTTAGGCTAATATAAATTAAATTACAATTATTTATGTTAATGTAGGTATCTTATCTCCATAAATTTACGTGGTGGACATTTATCAGATATAATAAATTGTTCATTCATAATTGCCAAACCTTACTCTATTTAATACAATAAAAGTTTGAATCATCGTCATCTAAATTTATTGTTTTATTTTAAGTTACAAAACAAAGTTCTTGTTGAAAAACCCTATATCAATCTTTTAACTATGAGGTCTTGGTTTATATCCTGAGTCGCGCAAAAGAACTATCTGTGTCCTATGATGGGATACTTAGTAGTGGAACAGAGCCTGAGATCATGCCCTGTACATTGCAATAGTCTCGCCCCTGTTTAGATAGGACGAGAATACAAATTGGTGAAATCTTGGGTGTGTGCCTCCTTCTATAAGCCTCTGTGTGCTTCGAGGATAAAAGCATGATATTTTAATAAAAGTGTATTAACAAATATGCAAGCGGCAGCTGCGACCGGGATAGAGCGGGCGTTACCGCGTCGTCGACGCCTTGGCGACCTATATTCCGCCACTCATATCCCAAAATATCGAAAGTAATATAAATTAAATTAGGTTAGGAAAGATAATAATAATAAAGATATAACTATCTGTGTCCTATGATGGGATACTTAGTAGTGGAACAGAGCCTGAGATGTCTATGTAAATAACATAAAATAGCTGATATGTTGAAACTGCGTGAACACCTTCTTTTTTATTTTGTAATTCATGTACTCTACCTTTTTGGGGCGAACCAGAACTTCAGTCTAAATTTACAGACACTCGTTCACTAAAATCCAATATGTGGAGCTTCACAAACAATCATCACATTATAATTACGCAACATTGTATCACTGCACTCGCGGACACGTATCCAACTCCTGGTCCAGGTCGACCGGTCACCGCAGCGCGGATGTTCCACGCTGCAGAATACTTTCTTCACTGATGTGAGTGGGTCGGCTGCTAATCGTGCTCCCTATGCGGACGATATTGACAGCGACAAGAGGCGTGTGCCGCCACTTCTATTTCTGGCCGCGGCCGCGTTGCCCCGATTCTACCAAAATAACGGCACGCTGCTATTTCCGCACTCATCCTAATGCCCCCTCTAGGCGGAGTCAAATACCTTACAAACTTGTTGATATATGTATACATGATGTATGTATAATAAGTTCACCTAACTTCATGGGTAATAATTAAAAAATTCATATGCATGCCTCATAATGCTCGTTTAATCTTCTAATATAGGTATTATAGCTGTAACAGAATTGTGTCTGGACATTTAAGATATTTGAGAAAAAATTACTGTAGTAGGTTATATAGGCAAACAACAAAACAACAACAAAATATATTTTTTTAGAGTTTTTGTATGTTTGTTAGTTCGCGCATCACACAAAAACTACAGAACGGATTTTGATGTTACTTTTTTATTTGAAAGCTCTTGATTAGGCTTAAAAACTAGTATACATTTTATCTCGCTACTGTATCGGAAACCTGAGATATAACCAAAAAACTAGCCTTTGTCTGCGGCCAAACCAGATTCAAAATAAAGATACAACAAAATACTAATAAATAAAATTATTATTGTATGTATCACAATTGACTTAAGACATAATTGAAATAATTAAAAAAAATACAACTTTTTATTAAGATAACCGATGATAGTACCTAAGTAGATAACGTCGTAGAGAGATAACTGAGCCTAATTATTAACGTCGTAGAGAGATAACTTAACTGAACCTAATTATTAACGTCGTAGAGAGATAACTTAACTGAGCCTTATTATTAACGTCGTAGAGAGATAACTTAACAGAGCCTAATTATTAGCGTCGTAGAGAGATAACTTAACTGAGCCTAATTATTAACGTCGTAGAGAGATAACTTAACTGAGCCTAATTATTAACGTCGTAGAGAGATAACTTAACTGAGCCTAATTATTAAAATAAATAATAAAGAGTGAATAATAGTCACAATAGGTTTTTTTTAATGCTGATTGTGGCAGACGAGCCACGGCTCACTTGATGGTAAATGGTAACCATTGCTCATGAACTCAACTACTTATATCGGGAGTATTATCAAGCCGCTGCCCACCATATCACTTCACAGATATGAAATGAAAAACTAAAAGGCTATCTAATGCTACAACCAAAACACACCGATGTGCTTTATGGCCGGACACACGGGAGATAATGGTACCAACCCGCTCGGGCCAGATAGCAAGTGAGTACTCCCACTTGGAAGGCTGCGAAATATCTCTGTGAAATGAAATGGTGAGCAGCGGCTTGACAATACTCTCCGTATAGTTGAGTTCATGAGCGATGGTTACCATTTACCATGAGGTGGGCCGTAGCTCGTCTGCCACTATACGCAATAAAAAAATAAAATGAATGCAATAACCACTGCTGGTGTAACAACAACGGATCGATAGATCAACTGATCGAAGCTTGACAGCCAAATGCAATTTTTGTAACTGTCCCTCCGCTTGGTTTTAGTCGAATGTTTGTGTACCGAGCTATTGATGGTACCTACAATGAAACGTCATCTGTTTGTGATAGTAAAATATATCTGGCCGTCCAAGGTGATCAAAGCAGTTTGGAAAAGAAATCGAAGAAATCCTGTCCGAAAACAAAACATTTTATCTCAGGAAATGAACATAGCACCTAGAACCATGTCACATGTGTTAAAAGATGACTTGACTATCAACCTATAAGAGACGCACTATTCATTATAATTTAAACCATTATTTAAAAATGGATAGGGTGGTAATATCTTCCACTGAAGGAATGTAATATGGCCCGCCAATAAAGGCGGAGTGACGGCACACGGCGGGTTTCTTTAGTGGGTGAGGGCCCCACACTACCCTGTTCGTTGCCCCGAACGACGGAGTGTGCTGTTAGGAACATTTTTTCCCGCCTTAACAAAAAAAAAAGAGTGGTAAAATCTTACTTCTTAAGCGGTACGCAATAGGACGTCACAGAAAATTGTTATTTAGGTACTGACGAGAAATTTTTTCCTATCGAGCAAAATTTTAACAATACAGATGACCGAGTTTATACCGAAAGCTCTAAAGAAATTCTTCAATTACTCAGCAGAGTACTATGTGGGCATTATCCGACTTCCGTGTGTGAATGAGTGACACCATCTGAAAAATCTCTATCCAGTATAAAACATCTCTAAGTTGAAAATATTTACATAAAGGATAATATTTCATGTCATCTGGTGGTAGAGCTTTGCTTGTCCAAGTTTCAATGAACCGGTTTGATAGAGGAAGTACCACACTCACACAGAAGGTAAGCGTGAAACAACACCTACCGTTGTGTTTCGTATGATGAGTGTGATCACTTGAGGCCTAAACCCCCCCTATCCTCTCCTTAGTATACTTCCTCTCCATCTCCTATCCCTTTCCTTGGAGATGGCGACGCGTGAAGGGCGCCTCTGGTGTTGCTAGCGTCTATACCTAGGCTACGGTAACCGCTTACTATGAGATGGGCCGTAGCTTGTTTGCCACCCAATCAATATAAAAGAATAAAAAAATACTGATAGGATGAGTTAGTGTACAGGTAATGATTAAGAAATTAAGAATGTGGTTAATTAAATTATACCACCACCTAACAGTGCCGCCCGTGGCGGACGGACGCTACACTGCGACACTACGACCAAAACTTTTTAATGATCATATTTGATATCTCTGCTTATCGGTATTTTAGATCCATTATTTGAAATATTTTTATAAGAGCTATGGCAGCCCCCAGCACCAGAGTAAGCGCTTTTGCTTTTTATGAAATCTGTACATAGTACCGTGAAATACGAGCCATGTCAACGATTTATAATAAAATAATGTATCTTTTGTCTAATAAGGTTTTAATAGTTTTCAAGATGTTGTTAATGGTAACGGTTTCTAAGCAAACAACAGATTGTCATGTTTATATTTAATAATGTGTAAAAATAGCATTCTGTAAATAATATTGTGACAATATGGAGATATTGCAGAAGTACAAAGAAAATGGCTATTTTACTGCTGAGCTGTATCATTTACTCGCTAAAAAGAAGCTGCTTGATGTGTCAACTGATGTAAGGGATATCGTATAATTTTCATTGATGTCATCTTGATATTTTATTTTATTATTAGAACATTACCCCGTACCTACCTTCGCATTTGTCAATTTTGGATAGGATGCGTAAAATCCTTTCTTAATGGTCACCTACTGCATCGAAGAAACCCATATGTTAATTTTCATGACACTATTTTTTGTTAAGACGGGAAAAAATGTACCTAACCGCACACCCGTCGTTCGGGGCAACGAATAGGCTAGTGTGGGACACTCCCCTACTAAATAAACCCACCGTATGCCGTCTCTCCACCTGTATTGGCAGACCACTGGAAGTATGTGACATTACTTCAGTGGTTTCACTATTCTAACCCCAGGAGTTTGGGCTGTGCATTGATATGTCAGTCAGTTGTTTTTAACTAGTATTTCTTATTCGTATGATAAAAAATGATGCTACCTTTATTATTTTTAATTTACTTTTGCATTTACCGTTTTGAGTATATCAAAAGGAATGATGTGTTATAATTGGTAAAAAAAGTATCAGTCGTATACTTTGTAAACAAGATATAAGTCAATGTGTAATAAATTTGTTGTGGATGAACCTAAATAAATAAATAATTGCTATAATAAATTTCAGAATTTTTACCAGCGAGTCTATGGGGAATTCTTATATAAGATGCTATCATAAAAATAAAAGGATTAAACCCTTTTTTGTCGTTACACTAAATCCAGATGAGTTGATGTTACGGTTCTGTCCATGTTTCAATCACAAAACGGGAATATAATGATGCTATTGACAGAAAACAAGTATTCTTTTTACAGGAATAATCATAAACTAGCCTAAAAACTAGATTTTGTTTGCGCCAAAATCTAGTTTTTAGGTTGTATCTCAGGTTCCCGATATAGCAGCGGGAAAAAATGTTTTCCAGTTTTTAAGTCTAATCGAGGTGTATCAATAAAAAAAGTTGCATCAAAATCCGTTCAGTTATTTTTGCGTGATGCGCGAACAAACAAACAGATAAACATGACAAAAATCTAAAAAAAATAGTTTTGTGTTTGGACACGCCTATATAGCCTATTAAAATATTTTTTTCTCAAATATCTTAAATGTACAGACACAGCTCTGTTACAGTTTATAATAGTATAGATAAACCTACATCTATGTGTTGTCATAATTAATCTATGTATTTATCAGATATGCCCCTCAGAATATGCCAAAGAAATGAAAATGACTACGCAAGAACGGCTACAGAATCTAAATAATATGGAGATAGATAACATATTGTGCATTGATCATAAACCAAGAAGAGTGGTATTATCGTTTACTCCAAAGGTCATAGTATTTCAAAACTTTAAACCTAATGACAAGATCACTGCTAAATTCACTGTTAAAAACATTAGCAAGGTGATATTTATAGCTAAATACTCATTTGAGAGTTTTGTATTTTTGTACTTGGCATTATTAATGTTTATTGATGTTTTCTAGGCGCCAACATTTTTAAACATGGTGTTTAAAGAGTCTTCATATTTCTCTATCAAACCTTGTGGTGCACAATTGTTATCACGACTGGCTCCAGGAATCAGCGCCTCGTTTGTGATTACGTTCATACCAGTTTTATATGAAGATTATACTCATCGAGTGACATTTTACACAGATATTGATGAATACATTCTACCATTGATTGGTGAGATACCAAAGATATTATATTTTTTATTCCATTTATATTGTGTGTTAATATGTAATAAAAACTGTTGACACCCAATATTACTGAATTAGGTCATTAGTTCGCTGACCACATCTATGTATTTTAAAAGTAATATTCTGATAATATTATAAACGGAATTCGGCAAACAAATATCTGGATAAATACAAAAGACTTTTAATTTATATCAATCATCATCATAATTCAGCTGATAGTTATTGAAGATGTTGGAAAATCATACCCACTGGGAACTTTAATGACCACCGCGTTAGCTAGTACAGATTTAAAAATAATTAGCTTACACCCTAGAGTAATTAATTTGTCGGCTCTGGACATGTAATAAAACTGCCTACAGTAGTAAAAGAATGTCGAATAACGACTGTATCATTTTTTTTACACTACATGGGTGGCAAACAAGCATACATCCCACTTGATGGTAAGCGGTAACCGTAGCCTATAGACGCTAGCAACACCAGAAGCATTACTCGCGCGTCGCCATCTCCAAGGGTAGGGATAGGGGGTGGATAGGAAGAACAATAAGGAGAGGATAGAGGGGCGGTTCGGGCTCCAGCACATTTAATCACCATACGACACACAGCGGTAGAAGTAACTACCGTTGTGACACGCTGATCTCGTGAGAGGGTGGTACTTCCGATCAAGCCGGCCCTTTCTTCTTTCTTTTTTAATTCTTCTTGCTGGGATAAGCAAGGCTCTACCACTAGAGAATTCCTGTTGTACTTAATGGTTTTCATATAGTCTTAAGTTACTTTAATTGTTTGTTATAGCTATAGGACCAAGAGCGATATTTGATTTTCCGGATAATATTAATATTCCGAAGACTCCACTTAAAGTTGAAAACTGTTTCCTGATGACTGTGCACAACATCGGTGTAGTTCAAGCTGGCTTTACATTGACCACTAAAAGGTAGAAAGATCCGTACAATGTCGTAGTTTTATTTACATATATTATTTATTTGACGTTAATTAGGTATTTACTATATTAAATTTATTTTTGCAGTCCGTTTTCTGTACACCCAAAATCTGCCTACTTAAATCCAAACGAAAATATTAACATTAAAGTAAAATTAAAGACAATGAAATTGGGGGATATACAGGGTGTGCTATATGCAATTTTTGAAACAGGTATTCTTTGACGTTTTTTAAAATAATATTGTTCAACAATCTATATCTATTTGCTATAAAAAATACTGTAACAGCACATGTCTATACATTTAAAATATTACAGAAAAAAAAATTGTAGCATATCACGCAAAAATTTTGATGATACTTTTTTTTTTGATAGCTCTTCATTAGACTTAAAACTGATTTACATTTTATCCCGTTACTATATCGGGAACCTGTTATATAATCAAAAAAACTAGCTTTTAGCTGCGCTGGAGCCACGGGCAAAGACTAGTGTCAGATGAAATTTATAACTTAATTTTATTTATTAGGTGAAAATTTTCGGATTGAATTAGCTGGCACTACACATACTGTGAGCATACAACTGGAAAAACAGGTGGTTCGATTTTTTGAAACTTACAATACTATGGTGCGTCAGCAAATATTTAAAATTATAAATAAATCTGACCACGTTCTTACTTATATGTGTATGAAAAATGAATGTATATATTATGGTAAGTACTTTTAAGTGTTTTTCATTTAATTTAATTATTATCTTCATTAGCCTTACCCTAATTTTTTAGGCTCAGCTGCCAGTTCGATTTTAGCATATGGAATTTTATTTGTCCCCCGTAGCTCACCTAGTGGGACTACTGGCCATTCCAGAAAAATAGCGGTGTCCTAATTTATTTTCAGGATTGTACCGTATTAATTTGTTTTGTTAATTTAAAAAGACACACCCTGTACTCAGGAATAATCCTTGTACCTATTGCGGACGACTTTACGAACCTATAAGTTCATTTAACGGATACAACGTACACCCAGACTCTGAACAATCATTTGTGGATCACACAAAGATTTGTCCTGTGTGGGAATCGAACCCTCAACACTTATTTAAAGTAGCATAAACGGGTCTTTTTTCGCGTATAAAATAGGTGAAATTATGAACTACCTTTTACCCGACGTTTCAACTGCGTTGCAGCAGCCGTGGTCACGGGACAACATTTGTCCCGTGACCACGGCTGCACGGGACAATCTTTAAAAGTTACCTCAACACTTAGACTGGAGGTCGGTATCTAAACCACTGCTTAATAAAGATGCTTTTGAAAGCAATGAGGTTAAGCGTTTACAAATAGGTTAGTAATGACATTTGGTCATCCATCTGATTGCAGCCGTGTAAAAATTGCTTTACCTAGACGATCATTCCATAATCTATGGTGGTGATAGAAATAGAATACTTAAATTCCAAATATGGTATGCTATGCTAGTACCTAATAATATAATAGTGTTACTGGTATTTATTATGGCATTTCGAGCAGTTTTTGTCAGCAATCACTATACACTTATGAGGTTCAAAAATAGATTGTCTGTACTGATTAATTTTAGGCATAGGGGGCAATGAGTAAAATTATTATTTATTTATTAATGATAGTTGGTGGTTTTAGATTTTAAAGAAAAAATAAAGCTAGCAACAGTATTTTATAATGCTAAAGAGACCGAATCCGCAAAAAGCGAAAAGCTTGTGCATTATGATGTGTTAAGTAGCGATGAACACGAACGGGTGTACACAAGAATATTTTTTGATGAGATACAGGCGCTAGTAGCTGATGAATCACTATTGTTCCAAAATATGCACTTCATGATCTCACCTATTGTAAGTTGATATTATTAGATCACGCGGCGAACTCACTAGTACCTAATACTTATTACTGTAAATAGGTCAGTAGCAATTAGATTTTCATGCTGCAGCATGAATATAAATGATCTATGCTATACTGTGCTAGATTTTCAGAGTTGTATAGTTCACATCTAAAGTAGAATTCAAAATACGCAAATACTCAGTCACAGTCGAGGTTCTTAAATTGTGACTCAGTCATAAGCCTTATTTGACATGAAAAAAACCGTATAATTTTAATTTGCAACTGTTAGCTGTATACATTTATTAGTAAATCATGTACATGTAATTATGGTATAGGCCACCAATTTAAAAGGGCAACTTTTTAAAAGCAGAGCAATATGAAAAGCTCACTCACTAAAATGTACCTAGGGCACACCGAGGTGAACCGAAACAAAACAAGAAATAGATTAAAATTAAAAAATCCGCGCTACATTGAACGCATACATAGCGACATATATAACCCCATTTCCTCAGAATAATTTGCTATTTGGACAATTTTGTTACCGCGTGTACTTTAGTTCCGGCATTCAGCAACACTCGCGAGCTATTTGTACTTGACGCCATGACGAATTTCGCGCCAATTGTAAGGTAGGTACTTACGTAATAAATAAGTAGTTATCCGTGTGGTGACGGATTAAGAATACAAGTGTCACCACCCCATTCTTTCCCACGGGTGTCGTATGAGGCGACTAAGGGAAGTAAGCAATTATCATCCATTGCACGACTGGTGGTAGGGCTGGGTACCAAGTGGAAGTACTCACTTGGTATCCGGCCCGAGCGGGTTGGTACCACCATCTCCCGTGTGACCGGCCATGAAGCACATTGTTGCGTTTTGGCTGTAGCAGGAGATAGCCGTTTATATTTCATTTCATCTGTGAAATGAATTGGTGAGCAGCGGCTTGACAATACTCTCGGTATAGTCGAGTCCATGGGCGACGGTTACCATTTACCATCAGATGGACCGTGGCTCGTCGGCAATTAATGCAATAAAAAAAAAAACGATATTCGTAATTTTAGGATAAAGTTATAATGTGAAAATATGAAGGTTTTACACTTGTGATTTATGTACCAACTAGCCTTTGCTTGCGGCTCCGCCGCAATCAAAAGCTAGTTTTTAAGTTGTATCTCAGGTTCCCGATATAGCTGCGGGATAAAATGTATACCAGTTTTTAAGTCTAATCGAGATCTATCACATAAAAAAGTTGCGTCAAAATCCGTTCAGTAGTATTTGCGTGATGCGCGAACAAACAGACAAAAATCTAAAAAAAATCGTTTTGTGTTTAAACACGTCTATACATATAGCCTATTACAGTATTTTTTTTTCAAATATCTTAAATGTACAGACATACCTATGTTACAGCCTTTGTTACAGCTTTATAATTATAATAGTATAGATAACTGTTTGAAGTGATGACTGACATTATAATTCACGTTATTTTTTAATTTTAAGTACGAGTTTAAACATACTCCTATTAGAATTTTCTATTATTAATATTACTTACTTACTTATCACGCCATTTCCCTTGCGGGGTAGGCAAAAAGAACAGAGTGCCAAGAGGCTCTATTCTTGCATACATCTCTCACTTCCTCAATATTCATAATTCTCTTCATACACGCTCGCCGGTTTCGGAGACTCCTGACTCCACCTTCTTTCAATACATGACCGATTTGGTCTAGGTAGGCGAGTCTCGGTCTCCCCCTGTACCTACATCCTTCCACTTTCGCATTCTATATCTTCTTAACCAGTCACTAGTCCGGCATTCTTTCCACATGTCCGAACCATCGGAGCATTCTCTTTCTCTTTTACACCAATACTCTCTTTAATACCTACTCGCTCTCTTACGTCGTTGTTACGAATGCGGTCAGTCAGCCTCACTCCACAGATTTTCCGCAGAGATCACATTTCGACCGCATTGATTTTACTCTCATGCTCCTTTTTGCATACCCAACTCTCGCATCCATATAATAACATTGGGACAAGCACTGCGTTGTGTATTGCGATACGTGCCCTCTGGCTGAGGTGATGACTGCCGACAAGTTGTCCTAATGCTCCGTTTACTATATTTCCCGCATTCACTCTTCCCTCTACATCAGTGGAGTACCTTCCAATCCGACTGAACCCACATCCAAGATATACAAATTCATCCACTTGTTCTAGCACACCATTTCCTATTGCTATTCTAACATCTATTCTGGCTTCTTCTCTTTCAGAAACCATTATTTTGGTTTTGCTCAAATTCACACGTAGGCCCCTTTTCTTACAATCTTCTGCCATTACCTCGACTAGGGTTTGCAGGTCAGTCGCAGACTGCGCTAATAGGACCGCATCTTTTGCATATAGCAGAGAGTTAAACACTAAGTCGCCCATCTGAACTCCCACATTAATTTCATTCAACCTTTGTAGACGTTTATCTAAATATATGATAAACAGTCTGGCTGATAGAACGCAGCCCTGTTGAACGCTGATATTGACATCAAACCAGGGTGACATTCCATCATCCAGCCGCACACAAGCTCTGCAGACCATTTAGCTGGACTGCACCGCTTGTAGCAGTCTACCGTTAATACCATACTCCGGCAAAATGTCCCAAAGTTCCTTTCTTACAACAGTGTCAAATGCTTTCTCCAAATCCACAAAACTGCAGAAAACCCTCTGGCCTACAGCCAGATGCTTCTCCACAGTGTTGCGCAGAGAAAACAATTGATCCATGCATCCCCTTCTACACCTGAAACTTCCTTGTGCCTCACACAAAAATTCATCAGACACCATCCTCATTCTCCTTTCAATAATCTTATCATACACTTTGGCTGCCAAATTGGTCAAGCTTATGGCTCTGTAGTTTGCACAGTCATAACGTGAACCCTTGTTTTTAAACAAGGGCACGATGACTGCGCTTCTTCAGTCCTTGGGAACCATTCCTGAGCTCCAACATAAATTGAGAAGCATGAGGAAGGATTCCCAGATACATGAGCCTCCAAGCTTGATCATATCAGCAGACACCATATCAATACCCACTGTCTTACCGTTTTTCAAACTTCTAATCGCCCATTCAACTTCATCCATACTAATGTCATCAGAGGATGCCGGTACCGAATGCTGATCTGTTAGACCACATGTGGCACCAGCATCACCCTGAACATCCGCATTCATATCTCCAAAATATTTACTCCATCGGCTTTACACATCGTGTTTGCGTAAGAATGTCTCCACCTTTAGATCTTATTTTATTCATTCTGAAAGCTGACCAACCACTCCGAGATTTCACCTCCCTCCAGAAAAGTTTGGTGTTGCTCTCGAAGTTTTTGGTCAGCCTTTCTTCTGCAATCATATTTGCTCTATCACGCTTCTCTTTCACTAAGGCTTTGGTGTCATTCTTACGTTGCCGGTATATTTCTTTCGTCTGTTCTTTCATACTTACACTTAGGTTCAAAGAAGCTACATAATCTAGCCACGCTTTCTTCTTTTTTCTACGGAAACTGCTGCTTCCGTATCCCACCATACATCACCTTTTACTTTCCTATGCTTCTTTGAGCATCCACATACTTCTTTCGCTGTATTTACCATACTATCTTTCAATACTTTCCAGCATTCTTCTATGTGATATTCCGGCTGACTTGCCATTGTCAGCCGTTCACGGACACGCTCTACATACTTTGCTCTTACACTCTCTTCTTGCAACTTTTCAATCTTTATTCTTTCAAGCCCTCCGAAGTGGACACGCTCTCGCCAGTGTCTCCACTTTCTGAATAGACGACTAAATCTCGCAATAACGACACAGTGGTCCGTGTCGACAGTGGGACCCCTGTAGGCTCTTGTATCCAGTATTTTACTTCTGAGGCGACTGTCTATCAGAATTAAATCTATCATACTTCTTTGTTAATTCCTTCTCCATGCATGTATATGGATGTCCTTATGTTGAAAAAATGTGTTTGACACAATAAGGATTTTCCCCATACATACATCCGCAATGCCTACCTTCATCGTTCACTCTCTTATCATCAAATTAACCAACCGCGTCCTCGAAGTCTGGACGCTTGGTCCCAACCCATCCATTCAAATTTCCGCATACGATCACGCGTTCACTAGCTTCTGCCAAATCCAGAAGTTCGCTAACATTATCCCAGAACTTCTCTGGATCCGATGCCACCGAAGAGCCTACGGGAGCATAAGCTGCGACCATGAAGACCCTGGTGACACCTAGTTTTATTCGGAGAAGTCTGGGATCGAACATTCCGTAGTCTTTCACACCTGAGGCCAAGCGAGCGGACAGCTACACCCCCACTCCCATGCTAGCCCGATCACTCTGCTGTACACCAGACCACAGAGCTATCCCGCCACCAGGAAGATCACAGGCGTCGCTGCCCTTTCGCTTGGTCTCTGTTACACAGAGCACATCAAACTGTCTGTCCGACATGACGGTTACCAACTCGTGTAACTTACCTTCCACGCTACCTCTTACATTCCACGTACCTACTCGACACTCTGCTCTCCTCGACTCGCCAAACTGGGCAAGTCGTGATGGGTGGCGGCCCTCATCGCTGCATCTGCTATTGTTCACGCGTCGCCCCTGGGGCACGCCCTAACCCGCACTGCGGTACGCATTCGAGCCGGATTGCAGCCTGTGGATTGCAGGCTAGCGGGGATCACCCAGGGAGGTGGCCAGGTGGCAGGGCGATTCCCGCCGAGCTGCCATAGCCAGATGGAGGACACGGCTGGAAGCGCCCCGAGCCTGTCTCTGGACCGTAGGGGCGCTCCAGCCTGTGCTGGAGGAGAGGGCGGGGCGACGGCACGGAGTCCTTATCTTCCGACTGGTGCAGGTACTGTCGGGGCACGGTTGCTTCGGCAAATATCTGCACATAGTCGCAAGGACGGAAGCGACTCCGGGCTGTCACCATTGTGGCTGCGACGAGGACACGGCGCAGCACACGCTCGAGTCGTGCCTGGCTTGGGGCGGGCAGCGCCGTGAACTCGTCGCGGCAATAGGGGGGGGACCTCTCGCTGCCGAGCGTCGTTAGAGCGATGCTTGGCAGCGACAGAAATTGGGCCGCGGTCGGTGCCTTCTGCGACGAGGTCATCTCGCGGAAGGAAGCGGCGGAGAGGGCCAGGGAGGCTGATCCTTCCGCAGACCCGAACTGCCGGCAGCGACTGGGGCAGCGCAGGCGTGAGTATTTGCGCCTAATGCCGCCCTAGCTGAGGCTGCGGGTGGATGGACCGGGGAACGACCGCCACCTGCAAGTCCTCCCGCGAAGGTGCGATGCTCCGTGTGCAGGTGCGTCGCCCAGTAGAGGGTACCCGAAAGGGTAAGCCGCCGGCGGACCACCGAAGGAATGTAACATAGTTCCAGTGGCCTGCCAATAAAGGCGGAGAGACGGCACACGGCGGGTTTCTTTAGTGGGTAAGGGCCCCACACTACCCTGTTCGTTGCCCCGAACGACGGGGTGTGCGGTTAGGTAAATTTTTTCCCACCTAAACAAAAAAAAAGGGCTGGCAGGGATCGCGACAAGCACGCTCTGGACTATGGTCACCCTAATTTAATATTAATAAATGTTAAGATCCGATTCCCTCCAATATTTGGGGTGAATCGGATATTTCTCGAAATTTAGTTTTTGTTAACATGAAACTTATTATACTATACTAGCAGCCCCGGCCATGCGTTGCTGTGGCACACTTATAAATCGCCTAATTATTTGTTATATATTAAATTGATAAGGTAATCGTTTCTCAGGTCCTTTCTCTGGATATAAAATCGTTGTTTGCAATAAAAAAAGAAACTAATCGGGATAAAAACCATCCTCTCTCAAGTTGGACCAAACTGCACAGTGTGCAATTTTCAGTTCATTAAAATCGGTTAATTAATTTAAGAGTTCATCGCGGACATACAACGTGACACGAAATTTTTATATATAAAGGTAATTTTAAGCGTGTGGTTAAAGAAGAGTTAAATTTCTGATTAAAGCTAAATTAATAAATACCTACTGTGATTCTTTGAAAGAAGTGGTATTTTCTTAACCTCAAAGTCAGATTGATCGGATTCGCCTCGGTCTACTATAATATACACCCCTTAATCGTGGATTGAAATGTCTGTACAAAACATTTTATGTGGCTTATTATAATTTTGTTGATAATTTTTATTATATTTTAAGCATTTGCGCATGTACAGCGATTTATCAGAACACAAAGTGAGAAAATGTGAATTAAAAAATGTTACAAGTATAATATAATCCCGCTAGTAGCTATGATTTTCTATTTCACATTATCACACACAGTGCTCTACGTATTTATGGCTTAGATACATTATATTTTTGTTCTACAGAAAGGAAACCTGTGGCCCAATAAACCAACAGAATTAACAGTAACATTCTGTCCCAAACAAATAGGAGAATTCCATAAAACGTTATATCTAGATATTGACGGAGTTGTGGACCGCGTTCCTGTAGAACTGGTTGGAATATCTATTCCACCTTCTATACATTTGAACATAGAGACACTTGATATGGACCGTGTATATATAAACAAAACTTATAATTATGAAATTATTGCAATGAATAAAGGTACTAAACTTATTTATACATAAATGATTGTGAAACGTAGGTACCTATTACCAAGAAACTTTAATATTATAGCGGGTATAAATGACATCGTACCGATAATAGATAACATGAGTTCAGTTCAGTTTGTGTTCTGAACCCCCAGGTGGTGAAAATTTGCATCGGTACTTTCATAATAATTGCAATTTCATTTTCATTTTTTTAAATTGAATGCGAGGTAAAATCCTGTATAACTATAACTAATACTTCAAGGCTTAGTTCCGATATTTAATCGATACTAGAATTCTAAGATCGTGTAAAGTCACAGGGACTTTCTTAGCTTTGACCTCTCTTTTATTTCTATTATATTTCTAAAAGATTTTGTGTATACCTACATTTATTTTACAAACTGATCCTACTAACTATACCTAACTACATTATATATATATATATATATATATATTATATTAAGGCTGGCCTCTTCCACGCACATAAAATGGATACATTGTTTGATACTTGTTAATTAATGGTGCAAATTCCAGGCCACATAAACGGAGTAATTGTTTACAAAGAAGTCCCGACTCTCTTTGGCAGCACCATTACATGTTCACCAGCGCTTCACTGTTTGAAACCCGGTGATAAAGATATTTTCGTCATATCGTTCTGTAATTCCAACCAAGGACCTTTCTTCGAAGAAATTAATTTTACTATTCGCGATACAGACGTGGTTTTGAAACTATACTTAAAGTAAGTAATACGCTTACACAGACGAAAATGACAAAAAATAATTGTCATCGTATTAGACTAACAACCAAATTCTGTACAATATAAAAATTCATGTTCTCATGAAACTCACTAGCTTCCCTGTAGTTAGTATCATGGTGTTTGAATACACGAGCTTCTGTTTTCATTATCATCCCTGGCCTTATTCCAATCTTTTTATTAGGGTCGGCTTCCGATCTGTTTGATTTTAGCTGTTCCATAGGGACTGCCTATCTGCCCTCCACGACCCAACTAAGGATACAACTGGCGACCTTCGAACAAGATCGGAGTGAGATTTTTTATTTAGAACTAACAACCTGTAACGACTGCCAGGATGTTATTTAAAAGCCGGGATACACTGCTTAACGTGTCTTCTGAAGCACGGAGGAGGTCAGGCGTCCACAAATAGTGTCACTTTTTTTCCCATCTGATTGTTTTAGTCGAGCGAAAGTTATTTAACATCTCTAACTTGAGCTTCTGTTTTAAACAGTCTAATAACTTTTGATGGTACTGTTTTCTGAAATAATTACTACATATTTAAAGTTTTTTTTTAATAAGACATAGTGGTCTCTAGATGATGGCTGTTCCTATCAGCTCCTGTCTGAGCAACGTAGCGCAATATAAGGTGTCTTCCTGTCAAAGCTATAATATCCTTACTAAGTTATATTAGTAAAAGCATAATTATATAAGTAACGTACCATAATGTGTTTTTTTTTATTTCAGGGGCGAAATCGTCTATCCGTCATTAAGTTTTAGTGTATCATGTTTAGATTTTGGAATGGTTAGCATAGGTATGTTTTTCAGATTAAATAAATTTACATAGAGTAACTTTAAATTATATTATTACTTATACATTAAATGTTTTCTTAGGAGTTCCTAAAGCTCTGGAGCTAGATGTGATCAATCAGTCCATAGTTAGCATTGTCGGCTCAGTGAAAATATCGTCGGACGGGCCAGAAATTAGTAGTATAACATTACAAGATTATGCCGTTACAGAAAGACCTAAACCAGATATTCCTCAATGGCCCAGAGAATTTAATATAACACCAAGCAAAGTTAACATTGATCCACAGTCAAGAATTACTTTAAAGGTTCATACCATAAAGTACATATATTATATCATCAATCAGTTATAATTAATGTTTAGGTATCGAATGATAATTTATCATTAATAAAACTTATCTTTTAATCCTTTGGTTGATCCCGCTACCAGACGCGATTTTACAGATCACAATCATTCAGGGATAAAAGTTAGATGCTACACTCTATTCAAACAAAATATGCTATTTTTTTGTCTGGAAATATATAAGTATCAACTCTTTTTTTTTTATAATTGCCAAGTTATGTAATAAAACTCTATAACAAATAGGTATATAAATACGTACATATTTTAATCTTCTAAAATTTATTTATTAACACATACTTATAAAATAATTTGATAATATGCGGCCATGTCTAGTGGGAAAATTATTCCACATGGTGGGAATTTGTTCATTTGTGGACTTTTAATACCTAGTATGTTATTAATATGCTATTAATTGAATGTAGCAAATTGTGTTGATAACAAATTCATATCATTAATATTAAACTAATTTGTTAAACAGGTTACACTAATACCTAACCTTATCAGAGCCAATCAGACTTCGCTTGAATTGGAATTGGAAAAATCGGATAGTCCTCCGATAGTGCTTCCTGTAACGTATAACGCTTTGGTACCAGAGATTACACCTGCACCAGATATTAAATTGCGGGCGTGTTTCTTAGACTTTCCTTATAAAGTCGACATCATCTTGACTTCGAATGATCAAAAGGGCTATTTTATTTTGGAAGAATCCAAGGTACTCAATTAATAATAATAATAATAACGTTTATTTCTTCTCTCACAGAGAATATTTTACACTAAATAAACTTAATCTAGGTGCACACTGAGTATTCTCAAATTTGCCTATGTGAGAGACTGATGTCTGTACTAGGAGACCTGTATGACAGATCACCAGCCTCTCCAGACTCTGGAAAAGTGGGTATTAAGTGAGTACCTCTTGATTAAGTGCGGGTGTGATGTGTGTGTGTGTGTGTGTGTGTGTGTGTGTCTGTTAGTGTGTATATGTGTGTGGGTGTGATATGTGTATGAGTTGCTTGTGTATATTGACGTGTATGCGTAATTAATACTACCTTCGTATTCAGATTTATGATGGGATATGCAGCATATGTTCACTTTCTTCGTAACTAAGAGACTTAAGCCATGTAGTTATAGTTTTTTACAATTGTATTTTGTGAGTGAGAAGATTTGAACTGTTTTATTGATTTTGTTGTATAGGTAACCTCCTAGAAATCCAAAGAATTTGCTAGAGAAAGCTGTGCTCCACTGATTTTTATTTGTGTGACAAACTTTAAGTAGGGAATGTTGTTTTAGCGTGACATTAAGAATATATAGTTGACGCACTGTTAGGACGTCACAAATCCGGTAAAGCTCTTTTGTGGGAAATAAAAATGGTAAGCCCTGGCTTACTTTTAATACTGCTCGTTGAGCTCTTTCTACCATTAACAAGCTGAACTTGCTTGTACCGCCCCACACAGTAATATTAATTGACAAGTTATAACTTCGTTACTCGTAACAGTTTTGTAATGTGCTGAGCAGATATATTATATCCGTCAACGAATCCATCTGGGTAAAACATCTGCTTATATTTCAGGAAGATATGTCCTTGGAAGTTACTCCTATCGTAAGTGAGGGTTACATAGAACCGAATACTACATTTAGTATACCCGTTACTATTAAAACAAGTACCCTTGGCATGCAGGAATATGTAATAAGGTATAAATTTTATTGATTTTTTTCTTTTGTCGATTTTATTTAAGGTTTTTTCTAATAGTGGCAGAAAGGTATCATGACTGCACTCTACAGTCCTATTCATCAGGCGGGCTGTATACTTTGTTGGCGCTATTGAGCAGCAAACAATACCAAGGCTGATTATTAGTCTTCCGTCATTTTGTGTTGGTCTTGCATCCTCGGTACAGATTTTTGGCTTGGTCTTACTAGTGTGATCTTACAAGACCAATTTTGCTCATTAATAATTGCCGCCTTTGTAGTTGTAATTAGCTATTAATTAGCTATTAACATGACTGTGTAATAAGGATACAGAGAAACGTTATTTTATGGTAACATTTTTTTAGGATGAATCTTTTTGGGATGTCTCAACCTATCGAGATATGTCACATCGCCGGTTGTGGTGTTCGCCCCATAGTGACGTGTACCCCCATGGCATTACACTGGGGTCAAGTAAAACTGTTAACAACGTCTCAGAAAATTGTGACGCTCTGCAACGATTCTCCTGTTGTAGTAAACTATAAGGCCTCTTTGGTAAGGTTAATTCGTATTACGTACAATGTTAATGCTATTTATTTTGGTATCACGTTTGATATTACTTATTTGCTAACCCAAACTGAGCTGTTGAGTGATAGGATAGTAAGAAAAGGAAATGGTGGATTTTGCCAAGAAATTTCTCAGGACAATCTTCGCTAGCTCACAGATGTATGTAACATACAGTATGTTGCACTTGTGGATGAAGTTAGGTTTTGGCAATAACTGAGCTCTATAGATAATAATAATAAATTGATCAATCCTTTGTGGGGCCTATTAAAAATATTGCAATGATCATATTTTCTCGTTGTTGATGTTTAAACAAAGTACTTTTTTACTATTTAGATATTTTCATATATCTTTTTAGCATTTTACATGCTTATATACATTAAACACAAAGTGAAAAATGTGAAATCGAAAATGACAGTCACGAGCAGGATTTTTCACTTTGTGTTTAATACTTTATTACTATTTGTACTTATTTCTTTCAGCTTAATAAAGATGGCCGATGGCACATAACACCTATGGAAGGGCACGTAGATCCAGAATCAGAAACAGATTTATTGCTGTCACTATATTTGGTTGATGCTAACACCTACACGAACAAAGCAGTTATACACCTGGATAAAGTTAAGGATATTGTAAGTACCAAACTATATGAATAGATATAAGAAATAGATCGTCAAGTAAATATGAATACTCTCGTAATTAAAAAGTAATTTACAAAAGACGACTGTTTGCACAATAATCCTCTCAATGGCTAAGATAATTTCGATGCTATTCTATAACAATAAAAATAAGTTTAACCCTGCAATTAATAAAAAAATAAATGAGAATAAATAGTCCATTCTTTAAGAACAAAGTTATAATAGGTCTATGGCTAACCAAACTAGCGAAACACACTCTGGATAAAATTATTATATGATAAACTGTCATTTAAATTTCTACATAAATGCTATATTTTTCAAACATGCAACAACTTTATGATTTAAGTACACCGTTTTCTATAAAAAAGATCGAAATGGAGAAATTGACAAGCATCTCAAACTCGTCGAGGGTCATTATTAGGGCAAACGCTCAGGAACAAATGATCAAAATAAATGAAGACGCCGTTCTAAATGAAGACTTATTATTGACAATCCTTGGTTGCGAAGATAGTGACTGTGTAATTGATTCTCCTCCCAAATTTACAATTAATAATGTACTTACTTCGACAAAGTGTCGCCTAATTCAAACAATTATCTGGTTAATCATAATTTCTAGTTGGTGCCACTGTCTGCTACTGGTATAGGGACGAGCATAATTATTGGAGATCTTCGAGACAGTATCAAACTTGGACGACATTTTACTAAAATACCCTTGTGTTGCAAAGTACTTATGGAAAACCGTGGCACTAAGATGCATGTTTTAGAATGGAGTGAACATTATAAGGCACCTAAAACAAAACAGCCTACTTCGTACGTTAATAGATATTTGTAGAATTTGGTTTTAATTTTATACTTATATTATATGACTAGATTCTATCTGCGGCTTACTTCTACGGTGGTAGAGCCTGGCTTGTCCCAGTATGAATGGGCCGGCTTCATCAGGGAAGTCCACCGCCCTCTCATATCAGCGTGAAACAACGGTAGTATCGTATGATGCGTGAGAGCGCCGTAGGACCAAAGAACCTTTCTATTCCTCTCCTTATTATCCTTCCTCTCCACCTCCAATTCTTTTCCTGTCACTGTGCTCCTGAATATGATGTATTATTTGTGTGTATTTAAGTAGGTCCAGGTGGTTCAGATTTATAATTAAACTCGGCAGGTGGTGCTGCGATCTTGCTTCAGAATTTTTATTTTTATTTTTGACGGAATTTATTTTTTACCTATGTCGTAACTACAAAATTTTATTTAAAAACCCTACTTGCCTTATTGAAATTCAAATTATAACCATATAATTTTAATATAACTTCTGGAGCAGCTAGTATAATCCGGTTGTAGAAAATTCTAAATTTGTTTTTGTTTTACCTATAGGATTTTTTAAAATATGTCTCGTAAGTCAATGAGATCAATCTATACATTATAATTATACGACGAACTTCTCGTGTCCGACGAATATGGTTATATATAAAATTGCCGCGCAACATTTTATTAGTATACCCGTAGGTCTCGATGTAGTGGTAATGTTCTGTTTTCGAATGTCTTGTATTCCCGTAAGTATTAGAAAGCATAATATCATTTTATTTTGTAGAGGATTCTTCACCTTGGAACCTAGATACTTTAAAATGGCTGCAGGAGAGAAACTAGAACTGATAATAACAGGAAGTTCTCACAAAGTAACTACGGTGAAAGAAATGTGGTATCTAGTAGGCAGTGTGGAGGGGATTAATAAAAAAGAATTGTTATTAGAGTGTCAAATAATAGCAGAGTTCGTAGATCCAAAAATAGAAGTTTCTTCTTCTATAATGGATTTCCGATATGATTACGGACCTTACAGTGAATACTATAAACTAACAGGTAACTTTATTATGTGTGTATACTGCCTTTTGTCTAGAATTCATTTTCATTAATTATAATTTTACAAACAATAATTTAACTGCCTCTGTGGTGCAGCGGTAGCGACTGCTGATCATAAGGTCTCGGATTCGATTACCGGGTCAAGCAGCGTTATTGGGCTTTTTCGTAAAAAAGAATAATTCTCAGTAGCAGCCCGGAGTTTGGCCGGTATATGCCAATAGGCTCACGCCCTATTACGTGGGACTTCAATATAGCAGGCGAACCGTGGGTATGAATACAGGCGTGTAATTGCTAAACATTTAAGACTTCTGAAATTTTTAACAACGAACTAATATGGTAAATGTGCCTACTCGCTCGTCTTGGTGTCCTTAGTAATCTAATCTAAAAATTCGGTATAAATTTACAGACATCATCACAATTAAAAATGTATCTAAACTACCACTGGATATGGAGATAAGTGTAAAACCACCTTTTGCAATTATACAAAAACCCGACACGTACATAATACCATCTGGGGAAGAAAAACTGTGTTGCTGTATACAATATAGAGATACAGATTTAAATCTCCAAAGGCTAATGAATGATCTTGGTCCTCGGGAGTCATCTGTTATTTTAGATTTCTTAACAGCGAAGCCCGTGGAACCTTTACGTAAAGGCTCTTTAGACTTTTTCAGAAACATTTATAAACTAAAATTGGCATTTAACCTAACCCATATGGTGGAAGAACGCTTACAAGATCGTGATGTTATGAAATTACAAATACTTTTTGATACAACAAAACATATTACATTAAAATCAAAGGTATATTGCGACGTAATGCGAATCAAATTTAAAGGGCATAAAAATAAAGTAAGTGATCAAATTATACCCATATAACTTCATTGCTTCCTCTTGTCGCTAACGTCAATTTTGATAGAGTAACAGAACGATTCAGGACTGATGGGTTATAAATTAAACATAAAAACTGTAATTTGACGTACCTATATGTTAATTATAACGACATTACATTTTAAGATATGATATAATAATTAAGGTTTTCTTAGGTTAATTATTGCCTGTTCAACATTTGTTTTGCTTTTAGGACGCAATCAAATTGATTGGAAAAATTAACTACCCAAACATGTTAGTTTTGACACCGCGAGTAGATTTTCAGTGCATACAAAATGGCGGCATAGACAGCAAAACTGTAAAACTACAGAACGTGACACCTCTTCTTGTTTGCTATAGCTTTCAATGGAAAAAGTGTATAATCACTAATACACCGCTGGTAAGATTCTATCTGTACCTACTATTGTAAAGCCATTGATCTATAAATTAAGGATACACAATTGTGTTTAGAAATCATGGCAAATGTGGTGTAATTATATAATCTTACTTAAATGTATCGTATTCATTTTGCATTAATTTTATAAAACAGTAAAATCTTCAAGTCAATTCAGTCAGAGTTTTTGAAAAGAGAATTTAGTATTATTAAGCATGTTGATAGGTTGCGGCTGCTCGCGCGTCGAAACAACACTAACCCGTTGTCCTAGGTGAGCGATAAACGCGTCAATACTACGCGACGCGACGCGATACCAAATCACAAATTTAATGGAGAATGTTTATTATCATTTGAAAGAACATTCTTAGGAATTTATTTTTTGAAGATTATGTCTATCAAATGTTGGCCGTTGCTACGTCGCAGATGGTCCATCCGTTGAGTCCAATTTTCGATGACTCGTTCGAGCATTTCGACTGGTAATTGGCGAACGACACGCGTGATGTTTTCCTCCAAGGCTTGAATCGAAGTGGGTTTGTCCGCATAAATTTTAGACTTTACATATCCCCACAGGAAAATGTCTAACGGTGTGATATCACACGATCTTGGTGGCCAATCGACCGACCCAAAACGTGAAATTATGTGCTCACCGAAATGTTCTCTCAATAAATCCATTGATTGATGCGATGTGTGGGAAGTGGCGTCGTCTTGCTGAAACCAAATGTCACCGAGATCACGAGCTTCAATTTCAGGCATCAAGTAGTCGGTTATCATGGCATGATAACGGTCGCCATTGACGGTTACGTTCGCACCGGCATCATTTTTAAAGAAAAATGGACCGATGATTCCACCGATCCTCAAACCACACCAAACCGTTGTTTTTTCTGGATGAAGTGGCAGTTCTTGAATCTCTTCAGGTTGCTCTTCGTCCCAAATGCGGCAATTTTGTTTGTTTACCTACCCATTGAAGCCAGAAATGGGCCTCATTACTTTGTTGTTACCAGCCGAAATGCTCGAAAGAGTCATTTGAAAATTGAAAATTGGACTCAACGGATGGACCATCTGCGATGTAGCAACAGCCAACATTTGATAGACATAATCTTTAAAAAATAAATGCCAAAGAATGTTCTTTCAAATGATAATAAACATTCTCCATTAAATTTGAATTTTCTGTATTTTTTCTTTAAAAAAGTAGGTAACCTCGAAATGGATCACCTCTTACTTATGGCCTACGTTGTCGTCGTCTATATGAACGCAACGCAAAGCGGTTAAAATAGGTACTAGCCGCAATACGTCGCATCGCGTAGCATCGCGTCGCGTCGCGTCGCTCACTTAGGACAACGGGTAATCGAAATGAGTGCAGGAAAGCGTATTCTGCACTCATTGCGTGTGTGTGGACACTTCTCTTTTTTATACTTACATCAATCAATGGGTAAAGCTAAAAGAGCTGCGTCTGCACATTGAAGGTGTTTGAAAAAAAAATTGTGTTCAGTTATGTGGGTCTCTCCAATTTTTTTCTAGTTTTTTGTCTGTTTATGTGTTTCTGTTTTTACGTGAAAACTACTAAAAGGATTGTTGAAAAAATTTTTTGATTGTTTGGTTGTTGTATAACCTAAAAACTAGTTTTTACCTGCGGCGGGCAATGGCTGATTCTATAATGTTTTCATATTACTAGATCCTATTTTTCGTAACTGATTATTATCCTCATTTAAAAGTAAAAAAACGTTTTTTTTTTATACTTCATGGGTGGCGAACAGGCATACGGCTCCACCTGATGGTAAGCGGCTACCATGGCTTATAACGCTAGCAACACCAGAGGCATCATTCGCGCGTTGCAATCTCCAAGGAAAGAAATAGGAGTTGGATAGGAAGAATAATAAGGAGAGGATAGGGAGGGGGCTTTGGCCCCCGGTGCTCTCACTCACCATACGAAACACTACCGTTGTTACACGCTGATCTTATGTGAGAGGGTGTTACTTCCCCGATAGAGCCAGCCCATTCGTGGTGGGATAAGCAAGGCTCTACCACTAGTTCCGCCAGATGATGACCGGGAGGCCGACGACGTGGAGGTACCGCCCGTGACGACGACGGAAATGGGGGCGGCGGTAGCGCGTATGCGGAGAGGCGCCGCCCCCGGGCCGGACGGGGTTCCCGCCCGAGTGCTGGCCCTGGTCCTCGACCATCTCGAGCCCCGCCTCGGGGGACTGTTCGGCGCTTGCCTGATGTCCGGACGGTTCCCTGACTGCTGGAAGGAGGGGAAGCTCGTGCTCCTGCCGAAGCCGGGACGGCCTCCGAACACAGTCTCGGCCTTCAGGCCCATCGTGTTGCTGGACGAGGTGGGCAAACTCCTCGAGCGGGTAGTCGCTGCCCGCATCGTCCGGCACCTAGGAGCGGTCGGCCCCGACCTGTCCGACGCCCAGTTTGGATTTCGGGCGGGTCGGTCTACGGTCGACGTCATTCTGCGCCTGAAGGCCGCGGCTGCGGAGGCCGTCACCTCGAGGGATGTGCTGTTGGCGGTGTCGCTTGACATCGCCAACGCCTTCAATAGTCTGCCATTCGGCTGCATCAAGGAGGCACTCCGGTACCATGGAGTGCCCCTCTACCTAAGGCGGCTGGTGGCAGACTACCTCGACGGCCGCAGCGTCCTCTTCGTGGACCGGGAAGGGGACGTTGTAAGGAGGGCTATGTCGTGCGGCGTCCCGCAGGGTTCGGTTCTTGGGCCGCTCCTGTGGGACATCGGCTACGACTGGGTCCTCCGTGGCCGGCTCCCCCCCGGGCTGGGCGTAATTTGCTACGCAGACGACACGCTCGTCACAGCCCGGGGCTGGACCCTCGAGGAGGCGGCAACGCTGGCCACCTCAGGTACCGCGGAGGTGGTCAGGCGGATTGAGGCGCTGGGGCTTAGGGTGGCCCTTGAAAAGTCGGAGGCCCTACTGTTCCATGGGCGCCGACGGGGCCCGCCCTCCAGCGCCTCGATAACGGTCAATGGGGTGGGCTTGCCAATCCAGGCCCACATCAAATATCTGGGCCTGGTATTGGATGGACGGTGGCACTTTGACGAGCACTTCCGCCGTCTTGCGCCAAGGCTCGTCAACACGGCGTCCGCCCTCGGGCGACTTATGCCGAATTTGGGCGGACCGAGTCTTGCGTGTCGACGACTCTACGCGGGGGTAGTACGGTCGATGGCGCTGTACGGCGCGCCCGTGTGGGCGGAGTCCCTGGCCGCTCGTAATAGGGCCCTTCTGTGGCGTCCACAGAGGGTCGTAGCGGTCAGGGCAATACGCGGGTACCGCACGGTCTCGACCGATGCAGCCTGCGCGTTGGCCGGAACCCCCCCGTGGGATCTGGAGGCGGAGGTGCTCGCCGACGTCTATCGGCGGGCGTCGACGGCGCGGGCGGGGGGCAGCCGCCCCTCGCCGAGCGTAATGTCATCGTGGCGGGAAGATGCCCGCCGCGCCACCGTCCTAAAGTGGAAGTCTCGGCTGGAGACGCCCCGAGCCGGTCTCTGGACCGTGGGGGCGCTCCGGCCGATCTTGGAAGAATGGGTAGGGCGGCAGCACGGGATCCTCACCTTCCGGTTGGTGCAGGTTTTGTCGGGGCATGGTTGCTTCGGCAAATACCTGCACACGATCGCAAGGAGGGAGACGACCCCAGGCTGTCACCACTGCGACTGCGACGAGGACTCGGCGCAGCATACGCTCGAGTCGTGCCCGGCATGGGATGTGCAGCGCCGGGAACTCGTTGCAGTCATAGGCGTGGACCTGTCGCTGCCGGCCGTTGCGCGAGCGATGGTTGGCAGTGACAGGGCCTGGACCGCGGTCGCCGCCTTCTGCGAGGCTGTCATCTCGCGGAAGGAGGTGGCGGAGAGGGCCCGTGAGGAATCCTCCTTCGCGGACCCGATTCGCCGCCGGCGCGAGGGGCGGCGTGCGCGCGCTTACTTGCGCCTGATGCCGCCCTAGCCGAGGCTGCGGACGGTGGGGTCGGGGAGTACCCTGCCGTCCGCGGAAGCCTACCGCGAAGGTGCGACGCCCAAGTGCGCGAGGCGTCGCTCAAGAGAGGGTGCCCGTAGGGGCTGCCGCCTGCGGATCGCGGTCGTAACGACGCGGTACCCGTGATCCGCCGTAGCAAGGGCGGGTGGAGGCGCACGGTGGGTTTTTAGTGGGTGAGAGCCCCATTCACCCCGTTGTCTCCCCGGGCAGCGGGGTGTGCGGTAGGACATTTTTGCCCACCTAAAATAAAAAAAAAAAAAAAAAAAAAAAAAAAAAGGCTCTACCACTAGAAGCAAATAATAATGTCAAATTGGGAACTGAGTCATGTATTGTTATTCTCCTTTTTCAACCGACTTCGAAAAGAAGGAGGTTCTCAATTCAGCTGTATGTTTTTTTAGTGTTTGTTACGCGATTATTCCTCCAATTATGAATTGATTTCAATGATTCTTTTTTTTTGTTTAGTAGGTGCTGCGTCATTGTGATAAATGTTAGATTTTTTTATACTAAAACGTAGCAAGGGTGTAAATAATTTGTAAAGTTCACTATTTTCTATTACAATTTATCAAACGGTGCATATAACGTCAATAAAAAATTTTCTGTGCAGCCAAATTTGTCAAAAAATGAATATGTATCTGTATCAAGCGACGCCAAGGTTACTGCTACGGAGGATTCTCCTGACAGTGAGTTTAAGAAATATTTTCACTACTTATGTTATGGTATGCAAGAGACAGTTTTCAGTTGATCCGTAGAACTGCGAAGAAAAGTAAGCTTACCCCGGTTACTCCTTCCAATGCATCACTCCAATATTAAAAGACCTGTAGAAACGTACAGGTCTTTTAAACTAGGAGTGATAATGTGTATATGGGACAGTGCTGGGTTTGTTTTTGATATATATATATGAGATGGGGGGGGGGGGGGGGGGTAAAACTTTGTATATGAGTGCCGGTTTTATTGTAGGTAGGAGCTTCAAAATTGGAATTGTATATATACTTATCACAAATAAATACTGACCGTGTTTTAGGATTTTAGATTTTCCTATTTTAAGAAGGGCAAATGGGTAGTAGATACAAGTTTGTATGTATACAGTTTTTTTAATAATAACTTAAACTGTTATTTAGTTAAATATTAATTATATCTATTGTAGACTTAATTTCTTTTTGCCTAAAGCTTACGTGGCTGCTGGCATCACCTATTATAATATTCAATGTATATACATTGTATATTATATACAATATACCTATTATAATAGCTACACACATTGCAGAGCAAACAATTGTGTAATATCAACAAAATACAAATTTATTTCAGCAAGTGGTTTGCCTGAACTTTCAATTCAGGCAGATGAATTTGATCACGATAAAATTGTTGAAGATGGTATCAAGGAAATGCCTCAAAAAAATTCTGAACAGCTACAAACTCCCCGCTATCGTGGAAACTCTCATCTGATAATGGACGATAGCACATCTGATAGTAATATATTTCCTGATTTTGAAAACCTGAAAAAGCTGGTAATTAAAAAAGTGCTCCCTATGTTAGAGGGTAAATATGATACTCAATTTAAATGGATTCACAAGTTTGACAAAAAAACAGAAGTAAAACGAACAGATGTAAATGGAATGCTTTATTTAATACCTCATCGTGGAATGCTTAAACCAGATGAAATTCAATATGTTCATGTGATGTTTCAACCGAAAGCTAACATTAACGTCCGCGCCATACTTGAGTGTGAAGTGTTAGGAGGACCACCAGAAACAATACTAGTAACCGGTCGCAGTTCTGAGTTAAGATATAAACTACACACAGAAAAGATAAATTTTAAAATAAGATCATTCCACGAGAATGCTGTAGAAGTACTATTAATATCTAACATAGCACATTTATCATTCGAATATAAAACTTACTTAACAGAAACTAAAAGTAAAAATGCATTAGAAGCAATGATTCTTGAACTGTTACCATCAGAGAGACAATTAGAATTTGAAGAAGAAACCGATATGAAAATTGTTGTGCACCCTGGAATATTGGGTTATTTTCATAAAGTATTTTTATTAGAAATTGGTTACCTGCCTCACATACCTATAGAGGTATATGGATGGGGTGTAATACCCCAAGTATACTTAACTCTACAAAGACCCAGTAGTATAGCAGATGTAAGTTTATCTATGCTATATGCCTTCTTTTATTTACAATCGATAAATAACGTTTGACGTTTCGGACGTTGGCTGTCTGCTATTAGTGGTTCCAGTATTTTTTCAATATACTTGACTTTCCACAAAATGGGGTTTGCTGTGTAATTTGGGGTTATACGAGTATGTTCTGATATGTGATAAATCATATAAGAATATATAAAAAGGAATTCCTGTCCTAATAAAACAAATTGTTCTAATATTCATATTAATAAAAATCTAATATTGAAATCATTGCAGCTGGAGCCGGAAATAGGCTATAAAGCTATACCAACATTGACAAGTGAATACTTAGCAGCGGTTGATGAGATATTTGCTAAAAACAAAACTGAACATTTGAATTCACCTTTTACAGACAAATGTTTCGAAGACCCCTATTTTCACAGGGACTGGCATATTTGTTCCACTTGGGTAGGGGTATAATTTATATTACTTATTTTTGTAGATATCTGAACTTATTAAAATGTTATGAAGTCGTTAATGGCCAGCACACAATAACACTCTGCGTAAAGTCGACGAGCATGATGATCGTGGAATTATGTTCGAGCACCTCAATATCCCAAGTTGTTTTTCTCGGGGAACTAATGGAATTGTAAATCTAACTACGCAGCATTTTCTTAAATTACATAAATTTAACTCCACATTAGCCAATTGTTGCATTGTTTTGATTGATATATTTTATTTAATACTTTTAGGACGGTTATCCTTCTGTAATGGATATCGATCTGGCCATAGAAAGACTCTTAGTGATCGAATATGTCAAGAAACGACCAGATGTATTGAATGCTTACTCAACCTCAACAAAAACTGGACCTATCCAAGGATTCTGTGCCGAACCATACATTATAGATTATGGAGTGGTAATCACGGGCAGTACGGTTAGTAGGACGTATACTAAATTCCGAAGTCTTGCTCCTCGATTACCCATTTTAGTAATTAGGTTAAATAATTATATTTTTTTTTGTCAAGCCTAGTAGTAGGTAAGTACATTTTTTAACATTTAGCATTATAGGCCAAACCTTCAAAAATGGTAAAAAGTGAAAAAAAAAATAGAACAGGATAGTACCTAAGTACCTATTGGAAAAGTTAAGAAATGTGTGTAATGTACTTATAACAAAAATAAAAGGAAAAATAGTTTAAAAAACGGTTTATCACGATTTCCCACAAAACTATGAGTCCTATCGAAAAAAGTTAAATGGTAAAATTGTAGGTAATAAAAAGATCTACAACTTTTGCATTTACGTTTTTTTCACATAATCTCAAAATTTATGCAAAAAAACCAAGAGCCGACTTTTTGGTTTTTTATTGTAAGCTTGTTAACACTAATGTTTTTTTTTTCACGAAATTTGGTAAAACACGTTTTTTATATTCCAAACACTTTTTTGATTCAAAATATTTATTTTTTCGCCTTATTTTAATTTTATATCGAAAAAGCACTCAAAATTCTAACGTTAAAATATTATTATTTGACAAAAATCAGTGTGCATTTTGTTCGTTAAAATCTCTACTTTCTGATGGTATAAGAGAAACATCCATTATTGTGGAAACTTTTCTCAGAAAATGCAAAACACAAAAGAACTTTTAATCATTATGTAAAATTTTGAGCTATATATTAAAATTTACACTTAATTACTCAAAAAATTTTAGTTTCCATTTTATATTGATATACATTCAGTCAAAAAAGTATCGGGAATGGATGATTTGTTTATGGTACCAAATTCACACTTTTCTTTTTTTTGTTGTTGTTAGATTGGCACAACTGTTATCCATTTTGGCGCGGAGTTTGAGTTGCATCTGTTATTTATATTATTCATATTCATATTCATATTCATTTATTTTCGCATTCCACAATGTATATAGTAGGTGGTAACATAATGATAAAAGAGTAACAATTATGGACCCTGTTGGGAACAGCGAAAAGTAGAAAAGAGGATGACGTAAAAGGTATTTTTGGTAATTATTACGAATAGTATTGTTTATTGCTATTATATTATTTTTTGTTAATATTAAATTTATTATTCATTTTAAATATTATTATCATTATATATATTATTTATATATAATGATAATAATATTTAATACAGTGCTGTTGTTAGTTATATCATATCTAGTGTGTATTGCGAATTTCAAAATGGACGAAAACATCGAACAAAGAGTTTGTCTTAAATTTTGCATCGCCAATGGAATTTCGCGTTCGGAGTCACTGAAAATGTTACAGAAGGCTTACGGTGAATCGACTTTATCAAAAAAACATGCTTATTAGTGGTACAAAGCGTTTAAAAGCGGTCGAAATGTGATGGAAGATTTGCCTCGCTCTGGTAGGCCATCAACGTCTGCAACTGAAGTTAACATTGCAAAAGTGAAGGAAATAGTGACTGAAAATCCTCATTCAACTTTGAGAGAGATAGCCGCCGATTTTTCTGTGTCTCACGAGTCGATCCTTACCATTTTAAATAATCACTTGGGTATGAAACATGTTTCTGCTCGACTAGTCCCAAAAGACCTGAATTTTCTCCAAAAACTCAATCGCATGAGAGTCGCTGAGGACATGCTAGAACGAGTCAATTCCTACCCAACATTCATGAAATGCATTGTTACTGGTGACGAGACGTGGGTTTACGAGTTTGACATGCAAACTAGTCAACAAGCTTCGGAGTGGCGACTTCCAACTGAACCGAAATGGAAAAAACCACGCCAAAGTCGATCAAAAGTCAAAGTCATGTTGACTGTTTCCTTTAACTATCGCGGTGTTGTGCACTCGGAATTCTTGCCAGAAGGTCAAACGGTAAACAAAGAATATTATTTGAGCGTTATACGGCGTTCAAGAGAGCAAATTCGATGAAAAAGGCCAGATTTGCGGCAAGAAAATTCTTGGATTTTGCACCACGATAATGCGCCTTCGCACAAGGCCATCATTGTGAATGAATTTTTGTCCAAACACTCAACAAATACCATCGAGCAATCACCATATTCACCAGATATGGCTCTAACCGAATTCTTTCTTTTTCCTAAACTCAAATTACCACTACGTGGCACCCGTTTTCAATCGGTAGAAGACATAAAGGAGAATTCGTGGCGAGCACTAAACTCAATTCCGCAAACAGCGTTTAATTAAGAAATGTTTTGATGATTGGATTACTCGTTGGTACGCCAATCTATCGTTTCTGAAGGAGCATACTTTGAAGGTGATAAAATAAATTTGTATGAATAACAAAACTTTTGTGTATTATTGATCTTTTCCCGGTACATTCTTGACAGAGTAGTATTTCAAAAATTAAATCCGTGAAACATAGAGATTGCAAAAAATATGCGAAATAAATAATACAAGTATACTAAAAAAGATCCGTATTCTTCTGCTCTACCATTGACTGAAAACATTCACTATATTAAGCATACGATTTTACGCAGAGTTATTATTACGATAAAATACAATAACTTAGCTCTAAGATTAATGTATCTGGGTGTCCTTATACGATTCGATATAACTTGTTCAGTTTCATGTCCGTTAAATAACTGAGCAGTGGTGAGTAGAGAGTTAAAATTTTATAATTATATATTATATTAATCAGCAATCAAACATCGTAACGAAGTCTGGATGTCTGTGAGATTTCCACAAAGTATGGACGCGTTTATGGGAGTATTGTAGGTATGAGAGTTAACCGTTACCTGGTAACTATGTATAGAACAATAGTCAATATTAAAGTTTTATTCAGCAGTGTTTATTTATATGACAATCAGGCACAATGTATAGCTGAAGTTATTAACTATGGACCGATCGCAACTAAGTTATACTTTGCAAAAGGTACTAATGTGCCATCTTGGCTAAGCATGAAATTATGCGGTAAACTAAACCCAGGGGAGATCGGCAAACTGGAAGTAACGTTTTCTCCTACATCTGATGACTTTAAGGAATTGGAACAGAATGTCGAAACTTCTTTCAATATTGAGGTATTTATTGTTATATAGATTTTAGATTTCTTAGATGAACATAACGATTAAAAATAACTCCTTAACTTTATATTACTAACAGTGACAGACGAGCAAGCCACCTGAAGGTAAGTGGTAACGTCCTTCATGAACTTAGCAACACTAGGAGCACAGCTAAGCCGTCACCTACCATGCTCCTACAAAAGCTCAGTTAAAGAAGGACAAGTCGTTGCATTGGTGTGAAGTACCGCTGATCTCTGTTCAGGATAGCCAGGTTTCAGGGGCTTGCCAATACCTGTCTTAATATTTAAGACTCGGAACAACCATTAATATGTGATCACGGGCCTAGGGCAGTCCACATGTATGCATATAGGTTGGTCTTGTGTAATACCTATAAAAAAAATCAGTCTAACTATGAATTTGTATTCTCTTATATAAATCCTATTGATGTATTTAATTACATATAGTAATTATTTTTAATTACTTCTACTCAGGTACCCTATGGTGTGTCAATACCGATCCGGATCAAGGCACTTTGTGCTGTGCCGTATCTGGTTTCAAATGTTACTGCTATTGATTTTGGATCTGTGCGATGCGGAGATAAAATTGTTTGTTCTATTCCATTAAAAAACCTGTAAGTTACCTATATCTAACTAAATTATATATATTCATTATCTCCCTAGCCTTGACATCAAATGTTACAAATAGGTCATTGGTAACAGTTTGTAAGATTTAATTAAGATATAAGTAAAAAGCACCCCACGCTTTTTATAATCGTTATTTATTTTTATTCCATCCATCCATCCATCCATCAGCCTTTCGACGTCCACTGCTGGACATAGGTCTCCCCAAGATAACACCACAACGTGTGTTTCGCTCATATGGGGGATAGTGCCGTAATCGCCACGCTTGGCAGGCGGGTTGGCGATCGCAGTGGATGTTCTTAATACTCGAGGGAGTGCTGCTGCCCACTCCCTCGGTATCCCTCAGTCGGCTCTTACGACTCCCATGGGTGGAGAAGGGTGGGACAATTCTAAAGCTGGCCCCCACACGGCAAACCGGCCCCACACGGCAATTGTAAGGGTTATTTTTATTAGATCATGTATTTTAGTTTTATAAAAACTATAATTTATTTTCATATTGTAAGTCTCAAAACGGCATCAATAGCATTTCTATTTAAAGGAAAAAATAAGGCCTATTTAGCTGTGATAGTTTTCCTTATAACTTCGTTATATATACCTACTAAAATCGTGCATTTTTTCACATACCCAAAACAACCATTTAGCTAGCTCACATGAAAAATTTGCGCTTTAAATTTTAATATTTCACAAACAGATTCCTTAGTTAAAAAATATTTTCAAAAACCAATATTTCTGAAAACGTCACCCCACACTATGAGGTAGATAAGAAAAAAAACATCCTCGCTTTACGTGTACGTACATCCAAAATTTTTACCATTTTGCCGAAGTGAATTATTTATATCCATGCCAAATTACAGCTTTCTAGTACTAAGCCTCTGAGCTGCACACAGCGCACGGACGCGGGCATGGCAAAACTGTAAAAGTTCCTTGATGGCTACAGAACCCTGAGAATCTTAAACACGGATAAACTTCTCAAATTATTGTATTATCATCCTTGATAAGTGTGCAAAGTTTCGAAGTTGGTCAAAATCACGTTTAAAGATTCCGTTACATACATAGGTAGATACAGGCGAAATTAATAAAAGCGTGTAAAAGGTTTTGATTCAAAGTGAACTGGTAAACCACAGCGTAGGTTCACTTTAAATTCTTATATACTTCTCAATTTACTATTTTTATTATATTTACCAAAATAACATTGAAACATATAGAAATTATATTATGTTTTTATATACAATTTTAAGGCTTTCAATTCTGTTAAATGTTGAGTTATTCTTCTCAATCTAATTCTTATATTGTTTGTCATAGAGGTAAGCCGACATGCATTTGGTACGTCACATTAAGGCTCAAAGTGCCTGGACCACCGCCTATGGTCGTGTTGGATAATTCGGGTAAATATGAACCTGGCGAAGGAGGCATGCTCAGCATTACTTTTAAGCCTACTATGGAGGTTAGTCATTACTATCTTTTTACTTAGTCTGAAATAAAATAACTTAGTCCGAAAAAATATTTTTGTTACTATTTTGATAACGAGGTCTAGTAGTACAGAACAATTAATGACTTGGAAGAATATGTGATTCCTATTCTTCAGTCAGTAGCCGCCTGGTTCCCCACTCGTGGAACAACGTACTTTTAGATCAATACTTAATATCTAATCATGTAATAAAATTCCAGTAATATGTGAAGTAGCTATTCTGAAATTATTTTTCTTAAAAAGAATTCCATCTTTTACTGTCCCACTTTTGGGAACGGATCTCCTCTTTTAGTGAGATGGACTTAAGCAGTACTCTACCACGTTGGCCCAGTGTGCATTGGCAGATTTCACAAGCCGTCGAGATACTCTCTGAGTGATGCAAGTTTCTTCACAATTTTTTCCTTCACCGAGAAATATTATGTATAGCAACAAATTATTTAAAGAACAAATAATTTGCGAAATGTGGAAAAAGAGAACTTTAGTGCGAGCGGGAAACGAACCTGCGTCCCTTCCAATCTGGGGAAGTGCTCTAATTGCTAATTTGTTCTTTAAATTAGCTGAGCATGTCAAGTGCTAAAATACAGATCAAAAATGAAGAATAGTTGTATACAAATACATAATTTCTAAAAACCTCGAAAATATGTCTGGACCTGGGACTGGGGATCGAACTCGATACTACTGTCTTGACAGTCCTTGGTTTGATCACTAGTATTACATTAAATTATACTGTTAGCTAATGTTATCTATTCTTTATACAGATGGCATACGATGCGTTGTTGATTTTTCGCTTCCATATGAATCCGAATAGAATGACGATACCGGTAACTGGTCATGGTATCGCACCTCGTGTGCATGTTATAGGACCGAACGTTAATTTTCCACCAACGCTGCCGTGGGCTGACACTTCGTACATCTATTTTGGATTGACAAACCCTTGTCCGTTTCCTATCGAACTAATAATAGCTCACAGCGATGAGTAAGCTCTACTCGTATTTAATTTATTTACTAAGTTAAAGACACTATTTAACTTTTTTTTAATAATAATATATTTTCACGTTATGACATATTATTATACCTATACTGCCGGCGGACCACTGAAGGAATATAACATAGTTCCAGTGGCCCGCCAATATAGGCGGAGAGACGGCACCCGGCGGGTTCTCACACTACCCTGTTCGTTGCCCCGAACAGTGGGGTGTGCGGTTAGGTAAATTTTCTCCCGCCTTAACAAAAAAAGGTCATACTGTTTTATAATATTTACATAAAAGAATTTATAAGGGCAGTAAGTAGTAGAGTTTACTTTAAAGGTATTTCGTCTACCATAGCTACATATTATTACAAGTATTATCTGAAATTTCATTCCATCCATCCATCTATCCATCAGCCTTTCGACGCCCACTGCTGGACATAGGCCTCCCCAAGAGAACTGTGTGCTCATTATGGGGGATAATGCCGTAATCGCCACGCTTGGCAGGCGGGTTGGCGATCGCAGTGGATGTTGTTAATACTCGAGGGAGTGCTGCTGCCCACTCCCCCGGTATTCCCTCAGTCGGCTCTTACGACTCCCGTGGGTAGAGAGGGGTGGGACAATTCTAAAGCCGGCCCCACATGGCAAATTTTTTTTAGTGCGAAATTTCATTTCTTTTACTTATATCATCTGAAATTTGATTTGTAAAACTTTTATTATAATACCTATGTATGTAAGTCACATCGACCTGTAATAAGATTTATTTAGTTATTTTGTTTATAAACATAAGTAGGAGTATTTATAGGTTATGTATGTTACCATAAATTACATGTCGAACTACATTGAATTTCAGGCAATGGAAGGAGGAAGAAGATATCTATCAATTGCTCTATAAATATTATAATAAACCAGCAGAAATGTTGGTTCCAGCTATCCGACCTGGAACAGGATTACCCAAAGAAATTATTGCTTTCTACAATATGTTCAATGAACGTGTTAAAAGGTAAGATATTGTTGTATGTAACTCATCGATAAAATTAATATGGCGAGATATTTTCTTGGTTGTTTTTTTTGGTTGTTATCATCTGATAGGCAGCAATAAAGTTCTGTTAATAAGTGATTCTATTAGTTGAAGGGATAGTTAATAAGTGATTTATTTTGATATATATTTTGTTATATAATGTTATTATGTTTCAGAATCAAAGAAGAAACAGCTATGGGAAGCGCTAAAACAATTACACCAAAACCTTCGGCGGCAGCGAAGTATGTTGTGTGTATCTCTATCTGTGTCTGAAGCATAATCTTCAGACTTGCTTCACACAATGCTTCCAAACTACACGGATTTTGATCGAGAGTATTCTTAGCTATATTAAAAACTGTTCTGTCGTTTTTTTTTCACCAACTGACAGAAGTCGTATAGTGTTTAGGTTCGTTAGAACGGTCTCAACGTATAGATGGACGGTGGATGGTGGAGTGGAAAGTTTGGTTTGTGGGGTTTTTAAATATGTAATTTATACTTGTATACAGTAAAAAATACAGCTTCACTAAATGCGTTGTAATAGTAAGTAGTAGTCTTAGATAGTCCTGCATTTGCTATTACAGCAAAAACAACTCAATCATTTAATGATTGGGCATTTAATTATTCATCCGTTATAAATTCAGCTTCAAAGATAGAGATCTTGTGCCTAGATTCCAGGCTGTGTGGTTTATTTTATGTACTGCCCCCATTCCTACCGACCGTGCTACTGCACTCGTTGGTGGAACCTTCATTTTTTCAATCTCACAGTCAAGGTGCTTGACCCTTCCTCCTTACAGTGACCAGACTTTATACACTGTGTTTCAGACACGCATGTATTTGATAACTTTGAATTGTTCAAGAACTCTCGGCCCTATGAAAGTGCTCCATTTAAAGAAAAATATAACTTAGCGTTGTGGTTTATATTATGTAATATTGTTAAGTTTTATCTAATTCATTATTTTTGAACATTTAATCATAATAAAGGCTCTCAAAACAAATTTATTTTCGTAGAAAAGCTAAGACTCCTCAAAAAACAGCTGCAAAAACTACTGTTCCATTAAAAGAAACCACTACATCTCCAATCAAATATCGCACTGAAGCTGAAATTATTGCAGGTAAAAAATTAATGTGAGCTAATCATTATAATATTATGGACAAAGTTATTCAATCAGAAACTTCCAAGAAAAGGTACTTTTCGAGTTCTTTATTTGCAACTTTTACCGAGCAATGAACGGATCTCTATTTTCCAGGGTTCAAAAGTTACGTGGGTCACACTGACAGTTTTTAGAATAGTTCATTAGGAAACAAATTACAGCTGATGGCAATTTTTTTTAAATTTTGACTTCGTAAGGAATCTGTAAAAGTATAATAATAATAAAGTAATTTGTTTTTACCGATTGGCGGCAATTTTAAAAAGTGTTGTCGGGCATCGTAATGGATTTGACTAGAGAGAATAAATCATTAAGCGAAAATTTTTTCGCTTAATGATTTATTACGGCTTTCTTTGCGGTCTTACTCAACAATATTATAGGTAAGATACGATAGAATTCGATTAGAATTTTAAGACGAAGCCGAAGACGGCACACCTCGGGTTTATTTAGTGGGTGAGGGCCCCACACTACCCTGTTCGTTGCCCCGAACAACGGGGTTTGCGGATAGGAACATTTTTCCCCGCCGCAGAGAAAGTGATAGGTGAAGAGGAAATAGAGTATATAAAGAAGGAAGTTAGGATTCTGATGCTTTCTCTGACTGCACGAAAAGTCACAGTACCTATTATTGCTACACACCTATCTACAACAATATCTAATATATAAAATTCTCGTGTTGCGGTGTTTGTTACCAAACTCCTCCGAAACGGCTGGACCGATTTGTATGAAGTTTTGTGTGTATATCGGGTAGGTCTGAGAATCGGCCAACATCTATTTTTCATACACCTAAATGATAAGGGTGACCCACCCCTAAATATATTATTTTTATTTTTTGGACAAATTTTTTTATTTTTATTTTATTATGATTCGGCATTAAAAAATAAATAAGTACAACCCTAAATTTTCACCCTTCTACTGCCGATGTAGAAATAATTTACATGGCAAAACAACGTTTGCTGTGTCAGCTAGTAATAATATAAAGACTAGAATCAGAAAAATCTAAAAGCATCTATTGGACGGGCCTCGTGGCGTAGTCGGTTCGATACCCACTCAGGACAATTATTTGTGTGATGAACACAGATATTTGTACTGCGTCTGGGTGTTGTCTATCTATTACCTATATGTAGGTATGTATTTACAAAAAAAAAGAAATATATGTATTATATCCGTAATCTGATACCATAGCACAAGCATTAAGTTTAGTTTGGGACCAGAGGACGTTGTGTGAAATGTCCGTGAATATTTATTTATTTATTTAATCAGGTTTGTCTAATCTTAAAAATATACTTTTTCAGACGAGATAAAATATCAGAAGGAAAGGAAAACTGATCCTCTGAAGGAATGTTTAAAAGTATTTAATAAACAAATACCAAATCCAAATTCTGAGAAACCTAAAAAAGGACTTCTTGTATTTGTACACGGATCTCCGTGTGAAGGTTAAGATAAACTTCATGTTTTATGCTGCTAATAAATCACAATAAATATTCTCATTATGAGTTGAAATAATACATTTTACAGAAACACAGGGACAAGAAATTGCTCATGCGATTGGAAAAAAGCTTAGGTTACCTATAATAAATGTGGACCATTGTATAGTTCAAGCTTTGCTTAACGCAAGAGATGACCCTCAGATTGGATTTCTCCTTACGGCTATTGATGAAAGTTATGAAACCGCAAAAAAAATAGTCGGAGCCGATGATAATTTTACTGACGAACAGGAAGAAGGTTTTATTTTTTCGTATTATCAGTAAACCACTGTTTAGCGATGTTTATAAATAATGAATATCGCTAGCATGATAGTATTAGATCTAACTTACAAGTATAATTTTAGAAACAAAGTTTATTAATGTACTTACTTCACATGCTGACTTTAAACTTTTAAACTAATTATAATGTCGTAGTTATCATACATTAAAACACCTACATTATTTTACTTTAGACGAATTCGATGAAACCCAGGATGAATTTGAGATACTACTGAAGAAAATTATGATTTTGGCCTACAGCAAAAATGTTGCTACACCGCGTTCTAAAGCTAGCGAAAAAAAGAAAATCAAGAAATCCAACGTATCGCTAGTATCCCAAACAATAGCACCAGCTTTTGGATCAACGACATTATTTCAAATGGTTGTAATAACTATATTATTTTAGTTTTATTTGATTTAAAAATACTTTAATTGATACTCAGTCTATTTAATGAAGCTTTTAATTTTCAGGATTTAGTTCAAGATTTACTAAATAATTTCCTTCAGAAGACAAGATTTCACCACGGTTTTGTGGTAGAATCACTAACAAGCGTAGTTTTGAAGAGCCCACCTTTAGTACTGACTACAATACTGAAGTGCAAAAGAAATATTTGGAATGCTCACTTAATTTTATGTCAGTCAGATTTTTCGAAGTGGGCAATAGCATACGAAGAAGCACACAAGGAGAATGACCTTAGCGAGTAGGTTTCGTAAACAGACTGACTTTGACTTTGTGGTGCAGCGGTAGTGTAAGCGACTGCTGGTCATGAGGTCTCGGGTTCGATCCCCGGGTCGGGCAGTGTTATAGAGATTTTTCGTAAAAAGAAAAAGAAAAATCCCAGTAGTAGCCCGGGGTTTGAAAATGTGCCCGGTAGACGTCAATAGGCTCGCCCCCTAATACGTGGGACTCAAAAATAGCTGGCGAATCGTGGATGTGTAATACACTTCTGCCTACCCCTTCGGAGAATACAGGCGTGATGCTGTCTATGCTATGTTTCGTAAACGGTACTAATACCTACAGTCAAAATATTTAGATGCATATTTATAATACATGTTAAGATTGCTTTTTTGTAAAATATTAGGCGAATCTATAATATTACATTCCTGACTAAGTATTTCTTCCACTTGGATAAGGTTATTATTATTTTTATAGACCAGTGTCTAGAGTGTTTGATGAGGCTGAAATACAGGAAATTGTAACATCGTTTGAAGAAATGGACGAAGAGGAATATGAAAATGCACCATCGGAATTAAAGGCTATATATGTTATGTTTGGTTTAGAACAAAGAAGAAATCATTATTTGGAAAAAAGACAAATCCATAAGTTAGTAAACTTATTGAATCCTTATTATAACTTGGATATTTGCTCATCTGTTGATCTTGTATAAGCGCTTTGGAACTATTTATTTTAAGACTTAGTAAATTATGATATGCATGCTTGCTACGTTTTTGGGTAAACATATCCCTATCATGGATCAGTCGAGTGTTAGATCTTCCGAATTGGTTTTGTTCCGAATTCTTTTCCATTCGATTATGAATAAGATGTGATGAAGGCACGATAAAGATTCCTATATAGTGAATGTAACTGAAAGTTCTATCCTATTCAGCTTACACTTTGGTAAGTTATTATGTGCATGCTTGAGAAGAGGTGATGGTGTGTCGTAGCTCATACTAGCAAGATATTTAATTCCTTCAAGTGCTTTACGATGTACTGGCAGTTCTTAACGCATGACTAAACGTTGCGTGTATCAAGCTTTAACAAACACTACATGCAGGTTTCCTCACGATGTTTTCCTTCAATGATTAGTAATAATTTATAAACAAATACACAAATAATTTCGAGAAATCTCGAAAAGTCAGAGGTGTGTGCCGTCCGAGGACCTTGGACTGGGGATCGAACTTAATACAATTGTCTGTGCAGTTCTTATTTGTACCACCAGGCTATTACTGCATAAACTGTGCATACGTCACAAACCCCAATAAGAGTTTATCTAAAAATGTAATGCCCAATTTCAGACCAATTACATTATCGCAAGCCATAAGCAAAGATAAAACTGCGAAAGGTACGTTTAGAATAAATTATTGATGAACCATTATTAGAATAAATGATTGATTCAATATAATTATTGATTCAATATAATAGAGAACTTCCTAAAAACGTTTCATATGTATGTACGTACATGTAATACATTTATAATTTACTAGCCTTTGCTTGCGGCTCCGCCGCAACCAAAAGCTAGTTTTTAGGTTGTATCTCAGGTTCCCGATATAGTAGCGGGATAAAATGTATACCAGTTTTTAAGGGTAATCGAGATCTATCAAATAAAAAAGTTGAATCAAAATCCGTCCAGTAGTTTTTGCGTGATGAGTGAACAAACAGACAGATAAACAGACAAACAGAAAAAAGTCTAAAAAAAATGTTCTGTGTTCAGACACGTCTATATAGCCTAATACAGTCATTTTTTCTCAAATTTCTTCAATGCATAGACACAGCTCTGTTACAACTTTATAATAGTACCTATAGATTTATTTTAAGTAGAGATATTAAATTTTTAATCAAGTATGAAAATAATCAATTGCAGCATACTTTAACTAAATCTACTTTAAAAACTAAATAAAAGCTTATATAAAAAACTGTAGCTAATAGACATACATTAAAAAAAAGGTAATTGCACGCCAGCAAAGCCAGGGATGGTCTCTAGCGGGGTGCTAATTTGTCCGGTTTACCTCCTAGTGGTGCACCCCGGGCAACGTCGGCAGTCGCCGGCGGCTAAAATTCCGGACAGGACGGGTCTCCGCGTGTCCCTCTGACTCAGCAGAGGGCACAGCGGATAGACCAGGCGTCGGAGTCGGTGGGGCCAGACTGGCTCACCGGGCTCTGGAGAGGGGGGACAGTGGGGCCACAGCGGCCCCCCCCGTCCCAAATCGTAAACCTGAGCGCGTGCCTGTGGTTACGTCTCGCGGGCATACAGGAACGAGGGTCTTGGCTTAATCGCCCGGACCGCGAGGAAGACAACCTCTATAAAAATTACCCCGAATCTCAAGCTCTGGCGCGCGGCGAGGAGATGCATGGCTGATGGGTAGTTCAGTCTCGAGCGCGGCCCCAGCCAGGGTACCTGCGGACCCCCTGTGTTGGGTTACAAATGTACGCTTACCCGGGTACAGGGAGCTCTGCCCGGGTGGACCTCTTTTCTCCCATACTCGTGGGAATCATATGGATTTAAATAACACAAATAAAGCTTCGACGGAGTCGGGAAATACACCTGACGCCTCAGCCGTAAGGGGTCCGGCTGCAAAAGCGGCCCCTACTAGTGCAGCTGCGCGTAAAACGCGCGGCGGCAAAAAGTCCCGCAAGGGCAAGAAGAAGACGACAGAGGGAGCGTCCCAGTCGTCAAGGGACGGCTCGATAACGAGCAGCTCGGCCGGCACTTCAGCCGCCGAGATGTCCGCTGCTGAAGAGGGTGGCCTGACTGAGGCTGCCGAGATTCAGCCATCGCGGTCGGCAGAGGTGGTGTCGGAGTCGCGGTTCTGGCGCAAGCGCACCCTATCTCAGGGGGGCGCTGCCTCGGACTCTGACCTGAGCTCGGCTGAGATGCCTCCCCCGAAAATACCCGCAGCGGTTAGGGGTCGAGGCATCGGCCGACCCGGGACACCGATCCCGCGTGCCGCCTCAGCGAAAGAGGCTGAGACGCGATGCCTAAAGAGGGTTGAGACGGTGCAACACTCAGAGGAGCGCTTGGCGCTCCTGTCTGAGAAGCTCCGTCTCCCTATCGACAGCGGCGGGCCGCCCACTGCGGCCAAATTCGCAGAAAGAGCCGCGGACAGCGTGGCCATAATCACGACGGTGGCCATGGGCTCGAAGAACCTGAAAGGCAGCTTCGTCCGGGGCCTCAAAATCGCCGCCACGGAACTGTCCGACGTGGTGGAGCGGCTTGTGTCGGAGGTGGCCGACCTCGGAGCAAGAAACCAGCGCCTGGAGGCAACGGTCGAGGAGCTGCACCGGGGCATGGCCAATATGAGGGTCGAGCTTGGGCTCCCTGAGGCCACCCCAAGTGCATCGGCTTCCGTGGTGCGGGTCGAGACTGCTCTCCCCGCGACCGCCTCGCCGCAGCAGCCGCGCCTCCGCCCCACCCCGACGACCGCCTCGGCTCCGTCTGCCGCTCAGTCGAGCCCTGTCACTGGGCTCGACGACGGAATGCTCCGCGCGGTTATCGACCGCATGGATGCGGTCTTTGGCCCGCGGTTTGAGGCCCTAGCCGCAAGATTGCCGCCGGAGCCCCGACTTCGGCCGCCGCTTGCGGCTGATAAGAGAAGTGCCGCATCGTCCTCGGCACCGACACCCCTGCCGTGCCAGGATGGTCAAGTGTCCTTTGCTGCTAAGGCGGCCAAAGCACCGAGCCGGAAGAGTGCGCCGCCAGCGGAGGCGCAAATGACGAAAAAGGGCATGAAAAAGGGCCAGGTGGGACAAGCCTCGAGGGGCCGGCCCCGGGAGGAGTTCCCGCCCCTGCCAAGTGCCGCAGCACCTCCGCGTGCTGCTAAACCGCCACAAAAGGCCACAGCCTCGCGAGCTGCGGTGGTTACGCCCCAGGATGCTCCAAAGTCCTCAGACGGGGGCTGGCAAGTGGTGGGGCCCCGGCGATCCCGGGCCAAGGGTCATGGTGCTGCCGCGGAACGCGAAGCGGCGCCAATGTCGCTAAGAGGGGCGCAAACGGGGGAGACCCCAAAGGCGCCTAAAAGAAAAAGGTCGCGCAAGCTCAAAGTGCCGAAGGCAGCAGCGGTGGTCATCACCCTGCTGCCCGAGGCCAAGGAAAAGGGCCTGACTTACGAGGCCGTCTTGAAGCGTGCCCGGCGGGATATAAACGTCTCAGACCTCGGAGACGTTTCCGCTCGATCCCGCCAAGCCCGGACAGGTGCTCGAATCTTCGAGTACCTGGGGCCAGGGGGCGCCAAGACGGCCGACGCAATGGCCGCGAGGCTGCTGGGCCTGTTCCCAGAAGAGAGTGGTGTCCGGGTCGCCAGACCCGTGAAGTGCGCCGAACTGCGCATTTCCGGGCTGGACGATTCCGTGACGGCGGAAGAGATCCGGGAGGCGATCGTCTCGAAAACCGGGTCTCCCAGCAGCGCCGTCCGGGTGGGCACCATTCGCCCAGGTCCAGGTGGTGTGGGTGCCGTCTGGGTCTCGTGCCCTGTCGCGGCGGCCAAGGATTTGGTCGCCGCCGGTAGACTTCTGGTGGGCTGGAGCGCCGCGCGGGTAATCGCGCTGGAGCCCCGGCCTGCCAGGTGCTATAAGTGCATGGCGGTCGGTCACACCCGGCCGCTGTGCACTAACTGCTTCGACTGCAGCGGGCTCTGTTTCCGCTGCGGTCAGGCAGGGCACCAGGCGGCTGCCTGTTCTGCCACCCCACACTGCCCCGCGTGCGCGGCGGGCAATCGCCCCGCCAACCACTGTATGGGGCGAGTGGGGTGCAGGCCTCCGGCCAAGTCAGGCCCTAAGAGGGGGGTGGGCAGCCAATCGGCCCCGGCTGCCCAACCCGGCGCGGCTGGACCGCCGCAGCGCATGGAGGAGGATATCGTGGTCCAATAACGGATCACGACGCTATCCTCCTCCAAGGGAATCTCGGCCGTTCTGCCAGGGCGCAGGACCTCTTCCTGCAATCCATGGCGGAGCGGTCGATCGGTGTTGCCGTAGCCGCGGAGCCCTACATAGTCCCGGATCGCCCCAATTGGGCGGGTAGCGGGGATGGCTCCGTGGCGGTCGTCGGTTCGGCGGCGCCGCATTCCCCGCCCTTGTCACTCAAAGACCAGGGCACGGGATATGTGGCGGCTGAATGGGGAGGGGTAACGCTGTATGGCGTGTACTTCTCCCCTAGTCGTAGTCTGGCGGCTTTCGAGGTCCTCCTGCACAATCTGGAGACCTCGATACGGCGTATAGCACCGAGCCCTGTGCTCGTGCTGGGGGACTTCAACGCCAAATCAACGGCGTGGGGGTCCCCCGGGACGGACGCCCGAGGTGCGGCGGTCGAAGAGTGGGCGGCAGCGGCGGACCTCGTGTTGCTAAACCGAGGGTCCGCCCTAACGTGCGTGCGGCGCGGGGGCGGGTCGATAGTGGACCTTTCGTTCGCTAGCCCCGGTGTCGCCGCACGCGTAAGGAGCTGGCGAGTCCTGGAGGAGGTCGAGACCCTATCTGACCACAGATACATTCAGATAGAGGTCTCCCGGACCCTTCAGGGCGCCAGCAGGGGTCACGCGGCGGACAGAACTCCCGCTTTTCCGCGATGGGCTGTGAGTAGGCTCGACCGGGACCTGCTAGTGGAGGCGGCCATTTTTCAATCTTGGCTGCCTCCCCCCCTGACGGAAGATGTGGGCGCCGAGGCTGGCCGCATTCGTGGCATGCTTACGCAGATCTGCGATGCGGCCATGCCCCGCGTGCGGCGCCCGACTCGACGGAAGGGGGTCTACTGGTGGTCCCCGGAGCTGGCGGACCTCCGTGCGGCCTGTATTCGTGCCCGGAGGTCCTACACCCGCAGCCGACGTCGCCGAATCCGCGACGAAGAGCGGGAGGACCAGCTGCATGCGGCGTATAGCAGTGCGCGCGCCGCGTTAAAGCTGGCCATCTGTCGCGCCAAAGACGCAAAAGGGCAGGAGATGCTGGAGGGTCTCGAGCGTGACCCCTGGGGACGCCCGTACCGCGCGGCACTTAACAAGCTCCGCGCCCAGGGCCCCCCCCTTACGGAGACCCTCCAGCCGGGCTTCCTCTCTGAGGTGGTCGAGGGACTTTTCCCCTCACGGGCGGTGCACACGCCCCCGGTCATGGCTCCGCCAGATGGTGACCGGGAGGCCGACGACGAGGAGGTACCGCCCGTGACGACGACGGAAATGGGGGCGGCGGCTGCGCGTATGCGGAGAGGCGCCGCCCCCGGGCCGGACGGGGTTCCCGCCCGAGTGCTGGCCCTGGTCCTCGACCACCTTGAGCCCCGCCTCGGGGAGCTGTTCGGCGCTTGCCTGGTGTCCGGACGGTTCCCTGACTGCTGGAAGGAGGGGAAGCTCGTGCTCCTGCCGAAGCCGGGACGGCCTCCGAATACGGTCTCGGCCTTCAGGCCCATCGTGTTGCTGGACGAGGCGGGCAAACTCCTCGAGCGGGTAGTCGCTGCCCGCATCGTCCGGCACCTAGGAGCGGTCGGCCCCGACCTGTCCGACGCCCAGTTTGGATATCGGGCGGGTCGGTCTACGGTCGACGCCATTCTGCGCCTGAAGGCCGCGGCTGCGGAGGCCGTCACCTCGAGGGAAGTGCTGTTGGCGGTGTCGCTCGACGTCGCCAACGCCTTCAATAGTCTGCCATTCGGCTGCATCAAGGAGGCACTCCGGTACCATGGAGTGCCCCTCTACCTAAGGCGGCTGGTGGCCGACTACCTGGACGGCCGCAGCGTCCTCTTCGTAGACCGGGAAGGGGACGTTGTAAGGAGGGCTATGTCGTGCGGCGTCCCGCAGGGTTCGGTTCTTGGGCCGCTCCTGTGGGACATCGGCTACGACTGGGTCCTCCGTGGCCGGCTCCCCCCCGGGCTGGGCGTAATTTGCTACGCAGACGATACGCTCGTCACAGCCCGGGGCAGGACCCTCGAGGAGGCGGCAACGCTGGCCACCTCAGGTACCGCGGAGGTGGTCAGGCGGATCGAGGCGCTGGGGCTTAGGGTGGCCCTTGAAAAGTCGGAGGCCCTACTCTTCCATGGGCGCCGACGGGGCCCGCCCGCCAGCGCCTCGATAACGGTCAACGGTGTGGGCTTCCCAATCCAGGCCCACATCAAATATCTGGGCCTGGTATTGGATGGACGGTGGCACTTTGACGAGCACTTCCGCCGTCTTGCGCCAAGGCTCGTCAACACGGCGTCCGCCCTCGGGCGACTTATGCCGAATTTGGGCGGACCGAGTCTTGCGTGTCGACGACTCTACGCCGGGGTAGTACGGTCGATGGCGCTGTACGGCGCGCCCGTGTGGGCGGAGTCCCTGGCCGCTCGCAATAGGGCCCTTCTGTGGCGTCCACAGAGGGTCGTAGCGGTCAGGGCAATACGCGGGTACCGCACGGTCTCGACCGATGCAGCCTGCGCGTTGGCCGGAACCCCCCCGTGGGATCTGGAGGCGGAGGTGCTCGCCGACGTCTATCGGCGGGCGTCGACGGCGCGGGCGGGGGGCAGCCGCCCCTCGCCGAGCGCAATGTCATCGTGGCGGGAAGATGCCCGCCGCGCCACCGTCCTAAAGTGGAAGTCTCGGCTGGAGACGCCCCGGGCCGGTCTCTGGACCGTGGGGGCGCTCCGGCCGATCTTGGAAGAATGGGCAGGGCGGCAACACGGGGTCCTCACCTTCCGGTTGGTGCAGGTTTTGTCGGGGCATGGTTGCTTCGGCAAATACCTGCACACGATCGCAAGGAGGGAGACGACCCCAGGCTGTCACCACTGCGACTGCGACGAGGACTCGGCGCAGCACACGCTCGAGTCGTGCCCGGCCTGGGATGTGCAGCGCCGGGAACTCGTTGCAGTCATAGGCGTGGACCTGTCGCTGCCGGCCGTTGCGCGAGCGATGGTTGGCAGTGATAGGGCCTGGACCGCGGTCGCCACCTTCTGCGAGGCTGTCATCTCGCGGAAGGAGGTGGCGGAGAGGGCCCGTGAGGAATCCTCCTTCGCGGACCCGATTCGCCGCCGGCGCGAGGGGCGGCGTGCGCGCGCATATCTGCGCCTGATGCCGCCCTAGCCGAGGCTGCGGACGGTGGGGTCGGGGAGTACCCTGCCGTCCGCGGAAGCCTACCGCGAAGGTGCGACGCCCAAGTGCGCGAGGCGTCGCTCAAGAGAGGGTGCCCGTAGGGGCTGCCGCCTGCGGATCGCGGTCGTAACTGACGCGGTACCCGTGATCCGCCGTAGCAAGGGCGGGTGGAGGCGCACGGTGGGTTTTTAGTGGGTGAGAGCCCCATTCACCCCGTTGTCTCCCCAGGCAGCGGGGTGTGCGGTAGGACATTTTTGCCCACCTAAAATAAAAATAAAAAAAAAAAAAAGGGATGGTCTCTAGTAATTAAGTAAGACATCATGAAATCTTGCAATATTATCATATCATACTTACTTAATATTATAAATGTGAATGTAAGTTTGTTTGTTACGCTTTCACGCGAAAACTACTTAACCGATCATCATGAAACTTTGTACACATATTCATGAAGGTATTAGAAGTAACATAGGAATTTTAATAAAAAAAAAATGTTTGTCAAAAAATCTCAACCTACGCTACAAATTGCCTAAAAATTCTCTAAAAATAATTTATATGGCAAATCAACGTTTGCCGGGTCAGCTAGTCGTAGATATATGTAATTGTATGCTTATCACAACTATATGTATGCTAAATTTCATGATAAATCAAGTAATTATGGCTTGAAAATGTTTATAATATAAGTTGGACATATCTTACATATTACCTACGTTGTAAATAAAAAAAATATTGATATCTATATTCCGTGTCGGTTAGCTACGCGAGATAGAGCGTTCAAAAACACGGAATTAAAACGAAATCGCATGTTCGACGTCGTCAAGGACGATTGTAATAGCCAGTATTTATTAAACTCTGCATTTTGAAATATTTTCTTTATTTGTATTTGCTTATAGTTACCGATATTATCTTTCTTGTAATTTGAAAAATCACAATTTTAATAATTAATTTTTTATAAGGTTTTACTTTTTTCACACTAATATCATTCGAGTCCGATACTTAATATGTCGAACTCGAATGTCATCTTATAGGCATATGTATTTCAAAACTCATTGCCTTAATTAATATTAGTTATATGAGTGTATCTACAGGGTTGGTTGGTCCGTACTCATAACATTTATGTAGGTTACCTATTTTTCATGCACATATTTGCAGCTACAGCTCTTTAAAAATACCCAAATCAAGCAACCGCTTGCCTTTCAATCACCTGAAGCAGCAATGTTATTTTGGATGATTAATATTTCTATGTTTATACCGCCAGATAAGTCCTTGACGACAGTGGATCCATTAGATTTTAAGAAAAAAAGTAAAAAAGAAGATACTAGAGGTTAGTGACGTATAAATGCGCTATTAAAACTTTGAATAGTTTAAGTACTATTAAAATTGGTAGTTATTAATTACACTATAATGGGAGAGTTTATGGATATGAATGTTACTACCTAATAATCTAACTTACCTACCCCTTGTGAAATGGCATGTATATACTGATTAAAAAAATATTCTGAGTATGGAATATATAGCCTTACAATACGCAATTGTTTTAATCAGGAAAGCCAACTACGGAATTTACTGCGATGTTTGCAAGATACAACGAATATGCTAAAACGATATATGACAATCTAACGGCTACCGCCAGTAATTGGATCTTCGAAGAGGGTGATATTGGCTCTCCTGTTTATGGTCTCAACGGACAAATTGCAGGTGCCAGCTTAAAGAAAAATAAGAAAAAATCAGACATACAATTGCAGGTGCCTACGCTTTTAGTTTTATATAAAGTTTTTATATTAATTCTTTGAAACATTATTATGGTTTTCCCCTAGATATGCTACGTCAAATGATTAATTTATTTTAAAAATGTTTAACAATTTTCTGTTTTACAATCTTTAAAGATTGTAAAACAAAAAAAAAATTAAACATTTTTATATTTACGTATTTATCAGGATGATTTACTAATAAAACAATACCTAATCATGTAAGTTTGGAAATGTTCATCATCATACTTTTTATGAAATTATTTTGGAATTATCGTAAAAAGTTCTAACAATATGATTAAGTACCTATGATAGAATTAGCATGCAATAGCGTGAAACCAATTGATAGAGAATTGTATAAATATTGTGCCATGAAGCCTTTATGTATCACAGTACCTAGGTAACTACCTTAAAAGTTATAGGTAGTACCGAATGCTACAAATATCACATCAATAAAAATGTATGTATCTTAATTGTCATATTCTATGTATCATATAGTCGTAGGTACTCACAGGTATTTTTTATTAACAGGTCTCTGAAGTAAATCTCGCCGATAGAGGTTTTCCACTTACATTAGTAATGAGTCCTTGTCTCTCTTATAAAAATGCAATAGTGAATATGTTTGTCACTTCTCCGATTGTACGAAATGCACTTAAAGACGATGAACAAGTAGACATTCTTAAAAGTTTGATGGATAGAAAGGAATTCACGGTGTTAACGCCTAAAGTGTTTCCAACAATCAATTATGCCGAACCATTGCAATGGCGATACTTGAAAGAAGGACCGGTAACTACTTACGATTTATGAAATTAGTAGGCATTTTAGCTCAAAGAACTGCCAACTCTTCGGTAAGTTAGTTGGTAAAATTTCCGCTGTGACTAAGTTTACCTCGTCGTCCAGCTGCAACTTTGCCAAAATCTATATCACTATATATTTGTGAGCTGTGTAATTTTAATTGTTCCTCAAATTTTGTGATAGGTAATCATTTTAAGACTTAGTTATTCCAATTCTGCTATTTTCCAAATTTTTGTCTGTCTGTCCTTTTATAACTCAATAACGGCTGAACTGATATTTGTGAAAATCAGTGTGTAGAAAGAACACGTCATTGGATATGATAGATATTATATAAATTATAGATAGGTAATATATAGTCCAAGATCGCAGGTCACCAGACTTTACTTTTTCAGCTGACTACAACTAGTTGGGATTGAGTAGGAGTGATATGTGAATGCAGTGGCGTAACTATACCATCTGAGGCCCGTGGAAAATTCATTGGATGGGGCCCCCAGTAAATATCATCACTTTGTAATTTAATTTTTAACCGACTTCAAAAAAGGATGAGGTTATCAATTCAGATGTTTATATATTTGTTTATGTATGTTCGGGCATAACTCTGTCATTATATAGACGGATTTACAAAATATTTTTTTTTTGTTTGAAAGGGACTTGTTCCGAAAACATTTAAATTTTATCGAAAAATCAACAAATATTTAAAAAGTTCTATACGTCGATCGTATTTTTTCGTTTACTCTGAAACCTCGCTGTCTCATTGGAGCAGTGCGTTTAGTTGGTGTACCCATATTAAATATTAAGCCTTTCTTTACGGTCTTCGGAAGACTCTCCGAGACGCTGTGCTCTTTTCTTTCTCTATTGCGCTCAACATTGTCACTTTCAGACATCTGTGCTAGACGCTTTCTCATATGAGATACACCCAAGGGAGGCCTCCCCATCATGTGCCACCTACTCAATAATGTCTCCAACCTTTAGACCTTATTTTATTAATTCCGATGTCTGACCAATAACGAGATTTTTTCACCTCCCGCCAGAAGAGTTAGGTGTTAAAATTTATTCTGAGCTTGCCTCTTGGGTCGGGGGCCCCCGTTGGTCGGAGGCCCGTGGCATTTTGCCAGCCCTGCTACCCTATAGTTACGCCACTGTGTGAATGTACACATACTCGTTAAATTTCCAGGTGTCAGGTGTAAAAATTACCTAAAAGCATTGGTCACTTTTCTTAAAGTTTGTAGATACTGATTTGCATTAGGTATGTTTCGCAGAATATTGTTAAAGTTCTTAGTAATAACGTAATATTACTAAAGATTAGTTAGGTGGTATTTTTTAAATTGCGTATGTGCTAATGCAAGTATTTCAATACTTTTCATAACTACTCAGCCCCCTGAGGCAGAATGACATATTTCACGTGTCGACCGTATCGAGATCACTGTGATTGGTTGAGAAACCGACGCGTGATGTCACAATAATCCGTTGGCCAATCACGGTGATCGTACAAGCGAGACGATACGATCGACATGTGAGATATGAGATTCTGCCTAACCCCCCAATCACTCATAAAGACTATTGCGGATAGTTGTTGTTTTCCTTTAAAGTCAGTGTCATTTTAATTTTGTTTGGGAGAATGTATGCATACGTTTAAGGTATATAACAACTACACAATATCATATAGACTTTATTCTGACTGGATGTTTCTAAGTTATCTTCCTTTTCATTGAATAGATAACGATATTTTATTCAATACAGATGGTTTCTGAGGAAGGACGAGATCATGTCATGGTATTTAAATAAAAAAACTGGAGGGCTTAATTTGAGCATTTTTCATTCAGATTTAGGTTTATGAATTGAATATCTTAAGTTTATTATATCCTTATCTTAGAATAACGTGTTTCGGTGATTTACTGAAATCGTATCTCAAGGGCGTAAAATGGGGAATTGAATTTAAAACGAAAATTACCTATAACTGACGAAATCGCGGGCAACTTCTAGTACTACTAGCATATAATATAGCATTTTAATGGAGTTACTTTAATTAGTTTTTAATATTACTTATATTAAATAAAAATTATTTCTATAAATTTCTTTTCAGTTAAAAAAATGTGAGTGTAACCAATTAACAGATCTAAATTTAATAGACGACTCTACTCAAGATAATGTCATGAATATTCTATCAAAATGGCATTGCACTTGCGGCAAAAAGGTATGTCCTTCTCTATTTTTTTTTCCAACACTTCTTCAGTCGGTCTCCTCTCATGGTGAGAGGCCATACTCCACCACGCTAGCCCAGTGCAGTTTAGCAGACTTCATAAGGCGTCGGGAAAATCTTTCAGGCATGGCGGATTGACAACGTTTTCCTTCACCGAGAAGTGATCAATTTTAAACAAATATACCAGGGGTGGCCAACTTGATGAGAACCAAGATCTACTTTTTACTTACGAAACCCATGTGATCTACCAATTAAACACTCATTGAAATTTTAATGAAACCGCATAGTTAGTAGTATTTTGACTAATTTGCGCTTTATATTTTTGGCCCTGCCGCGATCGACTGGACTAATAGAGAGCTACGATCGACCGGTCGATCGCGATCGACTGGTTGGCCACCCCCGAAATATACACATAATTTCGAAAACTCTCGAAAAGTCTGAGGTGTGTACTGTGTGGCCTGGAACTTAGAATGGGAGTCGAACTCGATACCACTGTCTTAGCAGTCCTTGGTTTTACCGCTAGGCAATCACTGGTTTATGCTTTATTCATCTATAATAAACCCACTTGAAGTGTCTGTTTGTAATACCCAATAACAGCTATTTACTATTTAGTAAAGTAAATATTAAACTTTTTTTATAGTACGCGAGCGGCAACAGGCGTACTTGATGGTAAGCGGCTATCATAGCCTATAGGCGCCAGTAACACCAGAGTCTTCATTCGCGTGTCGCCAACTCCAAGGAAAGGAAATGGAGGACTAATAATAAGAGGATGGGAAGGATAATAAGGAGAGTACAGGGAGGGGGGTCTGAGCTTCCGGCGTACTCACTCTCCATATAAAACATAACGATAGGAGTACCTGCCATTGTTTCACGCTGATCTTATGTGAGAGGGTGGTACTTCCCCAACCGAGCTGTCCCTTTCATGCTGGTACAAAGCTCTACCACTAATAATACGATACTTATACCAAAAAACAGGTTTAAATTTTTTTGTCTACCCGTCTGCTTGTTCCTCTAATCTACAAAGCGGCATGATTGATTTGGACGGGACTTTCACTGCCAGATAGCTGATGCTATAAGAACTTAAGCAGTGACTCTGGCTACTTTTATTTTGGAAAATATAGGCACAAAAAAATAATAAAATACGTAGAAGAAGTCGCGGGTAGTAGCTAATCACAAAACAAGTCTTGAGTTAATGTGGTGTGGATTGTTCAAATAAGCGCTTCTCTTTAATTTTAGATGACATCAACTCAAACATCGACAACTGAAATGCCATCCACGATTGAAAAAATGATCGGTGAAGATGTTTATGATGAGATGAGTCCTTTGCCGTTAAATGTTGTTGAATCCTTGCAAAGTAAGCAGTAATTTTTTTATAATATTTCGTTGTGGTTTAAAAATAAAATAATCGTTATTTTTGTGGTATTTTATAAGCACTTAAAATTGCTAGACCGTTTACAAACGAAAGGTCGTATTAAAAATTGTAGTGCAAAATTATAGCCACGAGAGGACTTTGCACCCGCATCTTCTGTATTATCCTTTGAAACCGCATTCGTGCCTATCATATTCTGTTACTAGTCAAAAACTAGTTTTTAGGTTATATCTCAGGTTCCCGATAAAGTAGGGGGATAAAATGTATACCAGTTTACAAGTCTAATCAAGAGCTCTCAAATAAAAAAAGTTGCATCAAAATCCCTTCAGTAGTTTTTGCGTGATGCGCGAACGAACAAACAGACAAAAATTCGTAAAAAAAATTGTGTTTAGACACGCCTGTATAACCTATTATTCTCAAATATCTAAAATGTACAAACACAGCTCTGTTACAGCTTTATAATACATAGTCTATTATACTTTGTGTTTTAATAAAAAGTGTACGCTGGACGCCGAGGCAAAGGCCCTTCGTTATTTATGTGTTCGAGCCCCACCTAAACAAAATAAGTTATTACATCTATATATTATTATAGAATGGATATTTTTAGGAGGAGAGCCTACCACTCGCCCACGGATTGTCAATCCCGGTTATCTTTGGACAGAATAACCTAAGATTGCCAATCCGCAATCTCACATATACAGGAGAATGTAATGCAAAAGAGCATGCACGATAATGACAAAAAACTCACCAACGCGATGCAACCATGCGATACGGTAGGACTCTCAGAACCACAATATTGCAATATTCCGCAAAAACGGAATTTTTGCAATATTGTACTCTCCTCCTAAAAATATCCATTCTATAATAATAACAATGGACTTACGCCAAGTGTCACCTCATTCAATCAATTAACATCTATATATATAAAAAATCCCTGTCATAGTGTTTGTTCGCGTTGAACTCTGAAACTACTTATCCGATTTTAACGTTTTTTTCATAATGTGTTTTTTTCCAACTTAAAAGATAGGATTTTTTTTATCACGATTATTTCATTTTTTTATTGAAAAATTATCGATCGGATTATGTGTGCCACGGCCTTTTTTTTTCTTTGATAAGACAGGAAAAAATGTTCCTAACCGCACACCCCGTCGGTCGGAGCAACGAACAGAGTAGTCTAGCTCAAACCTCTGCAATACCGAAAAAAAATTGGGTAAATATACACTGCTTGCTAGAATGAAATTCTCGGAAGAAATTGACGTTTTCTGAAATAAATAAGGAAAATTAAAATCCCTAATCTATACTCATCTCAAGTGTTATTAGAAGGTATCTAACTTAATAAATTCTTAACCTATTTATTTGAAGAACCTGAGACAACCTAAAAAGGCGTGGAGACGTAAAGGCTATCACTGAATTTGTCTGAATTTATTTTTCATAGCAACTACGAAGCGTCTTATTCTGCAGCCTGGGGATTTAGTAAGATGTAAATATTCCTTCAGCCCCCAAGAAGAAGGAAACTTCAGTGTAAAACGATTTGTAGAAGTTAGTGGATGGCCAGATTCCAGAATAGACATTAACGTTAACGGAATTTGTGATTTGCCTAGGTATGCCTAATATTAAAAAATATTTTTTACATTATCTCTTTGGTTACCTAATTCTACCATCGATATATTTCATTTCGAGATTATCTTCTTATGTTGGGTATGGTAGCAGACGGGCCACGGCTCACCTGATGCTAAATGGTAACCGTCGCTCATGGACTCACCTATACCGAGAGTATTGTCAAGTCGCGGCTCACCATTTCATTTCACATATACGAAAAGAAAGAATTAACGGCTATCTCCTGCTACAACCAAAACACGCCGATGTGCTTCATGGCCGGTCACACGGGAGATGGTGGTACCAACCCGCTCGTATCCGATAGCAAGTGAATACTCCCACTTGGAGGGTACCAAGCCCTACCACCAGTAATGCAATGAATGATAATTGCTTACTTCTCTTAGTCGCCTCGTACGACACCCGCGGGATAGAATGGAGTGTTCACACGCGTATTCTTAGTCCATCACCACACGGGAAAAAGTCTTTTATCTTCTTTTGCATTGGTGGTTTTATATGCGTACTTTACTTAATAGATTTTTACTGCCCCCATGGCCAAAAGAGAGGTAAAGACATTCTATTTGTGAAAAATGAAAACCTTTAATGATTTTGTATTCATATTAAGTAGTTATAGTAAGGTAGTATATAGTCCGAACCCATCTGTCCAGTGACAGGAGAGAAACGTCTCTACTGTTAAAGCGCTTGGTCGGCAGTAGGACATAAAATAAGCTAATGAAACAAAAACTTAGACCGACGTTCTTAAAATTTTGCAGGCTAGACAGCCGACCGAAAAAGATGTTTGAAAATTTCGTGAGAAGAACTATAGAAGGCAATGTTTATAAATTAACATATTTAGATGACCGTAAAGTATTCGAATTCGGGCCAATTTTCGTAGGACTTAACAGAATATACGAGGAAGAATACATGATTGACTTGAAAAATTCATCTCTTATAACCGCAGACGTTGTGATAGAGTTTTTGGAAGATACTACGGTATTTCAATTAGATAAAAGCTTCATTCGATTAGAGGTAAGAATAATTACGCAGTTTAGATTGTATATTCTAGTTTTTATATACTACGTGCGTGGTGGTGTCACTTCGGCATCGCCTGCTCCAAGGAAAAGGATAGGAGGTGGAGAGGAACGATAATATGGAGAAGATAAGGAGTCTTGGCCCCCTCCTTTTTTAGATTAATTTAATAAAACCAACATGCGTGTAATTCATACGTTGATTTACTACTTAAAGCAAAGAACTTCATTGAACAAGCTTTAATTGAATTACCTTGTGCCAAATTTATATTACTAGATAAGTAGATACATACCACAAAAAATTTAATAACTATACTATCGGCACGCTATGATGGCCGTTTTGACGTTTGTCCCGGTTTGGTGAAGTTTCGTATCTATAGGTACTATTACAAAGCTGTAACAGAGCTGTGTCTGTACATTGAAGATATTTGAGAAAAAAATGATTGTATTAGACTATATAGGCGTGTCTAAACACAAAACTATTTTTTTTTAGAATTTTTGTCTGTTTATCTGTTTGTTTGTTCGCGCATCACGCAAACTCTACTGAACGGATTTTGATGCAACTTTTTTTTATTAGCTCTTGATTAAACTTAACAACTGGTATACATTTTATCCCGCTACTATATTGGGAACCTGAGATATAACCAAAAAGCTAGCGTTTGGCTGCGGCGAAGCCGCGGGCAAAGGCTAGTTAATTAATAATTACATTTGAAGGAGCAAATTGCTGTTCTTTATTGTCAATAGTGACATGCAGTTAGTCATAAAATTTATCGAATGTATAATTTTAGGACACAAAATTTATTTATTACATTGATTTCTAAACTACCTATATATATTAGGGTCACGCGAACATTTATTTTTTATTTTTATAAGATAATAATTATTGGTGTACTTATTTACCACACAACTCGGCATTTGTTTTTCAAATTTTTTTTTTAAAATTATATCTAATATGATCGTCACTAGGATCACTGGCCAGCACAACTACTACCTCCGGCAAACTCGCGTCAATGCTCAATGCAAAACAAAGCAGTTTCGACTTGACGTTGCTTCGAAAAGTACGAACTGTGAGTGCACTGCGATTGTGATATAGTTTTGACCTGGCTTTGGATTTCGGATATTGATACTGCATTACTGTTGACCCTTGCTCGTTAATTTGGACTCTATTTACGACTTTTGTTGTGGACTTCGTCGATATGGCTGAACGTACGCAGATAACTGTTCTAAACAGTTAGGTACGTGAGTTCGTTATACTCCTTCGTAACTATTTCGATCGTGAATCTCAAAATGGAGGGCCAATTTTACCTAGTAGTATCCCCCTATCAGTGGTTGAACGCGTAGCTGATGTGCTTAATATTGGATAACGAACTGTTAGACGAACAACTAAAGAAAAATATGGCGAGACTGGCACAGAAGAAAATAAACTTCACACACCAAAAAAGAGAAAACCAGCCGAAGGCATCGATAGCTTTGATGCCGATGCCATCCGAAGACATGTATACGGCTACTATTTACGGAAGGAGTATCCAACAAGAAAAAAGTTAGTGCATTCACTGAAGGAAGCTGGATTATTCTTCGGTGGGGAAAGTTCTTTAACGAAGATTTTGAAGACCGTTGCATTTCGATACAAACAATTTAACAAACGCAAAATATTGATGGAAAGATTTGATATCGTGATGGCAAGATATACTTTTTTACGGCAAGTAAAAGAAATTGAAAATTGGCAAAACGTTGTGTTTTTGGATGAAACATGGCTTAATGCTAGCCATACTAAGCCGTTCTTGGACCGATGATACTGCAGCATCTACGTCTACAGTTTCTGTTGGAAAAGGATCGCGATTTATAAATTGTCACGCCGGAACCATCAACGGGTTTATCGAAGGTTCTCTCATGGCTTTTGCGTCAAAAGCGACTGGAAACTATCATGAAGAAATGAATGGAGAAAAGTTTACTGAATGGTTTACCTCAATGTTGCGTAGCCTCCCTGAACCACCTATTATAATTATAGATAACACCCCATACCACTCGATGCAAATTGACCAGCCACCTGCCCAATCCCAAAAGAAAGCTGACACGTCGCATGGCTTCAAAAAAATGGCGTAGATGCAAACATGTATAAATATGTTAAAAGCGGAATTAGTACGTCTTTTAAAAGAAAACAAACCAACCAAGATCCGATACGTCATTGACGTGATAGCGTTAGAACATGGGCACAGAGTTATACCGTTACCGCCTTATCATTGTGAATATAACGTAATTGAGTTGGTGTGGGCTCAAATTAAGGGATATGCTGCAAGACACAATACAGAACCCCATTTACCACAGCAAAAATGCTAAAAATATTAGAAGAAGCTTGTGAACATGTGACTAAAGGAGACTGGGAAAAGTTTGTGAATAGAACTGTTAAATTAACAAGGAAAGATTATGAAAGAGATGTCAAAATAGATAATATTTTATAAAACGAACTTATAATTAATGTAGGTGATGATAGCAGTGACGACAGTGAAAATAGCAGTATTTACGAATCTGATTAAATATGGCCTTTTGTGGCACCTTTTTTGGTCTCTTTTTGTATTAATTTGTTTATTGTGTGCATATAAAGTCTGTATATTCATTTTCATTCCAAAATTCAGTTTGTTCAAATATATTAAGTAAACATTTATATTTTTTTTTATTAAACATTTTTAATCAGGTATTACTTGCAATAAAAACTTATAGATTTGATTATAATTTTTTCGAGAATAAATTGACATTTCCCATCACTATTGTAATATGTCAAAACGGCTATCATAGCGTGCCGCAACTATAGTATTATCTTTCACCTTTTATTAAACTAATTTAGGTATTATTTCAAAGTGATGTGTGTTCAAGCGAATAGAGATTTTAAAACATTATTGCTTTGAGTTTACAATAATTGGTTTGGGGTTATTTTATTAGTAGCTCTACAGATTGGTTTAAATAAGTTAAATCTTTTTATTCATACAGCCAGGATGTCGTGATAAACTGAAGATTTCAGCCGCCCCTGCAGAAGAAGCTGTTCACACAAGCGTGTTGCTGTTTTGTGTGAAAGATAATCCTGAGATAGTAACAGTCAATATCACGTGTAGTGGAGTGAAGCCTATTGTTGAAATATTACCTTTAACTAAATATATTGGTAACTACGTAATGTCACATAACGAGACTGGTCTAGCGATCTATATCAATTGAAGACTTTGAGATAACTTCTAGACATAGGAATAGAGCAATAGAGCATACTAGAGTTTATTGTGCTGCCGCTTATTTTTTTAATTGCTTATGGTGATGGATGATCCACAGCTGATGGTAAGTGGTAATCACTGCTCATGGACTCAGCAATACTAAGAATACTACCAAGTCAATTTCACGGTTAGGAAATTAATGAAAGGACAACAATAACTAAACTACCATGAACACACATTTTCGGGCGACAGACAGTGGTACCAACCCGCTCGGACCTGGTTACGAGTAAATACTCCTACTTGGCAGTCAACTCTACCACAAGTAATGCAATTTGTAATAACGGTTTATGTCCCTTAAATGCCTCGTGAAAAAATGGGGTACTGGCATTTTTATTCTATCTTTTATTATCTGTAATGTAAGTAGCAGTAGAATCTATGAATTAAATTTGTTTAATCATAGAATTACATACTTATATCTCTATAATTAGAGTATGGAAAACTTTTACTATACCGACGGGAGGACGACAGATTTATTGTGAAGAATGATTCAATATTACCAGTGAAGTGGAAAATTCGAAACCCAGAAGATTTTATAGAAGATTTTATTATATCAAAAACGTCTGGTATTGTACCGAGACATGATAACGAAGTTGTGCCGGTGACATACATTGCGTGTAGGGTTGGTGTTATAAATAATAAAGTTCTCGCAATCGATGTAAGTTTAACTCTAAAATTTTGTCCTATAATAAGTTATTATGCCTTTAAATATATTATTAAATCAATGTGTGATTCGCGTTGTATGGATGCGTATTTAACAGTGTATTTCTAATCAAGAAAATTTGTAGGTTTACTTTATAATTATTTAATTTTTAAACAATTTGATCTGTATTTTAGACCTGACATGCTCAGCTACTTTAAAAAACAATATTGAGCATGTCAATTGCTAAAATACAGATCAAAATGCTTAAAAAACCGTGCCATAAAATAGTATGAATTTTAATTGCAAAATTAAACTTACTATATTGGTTTAATGCATGTGAATGCATTTGATAGGTGGCGTGGGTCGTAAAGACAAATGTGATGTGGAGATTAGGAACGACCGTCGGTCAGTGCGATGGCTTAGCGGTCTAGAGTACGTCCCCGGATTGAAAGGGACGCAGGTTCGAATCCCGCTCGCACTAAACTTCTCTTTTTCCACATTCACAAATAATTTGTTATTTAATTTTTGCTATTTAAAACAGTTTATTAAGGATAATGTGCATACATTCAGTCAAGAAAGTATTGGGAATGGATGATATGTTTATGGTTCCAAATTCAAATGTTTGTTTTTTTTGTTGTTGTTACATTGGCGCAACTATTATCCATTTTGGCGCGGAGTTTGAGTTGCATCTGTTATTTATATTAAATACAGTGCTGTTTTTAGTTATATCATATAATTATAGTGTGTATTGCGACTTTCATAATGGACAAAAACATCGAACAAAGAGTTTGTCTTAAATTTTGCATCGCCAATGGAATTTCGTGTTCGGAGTCACTGTAAATGTTACGGAAGGCTTACGGTGAATCGACTTTATCAAAAACACGTGCTTATGAGTGGTACAAAGCGTTTAAAAGCGGTCGAGATGTGATGGAAGATTTGCCTCGCTCTAGTAGGCCATCAACGTCTGCAACTGAAGTTAACATTGCAAAAGTGAAGGAAATAGTGACTGAAAATCCTCATTCAACTTTGAGAGAAATAGCCGCCGAACTTTCTGTGTCTCACGAGTCGATCCGTACCATTTTAAATAATCACTTGGGTATGAAACATGTTTCCGCTCGGCTAGTGCCGTGTGGGGCCCCATTTTGGGGAGGCCTATGTCCAGCAGTGGACGATGAAAGGCTGATAGATGGAGTCCCAAAAGACCTGAATTTTCTCCAAAAAGTCAATCGCATTAGAGTCGCTGAGGACATGCTAAAACGAGTCAATTCCGACCCAACATTCATGAAACGTATTGTTACTGGTGACGAGACGTGGATTTACGAGTTTGACATGCAAACTAGTCAACAAGCTTCGGAGTGGCGACTTCCAACTGAACCGAAACCGAAAAAACCACGCCAAAGTCGATCATAAGTCAAAGTCATGTTGACTGTTTTCTTTGACTATGGCGGTGTTGTGTACTCGGAATTCTTGCCAGAAGGTCAAGCGGTAAATAATATATTATTAATAATATATTATTTGAGCTTTATGCGGCGTTCAAGAGAGCAAATTCGACGAAAAAGGCTAGATTTGTGGAAAGAAAATTCTTGGATTTTGCATTTTGTATTCAGAATACACATTCCTATCTATTATTGTACAATAGATAAGTACCACATACATTTTTATAAACTTATCATGGTAACGATTGCAGATTTATGACGCAGAAGGTCGCGGCGACCCAATGATATTGGATAGTCTGTTTTTATCGGCAGAATGTTACGATGTCATGGTTGAATGTGCTCACGAGAACACCGCCGAGAATTTCCTCAACTATGGCAATGTGAAAGTAAATTCTATTGTATCTCGAGAAATGTACTTATTGAATAGGGGGAAATACAATATTTATTTTAAGTTAGTTAACTTTACTATTTTTATCCTAGTAAAATTTTTAATTGTAGAATACATGCCATATTCAAATCAAAATTGTATTATAAGTAATATGTCTTTTTATTGTACGATTTCCACATTATATTGACTATAAGTACTAGGTAGTTATAAAAACAGTTCTGATTTATCAAAGTAAAATAAAATGTAGCCTTTTAACTTTCTACATCCATATAAAAACGTTTTAGGTTAAAGAAGGTTAAGAATTTCCCGGAACCATCTTTGTTGAAATCTTTTGAAGTAGAACCAGAGACGGGAATTATTCCTGCATCGCCGAAGTTAACATGTATACAGTTTACATGTATGCCCACCACGTCTATTAACCTTAGTAATGTGCCAGCGTACACATGCTCCTTGTTAGATGGCAGCAGGAATCAAGTCATTGTTGCAAAGTTTCCCGTCTGTGTCTCCATCGCGTCTTTTTACAACACGTAAGTATGGAACACTAGAGAATTTTATAAGTGTAGGTAAATACTGAGCATTAGTTGCAGGTAGAACAATTTTAATGAATAGAGAGAAAATAAAAAAAAACCTATGTATATAGGCCTTATAAAGAAAAACAGTACCTATGTAGATACTGTTTTACTTTATAAGCTGCCACAAATAATAAATCATAACTAGTGGTTAGATACCGTCGTTGTTAAAAGTGAGCAAAGTAAAAAGGCAAACTCGCCAGCTAAACGCCTATCTGGTTTCACTATTATATTAATTATATAAAAAAATAAAACTAGCAAAATGCGGTGCTTTACGAGGGCTCGCGAAGTTTTCTACCTAGTAATAATTTTTAAGATAGTTTAAAAAATATATATATTTTAATGTATGGATTATTAATATGGACTTCTGTAAATAGTTTATACGACACGACGAAGCCAAGAATTTTTAACTAAACAATATTATTTTGTTTACAAACATGTTTACATACATATTAGTTCTGTAGTTTTCGAACAAATGGCGTTGTAGTAACAGTCCCGTTGATATTACACATGTCTTATTGGTTGTATAATTTTCGATAGATGGCGTTAGGAATACAATAAAATACTAATCTATGAAAAATGTTACACCTTTATATTTTTTACGTGTAAAAAATAATATTTTTATGATAGATGGCACATCTAGAAATAAATTGAAATTACTGTTTCAAATCCCAAATGTGAAGGTGTGATAGTTTCTCAGCAAAGTGTACCACAAAAATGCATAGATTTTGGGGTAGTATCAAGTAAGTGTAGTGAACTGCATTAGTTTCGCACTGGTGCAATTTAGGTACTGATGAAGAAAATCTTTAGAACTTTATGACTTGACTTTTTAATCCTTCAAACTACAGTTATTTTATTTTATTAATTAATCTTATGATTCAACTAGAGTGTAGGTGACCTAAATTGATATTTTGCGACTTTATTAAAAACTGAATTTGCCACTTAATAAAGTTTATTTAGAATATATTATATACTTACACAAACTTTTATTGTAAAACCATATAAAAGACAGTCAAAACCGTTTAAATTCCGTTACGTAACTTAGAATGATACCTAAGTGGAGCAAAAAGAGACACCGACTTTACCTTTAGGTACTTACCATTTTATATCTTGTAAATATTCGAACACAAATTGCGTAAATGTGAAATCGAAAAGCATAGCCACAAGCAGCATTTGGACCGGCGTTTCTTGGATAAGCGTTGCAGATGCTTTAACAACAAAGCCATCGTAACATTTGCTCGGGACCATCGATAACTTGGGTAGCGTCTGCGACAGGACACTTTTGCTCACACTTTGCATTCTGGTAAATAGCCGTCGAGTGCTTAAAATATATAGGTACATAAATATCAAAGTATTGCAAATATTCGCTTTTTTTTTGTTTGTTTACATGTCTACATTCCATTATATGTATACCTACCGTTTAAGGTTTACCCTATTCCCTTTGGGTGAATTAAATTTCCACATCATACCAGTCGGGACTGCGATTATGAGAGAAGTTATATTGAACAATACAAGTAAATGCCCTTTCACTTACGAGATAGTATTGCCAGAAATGTATCGGGTGGACATTAATGTTGCTACTCCAGTAGCTAAAGGCAAAGATAATAAGTGAGTGTTTATAGTTTTCCCGTTTTATTTATTAAAGTAAATCTAGCTCCTATGTACTCCCCTTATGTTCGTCAAAAGTTTGTTAGACTCCCTTAACAACATTACTATTTTATGTCTTGTATAATGCTTCTTGCCTACCCCGCAAGGGAAATGGCGTGATGATGTTAGTTAGTATAATGCTTTTCATTATTGATTATTATTATTTATATATACTTAATTTATCTCAGGATAAAAAATCCACCATTAAAGTGCGGAAACTTTTTGATTTTAAATGAAGACAATCTTCTTGCGCCTGGCACAAGTCGCACTATACAAATACAATTCTTCGCAACTGCATCGAGGAAGTTTGAAGAAACCATAAGCTTTATCATAAGTGATACTTGTCCCGCCGAAGCTCAGGGAGTGCCGCTCAAGCTGGTAGGCACAGGTGCTATGCCAACATTAGATGTCTGGAATATAGAGACTACATTCAGAGAACATCTTATTGTGAAAAATCTTTCAGAGTACAAAGTGCCTGAGGTATGATAGACACATTTTCTTAAATAAACTGTAGTTCGAAAAACCATCAATGATATTATTAAGTTCTGTGTTTTAATTCTTTTTAACACGCTTTATATTAGCTTCACCTGTATGTTTGTTTGTATGAAGAACCGGTGACAATACAATAATTTGATAAATTTGTCTCATTATTCTGATCAGGATCGCCAGGATTAAATAACTTTTTCACATATCCTCTGTGTGACAGTATAAATGACTAATGTGAGACTATGCGTTGCGTACCATCTACCTACTTTCCGGCTCGAGCACTCGGATTTTATTTTTACATGAGAGATCGCACTAAAAAATGAAAAATAAATCTAGTTTAAAAAAACTAAAAAACACGCTTTTAAGCACCATTGAACTAAAAAATGAAAAATAATTCTTAATATAGGTAAAAAAATAATAATGAACACAAAATATTGGTATTATATTGTGAAAAAAGCGTGGGGTGTGCTAGTCAGGTCATAAATTCTGTCAAAATCTTTTAATGTAATTAATGATACAGTTTTTGATTATTATTTAGAAATTATATATGAAATGAAAGATGGCTCTACAAACAGAAAAAAATCTGAGATTTGTAATACGAGAATAATCGCACTTGCAATATTAACATTCAAGCTACATGAAATTGTAAAAAGCGCGATAACAATTTTTCGCCGTTGGATTATTATTCGTTGATCTATCCTGTAAGTTCCTGATTTTTTTCAAATTAAAATTGTAAATTTAATATCCATCCATCATCTTTTCGACGTCCACTGCTGGACATAGGCCTCCCCAAATAGTGCCGTAATCGCCACGCTTGGCAGGCGGGTTGGCGATCGCAGTGGATGTTGTTAATACTTGAGGGAGTGCTGCTGGCCACTCTCCCCGGTATTCCCTTAGTAGGCTCTTACGACTCCTACATGCGATTCTGAACGAATGACACCTCAACCATATTTTTAGGAGCCGGCGAAAAAATTTTGACCTAAAAGGCACTTATTGACTAGACTGGTAATTATATATAGAATACGAATTTTATTTACATTATTCGAAATGCCTTCCATTTTGAATACATGCCCTTAACCGACGCGGCCAGTCATCAACACAGAACATTTTTACTCTACGAGAAGAATGACGGTTTCATACATTTTTTTGAGGACATTTTCTCTTACCGACCTGCGCCATCTGGGTCGAAACCCCAGACCCCAGAACTAACTAGAACCGCAAGGGGGGAAACACACGCTATTAAGATTGTATAACTAATATACTTTGTTTAAATATTTCATATTTATCCAAAAAAAGATGGCGTAACTCGAACCAATCGACGTCGCTAGTTTCTAAGTGTAAAATCGCATTAATATGGTATCTTATAAACAGCTAACTGCGAACAACGATAGCAGCATTTAAAATTGCCACTAGCGACATCTAGGGCCACATATGTTAATGACTGGTGCCGTGTTCCGGTGCCGACAGCGGATGTATCTTTTACATTGATATTATTGTCCCTTTTTAATAGCATTGTCTCTTACTAATACGAAACCCACCTATAAACAGTTTGTAGAACGAAGCTAACAGGGCCTGGTCATCAATCGCAGCATTCGCAGCACGCACCACATTAATATCTATTTCTGCCGCTGCTTTTACGAGAGAAGGATAATCTCCTCGTTGAATCCTCGGGATCGCGCGCTTGCTTCTTCACTGCGGTGGGCATACACCTTATCATATTTTTTATTATATCTTTCTTCGGTGCTAAAAATTTTTTATCCAAAAACAAAATTTCGCGATATTTTTTCCCCGCGTACCGCCGTAACAAAGCGCGGGTTCTTTCCAGCCTAATTTTTTTCAAACGCTTGTTCAAAAAATGTCCGGTCTTTTTACGATAAGAATGAATGAAAACCTGGGATTACGAGTCCCAGGTTTTCATTTAACACTCTTTTGACCGCGGTTCTGCTTAGCCCCATCTGAAAACAAGATTTTTTGTTTACGAACAGGATTTCGTTGGATTAGCGCCTTCACTGCTTTGATGATCGCTGGTATCCTAATTGTGCAAGGTCGGCCGGTCCTCTTATGATCTTCGAAGCTTGAATCTTCAGTCTATCGTTTGATAGTGCGATAAACAAACCGTAATAATATTTTCAATTTTTGCAGAATATTGAAAATCTCTGTTGGCGTGTAACCACAGCGGCTTAACGTAATGACTCTATCTTCTTTCTTCGACCACTCCAGGGGGGTTAGACAGAATCTCATCCATCAACCAATCACAGTGAACACGATACGATCGACATGTGAGATATGAGATTCTGCCATGTTTGAACATAAATAAAAATAAATTTCTTTTTAGTTTTGACAAGCGCTAACGTTCTATTTTTAAAATTAGTCGAAATATATCTGGCCAGTATTCGAAAATTTAAAATAATAAGGTTTTAACAGAGCTTTATGACCGGGCTAGGTATATACCTACGTAAAAGATGGCACAAAGCGCTACAATAAACTTTCTTTTCTGCAAATCAGCTATAAATCTTGTCTTGCATATGCTTCATCACCAAAAGAGCAGTTTAAAGCCGAGCGAAGCTTTTCTGCGAAGATTTCTCTCTTCTTCTTCTGTCACTACACTTAAAATCGTAGAAAATCATACTAAGTACGAAAATTTTTACAAACAAACCAAATACTACAGCCAAAAAGTTCCATTTTGAAAATATTGTAATTACTTTTTAAATATTCTTTATGTAAGTGACCAGTTCTGGAAATGTTCTCAGAACTATTTTGTAGTTTATGTAATACACAATTACTTACTCAAAGATAATATTATTTTCAGTCATCACCACACTGTGTCTTTGTGGAGAATTCGGTGACGTTACATTTTTTCTGCGTCATAATTAATACACGCTTCATAGGATCTATAGATCTCTATAACAATGGGCTTGTTGCAAGTGCACTCACAATGAAATTACATTTTCAACCGAATACGAATGAGGATATATTCTCATTAGATAAATATCAGACGCATATAGAACCTTTGATGCACAAGAATTTGGGAATAATTTTCACCCCAAAGGCTCTCATGGTAAGTTTGATAATATAATACATCTCTTAAGTTTTATCTTAACTAATAATGGCACTAAGTTATATTGTGAATATATTTGTTCACAGGAATATAGAGCAGTTTTAGAAATTAGACTAAAACTACTGGATAACCAAGAACAATCGTACAAAATATGCCTAATTGGGGAAGGTATTATCCCTAGAATAAAGATGCTATCGCCACGATTTCCACATCAAAGGCAGGCGTCGCTTCAGTTGCCTGTGACATGTCTTGGATCAGTTAGCTTCAAGAGTATTCGCTTCAAAAATATAAGCTCTGTAAAGAGTACAGTCATCATAGACGTTATAAAAGCAAAAATAGAAAAAAGACCGATATTTTGGTTAACCGCAGATGATGACAGCGCACACATGGTTATAGCTAATAGTAAGGGTATGTAGATGGGCTAGTTTGACATTTGAGATTAAAAACTTTTCATCTCTAAAGAGGTGGTACCTAATAGTAAAAATATGATCCCTATATGTTATAGATCCAAGTGCAACAAATTTCTGCAGCGAAGATGAATTTAACGTTACTTTGAAAGTAATTTTAAAACCAGATGCGACAGCCGGCATAAATATTAATTATAACCCGTTAAGGAAGGGTCGAACTAACTGTGACGTGAGATTAACTATTGTGGATAACCCTTATGAATATTTCACAGTAAGAGGCTCTTTAGCTTTTAGTATGTGTTCAACCGTTTACTTTAATAGTTTGATTATTATTTGAGTATGTGTCTGCTTTTTTACTATTTAGGTGACATGTGAAGGTGAGGCTTTTATGGAGGATGTAATACTAATGGGCCTTACAATGCTTCCCATAGAAATAGATTCCAGTGACGCAGGGTACGTATGTAAACCTAAAAAAACACACACGACTTGTACTAACGTACGTACTAGGCGTGCCACAAATGTGAATTTTTTTATGTTTGCTACTCGTTCACGTAAAAACCGCTAAACTGGGATGATATTTGGCACAAAGAGAGTTTGTTACATAGGATACTTTTAATCCAGGAAGTTACATTCCTGTGGGATAGCTATTTTTGCATAGTGATAATTAATATTACTATATTTTAGTGACCCAATTCCAAGGATTTATTAGAATAAATCGCGAGCTGCAGATAGTCGATAATAAATGTAACAACGTATCACAATTAAGAAAAAAAAGCAAAACACATTTTGACCTCCTGTTTTATATATTTATATCAAAATTTTTATTCCATTATACGTGTTTATATACATATATATCGTGGCCACATCTTAGAATTGATCACTACATGTTGTAGCCGACCATTTCCTTTGCATTTCTCTCTACATCACCAAAAGTTGATTTGCAGAAAATACCTTTTTTTTAAATAAAATACTATAGAATAATCCTTGTATCGCGAGGGACTTTACAAACATACAATTTTACGGACGTAAAGTAGGTTGTCCGTAAGGATTGAGGAGCCACTTTTCGTATCTTAATGAAATTATTATACTTATTTAGTAGTAAGTTTTAAAAAATTGTAGGATCGATCCGCGATTTTGTAGTATAATACTTCAAAAGTTATATGAACATATCAATCTAAATATTTGGATTGAGGAGACATGTCAGAACTAGGAATATAATAGATGAATATTTATCAAAATTTGGTATGATTTTGTAGCATTTGAGAGTAATTAGAAGATAAAATCTGAGTTCAGTAGTATCAAAATTAAAAAAGTTACCATACATTATATGTGGCTCCTCAGACCAAACATATATGACTCGTCATTTTTCAAGGAAGCAGTTATTAAATTAATGCGCAATTTTTTAAACATTTAGTAGTAAGTAGGTATATTAGATTCGTAGGACAAGAGTCAGTAATTAAAAATTAATGAATTGGGAGATATGGCACATTTTATCTGGCTCCTCAATTGAGATGCTTCCGTAAATAGATTTGCCTCTATCTACTTATACTTGTGACGAAATTTGGAACAAAAATCATTTATGTTTTGTATAAATTTATACTAATTGCACGTTTAATCATACCATAAAAAAAAATCAATATCTACGAAGTTATTAGCTATCCTATAATTTCCTAACAAATTGTTTTGAAGGGTGTCCATGAATAAAATATATAACAATAAAAATTGTTGTTTGTGTTAGAAATATGTTGTCTAAGACTGATCTATATTTACGAGCAGTACCTAAGAGAATAAATTTGAAGCTTTGTATTAGCTCTGTTGTATAGAATAAGGCTTATACAATAGTATTGACGTCTTGTTTTCATAATATTGGCTGATTCTGAAGAAAATCATAAAATAACGAATAAATAATAAGGATTTTGTTGATTTAGTCACTAATGCATCAAATAATGATTAGTTACTATTTAGTTGCCTTTACCCGCGGCTTCGCCGCAGCCAAAAGCTAGTTTTTTCGTTATAGGTATCTCCGGTTCCGGATATAGTAGCGGGATAAAATGTATACCAATTTTTCAGTCTAATCAAAAGCTATCAAATAAAAAAAAATGCATCAAAATCCGTGTAATAGTTTTTGCGTTATGCGCGAACCAACAAACAACATCTGTTTATCACAGACAAAAATTATAAAAAATTATATTTTGTGTTTAGACACGCCTATATAGCCTATTAAGTACAGTCATTTTTTTCGAATATCTTACGGCGACTGTACACACTCGTCTATTAGTCTCGCGAACCTCTCGTTTACCCTCGTCTCGTAGAAGCTCGACACGAGAGCACACCATGTACACGCTCGTTGTATCAATTAAACTTCGGATGCCCGTCGCGATGGACGTGGAAAAAAACAATTGCGGCGTTTATTTTTTATTAGTTATTGTAATTTTTTAATCGTTTACCATAAAAATATATTAAACCATGGCGAAAAAGAACTTTTTAACTATTCAACAGGAATATATATTTTTTTAAATCTTCCACGGGGATATAAAAATCGTTGCTTATCCGCAACTAAGCGTCGTGTAATAGTTGCTTATCCTTGTGCCTGACATTCTTAGGATTCCAAAATAGTGATTGCCTTTAGTAGGCTTCTAAAAAGCGTTAGAACACATCGTTGTCGCACGCAGATAGCACGTCTTTACGCGAACGCAGTTGGCGAGCAACTAAGCAAACGAGTGTGTACAGGTGTGGTCTCGTTTTATCGCGAGACTCACCGAGACCCTTTGACTTGAGCACAAAAAACCGACACTCTTCCGAGACATAGCGAGAGCCCCGAGACGAGACGAGGCTACCATGTACACACTTGCCCTCGGCCTGTCTCGTTGTGTCTCGACGAATGTGTACAGCCGCAGTTAAATGTACAGACACTGCTTTGTTACAGCTTTATAATAGTAGGTATAGATAGATAAAATAAATATAAATATATTACAATAGTTCCTTAGAATTTCGATAATGTCGATTTGTAAAAAATTAAATTTCAAAAACTAGTCTCTTCGTTTCATTCATATAACATGGTACACTTAATAGCGAATTCTTAAGGAATATCGAAAAGTTATTTGTTATTTTAGATACCGAATATATATGATCTATACATTTTTATTTAGTAGACATTTATACTAAATGTTAGTGTCTCTGGTTTTTGATTACGTTATGATCTGAGGTAGGTACAGTCAACTATTTATTAAGCTGAACGTCAGGATTGAGGAGCCAAATAAAATGCATTTATTTACTAAACTCACTCAGTTTTACTACTTTCTCCATATGCTACAAATTTGAACACACTCACTACTAAATTTTTTTTTGGTGTGGAATATAAATTTACCATTACTTCTATAAAAATTCACATTCCTATGTATGGATTGAGGAGCCACATTAAAAGTATTGTATAATCTTGAATATCAACAGTACTGGACTCAGATTTTTAGTAGGCACTATGCACAATTACTACTAAATGATAGAAAATTTTCAAAAATATTAGGTAAATACTTTCCGTGTTCTAGGTGGCTCCTCAATTCAGATGTTTGGATTTTTACATTGGTATATCTTTGGATATGTTTTACTAGAAATTTCAGGATTTGGCCTACAAAATTATTTGCTTTCCTACTAAATATGCCGATGATTTTCCTTTTAAAATCTGAAGTGGCTCCTCAATCCTTACGGACACAATGTAGGTACACTCATACTCGGAATAATAATTTGTGGTGGATCACAAAAAGAGTTTTCCTGTGTGAAATCGAACCCTTATCAATCGGGCCGGAGGCTGGTATATAAACCATTCCGCCACCTGTGCAAAGCATCTGGGATGGTATTCCAGGAGATACAGGTTCAAAAAGTTTTTCGCACTTTTTGTTAAATGTATTATATTTTTTATTTTTATGTCTTTTTCAAGGTCCACTGATGGACTATGCATATACACATAGTTTCATTACCTACCTTATTTCGCGGGTATCGTAAGAAGCTGCTGAAATATATGATAGAAAACACCACAATGTGAGAAGGATAATTCCATACGTTTATAATATAATATTGTTAACACGTTTGGATAGCCAGGCCGATTCTTTTTCTGAGCAGAAGTACGCATTTAATAAACCACATACTTTGGTGCGTTATAGACTTATTTAAGTGTTTTTGCTTTCTACAAAGTGTTGGGAATACGTCACCCACGTCTGCAGAAACAAAAAAACAAAAACCCACAGAAAAGAAAAAGACAGTTAAATCTGATGATACTAAGAAGAGTCAAAAGAAAATGTCTGGCACTTCAGTAACTACTACCGGCTCACAGCCTTCTCAGCTAAGATATGTGTTAGATTTTGGTAAGCTATGGCCTAATGTATGATTATTTTATATATATTTTTTTATACTACCAGGCTTGTAAATATAGGTACCACCGAAGGAATGTAATATAGTTCCAGTGGCCCGCCAATAAAGGCGAAGAGACGGCACATGGCGGGTTTCTTTAGTGGGTGAGGGCCTCACACTACCCTGTTCGTTGCCCCGAACGACGGAGTAAGCGGTTAGGTACATTTTTTCCCGCCTAAACAAAAAAAAATAAAATAAAGGCTTGCAAATATGCGTGATGGTAACTGACCACCGCAGCCTATAGATCTTTGATCTTTTTTTCTATCTTTCCGTGTGGTGACGGACTAAGAATACATGTTGACACATGTACCACCGCATTCTTACCCATGGGTGTCGTACTAGGCGACTAAGGGAAGTAAGCAATTATCACCCATAGCATTACTAGTGGCAGGGCTGGGTACTAAGAGGGAGTACTCACTTACTATCGGACCTGAGCGGGTTTGTACCACCATCGCCCATGTGACCGGCCATGAAGCACATGTGTTTTAGTTGTTGCAGGAGATAGCCGTTAATTCTTTCATTTCATATCTGTGAAATGAAATGGTGAACAGCGGCTTCACAATACTCCCGGTAGAGTCCTGAGCGACGGTTACCATTTACCATCAGGTGGGCCGTGGTTCACTTGCCACCATATGCAAAATAAAAAAAGATGCTAGCAATGCTCTTGCGTAACCAACCACGGGGAAAAGATAGACGGTGCCGACGGTAGTGAAGACGGTGGAATGACTGGTGGAACGTAATTCCATTAGATATATCTGCCGTTACGCTGATCTTCTGTGAGGTATTTGCGTTAAGCCGGCTCATGTACAAATCTACACGAATCTACAACTAAAGATCTACAATAATTATTCAATAATAATTTTCATTGGAATTCATAACTTTATTTGAATTAATTTTAGGCGGATGTGAATTATGTTCAATGCAAAGAAGATCTGTGGTATTAGTGAATAATTCTGAAAAAGTGTATAAATTTATTTGGGAAATTATAGAATACATTATAATAAAACCGTCTATGGGTTATATATCTCCTGGAGAAGAGAAAGATTTGGAAATCATTTTTTACTCTGCACAACCTATGACGATACAACAGGTTAGGTTTACATTATATATATATATGTATAAATATAACCTACGCTAAGCGATTTTAAACGAAATATTATTTTTTTTTTGGGAATACACCACCTATATTCTTTCTCTCGGGAGTTGTACGGGGTCTAATGGAAATAAACAATTATCATCCTTTGCGTTCCTGGTGGTATGGTTGGGTACGAAATGGAAGTACTCACCCGGGCCTAAGCGGGTCGGTACAGTTACTGCCGTTGGCGTTGTGACCTACCGAAGTACCTGGTTGTGTTTTAGTTGTAGCGGGGGATAGCCGACTATCCATTCCTTACCCGTCCGCGAAATGGAATGGTGAGCTGAGGTTTTGCAGTATTATTAGTATTGTTAAGTCTATGAGTAACGGTTACTAGTTACTCCCTGGTAGTGGTGGTGGCCTTGGTTTTAAAATTAAGCTATGACCGTTTATATTAGAATATAAAAATAAAAAAAATTAATACATATAATGTAATTGAAATAATAGCGTTTGTTTACTGTGAAGTTATGCACATACTACGAGTATACTCAAATACCATAATATTTAAGTTCTACTGTTTATCTACAAAAAAAAACACTTATCGTTGGATTATATTGCCACACACAGTACAGGCCGGGAGAGGTTGTGGGAGTGAGACAAGTTGTATAGATTTGCTCCGAACAAATAATGTGTTATAAAAATAATTAATATAGTAACAAATATAAAATCACGTTAAATGTGAACGTTGTGATGTATTAACTAGGTGATAGTGTTTGCAAATTGTTCTCAATAAAAATAATCATACAAAACTTACAAATATATACAACGAACATTTTACGGTTTTGTTGATAGCAAATATGTGCTAATTATTTGGACAGTGATATAAACGATTTTAAACTCCAGTTGATAACATCAAGAGGTGTATTTTTGACATAATAGTTAAGTGATATGGAATATTACATAGAAAAACATAAACAACGATAAAAGTTCGTTAGTGAAAAATTTTTTAAATTACAGTTTTACTGAAAGCACCGCCATCTAGGTATATGAGGAATACTAAAAGTTACATTTACAACTTTCTTCTACTTCATCGAGTCATTTACCAAGAACTTGTAATAGATATTTATAAATAGTACCTACACAGTATGAGTATGACATAATGAACTTTTTGGAAAATATTACGTTTCGGCGCAATCGCACAAAATCAGATTCTAATTTAATGAGCAAAGACGATAGCACAATATTAACCGATTCGCCAACAGATGGCACTACAACAAGCCTACCCGAAGTATCTGATGACGAGAATGATCGATATATTCAACTTAAGGGACAACTAGAACACTTAAAAGCTGAATTAAATATTGCCCATAACGAAATCGAATCATTGTCTCTAGAGAATAACAGACTGAAAGAAATTAATAACGAGCTACGGAAACAAAATGAATTATATAAAAAAGTTACAACAACACCCATAAAACAAAAGTCGCAAACCACAAAAACTAAAAGAAATAAATTAAAATTAAATCCAGATAATGTCAAGGAGTCTACTACTAAAAATAAAGAAATAAAACCGAAATCTATAAAAACCATAAAACTCACCCAGATTTCACCAAAACGAAAAGTTTGTGTTATCAGTAGTAACAACACAAATAAAATATTATCCATAGCACAAAATCAATTTAAAAATCACAGCATTTGTCACTATATATTCACTCATAGCGGTATTCTTCAACTTCTGGAGGGACTTACAGCTAAGTTATCTGACTACAACATGAACGACTACTGCATCATACTTATTGGCGAGGAAGATTTTTCAAAAACTAGAGACTATTTCAATATAATTTATAAGATCCGAAACTTATTAAATAACATTGTCCATACTAATATAATTTTATGCCTACCCACTTTTAAGTTAAATAACTACTCAACAATGTATAATTGCAGATTAGAAAATTTCAATAATCTACTTTATTTAGATATAGAAACACATCAATATGCGTACCTGTTCGATTCTAACTTGAATCTCAGATATGATAGTACAATGTTTAACTATCGATCGGGAAAATTAAATAACAGGGGCATGACTGTCATTTTTGAAAAATTAGGGCAACAAATAGATGTTTTATCGAAAGAATGTTATACATATAATACAGAACACGACTGTGATTTCCACTTGGACTCTCAGCCGACTACAATCAAAGAAATATGTGGCACTCCACCATTTTTTCTTACGCAATAAAAAAAATTGTAATGAAATAAACCGCAACCCATACTTCAATGACAAACTAACTGTAGTATTTCAGAACGTACAAAGCATTGGCAGAATTAATAGAACAGTTACTACTAAGCTTAGATATTGATATAATTTCATTATCTGAATTATGGAAAAATGAATATTATTGCCAGTCAATTGTACCTCAAGAATACAAAATAGCATCCATATTCAGTCGTAAAACCCGCGAGGGCGGGGGAGTGTGTATTATTCTCAAAAAACATATTGAATATATAGAAAGAGTAGATATTTCAGGTTATTCAAAAGAATTTGTAATAGAATTTAGTGCAATAGAATTACCAAAACTTAATTGTATCTTCATAGGATTGTATAGAGCTGATCGTCATTTTGAATTATTCTACCAACAAATGGAAAAAGTGTTACATAAATTAAATATTAAAAAATCATATAAGTATATAATTGTGGGTGGTGATTTCAACATAAATATAAACATTAAATCCAGACAAACTATACAACTTCTAAACCTAATGACAGCTTATAACCTAGAACAAATAATTTACACCCCAACCCGAGTTACTAAAACAACATCGACCTGCATAGACCTTCTTTTCACGAATCACCAACCCTTAATAAAAAGCTCTTCGGTTGTAGATTATGGTATTTCAGACCACAAAGCTGTAATAGTTGAATTAAATACAGGTGATTCGTTAGAAAAAAATTGCAAAATATGGCACATAAACAAAAGAATATTTACCAAATCTAAAATCGACCGCTTTAAAAATTTGCTTTCAAAAATAAAATGGTCGGATGTAATTAATAAAAACAATAATATACATACAAATTTTGATTCTTTTATGAAAATTTTAAAGGAATGTGTGAATAAATATTTCCCTTTACAAAAATTCAAAATACAAAATAAACCTAGAAAGGGGTGGTTAACAAAAGGTCTTAAAAAATCATGCCTTAATAAAAGAGCCATGAGAGTTCTACTAAACACAGTAAAAAATGATGCACTAAGGAGTTATTATAAAAAATACAGTAAAACATTAAAAAAAGTAATAAATACATCAAAAAAATTAAGTTATATCAGACAAATGAAAAACTCTGATAACAAAGTTAAAACCATGTGGAATATAATTAACATAAAAACGGGTAAAATAAAAGAAATTAACTATAAAAATATAACATTGAAAATTGATAAGGGTGAAATCATGTGCCCATCAAATATATCTAATATATTTAATGATTTTTTTATTTCAGTAGGCCAAAACTCAAATGTTAACACTAATTATATACCTGCACAACATGCTAAGAACCTATCTATTTGTTCAATGTACCTTCAACCGGTTAACGAATTAGAGATAAATAAAATTATTAGATCATTAAAAAACAAACATAGCTGCGGTATAGATGATATCCCACCAAATTTGGTAAAGCAATGTGCAGTAGAATTAACAATACCTTTAACTCTCTTAATTAACCAAAGTTTTGAAGAAGGCCAATTTCCAGATCCTCTTAAAGTTGCGTTAGTTAAACCTGTACACAAAAAAGGTGACAAACACATACCAAATAATTATAGACCAATAGCTTTATTACCAACATTTTCAAAAATTTTTGAAAAGGCAATGTGCAATCGCTTGTACAACTACTTGGAAAAGTTTAAAATACTTGATGATAGTCAAAATGGATTTCGAAAATCTAGATCTACTACACATGCAGTTTTTAAATATATACAGGCAGCACTCCAATCCCTAAACGATAAGAAACATGTGATAGGCCTTCTGTTAGATATGACAAAGGCATATGATAAAGTCCAATACAATATTCTACTTGATAAATTATATGGCTATGGTATACGAGGCCCTGCATACCTGTGGTTCAAATCATATTTACAGAACAGGACACAAATAGTGCAGATTGAACATTTTGACCATCTCAAACATGAAATAAAATCTATCAGATCGCATAAACAAAGAATTACATGCTCAATTCCCCAAGGGAGTGTCCTAGGATGTGTGCTATTCCTTTTGTACATAAATGATCTACCGAAACAATTAGATAAAAGCACAGTTCTGCCTATATTGTTTGCAGATGATATATCAGTATTAATAAGCTGTGACAATCCAAATAATTCAAATAATTTAGTCCACAATACTCTACAAATCATTACAAATTGGCTCAAAATTCACAATTTAGAAATAAATTTAGATAAATCCAAAATAATTAATTTTAGATCATATAAAAAACGACCTATTGAAATAAATATAATATACGATAATACACCATTAGAAAAAATAGAGACATTTAATTTACTAGGAATACAAATAGACGCAAATATAAATTGGAAAAATCACATTGACAATATAAAATCTAAAATATCAAAATTCAGTTACGCACTTTTTCAAATAAAGCGTAGTACTAACCTACAGACAGCATTATCAGCCTACTATGCCTATGCATACTCGTGGTTGAGATACGGCATCATGCTATGGGGAAATAGTGTCAATGTAAATGAATTATTTGCTATGCAAAAGAAATGCGTACGTATATTAGCCCAGATAGACAACACACAAAGTTGTAAACCTTATTTTAAAGAATTTAAGTCACTGACACTACCATCGATTTATATTCTAGATATATGTTTATTTGTTTTTAATAATAGCAGTATATTTATGCGGGTGAAAGATACTCACCCAATTAATACGCGTCACAAAAATAGGCTGTACCAACCACTCTCTAGATTAAAAATGTTGAATGAAAGTCCTTATTATATGGCTATAAAAATTTATAATAGGTTACCAATTAGTATTAAAAACGAAAAAAAACTATTACTGTTTAAAAATAACTTATTAACACATTTAGTGCAAAATTGTTACTACTCAATTGCAGAATACCTAGGAACACAATAACAAATTGATGAGCAGAACGAGTAGGTGCGTGTTGGTGTGGACATCTATTATCTATTATTTTTGATAATGTAATTTCCTACAATCTATAATTATATAATTTTGTAAAATTGCGATGCCCGTAAAAGGCCGCCAAGTAATAAGCACAGCTATTAACTATTATAATCTCAATGTACACTTGGTTTAATGCAATAAATTTGAATTTGAATTTGAATTTGAATTTTATTGTTACTATAGGTAGGTACATACTATACTTAATAAAATATTATCTAAATATGTGCAGGAATCATTGACTTGTTCGTTAATAGCAGTCAGTGATGATTCTTTGACACTTGACATGAAAGGAGCGACTTGGGATAATCGCCAACTAGTAACAGTATTTCAGCACAACACGTAAGTTCATAATAATATTAATAAGTATTTATTGTACTTTGTAATCATTATATTGTGATACTTAATGGTAGGTATTAATATTAATAAGTGTTTATAAATATGTTACGCTGAATATGCGTAGTTGTCCGTAGAACTATTTTATCTATTCTGTGGCGTTAGAAGCTCCCGCATCCGGGGAAGTCTCTCTGTGGCATCCCAGATAAAATAAAAAGAGGTCGTCTGCATTGGTTCGGCCACGTTTAATGTAAACCGCTAAGGTATATGGGAAACAAATGTCCCCGTGAACCCCAACTCCCAAGCGACAGCTTAGGTTACAATCGTGACTAACGCTGGGAAGATGATGATTTTACATACTTTGCAAATGAATGGCGTGAAGATATTATTTTAATATGACTTTGCAGGGATATTAGCTTAAATCAAAGAGATGAAATTATCATAGAAGAACAAGTTATTTCACCACCGGATTATTTCTTGGGAGCTATAACAATGGTTATAGTTTACTCAGTAATAACTGAATATACGAAATATACTTGCACGCTGCCTGAGGAGAAATGTTTACGGGATACCTTTATTTATCAAGTAAGTATATATTTTACTTAGATACTTCGAATACTTAATTTTCAATTGTATAAAATAGGTGCAAGTAGACTCTAGCAAGTTGCCACTGATGTGTAGGTAGTCAGTATAGTCACCTTCTTACATTATTTATACGGTATATACTACAGAATAGAAGTATTGTACTAACAAAGCTAAGCTCCTCGAAACCGGCGAGCGTGTATGAAGAGAATTATGAATGTTGAGGAAGCGAGAGATGTATGCAAGAATATAGCCTTTTGGCAGTCTGTTCTCTCTGCCTACCCCGCAAAGGAGATGGCGTGATGGTAAGTAAGTAAATAATATGATCTCCGATTTTAGTCACGGCGACTGATAATAGACAACTATGCCCAAAGCAAGTGTACTTTCCCTCACTCTCATAATACGAAGGTGAGAGATCAGGCCCAGGACCAAAGCCAACTTTCTAACTCCGAGCAGCTATTAAGAATTTCTGGACCGAAAACCCTAATTAATGTCTATTGGCTCGACCTGGGATTCGGACCCAAGAACTCTTGGTTCAATGTCGCATATACTACCGCAAGTCCACCAAAGCTTAATAATCACATTCGGAGGTATATGTACAGTAAGCAACCTATAATGTGGTAGGTAAATATACCTATATGTGCGCTGGCCTGAGGGATGATAAACCTAGGGCAGTCGGCCACCCTAACAGAAGCAGGCCCGAGATGTCGGCGCACGTGTTCCGCGAGCGCCTCTCGACGAGGGAGGGCTAGGCACTCCAAACCAGACAGGGCCACCAGTACTGGCGGCCCAAACCTGCCAAGAGTGGAGGAAATTATGCGTAGAGCGTATACCTCGCCCCTGGCCACAGGAAGTCTGAAGGAACACCGCGTGGTTTTAGCAGGTATACCGATTGCGAAAATCGGGACTCCGGCATAACCTCCCTGCCCGCCCGGCAGGGGGTATCTCTAAATGATTTCCTCGCGAAAAAAAAAGATAACTATATGTGTAGTTTATATTCGACACTGAAAATATTCCAGATTTCTCACTTGCACTCCTCACTCTCACCGTATGTGGCTATTTAGTGTTTCAAAAATATCATGGGAATTAGATATCGCTGTCTAATTCATAGATTAGCCTAGATTAATATGAAAATAATTTGTTTTTGTCTCACATAGACAAGAACATTTAATTTTACCGTGGCAAATGTTGGTAATGTTCCAATGAAAGTTGAATGGAGTTTCATCATCGATGACGAGTATCCAGCAAGAATAGATAAACACATATTTAGTACGAGCGAGGTACCTTAATATTTAAAATAAGTATATATTGAAATACAAATACTTGAAATATTTCTTGAGTAGATGCAGATCGTATCGGAGACCCTTAAATGTGTATTACATGATCTGATGATTCAAACTTTTTACTAAAATAAGTTAATTTTAACGGATAATAATGCAACTGTAATGTTTTCTTATATACTACTCTGTCAAGAAAGTACCGGGAAAAGATCAATAATACACAAAAATTTTGTTATTCATCAAATTTATTTTATCACCTTCAAAGTATGCTCCTTCAGAAACGATAGACTTACGCCAACGAATAATCCAATCATCAAAACATTTTGTAAACACTGTTTCCGGAATTAAGTTCAGTTCTCGCCGTGAATTCTCCTTTATGTCTTCTACCGATTGAAAACGAGACCGATTGAGTTTAGGAAAAAGAAATAATTTGGCTGGAGCCATATCTGGTGAATATGGTGGTTGCTCGATGGTATTTGTTGAGTGTTTGGACAAAAATTCATTCACAATGATGGCCTTGTGTGAAGGCGCATTATCGTGGTGCAAAATCCAAGAAATTTCTTTCCACAAATCTGGCCTTTTTCGTCGAATTTGCTCTCTTGAACGCCGTATAACGCTCAAATAATATTCTTTGTTTACCGTTTGACCTTCTGGCAAGAATTCTGAGTGCACAACACCGCGATAGTCAAAGAAAACAGCCAACATGACTTTGACTTTTGATCGACTTTGGCATGGTTTTTTCGGTTTCGATTCAGTTTGAAGTCGCCACTCCGAAGCATGTTGACTAGTTTGCATGTCAAACTCGTAAACCCACGTCACGTCACCAGTAACAATGCGTTTCATGAATGTTGGGTCGGAATTGACTCGTTTTAGCATGTCCTCAGCGACCCTCATGCGATTGAGGTTTTGGAGAAAATTCAGATCTTTTGGGACTAGCCGAGCGGAAACATGTTTCATACCCAAGTGATTATTTAAAATGGTACGGATCGACTCGTGAGATACAGAAAGTTCGGCGGCTATCTCTCTCAAAGTTGAATGAGGATATTCAGTCACTATTTCCTTCACTTTGCAATGTTAACTTCAGTTGCAGACGTTGATGGCCTACCAGAGCGAGGCAAATCTTCCATCACATCTCGACCGCTTTTAAACGCTTTGTACCACTCATAAGCACGTGTTTTTGATAAAGTCAATTCACCGTAAGCCTTCTGTAACATTTTCAGTGACTCCGAACACGAAATTCCGTTGGCGATGCAAAATTTAAGACAAACTCTTTGTTCGATGTTTTTGTCCATTATGAAATTCGCAATACACACTAGATATGATATAACTAAAAACAGCACTGTATTTAATATAAATAACAGATGCAACTCAAACTCCGCGCCAAAATGGATAACAGTTGTGCCAATCTAACAACAACAAAAAAAAACAAAAATTTGAATTTGGAACCATATACAAATTATCCATTCCCATATTTCCCAATACTTTCTTGACTGAATGTATATCACAGGATTGCCATGAGTAAGCTGTGATTGTCAAAAAGATCCACTTTTAGAATGAAAAGCCTGACAGGATGGCCTGTTCTATATTAAATACATTTTCATATTATGAAATGAAAATATCATAGGCTTCCTTCGCCTTCTCGTCTCTTTCTTTGCTATTTATCCAAACAATATTAAAAAAAACATCTACATAGTTAGTACCTACCTATATTTAGTACCTACATTGAAAACCTATTACTACATGACAGTATCTAGAACAACAACACAATAACGTATAATGGTATAATTTTATTTCTATAACTATAAGTCTTTATATCTTTAGGAATATGTATTTACATAAATAAATAAATTTCGAGGTACAAATGGACGAGGACGCGTTACGTCGAGCATCAATGGGTGAAAGCTACAACAGCGTAATTGACAGGCCAGCTGAGCAATCTGAAAATGGTGACGTTATTGTTGTCCTTATGTTTATGCTCATATCTTGTAATAGACCTCATGATATCTTAGAAAGCATACCTTCAATTTATTGAATTGGTTGTCAGTAACTATATTAAGTACCTACATCACTCATATCATAATCTGACATTTATTTTTACGTAAATCTTAAAGAAACATATTGTACTTACTCTTCATCGCTCTAACGACGCTCGGCAGCGAGAGGTCCCCTCCTATTTCCGCGACGAGTTCACTGCGCTGCTCGGCCCAAGCCGGGCACGACTCGAGCGTGTGCCGCGCCGTGTCCTCGTCACAGCCGCAGTGGTGGCAGCCCGGAGTCGCTTCCCTCCTTGCGACTATGTGCAGGTATCTGCCGAAGCAACCGTGCCCCGACAGCACCTGCACCAGTCGGAAGGTTAGGACTCCATGCCGTCGCCCCGCCCACTCCTCCAGCACCGGCTGGAGCGCCCCTACGGTCCAAAGACCGACCCGGGGCGCCTCCAACCGTGCCCTCCACCTGGCCATGGCAGCTCTGCGGGCGTTGCCCTGCCGCCCGGCCACCTCCCTCGGTAGGGGGCGTCCGCCCCTCTCCCGCTCTTGCGACGCCCGCTGATACACCTCGGCGAGCACCTCCGCCTCCAAGTCCCACGGGGGGATTCCAGCCAACGCGCAGGCCGCCTCCGTCGACACCGTGCGGTATCCGCGTATGACCCTGGACGTAACGACTCTCTATGATCTCCACAGAAGAACCCTGTTCAGTGCGTTCAGGGACCCCGCCCACACAAGTGCGCCGTACAGCGCCATTGACCGGACCACCCCCGCGTAAAGCCGTCGGCAAGCATTGTTGGGTCCGCCCATATTCGGTATGAGCCGTGCAAGGGCGGACGCTGTGCCAACTAGCCTCGGGGACAGTTGGCGGAAGTGCTCGCGAAAGCGCCACCGCCCGTCCAGCACCAGGCCCAGATACTTAATCTGGGCCTGCACCCTAATCTGGACCCCGTCCATTGTGATCGAAGCGCCAGCAGGTGGCCGACGTCAGGGCCCATGGAAAAGTAGGGCCTCCGACTTGTCCAGGGCCACCCTAAGTCCCAGCTCCCCAATCCTCCTGACCACCTCCGAGGTCCCTAAGGTGGCCAGGAACGCCGCTTCTTCGAAGTTTTCACCCCGGGCTACGACCGGCGTGTCATCCGCATAGCAGATGACCGCCAGCCCGGGGGGGAGCCGACAGCGCAACACCCAGTCGTAACCGATGTCCCACAGGAGCTGTACTAAATACCCTAGGTATAATGTGTTGACATAATATTTTTCGTTCATTTGCCCTAAAATTATTAGGTTCAGTCACATTGACAATTTGCTTTTGAAATTGGAGAAAGAGGCGACGAGCAGGAATCGAACTTGCGAAAAAGAAGGAAGACGCAAGTTCGAATCCTGCTCGTAGAAAATTTCATTTTTTTCACTTTCACAAAAAAAATGTTTCTAGTAAGATGCTAAAAAAAATCACAATAAAATTAAAATTTTTAATTTTAGAGCAAAGTAAGGTGACTTTGTTTAGTGGAAGTGTTGACAGAGAAAGCGTTGATACTTGGTTTGATGTGGATTTGCCCTTCGAAATTGAACCGACAAGAGCATGCTTAAAGCCGAACGAAAAAAAAGATTTTAAGGTGACGTTTTCACCTCAAGATGCATTTGACTTCAAAGTGAAACTGAAGAGTACAATAGGTATAAGCTCACTCGTATAAGCGCACACACATTATGTTTATAATTAATTTATGCTCGTAGCACGTCTGTATCTATATACTAGTAAGAAAATATCCTTTCACCATTCCATTCCTTACCAAAGGGTGACGTAAAAGTCTAATGTGACCATTCACTATTGTTGACCAAATTGTCCCCTATTGAAGTAAGCTCATGCTCCATAGCGATGTGTTGAGTCTATAAATGACAGCGCTTATCACATAAACAAACATATTTTTAATTTTTATGTATATTTGAAGTATGACAGTTAAAATTACACACACAGATGGCGAGTAGTTTAGATATCAGCCTCCCGCCCGAGTGTTGTGGGTTCGATTCCCGCACAGGACAACTCCTTGTGATTTACAAATGGTTGTTCTGAGTCTGAGTGTACTTTGTGTCCGTGAAAATACATGTTTGTAAAGTCCCCCGCGATACAAGATTTATTTCTTAGTGTATGGTGTTAAAAAAAAACCTAAGAGCGTGATCCAACAATTCATGAAATTCAAAAAAAAAAAAGAATTAAATAAATTTACTAAACGTCACAAGTGGGGAGGTTTCAGTTTATCACGCGCGATATCTAAATAATATAAAAGTTTAATTAGATTGTACTTAGGGACCTGTATTTATACGTGGTATTGGTTTGGATTAAATTAAGATAGACACATGTGAGTTTGTTTAGTTTAAAATCTCATCACGTATCACCAAGGGGTAAGTTGCTAAAAACATCACATGATTAATGGACAACCCCTTAGCTACTATTCTAAACTATTAAGTACTAAGTAATAACCGAAACTATAAAAAAATGTGAAAAGGCAAAATTCATGTTGTATTTCAATGACAATGGACTGGCACACAAATCCGATAAATTAAAATTGAAGCATATTGATAGGAGTATATTGGGAGAGTTAAAGTAAGAAAATCTTTTGAAAAAATTCTTGACCTTCAACCATTAGAGAAAAAATATTGGTAATAATGCTGAGAAAGAAATCTAATTTAAGCCAATAGACAGGATATTTAGATCTAATCTATATAATTTTAGATTACCCCCTGTATAAACATAAACAAATATGTAATAAAATTGTAATAAGTATATTAAAAGCTTTCTAATAACATACAGACAATTTAGATCCATACGATCAGAATATTTCATGCAAATTGACAGCAAAGTCATTAATTCCATACGTGCATCTTGATATTGAGGAAAGTGACTACTTGACGTCGGGGCGAAGGAAAGTTACAGGTGTAACTTTACCGTCACATATGACAGTTTTGGAATTTAACGTCTTGGGAACTGGATGCTATAAAAAGTAAGTAATTGGTTTTTGTGTTTTTTTTAATAAAACCTCTATAAAATATCTTATATAGTTCTCTCTGGATCCATAAGTACCTGTGCATGGAGGATAATTCTTTAACATAACAACGGATTTATTAGCTTTTTTGTTAGAAAAGATGTACCGCAATTCTAAACACATAATAATCTCGTCCACATCTGTGATAGTTGTGATAGAGTTCGTTTGAAAACTTAATAAATCTCTTAAAATACTTACTTATCACGTTTTTTTAATAGAAAGGGTACATAAAATTAGCTTGAGATCTGATGGTAGGAAATCATTAACCTCTAAATAATTTCTCGAAACCTGAAAAAAGAGAAAGAAAGAGTTTTTGCGTTGGTTGAATTTTTTTTTGTCATAACACTAACAGGTTCTATTATGAGTAACTTCTGTAGAATGGCCTAATTTTTACTGCCCTACTAATATAATAGTGAGTGGGCACAGCAGCACTCCCTCGAGTATTAATAACATCCACTGCGATCGCCAACCCGCCTGCCAAGCGTGGCGATTACGGCATTATCCCCCATGACGGGACCGCTCGTTGTGGCGTTCTCTTGGGGAGGCCTATGTCCAGCAGTGGACGTTGAAAGGCTGATGGATGGATGGATGGAATATAATATGAGATTGTTTATGACGTCGAAATAATTCAATGAAATTGAGCATACCGGGCTATATGTCCGGTGTACAGAGAAGCTAACCTAATTATACTTAATCTTTTTTTTCAGAACATTTAATGTGATAAACCCTACCAGTGAAGCCTATGAGTTTATATTTGAGATGATTCTGTTAGATAAGCCAGAGCTTATACCAGTTCATTGTGACTCGCTGAAAGGTTACGTTGAAGGTGGAACTTCCACTGAAGTTACATTCACTTTTTCTCCTACCGCACCTGGGGTATGTAAAATGATATAAAGAAAATTGTAACCTAATATACTTACTTACTTTTCATCTGTACCGTCTCCCTTGCCAACCCCAGAGAGAACAGAGTGCCGAAAGGCTTTATTCTTGCATGCATCTTGCGTTTCCTCAACATTCATAATTCTCTACAAACAGGCTCGCTGGTTTCGGAAACTCCTGACTCTACGTTCCTTCAATAGATGAGCTCTTTGGTCTAGATAGGTCAGTCTCAGTCTCCCCTTGTATCTACATCGTTCCACTTTCATATTTTATATCTTCTTAACCAATCGCTCGTCCGGCATTCTTTCCACATGTCCGAACCATCGGAGCATTCCCTTTCGCATCCTTACACCAATACTTTCTTTCATACCTACTCGTTCTCTTACGACGAATGCGGTCAGTCAGCCTAAGCTCCACAGATTTTTCGCAGATATCACATTTCAACAGCATTAATTATACTCCTTTCTGCATACCTATATCTCGCTTCCATAATTAAAATCTGTACATGAAAAACTTAAAAAAATTTGCTCATGAAGCAAGAGAGTTGTCATTTACCTATAACCCAATTTAAAAAGAAACCCCTATTAATACGGTGTTTATTATACCTTCACGCTGTAACTGCTGAACCCGGAAAAGAACATACTACTACTATAGTTTTTGTTCCGGAAAAATAGATGGTTCCTGAAGCTGTCACACAGGAACATTTTGCCTTAGAATGACGTTTATATTCTGAGTCTCAAGTGTAGGTGAGCATTAAGAAAGGAAATCCTCTTCAAAATACGATGTATCACAATGGCTTGAGTGAAACCGCAGTTAATGCGCTAGTTATAGTTATATGTCAACAAGTATCCAAGCTATACTTTATACTAACTATAACATACTGAATTTTTTTAATTAGCAGTTATAGGAATATAAAAACGCAAGAATTTTGCCTTTATTTTGTAGGTTTACGAATCCCAGTGGAAGTTCAAAATACTGATTTATGATCTTATTATGAACTTGTTGGTGGTCGGTCTGGTAAGAGAGCCAGATGTTGTATTCGTACCTACGATACTCATTATTAAAAACTCATTAGTTGGCTTCACAACTACAAGTGAAGTCGTGTTAAAGAACAATGAAGTAGAGCCTCTGAAGTTCGTATTCAAGGGTAACTCATTGTGTAACGAATCGGGCGAAACGCCCATTATTGTTGAGCCCAATGAAGGTATACTGAAGCCAAGATCTGAAACACCGATACAGTAAGTAATTAATTTGATATGAGATCTATACATATCTCTTATATTAATAATGATCTCCAGATCGTAATTTCAGTAACGGCATATATCAGCAAGAAAGTTATGGGTCTAAAGCAGGGTTATGTCAAGGTCCACGCAGTCGTGGGCGACAACTAGTAGAAAATAAAAAGTCTTATTTTCTAGTAATGCTTATAAAAAATACCAGCTAATCTCAAGTTTATTATAACGCCATCTCACGCTAGGTTCACACAACACGAACAACACTGGTCGTTATTTAACTGATAATTTAAAAGTTAATAGGGTGGTAAAATCAACTTCTTAAACAGTAGGCAAAGGGAGGTCACACAAAAATTGTATTTACTAACGAGATTTTTTTTAATTTTGAGCAACAATTTACCAATCAGAAAGAATTTATACTCAACGCTATAGAAGCTTCTCAATATTAGTCAGCAGAGTACAAAGTGGACCTTATTCAACTTCAGTGATGGTTTAATGGGGTTAGCTATCTAGGAGTGACTGACTCATATTTTTTGTGAAAAAGATGTCAAAACATCGGTACAGGTGTTTCAAGATACGATTTTTGGGATGGCGAATAAGCCACTTCACAATATCATGTTCCAAAACCAAAAATTGTACTTTCAGCAAGACTCAGCACCGGGTCATAAAGCGTCGATCCACTTAAGCGTGGTTGGAAACGAACGTTTCCGACTTCATCGGAGCTGAAGACTGGCCGTCATCTAGTTCCAATCTTAATCCGCTGGATTATGATTTATAATCAATTTTAAGAGATGGCATACTTTAATCGCCATTATAATTTGTAGTTCCTAATGCAATACATAGATTGGCAGTTCCTATGGAGGAAGTGCGTGTTTCAATTGATTACTGGCCTCAAAGTTTAAAGCCAATGGAGATAATTTTGAATGAGCTGCATACTTTTTTAAAGCTATATTAATGTATGATAAGCTAACGAACACTACAGTAATAAATGTTTAATGTCATAGAAAAAAAAAAGATATTTTCCTTGTATAGGGTTTTTCAACAATAACTTTGTTTTTTAAATCAAAATAAAACAATAAATTTAGATGATAATGATTTAAATTTGTATTGTATTACAATAAGTAAGTTTGGCAATTATGAATGACAAATAATATCTGATAAATGTCCACCACGACCACGGTTACAAATGTCGATTCTTTCATCAGTTTAACGGGTTAAAAAACAAAGTTCTTGTTGAAAAACCCTATAAAAATATTTATGGCACGACTAGGTACCTACTCGTATATTATAAGTGCATGCTTTCCGAAAAGCAGCCTAACTACACTGCATACGTTTTCTAGGTTGATATATACACCTATTGAAGATGGTCCGCTGTCCTTCAAGATTTTTTGCAGCATTACGTATTTGACTAAGTATTTAACACTTTGCGTCAATGCCCTGAGTTATTCTATAAAACCTAAAGTAACTTACTACTTACTTGGAAATGAACATATACTAAACAATGAAGCTAACACTAACATTCATTTAAATCAGGTACCGATCGTAGAATGTAGTACCTATATAGTTTAACTGTGTATGTATATAAAAATATGTAAAAAAAACCAAAGTTAGTTTATGCATGTAGCACCATGTTCTAAGTTGACAATTTTAATTTATTTAGACTGCGTCGACTTACGAAAGAACGGTACCGTTCGTTATAAAAAACGATGGCTCAGCGACATTTTTCTACGATTGGACATACAATATTTCGAACGTCAAAAAGTATCTACAGGTGTCTGTGGAACCGAAAAACGGCCATGTCACTCCCGGCAATGAAGTAAAATGCACCTTACATTTTACACTTAAGAAAATTCCTGTTCAGGCTTTTCCAGTAAACTTGTTGGTACGTATGTCAATGTAATGTACAATCATTAGATATAGGTAGGTACTAGTATATTATATAAATAGAAAATAAATGTGGATTAAAAGTAAAGCTGTAAGGTGACTGACAGACGTTTATCTCAATATGAACGTCAAATAACTTTTAAACCAAAATCTTTTATTATACTATAAGGGTGGGCAAACAAGCGCAAACGCCTGATTGTAAACTGCTACCATCACGCCAGAGACATCACTCGCGCTTTGCCAACCTTATGAAAGAGGATAGGTAATGTAAAAAAAAATAATGATGATGACCTCTTATATCGGCTAACGTCAACGGACACAAGCAAACTACGCAGGAGCAATGCAGTCCCATCAGACACCGCACTCGTGCGTAAACATAAGTGCACTTCCTGTTCTTTAATACAATTTAAATTACATATATATATATATATATATATTATTTATATTATTTTTATGTTTACTGGTGTTTTCTATCTATTATATTAATGTATTTACAGAAAAAAAAGTAATATATGGATATGTATTATACCCGTAATCTGGTACCCATAGCACAAGCGTTAAGCTTAGTTTGGGACCAGAGGACGTTGTGTGAAATGTCCGTGAATATTTATTTATTATTATTGTTTATTTGTCTGATGGGACTGCATTCCAGCACCACCGGAGAGAGATCAGGCACAGGATCAACAGCTTTACGTGCTTTTAGATGCACGTGGGTGAAACACCGACAACTTCCTAAACTCAGCCGTTGTTGAGATTTTCTTGAATAAAAACTCAATATTTTTTTGCTGGCCAAACCTGGGATTGGAACCCGTCACACCTCATGATCAGCATTCAGCTAATGAAATGCAATAATAGCTGACTGTTACTATTCTGCCTACGCTATAAGAGGGTGGTACCGGTACAGGCGGTTCATATCTAGTTCATTGCTTTATCAAGTCATTGGAAATTTAATATTTGGAGCAATTAAAAGTGGGGCCATGTACTTTCATAGTACTGACCAGGCACGGATTAAAATACTTATAGGCAATACGGTCATAATTAGCAAATCATAAGTTACAGGCTATTTATGAATTAGTATGAAAATTGTGAAAGAATTATGTTTCTGTTTAGATCTCTGATGGTCCAGAATATAAAATATTCCTATATGCAGAAATAGAGAAGCCGATGTATTCTTTTTCTTGCATGAATATTGATTTCGGAAAATGTTTCGCCAACGCTCCTGATTCTACTTACAGGAAGAGTATTACTTTTACAAATTTAGACAGCGTTCCGGTGTTGTGAGCAAATTATATTCTTTTATAGTACCTACCTACCTACTATTATGTTTAAGATCTTTCTGTTTATGTTGCGTATGGCATATTTTAATATTTCACATCAGTACAATAATGTGATTTGAATGACCTCTGGCATATGCCTAATGATAGGTAGCTTGTAATGATTCGTGTTCTACAATTTGTGAAACAAGGAGTTCTTGAGAGGAATGCTTAATCGCTCGTTTCTGATATTTATCAAATATCATAGCGTACTTAATTCATGTATATCACCTACCTAGTATAATAAAGCTGCAGAGTTTATCTTTTGGTTAATTTTGTTTATCTTTAGAATTACCAGTCAAATTTAAAAAAAAACTTTTTAAGCATTCTTCTAAGTTAGAATCTGCCCATGTCCGAAGTTTAGTCCAAAATTCTGTATTTATGCCATTTTTGCAAATTAACATACCTACAATAACAAAACACATATGCATGCATATTTTCAAATTATTTTAGAATATTGGTAGGTTTTATTTATCCAAGAAGGCTATACCTACATTATACAGTAAATAAATAATTAATGTGTTTCAGAATCGATTTAAATTTTTCTAACTTACCGGAATTGTTTGTTGATTATAAAAAAGAACCAACTGTGGAGCCAAGCAAACATTTCAGAATATCAATATTCTTCCGTCCCAAACAAGTAAAGGAATACGAATTTAAACTACAGTTTTGGGTTAACTCGCTGTGTGAGGAAATTTTAACAATTAAAGGAGAAGGTTCGTGTTATTGCTTTGAACTATTAATATTATAATTCCGAAAGTGAGTTTATTTGTTTTTTGGTTACCTACCCTTTCACGCTGTAACTACTGAACCAATCATCATGAAATTTTGCAATGGATAAAAATAAATAGTACGTTAGGGATCTATTTTGTATAGACTAGATTCGTATCACCTACAATTTATTTCAGTCCTAATCACCTGCATCGTCTAAGGTTTGAAAGACTAGTCCATAATTTTTCCGCGATTCCTATACAAAATTACCAATTTTGATAATTCCGATTTTTCAATTGTTTTTATGGGTAGTCCATATTATTTTTTTCTTTGAAACCAAAGCTGTAGAGCGAACAAAACCAAAAAGTAATTATTCAACAAGGTCAATTCATTTTTGAGTGTTAGCAAGAATAACGAACGGCAATTGATTTTATATAGGTACCCTATAGATAATTAGTGTGCCGCAAAGTGATGTAGATATTGGTATTTTGAACTTCACGCGAACGGAGCCGCGGGAAGAATCTATTACAATTAATAATATACATCTTGTAAGAGCTTAGTACGCAAGCATTTCAAACGTTGTCATAAAGACAAAAATTATAAATAGGTACCTATGTTTTGTTTTAGGTATCCCTCTGTTATTCGATTTATATGAAGGGTGCCAAAAGAGCTTCGACTTGGGCCATGTGAAAGTTGGTGAAAAAATTATACGTACGATAGAGGTAATGAATCATAGCAAAATGCCTATTGAAGCTACTTATATATTCAGAGACATGTATGCATTAGAAGGAGATACAACGACATCCGATACTACTAGTGTTTGCCTGAGTCCCACAGTCGCCGCCCTACAATCTCAGACGGGACCTTCGAGGTAAAATGTATTTATTTTAATAACTTATGAAAATACAAACGTTTTTTTATACTACACGGATGGCAAACCAGCATACGGCTCACCTTATGGTTAGAGGTTACCGTAGCCTATAGACGCTAGCAACACCATACCTAGTAGAAAGAGTGGGAAGTAGGTTATCTTCATACAAACGCACCGCGCGCGTCTTGTATGTGTGCGTCATAGTATCGTACGCACACTAACAAAATCTCGACCCGTTTCTCAGTGCGCTAGTCGGGGCTAACACCACACAAGGTGCGCGCATGGTTTGGGCCTCCGGTGCTCTCATTCACCTTACGAAACACAACAGTAGGGGTACCTACCGTTGTTTCACGCTGATCTACTATTAGAAGGTGGTACTTCCTCGATCAAGTTGGCCCATTTAAGCTGGAAGAAAGAAGGCCACCACCACTACCAACTCAGTCTCTGACTAATGTATGATAGCGTAATACAGGTAGAGGTGTTTTGACTGCCATTTTACAGAGTGCAAATGCTACAAAACTACGGGGATGATAAAATACGCGCACAAATAGCGATGGATATCGAAAATGCTTTGTCTTCCCTAAAAGTGGTACCGAACAAATGCACCATAAAGCCCTACAGGAAGGTCCCACTCAGAATTCAGTTCAAACCGATCGGTATGATAAGCACTCTCAACGTACAGGTTTGTTTAACTTCTATAGTATTATAAAGCTGTAACAAAGCTGTCTGTAAATTTAATATAGTTGTGAAAAAATTAATAGGTATGCTACACGTTTCTGAACACAAAACAAGTCTTTTTAGAATCTCTGTCTGCTTAACTCTTGATTAGACTTAACAATTGTAGACATTTTATCCCGCTACTATATCGGAAACCTGGGATATAGGTACTAACCCAAAAAATGCTAGTTAGGACAAATGCTTGTTTATAATAAATAACTTAACTTGTTTGCCTTTTTTTTTGCGGAATTTTCTGCCAGTGGTGAATAATAATAAATATATTCACGGACATTTCACACAACGTCCTCTGGTCCCAAACTAAGCCTACGCTTGTGCTTTGGGTACCAGATTACGGATATGATACATACCTACTTTTAATAGATAGAAAAAGTACAAGTATCTGTGTTCATCACACAAATAATTTTTCTGAGAGGAAATCGAACCCACGACCTCGTGAACGGAAGTCGGTTACACTACCGACTACGCCCGTCAATGAATGAACGATTCCCGCGTGGGAATAATAAAATAATGAGGTCCCTTCAGTTGCAATGGTATCGTTCCTACCACCTACCTACTAAATTTAGTGCAATCTTTGAAATATATCTGCACCTAATAAGGATTAGAGATTTCTTCTAAGAAACTTTGTGATAAAAACACACATCATCTCTGCGCCATCCATGGTTGACTGGTAGAGAATGCCTCAGGCATTAATTCCTCCATTGTAACATTGAAAATGTATTTTGTTCTGTGATTACATAAGTTTAAATAAATAAAATAAAATGCGCTATTATTTGTTCTTTTCTTATAAGTAGGTATCATGTATAAGCTACCAAGATCTTACCGGAAAAGGGCAATAAAATTCTGCCTTGAATCCGTGTCTACAGAATCTTTAAAATATCTATTTTATTTTTGCAGTTAAATATAAAGGTGTTTCAAGTTGAGAGGCCGTTAGTCCGTCTCAGCGGCTGTGCTACAGGCATGAGCCTCTGCTTTAGTCAGAATTCGTTACAATTTGGGCGCGTACGTAAACAGGGATGCAAAATTCTGAAAGTCATGTTGCTGAATAAAGGCGATTTTAACGCTAGGTAACAATTTATAAAATTATATATCGTAGTCAATAAGTATCCTATAAAAATATTATCTATATTTTCATGGGTACAAGGCGACGTAGGTACCCCAACAGGGCTGTCTGACAGGAAAAGACACCATAAAGGATTGCGAAACATTTTCCTATATTGTTACTGTTTCAATAACCGATATCTAGGTTGCTCTTAAATCTTGTGTCCTAATAAATTAATTAACTATATCTTATATATGCGAAAGTGGAAGGATCTAGGTACAGGGGGATATCGAGACTCACCTACCTAGACCAAATCGGTCATGTATTGAAGAAAGGTGGAGTCAGGAGTCTCCGAAACCGGCGAGCGTGTATGAAGAGAATTATGAATGTTGAGTTAGCGAGAGATATATGTAAGAATAGAGCCTCTTGGCACTCTGTTCTCTCTGCCTACCCCGCAAGAGAGATGGCGTGATGATAAGCAAGTAACTATATTTTACTAGGTACTTCATCTGCGTAGACTTCAGAATATGAATACGTTAGGTACTCTAAGGCATACTAATGATCTATATAAAAGGTTCTTTTCCTGGGTAATGATTGAGTAGGGGCGGGAAAGCGTAATAAACAAACAAACAATCGCACTTACGCATTTATAACAGTACCTTTTTTTTTGCTTAGGCGGGGAAGAAATGTACCTTACCACACGCCCCGTCGTTCGGAGCAACAAACAGGGTTGTATGGGGCCCTCACCCACTAAATAATCCCGCCGTGTGCCATCTCTCCGCCTTTATTGGCTAATATGATTCCGGTGGCCCACCGGAATCATATTACATTCCTTCAGTGGTATAACATTAGTACCTTAGGACTGGTTAGCAATATAGCGTGTAGAGTGCAGATGCACCTCCTTGCAAGTTATGCTGGCCGTACTATGTGTCTTTAATAAACATATTGTAAGGATCAAGCTACTTTACGTCATTATAAGACGTCATTCGAATAATAAGGTTGATATCTTGTGTAGTTAAACTTACTTGCTACAGGTTCTGGTGGCAGCCTCTAAAGTCAACGGAATTCACCATATCTCCACAACAGGGTACAATAGCGGCACATACCAATGTTACTTTTACTATAACTTATAGACCTACTAACCATAATCCATTTGTAAAAGTTTGGGTGAGTTCTGAGTAAACAAACTTTAACAGTTACATTATATTAAGCAGATATTAAATAGTTTTAAATATTCATTTGCTTTTTAAAAATATTAAACATGAAAAAGAAAAAAGTACTAATATAATAGCGATAGTTAGAGTGATCGTTTTTAAATACAGTTATTACACTACAAAAAAAATATTAAGTATACAAACATACACATGCAAGGACGCACGCACGCGTACTAGACCAGTGCCGATAATTTTCGAAACCAAAAAAAATAATAGTAGGATGAAACCCATTGGAAAAGTAAGAAAATATTACAAAAATAAAAGGAAAGATAATTTACGGGCGATTTGAGGTCGGGAAGGGCCCCACCCACTTTTTTGAGCTTTTAAGCTTTTAAGGGTAAAAATCGGTTTATCACGATTTCCGCCAAAACTAAGAGTACTATCGAAAAAAGTTAAATGGCAAAATTGTAGGCAATAAAAAGATCTACAACTTTTTTATTAACACTTTTTCACATAACCTCAAAATTTATGTGGAAAATCTAAAAAACCGACTTTTTGGTTTTTTACTTTTAACTTCCACAAAAAATAATATTTTTTCGCGAAATTTGGTGAAAACTTACCTTTTTATATCTCAAACACATTGTAATTTTTTGATGCAAAATATTAATTTTTTCCTCTTATTCTGATTAAATATCGAAAAATCACCCTAGTTTTCAATCAAAAATACTCACGTCATAACATCTGCTTTTTGAAAAAAAAATCGGTGTGCTTTTTATACGTAGTAATCTCTGCTTTTTGACGGTACAAAAAAAAAATTTTCTTTTCTCAGAAAATGCAAAAATGCTAAATAACTTTTTGTTAATCCTTATGTAAAATATTGAGCTATTTATTAAAATTTGCACTTTAATTACAAAAAAAATGTAAGTTTCCATGTTACATTGATAAATTAAAAAAAAATCAAGAAGAGAGAGACTGACTGAGGGAATACCGGGGGAGTGGGCAGCAGCACTCCTTCGTGTATTAACAGCATCCACTGCGATCGCCAACCCGCCTACCAAGTGTGGCGATTACGGCACTATCCCCCATTCTTGGGGAGGCCTATGTCCAGCAGTGGACTTTAAAAGGCTGATGGATGGATGGATGGATGGAACTCTTAGCCTTTATAATATAATCTACTAAATTATGCCAGCGACTTCGACCGCGTGGACTTCAAAGAATAAATACCTCAGTAAACACTAATGATCTTTATGTAAAAATTGCTATCCCATACGATAAAAGTAGCCTATGTCCTGGATTCTAAACTTTAAATATGCTAAATTTAATGATGATCGATTGAGTATTTAAAAGCTTTAACAAACAAACAGATGCACTTTTGTATCCCTACTTTAATTAATCTATACTATTATAAAGCTGTAGGTAACAGAGCTATGTCTGTACATTTAAGATATTTGAGAAAAAAATACTGTATGGCTGGCGTGTCTAAACACAAAACGATGTTTTTTTTAGATTTTTTGTCTGTTTATCTGTTTGTACGTTCGTGCATCACGCAAAAACTATTAAACGGATTTTGATGTAATTTTTTTATTTGATAGCCCTTGATTAGACTAACTGGTATACATTATATCCCGTTACTATATCGGGAACCTGAGATATAACCTTAAAACTAGCTTTTGATTGCGGCGGAGCAGCCGGCAAAGGCTAGTATTACTTATAAATACATAATAGCCTGGAGCCCAGAAAACGATATAGCCTACTTTTCATTCTGAAAAAGTTAATGGTTCCCGTATTATAGCTATTTTTACATAATTAATGTACCGTAGAGTGATGTAAATTAACATAGCATCACGCCTGTATTCCCTGAAGGGGTAGGCAGAGCTGTATTACACACCCACGGTTCGTCAGCTATGTTAGCCACGTAATAGGGGGCGAGCCTATTGCCGTCTACAGTCAACATTTCCAAACTCCGGGCTACTGAGAATTTTTCTTTTTACCAAAAAACTCAATAGCCCGACCCGGGAATCGAACCCGAGACCTTATGATCAGCAGTCGCTTACACTACCGCTGCACCATCCATCCATCCATCCATCCATCAGCCTTTCAACGTCCACCGCTGCACCACAGATTGTAAATTATATTTTGAAATTAACAGTATAAAAAAGTAAAAAAAAGTAAGTTTATTAAGTAGTAAGGCTTTGTACGATGCAATATTTTGATTTAATAGATGACGATGACACGCGTGGTTTTATTTGTAGGCAAGTTGTAATATAGAAAACTATATGCCTCTTGAATTGGCTTTATACGCAACATGTGTGGACGGGGGAGATTTTCACCTTAAATCACTATACTTGGAATGTCCAGTTCGTGAAGTGAAAACAGAATACTTTACAGTCACTAACCCGTAAGTTTCAACGCCCCTAGTTTATTGTTGCAGTTCAGATAATATATAGCTACACTCATAATGCATCTCATGCCTATATTAAACATAGCTCGAATTAAATATGGCAAAGTCTAGCTGATTCACAAACTACAGTCCATCTGGTGGCAAGTGGTAATCGCCGCTCACAAACTAATGTCACTCTAATAATGCCGATGTCTGGCAAACATTCACTAATAACTCAAGACAGTTCCTGCTAAGTTTAATGGTGAGTAACTGAAGGCCAGTAGATATCTACTTTCTTATGTATTGAAGACGGCCGATTCTGTAGATATCGCAGTCAGATTAGGATAGGCTATCTTAGGGATCTACGGAAAATTAAGTAATCAGTTAATTAAAAAAATGTAATGACTTTTTAAACTATTGCGTTTTATAAAAGCGCTAAAGATATTGTAAAAAAATTAAGATATTACTTTTCAGGACGGATGACTTGTGGCTAATTTTGTCGGAAGTATCCGGTGGTCCATTCGACACGCTGAGGGAATTTCACATTGAACCAAATTCTACTTTTGATATTCCTGTGAATTTCAGACCTAAGAAAATTGGTCAATATGAGGTTGTAACTTTTTATTGTATTTTTTTCATGCAACTATGAATTTTTTTATACTTGTTACCTACAAGTGCCATACGTTAGGTAAAGATCACAATTCTTCACGAGTCTGTTTTTAGACATTCTAGCAATTATTATTTGTTTCAAATATACCTACTTACCTGAACTATATACTACTACTAACATATTATTTGTGAAAGTGTAAAAAGAGAGCTGTACTGCAAGCCGGATTCGAATCTGCGTCCCAATCCAATCCGAGGAAGTGCTTTGGAAGATATCGCAGTCAACACTCATCAACGGTGACTCCAAATGTCCACTTCACATTTGTTTTAGATGTATTTACGACCCACGCCACCTATCAAAATAATGATACTTTATGTTGTGTTACAAAATGTAACAACTTATGTAACTATTTATTATTTGTAATCTCATTTTCAGACCAAAATATTATATTCTCCGCTCGGCGAAAGTGTCCTATTTGTGTCATTGCTAGGAGTGGCCTTGCATCCAAATCCCAACGGTACAGTTCACATCAGAGTAGCGGCTAAGGAGTTTCACACCGAAGAATTATATGTATACAATATTACAGAGGTCAATATATTTTACTCTTTTTTGGTTATCTTTAAACACACATAATCTAAAAAGTAGACTTAAAATACTTAGCTTTAGTTTTACCAACCTATTGATACAGAACCATCGGCAAACGAGCTGTTATATTTGCCTTTTGGTAAAAAATGTAGCTGTATGATACCGAACCATCGGCAAATGAGCTATTATATTTGCCTTTTGGTAAAAAATGTAGCTGTATGATACCGAACCATCGGCAAATGAGCTGTTATATTTGCCTTTTGGTAAAAAATGTAGCTGCATGATACAAAACCATCGGCAAATGAGCTGTTGTATTTGCCTTTTATAAAAAATGTAGCAAAGCATCGACAAACTGGTTCGGTATTGGTTCGACTGGTTAAGAAGATATACAATGCGAAAGTGGAAGGATACAGGTACAGGGGAAGACCAAGACTCGCCTACCTAGACAAAATCGGGTGTGTATTGAAGCAAGGTGGAATCAGGAGTCTCCGAAACCGGCGAGTTATGTATGAAGAGAATTATGAATATTGAGAGGAAGCGAGAGATGTATGCAAAAATAGAGCCTTTTGGCGCTCCGTTCTCTCTGCTTACCCCGCAAGGGAAATGGCGTGATGATAAGTAAGTAAGATCACAATATGTTATGTATTTAGGTATGTTCAAAATATTTACTCAAATTTTAAAACTATGAAAACAAAATACATGTAGGTACCTATACCATATTGCTTTAAGACATAGTAGACATGAGCTTTGTCTTCTATACTAATATAAAGCTGTAACAGAGCTGTGTCTGTACATTTAAGATATTTGAGAAAAAATTACTGTAATATATAGGCATGTCTAAACACAAAATATTTTTTTTTAGAATTTATGTCTGTTTGGTACCTATACCATATTGCTTTAAGACATAGTAGACATGAGCTTTGTCTTCTATACTATTATAAAGCTGTAACAGAGCTGTGTCTGTACATTTAAGATATTTGAGAAAAAATTACTGTAATATATAGGCATGTCTAAACACAAAATATTTTTTTTTAGAATTTATGTCTGTTTGGTACCTATACCATATTGCTTTAAGACATAGTAGACATGAGCTTTGTCTTCTATACTATTATAAAGCTGTAACAAGGTACCTATACCATATTGCTTTAAGACATAGTAGACATGAGCTTTGTCTTCTATACTAATATAAAGCTGTAACAGAGCTGTGTCTGTACATTTAAGATATTTGAGAAAAAATTACTGTAATATATAGGCATGTCTAAACACAAAATATTTTTTTTTAGAATTTATGTCTGTTTGGTACCTATACCATATTGCTTTAAGACATAGTAGACATGAGCTTTGTCTTCTATACTATTATAAAGCTGTAACAGAGCTGTGTCTGTACATTTAAGATATTTGAGAAAAAATTACTGTAATATATAGGCATGTCTAAACACAAAATATTTTTTTTTAGAATTTATGTCTGTTTGGTACCTATACCATATTGCTTTAAGACATAGTAGACATGAGCTTTGTCTTCTATACTATTATAAAGCTGTAACAGAGCTGTGTCTGTACATTTAAGATATTTGAGAAAAAATTACTGTAATATATAGGCATGTCTAAACACAAAATATTTTTTTTTAGAATTTATGTCTGTTTGGTACCTATACCATATTGCTTTAAGACATAGTAGACATGAGCTTTGTCTTCTATACTAATATAAAGCTGTAACAGAGCTGTGTCTGTACATTTAAGATATTTGAGAAAAAATTACTGTAATATATAGGCATGTCTAAACACAAAATATTTTTTTTTAGAATTTATGTCTGTTTGGTACCTATACCATATTGCTTTAAGACATAGTAGACATGAGCTTTGTCTTCTATACTATTATAAAGCTGTAACAGAACTGTGTCTGTACATTTAAGATATTTGGGAAAAAATTACTGTAATATATAGGCATGTCTAAACACAAAATATTTTTTTTTAGATTATGTCTGTTTGTTCGCGCATCACACAAAAACTACTGAACGGATTTTGATGCAACTTTTTTTATTTGAAAGGTCTTGATTAGACTTAAAAACTGGTATACATTTTATCCCGCTACTATATCGGGAACCTGAGATACAACCTGAAAACTAGCTTTTAGTTGCGGCGGAGCCGCAAGCAAAGGCTAGTAGGTATTTTATATAGGTATGTAGACATCTTAGAATTGTTCACTTTATGTTATGGCCGTTCATTTCGGAAAATGGTTAGGTTAGGTTTCATGAAATGGTCGGCCACGTGCCACGTCATTAAGTGGCCAATACATATATTCCAATACTAGTTATGTAACCGCAACGTCACGTCGCCACGCTAACAGCCAGTTTTACCCTCCCTCCGCATTAGATGTTTCACACCAAAAATATAGCTTCCGGATAAGTAATCACCAACATATCATATAGCTACTAAAACCTTCTTCAAAACACGCTGCATTTTATGGTATAAGTATTATTCCGATCAGTTCAGTAGTTTTCGCAGTATAACCGAACAAAAAACCAACTCTCCATTTATTAGTATAAATATATATATAGATTAATAATTATAATCCATATATTCATTCATATAGTCTATCTTAAGCGAAAACTTAAATACACACCATGTTCATTTTGATAGCAGGTAGGTTTGACTATTCTCTCTTCTGTTAATGCTTCTAAAAATTAACACCACGTCATGTATTGTTTTCACGGTATCCATCATAACAATATTATCGCTCATTTGGGAATAGTCTAATATGACAGACCATGTTTGTTTTGCCTCTCTTAGTACTTGCATAACTTACATTAAATTCGGTGGTGTAGCGGTAGTGTATGCGACTGCTAATCATGAGGTCTCGGGTTCGATCCCCGGGTCGGGCAGTTATTGAGCTTTTTCTTAAAAAAGAAATTCTCAGTAGCAGCCCGGAGTTTGGAAATGTGCCCGGTAGACGTCAATAGGCTCGCCCTCTATTACGTGGGACTTAAACATAGCTAGCGAGTCGTGGGTGTGTAATACACCTCTGCCTACCCCTTCGGGGAATACAGGCGTGATGCTATGTTTTTAAATAGAACAACGTCAATATAAATAAATAAATGCATTTGATATGGTTAATGATAATTATACGTTTCAGGAGCCCGAATCGTACATAGTAGTCACAGAATTAGAAAAAGTTATTCCAGAAAAATTTGATGGTTATTACGAAATTAAAGTTCCGGAAAAAATTAAAACGTGGGGCGAAGCAGCTGCTACCTGCCGGTGGACATACGTGTGTTATGAGGAATGTGAAATGCACCTTCGAGTCAGTATAAACTAAATTATCAGCTAAAATAATTGACAGATTATACCTACGTAGGATATTATCTCTGATGCTGATTTTAACGCGCGTCCTGAAAACGTATCTCCATTTACGTAATCAATGATACTTTAGTGAGATCATTCTAAGAGATGGGTTTATGAGTAAGTCGAGTTCAAGGCATCCAGCCTTGTCAAACTAACTGTGGCTATTTTATTCGTCCTTTTGCTACGGTACTAGATGTCACTAAAAATATTAGCTTCTTGTATACAGCAATAATATCGTTAATAAATAGACACTAGTTTGACCCGTGCGGAATTCCGCATCCATTATAGGACCACTTCTCTTAAATGATTTTAAATCTCAAATTTAAGAGAATCTGCACATTTTTAGACCGTGGGTATACGATAAGCTTTAAAATGAGGCGTAAATCATGGAATTTTACAAAGGAATAAGGAAGATCTCGCGGACTGACAGAAATCAAGCTAGAGAAATCTTATAAAATTCTCGTGTCACAGTGTTTGTCGCCATTCTCCTCCGAAACGGCTTGACCGATTCTTATGAAATTTTGTGTGTATATTCAGTAGGTCTGAGAATAGGATGTAAACTATTTTTCATACCCCTAAGTGATGAGGGTGGTCCACCCCAAACATTTTTTTTTAATTTTTAGACAATATTTTTTTTATGATTCAGCATTAAAAATACATGCAACCCTAAATTTTCACCCTTCTACTGCCAACGTAGAAATAATTTATATGGCAAAACAACGTTTGCTTGGTCAGCTAGTAATATATAAGATTGTTACAGGTAATGTTCGTTAACGAAGTTAGTCGCGAATACCAATACTATAACATAATAACAACAGTAACGGCGAGTCCCATTGTGGCTACATTGACATTTGAGGCTCGCGCGCGGGAGTCGCTACAAAAAGAAATTATTATCAAGAATCCGCTCTCAAATGAATCCAACTTTTACATCAAATGTGAACAGCTTCAATGTCCGGAAGTACTGAAAATTAACAGGAATTCGGAGGTATTGTTTAAGATATTTTCTTATTAATTTTCATCATAATCAATATCAAACCACACTGCCAACGTTAACTCATTTAACTGGTAGTTACTTGTCTACCTGGTATTGGCATTCATCTCATTGTGAAGCTGTGCTCTACAGTACTTAACACAAAATCATAATATAAGTATATATCTAAAAGGTATTTCACAGGGCTATCAAAGTTAACTTTTTTTTATATTAGGTACAATAATAAACAAGTATACAGCCCACCTGCTGTTAAGAGGTTACCACACCCTATAGACTCTAACAACACCAGAAACATCACTCGCACGTCGCCATCTCCAAGAAATGGAGGCGGAGACGAAGGATACTACGAAGAGGATAGAAAGTATGATAGGGAGAGGAAAATAAGGATTATAAGGAGAGGATAGGAAGGAGTTTGGGCTTTCGGCGCTCTCACTCTCCATACGAATCAAAGGAGTACTTACCGTTGATTCACGCTGATCTGTGAGAGGGTGGTAGTTCCCCGATCGAGCCGATGATGATGGGTTAAGCAAGGCTCTACCACTAATCACTCTCATTCTCCCGTACCCATCGGTGGGACAATTGATTGTGAAAAAAATTTAGGTAGTAGGTACGTTTTGTCCGTGTGGTGACGGACTAAGAATGCAAGTGCAACACCCACCCCATTTTTTCCCATGGGTGTCGTATGAAGCGACTAAGGGAAGTACCTAAGCAATTATCATCCATTGCATGACTGGTGGTAGGGCTGGGTACCAAGTGGGAGTGCTCACTTGGTATCGGGCCCGAGCGGGTTGGTACCAGCATATCCCGTGTGACCGGCCATGAAGCACATCGTTGCGTTTTGGCTGTAGCAGGAGATAGCCATTTATTCTTTCGTTTCATATCGGTGAAATTAAATGGTGAGCAGCGGCTTGGCAATACTCTCAGTATAGTTGAGTCCATGAGAGACGGTTACCATTTACCATCGGATGGGCCGTGACTCGTCTGCCACTAAATGCAATAAAAAAAATATCTAACAGTTTTTTATTGCAGGCGGTTTTAAATATGACATATTCTCCTCTGGTGGTGGGAGAAACTGAGGAAATATTGGAAGTGAGTAATCATCTTGTGGGAACCTACTTGTACCGGGTTATACTGAAATGTCTACCTGCTAAAGAGAAGACTTTGGATTTCGCCACTGAGTTGGGTTCTATTATACCGATACGTCTCAGAGTTCAGAATAAAAGCGAGAGCAAGACAGATTTCATTTGTCAGGTAAAACGTTTTCAATACCTTTTTAAATAGGGCATGGGTATCCTCTCATGGTGAGAGGCTTAGGCCATAGTCCCCCAACCTGGCCGAATGCGGCAGACTTCATAAGCCGTCGAAAAAATCTCAAGCATGCATGTTTTGGTTTCCACGCGATGTTTTCCTTCACCGAGCAGCGATAAATTGTAAACATAAACACAGATACTTTCGAAAAGTCAGAGGTGTGTGCTGCACGAGGTCTGAATTTTGGACTCGGGATTGAACTCGATAACTACTGTCTTTGCAGTCCTTGGTTTTACGAAATGACCCCGATGTAGATTTGTTTCCCCAAGTAGAAAAAGTAGGAAAAGTTAAAATAAATTTGTGGCTACACATCATAGCGTTTAATGTTTAAGCATAGCGTCTTTCAATTATTTAATCTTCCACGTACCTACTATACATTTTAACAATATCGCTGATCAACCGGATTAAACAAAAAATAGCAAACAATCCTCAGGCAAACAAAGCAACTACAGATTGACAGTGGCCATCTTGCCGATAGCGCCATCTACGCTAAGCTTTGCCCGTGGATCTCCATTTGTTTGGTTGAATATTTTTTGAGTGGGACATTTTTTGATAAAATAAAACATTGTTGTTCGGGATCGGGCCATTACGGGGTGTATTACCTATCAATTTGCTGTTGTTGGATTAGATTGGCAACAGATTCAGAACTAGCGATTGGGGGTTAGAATGTATCTCACTAAATCGTATCGACATCGCATCGTGTCATTGTGATTGGTTGAGAAATCACCGTAATTGGACGAAGGATTATTCGACATCACACGTCAGTTTCTCTACCAATCACAAGCGGGACAATACGATGTCGATACGATTTAATGACTTATAGTCTACGGGCCTATATTAGCGAGTCCGGATTTTAATTATTTTTTAGTTATGCTTTTATTTTGTAGATAACTTCATGGAAAACATAATAAAAAATAATTTATAAATAAAATTGCAGAAAAAAATGATGAAAAGGTTTTCTAATCGAGTCACGAACGCTGTGTGCGTGGTCTCTGGTATTTTATTTTTGTCATTGTGTTATGCAAAAAAAAAGCCCATGACGTTATAGTAATCAAATATTACTTAATATTAATATTTTAAACATAATTCTAAATATGTAATAATTCGCTACATTTACAGGTGTCTCACTCATCTATACAAGCCGACACTGAATATACACTAGGCGCCTTAGAAAAGGGCAAGTTGTTAGTATGGTTCGAACCGACCGAACTAGGGAAACAATTTTGTAGAATTACATTTAATTCTCCCATTGCTGGTGAATTTGTGTAAGTATATACTTATTTGTGCCGGCTTTAATAATAATAATAATAATTTATTCACATCTCACAAGGAATGTACAATAAACCATTTAGTCACATTTGCCGCTTGATGTGCTTAGAAGACGGACCTTGTGAGAGTCTGAAGTCTAAACTAGGTCGAAACCTGTACTACAGAACTCCAGGCTCTCTCCTTTTGTAAAGGTATCTGACTAGAAGTAGCAATATGTCTACTTTGTAGCGTGCATATAAATTAAATACATCTGGAAATTAATCTGAAATGTGAGTGTGATAGATATTTGAATTGTGTATATGTATATCGTACAAGTGAAAAATGCCCCCCGCCTGCCAAGCGTTCTTGGGGAGGCCTATGTCCAGCAGTGGGCTTTAAAAGGCTGATGGATGGATACTTATTTAACGATAAGTTTATGAAGGTTTATAGACACAAATTATATATTTGCCGTGTGGGGCCGGCACCAAGAATAGCTCCACCCCGTCTCTTCCTATGGGAGTCGTAAAAGCCGACTAAGGAATTACCAGCGTTCCCCTGTGTACTAAAAGCATCCACTGCGATCGCCAACCCGCCTGCCAAGCGTGGCGATTATGGTAAAACCCCCATTACGGGGAGGCTTGTGTCCAGCAGTGGACGATGAAAGGCTGATGGATGGATGGATGGATAGACACAAAGTTGAAAAGAGTAGGTATTTAGTTACCTACCCCCTATAATTTACTAAGATCCTTCAGTGCACTCGTTCAAGGCGCGTTACGGTTTTATATTTGTGGAACTGTGGTGTTACGAACACATGACTATTTTTAGTTTGGAATCCGTAGCCTCGGCGTCATACAGGACAGTAAGAAAGGGTATAGGAATGTATCACTGCGGGTAGGTACAACGCTGTGATAACTTAGTGACTGAGCGTTTCGATCGAATTTCCAAAAAACGCGAGTTCGAACCCCGCTTCGCATTTTTTTTTCTATCTTAAAAACCTTTTTGTCGACGAGATAAATCATCACACAAGTCTTGCATGTTTTAACTACATGCTGCATATGACAAAGCTGAATTATTGTTCGACTTTTATTTTTAATATAATTAATTTTCTGCGCAGCTTTAACATACACGGAATTGGGTTATCGCCGAAACCACAAGGACCTTTCGAGATAAAAGCTGGTGGATACGTGTACATTACATTTAAAAACGTATTTGACGACACTAGAACTTTCAAAATAAATATAAATAGAGGGGAGTTTTACGTCAAGTCTAATTATGAAGTTGTCAAATCAAAGAAAGTAAGTTGCCAACTACTGACGTGTGTAACTGTTAACGTGTGTGTCTGTCTGTGGTATCATAGCTTCCAAACGGCAAAACGGAATATGATATAGCTTTTTTATTGCATGAGAAGACCTTAATTGAGATTGTTCTCTATGGTTTTTTAACCAACACAGACCGGCTCGTACAGCATCAGAGCCTTTTTATTTTCAACTCACACCGGTTGTATACGCTCGGAGCTGACTGATACACTCACATAGGCCGGCTAGGAACATGGTTAAAGCGGATGCGCTCGAGCCGAGAATATGCTCTTGGAGCCGGAATCATACATGACGGCAGCTCGAGTGCGAGAGAGCACGCGCATATAGGACCGGTTCACAGGGGTAGCCTAGGTCGCTAGCGGTAGGTAGGTCGGCTACTCGATATATTTCACGACGTGCGCATTGGGAGCATCCTCGAGTAACAAGAGTTAAAATCTTCTATTTAAATATAAAACAAAATCGGGTTACTTACACCATTTAGAAATCAAAAAAGGTTGGATCGATTTCTATGATCTGTGATCCGGAATAGCAAAATAACTATTAACACAATCGAAAAATTTATGAAGAACATTAGTTTTCTCATACATTTTCTATTAAAAGATTTTTTTGATGACCTCGAGAATGGATTACCCTATTTCGATGTTTTTTTTTGTTCTGGAACGCATCAGCGTGAAACAACTTTTTTTAGTTTAAATCCCGGGTTTCCGACATAGTAAGATCAAATTTAGTTACCACTTTTAAGTCTAGTCTAGAGCTATCAAAGGTTACATTATAATTGGTCCAGTAGTTTTTGCTGTTGATGAGCTTAAAAAAAACAACAAAACATACTGAAAATTATAGATTAAACGTTATCAGTTCAGACATGCTGTGTGACCGACCATGAAACACCTCATGTGTTTTGGATGTAGAGGGAGATAGCCATCCGTTCTTTTACTTCCAGTCCTGGAAATAAAACGGTGAGCAGAGGCTTGGCAGTATTCTTAACATTGTTATAAGCATAAAAAAAATAGGAATCTATGTCTAGTTAGTAGTCACAATCAGGTAGGCTGTTGCTTGTCTGCCACCATATGCAACAAAAAAAAAAGATGAACACAAAATACTTTCAAGTTTTCGTTTCTTCCATTAGGATGTCAAAATAGCTGTTTACCTTATTGACAAACCAGTGCCGGGATGGAGTGAAATACCCATAGGTACTCTCACCATCGAAAACTACGAACCAACCACACCTAAGGTCCTCTGGACCTATTTCCTGCAAGGTGTTATGTGATATTTTGGAAGTAATCCAGTTTTATTTTATACCTATTATTTAATATTGTTATTGTTTAAATGCGAGATAATTATTAATAAAACTTATTAATTACGAGAAGTACTTTATTTACCAGTCATTGACACTTAACTCTTGTACAATATCAGCTTTGTCTTCAATGATCATGTCGTCATTTTCTGTGACTTTGCCTTTGTTTATTTTATTTTTATTCTTTTTCTTTTTCGGTTTCTTAACTTTCGGTGCAGGAGTGCCGCTGTCTTCTTCAGTTTTGAAATGTTCCGTCTCATCCTCGTCGTCTGATGGGAAGAGCACTAATGGTCCTTTATTTTCTACTTTAGCACTTTGGGCGTCTTCCGATATTTTCGGCTTCTTAATCTTCGGTAGTTCACCAGCTAATTCGTCGTTCTTCGTAATCTTTTTACGTTTTTGTATCTTGTTTATCTTGCTCCAGTTCTCGTAGAACGTTAATAAAGGTGTCCCTTTGGTTCTGATGCTTGTTTCCCAAGCTGATATCATTTTTTCATCGCTCAGTGAGAAACTTACTTTTGCTCTTTCACGTTCAATGAATTTCGAATTTTCCTCGATTTTATCAAGTAATTGACGCATCTTTTTTGTGTAATTCGAAACGGAACACGTTTTCAGGAATTGTTTTAACTGTAAACAGAAATAGTAATACACTTATAGTTAATACTTAGCTGAATTAGTGTTTATTTGTTTACCTAGAGAGTTAACTACACTTTTTTTGTCGAGGCAGAAATGTACGGAAATGACATGTACCTAACCCCGCCGTTTGGGGCAACGAACAGGGTAGTGTTAGACCGAAACCCACGAAATAAAACCCACCTTGCGCCGTATCTCCGCCTGTACATGACCACTGGAACTGTGTAACATTACTTCAGTGGTAGAGTTTTATACCTGTTCTTCGTAAGTTTTACTAGGTGTTATTCTACCGGCCACACGTAATATCTAGGACTTAGTAATTTTCAAATACATTTTATAAATAAACAAATATAAAAAGTAACATACATAAATAAACTTCTTACCTGCATTACGGCCAATAATGTGATATCAGGAAATGCAATTGAATGCGACTCATTAGCTGCATACTCCAACATTGAACTATACACTCTCTCTATGACAGAATCCTTGAATCCATTTTCGGCAAGTTGTGACTTTGCCAATCTGAGTACACAAGAAAAATCCAAAGGCTTCATTGAAACTTTCTTATGTCTCTTGTTAAAATCATAGTTTGTTAATACCTACAAATTAAGAAAATATAATGTGGTAAACTTTCAAACCAAATCTTGAAGGACCTGATCCATCCATCAGCCTTTCATCGTCCACTGCTAGACATGGGCCTCTCCATAAGAACGCCACAACGAGCGGTCGTGTACCGACCGCATTCAACGACTCCCCGCGGCTTTGACCAGATCGTCGGTCCATCTGGTGGGGGCCGTCCGATATGTGGTCGCCACTCGAGAACCTTTTTTCCCCAACGGTTGTCGGTTCGTCGAGAGCAATGTGGCCTGCCCATTGCCACTTTAGTATGCCGACCCGGCGGGCTATGTCGGTCACTCTCGTTCTCCAACGGATCTCCGTATTATGGATTCATTCACGTAGGGAAAAGATCTAAACAAAAAAAATAACTAAAACACTTACCTCAACAAGAAATGGTAGTATGGGAATAAAAGTGTTGGACTCTTTTGACAAACTTATCAATATCTCAACACAGTGGAATCTCAGTGGGTAATATTGATGCGTCGGCACCAACCTTATTGTATTTGTAATGATCATCACAAGAGGATAAATCAGCGGCTGTAGTTGGGCCTTATTAGATGAGGCTCCTAACAGGTCTGACCACAAATGTATCGAATTGACATATTGCCAGTTATAAACAGCCTGTCTATTCTCAATTTTTTGGACAACAATAGCATTTCTCAAGTGTATCGCTAGCTGTCGTATGTATAGAAACACGTGCTGATATGAAACATTCAGGTCCAGAGTAAACATTTCAACTAACGATCTTCGCATGAAATTAATTCCTGGCCAAGTAGATGGGCTGACAAATTTACAGTTTTTGACATAAGTTAAGTACATTGCTTTCAGAACTGTATCAAGGAGTGTAGATTGCTGATTTCTAGTAATTCTGAGTATGCAAAGGAATGCCAATACTCTTACTGTCTCTTCACCCGTGCTCCAGAAAACAAGTAATTTTTTAAGGGCTTGCTTTGCTATTCTTATAAAGCAGGCCACATAGTTCGACATTTGATGCAAATGTTTGAGGAGCACTGTCAGTATATTTTCTGAGGTCACTCCACTTAAGAGTTTCAATAAGTCATTCAGATATTCTATCAAGTGTGTCTTGATCTTAATGAAATGCTTGCATTTCTGTGGGTCCTTGCCAGATTTTTCCATACCCAAATATTTCCTTATAGCACCAGGCAAATATAATACACACATCTGGATGACTGCGTTGAAAACCGACGAACCTAAAACAATACAATATTTTAATTTGCTGATGATGAACAAACAAATTTTGGTTACAGTTTTGTATAGCGAGTGAGAGTGCCCGAGGCTACCCTCTACCTCTCCTTCTTATCCTTTCCTTATTATCCCTCCTATCTTCTCTTTATTATCCTTCCTATCCTTCTTATTATCCCTCCTATCTTCTCTTTATTATCCTTCCTATCCTTCTTATTATCCCTCCTATCTTCTCTTTATTATCCTTCCTATCCTTCTTATTATCCTTCCTATCCTCTCCTTAGAATCTTTCCTAACCTCACCTTATAATCGTCCCTCTTCACCTCTTATCCCTTTCCTTGGAGATGACGAAGCTATGGTAAGTACTTACCATCAGGTGGGTCATAAGCTATGTTGTTACCCGCATAATATAAAAAAAAACTATGGTTCAGTACCAAATTCTACCAGTGCAATTTTCCTTGCACGATTTTACCTTCCACTTTGTATTCCCCCTCTGAAGTGGTACCATCCTCACTGGTGGCCCTCAGCATAGCAGCATTGAAAGCCTTTATGACCTTGCTCAAAGTTGTCAGTTTCACTTTATTATCACACTGTAATTCAGCTTGCCATTGTGCCACCATCTTAAGTGTAATTTTTCCATGAACTGGTTTAGCATCCTCATCCTGAAATATTTTAATTGTACTGATATTATACTATAATTCAAATATTGTAATTACATAATATACCATCTATATTTAGATTGATTCAAAAGCAATATTTTTGTTTTACTCATTGTACAATTACTTTTGGTATTACTAATCCTGCTCATGCATCATTACTCTTTTTTCATCTTCACAAAAAAAAGTATTGTTCTAGTAAAATAGCAGAACATTTCAAATGATAATAATTATAAAAAGTCACGAAATGTTTTGTTATACTTTAGTAATATTATTTTATATTTTCCGAGGTTACGTTGTGTCAGCCTTTAATCAACTTAGTTCAATTTGTAGTGCTTACTTACTAGTATGCAGGACCAAATTAAGAACATTGCAGTGACTAGCAGTTACTATTTCACAGTGTTTGACCTAATGGCACGCCATTAGGTAAGTATTGCAATAAAAAAATTAGGAATACTGTAATCAATTTACCTCAAAATCACTTTCATCACTATCTGCCTGCAATGGCCCAGGCTTATGCACTTTATCATCACTTTCATTGCCACTGTCATTGATGTCATTTTTATTTGATTCATTATCAACATCATCTCCAGAATCAATATCAAAATTCAATAGATTCTCATCATTTTCCTCCAAAAAGGTGTAAAAATCAGGATCAATCTGTTTAAGTTTTTCTAAGGATTTCTTGTGAGTTTCAGGGGATAATTCTTCTTCAGAATCTAAAAAATATGGGATTGGAACACATATTTAAAGAAATATATTAGTTAATGTTTAGAAATTTTTGATCACCATTCATAAGCTATATCAGCCATTTGAAGAATATATCCGTAAAAAAATACTATTATTTTTCTAGTTTGTGTATGGTGGCAGACGAGCCACGGCCCACCTGATGCTAAATGGTAACCGTCGCTCATAGACTGAACTATACCGAGAATATTGTCAAGCTGCTGCTCACCATTTCATTTCAGTCATAAAATGAAAGAATTAATAACTATCTCCTGCTACAACCACAACACATGAATGCACTTCATGGCCAGTCACATGGGAGATGGTGGTACAAACCCGCTCGGACCCAAAAGCAAGTGAGTAATCCCACTTGGTACCCAGCCCTGCCAACCAGTAATGCAATAGGTGATAATTGCTTACTTCCCTTAGTCGCCTTGTACAACACCCATGGGAAAGAATGGGGTGGTGACACTTGTATTGTTAGTCTGTCACGACACAGAAAAGAAAAGGAAATATTCCAACATCAGGGTAAAAGTATAGCGATACCAAAAGAGCAGTAGAGTACAGTTCACACCTGTTATTACATGGAAAACAAGAGGACAGACAGAGGTTAGTGCGAAGAGTATACCACAGGTCTTATTATTTTAGAGCTCCATCTAATATTTTGTATTTCCATCGCCATAAAAGTTTGAGAGCTACTGTATTATTGGCCCTTTTTATATATACATATTACATATATTTTTTTACTACAGGCGTGGCAAACAAGCATACGAAACTAGCGATTACCGTAGCCTATAGACGCTAGCAACACCAGAGGCATCACTACCATCTCCAAGGTAGGTATAGAAGGTGGGAGAGGATAGGGAGAGGGCTTGAGCCTCCGGCGCTCTCACTGACCATGCGAAACACGCCGATCTTCTGTAAGAGGGTCTCCGATCTATTCAGGCCAATCATGCTGGGTTAAGCAAGTTAGCAAGCATAAGCCTTTAAAATGTGGTAACCTGAATTTTGTGAAGCTTCTACAGAAGCGTGATTTTTACGCTTCATTATCTTCATGACTTAGATTTCCTTGAGAAAACTCCCACACACAATTTGATGCTTTTCTAGTTTCTATTTTTCTATTTCTGAATTACATTACAGAATACTGAATGGATAGAATTTATACATATGATTTTGAGGTTATGTTATTTATTCGACTTTTTTTTTATTTGTTGCTTTGGTAGAACCATCAGCCTAACAGAAACAAACATCGTGTGGATTTTTCATCAGCGTGTAAACTATGTACGTCAGTGGAACACTACATTATCCTTATACATTTCTGTAATTGCAGTAAATAAAAAAATAAATGAATTAAATTACCTGGAGTAAAGTTAAATCATCCACTCGTCATGACGTCCCGCCAAAGAATCCTGTGCTCAGCTCATAGACCTATCATACAACAGCACTGTGTGCTTTGTATTCCTGTATATACAAAAATACACTTTATGCTTAAAAGAGAAGGTTTATATTTCAAATGTAAAGATCAGCGAGCCAGGTGAGACCGTTAGTTAGTACGGAGATACGGAGTGATGGTGTCCCTTTCCTTTGACACACGAATTCTTAGGCTTAGCACACACTGCAAATTTTATCGACGCGATTTATCCACAAAATTCTGTGACATTAATGGAAATTGTATGAAGCTGCACGCACTTGCGAAAATAAAATAGTGCGAGATTAATTTCAAAATAAATCTGTGTTTCGCGGTAATGTTTTGTGAAATGAAAATATAAAACCGCGTTGGTTGGCCGCTCAGTCGCGTTCTGCTGCGTCCCCCTATGAGATAGTGAAGGGCAGGAAAAATATATATTGAGGAGTTTGTATGAGTTACTCAATATACGAATTGAGGTGTTCTACCTCATTTGAGATGTGTGACAATGTATCATGATACCATCTAATGACTCATTTGTGCTTACTTACTTACTTACTTACTTATCATCACGCCATTTCCCTTGCGGGGTAGGCAGAGAGAACAGAGTGCCAAGAGGCTCTATTCTTGCATACATCTCTCGCTTCCTCAAAATTCATAACTCTCTTCATACACGCTCGCCGGTTTCTGAGACTCCTGACTCCACCTTCCTTCAATACATGACCGATTTGGTCTAGGTAGGTGAGTCTTGGTCTCCCCCTGTACCTACATCCTTCCACTTTCGCATTGTATATTTTCTTAACCAGTCGCTCGTCCGGCATTCTTTCCACATGCGGACATGTTCATGGTTCGGAAACCATCGGAGCATTCCCTTTCGCATCTTTACACCAATTCTCTTTCTTTCCTACTCGCTGTCTAATGTCATTGTTACGAATGCAGTCAGTCAGTCTCACTCCACAGATTCTCCGCAGAGATTGCATTTCGACCGCATTGATTTTACTATCATGCTCCTTTTTGCATACCCAACTCTCGCTTCCATATAATAACGTTGGGACAAGCACTGCGTGTGGCCGGCTTTAGAATTGTCCCACCGCTCTCCACCCATGGGAGTCGTAAGAGCCGACTGAGGGAATACCGGGGAGAGTGGGCAGCAGCACTCCCTCGAGTATTAACAACATCAACTGCGATCGCCAACCCGCCTGCCAAGCGTGGCGATTACGGCACTATACCCCACATGAGCGAAACACATGTTGTGGCGTTCTCTTGGGGAGGCCTATGTCCAGCAGTGGACTTCGAAAAGCTGATGGAAGCACTGCGTTGTGTATTGCGACACGTGCCTTCTGGCTGAGGTGGTGGCTGCCGAGAAGTTGTTCCAATGCTCCGTTCACTCTATTTCCCGCATTCACTCTTCTCTCTACATCATTGGTCTTCTTCCATCCCGACTGAATCCACATCCAAGATATACAAATTCATCCACTTGTTCTAACACACCATTTCCTATTGCTACTCTAACATCTGTTCTGGCTTCTTCTCTTTTAAAAACCATTATTTTAGTTATGCTCACATTCACATGTAGGCCCCTTTTCTTACAATCTTCTGCCATTATGTCGACTAGGGTTTGCAGGTCAGTCTCAGACTGCGCTAATAGGACCGCATCGTCTGCATATAGCAGCGAGTTAACCACTGAGTCGCCCATCTGAACTCCCACATACATTTCATTCAACCTCTGTAGACATTTATCCAGATATATGATAAACAGTCTGGCTGATAGAACGCAGCCCTGTTTAACGATATTGACATCAAACCAGGGTGGCATTCCATCATCCAGCCGCACAGAAGCTCTGCAGTCCATGTAGTTGGACTGCACCGCTTGTAGCAGTCTACCGTTAATAGCATACTCCGGCAAAATGTCCCAAAGTTCCTTTCTTACAACAGTGTCAAATGCTTTCTCCAAATCCACAAAACGGCAGAAAATCCTCCGGCCCACAGCCAGATGCTTCTCCACAATGTTGCGCAGATAAAACACTTGATTCATGCATCGTCTTCCACACCTGAAACCTCCTTGTGCCTCACACAACTTCATCAGACACAATTCTGATTCTCCTTTCAATAATCTTACCATACACTTTGGCTGCCAAACTGGTCAAGCTTATGGCTCTGTAGTTTGCACAGTCATAACGTGAACCCTTGTTTTTAAACAAGGGCACGATGACTGCGCTTCTCCAGTCCTTGGGAACCATTCCTGAGCTCCAACATAAATTGAGAAGCACCAGGAAGGATTCTCAGACACATAAGCCTCCCAGCTTGATCATCTCAGCAGACACCATATCAATACCCGCTGCCTTACTATTTTTCAAACTTCTAATCGCCCATTCAACTTCATCCATACTAATGTCATCAGAGGATGCCGGTACCGAATGCTGATCTGTTAGACCACATGTGACACCAGCATCACCCTGAACATCCACATACATATCCAAAATATTCACTCCATCGGCTTAACACATCTTGTGTTTCCGTAAGAATGTCTCCACCTTTAGACCTTATTTTATTCATTCTGTAAGCTGACCAACCACTCCGAGATTTCTTCAACTCCCTCCAGAAAAGTTTGGTGTTGCTCTCGAAGTTTTTGGTCAGCCTTTCTTCTGCAATCATATTTACTCTATCACGCTTCTCTTTCACTAAGGCTTTGGTGTCATTCTTACGTTGCCGGTATATTTCTTTCTTCTGTTCTTTCATACTTGCACCACAGAATAGATACTAGTCCTACGGACAGAAATCTCACTTGCATTAAAACTTGTCCAAAATCTCTCTATAATAGCCTACAAAATCTTAATAATAATACCAATTGTTCGTAGAGAGAAGAAATGTACCTTATGACCACAGAAATACAGTTGAGATTGTTTTGCCCGCCGCATAATCCTCGGGCAACCACATCATTCACCGAATGCGCTAGAGTTGCACCTATGATGATTTTACTAACTTACTTATCATCACGCTATCTCCCTTGGGGGATAGGCAGAGAGAACAGAGTGACAAAAGGCTCTAGGCATACATCTCTCGCTTCCTCAACATTCATAATTCTCTTCATATACTCGCCGGTTTCCGCTCCCGGTTTCGGAGACTACTGACTCCACCGACAGCAACAAAGCTGTCCTTTATAAAACTTAAAAAAATATTTTTCTAGTTGATTCTATTTGATTACTTTTTATATCATTTTAAATGTTATTTTCGAGTCGGATTATTTTTTTATAAATTGTTTTTTTTGTTGATCATATACGTTTAGAGTTTTTCAGCTCTGAATTTTCGGTTATTAAATTTTACTGTCGAAATACCGAAGCAAGCAAGACCTACGCGAGGCGGTAGGCATATAACTCGGGGCCTTGAGCGAGTGATGTACGCCTGCTTGCACTCAGGTTCAAAGAAGATACATAGTCCAGCCACGCTTTCTTCTTTTGGTCTACGGAAGCTGCTACTTCCGTATCCCACCATGCATCACCTTTCACTTTCCTATGCTTCCTTGAGCATCCACATACTTCTTTCGCTGTATCTACCGTACTATCTTTCAATGATCTCCAGCATCTTTCTATGTCAGATCCCGGCCGACTTACTTGATTGTCAGCCGTTCACAGACACCCTCTGCATACTTTGCTCTTACACTCTTATCTTGCAACTTTTTAATCTTTATTCTTTCAAGCCCTCCGAAGTGGACACACTCTCGCCAGTGTCTCCACTTTCTGAACAGACCACTAAACCTCGCAATAACGAGATAGTGGTCCGTATCGACAGTGGGACCCCTGTAGGCTCTCGTATCCAGAATTTAACTTCGGAGGCGACTGTCTACCAGAATTAAATCTATCATACTTCTCTGGTCATTCCTTCTCCATGTATACATATATGGATGTCCTTATGTTGAAAAAAGGTGTTTGACATAATAAGGTTTCTTTCCATACATACATCCGCAATGAGCCTACCTGCATCGTTCACTCTCTTATCACCAAATGAACCAAGCACGTCCTCGAAGTCTGGACGCTTGGTCCCCACCCATCCATTCGAGTCTCACGATCACGCATTCACTAGCTTCTGCCAAATCCAGAATTTCCCTAACATTATCCCAGAACTTCTCTAGATCCGATGCCACCGAAGAGCCTACGGGAGCATAAGCTGCGACCATGAAGACCCTGGTGACACCTAGTTTTATTCGGATCCATGCGAATCTGGGATCGAGCATTCCGTAGTCTTTCACACCTGAGGCCAAGCGAGCGGACAGCAACACCCCCACTCCCATGCTGGTCCGATCGATCTGCGGTACACCAGATCACAGAGCTATCCCGCCAACAGGAAGACCATGGGCGTCGCTACCCTATCACTTAGTCTCTATTACACAGAGTACATCAAGCTGTCTGTCCGACATGATGGTTACCAGCTCGTGTAACTTACCTTCCACACCACCTCTTACATTCCACGTGCCTACTCGACACATTGCTCCCCTCGACTCGCCAAACTGGGCAAGGCGTGATGGCTGGCGGCCCCCATCGCCGCATCTGCCATTGCATGCCACACGGGGGCGGGTTGGTACGCGTCGCCTCTGGGGCACGCCCTAACCCGCACTGTGGTACGCATTCGAGCCGGATTGCAGCCTGTGGATTACAGGCTGGCAGGAATCGCGACGAGCACGCTTCCGACTATGATCACCCTAAATGCTTCGTACATTTTAATACACGAGGTTGTATGCTCAGATATGAGGTGAACGTGTACATTTTTCACGAAATACATTGTGTTGATTGTATTCAATAAATAATTTCATATGATTCTTCTTTTCGGTTGTGCTTTTATTTTTGACTTCTTTTTTGATGTAAAACATCTAATGCGGAGGGAGGGTAAAATCGACTGTTAGCGTGGCGACGCTTTTATTTAACTTGTCCCGTTCAAATCTTGCAAGTTTAATTTGACACACTTTCCGGTTTCCAATTGAGCTGAAATTTTACACGCATGTTTATATCGCGTGACAATGCAATATTATGATGACATGGAGCTGATTTGATGACGGAGCTGGAAGGTGAATATAGGGACTCTATAATGCAACGGTGCAACACCATCGAGTTTGGACTCGTATGATTCGTCTTTACGAGTGTTTTGCCTCTAGATGGTATCCAGGGGCTGATGATGAAGCTGGAAGGTGGCCACAGTAACTCTATAATGAAACGACGCAACCCCATCGAGTCTGGACACGTTTGATTCGTCTTGATAAGTACTTTATTTTTGTTGTATGATTGTATCCAAGCTCTGATGATGGAGCTGGAAGGCGGCCGTGCGAAACTGTAATTAAATGGCGCAAATCCATCACACGGCATGGCACGTTTGAAATTTCTTGACTAGTACATCAGTCCTAGATGATATCCAGGGTTTGATGATGGAGCTGGAAGGTGGCCACAGTAACTCTGTAATGAAACGACGCAACTCCATCGAGTTTGGAATCATTTGATTCATCTTTACGAGTACTTTGTCTTTAGATGGTATCCAAGGTCTGATGATGGAGCTAAAAGGTGGCCATAGGAACTCCGTTACAAAACGACATAACTCCACCGAGTTTGGGCTCGTATGATTTGTCTTGACGAGTACTTTGTCTCTAGATGGTATCTAGGGTCTGACGATGGAGCTGGAAGGTGGCCGCAGTAACTCTGTAATGAAATGACACAACCCGATATCGAGTTTATACTCGTTTGATTGGTCTTAAGGAGTACTTTGTCAAGTTATGATCATTTGATTTCTACAAAATTATTTCGATGTTTTCACATCTGGTAGACGTCCCGTGATGTCTAGTTTTAATTTAATGTAAAACGTTGTAATGTAAATGTTTTACATTTAAAAAATATATTTTTTAATTGTGTTGTTGTTGTTGTGTTGTCGTGTTATTTTATTTACATCGATTTAAAAAAAAATCGCGCGGTTAGATTTCACAGTGCGTGCTAAGCCTTACTATAGAATAATTAGGATGACAATAAATTTCCTTTTCCGTTTCATGCAAATCTAAGCCTTAAGGTTTTTAAACTCAGAAAGGCTAAGCAGTTCACACAAAACTGTCAGTTACAATAAAGTAAAATTCCGTGATATTTTTATTATTTTCTAACTTCTAACTATAGTTCAGTTGGTAGATTTTTTGTTTGCATGAGCTAATAAATACGTCTGATCGGTATCTTTGAATGTAGGGGAGGCCTATGTTGTAGTCATGCTTATATATTAGTATTTTTTTAAGGTTTAGCTTCCCTAAGAACTGGATCAAATTTTATCAAAATCGATTCACTGGGTACATGAAGCGTGAGAGCAAAACCAACAAAAACTAGTTCAACTAATATTAACAAAAATTTAAAAAAATGAAAATTTCTGTTTGTTTTCAAATATATGGTCACCCGAATAGAGTGAGATAAATTGACCTCGTACCTACTATCTCACTAGGACCGCTTTTTGGTAACAGTGCGCATTCCAGTTGTATACATGTTACTTCCATGGCTCAGCTATCTCTTAGTCACAGAGTACTTTTCTGTGGTGATCAGCAAGCAAGCATATGAAGCATACATACCACAGAACAATATTACTCAAGAGATACATACTCTTTGGTGATCAGGATTTGTTATTTGTGCGACTTTTGCGAGTTGGTAAATTCTAGTAATAATTGTGCAACTGTGACGTCAAGGTGTGAAAATTATTTTGCAATTTGTTGTGTTTTATTGGGTACTTGACTAAGAACTGTTTTTTTTATCATATTTTGGATTATCTTTTATATATCACGGTAATTTTTAGATTGCATCATGTTGTCCCGTATGTGCGTAGCCCGCTCTGCGGTCAACATTTCTCAGCATCTAAAAACTCCTGTACCACAAAGATTTGTGCCAAGAAACTATGCAGTCAGAAATTATGCCCGAGAACCTCGAACACGTGTAGGCACTCGTCCTGCACCCACTTTATGGGAAAGATTGATGGCTCCTGCTGGACCCAATGGTAATTCAACATAAATAGTTTTTGCGACAGTGTTTGTGTTCCGATTTTCGTGATAATAAGTAACTAGATATTTACGCAATTATATAGTGTCCATAATAAATTGTTTTAGCATTTAGCTTGGGCAAAGGTGCACTGGCAGGAGCGTCTGCTGTAGGACTTGGTGCCCTCTGTTACTATGGCACTAGCACCAAACCTGGCACATTAGCGGAAGCACAGTAAGTGATAAAGTATTTTTCTTATTCAATAACTAGGCTGCAATAGGCTTGCTGGAATTGAACAATTTATGTAAACACATCCAATAGGTGGTTTGAGGTCTCTTAAGAATATAGGAACTATATAATATTACACTTGATGTCTGCAGTTGCTATCTGCTGACATGGTGGTTAAAGTATGTGGACTCACATTCCACAACTCATGAGTTTGAATCCTGGTTGTAGATATTATATTCTGATTTTGTTTACATTTATAGACAATTTACCAAAATTGAATATACATAAGTATATCGGGCCGTGTGGGGCCGGCTTTAGAATTGTCCCACCCCTCTCCACCCATGGGAGTCGTAAGAGCCGACTGAGGGAATACCGGGGGAGTGGGCAGCAGCACTCCTTCGAGTATTAACAACATCCACTGCGATCGCCAACCCGCCTGCCAAGCGTGGCGATTACGGCACTATCCCCCATTCTTGGAGAGGCCTATGTCCAGCAGTGGACATTAAAAGGCTGATGGATGGAAGTATATCAAATAAGTAATGGCGAGTTTTAGTTTATTTTTTCACATAATACACTGCAACTTTATGTGCCTGACACATAAACATTAATATTGCTATTTGTTAATCATTTTGGATGTTATTTCAGTCTCTGGCCACAATATGTTAAAGATCGGATCAGAACTACTTATGGCTACATAGCTGGCTCACTAGCCATAACAGCCGGTAGTGCAGTGACAGTCTTCAGGACTCCTGCACTTCTGCAACTGGTTTCTAGAAATGGATGGATGGTGAGTAAAGAGGGAGAGGTCACTGTATTATATTAGCTAATCTCCAGCATACATAGATTGCTTACCAAGATCATCATTAACCTTGGATGAACATCATAAAAAGAATAATATGCACTACATAGGCATATTCCCAAAAGATCTAAAAAATAATTGAATAAATGATTACCAAAAAATTACAATTTATTCTGAAATACTTTAATATAATGAATTAATAGATTTTGTCTGCCACTCTGTTACATTACTATGGCACAATAATATTATTTCTATGTAAATATGCCTATCCCATGAGAACCACTCAATTTGATGAAACATAGCCTATGTTCCTATCTGAGCTCCAGACTATTATTATGCATGCAAAATTTCACAATAAGACAATCATTTATCGAAATAATAATTTTATTGTGTCTGTGTGATGATGGACTAACAATTCAAAGGTCACCAGCTATTCGAGGGATGTCATTCTTTCCTGCGAGTGACATTATCATAGATTTGAGTACAAAGTGGGAGTACTCACTTGTTATTGGGCCTGAGGTACCACCATCTCCCGTGTGACCCACCATGAAGCACATCTCTGTGTTTTGGTTGTAGCAGGAGATAGCCATTTATGCTTTTATTTCACAATGAAATTGTGAGCAGCGGCTTGTCAGTACTCTTAACTTAGTTAAGTCTATAAGCAATAAAATAAAATGTGTGAAATCAAGGGAAATGATATACTACTGGGTAATGCATACGGCATTAGGTTTATTTTTATTTGTTATGGAATCTCTTTGTGACACACAGATAAAATACATATTTAATAAAAGTACCTGTAGAGGCTGTGTGGTGCCGGCTTTATGATTGTCCCATCCCTCTCTACCCACGGGAGTCGTAAGAGCCGACTGAGGGATACCGGGGGAGTGGGCAGCAGCACTCACTCGAGTATTAACAACATCCATTGCGATCGCCAACCCGCCTGCCAAGCGTGGCGATTACGGCATTATCCCCCATGATGGGACCACTCGTTGTGGCGTTCTCTTGGGGAGGCTTATGTCCAGCAGTGGACGTTGAAAGGCTGATGGATGGATGGATAGAAAGGTGCCTATTTCTATCCTCATTGAAAACAGTTGACCTATTACATTATCATGTGTGCTGGGTCGTATGAGTCATGATATAAAGTGATGCAATAGAAAACATACTTTCTTGTATTTCAGTCCATCATAGTGACACTTGGTTTAATGATTGGCTCTGGCATGGTGGTACGCAGCATGGACTACAAACCTGGTATTGGAGCTAAACAACTAGCATGGATCGTACACACTGGCATAATGGGCGCTGTTATTGCACCCATCTGCTTCCTCGGAGGCCCCATCCTCACACGAGCTGCCTGGTAAGTTTCTTAATGGATTGCACAAATATCAGTTCTGTATTGAAATTAAATTTTGTCACGAGGACCTCCATTATAGAGTATCGTAGATACTGGCTTGAGGGTTTGATTTCTACACAGGAAAATCCTATTCATAGACTAATAATACCTGGGTTCTACTCTACAAGTGGGAAGGTCATGCAACGTGCAGTAGCACTCTGATGTAGCCTTTTATAAAAGATTTGCTGTGCACATTGCAGATTAATTGGCTCAGTTAAAACTAGCATGATCAATTCTATGTTTTAGCCTAGATTTACTTCATTTTAGCATATTTCATTTTTCTCTATTAATTTTATATACTAAAGTAGAATTTCGGTATTCAATAAGGATTGTACTGCTACATCAAAACCAATAGGACCACCATTTGTGCAGCTATGTAGTGCTTCTGTTGTTTTTGTTTATATTTGCGTAATATAAATTTGTCAGGTACACGGCAGGGGTAGTGGGAGGCCTAAGCACGATCGCTATCTGCGCTCCGTCGGGTGAATTCTTAAATATGCGCGCACCACTAGCCATGGGACTGGGCGCGGTGTTCGCTGCCTCACTGGCGAGCATGTTCCTGCCACCTACTACTGCACTTGGAGCAGGTATTATGCAGCAAAAATATATTTATTCTTTAAACTATCTAGTTTAAAATTCCACACGATAATTTCAAATGTTTTCTTAAATACAGTGTACAATATTTAATTATTAATCAGGTCTACTCATTTAATTTTTCGTTTAATTGATTTTGAAGACACTCATACATGCTTGCTGTGTTGCTTGTGTGTAGTTATTTGTTTCATTATTGTTAAATTGACTATTGGACTATTGTAATTAACCTGGATTCTTTGAGAAACATTGGTTGTTTTGGTTACATGTTGGGTCACACTGAATGAATATGGTATTTTATAGGTGAATTGTACCAAGCAATATCGTCAAGAGTTTATTGCCAGCAAATTGATTTAATGGAGGTTGTGAAAGATTTTTTTATTTTTTTTTTATTGCATTTAGTGGCAGACGAGCCACGGCCCATCTGATGGTAAATGATAACCGTCGCTCATGGACTCAACTATACCGAGAATATTGTCAAGCCGCCGCTCACCTTTCATTTCACAGATATGAAATGAAAGAATAAACGGCTATCTCCTGCTACAACCAAAACGCAACGATGTGCTTCGTGGCCCTGTCACACGGGAGATGGCGGTACCAACCCGCTCGGGCCCGATACCCAGTAAGTACTCCCACTTGGTACCCAGCCCTACCACCAGTCATGCAATGGATGATAATTGCTTACTTCCCTTAGTCGCATTGTACGATACCCGCGGGAAAGGATGGGATGGTGACACTTGTATTCTTAGTCCGTCACCACGGACAGATACATTCAATCTAGCAATTAAACTATACAAACCCTGTTTCTGCATTGTATAAATAATTTAGTAGTAGTATAGAGTTTACTTGATGGCCCACTCAATAACAAACAACAATTTTATTGTTAAAATGTTTGGCTGTCTAATTATTGATTTGCATATTACATACAATTTATTGAACAGATTTCATGATTTATTAAAATTACTAGAAACAAATTTTGTGGAATGTAGAATGTTTGTGAGCAATATTAGGACATATATATATATATATATATATACGAGTACGTCTCGTTTGTAAGACGCAAGTTCTAATGACACGCCGGGGATTACTTTAGGCTCTAAGCTACCACGACACATACACACTGCTAAATTTCAAATCACAAACTCAATAAAATTTTACGGAATAGTAGAGCTTGGTTTGAGGAAGAATAGGGTTTATTAATCCATCCATCCATCCATCAGCCTTTCGACGTCCACTGCTGGACATAGGCCTCCCCAAGAGAACGCCACAACGAGCGGTCCTGTGCCGACCGTATCAATTATAATTAAAAAGAAAATAAAGTATGTAAAACTTAAATCCACACAGTTGCGGCCAACATTTTGTAATTCGAATTGTTTCAGCGTTAATCTTATTTCGCCATTTGCCATCTCATTATGGACCTATATATATATATATATACAACAGTAATCATAATATTATGTATAATTACAGTATACTGATTTATTTACTTTCTTTTAGGATTATATTCCTTCAGCTTGTATGGCGGTCTCGTAGTATTCGGTGGTTTTCTTCTGTATGACACACAAGGAATAATCAAGCGCGCAGAGATGCACCCTGCGTACGGATTACGTCCTTACGATCCAATAGACTCGTAAGTACTTGTTCTAATAACACTTGTTGGTTTATTTTTAACCTTGATCAACTTCCCTCTATTTTATCATATATTTTGACAGATTTACATATATTTTTATCTAAAATATAAAATTCTCGTATCACAGTTTTTGTCGCCATTCTCCTCCGAAACGACTTGACCGATTCTTATGAAATTTTATGTGTATATTCAGTAGGTCTGAGAATAGGATGTAAACTATTTTTCATACCCCTGTAAGTGATAAGGGTGGTCCACCCCAAACATTTATTTTTAATTTGTGGACAAATTTTTTTTTTTTTATGATTCGACATTAAAAATACATACAACCCTAAATATTGTCTCTTCTACTGCCAACCCCTATGTTTTAATGGCGATATTAGTACTTTAATAATTTTCAGTACGAATTTCGCCGGGTGAGCTAGCTTTTTTATATATTTTGAGCGCCGGTGGGGCTTGGCAGAAAATCTCACAGCCATGCAGGTTTCTCCACGATGTTTTTTAATGCATCATTATTTTTTTTTCACTTTTTAATATTTTTTTCTTTGCAGAGCGATTTCGGTGTACCTAGATGTCTTAAATATTTTCATGCGCATTGCAATGATTTTGGCTGGCGGTGGTGGCAACAAGAGAAAGTAAAGCAATGAATCAGGCATTCAGAAGATGCGAAATTAAGACAGCATCTAAATTTCAAATGTAGAAGTTAGGCACATTAAAATCTCTATATCTTTCATAGAAAGAGAAAATGTATTAAATGTGATATCTTTTAGTCAGTAAGATAAATTATCCAGTAAATAAACTTACGAGACAATATTTTTGTTTTATTTTCTTGTCTTTGCAAACTTATCACTGTCTCAATACAGGGTAGAGGAGTCTTCGTCAGAACCAGAAGAATCGTAACACTATGCACACAGAAAGAGATAATTTGACTCGACACATGATTAGAAAAGTTAAGCACCAGTGTGGGTTGGCAGAACAAGCCGTAGAAAAAATATTTCAGGCATGCATGATTTCTTCACGATATTTTCCTAACCCAACATTGATAATTTGTAAACAAATCTGTACTAAGTATTATAAAGCTACTAGCTATTACCAGCAACTTCGTCCGCGAGGAATTTCATAAAAATAAATAAAGCAACCCTTGAAATTAAAGTCTTTTGAATTTAAAGAGAAAATTCGACGGTATAATGGGAATTCGTGGTATAAATACCGTCTCACCTTTTCCACATCCGGATAATAAAAGTCCTTTGGTGGGTTTAAATTACGGAGTAGTATGGGGGTACGCCAATCTAAAGTTTTAGTTTGTGAGGGGGTAGATCAGGCACATTTATAGTGTTTATAACTTCTATTGGATAATTAAAAGCTTCATCCAGATTGCAAACCGAATTGATGGAAAGATATGTTTGTGATTCACCAGGAAGTTTATACACTACTTTAGTTACTTTAATTAATTTAAGTAATAAATAAAAATTAAGTGTCTGTTTATAATGTTTAAATACTTTGGAAATCCAAAACTGCACGCCTTATAATCTTAAGTTTTCACAATAAAATTGATTATTTGATAAGTAACTAATGTAATGGTCTTACTAAGTAGTTTTCAATAAATCACATAGCGCTAATTTCAAAAAGTACTAATGTGGGTTTCATGTCTTATACGCCATCTAGCGCTAATTTTAAGAAGCAATATAGAAGATATTGGTCTATAGAAATAGTTCTCATGAAAAGTATAGCGCTGGTTTTAGTGTAGCGTCGAGCGTAAATATTCAGTATTTTTTTGTTTACTTAATAATAATTAAACCACATCTAATCAGACCGTGAAAAGTAATAGGGCTCTATTCGTAGTAATACTCAAAAAGAAAAAAAGACTCGATTAGTAAAGTATTTCTGTTGTTATCGTGTTAACATACATTAGCTACAACAAACGGACGTCCAAGACAGAACTTTTTTAAACAGTTTTTTACTAGTTTAAATAACAAAAATGGCATAAAAAATATCATGAGTGTCAAAAATAGTGTTTTTTCTTGATATGAGTGTGTGTATATTGTTTTAAAAGTGCAATATATGATAAATAGAGACATTTTAAGATTGAAAAATGAGTTGTTCTGAGTAAAACGGGAATAGTAGCCACCTCAACGCTTCGCTTATGAGGCGTGCAATAGCAACTTTTTACTTCACGTAAAATATAATAGCAGTGATAGCCTTTTTACACTATATTTACAACTTTTGAATACACACTGCGGCATTGTGAACGTATTAACAATGGCTGTTTTAAGCGAATTAAACAAAATAAGAGCTCACTTCTCAAGTGCGTTGTTATTTACAGAGACGGATTTTTTTAGCCGATCCGACATCTGGTAGTATTGTTGATGGAAGTCCCGCCTACTTGCACATTGTTTTTGATAGCCTTTTTATACATCAATGTTGATAGCTCATGATTAGATTTAAAAACTGGTGTAGGTACATTTTATCCTGGGAACCTGGATAAAACCTAAAAACTAGCTTTTGGCTGCGGCCATAAAAATAATATCGATTCTGAGGAGATATGAGTTTCGCCGGGCCAGCTAGTCTTAAAATAACTTGTGTGTTATTAAAAAATCTAAAAAAAATATTCATTATTCAAAACGATAAGCAGAAGATTAGTACATCCACATTCCTATGCCCAAACGTAATTATAGACGAGCCTATTACCGTCTACTGGGCATAGTATCCGACGCCACCGCTGTTCTGCACTATGCATGTTGCACAACTCACTCCCATATTTGAACACCAGAACTTGCGGTTAGAAGCTTTTCACAATAAAACAACCACTGGTTTAAGTATACTTTTTATTTACAACACTAAATAATAAACGGGAAAATATTTTACAATAATATGTTGGATTGTGAAGCCAAGTACATAAATATAATATAGCATATAAATAAAAAAATAATATGTTGGGGAGACTGAGGACACTTGATCCCTAGGCCATAACTACAAAAGTAAAATTTATTTTTAAATTCGTAACATGCCGCACTGATCTTAACTGCCATCTTCAATGAACAACTATCATTTTGAAAGCTTAATATCGACAACTTCAAAGCAGTGGTGCAATTTTGTTTACAGCGTGTCAACTCCTTTTTTTTCAAGTATTTTGATTGTTATTTTAAGACATTCATATAAATAAATTACGAATTACAATTAAAATTTCTTATACCTGATTTATTAGTGTGTGTAGAGATGTGTTTTCTTTAATTAACATTTTGTTTTGATTACGAAAAATATTTTTTTGTAAAATAACGGTCCAGGGTACATTTGTTCATGGCAAACTCAGGTAGACTTGATTATGGGATCAAGTATCCCCTACATTCTTGCAAGATTATATGTTTTTGCTTTGTTACTTACTATAGATTTTAAAATGCCTAGAATATACAAAAGGAAGGGTTGACAAACTCCAACCAATAGACAAAATAAAAGCCAGTAGTCAAAGCTGTCCTAAAAGGTACCTAATAATAGCTTAAAAAGCATGCCCAAGTCCTTCAATGTGCCGCTAATGACGTTGAAAAGGTATGCAAGCAAATAAATGTAGCAAGAGTATGATTAAGAATTTAGAAGATTAAGGTTGATTTCATACCAAAACAACTGCAATAATAATTAATAATTTTTTTTTTCTTAAAGCATTTGCAAAAAACGTAATATTAAGGATTAGGAAAACTATAGTACTTAGGTACCTATGAGGTAATAAATATGTTAATAAATATAAAGTTTCATAAATTACAAATTTCCTACTAAACAAACCTTTTATTCATGCATATTATGCACTAAAATGCACTTTTTTCCCTTATGATCAAGTCTACCCCATACCATGATTAAGTGTCCCAGAACGTGGGACACTTGATCCTTTTGTAGTCTTCAGGAAAAACAACAAAAAATCAGGTTAACACAGATAAATTTCATAATCGAATTATGCAAAAGGATAGAAGGATACATTTTCTAGGCAATCATATAAATAAATAAATATTCACGGACATTTTCACACAACGTCCTCTGGTCCCAAACTAAGCTTAACGCTTGTGCTATGGGTACCAGATTACGGATATAATACATATACTACTTTTTTTTTTGTAAATACATACATATCATAGATAGAAAACACCCAGACGCAGTACATTTATCTGTGTACATCACACAAATAATTGTCCTGAGTGGGAATCGAACCCACGACCTCGTGCACGGAAGTCGGTTACACTACCGACCACGCCACGAGGCCCGTCTTACATATAAAAATACATATAAAAATATTCTGTAAAACTTTAATAACTTTAGAGATATTAATGAAAAACCAAAATGGGGATCAAGTGTCCCCAGTCTCCCCTATGCATATTTGTATACAAAGTAGGCCAAAATAGTTAAATTAATTTAAGAATATACAACTACTGTTCCATGACATTATAATATAAATAAGTAAATAAATTCTAGTCATAGTGATGATATGGATCATAATATCTTGAGTGCCACAAGAAAGATATAATTAAATAAAACTACTTTCACGGAATCTATCATGGCGTTTACTTGATTTTCTACAATCTCGACGTTTCGAATACACTCGTGATCATGAATGTACAGCATTCTAAATCACGAGTGTATATAGTGTATTGTGAAATATTCGAAATTTCGAGAAAGTAGCATATCAAATAAATGCGCAGACTCGACAAAAGTAGTTTCATTTCATTGTGTGTAGGTAGCAGTCGCCTAAATATCATAAAATATAATTAATTAAAGCTAGAAAATAAATACTGAGAGATCACAATTGTACATAAAATAAAAGCTCTTTGGAATATTTCAGAAGTACCTAGTATCTGTTAAAAACATTATACTATTTTTAAATTGATTATTGTTGTTTCTTTGTATACAGGGAGTTTTCTCCCTATATAGACTTTAATATTTTATTAACACATGTATAATATACAGAGTAGTTTGCAGTAATCGAATGATGACCTATATTTTTGATGAGTGTTTAAAGAGACTAAACACAAATAGTGTAAGTACTAGTTATAATTGTAATAGTCCCTTTAGATAGATATGGAAATGCCATCCATGAATATCAGCAAACAAAAAAAAACGCAGCCTTTTTATATGTAGATAAGACGTAAGCATATATTTTACTGATGCCACCTTATGCCTTACAAATAACCATTTTTTTATCCAATGAGTTTGGAAGTGAGATTTCAACTTTGTTCGCCTGCATGTATTTTAGACAAAATTGGGACTAAATACTTTATCACTAATACAATAATACCTATTCTACTGGTGTTTAATACATGTACCTAGTTACAAAGATCAAAATTAGAACTTATGAGCAATATAATCATTGTAATAGACATTATCTCGTCCTAGAATTAAGTATCGCCAGTCTTATTTGCCTGTTGTTTTATGTAAATAGCATACATTTGCCGCGCTTGGTTCAATACCCTGTTCACATTATGTTTGCGAACCATTTTGTCGAAATGCATCGCCAGCTCGTTATAATCCATCCGATTTCTCATAATGTAGTCTCTATGTTGTAATAATACAGTTAAACATAGGAACATCAAGAAAGGATTGCCTCCCCCAAACACAGTTGGTGGTGGTAGGCTACTCACGCTACCCTTCCCCGACCCATCTCCCCCAACTGAAGATACACTAGCAGTTTTTTGTATTGGCGGTTTAAATGCCTCGTATCTTTTCTGAAAACTATTTATTGTTGATGCTACACTGTGTAAATTCGTTTGTTTTGTAATCAGAAGTGACTCGCAATTTTTTTTCGCATTTTCCAATTCCTGCGACATGTTAGAGAAAAATTTTTGAGATCTTGATGTGTTATTGTTTATTTGACCTTGAATCCTAACATTTTCTACGTCTAATTCTATTGCATCTCTCTCAGAAGATTCGGACTCACTGGAACGTGTACGTTTGGAATCTCTAGATAACTCTTGTGGCTCTAAAGATTGATTTTTTCTTAGCAGCCTTATTGGTGTGACAGTTTTTTTTCCAAAATGTTCTTCGATTATTTCTCCAGTGACTCCGTCAAAATCAAGTTCAGCCTGCTCGTCTGGCGTCTGTGGGCAACTTGTGGTAGTTCGAGTCGTTGGAGTATTTCTATGCAATGGATTTTCCCATAAATATATATCTTCAGCGCTTCTCGCATTTGTTCTACCAATTTCATGGAACGACAATTTTTTCTGTGTTTCTAGTAGCTCGGGTCGCCTCCCTCTAATATCTTGTTTGAGTTCAGGTATGTCCTGTGTAGGCTTATCATCCGTGCTCGTGGAATCGGAAGGGGAGTCACACATCATACTACATCTGCTATTAATATATGAAGGGCCAAAAACCTGGCGATCCAAATGCTCTAATTCAAGTCTTAATTCTCTAGTCATAGATGTTGTCATGGGGTAATATTCTTGGGAATCGTCAGGACTGCTGCCATCATTGTTATCTAAATAAATATTTTTATTGATTTTACACGCTTTATCCATTTTTATATTTTGCACTCTAATATCTTCCAAAGAAGTTTTAGTAAGATTAATTATTGGACACTCTTTCGGAGAATTTTTTTCGATGACAGAATGTGTTCTTTGCAGCTTTTCCTGGGTCAATTTGCTCCCAGTTGCAAAATTTAAAAATTCATTTAAGTTCTTTATCATTCTCACTTTTGGTCTGCTAGGGTCTATATTAACATTAACCGAGTCATCGAGTTTATCAAGGGAAGAAAAGAATTTATTATTGTGTACGGATATTTTATTCCGCAGTAGTCGTATTTGATTTCCTAGTGGCGTATTTTTAACGTCAACATGTGATGTTCCATTCACCAGATTCCCAGTACTGGACCATGCTCCGTGTGTATCTTTTGTTTGTAGAGATGTTTCATTCTTTTCGTGATTCGGGACACTTTTTATGCTTTTTCCCTTGTGAAATTTTGAGTCCTTTAATGAAACAACGTTTTCTTTATTTATTTCTATTTCGTATTTATCCTGTTTTTGTTTCTGTAGTTGTAGAGCAGCATCATCTAAACTCTGGAATTCTTTAGAATGTCGAAGAGACGAGCTGTTTACTACATTGCGTGTTGCAATTTCGTCCACGCTATGATTCATAGGTCTACATGTACTAAGTTTTGGCGCCTTTACTTGTGCTAAACTGAAACTCGAACTTTGCCGTCTCATTGCACAAACTTTCGTGTATGCATTTTCTCTAGGCGCTTTAACTAAGGGACTTAGAGGTGGAGGTTCATCATCAATCTCTATTGAGGGGTCAAATTCTTTTTCCTTCAGAGACAATTCCGTTGCAGGCGTCTTTTGGGGCAAAGAGGCCCACAAAACTTCAAGCATTCTAAGTGCATCATCAAAAGCAAACTCACGTTTCATTTCTAGGAGTAACCATCGGTAACAAAATAACAAGTCATCAGCTTGCTGTGATTTTAGATAGCTGTAAAAGTCAGGGTCATAAACCTGTAGAGATTCAGTCAGGTGTGAAAACTTGAGGGTCATAGCTTCTCCGTCGAGGAGAAAGTTGGGATGTAACCGGGTCATAAGTGCACATAGACAGATATAGGCATGAGCCTCATCACCCATCGTTACGAGTAATGGCGATGCTAAGTCTGACATACCTTGACAGTAACTTACTGTAGGATGATTCAGTGCATACCTGGCAACAAACAACATTTCGTATGATAATTTTAATACCATATTAAACAAGAATAATAATAATGTAGGGTTTAGCGTTACAAGTAGGCTATCCAAACGCGAACTCATTCGTTAGTTACCTTGTATAAAGCTCAACCAAAGACAATGTAAAGAGATCATTTGTTAAACACAAAGTGAAAAATGTGAAATCGATAATAACAGTCAGGAGCAGGATTTGAACCTGCATCTCCTGGATACCGTCCAGATGCTTTGCCAATTCAGCCATCCTGACAATTGCTCCTGACTGCTAATTTCGATAACACATCATACTTAACGTCTTTGGGTGACGCCATGATGAGATCATTTGTGTTTAACAAAATTAGTACTATAGAGTTTTAAGCATAAACTACATTTCTAGATTTTTTTAACTGTAACGAAATACTATTATTATGTAATCAAACTATCAATGATGTTAACCTATAAGTATTCGTTGTTTTTAAATCTTAAAGCAAGTTTTCACCGAGTAATGTTTATACCACATTAGTAAATACCATATAGTTTATAAATAACTTACGTCGTTAATATATTGAAGAGTGACGCGATGTTTTGATTGTCGTCACTGCCAGCATAAAAGTTGTGATGCCTGTCAGTTCGCAAAACGTCTTTTCGAACCATGCCTGTTACATACGCTAAGTCAGGATTGACCTGCAAATAATAATAAAGGTTTAGAGGGCTTACACCATCAAAACTTATGCATTTTAAATGTATAGAAATAAAACCCACCAACCAAATCAAGTAGTAAGCAGCACACCTAGACGAATGTTACATTGTCTAGGCCTTCAGATGCAAGAAATATATTTAAAAATATTATATAATTCACCGCTATACCCAAATCTTTCCAAGGGACTGCCAAAACGGAATTTTGGGTATTCTAGCCATAGGAGATACAGAGGGCGCTATTGCCTGTAGTGTCTACGAAGTATTTCTCAAGGTTTGAATAAATTTACAATATTTCAAAACCACAAAACCTTTATTAATAACATTCAAAGGAGGATAACGACTCAAGACCTTAGAATTGGCTGGGTATAAAGTGCAGTAGGTACCTGAGCATTGGCAGTACTCAATCATGTCACTGGGTTATATTGAGCGTTGCAGTGACGCGATACAATTTTTTATTTGACGACTTGTTTTTAGGCTACCGTCTGTGGATCAATGAGTGAAATAATAAGGTTATAATGTCCAATATTGGACAATACAATCTTATTAATTCACACACACTAACCTTAATATTTCACACGGACACACTTACCATTCCTTTTTGTATACAGTATTTCCATCGATCCCTGAGTGCATAATATTCGTTCGCTTTCTGCTTAATATAATCCATCCTTCCCCTTCCCGTCATGCCTTCTGGATACACATTAAGTATGTGTTTCCAGACTACTTTCCTGGAATGACAAAAAACGTTATTAAGACACACTTTCTCAGGCAAACTGAATTCAGTTATGTCACAATTAATCTAACATCCATAAATTGTAAAAATATATTAGGATGTGGTACGTTACTATTAAGTAAACACAGCCCAAGATCTTTTCATTTTTGCCATAAAAAACATGATGTATGAACCAATTACTATGCCTTGGTTGTCTACCGGCAGTGTATGCGACTGTGCATCATGAGGTCTAAGGTTCAGGTCGGGCCAACAAAGAGTTATTAAGATTTCCCGTCAAGAAATTCTCAATAGCCGCCCGCAGTTAGGAAGTTGATGGTATTTCACCCTCGTGCCTCGGAAAGCGCCTGATCTCTCTCCGGTCGTGTCGCAATGTCCTTTATGGATACCCGTCCGCCGGGCAGACGGAGGGGTTATGCCGGACTCCCAGTGGAACTGGTCTACCTGCTACTAGCCTCCATTTCTGGTGGCCCTGTCTGTTTTGGAGGGCCAAGCCCTCCCTCATAATGAGGCGCTCGCGGAACATGTGCGCCACCGTCTCAGGCTAGGGTGACAGGCTACCCTAGGCCCGTCACCCTCAGGTCAGCGCCTTTGGGGGTTCACCAGCGTGTGCAGCGCCGTATCCTCAGAGCAGTCCCCGCAGTGATAGCACCTTGCTAACTCTTCCTGGCCTATGCGACACGGTACTTCCCAAAGTCGGAATGCCATCCTATCGGATTATGAGAGTGAAGGAATACTCGTGCACTATAATATCTCCTGCGTATGTGGCTAGTGTCTGTTAACACTGGCCACCGTAAACAAAATTGCGGTCTAGAGATCATATTCTCGTAATCAATTATATGCAGCTGGTACATACATTTTGGCATAAATATATCAATTATAAATTATCAACATTCTCAGTCAAATAAATTAATGTTACTGTATTTATTATAAATACATTATCTCTGTTTATCATAACGATTGGCGAATACCTAGGATAAAGGCGGGTACTTGATAGGATGCCGTGTGGGGCCGGCACCAAGAATAGCTCCACACCGTCTCTTCCTATGGGAGTCGTAAAAGCCGACTATGGGATTACCGGGGGACCGGGCAGCAGCGTTCCCCTGTGTACTAAAAACATCCACTGCGATCGCCAACCCGCCTGCCAAGCGTGGCCATTATGATAAAACCCCCATTTTGGGGAGGCCTATGTCCAGCAGTGGACGATGAAAGGCTGATGGATGGATGGATGACTTGATAGGAGACCACACTTTCTCTCAGTAAGGCTCCGACAGAGAGCGGTCCGATTTTATATCGGTTTATTTATTTCTTGGAAAATGTCTTTGCTGTGAATAAAAGCTATCTTGTCCTACGTACAAGCAGCAGTAAAACGCCTTTTAGCAACTACAATGCAATTCATCTAGCGGTATAAGTGAGTGATTAGAACATGCCTAGTAAACGAGTAATTTTTTTACCCGTAACTTCGTATAAGTAAGCTTTCATATTTAACTCTATTTATTTCAAAAAACATCAACAAAGCTCCCAGGCAGTATGATTTTTTCCTACATCTTCAACAACTATCGTCATACTTCAGCCAACTTACTAAACCTTGGCAAAAACTTCCTCATGAATCACTACATCCATTGATAAAAACTGTTCGGTAGTTTTAATGTTTGCATACAGAATATTCAGATGGTCAGGCAGATAGACGCGGCGGCGGGACCTTATGTTATAATATGTAGATACCTATACCTATTTATATTACTTACTTATAATATTTTTTGACCACAAATTATTTACCTATATAAATATTTTTTGAAAACAAAACTCCAAAAACAAGTAGATATGAGTTCATATCGATCTTCTTGCATTTTAATCATTGTTTCATGACAACAACGTCTTGGTTAGATCATACTCCTTATAAAATGACAAGGGGGAATTGAAAAAGATACATTCCAATTGAAGGAATTTATTTAATTACTATTTTATACCCATAGACTTAAGTAGGAAAAAAGCGAGTTAAGTTAAAATTATGTATCATAAAATTCATCTGCATCACTCGTTACTGTGCAACGTGCCCAGAAGACTGGCGGCAGTGCCACGTTCAATGATTGCCATTGCCTATCTTTAGTGCTAAGTAAAGGCCGACCTTCTGATCATCTGAAGCATCAATTAGATTGTCTTGCAATTTGTTTATAAAAGTTGAGAGTGTTCGGGCCCCAAGTGTTTTGACCCTAAACGATTCTAAAATATAAATTTAATTATCTTCAAGGTTATATATATTTCCGCCGTTCGACGTTCTCCGCAGATGCAGCATATAGATTCTAATATGAATAATTATTAGGCATCATGTTTTAAAATATCCATGTGCCAACCACCACATATTATTATTATATATTAGATTGTAACAATCTGGCGAATTTAAAAAAAAAGTTGCCTTAGAGTTTGTTGCCGGGTTCTTCTCATGAAAGGCTTACTACGGAATCCGGTCGCTTGTGGGTATTGCAAACGCCACTTTGTTGTTGCGGATGCACTTATATTTTTATAATTGAATTATTGAAAAAGGCGAAGCTTATTTACAATTTAGTTAAGATCTGCTATGTCAATAATTAAATCATAAAATCTGTATTATGTTAATAATTTAACTTTAGTTCATGATGGGTCTGACATGAACTGTGTTCAAAAGAACCGATTAAAATAAAGAGAGAAAAAAAATATTGAAAAGTTTTAAATAAAAGAAAACAACTTAGTTTGTAACAGTCCTATGGCCCGACTAGTACAGCACTTGAATATACAATGTTTAATACGAACCTCAGGCTTGGTTCTATTCCACCACAATAGATAACTTCTCTGAGCTTTGAGGTATTAGTAATTTGTCCAACTGCATCCAGAAATGCCATGAATTCTACATCACAAAGTGGAGGCCGAGGTGGAGTGTTTGGATCTTCATAAAGGTTCAGTGCTCGTGATACCATGTTAAATGTTTTTTCAACCTGACAAATGTAATGACAATATTCAATTATATTCAATCATGACAACCTACCACCAAAAAATAATTTTGACGTGATAACGTCTTATAAATCGATGAACACCGGCTGCACGCACGAAAAAGTGTCACGTTCCGAAAAATGTATGGCGACCGATGCATTGTTTGTGAAACTCTCAGAAACCATATATGACGTTATCACATAACATTATCGTCCGTAAACCGACTTTACAGACAACCATATAGTTTTTATTTATAACTAGCTACTGACTGCGACTTCCTACGCGTGGAATTTGCCTTTGCTACACTGCATAGTTACATTTTTGTGCATAGTTCTTGTACTTATAGTAGCCAAGTTACTCTATATAACACTAACACTAGCTATCGGACAGTAAAATCCCTGTTAAAATCGGTACCGCTGTTTCGGAGATTGGAATAAACCGACATACAATTTTGATTTTATTTTGTATTAGTCCCATGTTAACATTCCTGCATTAACTAACATGTTGATGTTATAAACAGGCACTCCGAATTATTTTATTTATTAGTGTGATAATAATATAAGGGTTATAGATGTATACTGTACAGGAAAGGATAATGTTATCTCTCTTTTTATCATTCATTTATTTGAATAATCAACTGTTGTTTTGCATCCTTGCTATATTTATGAAGATTAGTGTGTACCTACCTTGGATAGGTCACGGAATGTTTGTTAATGTAGGTACTAAATCAATTTGTGGCTGATATTAACTTTGAATAATTTACGAATAATCATCGTGTGAAAACACCGTGACTCGAACTGAGTACCAACTTGTCTGTGGCTGGTTTACTAGCAGTGCCTACTGCCCATCTGACTTATGCATGCGCATTTTATTTGTGTATTTTTGTTTTCTAAATTATAACAACTTTCATAAGAGAGAACATAGCATACCATCACGCCTGTATTCCCTGAAGGGGTAGGCAGAGGTGTATTACACACCCACGACTCGCCAGCTATGTTTAAGTCCTACGTAATAGGGGGCGAGCCTATTGACGTCTACCGGGCACATTTCCAAACTCCGGGCTGCTACTGAGAATTGTATGGGAATAAGGGAGTTTGAAACTTCTTTATTTGTCCAACTGCATTGTTCATAATAAATTTTTACCAACACATACCTGGTTCATGATCAAGCCTTGGATGCCAGTCTGTGTTTCTTGTTTTTCAGTTTGTTGTTGGGTTAAAGTGGCTGTTGGCTGCTCTCTATGATTTTGACTGAGCAATGGAGTAGAAGAACTGACACTTGGTGGCTCCCAATCTTCTGAAGCCTCCGAAAAAGGCTTCATATCTACTTTTAACTGCACACATGGTTCTGATCTCTGAGTGATTGCTATATTATGTGCCCTAAATAACATATTTAATGAGGAAATCTCAAAAAGAGACCTTAGAATTTAACATACTTATTTAAAAAAATAATGAGTATATTCTAATTTTATAACTCAATATATATTTACGGTTTTATTATAAAAATTGAATTAAAAATATTTAGTTTATTATTTTATTTGTAAGCTGAAACAATAGATATACAATTGTCCAAAATCAAATATCACTGTATTAAGATACATAATCAGATATTGAAACTTACTTAAGAAAAGCAGCATCCAAGTCCCAATCTGAGAGCAACGGCAAGTGAATCTCCTGTCCATAATCATCTACACTCCGATATGAGAGTGTAAAGTCAGACTTGATATCAAATGCTTTCACTAAAATACTTTGTAGAACTTCCAAAGAAGTTATTTGAGGATCAACTGAGAATTTTCTTAACTCTGGCTGGAGTTTACCTTCACATTTCTGTTTAAAAATAAATGGAAAGACAAACCATTAACAAATTATGTATTCATATTATGTAGTCCGCGTTCGTTTAAATTTCTCAAACATAACAGTTACATTCACACACAAAGATACAGATCTAGTTTCCATAAAATAACTATTCGTTTTACACGTAAATTTTCTATGCATAGAATTTGTTTTGTCGAATTAACTGATTGGTATTGACTATAAATTACATTAGAATGTCCAAAATTCATATCAGTTAAATAATCATATATGTTAGAATACTTTATCCTAACAGATGTTTCAATTTATAATAGAAAAAAATAATTGACCAACACAATACAAACCTTGACTTTCACTCTCACTGCTTCTTTACTGTAACCGAACATGATGTCACATAACTCTATTAACTATTGTAAATAATTTATTTATGAATTGCAATTTATCTGTTATACATCTTGGTTTTAAAACAATATTTTAAAAATCTATAACAAAACCTCTCGAACACTACCAATCATATCGATCACAGACAGAATACATAATAAATACGTACAGTTGTCAATGTCAAATCAAATGTCAAAAATCGACATCGACATTTCTCCGATGTGACCACTTTTTATGTGTGTCAAATTGAAAATCTACTACTAAACTTAACTTAGTCTGAGAGGAGGCCGGTACCCAGGTCAGGTCAAAATAAGTAATAATACTGACTCATCATAGCGGTTGTTATAGACGTTGATATCAAGTATTAATGGTTCAACGTATGTGCAATATAATTTATAATACAAGTCTTAATAGGAAGTTCTTATAATACTTTCCGGCGAAATTGTGCTCACACTGCCACAACAAGAGCCATTAAACAAGAAGATAATACTTTCCGTTATTTACGCGAATGTTACACATTTTGAAATAAAACTACGTTTACGGAATTTATCACGTTTACTTGATTTTCTACTATCCTTACGTTTCGAATACTTTACTTTACAGCATTCATGATCACGGGTGGACTTAGATGGTAGACGTCCAAGGCTGATATGTTGTTTCAACGGTTTCATCTACCCACAGTATTATGATTTTACAAAATTTTTGTTTTATTTATTTTACCCCACCTAATTTTCGTTTAGAAACACAATTAAAATATCTACTTTAAATTTTATGCTTACAATGATATTTTAAGCTAGCTTAATATACTAACTTCTGTAATTTTCAGGCACAGACCTACGTTGTCTGTTTTCAGTAAATTCATATTACTTTAGTGGTAGTCTTGCTTATCCCAGCATGAATGGGCTGGCTCGATCGGTGAAGTACCACCCTCTCACAAAAGACCAGCCACAAAAGACCAGGTAACAATGATAATTAATCTTACTGTTGTGTTTCGTATGGTGAGTGAGAGCTCTGGGGGCCCAAACCCCCTCCCTATCGTCTCCTTATTATCCTTCCTATCTCTCCTTAGTATCCTACCTGTCCTCTGCTAACTATCCACCTCCTATTCCTTTCCTTGTAGATGGTGATGTGTGAATGATGCCTCTGATGTTGCTAGCGTCTATAGGCTGCGGCAACCGCTTACCATCAGGTGGGCCGTATGCTCATTCACTACTCACGTAGTATAAAAAAAACAAATTACTTATAATTAAAGAACTTTATATGTAATACTTTCTTTATTGAGATAAATATACTTGGTAGCCTGTGCCAAATAGTAGAATTAATAAAAACAGTCTGTGCAATCTGTGCATCGAGCTCTAATAATGGGGAGAGGAAATGACTACAAATTTACCAAGCCAATTCTTTGAAATCCAAATATGGCGGAATTTCCGTTAGGGAAGCGCGTAAAAAAATATCGATATCGATACTTCAGTCCTTCAAGTGATCTACAAATTTTTGGGTGGACAAAGGTTTTTTTAATTGCATAATTTTTTATCTACCTGTACTTATAATTGTATCTATGTGTGTCAAATTGCAACCCAATCCATTCAGTCAAATAAGCTAGTGGTTTATAGATCAATCAGGCATGGCCTTCTTTTTAAACAAACTGAAAATTAAGGGCGTAACACTCTATTAAATAGATTTGGGTTGTAAAAAGCATAAAGAAATAAATAATAATTTAATCCTGGGTATAGACGTTCACTCTAAGTCTTTTTTCACTCTAAGATTTGTTTGTAATATTTGAATTTGTGTGCAACCTGTCATATAGGAACGCACCCGTTGCTATGTGACAGGTTGCATACAAATTCGAATATTACAAAAAAATTTCGTCCCGGATCGCGATCGCTTTCCCGTAGCTCCCGCCTCTGTGTGACCAGGCCTTAATAGTATGCTGCTAAGCCACTGCTCACCACTTCATTACGAGCACACAAAAAAATGGTCGGCTTCTTTGTATGAAAATTTGTGTCGAATAAAAATCACAAATTATTAGTGGTGGATGCTAGGTTGGAACCTAAATAGCGCAAATTAAATATTTTGAAATAAAGGATATTTAATATATCAATATTTTTTAAAACATCGATATATCGATAGTTGTTGGTTCTTCCTGCATCCCTAATTGACAGCTGACATACAACAGATAAAGGCTTTGTTCCGATATACACTGCGAGCACTATGATATCACGTGATCAACAGCTTCCATAAATATAACAATTTTCACTATGGAATATTATTATTATTATTGAATATTGTAAATCAAAGATACCTGAAAATGGCAAAAGTAAAGAAATTGTGTTTATTGCAGTGTAAAACCAATACTTTGCATGAAATGAAAGTAATGACAGATCAGTATACTGGACTGCATTCCATTATAAACAGTAACCATTATAGCTAACTATAAAGGAACGACTTTACAGTATACTAAATTGACATCACACCTTACAGTGCTCGCAGTGTTTATCGGAACACTACCAAATTACGCTGTCATCGTAACTATTAAGATGGCGGACGACAGGCGAAGTAAGTCACTTTTACTAAGTATATGAAGATTAGGGCGCCTCCCCCTTATAACTAGACGGAGCCACGGAGCACGGTGTGGCCGCACTTGCAACAGCAATATTTTTTTAAATGTTGCCAGGTTGACAAATATTTAACTATATTTGAGCAAAATAAACGATAGTTAGAATGAGGTCTGTAACTTGATCGTAAATAAGAAGCTCTTCGTAACAAATATTTAATTGAAAGTCACAGCGTTCATCAAAATAATTATTTAAAAGTAAATCTACCACCCCTTCTATTCATCCAACCATCAGTCTTTAAACGTCCACTGCTGGACATTGGCCTCCCCATTGTCAGCTCGTCGAGCTATATAGCCTGCCCATTGGCACTTCAGCATGCAAACCTGACATGCTATGTCAAATATTCACGTTCTACGGATCTCCATAATAAGAATTCGATCACGTAGGGAAATACCAAGACTTTGAGCCTTGATGCAAGGTATTGCTGCTCCATAAATTTCCGTTCTGTTTCTCATCTGGTAAATCATAATAAGTTATCTTTAATAAAATAATAGTACACAAGAATACAATTAAATTATCTTTTCTTTCTTTTCTGGGTTAAATAAGAAAATAATTATCTTCCTTCCAGCGCTGATTTAACTAACTGAATAAGAACTAAGAGCAAATCAGTTTCTCTGAATTCTAGATTATGACTACAGCGGTAGTCATAATCTTGAATTGAGATTTACTTACAAAGATGAAATTACAACTGCCTCTGTGGTGCAGTGGTAGTGTAAGCGACTGCTGATCATGAGATCTCGGGCTCGATCAGTGATCCCGGGTCGGGCAGTTTAATTGTGATATTTCAAAAAAAAAATTCTCAGTAGCAGCCCGGAGTTTGTAAATGTGCCCAGTATACATAGCTGGCGAGTCGTGGGTGTGTAATACACCTCTGCCTACCCCTTCGGGGAATACGGGCGTGAAATTTGTTTTTTGAAGTTACAAAGACTTTAAAAGCTATACTTACATGAACATATTCACTGGCAATGATTTTGCTCCCAAAGTTACTATTTTCTTATTATGTATAATGAAACATCAACAAAATGTCGTGGAACATATTTTGGGTATTTCGTGGGTTGCCTAGTTTTCCCGTAGCATACACCCATTTCGATCTCGCATCTGGATTAGAGGGGAACCTAAAATAGTAAATATTTCATCTCATAAATTACATATAAATTTTAGAAAAGAGAAAACTGGGCAAATTAAATTCGCAATAAGGCAACACCGAAACAATTCTCAGTAATAGAAAGTTAGCTAGAAAACGTGTTTTGCGAGTGTAACTTAGTAGCAATTATTAATTTTGAGTAAAAAAGCCCATTTTATATCACTTTATAGCATTCAATCATTAATTTTTTTCATTTTCGACTACATATGAGTGAAATGTTATGCCTGTATTTTTTCGATCGCTGTGGCTATTGTAGCATATTACACTATTTTACAAGCACTATTATCACGTAGTATTTTTCTCAAAATACTCATTAACACAAATTAACATTAAATTTTAATTAAAACCCGAATTTTTATACAAAATGTTCGATTATGTCAGTTGGATCGTAACAGACAAAGCATTTTGACATCGTGACAATACCGAAAACGGGCCACGGCGACAAAGACAAAAATCTATAGCTTTGTCTGCTTTTTGCACCAGTAAATTGTATCTTGTGTTCTCGCTCATACATGTCAAAGAATTTTCTTCGCCCTGTCTAGATAGTCTGAGGGCCACGGCGACAAAGACAAAAATCTATGCTTTGTCTGTTTTTTTGCATCAGTAAATTGTATCTTCCGTTCTCGCTCATACATGTCAAAGAATTTTCTTCGCTCTGTCTAGGACGTATTCTGAGGAATGTTTAGATTTCATGATAAACATAGGTTAAACTAATACAATGAGTTAAGCCGTTAAAAGTAAAATGTGTTTTATTATAAAAAAAAAAGTAGAAAAGTAGCATGAGATAAAAAAGAGTACTTATGCATTATTCATTTAAAAATTTGAGGGTGAAAATTTGGTACCAAATATATTTATAAGTACCTTTTTATTAGGACATCTGATAAAAGATTGTTTTAAAAATGGTAACTTGTTATTCAATTAGCCAGTACATACAGTATGACATCCGTGGGAACGAATGGTGTGGTGCCAGTCTGTACTCCACGGGGGTATCATTACATTATCATTATTATTAGGTAAAATCTTAATTGTAAAATTAAGTTTACCTGGTCGGTATAATGTATAAAAGTGCTTCCGACAGATGGCGCGGCGTCACCCAAAGACGTTAAGTATGAATGTTATCGAAATTAGCAGTCAGGAGCAAGGGTCACGATGGCTGAATTGGCAAAGCATCTGGACGGTATCCAGGAGATGCAGGTGCAAATCCTGCTCATGCCAGTTATTTTCGATTTCACATTTTTCACTTTGTGTTTAAACCAGAACTGATGTTAGAGTATCAATAGGCAATGGTGTGTTAGAACAAGTAGATGAATTTATATATCTAGGATGTGGATTCAGTCGGGATGGATGGTACGCCACTGATTTAGAGAGAAGAGTATATGCGGAAAATAGAGTGAGCGGAGTATTGGGACGACTTCTCGGCAGCCGTCACCTCTGGCAGAAAGCATCTCGCGGAGAATCTGTGGAGTGAGGCTGACTGATCACATTCGTAAATCATTACTCGCTTACTCACATCATCGGATGTAAGTAAGCGAGTAGGTATGAAACAGAGTATTGGTGTAAATATACGAAAGGGAGTCCTCCGATGGTTCGGACATGTGGAAAGGATACCGGACGTGCGACTGGGACAAATAAAGTCTTTTGATAAAAAAACTAATCTATTTATTCCTAAGAAAAATATTTATTGTTACAAGTAGCTGAGAGATAGAATTGGTGTTTAATGCTCGTTAGTTAATTCATTAGTTAATTAATGTTTTTAATAGTACATACTATTGAACCTAACAGACGTTGTCCTGTCCGAACATTGACGTGTCGTTTGGATGGAGCATTTATTTTAGCTACTAAGGATAATTTTCTGGTGTGGGAAATTTTGTTTTTAGGTAGGTCCTAAAAACTTATTTTGGCACCACCTACCGGGTCCGAATGTGAATCTAAGCCATCCCGGTACTTACTCAAACATACACCAATAAATTGAACAAAAATTCTGAAATCCTATCATGGCGCCACCTACCGGGTCCAAATGTGAATATAAACCATCCCAGTACTTACACAAACATACACAAAAAAATTCATCAAGATCGGTCCAGCCGTTTAGGAGGAGTTCAGTGACATACACACGTACAGTAGAATTATATACATATATATATATATATATATATATATAAAGCTAGATGTAATAATGTTGTTTTTACAGATTCTGATGGCAGAAGATGCAGACATGTACTTGGAATTTCAACCTCTAAATTAAAATGGTACAGAAGAAAGTGAAAATCAATATTAAATCATAATACAAAATTAACATTGGTTGTGAAATATATGTAAATATTGTATTAGAATATATTCTGGAATTTAACCCCTAGACTCCCGGGAGTCTTATACCTACAGATATATATATATATATAAAAAAAATTGTTCAAGTCCTTTTTTTTTAAATCCAGGGGCCCGGAAAAGCGGGCCGGATTTTTTTTATTTCTAGGTAAACTGGTATAAAAAAATAACTAGACCACTTATCTTAGTTCTGTATAAGGTATCGGCTTTATGAATTTTTCTTTATGTATAGACGCAAAGTGTCTGCACTTTACGCTTATATAAAATAAACAATAAGAAGTACGTACGTACGACGTAAATACTCGTGCACCACAAGAATTGTCAAAGCAATATTCTATAAATGTTATATAGATATTATATCAAAAATTGGTTCAAATGCATAAGCAGAGTCTAGTGTCCATATTTCAATATTAATCTTGTATATTACAATGAAAAAATAAAATAATTACTTGAATTTGGCATATTTTTTTTTATTTACGACAGCGGGTATATGTTTAGTGACAAATTACTAATATAATGTATAGAAATACCCACATACAGCCATATATCATATTTGTAATACATTATGTGGGTATAACTAGAACAGATTCTAATTAGAATATAATTATACATTACTTACCGAAATCTTGAATTGTTTGGTACATTAGCCTTGTAATACATAACTAGTGCAATAAGATAGGATCATTTGTTTTGGGCTAAGAAATAAATCTTTACCAGAAAAAACTAAGGTTTGATTAAATTAAATAAAAATTGTGTTTTCTTTTACTACCTAAAATTAATTTAATTAAATAAATAGTGATATTAGAGGCTACAATAATATATATATTGTGGATAAAAAGACCTATACATTAACCAAGTATTTTTAGTAAACTGTCGTAAAGAAGAAAAAAAATAAGTATACGTCAAATTCTTAAGTAGAGTTGACAGTCGGGAAGTTTATTTTTTTTGTAGGCGAGTGCACCGCTCCGGTAGGTGTAGTATTGTTCTGTGGTGCACCGTCTGTATTCTTCCCTCCTAGTCTGTGCTGTACTCTGTAGACTCTGTAGGTGATGATTACATTTTACGAAATAATATATTTGTATTTACTCGTAACGAACGAAGAATATACAGTAGGTATAATAAGGTCTAAGGTCCGAAAAAGGGTATAAACAATGAGTGTACCAAGCAATCCGGCTCCACATATTGATCGTGAATTGGATCTATCAAATACTGGAAGAGGTGTTTGGCTCGTAAAGGTTCCAAAGTATATAGCTAATAAATGGGAAAAGGCACCGGGTAATATTGAAGTTGGCAAATTAAAAATATCACGTGTACCGGGACAACGTGCACAGGTGCAATTATCCTTGTCAGAAGCTGTTCTTTGCCTCAAAGAAGCTGGGGAACAAAACATACCAAAGGAGCATCGGCTAGATGTATCCAACGTCACCCGACAGTCTTTGGGAGTATTTTCACATGTGATCCGTAAGTAAATTATTTGTGACATCATAAGCTTACTTATTGCATCGCCCTATGTAATCTAAATACCACCTAACTGTTGGACATAACATACCACCTATTTTACTCGAAATTGCCAGACAGTAACATGCTAGAATAGTTCTTATTACTTGCATAATATTGTACAATGCCTTGTATGTTGCTTTAGTTATATATCAATAAGAAAATGGTAAGTTAAATAATAGCTTGTCAAATCATTTATAGGAGATATTAGTATCTCCTCAAAATGTAAGTTCTTAAAAAATAGTAAATGATTGGCTGCCCAAATTAGAACTATTATTAATAACTCTAACAATAAGCTTTTTTATGTTTGTTATGTTGTGTGATTTGCTTGAGGCACTTTATATGTTGTAAACTGATTTTAAATTGTTTTATTTTTAGCTTCAAATACAGATGCTGTGATACCAGAATCCGAAAAACTTTATATGGAAGGAAGGATTGTGCAAAAATTAGAATGTAGGCCATATGCTGATACTACATATTATAAGTTAAAATCAGAATCAATCAGAAAAGCATCGATGCCTCAAAGGCAAGTGCAACAACTCGATAGAATAGTTCAGAACTTTAAACCTGTGTCAGATCACAAGTATAATGTAAGTGTATTATACTAATATAATAAAGCTAAGAGTGTGCACTAATCTCAGCAACTACCACTTGAATTTGACATCTTGCATTGCATGGCCTATTTTTTAAGAAAGGCTATTAAACATTACGCTACCACCTTATTTGACCATCAAATCACTCATCTAACATCATAAAACTAAAACTGAATTACATAAATCAAGCTTGCTTTACATAATATATAACATAACATATTATATAACAAAATTAATAAAGCAATAAACATTTACCCTTTAAATAAATTTGAATGTAAAATGACACTCAAAAGATGGCTTTAAAAATTAGACTACACAAATACAGAACTAATGTTAAATTGTGATTGAATGCGTGTTTCACGCTTAAAATTGATTAAAATTAAGTCTCCTACTGGCTTACGACACACACACACACACACAGACACACACACACACAGAAACACACATACACAGATATGGTAATATTTTGTCATATAATTTACTGATCCCTATATAAACAGGCTTGCCTAGTTTGGGATTCCGTATCTCCAAAATACCACTCCTGTATACAGTGCCTTATAAAGAATTGTAACATTGTGCCCATTACAAATCATACTACTTGTAATACAGGTTAATTCCTAGTGCAGGAGTGAGATATCGATATGGGCAACGCCGATGCTATCGAAAAAATCGTACTTGTTTGGATGGTATTTTATGTACTTACTCTTTCACTGAAATAAAGTTATTATTATTATTATGAAAATTTTATCGAAGCCATATATATTTTAAATAATTTACACTGAACCCAGTGTATTCTGGCTAATTTAAATTATACTATGATAATATGTTGTTGTTATATTTTTTATAGATTGATTACTTGAAGAAGAAAACTGCTGAAGGCAAGAAAGCCAGAGATGACAAGGATGCTGTGCTTAACATGTTATTTGCTGCATTTGAGAAACATCAGTATTATAACATTAAGGATTTACAAAAGGTAAATCTCACAATCAATTTAGAATATTTATTTTAATTGATCACCAAGATTTGTAAACAAAACATTTGTTTTGTGGAGGACTTCACAAACATAATATATGTATAACTAATGAAAATAAGGTAACCACAAATATTGTTCATGTTAAACACAAAGTCAAATGCTAAAAAATATATATAAATATTTTTCATGTGTTGAAATTAAGGTCATACCACTATTATGGGACCATTGATGTAGAGATTTCAGCAAAAAAAACTATCACAATAGTTATAAAGCTGTTGAGCTGCCAAGGAACTCCTCCATCCACTTTTCTTACTGGTTGGGTTTCAAAATTTATAACTTATTAGCCCATTCTGGGTGTCTTCAGAAATATGATTATGTAATATTGGATAATAACTATTTATTTACTAGTGACCCACCCTCGCTTTGCATGGATTCATTATTTTGACCTATTAAAATTTGTGCTTCAAATAGATTCTTCTGAAATAAAAAATTAGGGTGTGTTTACATACAAAGCTTCCTTGGAAAGTTATCTAAACAACAGTAAAATTATATCAAAATCCATTGTGTTTTAAAAGAAGGAAGCGGAGAGAGAAATAAACAGATAGCTTTATAATAAATGATCTCCAGACTATAATAATACCGGTCATGGTGGTCAGTGTGACCAAACATTATAGTGCACAGGTGTATGCACAAACAAGTGCACTCTCTGTTGTCTGAATCCAATAGGATGGAGTTCCCACTTAGGTGCATAAGGCTATATATTTTTCGTTTATCACAAATATCCCATGCTAAAAAAAGTGTGTGTGTGTGTGTATTTATGTACACGCGTTATAAGTTATACTTCTTTGGCGTAACAAGATAACAATCTTTTCAAAAATTTTATCTTTCGCCGTATTCTACGTTTGTTGAAAAACGACACTAACAATAGAAAAAAGGTATTTAATACATTGAACGTTTTCTTATAACGCATTATTTAGTTAAATAAAGTTTATTTAAATATCACGAAAAAAACTAAAATGTTGACTATAGCTAACTTCAGGGTGTCTAACTTCAGGATGTCGGTTTCTTGTGACGGTGTGCGCGCGCATCGTAAAAATTTACTCTCATCATTTTTCCCTAACGCGCCAAAAGAAGTATAACTTCAATAATATTATAAATTATTAATAATATAGTAAAACATTTGACTGTTTTTCATTACAGATTACCAGGCAGCCTATAGTGTATCTGAAGGAAATATTAAAAGAAGTATGTAACTATAATTTAAAGAATCCCCACAAGAATATGTGGGAATTGAAACCAGAATACAGACATTACAAACAGGAACAGCCTGTAGAAACTAAAGAGGACAAAAATAGTTCAGACAGTGACTAACTAAGTATTGCCTGCAATGAAATATTTGATTATCAAATAAACATTTGACTGTATCAGTTTGACTATGAATTATTATCTTTGAAATGGCTCAAACCGTCTTACTAGTCGCTTTTTTTATTACACATAATACTAGCTTAAATGTCTTAAAATTATTATATCTATGTCACCTCATGATAATATTATGATTTTTATACACATTATTATTGGTAACACTGGAATGTATAAACCAAAAATGATACTCAATTTAAAGTAAGACCAAGACGATGTGTAAAGCTATTTGGTGGTGTTGAATCTCACAAGTGTATTCAGTCCATTGGTGAGCTTGAGACTTCTAACCATCTGCAGCCCCTGTCGGATTATATTTAATTCCTGGGCCTGAGTGATGAGCTTGAGTATAATTGGAATCGAGTGGATCGTTGATATGTAGTTTGAATAGGGTATTCCTGTTATGCAGGTGCAGTTCGCGTCGTCGTTATGCCTAAGTATAGCGGTCGACTATTTATTGAAAGAAACGAAGGTATATCGCATCTTTACACACGCCACCTTAACCACCTACTTGTCACAAACCACTACACCTTCCTTGAGAGCCCTCCCTAAGACTGTTCACTCAAATGAAAATACATAAATTTCGTACTTTGTAAAAATAAGGTTTCTTCTATGAGTGGACTCCATATATGTATATTGTATTGTGATAAATAAATTATTGTCATTAGTACTCTTTCTTTGTTTTGTTGTGATGTTCCATGTAACAGGAATACTAAATATATGGTTGTCTGTAAAGTCGGCTTACGGACGATAATTTTACGTGATAACATCATAAATGTTTTCTGAGTTCCACAAACAATGCATCAGTCGCCATAAATTTTTCGGAACGTGAGACTTTTGCTGGCGTTCATCAATTTATAAGACGTTAATCACGTCAAAAAAATGTTTTGTGTTCAGTCTAAATAGCCTAATACAGAAATATTTTTCAAATATCTCAAGTGTATAGACAGTTCTGTTGCAGCTGTTAATAGTAGGTATAGATTAAAAATAACAGGAAATACTTGCTTCTAGTTTAATAGCGCAATATTTCATAAATAACATTTTTTGATAAATTTTATTACAATATAATATTCATTTAATTAATTAACTATAATATAAATGCCAATGTCCGAGTAGAGTAGCGTTAGTCAGTCGAGATATAAAAAAGTGTAAGACGGTAGAACATTAGTCGATAAGCCGTTAATTGACGGCGTCGTATTTGGATTTCTTGATATAGCTGGCGAGAAAACATGACAAAAACGTGCCAATGAGAGGAAGAAACGCCGTACCTATGGCTATTCCCACCAGTACATCAATGTGGGATTCCAAATACTCTGCAATCACTTCATAGCAACCCTGAAAAAGAAATACGATTTTCCTAACTAATTCAGTAACATTTGTTATCTTAAAACTAGGTAGGCTTTTTAAAGGAGAATAATATGTGCGTTTACACATGTCATGTTCCCTGTGACCCTAGTTACTTTTTAAGTTTTTAACTAATAAACGGTTAAACCGATTTCATACCATACGTAAGTCCCCTTGTGCTAAAGATTTTTATTTATTTTTTAATATATTATCCATTTAAGAATGAACGGCGTGGCTTTGAAATGCTTTAAAAGTATTTTACTAAGAAAAATTTATAAGAGTTCAAGTATATATTAACTAGCTGCTACCCGCAACTTCGTCCGCGTGGAATTTAGTTATATTACTTAGTGAGTCCCGTCCAAATCGGTGCTTACCCGTCCAAGAGGTTAGCCGTGGATGTGTATTCGACGTATATTGTTATCTATTTGAATCGGTATTCATTTACAATTTTATGTGTTTTATATTATTACGCGGATACCTAATTATTTTTCCAAAATAAAAGGAGCTTAAGATACGCCTTGTAACAACAGCTATCTGCTAGTGAAAGTCCCGTCCGAATCGGTCCAGCTGTTCCTGAGATTAATCGGAACAAACGGACAGACAACAACTTAACAATTGGTATTTGTTTATAAGTAGCGTATATATTCTGGTATACATTTAATAAAAAGGTGTTATTTAGACATTACAAACAGACGCCTCAATTTTATTATATGTATAGATTACAGTCCCAGACGGTGGAATAGTGTCGAGTAGGGAATAATTTGTTGTTGGACTTGAAATAGCTTGATTATGTAGGTACCTCCGTCTTTATAGTTTTAACGAGTCGGAGTTTTAGTGATAGAGGGTGGAATCTGATTTAACCCCTGTTTTATATTTAGCGTCTTGGTGGATATTTCATGTAGGCAGCATTTCTGTCTCTAAATCTTATTGAGGAGTCTGAGCGGCTGTTATAGCTATCGGTTTATTATCGTTGATGGAAGAAACATTATCTTGCATCATCCCCATAAGACGTATAATTACTTACACGTTGATAAACTTCGCTGTAATTGGCCGTAACGCACTTCTGATAGCGGTCGCGGCAGCATGAGGGAGGAATCACCTTATGTGGCGACAGTCGTATCCAATCCGTGTAGTTAGATACGCCACAACACTGCAACTGTTATACACACGCGACCTGAATTAATTATCCGGCGAGATATTCAGCACACCGTACTTAACTATGTAGACACGGTAGGTTAACATAAAAGCATTTTTTTGTACTATAGTGTCAGGTAAGGATGACTTAAATTATGTACCTACTGACGATCGATGCTAAATAATTCAGATGAATATTATTTGTGTAGTACCTAATGAGCTAAGAAAGTAAAATGATAGTAAACCTTATCAGTTTTCATGTGTGTCTTATGAAATAACGTGAAATAACTAAAAAGAAACAAGTAGGTATATAACATTGAGCTCTCTAGGGCTTAATGGTAGGTATATAATAGATATAAAAAAATATGAACAGCAATTGAAAAAAGAAGGTTTAGGTTCTCAATCTAGTGAGATAGAGCAGAACCTCTTTATGTCAAACCTCGATAAATCAAAATACCTCAACAATAAAATGTTTATTTCTCCCTTCCTTTCAAGCCACAAAACCTTCCATTAAACAAAATCTGAACCTCTACGAGTCGAAGTTTTTTCACAAAATCCGTCTGTCGAAAATTCTAATTCGAAATATCTTAGAGTCTCCTTTGAAGATCGACTTAATTACAGTAGGTAGGTACCCAAAAGAGTGGCCACCGAACGTCTTGTAATCAGTCGGTTATCATCATCATCTACAAAGCATTTTTAATTTTTTTTGTAAGACGGGATCTACAACGCACCTAAATAAATTGAAATTACTATTTGTAGGTATCCCTATTACTCTCCTGATGGAAGTGATGTATCTTCTGTCAGCAATATCTACCTATGGCCTATGGGAAATATCGTTACTTACATTTGCCTGAGTAAAGTCGAAGTTGGTAGTCTCCATGTTATTAGTGACAATGGTTTGCGAGAGGCCGTCGTTGAGACTTTTGGCAAACGTGTCCCGATAGCACGATACCGCTGCTCCAACTCCTACGTCCATCATGAAGATACAAGTCAGGAATCCGCCGTACTGCAAAAGTAGGTATCGATGTTTTTTTATATATCGGACATAGATACCGCCATAGTCGCCTCTGAAGTAAAATTCTGGATACAAGAGCCTACACCTTGTATCCAGAATTTGACTTCAGAGGCGACTGTCTATCCCACTGTCGTCACGGACCACTATCTCGTTATTGCGAGATTTAGTGGTCTGTTCAGAAAGTGGAAACACTGGCGAGAGCGTATCCACTTCGGAGGGCTTGAAAGAATAAAGATTGAAAAGTTGCAAGAAGAGAGTGTAAGAGAAAAGTATGCAGAGGGTGTCCGTGAACGGCTGACAATAGCAAGTCAGCCGGAATTTGACATAGAAGAATGCTGGAGAGTATTGAAAGAAAGTATTGTAGATAAAGTGAAAGAAGTATGTGGATGCTCAAAAAAGCATAGGAAATTGAAAGGTGATGCATGGTGGGATACGGAAGTAGCAGCTTCCGTAGACCAAAAGAAGAAAGCGTGGCTGGACTGTGTATCTTTGATCCTGAGTGCAAGTATGAAAGAACAGAAGAAATAAATATACCGGCAACGTAAGAATGACACCAAAGCCTTAGTGAAAGAGAAGCGTGATAGATGATTGCAGAAGAAAGGCTGACCAAAAAATTCGAGAGCAATACTAAACTTTTCTGGAGAGAGGTGAAGAAATCTCGGAGTGGTTGGTCAGTTTTCAGAATGAATAAAATAAGGTCTAAAGGTGGAGACATTCTTACGCAAACACAAGATGTGTTAAGCCGATGGAGTGAATATTTTGGAGATATGTATGCGGATGTTCAGGGTGATGCCGGTGCCACATGTGATCTAGATCAGCATTCGGTACCGGCATCCTCTGACGACATTAGTATGGACGAAGTTGAATGGGCGATTAGAAGTTTGAAAAATGGTAAGGCAGCGGGTATTAATATGGTGTCTGCTGAGATGATCAAGCTCATGTGTCTGGGAATTCTTCCTGATGCTTCTCAACTTATGTTAGAGCTCAGGAATGATTCCCAAGGACTGGAGAAGCGCAGTCATCGAGCCCTTGTTTAAAAACAAGGGTTCACGTTATGACTGTGCAAACTACAGATCCATAAGCTTGACCAGTTTGGCAGCCAATGTATGGTAAGATTATTGAAAGGAGAATGAGGATGGTGTCTGATGAATTTTTGTGTCAGGCAGAAAGAGGTTTCAGGTGTGGAAGGGGATGCATGGATCAAGTGTTTCCTCTGCGCAACATTGTGGAGAAGCATCTGGCTGTAGGCCAGAGGGTTTTCTGCAGTTTGTGGATTTGGAGAAAGCATTTGACACGGTTGTACGAAAGGAACTTTGGGACATTTTGCCGGAATATGGTATTAACGGTAGACTGCTACAAGCGGTGCAGTCTAACTACATGGACTGCAGAGCTTGTGTGCGGCTGGATGATGGAATGTCACCCTGGTTTGATGTCAATATCGGCGTTAAACTCAGCCAGTCTGTATATCATATATCTGGATAAATGTCTACAAAGTTTGAATGAAATGAATGTGGGAGTTCAGATGGGTGACTCAGTAGTTAGGTCTCTGCTATATGTAGACGATGCGGTTTTATTAGCGCAGTCCGCGGCTGACCTGAAAACCCTAGTCGACGTAATGGCAGAAGATTGTAAGAAAAGGGGCCTACGTGTGAATGTGAGCAAAACGAAAATAATGGTTTTTGAAAGAGAAGAAGCCAGAACAGATGTTAGAGTAGCAATAGGAAATGGTGTGCTATAACAAGTGGATGAATTTGTATATCTTGGATGTGGATTCAGTCGGGATGGAAGGTACACCACTGATGTAGATAGAAGAGTGAATGCTGGAAATTGAGTGAACGGAGCATTGGGACAACTTCTCAGCAGTCATCACCTCAGCCAGTGGGCACGTGTCGCAATACACAACGCAGTGCTTGTCCCAACGTTATTGTATGGAAGCGAGAGTTGGGTATGCAAAAAGGAGCATGAGAGTAAAATCAATGCGGTCGAAATGCGATCTCTGCGGAGTATCTGTGGAGTGAAGCTGACTGACCGCATTCGTAACGACGACGTAAGAGAGCGAGTAGGTATGAAAGAGAGTATGGCTGTAAAGATGCGAAAGGTTATGCTCCGATGGTTCGGACATGTGGAAAGAATGTCAGACGAGCGACTGGTTAAGAATATATAAAATTCGAAAGTGGAAGAATGTAGGTACAGGGGGATACCGAGACTCACCTACATAGACCAAATCGGTCATGTATTGAAGGAAGGTAGAGTCAGGAGTCTCCGAAACCGGCGAGCGTGTATGAAGAGAGTTATGAATGTTGAGGAAGCGAGAGATGTATGCAAGAATAGAGCCTCTTGGCACTCTGTTCTCTCTGCCTACCCCGCAAGGGAAATGGCGTAAGTAAGTAAGTAATTACTTAGTATTTGTTTTTTTTTTAATTGGAAAAAAATCGGAATTATTTTTTGCATTTATATTTTTCAAAACTTAAATCAATCAATGAATTTTAAAAAAATGTTGATGAAAAATAAAATATATACCTAAACTATAAGTTTAAGTAAAATTCTAGTATAGGGGCGGATTTTTTTCGGTGCCCAGGGGCGGCATTAAGTTTAAATCCGGCCCTGCACGCTTGCCCAGTGCGGGATGGTAAACTTCACAAGGGGTCGAGATCATCTCTCGGATATGCAGGTTTCCTCCAAATTGCATTGGCAATTTGTAAACAAATACACATCATTAGAAAAGTAAATGGTGTGTTGTGGGTTTTGTGGGTCTCCTATGCAGACTAGGCAACTCAATACCATTGCCTTTTCAGTCCACAGACCGTATACATTTTTGTTGCAGGTAAATAGGTAGATACATACTGATTTTATTATTAAAATTTTGAGTCACATATTTGTCACTGAGTGATTATTTGATTCTAATATAATACACAAATATTACGTTTCGGGTAAAATGAATTGACGCTAAATAGCTTTTTCCCGAAGTGTCGACCGTATTGCATCGGCCGTGATCACGGGTTACGTCAGGCCGTGACCAACATTATAATATACGCGGTTAGAACCCGAAACGTAATATTTGTGTGAATAAAAAAAATTAAAAGATTCTAATATCGTAAATACGTGTAAATGTTTAACAGGAATAATAAAGTCAAAAAAATATATCCTCACAATAAAGAGCAGAACTGGTTGGCCTTTGATGATGCATGAAAACGCCAAAGATGTGACGAGGATTGTTAGACATGCGATTCCGATCATAACATGAGGTGCAGTGCCAGAAAACTCTGGTGACAATTCCATATATTTATAAAGGTTGAATTCGGCCCATAGTCCCATGATCAGCAGCAGTACTCCTGTAAGCTGTAAAGTAATAAAGTACCTAAGTAAATAAATTAGGTACATAGGTACAAGTTATTTAGTAAAGAATGGCTGTCCTAGATTAGTTAGAGGTTGCTACGTCTGGGACAAAATGTATACGATCTGATGATACGGTTGCAAGGCAAAATCTTTTTAGGTACCGTAAACTACCACAACATTGCCATACAATTAAATGCTAATAATCTGTTCATATTTTACATCTGCAAGACAAAAATATAGTAGTTGTATCGGCTTTAAATCCGGCAACCCATGACACCAGCCACCATTTTAAAAATATAATACTGTTAACGTCAGGGAGCCGTCAACTCTTGAGATTGTCATGTTCTGTGGCCGTCAAACAGGATCGGATATGGTAAGATTTTTTTATGTTTCAGAGTATTTAATCATCATAGTAATTTGTTTCATTTGACACCATATTCACCGGCCTTTCTATTATCACCGAACAATCTCCTTCGTTTGACGATCTATCTCCGCCACGTGACATTGGCAAAGTTGTGGACATTCTCCTGCAATAGCCATAAAACAAGAAGAAGAAGATTTTTTTAGGCGCCTATAACTTTTGATGTAAGTTAAACAATTTTACTGTTAACTTATTATATTCAGCATATTTCGCTAGCTTTGAGATTTCTTTATAAGATTTAGTAACTATTGTTGGTTATATTTGTGTAAAATTCTAATAAAATACGTTTAGGCAAAATTAAGAAGGTAAATCGAAAACATAGGTCTAGCTTTACCTGGTATAGGGTTGTCACATGCGAGTGTAAAAAAATACTAATATTGTATTTTTAAACTGTGATCTGTAAAATATGTCATTTATGACTACAGGGGTAGAGTTAATGAGAGCTATGAATGAAACATAAATATAATAGTGTGTTTAAGTAAATAAATGACTGAAAAACAATATCTTGGTTCGGACATGTGTAAAGAATGCCGGACGAGCGACTGGTTAAGAAGATATACAATGCGAAAGTTGAAGGATGTAGATACAGGGGGAGACCGAGACTCGCCTACCTAGACCAAATCGGTCATTTATTGAAGGAAGGTGGAGTCAGGAGTCTCCGAAACCGGCGAGCGTGTATGGAGAGAATTATGAATGTTGAGGAAACGAGAGATGTATGCAAGAATAGAGTCTCTTGGCACTCTGTTCTCTCTGCCTACCCTGAAAGGGAAATGGCGTGATGATAAATTAGTTTAGTTTTATCTGACAACCCTATGCAATAACGGTTGCTTGTATGGAAACTCAAAAAATATCTGTCCTAACTTTGCCTCCTCGTTTATATGGAGAAATAAAACTTGCGTAACTATAAAGGATTATTATTCTAGTAGACTGATGTTTAGGGTTCATTTTAACTAAATTATTTTAGAGAATTTTAACAGATTTATGTCTAATATGGAGTCAGGCAATGTTGTGGCTGTTTGAACCTATCTTTGCCTGCTAACAAAATCGGCTATAACGTAGCATTTTGCAAAGATTTATTGAGAACTAAAGCATTTATTTAGTAGATCTCAACCTAAACTTTATTTCTAGTAAATACTCATAATTATTTAGTAATTTTTAGGATATACGCCAAAATGTTTGAAATACAGGCAATGTTGTGGCAGTTTACGGTATAGGATTATGTTAGCATCGGCCTTCGCCCTTTATCAAGGCAGAGCGAGGTGGTTCTCATCGGGTTTCAACTACCTACAAGGAACAAGGCATATCAATCCGTACAGTTTGTTACCCGATCACGTAAAACCTAGGTACTGAACAGATTTGGATGAAATTTGGGACGCAGATAGTTTATTAGGTACCTGGATTAACACATAGGATACTTTTTATTCTATAATAATTATTTTTTCCTTGCTATAGCTGTTTTTGCATAAAGACAATTAACTTGCCATTGAGTGACGTAGATACTTATTTAATCACTACATTATCAGAATCACTTCGAACAATCATGACTAATTGACTATTAATACCGAGGGTTGTACGAGAATAGATACCTATCTAAAAAAGACGGTTAGTATAATAACTGTTAGGTATATTTATAGTTTAGTCCATTTTCTTAACAAGTCAAAGCTACATTTCCCATGACGCACAATCGGAGACTACTTGGCAGCACCGAATGCGTAGCAGGCAACGATGAGGGTGGCCGAGGGTTGAATTGCGCTGTTGGATTTGTTTCGAGCTATCCTACTCTCGTAGAGTAATTGTTTACATAGATATGTATTACTTCTCTACTGTAGCTTCCTTATTATTATCACAAGGGTTTTCTTAATAAAGTTGTACATAGGTAATAATCATTAGGTACATTATAGCTAAGTTATTTCTTATAAAATAACACAAAACATTCATAATTTAATTATCCTATAAACGAAGTAATGAATTAAAAACATACCCAAAACACGATGTTGAAAATAAAAAGGAAGGTCTTCAAACAAGCAATCACGGCTACATTTTTGAATTGATTACCCATTTTTGATTTGATTCAGATGTTATATACATAAAAGTCACATTATTTTCGTAAACCATATGTTGCTGTAGACGCAGTTGGGCAGGGACTGCTCCAGGCTCGGCAATTTTTACGCATGCGCAATGACGCTTTGATTTGTTTGTTGGTAAATAGACAAAAATATAATTATCCGTTTTTGCGCACATCGTGAATACACGAAACTGAAAATTGTAGTGCTTGTTGATCAATGAGCAATATGCTGACGTACCTACACGACTAATGAAGTAATGTCACAAAGTTCCAATGGTCCATCATACTGGCGGATAGACGGCACGCGCCTGGTTTAATTAGTGGGTGAGGGATCCACACTACACTGTTCATAGCCCCGAATTACGGGGTGCGTGGTTAGGTACATTTTGCCCCACCTTAAAAAAATAAAAATCTTATGTAATCTGCATCAAGAAGTAAATAGGTAGGTAGTCTGCAGTGCTAACACAGCACGGTTTTGGGAAAATAGTATATGACATTACTTACCTATATCATCGTATACATTTGTTTTTACTATTAAGCTACCGCAAATAGTGATAGTAGGTATGTGTATAAATAGAAGAATCAAAATAAAAAGTGTGTATTCTCTGATTTGTTTACGTGATCATTTCCTACACTGGTTTGAACTTAATCCTTTGAAGCACGGAGGTCGTGATAACTGTGCACATCCAAAAGAGTGATGCCGGTTTGGTTGGATTGGATGGAGTCTCGCGCGGCTATTTCACTAGTTAGTTTAGTCGCTCGATGTCCGCTGTAGTGCAAGCGCATGTTGCAGAACGAACACGGCTGGTGCCGCGCTCCGTACGAACTCAAATACGTAACGCAAAAGTTTCGAGCGATTGTTTATATTAGTTGTGCTGTAAATATATATTTCAAAATAATGGTTAATGTCTGCCACGTTCGTTTATTTCTGATTGGATTTAGTTTATCCCAAATTGCTAGTGTTACACCCTTTGCTGAAATTGATCCAAATGAAGGTGAGACATTTTTTAATATCTTAGTCTGCGAAATAGTTTTTATGAAAAGTATTTTTCCTAAACTGTTTACCTATATTTGTTGTAATTTACTTCAAAGCAAAAAAATACAAAAGTCTACCTGTACAAAGAGTACAATTATATTAATACTTAGGTAGTAGATTTTCACACACTTCAAGAAGTCGGAATGCATTGAAACTTTATACACTTATCAAGGCACGATGACAATACAAATTTAAAAAGCTTATTCGTTTTTACCCCTATAGTTTCCCGAAGTCCGTCCGTCCAGCTTTCCGCAGCTTAACTCAGAGACTGCAGTCTCAGTACAACATGTACTTGAAAACTAATTTGGCACGAATAGGTACCACATACATATTAGTCCATAGAAGTAGGATTTTTTCGCCTAAGTTTATGTTTTAGTCCACCGACAAAGTGGTAAAATAAAATCTTGGATAAAACATTTTTTTTTGGAAAAATCGTTTCTTCCTGTCCTACCTATATGTAAAGGGGGGATGTTTTTTTTTTCTCGACTACCTACCTCATAGTCGTTATATAGGTCTTTCAAGATTTGGCGGGTTTGTTAAAACAATTTTTTGATTGAGGGATCCGTTTGCGAAATATTAAGCTAGCCAGCTAAATGTTTTGTTAATGAAAACTATCACAGCTTTACAACTTTACGAGTTTTAGGTAGTTGAACTACTAATAAAATATACTTATGTGTATAGTATAAGACAGGGTCTTTGAAATAGAAGTACTTTTAATGCTGTTCTATACTAAAAAGAAAAAAAATATTATACAGTAAATTTAAAAATACTATAATACTTAGCTAGTTTTTTTTTTATCGCGTATGATGGCAGACGAGCCACGGCCCACCTAATGGTAAATGGTAACCGTCGCTCATGGACTCAACTATACTAAGAGTATAATATTGTCAAGCCACTGCTCACCATTTCATTTCATAGATGTGAACGGCTATCTCCTATACTGCAACCAAAACACACCAATGTGCTTCATGGCCGGTCACACGGGAGATGGCCAACCCGCTCGCGCCCGGTAGCAAGTGAGTATTCTCACTTGGTACCCAGGCCTACCACCAGTAATGCAATGGGTGATAATTGCTTACTTCCCTTTAGTCGCCTTGTACGACACCCGCGGGAAAGGATTGGGGTGGTGACACATGTATTCTTAGTCCGTCACCACACGAATGAAGTATAGTTGAACTAAAAAACTAGAAAATAATATTATAATAAATAATTACTTTAAAAAAGTGTAGGGTAGTGTTTTATAAGATATATCACTTAATAATTTATTGTGTATAAAATATATTGGTCCAGCAGCCGCCGCCTATTTTTTTGGTGATTAATAACAGGCTGAATATATGCGAGTAGGTTCCGTTCGAGGAGACACGCAAATTTTTCTCAGTGAAAAATCTTGTAAGAGGTAGCTATTAAGTGTCCGTGAATTCGACAACTTCCAAGCGTGAGACAGAAAAAACGTAGGTACCTACCACTAAATTTGTAGGACTATATTATGGCCATATTATGCAAATATTTACAAAGCTGCATTCAAAAAATCAGATCGTTAATAATTTAAATGACCTCTTTATTTATATTTGTCTCTCTATATTAGTAGAAGAGCATGCTCCAGTCAAACTACCCATTTTGTAGGACAATTGTTATTCCGAGTTTATTATCCAATTATCTTAACATTTAAACTTACTGTTACCTAGTCAGACAATTTCGACACCCCACCTAATCGAAATGTTTTATACCTGCGCTCTTTATTAGCTACCTCTATCGAGATTTTTCACAGAGAAGAACTTGGGCGTCTCGTTGAACGGAACCTACTCACAAAGATTGAACCTGTTATTAATCACTTAAAAAAATAGGCGGCAGCTCCTGTACTATATTAAGTGATATATCTTAATATATCACTTAATATATTTTATACACAATATCATATTTACCGTGTGGGGCCGGCACCAAGAATAGCTCCACCCCGTCTCTTCCTATGGAAGTCGTAAAAGCCAACTAAGGGATTACTGGGGGACCGGGCAGTAGCGTTCCCCTGTGTATTAAAAATATCCATTGCGATCGCCAACCCGCCTGCCAAGCGTGGCGATTATGGTAAAACCCCCATTTTGGGAGGCCTTTGTCCAGCAGTGGACGATGAAAGGCTGATGGATGGATGGATGGATGGATCATATAATAATATATCACTTAAAAATGTATTGTGTATAAAATATTTTATACACAATAAAATCTTATAAACAACTACCAATGACCTCTACGCTTATGTAACTCTCTACCTATCTGGCTCTACCATCAAGAATATTTTGCAATATTATATCTTGAAAAAATAGGTATTATAAGAGTAAATTTAAATTATTTTTGCAAGTCTACGAAGCCATAATTTAAGGTATATGAGAAACAGGAAAAGCGTGATTTTAGAGCAACAATTTGTGTGTGCCTTTGCCGTGTCTCTACAATTTAGTTGCCCTAACATGTATTTATAGCTGAGAGGCATTCTCGATACCTTGCCAGGCTTATCATTGAAAGTTCTTAGGGATTTCATACAAAAGGTTGTATGTAGAAATATACCTACATAAATTTTATTATTATACATTATAATTATTATTATATATAGGTAATGGATTCACAAATTGTCGAAGCCAATTAAATAACTTAATGTTTAGGTCTCTAGAAACTACATATATATTACTTTAGCGTGACCTAGAGCTAATACTGAATTAACTGAATAGGTACTTGAAGCATATCATTAGTGGTTAGATATCTCGTCAGTCGTTACCACTAAAGTAATAATGTATTATGTTATAAAATATATTATGTTTAGTAGATATTACATTTTTGTATCAAGAGACAAACTTTGAAAACAAATAGACATTTATTAGCACGAATAAAATGTATTTCTAACATTTCTCACACGGGCTCGGTAAAAAAAAATAAAGTAAAAAAATAACAGGTTCGCTAAAAAACTACGTATTATCAAAAATAAGAATTGATATAGAAATGGTCTAAATCTAAACGCTTTGTTACTATAAGTTTTATGAAAAAAATAATAAAGTGCGTTGTGTCCACAATCCACTTTTTTTTTTAGTTTTGCGCATATTCGTCTTCAAACCGTCTACTTCTTACTTAGACTTTCTATGTGAATGTGCTTCTCAATATCCATCCATCCATCCATCAGCCTTTCATCGTCCACTGTTGGACATAGGCCTCCCCAAAATGGGGGTTTTACTATAATCGCCACGCTTGGCAGGCGGGTTGGAGATCGCAGTGGATGTTTTTAGTACACAGGAGAACGCTGCTGCCCGGTCCCCCGGTAATCCCCCCTTAGTCGACTTTTACGACTCCCATAAGAAGAGACGGGGTGGAGCTATTCTTGGTGCCGGTCCCACACGCCGTCTTCTCAATATATCTAATCGTAATTCTACAATCATGTAGAAAAACAATGTTAATAATAAAAAAAACTGACACAAACGAACTGTACCGATGTTGCACAACAATCTTTGAAATAAGTATGTTATCTACCTGAACTATATTATGTACTCAGAGACATTGTATGACTAGTGATTATGAAGGACGACACCTTTCTTTAATAATATTTTCCGCTTAATAACCTACAGGAACTATCCCTTTTCTGGAAGAAAAAATTTATGTTGTATGCTTTGCTCAACTACATCAGGTTGCATGTGTAAAAGCTTGTCGTTTTCTGAACTCCAGACTATATCTATGCAAAATTTCATAATGATTGGATCAGTAGTCAACACGTAAAAGCGTAACATAACAAACAAACTCACTCTCGTATTTATAATATTAGTAAGAATCGGATATCTTTTTGCGTTACATATTAAGTACGCAATAAGGACGGCGGAATACATACACTATCATCACCTCGTTTAATAAACAAACACTTTTATTTTTGCATCGATAACATAGGCAAGAGGTGTCTTCCTCCTCCACTCCGCATTTCATATTTTGGGGTAACAGATATGAAGAAGGTACATTGTTAACATTTATTACAATAAGTACACCATTTTTTTTTGTTTAGGCGGGTAAATATGTTCCTAATCGCACACCCCGTCGTTCGGGGCAACGAACAGGGTAGTGTGGGGCCTGCACCCACTAAAGAAACCCGCCGCGTGCCGTCTCTATTGGCGGACCACTGGAACTATGTTACATTCCTTCTGTGGTCCACCGGCGGACAATAAGTACACCATGCACTTTGTGATATGTCATTGTAATTACCTAGTAGTTTTCAATATTCATTTCATATTTCGTCGCAGTTTAGAGGCAAGGTTAATGAAATATAAGATTTTTGATGTGATACATCTTATGCGAAAGCCGTTAAATTGCACGCCAATTCATTTGTCTTTATCATCATCAGTTGACAAAAGCATGTTACTAGGAAGAATAACGCCAATCAATAAACCAATAGCCGTTTTAATTCGTCTATGGATACCGAGAGGGCGTTCACCAAGAATTATATACCTTAAGTATACTAGTCTTAAACTAGTTGTAAAGACAAATGTGATGTGGAGATTGGGTATGGCCGAAGGTAAGTGCGATAGCTCAGCGGCTTAGAGCACTTCCCCGAATTGGAAGGGACGCAGGTTCGATTCCCGCTCGCACTAAAGTTCTCTTTTTCCACATCCACAAAATAAATAATTTATACTTCAAACAATATTCTCATGTATCATAATATATATAATATTATAATAATAGGATATATTCACACTTACTTATACGTTACACTTATGTTCATTTCCGTTATTTTACACATAATCATAGTTTTATAAAAGCATACATTGAAAAAGTTATGACAATTTTATTTCTTCTCATTATTTCTATAAAATAATTTTGATGTGTAGGTACCAGACGTCCCGAAACGTCATTTTTTTTTGATGTGAAACATCTAGGAGGGTAAAATCGGCTGTTAGCGTGGCGACGCTTTTATTTTACTTGTCCCGTTCAAATTTTGCAAGTTAAATTTGACACACTTTCCGGTTTCCGATTGAGCTGAAATTTTACACGCGTATAAATATCGCGTGACAATGCAATATTATGATGGCATAGAGCTGATCTGATGATGGAGCTGGAAGGTGGACATACGAACTCTATAATGAAACGGCGCAACCCTTTCGAGTTTGGACTCGTGATTCGTCTTGACGAGTACTTTGACTTTAGATGGTATCCAGGGTCTGATGATGGAGCTATAAGGTGGCCATAGGAACTCCATTATAAATTAAATAAAAAAAAAAATCTACATATAAAATGCATATTGGATTGGTGTATATTTGCAATGAAAATTCTGGTAATACCATGTCAGAACAACTTACAAATTTCGTAGATAATATGACTAAAATTTGTATGGATAATTCATTGGATAAAATAATTATATTTGGTGATTTTAATATGCCGCTAATAAGCATGGACTTTAGATATTAGCGATGGAGTTTCTCTCATCCCCACTAACTTACAAGGCTCATATAATTTAGAACTATTTGATAGCCTTAGTATGTGTAATCTTTACCAGTACAATTCTTTTGTAAATGACGCTCATGGTCGACTTTTAGATTTAATTTTTTCAAACACTGAAGTTATTGTTAACGCATGTGATAATCCTCTTGTTCCAGAAGATCGCCACCATCGTTCTGTTGTAACCACTGCTGAATTTTTCCAATTACATACTATCAAACCACGTTCCTACACTAAATATTTATATAATGATGGTGACTTCATTTCCCTCCAAGCAGAGCTCAATGCTATTAACTGGCATTCGGAACTAGGAAACGGATGTATTGAGGAAGCGGTTTCTTTTCTTTATAACACCCTCCACAGCTTGCGTGATACTTATATCCCCACTAAAGTGGTTACACCATCCCGTAAGTACCCACCATGGTTCAAACAGCCTTTGATTAAATTATCGCCCGAAAAAGCTAAATACCATAAAAAGTATAAAACCTATGGTAATACACATGACCTTAATTCGTTCATTTTGTTGCGAGCTAGGGCACGCATTTTAGAAGATGAAATGTATAATAATTATATTATTAGTATTGAAAAATGCATAAAAAAGAACCCTCGTGCATTTTGGTCATTTGTTAAAAGTAAAAATCAATCAAACACTTATCCGTCTATTCTCGAATATGATAATCGTTCATCTGACCAAGGTGATGAGATATGTAATCTATTCGGAGAATACTTTCATTCCAATTTTCTCAGTAATTCCCAGTCCAGTGTTCAAGATAATTTGATTAATAATTTTGATTATGAATCTCTCGCTGATATAAGTTCTGTTGAGGTTCTAGAAGATAATGTATACAAATTAATAAAATCCTTAGATCTAACAAAATCAGCAGGCCCTGATAACATACCTGCTATTTTTATAGTCAATTGTGCTAAAAGTCTTACTCTTCCATTATCTATACTTTATCACCGCTCTCTTACGGAAGGTATTGTCCCTCGTGTCTGGAAGTCTGCTTTTATTACTCCCATTCATAAAAAAGGGCCTAAAAATAAGATCGAGAACTACAGACCAATTTCTAAACTATGCTTATTTGCAAAGGTTCTTGAAAAAATAGTTTACTCTCAACTTTATCCTGTACTAAGCACAGTCTCTCATTAAAATAAATCAATATGGTTTTTTAAGAGGTAGATCAACTACAACCAATCTTCTTCTATGTACTGAGTTTCTGTCACATCATATGTCAAAACTCTCACAAGTTGATATTATATACACTGATTATTCAAAGTGCTTTGACCGAATTGACCATTTTATACTTCTTGAAAAGCTTCAGCGCATTGGTATTAGTGGTAACTTATTCAGATGGTTTTCTTCATATGTCCATAACAGGTGCCAAACTGTAGTTTTAGGTGGCTACTCTTCGTTTCCAATGGATATTCCTTTCGGCGTTCCACAAGGATCGTTATTAGGACCTTTGCTTTTTACCATATTTATTAATGACATTTCTTATATTTTTTTATCCTCGAAGATAATTTTATATGCTGACGACATGAAAATCTTACACCAAATTAATAGTGTAGATGATGCCGATCTTCTTCAAGAAGACCTTAACAGATTTCAATATTACTGTACCATAAACAAGTTGGATCTCAATGTCTCCAAATGTTATGTATGTTCGTTTACGCGTAAACGTGCAAGAATTATATTTAATTATACACTTCATAACTCGGCCTTAACAAGAATTGACACGATAAAAGATTTAGGTGTAACATTTGATAGTCAATTATTATTTGACGATCACATTACTAATATAACTAAAAAAGCATACCGTGCTCTCGGTTTCGTTTTTAGATTGTCTTCAGAATTTATAAATCTTAAAACCTTTAAAATACTGTATTGTGCATATGTACGTAGTCATTTGGAATACGCCTCGCAAGTATGGAATCCCTGTTATGACGTCTACATATCACGATTAGAATCCATACAAAAAAGGTTCCTACGCTACCTACAGTTTCGAGCAAGATTATGGTTACCTGATTATGACTCTAGATGTCGAAAATTCCATTTTCTTTCGCTTTATAAGCGAAGGGAAACAGCTGACTTGTCTTTCCTATAAAGTATTGCAAATGGTACTGTTGACTGTCCTGAACTATTTGAAAAAATAGGACTGCGTACACATACAGCTGCACTGAGGAACCCAAATGTTATTTATGTTCCCCTTGTTAGAACAAACTATAGGCAGAATTCATTTATTTTAAGACCTTCTACTTTGTTTAACAATTTAAATAAGACAAACTTTGATATAGATTTATTCAACATTTCTGTAAATAAGCTTAAAAGTTTACTGAGCAACACTTATTTCAATTGTATTTAATATTAATTAACTTATTCGTAACCTATGTAATTTATGTGTACTTTCTTTTCTGTTTTGCTTCGAATGTATCTTTTATTTTAATTTCTTTATCTTTTGTCCTCTACTAGCTTAAACTATTTTTTATTTTTTTATTGTTCCTGTCTGCGGAAACTTACAAATGGCCTTCATACATATGCACCTCAGTTGCATATGCTTAGATATATAATTAATGGTGTTACCTAGCTGTTAGTTTTCCTAAAATACTATAAATAAATAAAACGACATAACCCCATCGAGTTTGGGCTCGTATGATTCGTCTTGACGAGTACTTTGTCTCTAGATGGTATCCAGGGTCTGATGATGGAGCTGGAAGATGGCCACAGTAACTCTGTAATGAAACGACGCAACCCCATCGAGTTTGGAATCGTTTGTTTCGTCTAGACGAGTACTTTGTCTTTAGATGGTATCCAGGGTCTGATGATGGAGCTAGAAGGCAGCCATAGGATCTCTGTTATAAAACGACATAACTCCATCTAATTTGGGCTCGAATGATTTTTCTTGACGAGTACTTTGTCTCTAGATGGTATCCAGGGTCTGACGATGGAGCTGGAAGGTGGTCACAATAACTCTGTAATGAAACGACGCAAACCTATCGAGTTTATACTTGTTTCATTCGTCTTGAGGAGTACTTTGTCAAGTTATGATCATTTTATTTCTACAAAATAATTTCAATGTTTTCACATCTGGTAGACGTCCCGCGACGTCTAGTTTTTTTTTTATTTAACGTCTGAAAATACATATTATTCCATATAAAATGAGTAGTTATTATTTAATTTTATCATAGCAAAGAACTATTAATTTATTCTACGCTAGTGAGATAAATAACGAAAAATGGTTGGTGTTTTGCCAATTATTTAAGCAATTTTAATTACAAAAATTACGGATGTTATGACGAGTTACATAATTAAATATATTTATATATAATCTTACTTACTTTTACCTACTCCTTAAAACTTGTTTATTTATGTAACTGGAATATTCCCAAACTCGATTGTTAAAATCCCTTATAGCTTATACTATTCTGAAACGGTATTTATTATCATTATTATTATTATTTACATGTAGGTACCTACTGTAAGCTAACAAAAGTTTGCTAAAACTTAATAATAATATATAATTGATAGTAGGAAAAAAATCTAGACCGCAATGAAGTTGGAAAGCGTATAATTTATCGTGAAAAAAGCAACACAGCTACATATTAATACCAAAACCAGCAATCATTCTATGCTAAAGAGCACTGCAAGCGAAAATTAATATAGAGCGAAATAAGAAGCGAAATAATTAATTACATTTTATATATATATATATATATATATATATATATATATATATATATATATATATATATATATATATATATAGTTATATATAACTATTTAAAATAATTTGAGTCAATTTCGGTTACCTAACTAAGTTTTATTTTAATTAATTTTACGCTTTCGTGACTAAATTATTTTAATTGAACGTTAGAGACTCCGGTCTTGTTTGGTACAGATAAGAATGTGACTAAGAAAACAATAGTATTAGGTTCAATTAACGCATAGGTACCACTGAAGTACCACCGAAGGAATGTAACATAGTTCCAGTGGCCCGCCAACAAAGGTGGAGAGACGGCACACGCGGGTTTCTTTAGTGGGTGCAGGCCCCACACTACCCTGGTCTTTGCCCCGAACGACAGGGTGTGCGGATAGGAACATTTTTTCCCGCCTTAACAAAAAAAAGGTATCACTAAAGTAATGTCACACAGTTCCAGTGGTCTGCCAATACAGGCGGAGAGACGGCATACAGCGGGTTCATTTTGTGCGAGGTTTCTCACTACCCTGTTCGTTGCCCCAAACGACGAGGTGTGCGGTTACGTACATTATTACACGTTTTAACAAAAAAAGTTTAAATAAAACAAAAACAAAACATACTGTCCCGACTCCCGACCTGTAGTTTTAAAAAATACTTAAGTATCAATGTTATAGGTTAGTACGTAGCTACCATGCAATATATACTACAATATATACATTTTTAAGCATAGCAACAGTTAGTATTGTAAACAATAAGAAGACACGAGAGTTATCTAAGTTGTATCCTGAAACTATATTTAATAGCATAATAGATAATAACTAATATGACTGGAGAGATTCGTAATTAGTGCTATCGTTTAAAATAAATGTAACAAAGTATACTTACATAATAATATTATTTCCGCAGAATTACAATAATAGGTAAGTACTAAGTAGGTAATGGGTAGTGCATTAGGTTATAATTATAATTTATGAATACAATAGACTACAGTTACAGTTACTATACTTACTTAATAAATAATAAATAAATATTCAAGGACATTTTTCACACAACGTCCTCTGGTCCCAAACTAAGCTTAACGCTTGTGCTATGGGTACCAGATTACGGATATAATACATATACTACTTTTTTTTTGTAAATACATATAATAGATGGAAAACTCCTAGACGCAGTACAAATATCTATGTTCATCACACGAATAATTGTCCTGAGTGGCAATCGAACCCACGACCTCGTGCACGGAAGTCGGTTACACTACCGCTTACGCCACGAGGCCTGCCATTACTTATAGTTACTTACCTAATAACAAATACTTAATTGGAATAATTTTAGTATTAATAGAATTGAGTACTTACGTAAACAACTATTTATTAGGTATACAGCGATTTATTATCGTATTAAGAACCACGACAACGCATAAAATACATAGATCACAAATTTGAATATTTTTAAGTGCACCTTTTCAGTGTGTCATTTAATAAGTTACTTATTAGCATAGCTGGGCGTTATTATTACCTACGTACACATATAATAAAAATTACCGTCTGTACGCTTTAACCGTATAAGTTCATATTTTGCACCCTGTGTTCTTTCTCGCAAAAGGTTTCTTTAAAAAAAAATATTACTATTTCAAATCTCTTCTTAATTGGATAAATAGATAGTAATTACTTAAGCAAATAGTACAAATAATAATAAAACCAGATTTTTCATGTTACACGTAGGTACTTACTTTGCTCTATAAAACTGACCCACTGAATGATAATTGCTAAAATCACGTTAAAGTCATACATGTTGAAAAATTTAAGTTCGCGTGTCTAGCGCAGTACAACCTACATATCTAGTCACTTTTAATTTGTTACATTTCATCACAGTCCATTTAGAAAATTTTGAATAGAAAATTTTCTAAATGTAGGTGTTACAGATTGCAATGTGATAAAAATAGACAAGCCGGACAAAACAACATTGAATGGTTTCCTGTGTGCTTTAATTTTCAACTCTAGTTACATACCTTTGTCGACATAAATATCAAGTGAACTTTATTTTAGACTAGTGTTGCTACCTGCGACTCCGTCCGCGTAAAATTTTGTTGTTTTCTTTTTTGTGCAGAACCAATATTATTTTTTCCAAAACAAAAGGAGCCTAAGTTACTCCTTATAACATCAGTTTTCTGCCAGTGAAAGTTCAAATTGGTCCAGCCATTCCGGAAATTAGCCGAAACAAAGCGACAGACAAATACTTTAAAAATTTATATTTTTGGGGAGGCCTATGTCCATTAGTGGACGTTGAAAGGTTGATGGATGGATGGATGGACAGCATATTATATTGTAAATAAAAAGAGTCAGCACAATTGATGTATTATGACATAATATACACAGTATACTCTATATTTTTACTGTGGTATATATACTCAATGGCCAGCACTGGTAAAAAGGACCACTGTTTATTTCGCCATTTTTAGCGCTATACACACAGTCAGACCCATGTTTGCAAACGCATGTTAATAAATAAATATAAGTATTATAATTTAGTTGTGACGCCATCGGTGCACATGTTACGAATATACCTACCCTACCCTGGTATTTGCCATTAAATTTGTATCTTCGTCTTCTATTATGGCGTATCGAGGCACATCATAGTCGCACAAATTTTTTTTTCCTGATTTTGATTACCAGCTTGGCATAATAAATACTAATTTGTCGAACTTTTAGAGGCACTACCGTGGCCGCGTAACCTTTCTTGATAGAAACAATGTTGCAACCATAAAAAATGCCGTATGACCTGAAAGCAGGACATATTTTTTGGCTATAACAAATTCTTAGTAGTAATAACGGTCATATTTACAAATAAGAACGCGTTGAGATAAAATAGTAAGTAATAAAAAAGGTTATAAAACAGTCACAATGAGCTTCTAATAATTGTTTTACACGCTTTTTATTAGCTTCACATGTATGTTCTTAACCGACTCCTTTGGGCGCGATTTTGACCCACTTTAAACGGCCAGATTTTGTTTAAACTTTGTAGATTTATCGAGGACCGATGACAATACACTAATTTGATAAAATTATTGCATTTTTCAATTTGCAAAATAAGATTATTGTTACTTTAAAAAACATGCTACGGAATCTTCGAACGTGATTTTCAACCACTTCAAAACGTCGGATTGATTTGAAACTTTGCACACTTATCAAGGACCGATGTTAATGCAATAATTTGAGTTATCGGTTTTTAGGGTTCCGTAGCCAATAAAGAACCCTTATAATTTAGCCATGTCCGTCCATCCGATAAAGTTTAAAGGCAAATTATCACGGCATAAGTAGGTTTTATTTCTTTTATATAACAGTACTTTTGATACTATTTTGAGACTAAAAAGAAGAAAATAAATTATAGTTTAAAAAACTAAAATAACACACTTTAAATAGCTAGTTGAACTAAAAAGTAGTAAATAATATTACAATAAATAATCATTGTAAAAAAACGTGAGGTGCATAATCAAATGTTATCATTATTTATTGTAATATTATTTACTACATTTAAGTCCAACTAGCTATTTAAAGCGTGTTATTTTAGTCATTTAAACTATAATTTATTTCCTCGAAGAGTAACCAAAATGATAATGAAGGTAAGGATGTCAGAAGAATAGTAAGCACGAGTAGGTATGCTAGGTATTCGCCGCATGCTCAACTTTACGCAACATTGATCCGACACAGCGCGAACGACGCACGGCGACGTTCACTTACCGCAAACTATCGATGTTTCACACTTTTCCCACATTATTGCTGCCATAACCTTAACGGCACTCATGTAATTCACGTCAGCGGTGGCGGTGAACGTGTGATACGGGATACCCTCCTCTTTGTTAATAACCTTAACTGTATACTTACATATTAAGTAACCATTTTACATACATAGCATCACGCCTGTATTCCCCGAAGGGTTAGGCAGAGGTGTATCCACGGTTCGCCAGCTATGTTTAAGTTCCACGTAATAGGGGGTCTATTGTCACAGTAAATATATCCTTGCTTATATTTTTACACGCTTTTTATTAGCTTCACCTGTATGTCTGCTTGTATGTGTGTTTGTCTGTTTGGGCGCGATTTTGATCCACTTTAAAAGGTCAGATTTTATTCAAACTTTGTAGATTTATCGAGGGCTGATGACAATACACTAATTTGATAAGATTATTCCATTATTCAATTTGCAAAATAAGATATCTTAATTTATATAACTTTAAAAAACACGCTACGGAATCTTTGAACGTGATTTTCAACAAAACGTCGGATTGATTTGCAACTTAGCACACTTATCAAGGACCGATGACAATGCAATAATTTGAGTTCCGTAGCCAATAAAGAACCCTTATAGTGTAGCCATGTTCGTCCGTCCGATGAAGTTTAAAGGCAAATTATCACGGCATAAGTAGGTTTTATTTCTTTTAAATAACTGTACTTTTGATACTATTTTGAGACTAAAAAGAAGAAAATAAATTATAGTTTAAAAAACTAAAAAAATACGCTTTAAATAGCTAGTTGAACTAAAAGTAGTAAATAATATTACAATAAATAATGATTGTAAAAAAGCGTGAGGTGCATAATAGAATGTTACAAATAGTTCACCTTACTCGTAGTAAAAAGCATTCCACGCTTTTTTACAATAATTATTTATTGTAATATTATTTACTACTTTTTAGTTCAACTAGCTATTTAAAGCGTGTTATTTTAGTTTTTTAAATTATAATTTTACTGTGCTATTTCAAACTTCAGGCTATTTTTTTTCCGAGTATTCAAATGTAAAGTGCATATACGTCGCCATAACATTTTAACTTTTAACTATCCATATTTAAATGTTTCCTATGTAACAGTACATGGGACATATACAAAGCGTTCATCTAATGTTATCTATGTCACAGATCAAGGTCACAGCGGGAACACAAGCCCATCTGCGAAGCTTATCTCCGTGCATCGGCCAGATTGCCTCGCTCAAATTAACTGCACTGCAGAACAATCCGTTCCAGTACAATATTGCTGCTAGTTCTGATTGTAATTTTAATCGTTTATCTGCTTATATTATTTCTATTGTTTACATGACATGGATCGATTCCTTTGATAGTTACCAAATCATCGTACGGTTGTATCTGGGTCGTGAACAATGACAGATGACTCGTAACGAATTGAAGACTTTAAAAACTTTTTTCGTTTAATAAGCAGATACGGTATGGATACGAAAGATACCCACTTAGTTAATAGTTCTATTGTGCTTTAATGAGTAGTGCAGTGCTTTGTAATATATTCTATACCTTGGGCTATTAAGTCTAATTGATCATGTCATTCTAGATGCTCCTGTCTGTTACAAATGCAAGTAAATTTATATTATACTAGCTGACCCGGCAAACGTTGTTATGCCATATAAATTGTTTGCTTAGAAAAAAATAAATAACATATAAATATATATAATAAAAAATAAATACAGTGAAACCTGGTTAAGTGAGACATCAAGGGACCTGCAATGTCGTTTCACTTATAGAGGTATTCCACTTACCCAATGTCTCAGATATACAGGTATAAATAAATATCTGTCTCATTTACAGAGGGTTCCATTAATAGAGGTGAGAATACAGGTTGTCTTCCCACTTTCATAAACGGATATTAACTTCAGTTTTTCACGTAATGATAACGATTGTAGCTTTCGTTTTGGCATTTTTCAAATAAGCATCTGTATGATAGTAAAGCGAAACTAAAACTGAAGGTAATTGAAGCTCAAAATTACTTACGTACTTGGAATTACGTATGGAATTTGTGGGCAGAATAAGAATGAGTAAACAAACAATGTTATCTCAGTTATAGAGGTTTATGCCTATAAAATTTACTCGCTGTCTCAGTTATAGAGGTAACTATGATGATAAATCGAAAGAACAAATCCCAGATATAGAGGCTTACCTCGTCCCACTAAATTCAGTGCCAAAGTGTTGGGACCTCAGCATGAGTTCCAGTTATGGAGGTTTCTCACTTATCCAGGTCCCACTTAACCAAGTTTCACTGTATATATAATATATTACGCCGAATATTAAAAAAAACATTGGTCCCAAAAATGAGAAACATTTTTTTTAGGGTGGATCACCCTTATCATTTAGGGGTATGAAAAATAGTTTACATAGGATGTATGATGTTCTCAGACCTACTGAATATACACACAAAATTTCATAGGAATCAGCCAAGCCATTTCGGAGAAGAATGGCGACAAACACTGTGTCACGAGAATTTTATATATTAGATATATAACTACGATAGGTACTAAGTTAATAACTATTTATCTGCTATGATAGCTTAAGGGGCAGAGCGTTTGGATCGGAGTTTCAGAAGACGCGGGTTTAATCTCCACTCGTAATAATTATCATTTTACACTGGCTGGTAGGGTTTGGTATCAAGTGAAAGTTATCACTTTAGTGAGATCCGAACGGGTAGGTGTCACCATCTTTTTTATAACCGATACGCATCTCAATACTGTGTTTCGGTTGCAAAAGATAGCCGATCTTGTTCCATATCCTCTAAAGCGTTGGTACTTTCGTGGTGGGCAGCGGCTTGTTTGTGCTCCTAGTTTTGCCGAATCTATGAGTATAATCACTTACCATCAAGTGACAAGTTAATGTTTTGCCGGCGTAAGCAATAATAAAATCTCTCGTTTATAGCATTTTTCTGTTTGTAATTATAGGCCGTGTGGGGCCGGCTTTAGAATTGTCCCACCCCTCTCCACCCATGGGAGTCGTAAGAGCCGACTGAGGAAATCCTGGGGGGAGTGGGCAGCAGCACTTCCTCGAGTAAGGTATTAACAACATCCACTGCGATCGCCAACCCGCCTGCCAAGCGTGGCGATTACGGCACTATACCCCCAATTTGGGGAGGCCTATGTCCAGCAGTGGACGTCGAAAGGCTGATGGATGGATGGATGGAATTATACACAGAAAAAGGACATAAAGGACCAACTAAGACTTCGTCGGCGGTAAAAATAATGAGCGAATGGATCGAAGGCAAATTTGAACAGGTCCTATAATATTAAATATTTTGTTGAACAAAACGTCACGAACTGCTACTTTCAAAGCTGTCTTATTCTTGTAAAATTAATGTAACAATAACCAATTGTATGAGTATAACTCAAATTTTGTCTACGAAATATTTAAACGCGGAATCACCACCAATTGGCGGTTTTTGTATTCTCATTGAAGCGTTTTTGGCCGTAAATTTAGTAATATTAATCACAGCGATACGACAGTCGACACACGCATTTTTTAAAGCAGCATAAATGTACCATTAGTGCTCTTGTAAAGACAATATGGTACCGCTGTGTTTAATAAAAATATTCCGTCAGTGTAAAGTCAGGTGGCAGAATATTTTGCGGTCGTCATTAGCATGCGATAACGGTAGTGCACACTAGCGGCGCCAATCCCGACCCACGAAGGCGCTCTATTAACCTCTTCAAACTCGCCGATTATATTACCATGTGTAATTTAATAGTGACAGTAATGTTTGTAATGTACAGTATTCGTGAACTAATATTTCAAAATCTAACATTTAGATAAAAATAAACCTTTTTAATCTATAGAAGTCGCAACACTTTGTTAGATTCTGAAATTTGAGAAATATTTCAACCATCAAAAAATATTTATATTAGTTTCAAATTTCGAGTTCATCAATATCATTTGTATAAAATTTACACAAAGATTTATTTATAAAAGCAAGTGTTATTTTTAACTCAGTAAAAATCATTTACCTCCTATAAATTTTCAAAGGGTTTCGCTCTTTAGTCATACTATGTCTATAATATGGCCTGTGTCACACGTCGGCATAATGCAGATATGCAGACAATGGCAATCTCGAGGACAAGCACATAATAAAAATTAACGACGCAATTCAAGAGAGATGCTATTTAAGGAATTATTTTTAAGTTTTTTTAATAACAATATGAAGTAATGAGTAAGATGTCGCATTGAACGCATAATACCTTTTGCTCTTGTCTTGTGACCCGCTAAATGGGCCTGCTGTGAAACTGCTTTCACTGAACGCGTTTGGCCTCCAGTCATGTTAATTAACGAATAATTTCTTTAGATCGATCGATAACTTCGTCATAACATATTAAAACTAAACGTCATACTTTCCAAATCATTGAGACTAATAATTAATTATCATAGATGTATCTAAATAGGTCCTAACATGCGTACTTTACTGCTGTGAATGTCTCGTGAACATCGGTCAAAAAAAGTGTACTTATTAGTTGAATCAAATGCCTAGTTAAAATAGACATGCAATTCAAATCCGAGCATAATGTTATGTAAATTTATCTTGTAAATACACTATAATATTATAATACGTTTTCATTAGGACGACATGACTCTAAAAAAAATTTTAATTAAAAATATATTAGCATAGAACCATAACTTTGATGATTTAACACAGTTTAAATGATATGAAACCTTACCTTTATACCAAAAATTTACTTCATTTTATCATTATGACTTGCAGTGTTTCTCCCACACAATATTTTCCAGTTATTCAGTTTTTACAGAATCGTGCGCGACAATGTCCGTTTTCCTGAAGGCAATGGCCTAGGAACACGTTTCTACCAAATATTGGTGTTGTAATATTAAATAATTATCTCATTGATAGCGAACTTTTCGCACTTATAGGCCAATTGATTTATAATATTGCTAGTTAATAAACACTATTAACATTTTAGTCGAGATACACAGCCTAATCATTGATGGACAATAGTTATTGAATGATATATTCATATTCATATTCATAGATATATTGATTATATATACTAATACGTATAATTTAAATCAATTGTAAGGGGTAGCCAATAAATTAAAATTTTGTAATTTTACTTTGAAGACTTAGGTAGGTGCTTGCTTGAAATTAGGCCACGCGGACAGCGCTAAGTTTATATATTTAACATACACTTAATATAAATTATAAGTGGTATACCACACATATAAAGCTGGTCAAGTCGTGCAAAATTGTCACACCATGTGAGGTGACTTGTCGCATCAAAAACACAATCAGCCCACATTCATTTACCATATCAATTTAGTTTGGAACCCTCGAGTCATCGTAGAATACCGATTTGCGATCGATAACGGCTCTTCGGCCTTATTAAAGTTAGCCATTTTCGATTACCACCTAATACCTTATCTACCCACTTGAATTGCCTTCATAGATTGTGAGTCAACGTTTAGATCTTACAAATTAGATATTTTATTGGTTGGTATAAAAACTCACACTATGTGTAATAGAGTTGCTATGAGATGATGCATAACATCCTGTTTTAAAGGTAAAATATTTCATTTATTTTTAGAATATAATTAGAAATTGTTTTACAAAACACCTAAATAATAGAACGTTATAATATCTGTCTTGCTTTAATATCTATCTTCTCAGAAAATTATGCCAAATATGCACCAATAATTTTAAGAGACTTTTATATTTTTAGGTTCCTGTGGGATTATAAAAAAAGGAACTACAGTAAAGGACTACATAACCACTTGAAATTTGATACGAGTAGATATGACTAGTATATAAATACATATTTTAAGAACAACTAGGTAGAGACTCGTGGCGATGCGATGATAGCGTTTAGTTTAGAAGCTCAGCTCGAACTACGTACTTATTACAACAATTCTAAAATAGCTACCTGTTTATATGTTATTTTTTTCATTTTAGGGTTATGATATAAACTCTTCGATTGTTTTATTAACATTGTACATATTTAAGTTAAGTTAGTTAAGGCAATAATTACAAAAATTGGTCAAGAAATTTCGGGAAAAATCGGTGTGCATACATGCAAAAAAGATCTACCCCTTTTAAGAGGTACCTAAGTTAAAAAATAATTGGGTGATATTTTTGTAGCGAATGAATTGTTTTATACTAAACAACTCTATTACACATAGTGTGAGTTTTTATACCAACCAATAAAATATCTAGGTATGTCGGGTGGAGAAGGTAGTTAATTATGTTGAAAAGTAAAAGGGTGTTTTTTGGTTCCCACTTACTCATCCAAGAAACAATTATTTGGTTATTGGTTTTTAAAAAAAACAAAAAAGTTCAAACAGCTATTTGGTTTTTCTACAACGTCGCCAACGAAGAAATAAGGCAATCGGACTCATATGCGCGCTAATGAGCCTTAGTTGCACTTTCAGCTTGTCTACGGCCACTTATATAACACAAAAATAAGAAAAAAATTATTCCGTACTTGATAGTTACAAGTCTTGTATACATAACAAAAACTACATAATATTATCGTCACCCAAAATAAATCTTATCCGGCGAGAGCTGTCGTTTCTTTTGCCCTCAATTCTATCAATATAACCAAACACTATTCAACGCCATTGTGACAATGTTTTGGGCTTATTATGTTATGTCTCAGAAATACCAAGTACGTAGACCGTTTTGTTCTGTACGTTTTGGCTTCGGCACTGGGTCAGTTTTAATTGAATTCAATAAAAACGGTTATTGTACAAGCAGGGCTCACAATAGAATACTATGCATTCACATTGTTAAATGTGTTGATAAGACGATTTTGTTACACGCAACTAATATTTTATTAAAGAAAACGATAGATATAACCATGGACGAATGAAAGTTCTTTTATAGGTCCATGGGTATAACATATTAACAAGAATAACCTTTTGTTGTTGTTGTTATTTTTGTTACGTTTTGTTGGCTTCTTAAACACTTGAGTTGTGGAGCCCAGTCTATCGTATGATTTTTCAAACTTAAAGTTTCGGTCTAGGTACCACTTAGAACCTATTTCATTCAAAATTAACATACACAAGCGGTCTATAACCCTTAAGCCCATTGAATTATATTTAATAATCTAAGATCACGGTTACACATATACAACTTTTGTCTTATAAAGTCATACTGTCCCCTTAGAATGAAAAACGAAATGTTAGACGAACTTTCGTTTCGCTTCATTGTGATTAGTCGCCTGAATCACGCGTCGAAATCTAGACTAATCAGGAATCACGCGTCGGACTGTTGAACAATCACAATGACTCGACACGAAAGTTCGTCTTACGTTTCGTTTTTCATTCTGAGGGGGCTGGTTTACGTACCTAACCGGTCTAACATAGGTTACCTACTGCTTACGTCTCTGTGCATCACGCCTAACATCAACTTGACTCCCTGTAAAGACGTGCTACTGAAATTGTCGATGGTCCCAATCTCACGACCAGTCAACTGCATACCTTAACCTTTTTAATTTGTTATGAAACCAGTTAAGGATCACGCCTCTTTTCAAAAATGCCTTTCTTCTTTTTTTTGTTTAGTTTAAAAACAGCGACGATACTAACCGGGCAGAGTGCAAGGTGCAATGTATAATAAGCTTTACTTGTAATCGGCCCTCACATATAGCTGTAGTGGTTGCGTTGACACCGTGGAATGATGACCTCATAAAGCTCTACAGGAAGAGCATCACGCGTGAAAAGCATTGTTTGCTGCAGTGCCGTTTCGCGCCAGTCGCTTGTCACAATGAGACTGTTACAAATTATGACCATGCCAAACTGTTCTGCATGTTTGTAAAATTAATGTTAATTGTACTAGGACACATTGCCAACTCGAAACACGCGATTTATTTTGCTTTTTGAACGTTTCAACTTTCAAAGGGAATGTTTAAGCCTTTTTTTTTGTTAAGGCGGGGAAAAGTTCCTAACCGCACACCCTGTCGTTCGGGGCAACGAACAGGGTAGTGTGGGGCCTTCACCCACTAAAGAAACCCGCCGTGTGCCGTCTCTCCGCCTTTATTGGCGGGCCACTGGAACTATGTTACATTCCTTCGGTGGTCCGCCGGCGGCTTACCCTTTCGGGTACCCTCTACTGAGCGACGCATCCGCAGAGGAGCGTCGTACCTTCGCCGGAGGCCTTGTGGGTGGCGGACGTTCCCCGGTCCATCCACCCGCAGCCTCAGCTAGGGCGGCATCAGGCGCAAGTACCTGCGTCTGCGCCGCCCCGGTCGCTGGCGGCGGTTTGGGTCAGCGGAAGAATCCTCCTCCCTAGCCCTCTCCGCCGCTTCCTCCCGCGAGATAACCTCCTCGCAGAAGGCAGCGATCGCGGCCCAATTCCTGTCGCTGCCTAGCAGACGCTCGGCAGCGAGAGGTCGCCCCCTATTTCCGCGACGAGTTCACGGCGCTGCTCGGCCCAAGCCGGGCACGACTCGAGCGTGTGCCGCGCCGTGTCCTCGTCACAGCCGCAGTAGTGACAGCCCGAAGTCGCTTCCCTGCTTGCGACTATGTGCAGATATCTGCCGAAGCAACCGTGCCCCGACAGCACCAGTCGGAAGGTAAGGACTCCGTGCCGTCGCCCCGCCCACTCCTCCAGCACCGGGGTAGGGGCTACAGTCCAAAGACCGGCGCCTCCCCGATGCAGCTGAATGGCAGACTGTTGAATGCTTTGGCAATATCAAGCGACACCGCCAACAACACTCCACCGCCAGCGGCGACCGCCGCGGCCGCGGCCCCCAGGCGCATATTCGCGCCGACCGTCGAACGACCAGCTCACGGCCCAGCACGGGGCATGTCCGAGTCGCACACCTGCGTAATCGCAGCGCGAAATCGGCCAGCCTCAACGTCCACCCCCTCGGTCAGGGCCGATGAGGACAGCCATGATTGAACGATGGCTGCCTCCTCCAGTAAGTCCCTATCTAGCCTACCCACAGCCCACCGCGGGAACGCGGGAGTTCTGCACGCCGCGTGTCCCCTACTGTGGCCCCGAAGGGACCGGGAGACCTCAATCCGGATGTACCGATGATCGGACAAGGTCTCAACCTCCTCCAGGACGCACCAGTCCCTCACTCGCGCTGCGACGTCGGGACTAGCGAACGAAAGGTCCACTATCGACCCGCCCCGTCGCTGCACGCACGTGTTGACGGAGCCTCTGTTAAGCAAACAGAGGCCCGTCGACGCCGCCCACTCTACCACCGCCGCTCCACGGACGTCCGTCGCAGGGGACCCCCACGCCGTGGATTTGGCGTTGAAGTCACCCACGACCAGGACGTGGCTAGGTGCCAGTCGCCGTATCGAGGTCTCAAGGCTGTTAAGCCAGACCCCGAAATCAGCCAGCCTTCGGTTGGGGGAGAAGTATACGCCATACAGCGTAACTCCCCCCCAGTCGGCCGCGACGTATCGGTACCCCTGTCTCTAATCGACAAGGGCGGGGAACGAAGCGTCGTGGAGCTGATGATTGCCACGGAGCCATCGCGGCTGTCCGCCCAATTAGGACGGTCAGGAACGCAATAAGGCTCCGCAGCTACGGCTACACCAATCAACCGCTCCACCATGGTTTGCAGGAGAAGATCCTGCGCCCCAGCTGCGTGGTTGAGATTTGCCTGGAGGAGGAAAGTGTCACGGTTGAATTTTAAGCCGTAACCATATCCTGCTCCACCCGAGACGGTGGCGAAGCCACGCTAGGGGGGGGCAGCCTGGGCCGATTGGCTGGTCCCCCCCTTTTTTGGGCACGTGTATTCCCCGAAGGGGTAGTCAGAGGTATATTACACATCCACGGTTCGCCAGCTATGTTTAAGTCCCACGTAATAGGGGCCAAGCCTATTGCCGTCTACCGGGCGCATTTCCAAACCGGGCTGCTACTGACAATTTCTCTTTTTACGAAAAAGCTCAATAATATATACTTATATATATATATATTAGAGATGGGCCGAATGTGATTTTACCGAATATGAACTTCGGTCGAACATTAGGTAAATATACAAAATTCGGCCGAAGTTCCGCCGAACTTCGGTGTTGGCTTTCTCGGGAGTAACTTGTCGTGTACTGTGTATATCTTTTTATGAAAGACAACGTCCTAAAACAATAAGTGTAAGGGTGACACATTATTTCAAATTATTGGGTTTATTGATTCATAGACTCCGAAAAAACGATGCATACATACATTTTAATTTATCTATAATAATTATAGTTTAGCGTGGTTTGACCATGATTAAATTATTCTAGAGAATTGGTACATATACCATGCTTATTTTACAGCTGTGACAGATTTGATTTATCTTAATTTTAGTAGAAACCATACCTTTTTCTTATACCGAATTCGGCATTTAATTCGGCCGAAGTTCGGTTCTAGGCAGCGAAATTCGGTTAAACCGAATGTAAAACGAATTTCGGCCCTAATATATATAGTATATATTTGTTTAGATATATTTAATTGATTTCGTTGCACAAGCAAGCAAGTTTCACCATGAGATCACACCGGATTCGATATATAGAGGAAATGTGTCATTTGGTTTACCGTCACAAAATCTGCACTAGAATCACAAAGTTTGGGTTAAGTTACATAGGTGACACCGGTTCTACTTAAAGATATACGAATATCAATCATAATCAGTCCAGGCAATTAGGCAGAGTTCAGTGAGCAACTCACCTACAGAACTTATAAATTGTATAATATAAAGATTAGCGTCTGCCCACGAATTTTTCTGCGTAAGTAATATTATACTATAAATAAGTCACTCTACGAAACATCTTTATGCAAAAATAATTATCGCACAGGGACCACACGATTTTTTGGAATAAAGGTTTTATCCTCTTCTCACCTTCGGACTACATGTATGTAAAAAACCATGATGATCGGTTAAGTACATTATGGCGTGGAAGCGAAACAAATAAGCTCACTTTCACATTTATTAGAACTAGATTCTGCCCGCGTCTCTGTCCGCCATTTTTTTTTGTTTAGGCGGGAAAAATGTTCCTATCCGCACACCCTATCGTTCGGGGCAACGACCAGGGTAGTGTGGGGCCTTCACCCACTAAAGAAACCCGCCGTGTGCCATCTCTCCGCCGTTATTGGCGGGCCACTGCAACTATGTTACATTCCTTCGGTGGTTCGTCTCTGTCCGCCTTGACTTCAGAATATAAATAAATATGTAAGTAAGTACATGACTCTACGGCAGATTGATTATATCTATGTAAAAATAGCTAACCCATGAGAACCATTCATTTTGCCGAGGGGAGCAATGTCCTTTAGTAGTTATGGCGATTCACGCCACAAACTAACAAACAAACATACTGATTTTCGTATTTATAATATTATAGTAAGGACTAGTTGTAACTGGGGACTCATTACGGAAAGCCCTTTTTCAGTATAACCTATGATACTTTTCAGTGCGCTCTAAATATTTTTGAAAGATTTTTTGACGGGTGAGTAGTTTCAAACATTTTGTCAAACATTATCTACAGGTACCTAAGATATTATGATAGACGTTAACTGCTGACGTACATCGTTATGAACTGGTTTGGCAAAAACATTGATGAGGTGATTACAACCGCCTTCGGAAGAGAGCGATCGCTTCATTAATTAGTAATTTTATACTTTCATTTTTCACTTCATATTTTGATTAAGATTGCTCATAAAAACTTTTAAGAAAGAATATGTTTTAATTGTTTTTTGTTAATATAAAAAGTAATTAATAAGTACTTATTCATATTTATTTAATGAAATTTATCCCTAAGAGTATTTTTAATTCGACGTTAGAGCAAATAAAGTGAGACATAGTTTTTTTTTTATTGCATATAGTGACTGACGAGCCACGGCCCATCTGATGGTAAATGGTAACCGTCGCTCATGGACTCAACTATACCGCGAGTATTGTCAAACCGCTGCTCACCAGTTCATTTCACCGATATGAAATGAAAGAATAAACGACTATCTCCTGCTACAGCCAAAACGCAACGATGTGCTTCATGGCCGGTCACACGGGAGATGCTGGTACCAACCCGCTCGGGCCCACTACCAAGTGAGTACTCCCACTTGGTACCCAGCCCTACCACCAGTCATGCATTGGATGATAATTGCTTACTTCCCTTAGTCGTCTCATACGACACCCGTGGGAAAGAATGGGGTGGTGACACTTGTATTCTTAATCCGTCACCACATGGAACAACATAGTATCTAGATATATATTATCAATAGTTTATCTTTTTTTCTGTGTCTTACTACTATTACCAATACCGGTAACTTGATGTCCTAAGCAATCTTCCCCTGTGGGCTCCCCTATCCTTAAGTGAACCTTACTGGTCCTTAAGTAGAACATGTGTTGTTCCTCCAAGCCTTATCCCATGCGAGATGGGGTCGGTACAACATGATTTCACATGTTATCCTAAGATTCGGCCTAACTTTCGTGTGCTCGTTTTTTTTCTCGGTAGTCTCTGGTACCCCCATAGACGGGATGCTCTACGCAATTGCTTAAATAGCTTATAGATTAATCCAGGGCTGACTATTAATACTACTTATCGTCACTTCATCTCCCTTGCGGGGTAGGCAGAGAGAACAAAGTGCCAAAAGGTTAGTTAGCCTAACTCCACAGACAAGTCATACCTCGATAAGCTACTCGTATGGTCGTTGTGTGACATCAGGTCGCCACTCATCATCATCAGTGTCACTATGATGGTCATATTTATATACAAACTGCTCTTGGAGTTCAATGTGTAGGTACTTAGACATTATAACCTGTTCCGTAATTGCAGCATATTTTTATTCTGTCGCAATTTAAATGATAATAATTATAAAGTAGTAAAAAATTTGAATACATATTGCCTCTGACTGTTGGCATCTTGGCATACTTACCTAGTATTTTTCGCAGAATGTGTACAAAATATGAAGGATATTTAGAACAGGCTGTTATCGCTTTTATGAACACTTAGCTCTTAGTAATTACAAGAAAGTAGTCATATTGACTATATGACTACTTTCAATGTGTAAAAAATATATTAAAAAATATTTTACAAACTTAATATGACATTGAAAGGGACCCATCACATCAGCTATAGAAAGTATCTGTCAAATGAGTCCACTACCATGTTTCATAAGAATATTAAATGTAATTATCTTAATATCTCTGATAATTACTAAATGCATGTGGGAGGCGCTAAATAATTGTTTACCAATATGTATAAATGTTGGCGTTTATTAAAAAAAAACTAGACATCGGGGGACGTCTAGCAGATGTGAAAACATCGAAATTATTTTGTAGAAATAAAATGATCATAACTCGACAAAGTACTCCTCAAGACGAATCAAACGAGTAGTAACTCGATAGGGTTGCGTCGTTTCATTACAAAGTTACTGTGACCACCTACCAGCTCCATTGTCAGACCCTGGCCATGACCATCTAGAGACAAAGTACTCGTCAAGACAAATCATACGGGCCCAAACTCGATGGAGTTATGTCGTTTTATAACGGAGTTCCTATGGCCACCTTCTAGCTCCATCATCAGACCCTGCATACCATCTAAAGACAAAGTACTCGTCAAGACGAATCATACGAGCCCAAATTCGATGAGCTTGCGCCATTTCATTATAGAGTTCCTATGTCCACCTTCCAGCTCCATCATCAGATCAGCTCCATGTCATCATAATATTGCATTATCACACGATATAGAGATGCGTCTAAAATTTCAGCTCAATCGGAAACCGGGAAGTGTGTCAAATTTAACTTGCAATATTTGAACGGGACAAATAAAATAAAAGCGTCGCCACGCTAACAGCCGATTTTACTCTCCCTCCGCATTAGATGTTTCACATCAAAAAGAAATAAAGGTATATTGAGATGTGGGCAACATGGTTTTGCTTGCCAGATTTGTATAAAATTAGGTATATACACTGCATACCCGTAGACTTATATAATAGCTACGGGTATGCAGTGATGTGCATATGATGATATTTATTTATAGCTAGGTAAGTAATAACTTTCCCGCCTAAACAAAAAAAAAGGTAAGTAATTACTTAATATTAAATAAATAAATATTCACGGACACTAACTTTCACACAACGTCCTCTGGTCCTAAACTAATCCCCGTATTCAAGAACAATACCATGAAGTCTCACAGTGTGCACGAACGCATAGGGCCTGTAAATCGGATTCATAAACAATACTTAGGCGGTGTGCAATTCTATGCGTTCATTTGGAACGTCACTTACGTAAAGTAGCTGGGCAGCTATTTTAACCAACGCATACATATAAAGACAACACGTCTTTAGTCCCAAATGAGGGTATATTCAGTGCTAAATTTGGTCTTTGAAATTTTGTTTGTATTCATATCATAGTTTGCGATATTTTATGTTATTATTCATATAAATCAAACCAGATGAGGCTGCAGAACCACCGCCTCCACCTGTGCGTCTCATATAATTGGATACCTAGGAAAGCTCCTTCTTTTGTTGGAATTTAATATTCTTTCAGCATCTCTAACTGCAGAGTTTTCCTTTCAGACACGTCCGGTTGTGCATTGAAGGCCACAGATGTTTTTTATACTAGATGGGGTGGTGAACAACCATATGGCTCACCTGATCGTAAGCGGTTATCGAAGCCTATAGACGCTAGCAACACCAGAGGCATCACTCGCGCATCGCCATCTCCAAGGAAAGGGATAGGAGGTGTATGGGAAGGATAATAAAGAGAGGATAGGGAGGGAGTTTGGGCCTCCGGCGATCTCACTTACCATACGAAATAACGGTAGGAGTTACTACCGTTGTTACAGGCTGATCTTATGTGAGAGGGTGGTACTTCCCCGATCGAACCGGCCCATTCGTGCTGGGATGAGCAAGGCTCTACGAACTTAGGTATACTTTTTCTTAGAGAATCCGAAATCGTATGCACATCCATATCGTTCCGATAGTCATATCGGTTAAGGGACGAATCGCCAAGTCTCGAACAACACCTAAAGAGACTGTCGTTAGACAGCTGTATTAAGGGATTAATGAAAAAGGCAGTACTCCTCGACACGGCACGTAGGTACCTATTGTAAGGGGGTTCTTTTTTGGAGCCCTAATCACCGGCAGCTGGGTCCCTGCACCCGATGTCGGTGGGCCACTATTTTATACATTTCGAAGTTATTTATATTCTGTTGTGTTTATTTTTGTTTGTGTTGTTATAGTACCTAGTGATTTTGTGTGAGCTTGTGTATTTTAAAAAGGTATAAAAATATGTAACAAAATTAATAAGGAGAACAATAATATCAATAATAAAATAACACGTTTTAAAGATAGACATAAATCCTCTTTTTTTATACATTTTTTTAAATTATTTATGTCATCCGCACATCTGCCAAATACTATACAGAACTTAGCAACAGAAAGGGAACCAATCACCGTCGATCAATGTTGATCGAAGCCAATCACAGGTCTATAATTGACGCCAAGCGTTTGCTTAGTAAAGTGTCGCTTGAGTATTGTTTGTGAATGAAATGGCGTGCCCTGAGTAACGCAGTGAGAAATGCCTTACTTAGCATAGTGTTGCTTGCTACCTTACCTACGTATGGTTCTTAAATACGGGCGTAAGCTTAATGCTTGTGCTATGGGTACGAGATTACGGATATAATACATAGTATATTATTTTTTTGTAAATACATACATATAATAGATAGAAAACACCCAGACGCAGTACAAATATCTGTGTTCATCACACAAATATTGAATCGAACCCACGACCTCGTGCACGGAAGTCGGTTACACTACCGACTACGCCACGAGGCCCGTAAAAATATTATAACAAAGATGTCTCTGTGTATTCAAAGATATAAAAAAAAATACTGTATATATTAGACTTTTGACGTGATACATAACGTCTTATACTCGTAAATCGATGAACGCCGGCGGCACGCACGAAAAAGTGTTACGTTCCGAAAAATGTATGGTGACCGATGCATTGTTTCTGAAACTCTCAGAAAGCATATCTATATGACGTTATCACGTAAAATTATCGTCCGTAAACCGACTTTACAGACAATTTATATGTTTTTTTAAGCGTCTTTGTACTCATCAAAATGTTCTATACTCTAAGGTTGTCGGTTTGCTTATTTATAAGTACTCTTTTGTTTAATGAACTATAATAGCTTTTATTTAGAAAATAAAGAAGCGAAGTATTTAGATATTATTATAGGAATGGAATTATATTAGCATTACTTATCACGAGAATCATTAAAATAAAACACTCTACATAAAACTGATAAATTGTATTTAAACATAATATATAACTGGTGCATTTTCTCTCTTAATTTATGTTGTACTCTCACCGTTCTATATAACTAGTATAAAAAACAATGCTTGTATTATTTAAAACCAAATGAGTATTTCTATGTTGAAGATGATCAGATAGGTATTATACAGCAACAATGGACGTTATGGTCCAGTCGTCAGGTCATGCCTGTGCATCCGTCATAACGACAAATCTGTTTTGTTATACTGGACATGTAGCTTTATATAATCACATTTATGTACCGACATATTTCGGATAGTATTCCAATAATATGTCACATGAAGATCTACCAATAAGCTCAAGAAAGGTTAGAACATTGGTTATTGTTTTTCTACAAAATGAATTAACACAAACTAAACGGGTGTACCGAATCTGTACATGTGAAAGATCAAGAGAGTCCTTTCATTCAATGAAATGTTGGTATTTAACATCCCATACTGAGTTAGTTACTATCTGATTAATTATATAAAAATAAAATTAAGAAAGTCTTAATTTTCTTCTCACAAATTCTGAGAAGACGAATCTAATAAGAGGGATCGTTGCCGTTATTGTTGATGGTAGGTAAACCGAACCGCCTAAGTAATTTCAGAATCATAATACAATTAGAAAATATTGGTTATTTAAGGTAAATTTTTGTAAGCACCGCTTGAAGGTTCATAAATATCTAATAATAGCTACCTATGTGCAAGGAATTTCTTTTCAAGATACCTACATATTTTTATAACGACAGATTTTCAAAAACCAATTCTACTTATATAGGTACCTACATGTATAGTGCACACAATATAGGTACATATAGTAGATTTTTTATATAATGATCTGTTGTTACATTGGAACTAATGTTTCCTTTCACGAAGCCACATCCGTTCATAATTTAAAAAAAAGGTAAAAATGATAATGAGTGTGTCCATTTGAAGGCCCACGCGATATCTGACTTTCGAGAACACTGCTTCCATATACATGTATGAAAACAAAATTATACTAGGGATACCTATATTTTAATATTCTATTGCGAACATACGCATAGCGCAAATACCAACCTTGCTGGAAGTCGGTGAGGCACTCTGGTACCCTACAAATTTCAGCGACATAATATACCTATCAAGATTACGAGTTGGTACTAAGTACCCTATATCCTTTTAATTTCATTGGAGTAAATAAAATCATGCTTAAATGTTGAAGATGCTTACATCCATTCATAAACTAGGAAAGAGGTGATAAATCGTAGCTAAGAAAAAAACTAGGCGTCTCTGAATCCAAAATATTATTCTAGATTTTTTACTATTTATCTGTTTTTTTTTTGTGCCATTTAATTAAACTTTTTGTTTGATAGATCTTGGTTAGACTTAAAAGCTAGTAAATATATATTATACATTTTATCTCGCTACGAAATCGGGTAGGTACACTTACTATTAGATTATAACCATTCTTTCTTGTCAGCTGTTAATTGCCCTAGTTAGCACTAAAAAAATCTACTTATCTATTTTATTCTGAACAGTACTCATCTTGACTATTGTTATGTTGGAAATAGTTCCTATGTGAGTAATAAGTTTCGATTTTGTTTTGTATACCTACCTACTTAATGTAATTTCTGCTAAGAATTTTGACAAAAACAATTTATTGTGTTTTTGACATAAGGAGAACCTTGATCCCGCAAGGTTACTTTTATAGAATTTATATTACCTCTATAGAATAAAAGTTTTTCTGAGGTAGTCATCCACCCATCGTGTATAATTTTTAGAATGTTTGATGATCAATAAATTTATGTAAACAAGTAATGAAGTTTGGCCAAAATATTTTAATGTCATACAATTTTCGAATTCTCGCTACCATTGAAATATGCGTTTTAATACATCATAACTGATAACGAGTTGTTCCGTTAGCGCAGTATTCATCTCTAATAGGTAATCTTTAATATTTTATGCCAAAATCCTGTTGCTTTTAACGCAAAAACATTACCAAGCAATATTATAAAGCGAGCATTTTGTTGAGATTAGATGTTTGTACGTGAATCACGGCCTAAACGACTGAAAGGTTTTAGATGAAATTGAGTAAGTAGATAGATATAGATAAGATAGATGAGGCACTAAATTAACGTTACTTCAGGCTATTTTTATCTTGTGGTACATGGACGTACCTATAAAGTTCCTTTAATAGTGTAATAAAGTTCCTTTATACGTCCACGTTGTGGTAAAAGTGAATAGTTCCGATACGTTAGCTATTTTTGACTTATAAGCCTAACGACTAGCCGTATTTGAACGAAATTTGGTATGCAAATCAATTATAATATGGATATCCACATGAAACATTATTATCCCCGTGACTTGCTCCTGTGTTTTATGTACGCCTAAATAATTGAATGTGCTTGAATATCGGAGTCCACCGAGACGCAATTGCGGGCAGAAGTTAGTGTGAAATTAAGAAAAATATAGCTGTGAATCCACTTTATAACGTTTTATAAATAAGTATCATTAAAGTTTGTAGAGTATAACGTGACCGCAAAATACTTTCTTGTTTTGAAAATGTTTAACTTATAGAAAATGATAATGCACTCCCAATTTTCTTATATTTTTTCAGGTCTTTTTAAATGCCTACTATAAGACGCCTTTACTAAACATCCTCCCCATCCGCTTTTTGATGTGAAACATCTAATGCGGAGGGGGTAAAATCGGCTGTTAGCGTGGCGACGCTTTTATTTTACTTGTTTTGTTCAAATCTTGCAAGTTAAATTTGACACACTTTCCGGTTTCCGATTAAGCTGAAATTTTACACGCATATGTATATCACGTGACAATGCAATATTATGATGACATTGAGCTGATCTGATAATGGAGCTGGAAGGAGGAACTCTATAATGAAACGGCGCAACCCCATCGAGTTTGGGCTCGTATGATTCGTCTTGATGAGTACTTTGTCTCTAGATGGTATCCAGGGTCTGATGATGGAGCTGGAAGGTGGCCATGCGAAACTCTATAATTAAATGGCGCAGCTCCATCGAGTTAGGGCTCGTTTGAAATGTCTTGACTAGTACTCCAGACCTAGATCATAGCCAGGGTCTGATGATGGAGCTGGAAGGTAGCCACAGTAACTCTGTAATGAAATGACGCAACCCCATCGAGTTTGGAATCGTTTGATTCGTCTTGACGAGTACTTTGCCTTTAAATGGTATCCAGGGTCCGATGATGGAGCTAGAAGGCGGCCATAGGAACTCCGTTATAAAACGACTTAGCTTCATCGAGTTTGGGCTCGTATGATTCGTCTTGACGAGTACTTTGTCTCTAGATGGTATTCAAGGTCTGATGATAGAGCTGGAAGGTGGCCACAGTAACTATGTAATGAAGCGACCCAAACACATCGAGTTTATACTCGTTTGATTCGTCTTAAGGAGTACTTTGTCAAGTTATGATCATTTTATTTCTACAAAATAATTTCGATGTTTTCACATCTGGCAGACGTCCCACGACGTCTAGTTTTTTATTATCTTTCCTCTCCACTTTCTATTCCTTTCTTTTAATTTATTAACTTTGCATTTAGCATTACACCTGTATTCCCCGAAGGGTGTGTATTACACGCCCCCGATTCGCGACGTCATTGATCAGCAGTCGCACACACTACCGTTGTACCACAGAGGCAGTTAGCTAGTATATATTTGTAACAGAATATAAGTAATCAAAATATAATAGTTACGTACCTACTCGTATTTTGTAGAGAGCTATGACAGTATTGAACTAAATATTACTAGAGACGTTATCAGTCATTGCTAATAGAACTTTCGAACAACTTTTACTTGTAGGTTATATACTTTTTTTTTTTTTAGGCGGGAAAAAATGTTCCTTACCGCACACCCCGTCGCTCGGGGCAACGAAGAAGGTAGCGTGGGGCCCTCACCCACTAAATAAACCCGCCGTGTGCCGTCTTTCCGCCTTTTTTGGCGGGCCACCGGAACCTACAGTGTTACATTCCTTCAGTGGTAACGATAATTTAGCCTACCTACAGATATTGCTTAAAGCAAAGGTGATAGGTACTTATAAGATTCTAGCGACCAGCCCTAGCTTTGTACAGGTGCAATTTATCAATCAAGAAAATCTTTCGGACTACTTAAAAAAGTTTCAAAATCCATTCTAGAAAATGTAGAGACAGACGTGGTATTGACTTTATTTATACTCATTATAAATGACATGTACATAATTGACGCTAGAGATTGCAACCCGGTATGTTTCTCAACCCGTGTGTTAGCAATGAAACTTTTAAAGTATTTTATGAAACATTTCTATACGAGTATATGAATGGAAATAGACAAGGTTTTTTTCAAGGTTAATATTTATTTCAAACTGGCTTATATGAACAATTATCACAATAACCAGTCTCACTCTCAAAATCACACTTAATACAGAATTGATTACTTTTACTTATGGACGGAAAAGTAACGTTAGTAAGTACCTAGAACTAGACTAGTGTGCTAGAACAAGTGGATGAATTTGTATATCTTGGATGTGGATTCAGTCGGGATGGAAGGCACACCACTGATGTAGAGAGAAGAGTGAATGCGGGAAATAGAGTGAACGGAGCATTGGGACAACTTCTCGGCAGTCATCACCTCAGCCAGAGGGCACGTGTCGCAATACACAACACAGTGCTTGTCCCAACGTTATTGTATGGAAGCGAGAGTTGGGTATGCAAAAAGAAGCATGAGAGTAAAATCAATGCGGTCGAAATGCGATCTCTGCGGAGAATCTGTGGAGTGAGGCTGAGTGACCGCATTCGTAACGACGACGTAAGAGAGCGAGTAGGTATGAAAGAGAATTGGTGTAAAGATGCGAAAGGGAATGCTCCGATGGTTCGGACATGTGGAAAGAATGTCGGACACAAAAAAGATATACAATGCGGAAGTGGAAGGATGTAGGTACAGGGGGAGACCGAGACTCACCTACCTAGACCAAATCAGTCATGTATTGAAGGAATGTGGTCAGGAGTCTCCGAAACCGGCGAGCGTGCATGAAGAGAGTTATGAAGGTTGAGGAAGCGAGAGATGTATGCAAGAATAGAACCTCTTGGCACTCTGTTCTCTCTGCCTACCCTGCAAGGAAAATGGCGTGAAAATAAGTAAGTAGGTAAGAAGTACCTATTAGTAATCATTCATTTTTATAAGTTTAAACAAGCAGGTCTTTCTCTTTACTCCTTATAGTGACTATTTGAAAACATAGTATGAAAATAAGAAACTAATAACGCAGCTTAAAGTACTACACGTGTGTCAAATCAACTTAGATTAGATAGATAGATAAACTTTGGTAGCTTTGGTATAAACAAAACAAATTCTTATTTGCTAAAAGTAAAGTATTGTCAGGATGGCTGAATTGGTAAAGCATCTGGACGGTATCCAGAAGATGCAGGTTCAAATCCTGCTCCTGACTGTTATTTTCGATTTCACATTTTTCACTTTGTGTTTAATGTATAGTGCTAAGCATGTCAAATGCTAAAAAAATATATATAAAAATATCTAAATAAAGTATTATGTTTTTTCTTAAACTCTGGCTAAGTGTTACTATTACTAATTGAGCAAATAGCGAAATCTTTTATGCTATGCTTTACTGTAAAACTTTTATAATTTACTTACCGGGTCCGGTGACCGGGCCCGGTGGGTGCCTAAAAGGGCACCGGGCCCGGGCGGGCCCGGTTTGCAATATCTAATTGACGCATAGTAAATTTAGAATTCAGTAAAGACCTACTAGCCTCGTGGTAAAACCAACAACTGCAAAGATGTGGTATGTGTGTTATGTATGGGTGTATTGAGTTCGATCCCCAGTCCAAGGTCCAGACCTCGTACGGCACCTACACACCTCTGACTATACGAGATTCTTAGAAATTATGTGTTTTTGTATACAAAAGTATACTGAAAGAAAATAACCTGAGGAAAACTGCATGCCTGTGAGATTTTCTCAACGGCTTGTGAAGTCTGCCAACTGGCTGGCACTGGGTCAGCGTTGGTGGACTACGGCCTTAAAAGGCCTTGGTCACGAAATCAGCGGAAGCGGGTCGGCGGTGCGGGGGCCGCGCGTTTGAATGCATACATTTATATGGAACTGGCCTCGAAGGCAGCGGCGTGGGGAGCGGGCGGCGAGCGACGTACGAGCGGTGCGTACCAATATACGCAGCGCCCGCGTGTCTGCATTGGCCTCGCTCGGTTGTAGGAATTTATATCTTCTTTTGCCCACAATAAATCGAACTTTAGGAAGGAATTAGCATCAAAAAGATGTTATCGTCGCTGTTGACATTTCGTTCGCGAACAAAGATACTAATTTCTCGTAACAAACACTGTGCCGTTCTAGTGCCGTGCGTTCTGCCCGCTGGTTTCGAGACCAGGTACAGCGTTGCCGCGCCGCTGACTTCGTGACCGAGGCCTAATCCCTCTCACTATGAGACCCGTGCATCAGTAAGACAATAAAAGGGTTGAAAAAAAAACTGCTTGTAGTGTAAACATTAGTGCTCGAATCGAAAAATCGGAAAGTATAAGCTATATACAAAAGTTGTTATTTAAAACATGCGGTAATAACATTAACAGGTTCCCTGTCCCATGAATCATATATGATACATAACAATTAAATTTCTATTGTGTCTACAAACGGACAGGGAATGGGTTAATATTTTTTAAAGAATGTTGATATCTATAATATAACTTGCCACAATTGCCAGAAATGTATAACATTAGGAGTCGTATGAGCGAGAGTAGCATCAGCCCTATTCCGCATTTCATGGTAACCGGTTATAATAATTATTCTACGTTTAAAATAATTGCCTCTGCAAAAATATTGATAGGTACATTGACTGACATGGATATGTTATTTGCACCTTTCAACAACAATCTTGTTGTACAATATTTGATTTCATTCATTCTAGGAAAACACAAAACATACATTTAAGTAGGTACTTACATATATTAATTAGTATACAATATCTTGCATTTCAATATTTGATATTTCACATGCTTAGCTATATATGTATGTATAGTGCAAAGCGTAAAATATAGAAAGTAAATATTGGTAAAATAATTAAGAACGTTTAATAAAAAGTAAACCACAATTTGAGGAACATTTTAAAGTGTATTTTAACATAATTGAAATTCTTTCATGACTTTACATAACATAAAAAATTTAAAAAAATCTTGATGCTTAAGTGATGGAATAGAGGGCAGTAAATTCTCTTTCAAAAGGTTTTGATACCTTGCAGCATAGATAGAACTATCCACAAACTGCATACCACCAACACCTTGTGTAGACATGTAGTCCCATATCATAAGAGACGCCGGAAACTTCACTTTGCGTTTGAGACAATCGGTATGAAATGCCTCATTTTTGTTCCGAATCGCTTTTTTCCTTTCATCGCCGACTGTCACTTCAAATTCGGACTCGTCACTCCAAATGATACTACGCCACTGATCGGAAGTCCAATTTAAATGATCACGAGCAAACTTCAACCTATTGTTCTTTTGTACAGCAGTCAACAGTGGTTTCTCCTAAGCGGTAAAATCCGTAACCCATTCTTTTTAGGACTCTTTTGCAAGTATCAACTGAGACGTCTTTGTGAATCAAGTTCTTTTGCACCGTGAGTTCTCCAGCTCGAGCACGACGATTATTTTTGATAATTTTTTTCAGGATTCTGTTTTCTACTGCACTTGTGATGCGTGGTCGACCAGTTTCCTTCAAACAAGAAGTCGTTCTATTCTTTTTATAGCGCTGAATGATAGATTGGACTGTAGACCTGGGAAGTATCAAGTCTTTAGATATTCGGTAACTTGTTTTGCCAGCATCGACCCCACAAACTATTCGCTTTCGAAGCTCTTCATACACAGGTTTGCCACGACCCATTGTTATTTGAAAACTAATAAAAAAAACTGAAATTTTCAGAATTTATACTGTCTCACTTGACAAATGACACAGAATTACTTTTACAAATTTAAATTATGCAACATAATTGTACAAAAAAGGAATAATCTTATTTAACTCACCAATAGACGAACTCTTTTGCATCGATTAACAATTAGACGAACTATTGGGCTTATAACTTCTTCTAATTTAGAACAGGATATGTATAAATTTAAAAAGCTAAAATAATTTATTGGTTCCTAATTAAAAAATGCCATAAGTAACGCGACCTGTTATAGTAGAACATCTTAATATTTTATATAGATATACAAAAATAATGAAGTTAGAAAAAATCTCACAGAGAAAATTTCACACTATGTAGACGAAATATTTTGCATCGGGGCTCGTATATACAAAGTGAAAAAGTATAAAAGTGATTGACACAGAGCCCGAAGTCACGATGGCTGAATTGGCAAAGTAATTTTTTTCTTTCTTTTTTATACTACGTGGTTGGCAAACAAACGTACCACCTGATAGTAAGCGGTTACCGTATGGTGAGTGAGAGTGCCGGAGGCCCGCACTCCCTCCTTGCCCTCTGCTTGTTATCCTTCCTATCCTCTCCTTAGTATCCCTACCTATACTCTCCTTTAAACTTCCTATCCATCTCCTATCTCTTTCCTTAGAGATGGCAACGCTCGTCTGATGCCTTTGGTGTTGCTAGCGTCTATAGGTTACGGTAATCGCTTACCATCACGTGGACCGTATGCTTGTCTGCCGTAATTTATAGAAAAAATCTTCAAAGTCTATAAAGTTAACTTTTCAGTTGTTCAGATTCTAATCATAAAATATAAAACAGGTCCTATCTAGAATCCATCCTATTTTCCTCGTCTGCCACCATAGGCAATACAACAGAAAACCTAGAAGTTTTATGTCCCGACTATATTACAGGAGACTAAAATTAACCGTAATATAAGGTAAGTATAGTTAGGTTTCTACGCACGAGTTAGCCCGTAAAAATGAGCACAAGCCAGATCATATTACAACTTTGATACTATAATTATTGGAAACAACAACGGCCCAGTGAGCAAGTCAATGGGTTAATGGTACGCCCGGGCTGCTGCATTGGATATGCATCCGAGCGTAGCACTTGGCACCCCTCTATTAAAATTTGTAATCGAAGTACCTACTTATTGATACCAGGTACTACAGATAAAACAAAAATATTTTATTCCCGTCTTAAACATATTATTGTACGTTACTATCAGCCAGACTGCTGGCATGAATGTCGAGACCAAAGCCAATAAGAAAATCTTTCTACGGATCTGTTTGCATAAGCACGGCTACACTCTACCATATTAGTCTTAGCTACTCAGCAAAATTATTATAATTGCAATTTTACGATATACAAATTTATATATTGCTAATTAGTAGTACTAGTGTTGTTAGTAAAGTGCAACAGAGCTGTGTGCGTCTGAACTAAAAACTAGATTTTTTTTTGTTCGTTCGTGCATCAGCGAGAAAATACTGAGGTTTTGTTTAAAACCCTTCATTAGACATAAAAATTGTATAAGTTTTATTTTGTTACTCTATCAGAAAGTAATAAAATATTTTTGTTTATAGATAGATATAAAGGTATCATATCTATAAACAAAAATATTTTATTGAATATTATAGTTATGAATAAATAAAGGGTGTGGGTCAGTCACCAGGTAATGTCAAATTCGAAGTATCGGGATAGTAGAAAATCAACAAACACTATTAGATTTAATGGTTTAATGGTTTCACATGTAGGTACAGGGGGAGACCGCGACTCACCTACCTAGAACAAATCGGTCATGTATTGAAGGAAGGTGGAGTCAGGAGTCTCCGAAACCGGCGAGCGTGTATGAAGAGAGTTATGAATGTTGAGGAAGCGAGAGATGAATGCAAGAATAGAACCTCTTGGCACTCTGTTGTGTTCAAGGGAAATGGCGTGATGATAGGTAGGTATTAGGTTTAAAAATTGACGTGCATGTAGAAAATGTGGTATATTTTTTGGAGTTTAAACTATTTATGTCCTATAATGATTATTTACAGCTATAGATAACGGTATATTATTTGTTATTGCTTACAGAAGTCTTACATTTGATTGGCGAGCCCGATTTTAGAGATGTCAGGCTTCGATGGGAGTACGGAACACCGGACGAAGAAGATAAACCAAAGTTGTTGGCGTTTCAAGTACATTACTGCGAACTTCAGGCATGGGGACAGTATCGCTGTAGAACTAAGGTAAATTGATCAAATAAATCGGGTCAAAAAGTGACATTAGGTAGGTCACCTTTTAACCGGATTTTTCCATGTGATTTAATGGATGTAAAATAGGTGTATGTTTACCAAAGTATTCTCGCATTATGGACATCGTTTTCCACAATAACAGGGAAGAAATCAGTTGATATAATTATAAATCAAATACCGCGATTTTATATGTTTCATAGGTACAATGCTAAATTAAAATTCAGATAATAAAATTAGTAAAATACGGTAGGTAGGCACTACTAACCTACTTACAATTTTGTTATTGTTTATGAATAAACATGTTGCAAAATAAATATTTTAAAGAAAATTTGCTTCGACGGCTATCTTAAACTAGCTTCTTATATCTCATATTCTATCTAGACATAGCAGCGAGATTAAGTGTTTAACTCTAATGAAGAGCTATGAAATAAACAGTTTAATAAAAATCGGTTCACTATTTCTCTAATATTTTTAACTGTATGTTACGTGTATTTATAGACACAACTCTCTTACAGTTTTATAATAGTAGGTAGATAGGACCCGAAAGGAAAGGGTAAGCCGCCGGCAGACCACTGAAGGAATGTTATATAGTTCCGGTGGCCCGCCAATAAAGGCGGAGATACGGCATACGGCGGGTTTATTTAGTGGATGAGGGCCCCACACTACCCTGTTCGTTGCCCCGAACGACGGGGTGTGCGGTTAGGAACATTTATTCCCGCCTAAAAAAAAAAAGGTAGGTGAATGACTCATAATTTTCAGAGTTAGGGGCAAGAAAGAATATTAATTACAATATATGGGTATATATTAGGAATACATTTATTAAATCCATGATTAGTATATATAAGATTTATCTTCTCTTCGCAGAGTGATTTTGCTAACAAAACGATAGTTAAAGGTACGAAATAACGAGATAAGCGTGACTGCGACAAGGAACAGTCACCAGTTCAATGTGTTTATGACAAAAAGCAAAATAAGAGTAGTGCACGTTATACCCGATAAATGTACCTACCTGTGTGACAAATTAGGATCTATATCTACTATAATTATATAATTCTATTCAATCTACTGAAATCACTAACAAATTCTTAATAGCATCATAAAAACAACGAGCATATTGCCGTCTACCGAGCACATTACCAAACTCCGGTCTGCTACTGAGATTTTTTTTAAGAAAAATCTCAATAACACTGCCCTTCCAGGGAATCGAACCCGAGACCTCATGATCAGCAGTCGCTCACACTACCGCTGTACCAAAGAGGCAGTTACAAATTCTTCCTTAACGTAAAGATCACTTTTAAACTACATTTTCATGAAAGTTGTTTATTATAAATAATCATTATTACTATAACTGTAGGTGATAGACGCACTAGAAGAGGACAAAGCAGGCAGAGCATCAAGTACTACAGAAGCATCAACAACGACAAGTCAGCCCTCAGGGATACGTCGCGGGCGTGTATATAGCACGCGTATTATTGGACTGCGGATGGCAACCACATACTCGTTTGAAGTGCGCCCGGTTAGAAGAGATGCGCGAGACCTCGCTGACCCTCAATCCATCAGCTCCAAAATTATCATCGTCCCTACTAAAGGCTGTAAGCAAAATTTTACATTTAAGGGACTTCATCATCCCACAAAAGCAACTATGGTTGAGAATGAATACGCAATACTCGATTCAGGACCGCTACTACCTAAACCATAATTATGTGGAATTTACTAACGGAAGTAAACTTTTATTATTTGGCATTCATGATAAGTATATTAAGTAAATATTGAAGGCATTCATTGTAATAGGTCAGATAAAATTATTGTAGGCATTCATTCTAATAGGTCAAATTGTATGTTGCCGACATGAAATTTAGGTCTTGCTCCGCCACTGACTACCTACTCACAAACTAAAATTACAAAATGTTTTGTGTTGAGAATTAATACGCGATACTCGATTCAGGACCGCCACTCGCCACTAAACTAAGTGGATTTTGTTAACGGAAGTTAAATTTTTATTATTTGGATGGCATTCATTATGTATTTAGTATTATTGTAGGCATTCATTGTAATAGGTCAGATAAAATTGAAGGCTGTATAGACAATTTGGTAGATAGTAAAGGTTCCACAGTGTGTAACAAATTACCTTATTTTTTTAATAGATACCAAATTGTAGATAAACATGTTTTGTCATTCGAAACTGATGCGAAAGGGAATGCTCCAATCGTTCGGACATGTGGAAAGAATGCCGGACCGTCCAGCATTCTTTCCACATGCACGTCCGGCCCGGACGAGCGATTGACTAAAAAGATATACAATGCAAAAGTGGATGGATGTAGGAGACCGACTAACCTGCCTAGACCAAATCGGTCATGTATTGAAGGAAGATGGAGTAGAGGAGTCTCCGAAACCGGCGAGCGTGTATCAAGAGAATTACGAATGTTGAGGAAGCGAGGATGTATGCAAGAATATAGCCTTTTGGACTGTTCTCTCTGCCTACCCTGCAAGGGAAATAGCGTGATGATAAGTAGTAAGTAGTAGTGGTATAAACTGTTGATGTGAAATTATTTAATATGTCACTAGATTCGTTTGCGTGGATTTCATTGTGTCAAAATAACTACATTAGGTATTTGACGGCAGATGAATTATCTCCACCGGTTGGTTGATTCGTGATTATCTCTATGCAAACAGAGCTATATAAAAGAATTACACACTCACATTTATAATATTACTAAGGATTATTATTCTCTCAGTTTCAGCCCGCGCTACACAATGTTTACCACACGCAAGCGAAGTAGAAGTTTCAACAGGGCCGTTTTTCGGAGGCCGCATCGCCGTAGAGGCAGCCGACGGTGGTCCGGAACGCTGTTCTATACAAGGCAACCCCAACAGTGCCCAAGATGCATACATTTTACGCATACACCATGACGAATGTGGCTCAGAAGTAAACGATACTACTGTCGCTACATACGTTATTGTCCAAGAGAATTTGCCTATATTGACACACAGTACTCGACGGTAAACACCTGCTAAGCCATAGTCTATTGTTTAATTAGACAACCTACTTTGAAAAAATAGTCACGTCAAAACATTTTTCAGGTTCCTAGTACTTTGCACTTACAAACCAGAGACATTGACGGTGAGAGCTGGCATAAATCTACCGAAGTCGAATCCTGGAGATGTGCTTCACCAAAGCAAACCTTTGACTGGATCGGTGGAGCCTTATGAAAGTCAAGAAATGGATTACAACGAGCTTCAACCTGCCAGACTACAAGCTAGAAGCGAGGATGCTCAACAAAGTTTGTTATTTTTTATAAGGGTGAACAGTTATAAGCTTGCCTGATTCCTGTCCTGATGGTAAGCGGTTATTGTTGTTATCGTCTATATATGGACGTTAGCAACACCAGAGGAATCCTTGGCGAGTTCTCTCGGGTTCGAATCCCAGATCAGGTCAGCCAAAAGTAATTGGGCTTTTCCTTCAAGAAATGCTGTGCTTTGGTGTAAAGCCGTTGGTCCTGCGCTTAATCTCTCTCCGTTTGTGTCGAGAATGTCGTTTTAATGCATTAAGAGAGTGCACTTGTGTTTGTGGACACACTTGTGCACTATAATATCTCCTGCGTAGGCCTGTGTTCGTTGGGGCACTAGCCGCCATGACCAAAATCGGTATGAAGATCATTATCAATTCTCCAGGAGAAAAAATATTTAATTATAAAAATATACCTAGTACACCTTTTTTTTATTGGGGAAATGCGTTACGCATTCCTCTGTGGCAAGGGCATGCCACAGAGGTTATGTTGGACTCTCCCCGACGGGCTAACTAAAACCACCATGGCTACCTCACGACGTCTTGTAAGGGACACCGCGAACGCGGTTATAGCAGCTCTGATGGCTCCGACGCATCTGTCCCTACTGGGATGCTAACATGAGGAAGACAAAAGATGGCAAGCTCTGTCTTTTTCACCAACAAGGACCGTGTTGGCACGGCGGAACTGCGTCGAAACAGCTCACCATCCTCCCGGGGCCGCTTGTGGTGACAGTAAGAGTGCCCTCTATGACTGCTCACGACCCCAAGGAATCATCGGTTTAACGGATACCTAGTAAACCTACCTAATTATTTAGGGCACAGTCTGCTTTAATTATATTTAGATTATCTAACTTTTACAGTTATTTATCGGCATCTATAATGTGTAATTTATTGTTCCAGGCATTTTCGGTGAGATCACACTAGTGATGTTTTTGGTAGTGGCAGCGTTTGGCGGCATAGCATTACTAATATGGAAGGTAGTACCGCAGGCAGAAAGAGACAACATTTCTATTGCGACAGTTTCTTCTTTAGCTCGCAGCGGATTCTTCAGCAGAAGAAACATTGACAAATTCTCTGACAAAAGTTCCGTATACTCGATCACGTTATCAGAAAAAGACGACAGCTCGTTTAAAAAACCAAATGAAGGTGACAATACCTCCGAGGCGTGAATATTTTAATGTAATTATTGTGAATATATTTTAATTAAGCTTTATTTTACGTATGTACGTACGTTATGTTACGCGGATAGACAATAAGCTAATATAAATTTATGGCAAACTTGGCCTAAGTATGTAATTGTACATATGAAAAAAAGTTATGTAAATAATAACATGTATAGCATGTCCAGTACACGCTCTAGATAATTACTATTTTATATCTATAACTAGCCGAACCCCGCGGTTTCAGCCGCCTTTTAAATTAAATGAAATCTGAACATTTAAAAATAATTACAGTAGCTTTATCACATTTTATCCTATTTTAGTGTTTAAGCCCCTCGTTTTCGCTTAGTGTTATTTTATGATTTTTTAGACTAGTAGAAATCGACATGCTTTATGTCAATATTACTTACATGTTGTAGTCCAGTTTTAAGTTAGATGACCTCAGTTGGCGCTTATTTGAGTTTTTTATATATGTTCGGTCCTTAAGTCTGGTAGCATGTTATTTAGTAGCCCTTAACCTTCTTCAAAAAATGGGCTATCAAGTGCAAAGAGGATTTTTTAATGGGTATGCTAGAATGCCATAGATTAGCGCGTTTCAATAAACTAACTCTTCAGCTTAGTAAGTTAAAGTTTAAGAATGCCTACTTATTTTTATAGGACTTGAAACAATATTTGGCATAATGTTTGTGGCCAGTATTTGTAATGCACTAACACCAATGTTGTGATTGCCATAGATTAAGTGGTCTTAATTTGATGAACGTATCCGTTTATAGGCTCTTAAATGCCACATTTGCAGGTTATATTTATCAGACTAAATTGTAAGTATTTGTTGCGATTACATTCTAATAAATAATAAACAGGTTAATACCCAACTATTAAAACTGTGTAGATAAACGCTTGCCTTTACCAAAAATCGTACAAATGAAACTATAGGCACGAATATCGTATCAATAAGCTTCAGTGCCCCCTCATGTGGGTTTAATTCTTGCAAACCATTTTTTTTGGAATGAAAAGCGTAGGTATAGTAATTAAAATCGAATTTTGGATTCGAACACAATTTGAATGTCACTCACATAATAATATACTGCACATATAACTACTACTAATAGATGCAAAATGATTGCTATGTTAATAATTTCACATTATGTTGCGATGGACTTACCCGTTGTCCTAGGTCCTAGGTGAGCGACGCAACGCGTTGCGACGTATTGCGGCTAATACTTTAACCGCTTTGCGTCGCATTCATATCAGGCGACAACGTAGGCCATAAGTACATACAACCTCTATTTGATATTAACGCGTTTGTCGTTCACCTAGGACAACGGGTTATAAGTGAAATTTAGACATATTAAGATGTATTTTAGGAACCATGAATATTTTTGTTGTATATTAAGTACATTAGAACTACTTACATTTCCGCACACATATCTATTTAACCTAACAAAAGTTTGCAGGATTTACCTTGATTTGACAACTCTAAAAATATATTTATTAAATTCAGTTGTTTACAACAGATGCTGTTATATAGGTAAAACAAATGTTAGCTTAGTTAACTTTAAGTAAATAGAAATAAATAAATGAGTGTGATTTAAACAAACGTTAAGATCACTGACTTTTATTTGAATACATCTTGATGTGTGTCCATAACAAATATTTGCTTTTCTAAGTTCACTTCTGGAAATAGAAATTGGCGCACAAGGTCGTTCAGTTCTTCCAACGCTAATTGAGCGTGAAGACGTACAACCGAGTCCTCATTACTGTCTCTGTACAGGTTCTTTAGTGTTCTGTATATGGGCAGAAGGTTTTCCTTCAGTTCCATTAAAGTTTCCTTCCCTAAACCTTTGATTAAACTCGTTATGACCAATACAGCGGCTCTGCGACACTCTACTGCTTTGTCGGTTTCTATTATACTCCAAATACAAAGTAGTACCTGAACATGGAAATATAATTAAGAATATAAAAAATAATGCGTTTAAGCAGTATATAATCTACTTGAAAATGTATGATTATGGAATGTCTTTTCAAAAGAACTTACGTTTATATGGATTGAATAAAGAAAAATAATAAGAATAAGTCTCTTTGACGCGGAATACAATGTTTTTGATAATTTTCTACAGGGAGTATAACATAACATAGCATCACGCCTGTATCCTCGAAGGGGTAGGCAAAGGTGTATTACACACCCACGGTTCACCAGCTATGTTTAAGTCCCACGTAATAGGGAGCGAGCCTATTGCCTTCTACCAGGCACATTTCCAAACTCCGGGCTGCTACTGAGATTTTTTCCTTCTACGAAAAAGCTCAATAACACTGCCCGACCCGGGGATCGAACCCGAGACATCATGATCAGCAGTCAAACACACTACCGCTGCACCACCAAGGCAGATTTTTTTCAGAGGAAGTAAGCTGTTAAGCTGCAAGTCCAATTAGACTACCACGCCTGTAAAGGGCTAAAGATTATGAAACCTAGTTTAATTACGATGTCGACTCTTAAATCAAATAATTTCCTAGACGCATTAACCCAGCGTAGTGTGTCAGGGCCTTTTGTATGCAGAAGAGCGTCGTGCAAACTTTCTGTCTCCATAACAGAAATTTTCAAAAGTAACGTCCGTCAATGATGGTTTATGAATTTTATGACAACAGTGGTGACAATTTACCTCATAAATTATAGTTCCTATTTTGTAATGCAGCACTAATGCAATTTCTGCCAAATTTGACAGAGCTGATGTTCTGATTAGAGGATCCTCATCTCTGCACCCACAGAGCATTGTGTTCAGTAGAACTGTTTTGTGGACAATTGCCATTTCACCTGTAACATTACTAATATTATGACTATCCAGAACATGCACAATTCAAGTGGACTGAAGGACATATTGTAGGTACAATTTTATTTTTAAAAAGGTAAGGACCCTTAAAGTACCTACAGCCTCATTCATTGTTTAATAATCAGGTACGCAATTACATCACATCTGAAAGGACACATTAAAGTACTCTTGGGTAACACACCAGCTTAGGAAAACTGAGAACAATCTTAATATAAGTTCTGTTGACCAGATGGGTTACGTAATGTCTCATATTTGCACCTGACCTCTTCCAAGGTTCGAAAGGCATGTTAAGTAGTGGGTCCCGGCTATACAATAAAAGCCTAGCAGTCATTACAGGTTGTCAGAATCCTGAATAAAAATCATACTCAGGCTTTGTTGTTAAGCTGTCGTTGTCCCACTAGGGGGTACAGTTACAGGTTGAGGTCAGACAGACAGTTGCTCTACATAAATACTGAAGATCAGCATCACACGATACAATACCAAAGCAGTCACTATCTACATACAAACTTTTTTGTAGTGTGTTAGAATTAGTTGTAGTTTTCAAGGATGCTCAAATTATTTGTGACCATTACACCACAGCTGCAGTATTAAGATTGCTGCATGTAGAAATTTGCATTTTGATGATGATGAATCTTAAATATCATATTCTTAAGGTGGGACTACATTTTCATAGTCATGTAGCAAAGCAATGCATGAATACTTTAGCAGTAGCGATATAATGTTGTATTGAAGTCATTATTACTTATGCTATTACAGCTTGCTATAAAACTTTTTACCTAATCTTCTAGTAACCTTTACAATAACATCACCAATTTTCATCCTCAACTCTGCCACCTTGTTCTGACTTTCATTTGTCTCAATGTCTGGTTGCTGATTGGACATTTGTAGGAATTCTTTGCATAATACGTGCAATACATCTTCTGTACAATGGGTGCACAGGGATGCTAAGCCATTTATAGCTGCTAGGTACAGGTAGGAATCTGGATCTTTCAGGTGCTCCTGAAGAAAAATATCAGAATGTTGACAGTTGTAAAATTGTATCAGCTAATGTATGATACATCCATCCATCAGCCTTTTAAGTGCGAGTGCTGCTGCCTACTCCCCCGGTATTCCCTGAGTCAGCTCTTACGACTCACGTGGGTAGAGGGGTGGCACGATTCTAAAGCCGGCCCCACACGGCTGTATGATACATACCAGGTTGATTTTGATCTATTGGAGGTCCTGGGCACTTTAACCTTTATATCCATAACAGTACATACAACAGTTTTATTAAAACAGGTAAAAGTTGTACCTATACTAAGCAAAATATAATTTACTCAGCTGTTTTTTAAACACACATAATTTACAAAATACAATTGTTTATCAGTAATAATATCAATGTTAATCTGGCAGCATAGATATATATTTGCAATAAAGATCATTAATGTGCCATATTTATATTCTGAAGTCACACATAGAATCTAGCTATAATATATTAATGTATACTGATTAAATTTTACCTGGAATACACAAAATATATAGTGCTTCTTAGAAATAGCCTCAACATCTTTTACATCAATAAGCTTTGTTAGTTCAATAATTCCATGTGCTCTTACGGGTAACAGATTATCAAATATATCAGTATGAGCTCGTTCATATGGAGTATCTTTATTATGAGAGTCTCCAGATGTTATTAAAGAAAGTGCCTCACTACAAAGAATGCTGTGTAAACTTGTGTCGCTGTTTAGCATTTGTCTCAACATAGGAACTAAATGACTGAATCTTTTCTCTAAATTAATTGATTTGTCAGAACTTGATAGAATTGTATTTAGCAATACAAGAGCAATGGTAGTGCACTCATCATTTGCAGCAGAAGTTTGTTTTAAAATAAAATGTTCTATAAATTCTGACACCACAAGAGGGTTCTTCTTAAGAGAGCTCACAATTTTAGGCGATGTTGAGATCTCTGAAAGTAGCTGCAGGATCATTGCATATTTTTGGTCAATGTCACTAATAAGTTCATGATCATCTTCAGGTAGGATCACATTTCTATATCTGTTATGTGTTTCTCTTTTGTGGTTTATTTCCAGTAATATTTTTAGAAATATTTGAAATATGTTTAGAATTAGACTGTCATCTGTTGCTGATTTGAACAAATTCAAGAAATAAATTAAAACTTCATCTTTACAGGTAGGTTCATTAATCATTACACATTTAATAGCAACACCGGCGTCATATTCTTCTACAAGAATTGCTGGAGATCTTGAAATATTCTTGTCAAAAAATAACTCTTTTAAGGTATTGCATAAATGTTCTTTTGTTAGTTTTTCTAAAGTTTTCATTAATATATCAGTGATTTTAATTTTTAATTCTTCATTCTTAGTACATTTTATTCCAATCTTAAACATTAGGTAGAGATTTGGAACTATTAAAGACATTGGCCAAGCTAAATGTGTAGTACACACACATGCGTGTAAGACAGTTATTTTGTGTTCTACTTCTTGTGGTGACCATATTATAGTACCAGGCATATTATAATTAACAGTAATATATTCATAGTCAAAGGCTTGAAATATCTCTTTAAGTAATAAAGCAACAGGTGGAGCATGAGGATATTTTTCATTTAAGTTCAATACACATGCCACAGCAGTGCTCAAGTAATGAGTATTATTCAAGACCAGTATTTGTTTCAACTGGGAACAAATGTTAGACAAGTAATCACTTTCAGTAAAAGATCCGTGCTTAGCAGCAGTGATTCTACAAATCATATCAATTTTCTTCCATTCAAATCCCATGTCAATATTGTAGGTTTCTATGAAGCATCTGATCAAGCTTAACAAGCCTCCTGGTGCAAGCAATCGTTCGCTAAGTACTTTTGCAATGATCTTTTTGACAAAAACAGGTGGGACAGGATCTTTACAACTCTGAAGTACTAGCAATTCCTTCATAAGTATTGGTTGAAAACAGTTAGTAGTGAGATGACTATAGACTTGAATATACTTTTGTCTCTCTAAAATCAGTTTATCATACATTTCTTGTGTCATAACAAAGTTAGTGTAAGTTCCTGGTTTTTTTAATGGAGCAAAAGATAACTGAATCAAGGATGCCAGATAATCTGACAAATGTAAAGTAATAATGATGTTCTTCAGGACTGGAGTACTGTAGCTTCTTGTAAGGAAATCTGTGCAATTTACAAGCTGTATATATTTTTGTTCATCTGTTAACAATATATGTGGAAGTTTGGCTGTTGTAATGCATATCTTGGATAGGTTAATACCAAGGCCTGGTATCAAACAAGGCGATATACCAAAAGAAGTTATTAGTTGAAAACATGTTCTTAATAATTTCTGGTTTTTCACACTAATGAGTATAGTGGCGTCAATATTTATTTCCGAAACCAAGTCATCAATAGCCTGAAATATTTTTTGTAAAAATGATTGCAATAGTGAAAATGTTTCATTCGACAGACAATGGTTTCCATTTTCTAAAATAGCTTTAAGTACAGACGCAAACTCACACTGGCCGTCTGAAAAAATATTAAACATTGGATTATGTATTACTTTATTTACATAAAAACATCAAAATATTGAGCAAGAAGTATTTACCAGAGCCGGTTAGTTTCTCAATTCGGTCGAAAATTAAGTTAACTTGTGTCATGTTGTCAGAATATCTTGTTTCGTGGTACAAAGTGTATCAAACATATAATATTCTTTATTTTTAGGTTATTATCTTTTTATTTACAATATTTTGACGTTTATATTCCTTGGACATACACAAATAGATAGAGCACTGTGATGTGTAACGTCCTCTTGAGTAATATTGTTCTGTGGTAACGTCAATTTAGTGTACTGCGAAGTCAAAGCGTTCCTTTATAGTTAGCTATTACTGATTATAACGGTCGCGGAACGCAGTCCAGTATACTCCTATATCTCTGATTTATAATATTCAATAATAATAATAATTTTCCATAGTGCAAGTTGTTATATTTCTGGACGCTGTTGATCAGGCGATATCACAGTTCTCGCAGTGTATATCGGAATACAGCCTTTACTGTTTTATGATGTCGGCTGTCAATTAGGGATGCAGGAAGAACCAAGAACTATCGATATATCTAATATAGATTTTAAAAAAAATATTGATTACTTATATTAAATATCCTTTATTTTAAAAATAAAGGATATTTTTGCGCTGTTGGAACCTAGCATCCACCACTAATCATTTGTGATTTTATTCATCACAGATTTTCATATAGTGGAAAGAAGCCGTCCATTTATTAATTTTCTGTCCTCGGAATGATGTGATGAGCAGTGGCTTAGCAGCATAGTATTAAATATTCATTTTTATTAATTTATTGAATTGATTAATCATTTGAATTTTATTATTATTAGCATTCAAAGCATTTACTTTTGTTACACAAGATTAGAAAGAACAAAAAAAAATATATACAAATATAAAATATCAATAGTGTAACAAAGGTAGCCAGTTCAGTTTTTGTTGTGCTAATTGCAAAACACTGGTTTTTAGTTGGCCCTCTTACATTATACTTTGAACTTAACTTATTAGTTATAGTCAATCTTCATTATTAAGTAAAATTATCTGAAAGAACAAAAATAAAGATATATAATTATTCATTATAAAATAAAATTTTCATAATATTGTCATAATTTGTCATTATCATGCGATACATATGTGCATATAAAATTTCAGCTCAATCGGAAACCGGAAAGTGTTTCAAATTTAACTTGAAGATTTGAACGTGATAAGTAAAATAAAGGCGTCACCACTCTAACACTCGGTTGTACCCTCCCTGCGCATTAGATGTTTCTATGCGCGCAGTATAGGACAGCCTCCCGCCAGAAGGACTGACGACCAGGTCAAAACAGCAAGGAGCCCTTGGATGTAGTCACTAGAGCGTCGGCGTGGAATGTCTGTAGACGATCCTATGACTCTCCATTATGACGGAAGAAAGCGTCGCGGTCATGTATTAGTCTGTATTGTGGCTCATAAACTCCACACAAGAGTCGAGCCTGTATGACATCAAGCCCGACACTCCCCCTAAATCTTGTCAGTACCCCAATGACGTGCGTAAACTTGCATTTTGGACCGTGTTAGCAAAAAAAGGACCGCTTGTTGTGGCATTCTCTTAGGGAGACCTATTATGTAGCAGTGGACGTCGAATGACTGATGGATGGAATAAAATATTATTATATACTTGATTTTATTTATCGTAATACCTCACTTTCAAATCTTTTTCTCCTGATCTCATCACATCACAAACTGATATAGTTATGTTTGAACTTAGAATGAACGTCTATACACAGGATTAAATTTATTTCTTTATGCTTTTTATAACACAAATCTGTTCAATAGAGTGCTATGCCTTCTGTTTGTTTAAAAAGAAGGCATGCCTAATTGATCTATCAACCACTAGCTCATATTACTGAATGGATTGGGTTGCAATTTAACACAAATAGATAAAATTATACAGATAGATAAAGATTTACCTTTGTCCACCCAAAAAAATATTGATCGCTTGGACTGAAGTATCGATATCGATATTTTTTTACGCGCTTCCCTAGCAATGTCCGCCATTTTCAGTTCTAACTTAGAAATGACGCGGTAAAGTAGTTATTTCTTCTCCTTCTGTTTTCTACCTCAATGCTCGAGACTCGACGGTTCGAGTCCTCTGAGAAGGAAATAGTGCTCTAATTTCGAATCTCAGTTATAAAAATGTACTCTGTGGGCTCTCACACGTTACCGATTCGATTTGAAATAATAATCAATTTTATATCAGAAGAACATGGAAGTAACATGTTGTATGATAGGTCCATGCAGAAGAAGAACTCTCAATCGTTTTGATGCTTAGACAAAGGACCTTTCTCTAAGATTTTATGGTTATCTTAGATCATGGAAGTAACATGTATACAACTGGAATGCGCACTGTTACCAAAAAGCGGTCCTAGCGAGATAGTAGGTACGAGGTCAATTTATCTCACTCTATTCGGGTGACCACGTTTGAAAGAAAACAAATTAGAAATTTCATTTTTTTTTATTTTTGTTGAAGTTAGTTTACTTCTAATGCTACTTCCAGCAAGGTTGCGCTTAATGTTTAACGCTACCATGGAGGGGTTTTAATCAGATACATAAACTCTTAACATTGAATTATAAGAAATTTCAAAATTCATCTAGTGACATTAGACATAATTACTTTATCGAACAAGGTATTTAGAAACATAACTGTGACAAGTTTTGCAGTTACGAATTTAATAATTACTTTATTTATTAATGATGCCAAAGAAGTATAACTTCTCACACGCGTACATAAGTACACGCATTTTATTTATTATCGGTTAAACTATTTTTTGTTGGTTTTGCTCTCACGCTCATGTAGTGAACCGATTTTGATTAAATTTGATCCAATTCTTAGGGAAGCTAAACTTCAAAAAAAATACTAATATACCTATTAGCATGACTAGAACATAGGCCTCCCCTATATTCAAATATGCCGATCAGACTTATTTCTTAGCTCATGCAAACAAAAAAAAAACTACCAACTAAACTATAGGTAGTTAGAAGTCAGAAGATAATAAAAATATTTGATTTGAGGAAGTTTCATCCATCTATCCATCAGCCTTTCTACGTCCACTGCTGGACATAGACCTCCCCAAGAGAACGCCGCAATTAGAGGTCCTGTGCTCATATATGGAGGATAGTGCCGTAATCGACACGCTTGGCAGGCCGGTTGGCGATCGCAGTGGATGTTGTTAATACTCGAGGGAGTGTTGCTGCCCACTCCCCCCAATATTCCCTCAGTCGGCTCCTACGACTCCCATGGGTGGAGAGGGGTGGAACAATTTTAAAGCCAGCCCCACACGGCCGATATTTTAATCTACCGTATTATTATGCAACCAGAAAATGTTCTTAATACTCGTACAAATCTTTGAATTAGTAATAGATACGAATGTATTCAAACAACATAAAAGTAAAACAAGATGTAACTTTTTATATCTTGTGAATGCTAAGTCTTGTGATATAAAATGTCATAATTCGTTTGTCCGTAATTACCTATCATTTGGAACTGAGCGGCTAACCAACGCAATTTTTTTCCGCAGTGCGATGAGAGGTGTAACACTTTCATTCCACAAAACATTACCGCGAAGTATGATGTGTTATCGAAATTAGCAGTCAGGAGCAATTGTCAGGATGGCTGAATTGGTAAAGCATCTGGACGGTATCCAGAAGATGCAGGTTCAAATCCTGCTCCTGACTGTTATTTTCGATTTTACATTTTTCACTTTGTGTTTAATGTATAGTGCTAAGCATGTCAAATGCTAAAAATATATATAAAAAATATCTAAGCATTTTTTGAATATTTAAATTGAAATAACTTTTAAATGAATTAACCTATTTTCTCGTAGTTTATGGCATTCAACGCAGCTTTTTGAGCTCTTTAAAGAATCTTAAAGCTCAAACTGGTCAGACTGAAAATTTTATAGAAATTCTGAAGAAAACATTTTTTCAATTATTATTGACAACGATATCTCACGAGCGTATCAACTGATTTTGACTTGACTGGTGGCGATCGACGTGGTTTTTTGATGTTAAGAGCTGATTCGTTTTTAGAATCGATCGGTAAAACTGTTTAAAAGTTATTCCTAAATAACCACATTTGAAAACACATTTTTTGTAGTTTTTTGAGATTTCTCAAGATGTACCGGTTCGAATCGGTCCTAATTGTATTCAAAATCTAAGTTTAGTCAAGTCCTTTTGAATGACGCTAACCGCGATGAAATCGGGCAAGCGGTTCAAAAGTTATGAGAGGTTTATATACGGACACACACACACACACACACACACACACACACACACACACACACACACACACACATACAGACATCATCGCGGAAACATTTGGGGAAGCTGCCTGGGACCTCAAAACGTCAACATCAGTTGAAAACTCGTTCGGAGGGCAGTAGCCATAGGCAGGCGTTCCCTTCTGTCAAAGTATAAGTCCACGCGGACCTATGCGCATAATAAAACTAGTTGTAGCCGCACTGCCCACTACTCCACTAGACTAAATCCACTAAATCTAGTTGTACGGTCGAGTCGACGTGTTGCAAAAATATTAAAAATGCCCAATTGTTCAGTTTATTGCTGCAAAAAGAGATCTTCCACGTCAAATTTACCAACGATGGTGTTAGCTTTCATATGTAAGTAATTTTTAATCACCTTTTTACTATTTACATATATTTAATATTAAAAAATGCAATAATAATGGTAATGCTGTTTCGGATTTAAATTAAAAAAAAGTGTGTGCGTGTAACCTTTACGCGCGATTGAAGTAAAACTTCTTTGGCGTTGACGGAAAAAAAAACTGCAATTTAAAATATTTTTTTTTTAATTGTTGAAGTTTTATTCACTTTGCTATTCACAATTGATCCGTTTGAAAATTTGGAAATAAATAATCCTAATTGATTATGATATTTGCCACTAGCTGGCGTATAAGTCAAGAAGCGTGGAGTATATGACATATACTTACGACCAATCCAAATTATTATTTTTAAATAGCGGAAACTACACAGAGCGTTACTTCCGTCAGAAAAAATCTAAGTTACTCCCTAGTCGCGCCTAAAGAAGTTTTACTTCAAAAACACTATAATATTCACGGACATTTTTCACACAACGTCCTCTGGTCCCAAACTAAGCTCAATGCTTGCGTTTTGGGTACCAGATTACGGATACAATACATATAAAACTTTTTTTTGTAAATACATATATAATATAGATAGAAAACACCCAGACGCAGTACAAATATCTGTGTTCATCACACAAATAGTTGTCCTGAGTGGGAATCGAACCGACCATAACCATTTGTTTACCAACACAAGCTGCTCGCCCTCATACAATATACGGATCGGTCAAGCGACTGATCCGAGTTTGCATCGGATTTCGCGCCGCCACTGAGCAATAGTTGATACCACATTGTAAAAAGTTGTCGATAAAAATGACAAGGGCAAAGGAGTCTATACAGTAATCTCGTACATATAATCATATTTAAAATGATGTTTTCCAATTTATTTAATATATTGTGAGCATTATTACAATATAGTTTACTAATAAATTGCATCAACAATCAATTGAAATTACATACAAAATTTGAACTTCAACCTTATTGATTTTTTATTTTATTTATTTATTGCAGGTATCCTAAAGATCCGAGTTTATGGAATGAATGGAAGAAATTTTGTAATAAAAAAGTTACCGGGATTCCCACAAGGAACAGTGTCATATGTTCAGACCATTTCAAGATAATATCATATTAAGTTTTCAAACCTTCATACCGACCCTAACAGAGTTCTGGATTTTATCGATAGTTGTTACAGCCATGGTTAAAGCACCTTGTCTATGTAGTTGTGTCACTCATTTTATGAGCATTTTACAGTGTTTACATTGGCAAAGTTGTGTCTATAAGTCTAACAACGCCATTAATCAAGAATTGAATTGAATTGAATTGTGATACATAATTTATCTAAATGTGCGTGAAATTGCTAGTCTATTGTTTTAATTGTTGTGTGCGTTTCGTAGTGATAGACTGATTGTTTTTGTGTGAAAGTGTGCGTGACGCAATTTCCCCCCGCAAAAAATGACAGACAATTTTGTATCGGAGTAAAACGTTATGGCTCTCAGACTAAGAAGTAATGGCTACTCCCCTCCGGTTCGCCGGGGGTCCGCGTTACTCTATGGGTAAAACCAATAACTTCCCAACTTTTGAAATTTTCTTAGCGGGAAGTTAAAAATGCTCAAAGTAGTCTTAGGTTGGATTTTATATTCCAATCATAGAGATTTAAAAAAAAAATACTAAACGATTGAGGCATTCCCCTATTTATCTCGTGAGTTATAATGTTTTTTTTTTTAAATAGTGATTAAAATAAATCAAGAATTATTTTTTAATAATAGTTGAAATCGATTTTCGATCTATTTACTTTGCTACGATCTTAAGATCGATCTGGTTTGCAAAAAAAGTGAACTTCGGGATCTAAACGATCGATCGATAATCCTTAATTTCATCTAATTCATCTGTATTCGTTTAGGTTGATGGCACTGCCAAAGCCACAGTCACAGTATATAATTAAAAAATAAAATGTTCAACTGTAACTGTCTGTCCTGTCAGACTGGCTGTCACCGGCGCCACTAAAAAAGGGAATTGAAACTTGAAAGAAATCAAGCTTTCTGGTTCAGCCAAGAATCGAATCTAAGAACTATTTCTTAAAGGGAGAAAAGGAGTTAGTTCTATTATTCTCAACTTATTGCATTTCAATTGAAAAGTGAATAATACGTAACGTAGTGGTTATTGTATATTAGTGTGGGGCACTGTAAATTTGTAAAAAATGCTGATCAAAGTAAAGGTGAGGCTATATGATAATGAAAGTACGCTGTTGTGAAAATATCGGTAACCTAACTTATTTTCTACAGACGCTTACAGGAAAGGAGATTGAGATTGACATTGAACCTACAGATAAAGTGGAACGAATCAAAGAGAGGGTTGAAGAAAAAGAAGGCATTCCTCCACAACAACAACGCCTTATATTCTCGGGAAAACAAATGTATGTGACCATTGTATTTTAGTATGGTTTTTGATAAATTTCTGCATTAGACATGACAGTGTCCAAATGAACTTAATTTTTTTAAGTTTTGTTGTTATATGGTGGTGTTTCTGCTTAGTGTTGGTTGTGATAGAAAAACAAAATCTTTTATATGCTTTTCCTATCATTGTAATGGTATAGAGTAGAGACTAAAAGGGACTTTAAAAAAGCTGATGTTGCTGCTGCTTGGTAGGTAGAATTGTATTACTTTAGAAACATACAATTACCAGACATAAAATGCACTCATACTCAGAGCAACTTATTTGCAGAACTCGGATACTCTTGATCACTATACGAAACACAGCAGCAGGAGTATCTACCGTTGCTTCACACTGATCTTTTGCAAGAGGGTGGTACTTCTTTAGTCGAGGCCCATTCTTGTAAGAAGCATCAAAACTTGTTGAGTTGGGAAAATAATATGTATCCAAATATGTCTGATAGGTGGCATGGTTCTTGAAAGACATCTACATAACAAATGTGAAGTGGAGATTGGGTGTCGCCATTAGGTGAAGTGGAAATAGGATCTCACCATTAGGTGACTGCAATAGCTAGATAGCTTTGTGGTCCAGAGCACTCCCCCGAATAGGAAGAGACGCTGGTTTGAATTCTGCTCACAGTAAATCTATTTTTCCCACTTTCACAAATAATTAGTTCCATTATAGAAGCAAGACTGCTACTAGATTAATTATATTTGATTGATTAATGTTTCTTTTATTATGTTGAAATAGTTCAATATAACAGTGTATTTTAAACTGAAATTACTTTACTTGATTTATTTCAGGAATGATGAGAAGACAGCACAAGATTACAAAGTTCAAGGAGGCTCAGTTCTCCATTTAGTGTTGGCGCTGAGAGGAGGTTACTGATCTCCATTGTGATAATTTTCACATGTATTTATAATATCTAATTTTATGTTTTATTTCTTGTATAAAGTCTTTAAAATGTACAACATCTTTTTAATTTAGTTCCTATAAAACATTTTTTGTTATTTTTCTGAAATGCTTACAATGCTTTGATATTGTATCACCAAACCTAGTGGTGATAACAATAGTTAGGTAATAAGGCCTTGCTGGCCTTAATATGAATTTTATGTTCACTGGATCACTAGTCTAAGTCTAAGCAAAACTGTTGGAACTAGTTTATTAGGTAGGGTTATACTCAAATATGTTTGATTCAGCAATAGCTTCATATCATTTTCATATATTTATATAGTCTTTTGCAGATGCCATTTAAGACATGAAATAACTGCAGATTGTCAGCAACCAGTTCAATTTAGGATGTTTTTATCTTTAATATTTCTTTAAAAACCATTTCAGTCAATCACAATATTCTTCTACAGTACTTTACTTAATTAATTGTAACTTTAATAAACTAATATAATATTATTCTTGTAAAAGTTACTATTTTATTTTTTAGTAGGTAATTAATTTAACGACTGTTTAAAGAAACAGTGAAAGCCTCACCATTCGCTTGTTAGAGCCCAAACTAGTAGAGCTGTGACGGGCCACCGCCACCAAATGTAGGTACATTCTCACGCTCGAAATTTGGAAATGTGGGGGTGGTCTGGATAATAAAAGGCGTCGTTGCGAGCAGGATGGCGGGAATTTGCACATAATACTTTAAAACCTGCTTGGGCGCGCTGCGCTGCGTAAAATAGTTGTCTGAACTGTCATACCGATTCGTCAGGCTCTGAATTGGCACAATTTTTGGCTGATCTGCACCTTAAAGAAAAATTACCATACTGAATTACGATTGCTGAAGATGGTTGCCAGCTTAACTCTTATGTTTTAGTTAAACAGGTATTATGGTCCCTCGCGTAATGCTAAGGCTCGTTCAGGAACTACCTAATATTTGGGACGCGAATATTCTGATATGTTGGTTATTGAAGCTTCAGAGAACTTCCCGTCGTTTGTGGGAGGTATCGCGACAATGTGCTATTTTACTGTTACTATGTCGGGACGTTGAATTCATGATCTCACGCTCTTAAGGATATCAAACAATAACTTCACAGATGATAGGTAAGTACGTACTAACGCGGACTGTGTAACCCTCTGGAATAATGTAAACTCTAAAAACATTATTCCATTTAGAGTCTATATAGATATTCCGTGTTATGGATAAGGAAGTTAGTACAGATTGGTAAGAATAGACGTAGAGAAGGTAACATAGGCGGATAACTTACGCTGCGTAAGTTCAGCTGTGGCATCCAAGTGATAGGTTGATAGAAAATTAAGGTGAAAAAGAAAAAAACAGTAGGTACATAGTGATTGAATTTTAAAATAAATAAGAATGTTCGTAAGACAAATGTGATGAGAGAATTGGGATGATCGAAAGATCGGTAGTATAGCTCAGTGGCTTAGTGCACTTCCCCGGATTGGAAAAGACGCGGGTTCGATTCCCGCTTCTACTAAGTCTCTTTTTCCTTATTCACAAATAATTTATACTTTGAAAAGTAGCGGAGCATATCAAATGCTAAAAAATATAGATCTAAAATGTTTAAAAAATCGCGCCATCAAATAGTATGAATTTTAATTACAAAATTAAACTTACTATATTGGGTGCGTGTAATTGCTCTCCGATAGATGGCGTTGGTCGTAAGACAAATGCAATGAAATTGGGATGATCGAAAGATCGGTAGGATAGCTCAGTGGCTTAGAGCACTTCCCCGGATTGGAAAAGACGCGGGATCGATTCCCGCTTCTACTAAGTCTCTTTTTCCTTATTCACAAATAATTTATACTTTGAAAAGTAGCAGAGCATGTCAAATGCTAAAAAATATAGTTCTAAAATAAATAAGAATATATATATTATTTAGTTAACTAATTTTAGCCATAATTTTAATATTTTAATTATCACATTGGCGTCTCGGTCACCAGGCAAAAAACATACAATAATAAATATAAATATTCACGAACATTTTCACACAACACAACGTCCTCTGGTCCCAAACTAAGCCTAACGCTTGTGCTATGGGTACCTGATTACGGATATCTATACTTATAATAAAACTGTAGAGAGGTCAATTCTGTACATTGAATATATATTCAAAATTAATATTGGAGGATGAATAGTGATCGATACTGATGCAAAAAATGTACTCAGTAAATTTTTTGTCCGTCTGTCTGTCTGTGTATATGCACGCATGGGTCAAAAACTACTGAAGGAATTTTAACCAAACTTGGTACCATTGTAGTCCATACTCCTGGGCAGGTTATAGGCTAAATAACATAACGCTAAGACACAGGAGCTGAGCAGTGACGATAAATTTGAAGCAAGTCGGATGAAAATACGTTTTCGAGCTTTATCCTCGCATACGTTGATCATACACCAAAAGTATGTATTACAAAGATGATGGTCTTCAAAAGATCTACAAAAAAGTCTTCAATAGTATATATCTATCTTTTATAAATTAGCCACAATAACGTGTTTAATCGTTAGGCATTTCTTCAAAGTGTATTATTATTAAATACATAAATATATTGTATTTCACATAGATATATTTTTATCAAACTCCCATATACAAAAAGCACACCTTAATATATATTTATAAAAAAAAAATATAGAAATCGGTTTATAAACACAAGATATAGATGAAATAAAACTTACAAATCTCGCCGCGCCAGTATGGGTACGGCTATACGGTTGATTTTTGTTTAAAGCGCGAAACGGCCATCCGCTGCAGCTTTAAAAAGGCGAGGGCGCTCACGCGCCGACTTCAAATCATAAACGTGCGAAATCCCACTTTGCCAGCAACAGCGCGAGCCGAGGTCCTTACCCCACAGGGGGTGCTCTCGGGTAACGTTGCCTAAATGTTGGTTTGGGAGCCCTCTGCGCTCACCAATTGTCCGAGTAAGGTTGTCATAGCCATCTCAGGCTTAACAACAAACGTCACAAACACAAAAAAAAAACGCTCCGACTTCACTCTTAATGCGAACAGACGTGGTTCTTATTGACTCTTTCTCGGAATAAGCGCGTTTTAGATTTAAAAAATACATAGATAGGTACGTAGTTTTTAGATATAAGTTTAAAGTAGATATTAGATAATAATATAATTAGTTTGTTTTTGTTTGTTTCTCATTCTTTTCTTTATATAATATAGCTGTAAAGTTAAACGTCGTAAAGTTAAGTATAAATTTCAATTATGTAAGTATACGTTTTTCCTTTTCGTGTTTTTATCTTATTAGGTTCTTTTTATTCCGTAGATATATATTTTTTCTTTTTGTGTATTTATCTTGTTAGGTTCTTTTTATTCCACCTACGATGCCACCTAAAAAATGCTCTTCCTTATCTCGAAATCCGAGAAATGCCACAAGAATAAGAGATGCACGTTCTCAGGAATCGTCAGAGGAAAGAGCGCATCGTTTAAACTCTTGAGAGTTAATAATGCAACTGCACGAGCACATGAACGCAGTTACGAGGGAGAGATGCGATTAACTTCTGATATTATTAGGCATATTGATACGTTGCAGAAAACAATACTAAATGAAATGAGTGCAGGAAAGCGTAATCTGCACAAATTTATAGTGTACACTTTTAGTGCCTAATTGTGGATTTTCTTTGTTTTATACTTCAACTGCCTCTGTAGTGCAGAGGTGCACCCGGATTCCCGGGTCGGGCAGTGTTATTGAGCTTTTTCGTAAATAGAAAAATTCTCAGTAGCCGCCCGGAGTCTGTAAATGTGCCTGGTAGACGGCAATAGGCTCGCCCCCTATTGCGTGGGACTTAAATATAGCTGGTTAATCGTGGGTGTGTAAACACACAGCACCTCTGCCTACCCCTTTGGGGAATACAGGCGTGTTGCTATGTTTTTGTTTACACATCAATGTTTATAACATATAATTATACTAGGCTGTACGGCTTGATGGTGAGTAAGACGGTAAGTTTGCCACCCTATGAGTGGTTGGCGTGGCAGCCTACAGACCAAAAGCAACCTTCGCGAGTAATACACTCCAAGAAAAGCTATAGGACATGAAGAGGAATGATGATATAGAGCAGATGAGGAAGAGGTCAGGTAAAATAATAAGAAGGAAATGTGGGGGTGGTTTGGTAGGTTTCTAATTGGGAGATAGAAACACACATATTTGACCTTTTTTGAATTAAGAATGTTAAATTTCATTATATATTTGATACTAGCTGACCCGGCGAACTTCGTACCACCATTATATGTATTTTTTCATGAATAAATATTGCAATTATAAATTGAGATATAAAGTATCCTATCTCTTAAGTTGGAACAAAATACACATTTTAAAAAAATCGGTTCAGTAGTTTCGAAGTTCATCCCGGACAAAGATCGTGACACTGGTATTATATATAATAGATGGGATACACATACATTTCAATGGTTTTATAAAATCGTGGGTAAAATAGGGGTCGAATTTAGAAAGTAAAACTTTAAGGCTGACGAAGTCGCGCGTATCAGCTAGTAATATATATATATATATATATATATATATTTTGTAAATACATACATATAATAGCTAGAAAACACCCAGGCGCAGTACAAATATCTGTGTTCATCACACAAATAATTGTCCCGAGTGGGACTCGAACCCACGACCTCGTGCACGGAAGTCGGTTACACTACCGACTACGCCACGAGCAAACACCGACCAAAATACGGTCGAAATCAGAAGACGTCATCTCAATATCTATAGTATTCTCAGACTAAGAATACTATTATAAAACTGTAACAGAACTGTGTCTGTTACATTACTTTCAAAATATTTGAGAAAAAATGGATGTAATAGGTTATATAGGCATGTCTAAACCCAAAACAATTTTTTGTCTGTTTGTTCGCGCATCACGCAAAAACTACTGGACGGATTTTGATGCATTTTTATGTGAAAGTCCTTGATTAGACTTAAAAACTGGTATACATTTTATCCCGCTACTATATCGGGAACCTGAGATATAACCGAAAAACTAGAAAATTATTCAAACTATTTTTTTTAGAATTTATTTTAAAAAAACTACTGGACGGATTTTGATGCATCTTTTTTTATTTGAAAGGCCTTGATTATACATAAAAACTGGTATACGTTTTATCTCGCTACTATATCGGGAACCTGAGATGTATCCGAAAAACTAGCTTTTGGCTGCGGCGAAGCAGCGGGCAAAGGCTAGTTGTTTATAAAGCCGACTACTCACACACCTGCTGCAGAGGCAATCTCTGAATTTGACCCTTTATCATCTCCTTAATTGTGATGTGTAGGTATCTATGGGTGTGGGCCCCCCTATCCTTAAGTGAACTACTTACATCGTATCGTAGGTAGAATATGTAGGTGTTGTTCCCCCTGCCTTTATCCCATGCTAGGTGGGGTCGGCACAACATGATTTCACATGTTGTCCTAAGATTCGGCTATATTTTTACGACCGCCTGCCTACCTCACGTCAACTCCCCTCGGGAACATCTTACACAGCACAGCCAACATAAATTATATGCGTCGTAACCGAACATCAACGACAATTATTTAAAACGCGCGGATTTAGACGGGATGCCTTAAGCAATTGCTTAAATAGCTTATAGGCATTAGCCTATAAACTATACTCGTCGCCACAGTTCAGTCTTGGATTACTAAGACTGAACTGTGGCGACGAGTATAGTTATTTATCTAAGAGTGCCAATTTTCTCAGTTGCCGCGTGTGCGCGATTGTAGCAATTTCTCAATCAGTTCGATGAATGGATCTGGATGAAATTTGGCACAGAGATAGATTGAAGTCTGGAATAGCACATAGACTACCTTTTATCCCGGAAAATGGATAATTCGTATAGGTTAGCAGTTTTTGCAAATACATCATTAGTGTGCCTTAGAGTAACTTATTTATTTACCCGTTGTCCTACGTGAACGACAAACGTATTAACACGACGCGACGCGACGATAATATCAAATAGAGGTTGTATGTACTTATGACCTACGTTATCGAATATCACAGTATTAGCCGCAATACGTCGCGTCGCTCTTTTAGGACAACGGGTTATATTCTGAAATCCAGCGGATGAAGTCGTGGACATAATGTAGTCATTTAGTTAGTACTTGTGTACTTACCTACTTAAGACAAGTGCCATAAACAAACCGTATTGATAAGTAATGAAAACAGAAGAGGAGAAAGTATACCGCCTTTAGGAACACCGCAGTTAAGAACACCCCAGTTAGAAGTGGCTTCCTCATTGCGAACTGACTGCTGGCGACCCCGAAGATAAGAGGAGAACCAACCCAGTGCCTCAGGTGAGATCAGAAGATGGGAGAGAATAGAAAGAAGGTTATCATGATTGATCGTATTAAAAGCATTTGAAAAGTCCACCAAGACCATCAATGTTACTTTATTCTTTTCAATTCCCGACCTTACGTCACCAGTTACTTTTAATAAGGCTGAAATTGTGCTGTGCCCAAGTCTAAAACCCGATTGAAACGAAGAGAGAATGTTATTATGTTGCACAAAACTAGACAGTTGTTTGAGGACACATTTTTCCAGAATTTTGGATAAGAAAAGAAGGATAGATATAGGGCGAAAATGAAAAACAAGTGTAGGATTAGGAATCTTAGGCAAAGGACAGACAAAAACCATACGCAAGAGGGAAGCAAAAGAGCCAGAAGAGAGCGACAAATTTTGAATATGAGCTAAGGGCAGTAAAATTTGATCCAAAGCGGTGACCATCATGCGACGATGAATGTCCATTAGCGAAAAGTTTTTAAGATCATCTAATTCCATTTTTTTGTGACCGCACCGCGGATTGTACTAAGGCTATACCGGTCGGTATCGGAAGTGGTAGGAGACAGAGAGAGTAATGACTCGGGCTTCAGGCGCTCTTATTCGTTGAGTGAAACGCAACAATAGATCTTATCATCGTTGCGCCCATATTCTGTGGATAAAATTGGGTTTGATAAATAGTCGCAGCTTTGAGCAGGTATTTATTTAATACACCTTTATTATAAACAGGTAGTTAAATTTATACACATATGCGTTGAATGAAATTTACATAAAAATAAAACATCTTTGGTTCACCACACAAATTAACAACATCAATTTACTACATAATTTTCTAATTTATATTAAATTTACCACAAGCCTTTCATTTCACAATTTAAAAATACTTCATTTGAGCATTTTATTACTCGAACACACAACAGTTTAATCGTGAAATGATCTTTATCGCCATAAACTGCGCACACAGTGCAGTCACCCAATTCATTTTAGATAAGTATATTACAATATATGGATAAGTTATTCATAATTTGGGCTCATCAACTGCCTCGGTGGTACAGCGGTAGTGTGTCGGGCAATGTTGATGAGGCTTTTCGTAAAAATTTAAATTCTCAGTAGCAGCCCGGAGTTTGGAAATGTGCCCGGTAGACGGCAATAGGCTCGCCCCCTATTACGTGGGACCTAAACATAGCTGGCGAATCGTGGGTGTGTAATACATCTCTGCTTACTCCTTCGAGGAATACAGGCGTGATGCTATATTTATCAAAGATTTATTAGGTCATATCACGATTAAACCTTTAGACAACTGCAACAATATAACTGCAGTTTAATACAAAGCATGCAGGTTCTAAGTAGATTGTTTCACATAAAATTATACTTATTTTTTATATGTAAAAAGTATTGAAATATAGATAGAAATTAGATCGAGATGAAAGGACAAACAACTTTAGATTCATATGTTTAGGTTGGTTTTTAAAACTACCGATCTATAACTTTAAAATGATTAAATGACTTTGGGACGGAAACATTTCCTTTAAAACATCAAATATTATATTGAAAAACATGTTTGACATTTATATATTTTTTTTGCGTTGATACTTATTTAGCATTAGGAGTTCGCAAAGTATCTATAAACATTCATAGCGGTGAGTGATACATGTCAATAATCAAAGGGACGAGACATGTTAATCTAAGCCGGACGGCTGTGATTGGACAGACACCTATGATGTCCTTTTTATTATAAAAAAAATAGTCCAGTAACTATTTTTAACACAAAAATAAAAAAATAACTTTTTAAAGAATTAGGATGTGTTAAGTAGGTGCCTATGCCTACCTACACACTTTCGAAACTATAATTGAGCTTTACAGCGATATTTTTTTTTAGTTTGGCACGACATTGACTTTTACTTTAGTTAGACGTTGACATGGAATGCTACCAGCTACACCATATTTAACTAGGAATAATTACATCAAATAATTTACATAAACGTATTATTGTTCATTACCTACTTCTTTGTACTGTTCTTGGAACAGTTTTCAGTTTATTTGGCGTCATAGATTAACCATGACCGTGTTTCTGAATGAATACTACGAGTACCTATTTAATAACCACCTTCCTCATGCTTGTAGTGGATGCTTTGTTTGTGATTATCCTAGCTGCACTTAGGTGCGTTGTGCAACAACATTATAAGGATGTTGTGACAACAAAATGTTATTTTAATTGCATCAGCCCAGACTGCTAAGATTCCTATACATTTTAGGTAATATTTTTTTTATTTTACATTAAAACACTCCTCCACTGATCTTAGATAAATAATATTACCTAAAACAGAGCAGAGCATTATTAAAATTTGCACTAGTTACGACTAATATTGTTCTTGAAAATAACTAACGGAGATCCTTGCTGCACTATAGTTGTTTTGCTGACTAATAAACAGGAACTGAAAAAAATAAAATAAATTATTAAAAAAGTAAACGCGACATAATATGGACTCAGATATGCCAAAATGACAATCCACAAAAATTGTCTAATAAAGAGTTATTATAATAACACCAAATTGAACAGGATGTTGTAAATTCCAAGCAAAACAGCCCAACATCTATTCGCATTTAACATAGACTATTTATAGAAAACGTCGTTTTTTCGCAATAAATGTATTAATACATTTTGACATAAGTGTGATCAAATTTTCTCCAGAAACAATGTGTACCTACCTACACACATACAAATAAAGCTATGCTCCGACTTAACCACCTGTTTAAAGTCAGTTAACGAGTTTATTAGGTACACGGAGTACAGAAAAATAGCGGAGATGCCGCAAGCTGACTAGGTCATGTCGCCTTCAAGTAGGTCAGTGACATCACAGTGGGCGGGGCCTCAAACCGCAGTTTCGAGTGAACCGTCACTGCGTTCGGTTCGGACGCATCTTACGTTTAAATAAGTATTAAATTCTTTTAATCATGAAGTGCGTTGATGGGTGTAGAAATGGCTCAGGATCAAACTTAAAACAAAATGGCATAACATTTTATGTATAAGTAGTTTAAATTTATAAATATATGCATTTTAAAACACATTTTCTTGTCTGTTGTCGAAAAGTGGCGTTCTACCCACAACTCACCGATATCGTTATTTTAATATTATAAAAGCATATTATAAGAATTTTCGGCACAAATAAGTAAATTTTGTTTAATTTCTTTATTAAAATATTAATTATTTCAAAGATTTATTGCTTAGTTACACGAAATTTGAAAAAATAATTATTGTAAAATGACGTGTCATCTGTCGGTGAGTATTCGAAAATAATTGATAACAAAAGAGTTTACGTCGTACCAGCGAACCCACTATCGAATATATTCAAGTCATGTTATTTATAATTGCTCTTTTTTCTTTTTGTTATTGGTTATTTATCATTTTAGATTCCCTGTTTATACAGAAATTAGAAACGCATAAATACGTTAGGACTGCATGACGGAATTTATGCTAATAGGGATGGATTCATTTATCCCAAGCACCAACATATCCGTCAGCGGTCATAGCCGTCCCTGGTTTAACAGTACATGCAGCGAGGCTACATGTCAGAAGCAGTTCGCCTATTTGGACTTGAAGACCAGGAGGTGTCAAGACCCTAACGCAAAATAGGAGAGGCGAATGTATAACGCAGCTTCTAGATCTAATAGGAAAGTTATCGCCTATTATATTACAGGTGCATACGACTCCACCTGATCATTATAAACATTGACATACGGCATTTTGTTTCGCTATCTCTGTTACTCTGGCGGCGGTTTGTACTTGATTAGGATCCTTCACACCAACGCTTCGTTGGTATTTTGATCATTGCGTCTATGCCTAATACTGATTATCTATATATAAACAACACTAGCGGCCCGTCCCCGCTTCACACGGGTAGACATTTATTTTTAAACATTTTGGGATAAACGTAGAGTATGTTGAATATTTATTGTATTTATGGCAAATAGAGCAATAAAATACTATATTCATATATTTGTTTTATTGAGCATTTTAAAACTATATATAACAGTCGCCATGACAGTAGCAGAGAGGGTGTAAATCCTATAGATAATAGATTTTTTTTAAATCAGTCCAGTAGTTTCGGAGTCTATTCAATGCAAACCAACAATCAAACCTTTACATTTTATAATATTAACCAACCAAAACATATTTTATAACCCAAAACATTCTAGTAAAATGCACAACAGATATGATAACATGTAATAATACTGTACCTTATTATATAATCCTTCTTTAAAAAAAAGATTTCATAATAAGACAAGCCTCAAAGAAAATATATTAATAATATATTAATTTTAAAATTATATATATTAATTTGGATCATTTGTTGCCAAGCGTTCCTGAGGATGCCTCGTCTAGAGGTGAAATACGTGTTGAATTTATGTTCGGATTTTAGCGCAATATTGCAACGTTGTGGTTCTGAGAGTCCTGCCGTATCCGTATGGTTGTGTCGCGTTAGTGAGTTTTGTGTCATTATCGTGCATGCTACTTTGCTGTTATCACATTCTCCTCTATCTGTGAGAGTGCGGATTGGCAATCTTACGTTATTTTGTCCAAAGATAACCGGGATTGCCGATCCGTGGGTGAGTGGTGGGCTCTCCTCCTAAAATATCCATTCTATAATAATAGTTTTTGTTTGGATTTTTTATTCTTATGTTGGTCTTATATTATATTGAATAGTAAAGACGCTGATTCTGTCTGGAGTTGATTTTTCTAAGTTGATTCTTTCTTGAGTTGAAATTGCTGTCAGATTATTTTTAAATACCTACCCTGATAGGGTATCAAACTTCTTTCAAAAGGTCATTTCTATCATAATTATTAATTTTAACCATGTTATCGTAATTATTAATTGTAACCAATAAAGATTTTTTTTTATAAACAACTTCTTTTATAATACTTTCTGATATTTACGCGAATGTTTCACATTTTGAAATAAAACTACGTTTATGGAATCTATCGCGTTTACTTGATTTTACTACTATCCCGACGTTTTGAATACTTTACAGCATTCATGATCACGGGTGGACTTAGATGATAGACGTCCAAGGTTGATATGTTATTTCAATGGTTTCCTCTACCCATAGTATATGATTTTACAAAATTTTTGGTTTATTTATTTTAACCCACCTTATATTTGTTTAAAAACACAGTGAAATATATCTACTTCAAATTTTTATGCTTACAATGTTTGAGATTTTAAGTTAGTATATTAAAATGAGTATAACTCCTCTTTAAACTGTAAAATGTTGTTTTTATTTAGTGCTCAAAAATTCTACCACAAACAAAAACAGTTTGTAAAATCAAGTAAACGCGATAGATTCTGTAAACGTAGTTTTATTTCCTTCTTTTATTTTGTCTTATTCGTTAATTTACGCGTATAAATGATAAAATAATTATAATACTTGTATCTCTTGTGATCCATATGCTGAAAAAACCGGCCAAGCGCGAGTAAAATTAACACACCCAAGGTTCCGTTACCTTTGACGGAAAAGTATACGACTGCCGCATTGGTGAAGTTTATTTGTATAGGATTTTTTCGGTAGTTTCTGTACCTATTAGATAGTTTTGATACAGAACCTTAAAAATAAACTAAGTTACTGTTTCATATTTTGGTAAAATATAAATAAACAATGTGGTCCCGCCATACTAACGTATATAAAATGTTCTGGAACAGACTGATTTGCTTGTTACGCCGTAGTAGTGAAAAGAGGAACTAAATTAATGAAGTTAGCTCTGTTACCCTGTAAAATACATTTCACCGCTAGATGGATTTTGATCTAGGGGAGGAGCTATTGTTGTACCTCGTCCCCCGAACACCCGCATTTAGCGACGCTTCGTTCTAAAGAGATTTTGCCTTGAAACACCTCCGCTATTTTTCTGTACTCCGTGATTAGGTACCTAATAATTAATCAATATCGTCATCAGATTCAAGTTACGAACGCGCAAAATAAAGAGTTGTTACTTTTTGACTTAGTGAAGCTTTTACCAAGTGAGAAATAGACTTATCTATAAACATTTACTCTTAAGAGTATAAATAAACTAGAGCGCGCGTATCACTTTCGGTCAGTTGTGCCATTCGTAGGCAAATGTGTTATAGGTACTTAACTATGGTATAGCGCTTTTATAGTGACGTTCCATGCGTGACGCAATTTCTGCAAAAATATCGATTGTTTGCCGGGAATAGACTTAAGTTAGGAAGTAATGAATTGTATGTTCAATTTTCTAATAAATAGCCTAGCGGTAAAACCAAGGACTGCAAAGACAGTTTTATCGAGTTCAATCACCAGCCCCAGGTTTTGTACGGCATACACCTCTGACTTACCAAAGTTATGTGTGTATTTGCAAGTTATCACTGCTCGGTGAGGGATAACATCGTAAAACACCTGCATGCCTAAGAGATTTACTCAACGGCTACGTGCTTGTGAAAACTTGTGAAGTCTGATCTATATTTTTTAGCATTTGACATGCTCCGCCACTTTTTAAAGTACAAATTATTTGCGAATAAGGAAAAAGAGATTTTTTGTACTAGCGGGAATCGAACCCGCGTCTTTTCCAATCCGAGGAAGTGCTCTAAGCCACTGAGCTATAGTACAGGTCTTTTGACCATCCCAATCTCCTTATCACTCTACACTCTATATCTTATTTGTGTGTTCTTGTGAAGTCTGCTAACCCGCACTAGGCCAGTATGGTGAACTACGGCCTAAATTTTTTTTGGCCTTTCAATCTGACTAAATAGGGTTGGAAGAATAAAATTTTCGGTTTGCTATGATAGGTATAATTGATACTTACAAATAATTTAAATGATACCTACCTTTTTTTTTTTTTTTTTATTTTAGGTGGGCAAAAATGTCCTACCGCACACCCCGCTGCCCGGGGAGACAACGGGGTGAATGGGGCTCTCACCCACTAAAAACCCACCGTGCGCCTCCACCCGCCCTTGCTACGGCGGATCACGGGTACCGCGTCAGTTACGACCGCGATCCGCAGGCGGCAGCCCCTACGGGCACCCTCTCTTGAGCGACGCCTCGCGCACTTGGGCGTCGCACATTCGCGGTAGGCTTCCGCGGACGGCAGGGTACTCCCCGACCCCACCGTCCGCAGCCTCGGCTAGGGCGGCATCAGGCGCAGATAAGCGCGCGCACGCCGCCCCTCGCGCCGGCGGCGAATCGGGTCCGCGAAGGAGGATTCCTCACGGGCCCTCTCCGCCACCTCCTTCCGCGAGATGACAGCCTCGCAGAAGGTGGCGACCGCGGTCCAGGCCCTGTCACTGCCAACCATCGCTCGCGCAACGGCCGGCAGCGACAGGTCCACGCCTATGACTGCAACGAGTTCCCGGCGCTGCACATCCCAGGCCGGGCACGACTCGAGCGTGTGCTGCGCCGAGTCCTCGTCGCAGTCGCAGTGGTGACAGCCTGGGGTCGTCTCCCTCCTTGCGATCGTGTGCAGGTATTTGCCGAAGCAACCATGCCCCGACAAAACCTGCACCAACCGGAAGGTGAGGACCCCGTGCTGCCGCCCTGCCCATTCTTCCAAGATCGGTCGGAGCGCCCCCACGGTCCAGAGACCGGCCCGGGGCGTCTCCAGCCGAGACTTCCACTTTAGGACGGTGGCGCGGCGGGCATCTTCCCGCCACGATGACATTGCGCTCGGCGAGGGGCGGCTGCCCCCCGCCCGCGCCGTCGACGCCCGCCGATAGACGTCGGCGAGCACCTCCGCCTCCAGATCCCACGGGGGGGTTCCGGCCAACGCGCAGGCTGCATCGGTCGAGACCGTGCGGTACCCGCGTATTGCCCTGACCGCTACGACCCTCTGTGGACGCCACAGAAGGGCCCTATTGCGAGCGGCCAGGGACTCCGCCCACACGGGCGCGCCGTACAGCGCCATCGACCGTACTACCCCCGCGTAGAGTCGTCGACACGCAAGACTCGGTCCGCCCAAATTCGGCATAAGTCGCCCGAGGGCGGACGCCGTGTTGACGAGCCTCGGCGCAAGACGGCGGAAGTGCTCGTCAAAGTGCCACCGTCCATCCAATACCAGGCCCAGATATTTGATGTGGGCCTGGATTGGGAAGCCCACACCGTTGACCGTTATCGAGGCGCTGGCGGGCGGGCCCCGTCGGCGCCCATGGAAGAGTAGGGCCTCCGACTTTTCAAGGGCCACCCTAAGCCCCAGCGCCTCGATCCGCCTGACCACCTCCGCGGTACCTGAGGTGGCCAGCGTTGCCGCCTCCTCGAGGGTCCTGCCCCGGGCTGTGACGAGCGTATCGTCTGCGTAGCAAATTACGCCCAGCCCGGGGGGGAGCCGGCCACGGAGGACCCAGTCGTAGCCGATGTCCCACAGGAGCGGCCCAAGAACCGAACCCTGCGGGACGCCGCACGACATAGCCCTCCTTACAACGTCCCCTTCCCGGTCCACGAAGAGGACGCTGCGGCCGTCCAGGTAGTCTGCCACCAGCCGCCTTAGGTAGAGGGGCACTCCATGGTACCGGAGTGCCTCCTTGATGCAGCCGAATGGCAGACTATTGAAGGCGTTGGCGACGTCGAGTGACACCGCCAACAGCACTTCCCTCGAGGCGACGGCCTCCGCAGCCGCGGCCTTCAGGCGCAGAATGGCGTCGACCGTAGACCGACCCGCCCGATATCCAAACTGGGCGTCGGACAGGTCGGGGCCGACCGCTCCTAGGTGCCGGACGATGCGGGCAGCGACTACCCGCTCGAGAAGTTTTCCCGCCTCGTCCAGCAACACGATGGGCCTGAAGGCCGAGACCGTATTCGGAGGCCGTCCCGGCTTCGGCAGGAGCACGAGCTTCCCCTCCTTCCAGCAGTCAGGGAACCGTCCGGACACCATGCAAGCGCCGAACAGCTCCCCGAGGCGGGGCTCAAGGTGGTCGAGGACCAGGGCCAGCACTCGGGCGGGAACCCCGTCCGGCCCGGGGGCGGCGCCTCTCCGCATACGCGCAGCCGCCGCCCCCATTTCCGTCGTCGTCACGGGCGGTACCTCCCCATCGTCGGCCTCCCGGTCACCATCTGGCGGAGCCATGACCGGGGGCGTGTGCACCGCCCGTGAGGGGAAAAGTCCCTCGACCACCTCAGAGAGGAAGCCCGGCTGGAGGGTCTCCGTAAGGGGGGGGCCCTGGGCGCGGAGCTTGTTGAGCGCCGCGCGGTACGGGCGTCCCCAGGGGTCACGCTCGAGACCCTCCAGCATCTCCTGCCTTTTTGCGTCTTTGGCGCGACAGATGGCCAGCTTTAACGCGGCGCGCGCACTGCTATACGCCGCATACAGCTGGTCCTCCCGCTCTTCGTCGCGGATTCGGCGACGTCTGCTGCGGGTGTAGGACCTCCGGGCACGAATACAGGCCGCACGGAGGTCCGCCAGCTCCGGGGACCACCAGTAAACCCCCTTCCGTCGAGGCGGGCGCCGCACGCGGGGCATGGCCGCATCGCAGATCTGCGTAAGCATGCCGCGAATGCGGCCCGCCTCGGCGCCCACGTCTTCCGTCAGGGGGGGAGGCAGCCAGGATTGAAAAATGGCCGCCTCCACTAGCAGGTCCCGGTCGAGCCTACCCACAGCCCATCGCGGAAAAGCGGGAGTTCTGTCCGCCGCGTGACCCCTGCTGGCGCCCTGAAGGGTCCGGGAGACCTCTATCTGAATGTATCTGTGGTCAGATAGGGTCTCGACCTCCTCCAGAACTCGCCAGCTCCTTACGCGTGCGGCGACACCGGGGCTAGCGAACGAAAGGTCCACTATCGACCCGCCCCCGCGCCGCACGCACGTTAGGGCGGACCCTCGGTTTAGCAACACGAGGTCCGCCGCTGCCGCCCACTCTTCGACCGCCGCACCTCGGGCGTCCGTCCCGGGGGACCCCCACGCCGTTGATTTGGCGTTGAAGTCCCCCAGCACGAGCACAGGGCTCGGTGCTATACGCCGTGAAAAATGATACCTACCTTAGGTATCATTTATTAAATTTTAAAAATATTAACCTTTACTTATTTCTGCATTTATCAAATTCAGATTATAGGTAGACCATTATTGCCCCTTAAACAGCTTTAATTATTATATTATATTTATTTATGTATTTTGTTGTTACGTCTACATATTTTTGCACTACTGCACGTATCAAATGAATAATATAATAGCGTACACGTACCTATTATTTAGATTATTTATTAGACAGAAATAATATTTGTATTAAAAAAATATCGTATTAAAATAATTACGATACAACACTATGCCATCGTAAAGAAAAACGTGCAGGGACGACCCACCCCGCGAGTCCCGCGTACCCCTCTAAGACCAGTCTGAATTTAGCTAAAACAATTAATTTAGTAACTAAATTCTACTTATTGATGAAAATAAATGTTACCATTCCTTTTATTTTGCTGCCGGGAATCCTTTTTACTACCTGGCCCTGTACATTTCACCATTTTTATCAAAAAAAAATAAAAATATTGTTCTCCGATTTACTATGAACCGTATTGTTTTGCTACTGAATCTGATTGAGCGTTCCAACGACACACGATACTGTTCATACTTGTGCTTACGGTTCATACTCAGTAAGGCGCGCTCTATACTTGTTTATACTCTAAGCATTAACTGGGCTTATTGATGACATTTATTTTGGTGGTTTAAAAAAAACCTTGTTTTTAACTGCCTCCGTGGTGCAGCCGTACTGCGAACGACTGCTGATCATGAGGTCTCGGGTTAGATCCCCGGATCGGGCAGTGTTATTGAGTTTTTCGTAATAAAAAGAAAAATTCTTAGTAACATCCCGGAGTTTGGAATTGTGCCCGGTAGACGGAAATAG